>OZ001655.1:4269847-5737347 GCA_963924145.1 Pyrausta purpuralis
CGTTGTTGATTCGTGCACTTGTCAGTACTTTCAATCTCGATTCGGGCCTGTTACTAAAAATAAAGACCTGTATTAATAGCCAGTATTACTTTCCGTAATTAAAACTATTATTCAAATTGGTTTCGGTTGCAAATTAATGATAAGCACACTTAAGTCAAATTCACTTGAATAATGAAACGGGAATTAATAATGTACCTAGAGGGAAATAAAACTTATGATATTTTCTTTTAACTTACAGTATTCTAACAACAATGTCACCTTAGTTAAAAATCTAATAAATATTTAAAGTCTGATCTTAAAATTCGTAGATAACTCAACGGTGAAAATTAAAAAAGGACCCTTTTATTTATTTTTGTTTAAACAACATTTTGTATTTTGGTTGCTTGCATCTTCTTTCAAATCTGTACGTGTAATTTTACGCACATAAAATAAATGTATTATTATACACACTCAGTCATATTACTAGTGACTTTGCCTAGTTTTCTGGCGCTTGCACAATCAGAACTTAATAATTCTCAGCAAATGTTTTGAAACAGAACTGTATGCGTAGTAATTCAGTCGACTTTAACAATAAATGGCTATGACGTACGCATTTTGTTTCGGCTGAAGTGACAACTAAATAATTTAGCCGCAGCTATAAAAAAACAAATAAGGTTATACCTATTTGCAATTTAATAAAATAAACAATATTTAACATTTCTAGTGTCATAATTTACAATTACATGGAATTCTGTTAACTAAAGCCCGATTTTTTCATCGATAGTAATGGTGAAAAGACGTTAACAACGGTTGAATATTTACGATTGTGTGTGTTTAAATAAAAAAAAACTAAGCCAATGGTCATTATAATATACCTATTCTAATATTTGGTTAGGTAGTTTTTGGTAAAGGCTTTACAACACACACAATCGTTAATATTCAACCACTGGTAACGAAACCTTACCATTACTACCGATGAAAAAATTGGTCCTTATAAAACTTACTGTCAAGTTCTGCCCGATGTATTGTTAAAGTTACCTACAGTTTTGGAAACCAACTTCTTGTATCCTGCATTAACTTCCATCTAAAAAGCGTTAGCGTTCCTCTCATCACTAAAAAGTGATATCATTTTACATAGCTTTTCACAATTTTTCTGTCATTTTCTATTGTTTCATACAAACCGCACACCTCTGAAGGTATAAAGTTCGACTAAAATTGATTATGTTCTAATTAAATCATCAAGTATAATTTATAGCGGTTATTAACTATCATTGATCTTAACGACCACCTCTGACTGTGAATCCATTATGTATACAGTTTAAGGTTAACGAAATTAATCATCGAAACGTGAATCGCATAGCCCGTTATCATGACCTTAGCAACGTATACATAAATACGTAAATAATGTGTACTATGCGAATATAAGTTCATGAAACCCTACTGCATTAAGATGTTCAGAATGCGTGGAAGTTCTACACCGATATGAAACTAAGCGCTTGTTATCAACATCCATACGCACACAGCAAAAAATCACTATCCACTCAGAGTTTTATAACGGTGTACAACTCAAACATTATCTTCTCAGTCAGAGGATAGACAGATTTCATTCTAGATTCAAAGTAAAAGTCTGCAAAATATCTTGCCCGCAAAAAAATATTTTTAATTTGGTTTTATAATCATATTTTGCAGTTTAATAAAGCTCTATCATTTTATGACCACAAATCTTTAATTGATTCTTAGCAGTGATTCATCGCCAAAAATAAATCGTACACAAAAAACTCATAAATTTAATAAATGGTCCGATATCGGAAAGTGAACCTAAAGTCGTCTCATTCAAGTCTTGGCGCGGACCTGTCGTTATGCAAGCTTTTCGGCGGCGCTCGCGCATCTCATAAGTTCAAGGTCACGCGAAATGTGACCTTTTGACACTTTGCCGTTGCAGAGATCCGATAATACGTGTTTATGAAGTACCAAAACAAATCTTTAAGCGTTTTACGCAATTATAACATTTTTTAATGTATTGAAATGAATGAATTATATTAATTGAATATTATATTACTAAATAACTTAGTAGAAAGGGAAACGTTAAATTTATTTTTCGACGTATCTACCGTTACAAGACGCTCAAAATTCCCAAACGCTTTTAGATGAATGTTTTGTCAATGACTTTGCAGCAAATATCGTGACATAACTCGACATTATCTTTTTTAGTTCAGCCAATTGTCTTGTAATGCGATACCATCATCAACGTGCAAACCTGTTTTTTATGTATTCAAACACGAAAAAGCATATTCATAAATATTGTTTTATAATATTGATGAGAAGCATTTATTGGTTCACTTTTATGTCAATTAAATTATTCATAGCTGTATTCGGTACCACTGTTGTGTCTGATTTCCATAACTAATGCACTATTAGCTACTTACTTTGGAATCAGCGCAATGTATGTGATTTGGGGTCCAATACGATATGATATATATACGATACGATATATATCACTGCTATTTCAATTTTTAAAAAAAATGGATGCATGGAATAGGTTTTTTTGGATGCTTTTATTTTATGAAAGTTTAAATTTTCAATCAAATTCTTCACAATTTTAGTACGACATACTTAACACACTTTTTTGAGAAAAATAAAATTTATATTAGTTTGGACGAAACTGTGTGTGTAACATCAAAAGTAAAATCGAAAACATTCTCATAAAATGTGCCTCAAAAAGTGCCTTGAAGTGTAACTAATTATGAGTTATGCAAATCAACATCATTCGAGGCAATCTTCTTTTCGGTGCGTCCAGCTAGTGACTGTTAATTGATTTTAGAAAGGCTCAACTCATTACCATGACACGGTAAGGTCAACATTGTATCATCTCAGAAATGCAAAAATAATTTTACACTTCAATTAAAAACGTGTAAGTAGCGTTTTGGAAGCTGAGATTAATTATGCATACTTCGCTCTTTGATAAGCAATGTAATCATGATCGAAAAGTATAGTTTGGCATGTGATATGCTAATTTTGGGTTAAGCAACACATGTGTGCATTTCGCAATGAGCTAATTATCTCCATAATTTGTACACCTACGTTTATCTTAAAATAGCATAAATTCATTTTAAGAAACGATTTCGCAATGTTACTTTAGATATATTTTTTAAAAACATTATTTCTTACTTGTTCACAATTCTTTAAATTAATAATTTAGTTGCTGAAAGTTCTTATAAACTCAAACAATTTAATTAAAATCATTTAAATGATAAGACTTTAAATTCAATACAAAGTTTATTACATTCCCAAAAAATATTCGTATCAATTCGTAGGACCGCCCACCGTAGTTCGTCTACGAAGGGTCTCCTGCTACGTCGTAGCGCGGCTCCCTTCTACGTCATCGCTACGGCCTGCGTCATCGTAGCAAACAACTACGAAATTACCTTTAGGGCCACTCCGTTTTCAAATACGTCAACGCGCTACAAACGGAGCGAGAATAACGACTTTTTAAACACAATCGTGACATTTATGTCAAGTGCAAAACAAAAACCATTAATAGCGCACTAAAATAAGATCAAAAACAATCCGATATTGGTCAGCTAAAGGTCTCATTCTTTGTCCGTAAAAACGTATCTGTTGTGTGCAAAACGCGTATTTTGCACGCGTAATCAAACTCGATGAGAGGTCGCTATCAGTCTGTATTGTAGAGCGAGCGAGAGAGGAGTAGTAGCAACAAGTCGGCGGGTGGGAGGAGGGAGCGAGAGGGGGGTTGTTATCGTATGCGTGACGTCAAGACCCTTTCACTGTCAGAAGTTGGCGTACTCGCGCCAGTCTGCGAGGCTCGGTCACAGCGTGGGTACGTCTCGCGCTCCGTGCTCCAACTCACCGGCTCATAACTCGGAGACTATTTCGTACAGGTGTTGTAGACACACGCAAACGGCCCGTTCGGTCTTCGTGTGCTCGAAACTCCTTAGTGACTCGGAAGAAACAAAACAGTTATCATGGGCATCATAGAAGTAAACGCGGACACCGCGTCCCTCATCTCCGTTTGTGATATGCTCGACGACATGCAGGTAAGTCAATCATGTGACGGCATGGCGCTTCTCCAACTAGTTCCGTGTTAGTGGAAAATAGAATACATGTAGTTATGAACGCGTGGCTTTGAGTATTTGAGTAAGTTATGCGCTTTTACGCGTTGGAATTCGGTGCGGTGGACAGTTTGCCCTGTCGCTATGTCTCGTTTTCTCGCGGTGAAAACGTCGGTCAACGGAAGCGGTGCCCTTATCAGCTGTTTCTGACACGGTTGCGCCAGAAACCCCCGCTACGTGAGAACGCTCACATTATTTTCAGCGCACGATAATTGGTGCGATTAGCACGCGTAGGTTTTGAATTGACTCGGTTTCGATGCAGTTGTATTAACAGACCGTTCGGGAGGACTTGCTTGTCTTAAATAGGACACTATTTAAGCATTCGTCAATATATTGATTTCTTAAAAGTAAAACACAATAAAATATTTACATTATTGTTATTTTTTACATAAAATTAACTAAATCCGTAAGAAGTTTCTAGTAGTAGCATTTATTTTTCCTAGCGCTGAAAAAAAGTGTCTGACTTATTTAATCTAAATTCTGTATGCGTTTGTTAAATGCAATAAAATCTTGCTGCATTTTCGATTAGTCCGGATCAAGTGTTATCTATCACAAATGAATCATCGCTTCAGCCGGTTTCACGAGATGCGCTCGATCATATGACGCAACGTGTCGTTAATTCTGTTTTGTTGCGAGTTATTTCGGCGGATATAATTTGATGATGTTTTGGTTTTATTTCTGGCGCGGGACAGAGAAAATTACAAGTTATAAGACGCGCCATTGTAATACAGTTGTGTCGAATGAATGCGGGTAGACGTCAATGGCCAGTGAACTACAGCGTAACCACGAATGGTGATAATAATATCACACACACTTTATTTCAGTAGCATCGTAGTTTGTTGCTTTGTAATGGATTTGAATGCAATTGTTAAATCGTAATTTGCCTATTGGCGTTTTATGTATGGTTGCTTCTGATTAATTTAAAACTATCCATTCTTTAAATATATCTATTTGGCAATAACCTGCTACACTTATTAACTCTTACTTTTAACTATTTAGTTTGAATGTTGAGGTCTGGTGGTGAAGCGAGGAAAATGATTGTGAATAGTGTGAACAATTAAGTGATTAAGGGTCGATTTTTCAATGGTCAGATAAAACTTATCAGACTGATAAATAACTAGGCGACAGATTTAATAAAATGACAGGTGCCTATGATTGCTGACAATTAGGTGACGTTTTCAAATTAACCATATTGTATTTTGTTCGACGAATATATCTTATCTGACTATTGAAAAATCAGCCCTTAGAAAATGTTTGCGGCTACTTATATCTTGTATATATAACTTGAATCGGAACCAACAAATAATGACTTTTTAACCAATAAGGATTTTCGGTTTCGTACCGTAGTATGGTACATAGTAACAGCCCCATATGCGCATACGCAAGCAAGCAACGCACTCTGTCGCCGCGACACGCGATGTTTCACTGAGCATGCGTGGTTTAGTGTGCACGTTTGGAATTCCTTGGCTAGATCGGTTGTACGAACAGTCTATTCGATCGGATCGCTGTATTATTTGATGCGTACTGTCGAATAAGGCGCTTGCAGCGAAATGACTGTTAATAAGTGCTGCCAAGTCAGCAACCATTTTTAAACTTAATAAGACATTGCTACGCACTTACTTGTGCTTAGACACGCTGACGGTTAGCGCTGCCAAATTGTAAGTTAGCCCTTTCTTCGGCCACACGTATCCATCTATTGAAGACACCTAAGTTTTCAACTAGTTAGTCGTGTTGCGTGATTGAAAACGAATACCTCCGTTGATTACTGACGTATCTCAGGTTTACAAGGTATAATAATCCTTGAACCATACTAATCAGATAGGTGTACATTGGAAACTTACGCTATACTCTAATTCGCTTAATTATGTTATTATTTTTTATTTGTGTAATATAAAATGTAATATGAAATCTTTAAATAAATATTATTCTTAATTATGATAATGTTCCGCCACTGATTAAACTCTCGACATTCCCAAGCATTGACTGGTGAAGAATGCTGTAACGCATTAAGGCCACCAATTGTACAATGTACAGTCCAATAAAGTTAGAGTAAATAAAAAAAACTATATTGCTATTTAGTATATATGATAAACTTTATAATGGTATTTTTTGTTTTTATAATGTTTTGTTAAAATTAATTAATAACATAAATGGCACTTTCATAAATGGTGTGAGACAAAGAATAGAACCCTGAGTCTTACGCTATCCGATTGTTATATATTTGTAAAAAATATACCTTCGGATGTTCAAAGAGCAATCTCGCAACATTGATGACGTCACGCAGCCGACGCGTTAAAGAAAGCACTTGCAAAATTCAACAGGCTTGCCAATGTGTCGGTAGCTGAGTGGTATAAGCATGCACCCGGATAGCGTTAGACACAGGGTTCAGTTCCTCGTCTGAAATAGTTGCTTTTTACAAGAGTAATTTATGATGATAAACTTTGTGTATGTAAAATGTAAATATTACTCAATTTGCTGTTAAGTTGTTGCAATGATCACACAATTATGCATTTTTCAATTAATTTGCCACATATCACAGTTAATCACTTGTAAAATTATGACAGTCAATTATAATATGCCACTTCAAAAACAATGCGGTTTACAGAGACAAATGACTATTTCTTAAGTTAATTAATGCATAGATAAGCTTGTTTGTACAGAGAAATATTTCAAAGTGGAATATCTAGCGCGCCTTTTACCTTTTAGAGTCGACAATACGATTGTAAGGAAATGCGCCGCTGTGAATATATTGGGTTTCGATATTATTTTTCTTTGTCTTTGTTTTTTTTATTACGTTTCACGTGACCTCGATTCTCCATTTGAGAACGAAATACGCTATACCTCAGGCTTATTTAGAATGTTGTTTTTGAAATATTATTAAACACAATGCGATTGTTAAATGTCTTAGGTACTTTAAGTTAACTGCTTTGTCATTTTCTATTTAATTGCAGTAAATAATAGGTTTTGTGTATTTCACCTTTAACAGCATCTTATTTATTTGTAACAAAAACATGACAACATTTCAATGAATACTTACCGTTTATTAAAACAATGTGCGTTAAATGGATATTGTTTCTATTATTATCACTGTTTATGATCATTTCTGTAAATTAATTTGCGTTAAACGTATTTTTAAACGTTAACACTATTCCTTTTTTTACTGAGCTAGTAAAACTAATTAAATCCAAAGTCACGATATCATATATTGCTTCGTACAAATTATTATTTTATATCATATATTTGCGAGCTGAAAATACAATTTAAAGTTGTAGGCTATGCTTAATCGTATAAAAAAGATAGCAAATTATTTCTAGCTACCACGTGACAACTTGTAAATGAGTTTTAATTTGAGTAAATATATTTAACTTGACTAGTAATTTATGAACTTAAGAGCGATAGACCTTTACTTTGTTTGTTCAGTTTCGTTTAATTTAAATGGGCGGGTTAGCAAATGAAGAACACAATTAAAGTTAACGGACGCTTTGTTATGATACAGTTTGATGTCACGTGATGTCTGCTTACGTGTTATAGGTTATTGATATTGTTGACGACCTCCGTGGTGTAGTGGCTAAGCACGCTGGGTTTAAAGGCGCTGCCGCTCAGAGGTCTCGGGTTCGATTCCCGGTTGGGTCAATGTAGAAATCATAATTTTCTATATTGTCTCGGGTATGGGTGTTGTGGTACCACCGTTGTGTCTGATTTCCATAACACAAGTGCATTGGGTACTTACTTTGGAATCAGTTTAATGTATGTAATTGGTGTCCAATATTTTTTTAAAAAAATGTTCCATTGATTACATGTTGCGAAGGCAACAGTTAGTGTTTTCTACCCATTGATGTAACTTGCTATCTATCAAGTACGACTTTTCATTTTACACTACCTGTAAGGGCCGATTTTACCAGTCAGATAGGAGTTATACGACTGCGACCCGATTTTAACAACGTCAGATAAAAAATATTCGAATATTTCAATAGGATAAGTCTCATCTGACGTTGGTAGAATCGACCCCGAATGAGTATAAAATGACAGATTTTAAAATTGCATTTACATATTTGCTTGCTGAAAACTAGGCGACGTTTTCGAATCAGGCGTATTGTGATTTATTCGACGTATATTCCTTATCTGACATTGGAAAAATCAGGCCTAAGTAGCTTTTGATAATTCCGTAACCCACATATTGAGTTGCGTCATACAATATTTCTAAAATGCTACCGCACACTTTCCTGTGGGAAAAACTCGTCATTCAACGCAGTGACGTATCGACTAGTTTCTTCTGTCACTCGCTGTCACAAGAACTACATCCACATAGACAATATTTGACACACACATAACATTAATCTATCGCGTTTCGACGCTAATCCGTTATTTACGAGAGATCTTAAGTCAAACGCGGCGATAACTCACGTCGAATTTATCGAGCTATTTGCCGCAGCGGCCACGGGCGATCGTGAGCGCCGTATCCTTGGTGCGAGCAAGTGTAGCGTTTTCTGTAAGGTACTGTTTCCATTATACTTTACGACTATATGATTTTAATATAAGCTTAATAATTTAATCTTGGATTTACTATGCTCGCCACAAAGTACTTTCCGTATAAGTTTTTTTTTTGCTACTTTCAACTATCTCTCTCTCTCTTCCTGGCATTATCTATTCCCACATGATGGTGGGGTCTGCCTTTCTCGTCTTCCTTCTCCACCTCCCCCTGTCGGATGTGTCCATCACAGTGACGTTGCAGGCAGCGAGGACTCGCTTTGTAACGTCGGACCACCTTGATTTCGGTCTACCTCTACGTTGAGGGGCGGGGATGTTGAGATTTAAGGCCTTCTTGGCTGTTCAGTTAGGGGGCCGTCTCGAGATAAGGCCGAACCACCGAACTACTTACAACTTTGTGATAAGTATTATTTCCCTCTCTTTTCTATTTCCCATTTTCATACTGGTCTCTTAATTCTCAAAATAATGTTTGAGAAATCTTACCTTTTTGGTATAGCAATATGATGTGAAATGGTACAATGGTTCACTATAACAAATAATGCTGCATGCAATTCATGTTGTGAAAACTGTTTTAGGGTACTACTGTAGTTAAATCTGTTAATCGCTTTTTTGTATATGTTTTGAATGATACCTGTATCGTTTTTCAAATAAAATAAAAATTAAATAAAACAATTGTTACCACAGTTAACAATAAGCGACACAGGATTACATGTAATTTTAGTTTCTTATTTAAGACCGATTCGAAAAAAAGCTTATAATTAGACAATTGTTTTAATAAGCCGATATTTAATCGTGATTATTGCTAATGAGAACGAGCGCTAATATTCGTCGAGTAACGGATGCGCTTGGTATGTGGAACACACGAGCGTTTTGAAACGCTCACTCAATGTCGCGTTTAAACGGCCTCGTGTGCGCTGAGTCTTGTTTTTATATTATTTATGTATACATAAAAATGAATCCATATTTCTCTTGGTACATTACCCATGAACAACTAGACCGATTTCGCTGATTCTTTTTTGTTGTGTTTTATATTGTCAATAGGCATCTTATGAAAAATAAAAGTAAAAAAATTGCACGGGAAATTTTAAAATTTAAGAGAAATTTGTTACCAGGGTCGGGGTGGAACGGGGCCGTAGCGAAACAAAGTTTGTTGGGTCCGCTAGTTTTGTAATTATTAGTTTTTTTATGTCAAAAAGATTTAAAATAATAATATTGTAATTCTTTATTGCACAAGACACAGATTACAAAAATATAATTAAACATACAAATCACAAGAACAATATTGGCGGCTTTATTATTTTTAAAAGAGATGCAAATGTGGTTAAAATTTTCTTTTATAAATTTATTTTATGCAAAGTATTAAAACATTTATAATATAACTTTTTTATTGTTTTAAATAAATCCTTATGCGTAAGGATTTAATTAAAACAATAAAAAAGTAACCTGTAGTTACGATGTATCATTGTCATTTTCTCCTAATCATTGAAGGTGAAAGCACTACATGAAGTTTTATTTTTATTTTTTATGTATACATGTTTTGTTATTTACAGACAAAAAATTAAGTAGGTACTACTTACATTTAATGCAAGCATGCTTAGGCACGTATCATTTAACCAGTAGGTACTAGGTACGCAAGTCAGTCCATTGTCACAAATAAGTTATGACATTTACTTATTCATATTTTATTGTTTACTATTCTCCCAAGAATTCAATTCAAAACGCAAAGCACAATAATATTGTGATAAATTTATCTATTATTTATTGCAGATTGCTGTGGTGAAGCACATATTTATTGATAAAAGAAATGATTTTCTATAAATAAATGTAAATCAACATTTATTTTCTTGTATTTTATACATTTATTTCCATTGTAATCTCAATACGTGATCAATTATCTTTACAGCTTTAAAAGCTTTAAACTTTGTCTATTTACACAAACGTCTGAAAACTTCAAGTTCAATTGTCTTTGATCCTCTTTCAAATTATTGACCTGGCCAGGAATTGAACTGTAGACCCTACTTATAACATTGAGGCTTGATAACGATGTGTACGACCCAAAAAGATTTGCTGACAAGCAATCTGTGTCAAGGCAAAATGCCACAACTTTCACTGATAACGCCTTCACAGTACTACGTGTAGTATCGTTATATTTTATCCTGTTACACTATAACAGTTGATAAACGAAACTACACCACTTTTCATTGTAGGTATTTCAGATTGTAAAACAGTCTTTTGAAGGCATAACCTTGCATTTGTTAGGGTTTTACAACGTCTGAATAACTTTCCATTGCCGTTATCTGCCCACTACTGTATACGAAATGACAGTCCAATTTTTATCATCCCTTAATTTTATTTAGACTATTTATTTGTCGATGGTGAAACAGCGTCTTAATGTTGTAGACTCGTAGTCAGGTACCTAATACTTCTGAAAGTTATTTTTTTCATTTTTTGATAAAATATACATAATATGTTCATATCGAGCTGGAGACCTTCCGACCAAAAGCGCAGCGTAGGATGTCTACTGACAAGATAGACCTTGTAAGATTGCAGAGTCACACTGGATGCAGATTACTTTCAATCGGTCGCTGTGAAAAGGGGCTTGGAGGAGGCCTTTGTTCAGCAGTGGATGTCCTTTGGCTGCTTATGATGATGATGATGATAAATTTTTAATTTGTGATAGCTCTGTGCCCTTGGTGGTAATTTGTATAAACTAGGATCAAATATTTTGTCTGAAGTGGAAAATCTCGCTCTCTTTGCATATTAGTTGGATACTTACCTTCTGCAATTAAGGTAAACAAGCACAGAGTTAACAAATATAATGTTCTCTCAAAAGTTTGCCTATACCTATGTTAAACATAAGTCACCTATATTCCAACCTAAGTATATCGCTTCATCAATGTCAAGTTGTCTTGTTTTGAAAGTGGAACAAAATTTTCCAGTAGCTGCCTACGAGAAAAAAAAACAGGTTAGTAACTGCGTGAAAACATGCCTTATCAATGTAAATTGCGGCTATACAACATGACTTACATACGAGTAGATATTACATAAAATTGTGCTCTTGAAATTTCTGTTTGGCCAGCTTATCTGGTTGCGAAAACATTTTGCACGGCGATGAACGAACGAAAAAATGTTGTAATATGTTGCTTTTTATTCTCGCGGTGTTATTTTTGTGTTGAAATCCGGAATAATATTGTCAACAAACACGTACATTCATCGATTATAGTATCTGTGCATGGCAGCATTGAATTCGAAAAAAACTACGTAAAAGAACAAGACTCGATATAATCAACGTCAGATAATGAATATTCGTCGAATATCATACATAATGTTGAAAACGTCATCTTTTTGTCAGCAAACATTTACGTAAATGTCATTATAAAATCGGTCGTTTCATACTTATTCAGTCGGATAAGTCTTATCTATAATAATAACAGAACAGCACTCACTCCGTCCACCGAGACTGAACGTCCGATTTTACCTGAACTGTAACGTCTACGAACGTGACAAACAGTAAACTAACCAAGAAGGATAGCAACCTGCAATAGCTCACTCTACATGCGTGTACAAGACCTCACACTTTGGTATTCCCAAAGTACGATGTACTCTACTCGTAGTACGATGCCAGCGATTTCATCATTCGCTAGGACGCCTTTAGCATGCGCAAGAGCATCTCACGCAGCCACCAGTAATAGCGAATTTTCCTCCTTATCCGACCCTTGATCTGAAATGGAAGGACTTTGAACAGACAATAAAACGGTGTTTTGTTCGACGAAATCAATGAGATGCAATAAGACTTTTACTTTGTTCTGTAACTGAAAAAAAAAACGACAACAATATTAAGTCTCGATAATTCAAACGCGGCCTTGAATGAAACACCTACTTATGTTATCTTTGTAGGTACTGAATATTGATAGATAAACTGGTTTATCAGCCTTTCTAGAAATTATTTTAATCACCATTCTATTACCTACGAATATAATAAAACAGAGAAAAATAAAGAAAAGCAAATAATTGTCGATGTCGCCAAGGTCAGATAAAGAATATTCGTCGATTATAATACAAAACGCGTAATTATAAAACGTCACCTATTTGTCAGCAATCATTTATGTAACTTGTCATTTTAAAATCGGTCGTTGCTTACTTATTAAGTCGGATAAGTCGTTTTTAGTCGTCGTATTTAGTTGGTAAAATCGGCTCTAAAAAGGATTTAATTCAACTAATTTATGCTTGCACATTTCGCAATCGGTCAAATCTTTTTTCGAACGTTATCGCACCGGTGATCAACCTGGCCATGACACCGGTTAAAGTTTAAAATAAAATGACCACAGACAAAAGAAGCGGGTTACTGACACCTGTCATTCCACAAAGCGCGCGAAATCCCATACGCGCGAACGAAAATTTCAAAATTATAATGTATCTGAAACTTTAGCAAACAATGGACTAAAACTGCGTGAATTAACAAAATCGTTGTGCAAAATAGTTTTTACTTGTGAAATTCATTTAATTTATTTTCCACTCAAGCCAAGCCTACCGCACTCTGAAGCTATCAATCTTCATTATGCAGACACGTCAGTGACAGTGATTTCTTAAAATTTCTACATTCTGTAACCGGGTGAATGGAATAATTTTGCTCACGTGTTTTTTTGTAAACATATTTATAAAATATGTTAAAACTTGTTCTCATATATTTTTACTGGCTATGAAACACTTACCTATACAGGCTGTTGTTTTGACCAAGTGCCAAATCGTAGGTTTTGAATAGAATTTTAATATCCACGTTTCCTTACTATGAAGTTTAGCATCAAAGCCTGTAAAATACTTCTTTAAACAATTGAGATCATTGGAGTAAGTAAATTTTACTTCTATGGCGCATATGCAATTGTATTCGAGATTGGTATCATAATGATCAATGCATAGTAAAGGGTTTTAGCACTAAACAATGACATAAATTTGACTAAATTTGTGACGTGTTGAATATAACAGCCTGTATTCAAGTATACATACATATAAATAAAGTAAAGATAGCCTGTAACGTCCCACTGGAGTGGGCAAATGCCTTACCTTACCTATGAGGTAGTTCGAGCCATCCCCACCACGCGGGCTCAGTGCGCGTTGGTGGAAGGGTGTTTGCATGCGACTAACCCTGCTGTCAGATGTTATCAAACCGCCCATATGGCCTCTGACTAGGCTTAACGACTTATTTCAACTGGTATTAGCCGGGACCAACAGCTTAACGTGCCTTCCGAAGCGATAGTTATGGTATGGTCACCCATCCAAACACGACCGCGCCATAGGTTGCTTAACTTCGGTATCACTACCAAAGCGCTGCTACCACTGCGCTACGAGCACCTCCATACATAATAAGTACATAAAGTAACCCATAAATAATAACTTAGTTAAATTAATTGCATATGAACCAGTATGAGTCAGTTGAATAACAGAAATGACCTTAGTGCGAAATACCATTAATAATTACGTATTAGACAACAAATTGTCTAGTGTCGTTCGTAAATGTCATGACAAACAGAAGAATAAAAGTCTCACCACTCACTGTTTATTCGACAAATAGTAAAGTGCAAAAATGCGTCCGGTATTTATTTTAATAAAAAATATATTTTGATCATGCATTTAGTCTGTCAAAAGTAGTTTTCTCGTAAACACGAAGTTTTGAAAAATTTGGGCTACTTAAATTTTAGGTAAGTAAATTTTTCATAGAATGGAATAGAATATGTTTATATTGCTCAAAACATGCTAAATTTGATAACAGAATTTCTTCATAGACTATTAGAATTTAATCATGTTCTGCCACAGTCATTTAGGTATTTAATTTCAGAGTTTTAAACGTAATATCTTTCGTTTTCTAAAAACCTAAATAATTAAGTATTTCAATGCAATCATTTTTCTAAAATAAAATTGCTAAAATTAATACCATTAACATTTTTGTGTCTGTACTGCCGACTGAATGTTACATCATTCCCACACAAGCAAACTCACTAGTAGTCAATCTAGTTTGGTCACTAGAAACCTGCCTTTTGAACAAAATTTATGGATCCCGACTGGATATTACCTGCCATAGAGACTTCATTAGACACAAGGTCACTAGAACCCAAGATGTAATACTGGCTGGTAAGAGAAAAAATAAGGTTGCTCAATAAAAAAATAATAGCTTGTCAATTTCAGTGAAATTGCAAGGGATCCAATTTTAAATAACGAATAAAAAAAAATACCTTATCATTTACAGTTGGCCAGCCATTAGGAGATAAAATGAAGTAAAAATGAATATCTGCGACTGTCTTTGAATTATCTAATGAATTATGTTATAAAAAACAGATTCTTCTTTATGTTGTTTACGTTAGAATCCATTTATAATAATGCCAATAGGAAGAATAACTATCGACACAAACTAATATTCAATTGCGTTGGTCATGATTACCATGGACACATTTAAAAAATATCAATTGGTTAAATGTTTAAAAATAGTTTTAATTGTATTGTTACTATCAAAAACTTACTTACAAAATCAAAATATTCCACGATGACTGAATAACTTGAATTAATCTAAACGGAACTGAAGCGTATCTGGAATGCAGAATTTAGTTTGCTTAAGTTAAAAACAAAACAAAGTTATTTTTGTACTAAATTAACTAATTGGTATACTTGTACCTCTAAATTAGAAATCATAAATATACAAACGAAACTTGGCATACATGTTTCGAAGCTTAACTAGATCATCATACTCAAATATTATCCGACTCTAATAATGTCACAAATATAAAAGTTGTATTGAATAGCTCTTTTTCTTTTGAAGTCGGAAAAAATATGGTACCATTTTAACCCAAGACTAAAGTTATCCGACCAATTGGGAAAGCACCTCCATTAATGAATTTCCTCACTATGACAATATTTTTAAATTGGTTGGTTAATACTTCAGTTAGTTCCGTTGTAAGTTTCTGGAATAAGCAAGGTGTCTAAACTTGTTGGTAAATTAAGTCACTTACAGTGTGTAAAATAGACATAGTTTATTTGGACCAAAAAAGTTGTGAAGTTTTTAAATTCGTACGTAACATTGTAAGTGGGTGAATAGTAACTCTAGCTAGAGAACAAAGAATATTGACACGCATGATTAAAATCAACGCATTGTGCTTTATTCTTTCTCATCGCTGATGCAATTCCACGCCGCCCGCAATATCAATCAGCTAATTCGAATTTAGAACGCGAAATAAATTAAAAGAAAGTGAAAATGGCTTCCTACCCTCGCTGGCCAGTAACAGTGCAGTAACGTTCAAAAACGCGACAGCCGGCGATCCCGCGAACGCGAGTAAGTTCCGTTCCGTATTACGCAGTGCACGTATGCCGAGGCCATGCTAATTACTGGCCTCACGAAATCGAAAGTACGAGCACTCGTGGTCGTCTAGCTAGATGTGGGTTGCGCATAAAGGAACGTTGCGTATCCTATTTCTTAATATGTGATCAGCAATTAAATTTCTTCTAACATAAATTGATCGCTTGAACACACTGCAGATTTATTCTCTATTTTCAATCGGCAAAGTTATCATTAGCGAAGCGAACGTTCGGAAATATGAAACTGACCTTTCTCATCGATATTCAAGTCGGCGTTGACTTCGAATCGAATGCTAATGCAATCGTGTTGAAATTGAAAGCATCTATCAGAGTACTAAGCGAGTTCAATGTGTGAACGTCCACCTTAATTATAGATTTCCGAGTTGATTCCATGTAATTTTTATTGTGAATGTAGTTTCTGAACGTGGTTGCAACAGATTCAAGGTCGCAGACAGATTTTGAGGCAGAGGCGTCGTTTCAATAAATCCTTTGGAATGTCGATCGTTTCGAAAAGTGCTCAATAGATTCGAATGCGCGGACCGTGACGCGATCGCTCGCATGATTTAACATAAGTAGCTCGTTAATATATGCTATATTAGCATAAGCATTTTGCCAGTGTAGCGTAGTGATTTCGTTTTCGTATATCCGACTGTGAATGCCGATGGTAATGGACAAGAAACGCGAAAAGCGTGACTCGAGGAGTCGACATATTAAATGAATAGACCACTTGTTCAATGCTAGTCCAGTTTCAGTCATTGTGCGTGTGTCGTGACGTGACACAATAGCGTTGTTGCCCCCCCCCCCTCCTTTCCCCTCGTTACTTCCGCTGATAAACAAACGATTTGAACCAGCGAAAACTAGCGAGATAAAACAGGAAATCTCAACCGTGTAATCGTATTGCTATCAGTTTCCTGCGATTTGCCGTGTAAATATCAATGTTTTGCTGCTGTCAGGTTGTTTGCTACCTGTTGACAATTAGTAGATATACTTTCTACAATCTACTAATCCTTATGCTCGCCTTATTCTGGGAGTTCATCAAAATGCAACACACCTCTGCATTTTAATTTTCAAAGTTATATTAACAAATGATAGTCTACATGCAGGACTTAGGGACTTAGTGTGATGGTGTCGTATGCATGCTTTAATGAAAACACGTTTACACTCACCATTTTTGCTATCGAAATCTTTACTAAAAAGATGATATAGAAAAGTGTAACACTTATATTTATCGTGAAAATTTTAACCGTATTATAGAAGTAGGAAGGTACGTAAAACTTTAAAAGTAATTGATAACAGTTTTCAAGTAAACAGCGCCCGAGTTTACTTAATTAATATTCGTTTCCGCCATATTGAATTTTAAAACAGATGTTAACAGATGAACTTCGATAAAGTTGTCAACGCTTCATTAAAATAAATCATCCGTTAACTTGAAAATATATAACTTCCTTTTTCTCAACTATCGAAATGTTTAGCGCCAGATTTGAGACTACGCTGAAAATGTTATGAAGGCACGTTGCGAACCTACTTTAAGATGAAATAAGAAACCAAAAATTACACACGAGTAGGATTTGAAACCTATTGGAAAGATATTCAGATATATTGTTTAGTAATCAGATTTGTCGTCACTACGACTGTTGCGCATAAATTTCTTATTAATACCGAAGATAGCGCGCTCATTGACTCATTTCTCAAAACATTGTTATTACTCGTATAAATTACATTGGTTCTGTACATCTGTGAAGCACGTTTACTCACAATGTTATTTTTTTCTTGGTTCATTGTATGTTTATTGAGCTTAAGGTGCTATTGGATAACACTGTAAAGTCAACGTCGATGTAGTTTTTTTTTTTTTTTTTATTCTAAAACTATACAATTTGTTAATTTTACACTAGATCAAACTTTTGGGTAGTGCTCTAATGATGGTTTTGAACAACTTTTGCTATGGGACCAACTTCGAAATCGAGAAAAAAATCGGCTGTTCTTGAAATGAAATCTGAAAATGTATGGAACAGATAATTTTTCTAATGATATCGAAATTGATCCCATAGTAAAAGTTGTTCAAAACCGTTAGTAGAGAACTTCCTGAAAATTTGTTAAAAAAATAACACATTGTATATGTTTAAAAAAACGTTTAAGCTGTTTTATGTGGCCTCCTTGGAGACTACATAGATTAAGGATCTCCTCTTCTGAGAATGGCTTCATACTAATATTATAAAAGCAATTGCAATGATACGAAATAAACTAAACTTCTGTAGCTTTGTCGTGGTCGTCCTTATGTCTTAACTGTATGTTTTGCCAAAGCGAAATTAATAATTAGTCAGCTTGTAGCCTTAAATTACCTCTAGCCTTGTAGACAAAAAAGAGTAAAAAAATATTTATTAGTGTTTCGAAATTGAGAAAAAGCCCAAGGTTGGGTGTAGCGGTGCAAGGCTGTGCGTTCCAAGATGATTGCAGTGTGTGGGCCGCACTAAAGTTGCATCATTTCAGTGCGTTTGCATTGTATTTGACACCTAATAGAATAAAGCAAGCAGCGCGATGCAGTCGCGGTATTAACGCGCGTTAGCATCGATGCAGTAGCGATGGTAACGCATGTTAAAATCGATACAGTCGCGATGCAGAAGCTGGAAATTGATATATTATGTACTGAATTTTGGCGATTGCATAGATACTAACGCGCGTTAGCATCGATGTGTGTGTCGAATCGAAGTGTTAAGTCAACGCGATGCGGTTAAAAAACAAACGAATCTGTTACACACAAACTTAAAACAAATGTGAAATAAATAAGCAGTTCTTATGTGTTAATGGCAAGGCAGTATTAACACCGTTAAAGTATAAAACTATATTTTTACGTCCTTTAATTTCGGTAAGGTAAACTATGTAGTCAGCTGTACACACATTAGTTCGGAACTATGGCTTGAGTGTTTGAAAACTAGATGGTTGTTATGCAAATTTTAAAATGTTCAAGTAATGTTAAACAGGCGTAATAGGTAATTTCTCCTGGTGTTTTATGTTTATATTAGGTAAGTATTATTGACTCTAGTTTCTCACTCTATGTCCGTAATGTATAAATTAATATTTATAATTTTAACACCCTTATCACTGCATTATCTAACCACTTAATGCATAAAACTTGTGTGGATTGATATTTTTATTTACATATAAATAGAACAAATATTAAAATAACAAATATAAAAAGTTGAAATATTGTTCTTATGAGCCGTTTTTTATGATTTATTACTTTGTTAGATTCGCCTTTAATTCGAGTGGCAGAATAAATATATTGTCTAATTCGGATTTGCTAAAAATCTTATCCCTTTATTACACCTAACCATAAAATAACTTAAGAACCCTTAGAAATGAGTAACAGGTAATAAGTAATTAAGAACGTAAATATTAATGCAACAGCAAATGTTTATGACCGCGAATGCAATACTTTTCGCATGACTAACAAAATTGTTTTTCTGTTAGTTAATTCCGATTGTAATAAATAAAAATCAAGGTCTGCTGATATTTAGTCCATCTTGTTGTTATTTAAGTTCACATTAAAATTTATAATTTAATAATGTTGGTGCTTTGGAAAACGTATTTTTAAGTATTATTGCCCCATACCCCTCAGCCCGAACCGCTATACTTTGCAGCGTTTTTGGTACAACTGTTTTTTTTTTTTAATTTACAAAATAGATTACAAGCATTTTTTTTTTAAAACCAAATGTAATATACTTTATTAAAAGTTCACAACCCTAAGTATACATACTATTAAAAATATTTTTAGCAAACTAGACGCTAACTACATATCACACAACACAAAAAGATAAACACAAATGCGTAAAAAAGATGTGATGGGTAAAAATCTAATCGTAACAGTTTTAAATAAAATAGAGAAATGATAAAACAATAAAAACGTATTCTTAAAGCACTATCTCTAAACTATAATCCCAGCAATATCTCTCTTAAAAATATAAACGTTCGGAAAATAATCAACCAGCTCGTTGTGTTGACGGCACATTCTAGTGATAGGGTTAAAAATGGTTGGCATATACATTCAGAGTGAAAAATTTGGGCTTACGGACCCGACAGTAGATGTTAAAATAAAGTAGGTCGAGATCCTGAAAATGATATACCTAAGATATTTTAACAGGGGTGAATATAGGCAAAGTCGCAAGGCATCGCTAGTTACAAATAATCAATTTCATGATCGCGTGACAACAATACTTGCTTATCTTTTATTTTCACACGAAATCCTCGGGTAACGTATGGGGATTTTATCGACTTATTACTTTGAAAAACAGTTTTCGTGAAACAGCCGTTTTTTTGTTTCTAATTTAAAGTTTTCCGCGATGAAATTGGATGATGAAACGCATAATGGTACTGAGTCACTATTGTTGTGTTATTTTTTATCGTTATGTTTGCATCATCTATTGTGATTCGCTCGCTCGCCCACTTTGATTAACTTATCATTGCTCTAACCTCAGATTATAAAAAATATTTATAAATATTTAACCTCCTTAAAATAACACAAAAAGTGCTAAAATAATGCTAATAGAAGAGACAAACTCATTTGAAGTCGGTGCATGATGTGCGTACGTAGACTGCTGCTGTCCGTTAAGGTTGACATCATGCACCGACTTCAAATGAGTTTGTTTCTCCTATCAGCGTTATTTTAGTTCTTTTATTGTTTTTTTGAAGGCGATAAAATTTATATGTTTTTTTTGTCGATTTTAGTTATTGTATAAGTTACAATGGACTTTGTAGAACTACTAACACCTTCTCCTTGGTGTAACAAAAACTTTTGTGAAAACCGCATCGAAATCGGTCCAGCCCAACACGTGAAATTCGCAGACAAACATACAAACATACAGGTCAAACTGAGAACCTCTTTTTTTTTAATTCGGTTAAAAATAAAAAAAATAAACTTAACCGTCTGCTGGTCCATCAAACGTCAAATGGGAGTGACCATCGAACATTTGGGATTATGTAAAGAAACTACTGGAATAGTCATACTTTTTCAATACGAAATATAAGATGGCTGCTTGGAGTGCCATTCCACACACAATCAGGAAAGACAATTGAAGCATGTTTTTAGGGTTCCGTAGCGAATGGCAAAAAACTGAAGCCTTATAGTTTCGTCGTTTGTCCGTCCGTATGTCACAGCCACTTTATTCTGAAACCATTAGTTCTACACAGTTAAAACTTAGTAGGCATATATGTATTCTGTTTACCACTTTACGATTCTCATACAAAAATAGTGATATTTAAGGGGTCAGTTAAATTTGTCACGGAACCCCTTAGTGTGTGAGTCCGACTCGCACTTGGCCGGTTTTTATTTTACTACCCAGTTTAGCCAAGGCATCTTTATGCCGAATTCGATTTGCACGTCTAGCCTCACTTGCTAAGCTAATACTATACTATAGCAGTATGTGTTACGGTAAAAAACGTTCGGCACGCAAGCGACGACCTTGCTAACAGCTGATACTCGCGTCAGAGTTGAAAGACTGGAGCTCAACTTTTTAACAGTTCCATTCTAGTTTTATACTTAATACTGATTTCCTCTTAATCTTAGTTTGACACAGATGAGTATCCAAATGAGTATCTATGCAATAGTTTGTAAAACTCTTTACTAACAGCAGACTCTAGGATCTTGTTATCACCTAGTTGATAGAACAACTCCCGGGGAACATTCGGTAGTCAAAAGCAGTTTTTTTAAAAATCTTATTGTACCTATCACGCTCTCTTTTCAACTCTTAGCTCAATTTAAATGAACCATTTTCTATCATCTAAGCGTCGACCATATACTAATCCTTTGCCTTCGTCAGCCTTAATTGCCAACCTTGTATAAATGAATGCTTAAATAATCGCTGCTACTTCTTTAGTTCTACGACTACTAATAAGCATGACAATAGAAAAAAACATGATTTTTATGAAACTAGACCGATTTTGATGAAATTTACCCTGTACCCTATGTTTGAATATACCTAATTGAACAAAAAAATCATCTCTTTATGACTTCTTGTTTTCAAGAAATCCGAGGACAAACATACTTACACGTACGAAATTAAGCACGTGTTTGGAAGCCTTACTAGATCAACATACTCAAATATCATTAAACTCCGACTATAACACATACATATACATTGATTTGAATACCTCCTTTTTTGAAGTCGGTAAAACGAACTTGAATATCTTATCTATCTTTCACATCTTTGACATAGGACCTCAAAATCAGCTGATTTCGAGGAAAATCAACAGTTAGTGAACATTCAATGAGTGCCTTGACAGTGACATTGTACGTAGTGGTTAAGACGGCCCAAGGTCCCAGATTCGATACCCGCTAGGTGAATGGTAATTGCCTTTTTGTGTTGACAGCGCGTTAATTACATTACAGACCTTCGTTTACAAACGTTTATTACATAATCTATATATTATAAGGTTTTGTTTTATGCCTGTAATAATTTATTGTAACGCAATTTCCGGTTTCGATGTTTAATGTATCAGATGATTTGTATCATTAGATGTCATGGTCTCTGTTTTAATTTTAGATGCATGTTTATCTACATTTATATATAAAAACTTAATTTAGGTATTTGTAATACCTATTTGTGATACCTACATTATGATATTATGATACGCATGCATATCCATAGTTATTTGCTCTTTTTAGTTAGTTTTTCGGGTTCCGTAGCCGAATTGCAAAAACGGAACCCTTTTAGTTTTGTCAAGTCTGTCCATCCGTATTTCACAGTCACTTTATTCTGAAACTATTAGCATTAAACAGATGGAACTTGGTAGGTAGATGTATTTCCTTAACCGCAAACATAACTTTGTTCTTTATACAAACACTATGAACAAAGTTATGTTGGCTGTCAACAAAATATTGTGTTATTTTGGCTTAGTGGAAGTAAGTGGATCCATAATTCAGTAAAAGTTGGCACGGAACCCTCAGTGGGCGAGTCCGACTCACACTTAACTGGTTTTTTTACCTATGTACCTATTTAAAGCACTAAAAATAGTAAAATGTAGAGTATGGTAGAGACTAGGAAATCTTTGTCAGTACTAATGCCATTTAAAGAAATCTTATATTCTTAAAGTCAAACCCACTCAAACCCATTTAGCGAAGCAGTCAATTGGTTAGTTTGCTTTATAATCTCGTAAATAAGTCTTAATCTTAATTAGAGTGTCTTTATTATTCAAATAAGTCGATAATACTTCTTTGGTATTAGATAGGTTTTCTATGCTAATGCGTTTAATCTATTATTTTACATAGTTAGGCAGTGTTTTAAATTTTGGAACAAAAAATGTCTAATAAAATTGCGCCGGTTGGTTACCTTCAGGCCCGCTTTTTACGTTCAGAATTGATTTCGATTTAATTTAAAATTCTGGTTCATTTCAATGCCCAAATCTGGTCTATTCCAAGGTTATTCGGAAGACTCTCTTGTTGCTGAACTAAAGAAAATAACATTGAATTTAATCACACACTTTATTTAAAGGCAAATAAAACGGAGGAAAATCGATAGTTTTTCCCTTTAAAATGTTCATAATAAAAAACGGGAAACACTTTTTGATTTGCGGTCTGTCAATTTCCTCAGTGGCAAATTACCTGATGATTCCATCTTTATAGGTATCTATGTATGATTAATTTGTAATTACGAACAAATAATAAGGGTTTTTTTCTAAATCGATTAATACAAAATTTTATGATATTAATGACGTACCTACTGTTGACATAAACATCCACAGCAGCGTTATTGATGTTATGTTTACTGAAAACCAAAGAAAAGTATTGTAACGCAAATAAAAGATATGTAAGATGAGTCATGCATTGTTTTGACCGATATTTGCGCTTATTAATAGCCAGCTGGTGGCATTGTGCAATATTTTATAATGTTAAATCCCCGTCCGATGTGTAGGGTCGACCTAAGACACAAAATATGATTGAAGAAATAATGTTTCATACTTTTTTGAACAATGCGTGCTGTCTGTTTTTTATAGGCTACATAGACTACTTCATATTTTATATATTTTATTTCATTTCTACTTGAAACAAAATTTAATTGAGTTAAATCAATATTTATATTGCTGCAAGCAATTAAACCTCCTAAATTTTACTACCTGCTGTATACAATGTAATCCTTATCATTCATTTTATGTAGTGTTCAATGAAATATATGTATCTAATAAAATAAAACATAATAGGTGCTAACTTATGTGCAAAAAGCTCATAATTTTGAAGTAAATACCATACTTCGCTTTACATTCTTAAACTAAATTGAACTTTGAATTCAACTCATATTTTATTTAATCGATCGAACTGTAGGTCCGATAAGGATAATGAACATTTGTTAGCCCTAAGCGGATATCAAACACACTATAGCCTTTATCGAAGGTCCGGCTCGTTGTGGACTTTAATTGAATTATTTGCCCCGGTATTCATTCACTTCCTAATTCGATCGGTTTCATTCATTATTTTGTATAAAGACAACTATGCACATAATGCGGTTTAAAGTTTAAGTATTTAATTGAATGAATATTAAAAAAACATTTATTTCGGTAACTATGACCCATAATAGTAATCATATATTACAATTATAATTATATAAATAACATTGAATAATTAAAGGAATGCAGAAGGAATACATTAATACCAAAATCTAAAATTAAGAAAGTTCAAATATAAATAAAATAACGGGGTCGCCTTCCATAAATACTTAAATACGTACAAACATCCATGACTTTTAGTACAAATGTTCGTGCTCACCACACAAACATTTGCCCCTTGCGGGATTCGAACGCGCGTAATAGTCAAGAGCACTAACCACTTCACCAAACGGGTTTGTTCACCACAAGTTTTAGATTAAGTTTGAACTGCAATAATCTCTTATCTATTATTTTACAAGTAACGGCAAATTATTCTTATAACAGGAGACAGGGAAGAAAGAAAAATGGTTCGTCTTATAACTCCTGCATAAAATTTAAATTTATTCTACAGTCCACGCTCAGAATGTGACCCTCTTTTACGTTACAGAAAACTTGACATTGACAAAAGTATTTTCGATTGCGTAAAGTTATTCAATGACCAACAAAATAACTCCAGTCCCCTTAAAATGTTACTGATAATACAGGATACGGCGCGACATTGTCACACAAGTTATAAAGTGGTATCGTAAAAGTGAAGGTAATAAAATTAATCGCTGACACTGCCATTTATTCAATAAATTGGATTTGATTAAATAGCCGATACAAACAAAATAATGTTTATTAGTTTCCTTTTTTGTTGGTAATGTGAATACATGAAAGTAATGATTGATATTCAAATAAAGGTATCGTATAAGTCTCAACAATAAACCTTTTATTTATTAGACATATTGAATGATGGCGAAATATTCGTCATTCCATCAATTATCATAAATCATATCATATGACCTAAAGGTTTGAATGGCAAAGAATGCTTTTAGCATTAAGTCCACCTTTGTTCACTATGATTTGTGCAATAAAGTCTTTAAATAAACAAATAAATATCGTTGTTTTTACTGATCTTACTTCGACACGGCTTCTCAACTATTATCTTTTCTAAGAATCGTATGACGTTTGTTTAGCACCACAGACAGACTCAAAACAAAAGGTCTTGAATAACTTTAATCCTGTGGATTTTTATCATAAACAATGTTTGTAAACAATAAACAAACATTCAAAATCCATCCAGGTAACATTTAGAGTTACAAGACATGAGTGACGTCAGCTGATCGTTATATCTGTTTCGTATCAAACTAAATAAATCAGTAATGTACCTCGGAATGTTGTACGTATTTTTCTCCAATCGCCGGTGTATAACCAGCGATATATTACGAAACACGATTGAATGACATTCGATAACCTCGCCGAATCCTCGATATGTTTATTTGATGCACTTAACTCCGGCGTTCAAACAGGCGTTTGCCGTCTAAGCGCAAATTGAGCGAGCCTTGGCATACTCGCCGCAAGTAATGTTCATCGAAATAATCAAGTTTGCGTCATGTCGCTTCTCAGACATCTATTACCGTCGAAGCCTGACAACTGGAACCGATGCCGTATTCCAAAAATGCGGTGACAAATCGAAAAGACCATAGAATCGCTCATTATCTATTGTTCTAGCCCATAACGTAATTCCTTTGGAAATAAATACGAACCGTGAATCGACCGAGACCTACCTCGAACGTTAGACTTTCCGGTTGCCAAATGTTGTCACAACAAGAGAGTCATCGTAACTTCAATTACTATTGTTCCTCTGCAATTTTTTAAAGTGTGTATCACAAATCACAAAGATATTAACGAGGTATTTCTTTCTGTTACAGAGTGAATCGAGCTACACGTCATCGGAGGAGAGCTGCGGCGGGGGCGAGCGGCACGCAGTGCTGAGCTACGAGCAGGTGCGGCGGCTCAACGACGTGATGGACGAGGTCGTGCCCATCCACGGACGCGGCAACTTCCCAACACTGCACGTGCGCCTGCGCGAGCTCGTCGCCGACGTGCGCGCGCGCCTCGAAGCCGCCGTTAGCGCGGGCGGCGCCGGAGTCGTCGTCCGAGACGTCCGCCTCAACGGCGGTGCCGCCAGCCACGTGCTCGCCGACCGCCCCCAACCCTACTCCGACATCGACCTCATCTTCACAGCAGATCTCCCCACCGCCCGCCACTGCGACCGCGTCAAGGCAGCTGTCCTCGGACACCTCGCCACGCTCCTCCCCCCCACAACACCACGCCGTCGCGCCAACCCCGCTGGCATGAAAGAGGCCTACGTCTCCAAAATGGTCCGCGTCAACTCCGACGGTGACCGCTGGTCGCTCATCTCGCTCGGAAACTCGCGCGGACACAAAACCGTCGAACTCAAATTCGTGGACACGATGCGCCGTCAGTTCGAGTTTTCTGTCGACTCGTTCCAGATTGCGCTGGACTCGCTGCTGGCGTTCCACGAGTGCGCTCAGTTGCCTATCGGGGAGAACTTCTATCCTACAGTGGTGGGAGAGTCCGTGTATGGAGATTTTGGGGAGGCGTTACTGCACTTAGCAGAGAAGCTGATCGCCACGCGGCAGCCTGAGGAGATCCGTGGCGGTGGACTGCTTAAATACTGCGCCCTGCTGGCAAAGGGCTACCGGCCGGCGCGACCTGACAAGATCAAGACGCTCGAGCGGTACATGTGCTCGAGATTCTTCATTGACTTCCCGGAGCTGGGGCAGCAGCGCGCCAAGCTCGAGGCCTATCTGCGAAATCACTTCGTCGGCCGAGAGGAAGAGGCGCTCAAGCACAGGTGAGATACTAAACTTTCTATATTATTTGCTTTTTCCAGAGTAATTGAACAGACTATCCTCGGATTTTTACTTTTGTAAAACCTTTGAGAATTACTAAAATTATCATCAAATGCTTTATTTCTTTTGAGTTCAGCCCAGAATAAATCACATTTGTGTTTCTATGACTGAACCTAGATAAGTACCTAGTGATAGTTACACAAAGTACCAATAAATTAAGTTACATAATATACGTTCATTCAAAGATGGTTGTAGAAAAGGAAAGCTTAAAAAGGGGAAATCTATCCAAACATTTTCCTTATATGACCAAAATGCATATAAGAACGTGTCTTCTTAGTGCTGATAGAGAGTCGTGACGCAAAACTGACCCAATCTACTTTTCCAGGTACCTGACCCTCCTTCACGGCGTGGTCCGCGAGTCGACCGTGTGCCTCATGGGCCACGAGCGGCGGCAGACCCTGGCCCTCATCGAGTCGCTGGCCTGTCGCGAGCTGTGCGCGCGCGCCGCTCTCGTGGTGCCGGGCTACGTGGTCGGCGTGTGCGGAGTCTGCGCGCCGTGCGCCGCCTGCGCAGCCTGCCCGGCCTGCGCGGCCGCCGCGGCAGTCGCGCCCTCCTACTGCGACTGCTACCGACCGACCCTCTGCCCGGCGTGACACAACTAGATCCCCAGTGACACGCCCCTCGACGATGAATTTAGTGCCAAATGTATATAATACAAATAAAAATATTCTACGATTCCCAGATGTACGTGTGACTTGTGATTCTCGCTTTTGTGGTTCGCAATTCGGTTGCTGTGAGTGCGAGGCCAAGTGTTGTTGGTATCTTGTTTGATTTGACAAGTATAGGTTATTGTGAATTGTAAGGTGATTTTTGATTGGTGCACACACAGACTGTGAAATGCACTAGCAAAGCTGGAACCATGTTTTGACAGTTGACTAGAGCTAGCTAAAGTAAATAAAATACGCTCCGTGCACGTACCGCCTGTGCAAAGCACTGAAACAAAGCTGAAACGCCTTCGACACTCGCACTGACACTAAGCAAATAGTGAACACGGCTCAATTCTCGGCCCGTTTTTCTTTCGGCGGAGGGCGGGTCGGACCGATCACGATTAAGACGCGGACTCTGTCAATTCCATTGCTCACTAAAGATACACTGATCAATTCGCACGTCAATTGTCGCCGGGGTCGCAGCGCTCGACTCGCCACCGCCTCCGCGCCGCCCGCGCCGGTCGTGAAATAATTTCTAGTCGTACTCCTTTCGTGTTGATAACTTAATATGTTAGCAGTACGAAAATTATTATTCACGCGATTTTAAATATATAATAGGACGCGTCGTCAAGTCCGAGTCGATGGTCTGCCTATAAAAAAGACTAGTTAGTTATGTTTAAGCTTTTTTTATTAATGATGAATTTACGTCTATAAAAGTAGTGGCATGTCTCTCGCAGTCAAATTCACAGGATGTGGGTTATTCTCGTTTGGAGCACTTAAAGCATGATTTAGTTTGAACATTGGCTTATGCACTGTCGCGCTGATGTTTTTTTTTTTTGATATTTTTGCAACGTGACATTTTGTAGTAAAAAAAAGAAATAAGTCCGGCCTTGTCCGATGGCCTTTACGCGAGAAATTCCGTTCTATTTTTAATGACAAACGCGATCGCAGCGCAGCCGCAGCCTCTGCCGGCGCTTGCTCCGAAACTCTGTTCCTATGGGAAATAAAGAACTATTTTACTACGTATTTATTAAATCTCAAAGGATGTATGTATACACTTCTCTTTCTCGTGATCGCTCTAGTATTGTATACGGCTTGGCATACGAAGTAACAAATTAAGATAAATATAAACATAAAAAATAGAAAAACCCAAAAAAATATAGTACTAAGGTGTGTACAATATTAAAGTTCACTCGTTTTATTAATAATAGAACTATTTAAATATTTTAAGAACATTTACAAGTAGCAGTCATTTAGTAACAGAGTACTTATGAACATGTTTTTATTTTACTTATTAACTTCTCATCAATTACAGTTTTTAATAAAGCAGTAGATCGTATGAAAAAATGTGATTTAATTGTTGTAGAATTAACCTGTTGTCGAAGAATATATACCTACTTACATTATTATGTAGATTAAATCCAATAGAGAGATATAATATTATTGTTGTATTTTAATGAGATAGAGATATGTGAACGATGGTGTAAACAGTGTCCGGCCAAAATGTGCATGTTTTTAGATATTTGCCAATGCATATTCAAACTAAATATAGTATATGTATACAATGTATTGCATGGATTACTTATAGGGCATGGAGTATGCAGTTAGTCCCTTGGTAGAACTCCGGAGTTATCAAGTACAATTCGCTTCTAGAGTAGTCTAATCGTTAATACTTCGGAACAACCTATCGACTTTATTGAACGAATTTCCGACTTGCTCACTATCGAACCAAAATTTGAGATCTCATTTTTATTAACTCCATGGAAATTTTATCCGATAGTAATGGCTTCGCTTTCACTGATTTTTGCAAGCATTTCCAGCGACACACCATTTGTTGGATAGTTTGTTATCTGTGTTGAAACTTTTGCGTTGTTGTACCTGATAAAAGGTTTGATATTTACATTCACCGTTTTCGCCAAAATGTGAAGGTTTTTGAAAGGCGTTGATCATGAAAAGTAAACTGATGTAACTGATGCATGTCGCTTGGTATCTGTCACTGATTCGCTTGCAAATATCATTGAGGGTGAACGGCTTAGACACATCTTTTAGGCACGCGGTTTAGTTCACGGCAAGCCTCGGAAAATAGCACCGAGACCTGCCGCCGCTAAAAGGTCGACGCTTCGTTCCACCCATGAGTTCAATGGGCTTGATAATATCTACGTTGATTTTGAAACACCGAAGCATATCAGACGCCTTTTACCTACCCTCCCGAACGATTCTCATGTATTATATCACTACGTAAGGCATAACCACATGGGCGAAACGAAACGCAGTGCCTTTCGAACAGTATAGCCCTAATTAGTCATAGTTCTCAGTCGTCTGTACTTAGAATAAATGAAGTACATAATATAGCTAACGGAACCTAAAGTATATTCCATTAATTTGTTATAAGAGTGAATGTAAGTTAATTATCACTAGTGTTACTTCACGCTATATCGAGACAGGCGTCTACGTTGTGATTTGTAGTCTTTTTGACAGGTATTTTAACGTCATCTTTATTATTGTCATAATTATTGTAACTGTGATTGTTATACTATGTCGTAGATCAGCTATTGGCAGAACTACCTCCTGGCGTAAATTAGGTATTCGTAAATATTGTGTGATTTCTATTGTTATGGGAACTAGCGCGTGCTAGGCTTGTAAAGCGGGTGGTTCGAGTGAAGTCACAGTGATTTTTGTTACGAGATGTTTGTCACTGTTAGCATATTATGTGCCGATGAACCACCTGAGTTATAGGCTTAGTGCATGGGCTTGTCTCACCATCTTCAGTATATAGCAATTTAGATGCGAAAAATATGATGATCACGATGCACACTTTGATCAAATTAAGTCCGGTAAATTAAAGTATGAAATTGCCAAAGAAGATGATGAGAGATGCCTCGTTTCATGCTTGTCAGACTACTAAGCTCTTCCAGAAAAACTCTGTGACGAATTGCTTCCAAAACGGTCTAAATATATTTCAAATTAGTGTTTTTACATGAGAGACATTGCAATATAGTTAAGTGTTTTATTTTTCTAAAGTTACCATCAGTTTTCTGCTAGCCTTATTTTGTAACGGTTAATTTTAAACTATCGAGTACTGGTCAAGGCGCTTGCGTACCGTGATTGCTCGAGCTAAATATGTATATATTGCACTAAAGAAGTTTGTTTCTACATAGACTGAAGATGTCTTCTCGAAAAAAAAAGATATGAAAACAATGTAGTTAGAAAATATTGAGAAGATGTTTTAAGTTCTGAGAAAGTTGGTTCTGACTGTTTTTTTTTGATGTGATGAGATCTGAATCGAATGTAAAAGATGTCACCAAAAAGACGTGTTTCATATTTCATACATAGAATGTAAAATGACTTTTGATATACATTGACCCGACCCAATCGGCAGTTCGATGTTTAGTAAAACTGAAGTGTTTTAATTTAAAACAAAAGTTTAATATCACTGTAACGTTGATAAGTTTAATTGCGATTCGACCAATGAAATCGTATTTCTATCGATGACGTGATGTCGAATGTCACACACAATCTCATGTATTCTATTGTGCAATCAAGCGAAAGTATGGAATATGTAAACGGAACGTTTTGTGCATCTTAATTAATCGTGTTCTCTTTTGAAATTAGCTGAGATGTTGAAGCATTTATTTAAAAGGTGTTTTTATTAGGACTAACCAAAAGACATTCAAATGATTAAGACCCTACTTTTTACTTAATTGTCTGTATTATTATATACATTAACTGTACCCATTGCTTATTTTGTCATGCTGGCATAAGTAACAGAGTAATTGCAAGTACCGATAAAAAATTACAGTGCAGGGTCTTGATTTCTGTCTTGATAGTTAGCGATGCATTGTTTATATGGGTGAGGTGGATAAAGTCAGAATAGTATTTAATTTGTGTGACGGAGTTGTTAAAAGGTGAAGTACGCAAGCGCCTAAATGAAAGCGACGTTTCAAGAACCTGAGACTTGAATGCAACAGTTTGGCGGCAAAACAAAACGTCAAATATTTAGAGGGAAGGACGGCTTATATTGACAGGTTGTTGAGTTGCGAAAGTAAAAAATAAGTGTAGCATGAATAATTGTACATGTGCATAAATCACGTTAATTATAAATCGTTCTACAAATCTTTTCTGATTGTTAATGCAAATGATGTTTGAAAAGTGACCTTACGATAAACCAATGTCTTCGGTTATAAAAGTATAAATAGCGATTTTCATGACTTATTTGGTTCGGGGTAAAAAAAAATGTTTTTAATTTAATCTCTATTTAACAGCAATAGAGGACAAACTTCAGCTTTCGACATTTAATACGTTTACACGTTTCCATCATATAGGATAAAAGAAAACGAAGTGATCTGAAGAATAAAAAATCTGTGGCCGATCTTATTCATAACAAGAGTTTTGTTTAAAGCAGCGTCACAATAGTTGTTTTGCCCCAACTGCTCGCTCAGGCTGAGGTTCGCTCGAAACGCGCGTCGCTCCGCTCGCTCATATGTTAAAAGCGAGCGAGCGACAATCTCGACTCTCTAGCTTAAGGGTTGTTAGTTCTTACGCCTTACGTTATCTAAGCTTACTGTTAGGTTATCAAATATATTTACATCATAGCTATTATTATTATTTTTCTCTTCCAATTTTGCCTGTTTCGTGAAACACGAAGCGCTGAGATGTTGTTGCGGTACATAATTACTATATATTTGTGAGGAGTTTTAAGCTATTGTAAATTTTACAGAAAATTAAATAAAAATGTTGTGAAAATAAATTATAAAAAAGTGATAAACAGTGAATTTTTGGCTTTTATTTAATCGTCCCACTAACATACAAGCTTTAAAAATCATTTCATCAAAGCATATCTTTTTGCAAGTTCAAAGAAAGTTAAAACCTTCCTTCTTTTACAACTCACACTAAAAGGTTTATTTAGACAGAGGTATGGCCAATTAGTTATCGCTTAACTTTAACATAGTTTTATAACTACCAAATACATATTATGGCGACCGAAATTAATATTTTGACACATACCATGATGTGGTAAAATTATGTAAAAAGGACCGTGAGTAAGAAGCCACAAATATCATTTTTGTTGAGGTAGTCTAAGAACAAGTGATTACTAAGTTATATTAAACTGTTTTTCTGCGCTAGTTTAATACAAACACACACACACACACACACATTTCAGAGAGACATTCAGGTTTAATAATACACGTCAAGTTAACTGATGACCGTTACTAAAATTTAGTATAAAAAATGTAAATCCGTCATTGGCTGTAAGTCTTAAATATTATTTATTTTATGTTATTATCATTAAGAGCTGTGGATTTTGTAATACAAATAAAATAAAATAAAAATAAAATAGTAAACAAATTTACATTCCTTTTGAACGAAGTAATTCATTTCAAAATAATAATATAAGACAATCAGAAAACTAACAACCTACATAGGTAATTCATCGTTGAACAAATAGTAGTAGTTTTTAATTCAAATAGTTAACTAATTTAATTCACTGATATTATATTACAAGTCAACGATTGTTTGTATTATTCGAATAGCAAAGAAAAACAGAATTTACAAAATCTCATTTGTTGTTGCAAATTTTTTTTTAAGGAACAAATAGAAATACTGCAATAGGTAGATAGTGCGCAGAAATAAGCTTAGACATTAAAGACAGTTAAAAACAATAGATTTTGTGATAAGTGGACTAAATCATTAATTATTGTGTGGTCTATGGTGGCTCATCAAATCAGTGGTAAACAGTGTTCTTACTAAAAAGGATAATAAACGTCGCTTAAGCCCGCGCATAGTGACTAGATCTTGAAAGAAATTCTGCATTTGACGACGCATTTGTGGCGACTATTACGCCGGCCGCCGCGGGTTCGAATCCCGTATGGGGCAAATGTTTGTGTGATGAGCACGAATATTTGTACCTTAGTCATGGATGTTAAATATGTATTTACGTATTTGCGGGAGACGTATTCGAATACGTCATACGTAGGTATTACGTCAACGAATCGTTGTCTGGTCTTAGTAACACCTACTAAGCGTCTGAGACAACGTGGAGATTAAAATAACTATATGTGAATTACACTATGATGGAACATAAGATTTTATTTACATTATTAGAAGATTTTTAAATTGTAGAAAAATTTAAACCGCCTTGAAAAAACTGAGGTGGAATTGTGTAAAGCAATCTTATTCATTTGACAGTTCATAACGTACAATATGATCTGTCAAACGCTTTGTTCTTTGCCGTTTGACGGATCATACCGTACGTTTTGGACTGTCAAATGAATAAGATTGCTTTACACAATTCCACCTCAGACTTGAAAATATACCTGATTGAACTAAAACAGAATCATTTTACTATGATTTCTTGTTTTCGAGAATTCCGTGGACAAAAATAGAAATATACAAACATACATACACTTATACACTTACGAAATTCTGCACATGTGCTTGGAAGCCTCAATAGATATTAACATCAAATAATATTATCAAATCCCAACGATATCACATACACATTAAAGTCAGTATACAGTAGAAAAGTCACGTACTCACTTCGAACTCTCTACCGTTTCCGGAACTTTCTTCCAGTGAGTACCAAAATTCTGCTGATCCAGACATTGTTGCTGCCTGTCATGTTACGCTGATGTGTGCTGTACGAATCTATCCCAAAACTTTTTGAACAAACTTGATCCTCTCCTTAATAACTGCATTCGCTTCATTTTTGGTGTACGGAAGTACGACCATATATCTCCATACCGGTCTAAATTAAATTGGCTCAATATTCGACAGCGTAGAAATCTTCGAATCCTCTGCACTCTGTTCAGTATTCTTTGTAATCCAAATTCTCCCAACTATCTTAAATGTAATTTTAAATTTATGAGTGACATCAGTTCCCGGACCCTCCGTACTAGTAATGCCCTGCAGCTGTACACACCTTTGCATAAGACTGCTTATGTCTCCAACTCTTTTACCCTCAGCGCCATCAGACTTTGGAACTCCCTCCCAGATACGATCAAGACATCAACATCAAAATATGTGTACAAAAAGTCTATACGCAATCTTTTTCTCAATGAGAATAAATAACATGATATCTGTTCAGCGTGAAGTATGGATTTTATTGTATTTATGTATGTTTATGTAGGTTTATTTAAAAAGTATTTATGTAAGTATATGTAGTTCACGCATTTTGTTAGTTTTTTTTTTATATTTTACGCCGCCTCAACTGTTTCTGTCTCACTCAATGGTTAACTGGTAGAGAATGCTTTAAAGCATTAAGTCCGCCATTTGTACTTCATTTTGTTTGTGCAATAAAGAATATATAAATAAATAAATAGATAACCTCCTTTTTTGAATCCGGTAATAAAAGATCAATCATCATTTATGTAGAGACCTACAGAATACTTAGTTTGAATGAAATCGTTTTGTTTACTAGGAGTCTCATTTGAAAAAAATATTAAAGCACTTCGTATCAAAACGCTTTGCCATTTATTGGCAGGAATAACTCATCCATAGTTACCTTTCTAGATGTCAAAACATCATTCAAATATGGTAGATATAAAATAGTTTAGGGTAGTAGCTCCTTGTTACGAAAAAAGGTGACGTCAACACAATCTATTTCGATGTCTCGTCTCAATATATTCCGGGAACAACAGTTACATGTCCCAAATACAATATTTATTGCATCAACAACACTGGTTTCCAAAGTTTTCCTGCCCTAAAACGCACGCTCAGATCTACCTTAGAACATACTTTAAAACAGACTCGTACCTTTACATTTTTAGGAACTAAATTGTAAAACATGAAAAGTACTTTTTTGATTATTTAGCATCGTCTCAGAAATACATTGGTTATATTATATTATTACATTTGTAAAAAGTTTTTACTTCATTATGCGTAAAAATCTCTTTTCTCTAATTTTTGAACTATTCAAAACATAACTTTGTGATGCTTCTTCAAAAACGTGACATAAAAAATGGTTTTTGACTTTAAATATTTGAGATCCAGGGCGAATAGACCGACGCATAGTCGCGTTTTGATGCTGCATAATAATGAATAGATTGACCTCTGAAAAGGCAACGATCCAGTATCGTGTCATAAACTATTTGATTTATTCAAAAGATGGACTGCACGGTTGAAATGATTTCAATCTACTCGTGTTATATTGCCTTACTTTTTCAAATCATTTGCCCCAGCTTATAATTATTCTAAAAATACTCCTCGCGAAAATCACTTGCTATTTTGTTGACTAATTCAAAATAGGTTATAGGCTATTTCACATTGGTAATTTGAAGATATTTTATTTTTTACCGACTTAAAAAAGGGGGTACTAAATTCTATACTATATCCTATATGTAATTCTATGATATCGTTGGAATTTGATATTTTTTAAGTATGTTAATATAATGAAGCTTCCAAACCCGTGTGCTGAATTTCGTTAGTGTATGTAGGTATGCCTGTATATTATGTATGTTTGTCCACGGTTTTCTCAAAAACTAGAAGTTATAGCGAGATGATTGTTTTTTTTTAGTTCAATTAAGTAGGGCACAGTGTAAGTTTCATCAAAATCGATTTAGTAGTTTTCGAGATATGGGCAATAACTTAAAATCGTTTTAAAAAAAAATAAACCACCTTAAAAAACTGACTAAAAAGATTAAAATAACGCATTTGCCTTCTATTTAGGGGAGAGAAATTCATTGGACTCTGAGCATAATCTCAAGCTAGCGTAAACCAGCAATCCACGCACAAGATAATGTAATGCGAACGTTCAAAACACTTATTACTTTTCGGGCTCATTAACTGCATAAAATGCATTACGACCCCACAAACACTGCCCCATTTACATTCGTTCCGTTAAACAGAATGTATAATAACTTGCGTCGACAAACAAACATGTTATGGCATATCAACCACTTTTCGGATCTAGTTCAGGTTCAATGTTCGTCAGAACAAGTCAAGTTTATTTATTTGGGACGATCGGGAACAGTGGCGCGGCGTAACTGTTTGATAACACAAGCACACTTTTATAAATCAAAATCATTTTTGTTACGGTATATGGTTTGTTTTTTATTATGGTAAATGATATCATGACATATTATTATTATTATTATATTATATTTTAAGAAAACACATGACATAATGTTTTCTTTCATGATTTAAAAAAAATATCGCCCTATGCTTGTGATCACAAACTTTTCTTTAATGTGTCATAATCATAAAATTAAAGCTTTACACTAAATACCTTTTTCTTATCCATAATTTAGGTACTTAAGAATCAGATTAAATAGGTATACACCATAAAATTAATATTCCTATCGGAATAGAAGGACAAGTAAAAGCTGTCAAACGAAACCGATTTAAGATGTCAGTAACTAACATAAGTAAGTAACATTTGTAGCTTTAAATGAGATAACATTTCGATCAGGTGATTAAAAACAATGTTCCTAAGATAAACATATTAGTTTACTGCATGATAAACAGCCAACACAAAATATTGAACATGCAGCTCTAGTGTAAAACTAAATATTATTTCATTATATAAAATATTCGTATATACATTCCCTGTGTTATTCTGTCTTTACTTTTTACGTAAATTAACGTTTGTAGAATAGAATATCAAACTGCGTACTTTAAATTTGAAGCGCATTGGTAAATATAAGTCGTTTAAGAGGCTTCGATTTGGACTAATTTACCTGTTGAATGATTATTTGTTGGGTTATTCCGCTGTAATGAACAACAATCAATCACCGATCAAGTCACCATGTTTCAACATAAATATTTCGTCAAAATATACACAATTTTACATAAATTTTCAAAAACTCAAATGAGAGAAATTTTCAGCGAGCTTCTATAAGGCTTCCGAACTGACTGACAGCTGCTAAAAACGGTTCTGCTACTTCGCATCTCCCATCTCTTTTTATCACACAGTTTGCTGCTAGTGACATCTCGCTTTTGTCGTTCTATTCCAAAGGAATAATAATTTTATGGTATACACAGATAAGTATTTAATTTATTATCGTCAATACTAGTTTTCAAATAAAACTGTGTGACAGACGTGTGTATGCTAATGCAGTACGGTATAACAAATAATTATCTTTATTATCGGCACAAATAATACCAAATATAATTACCATATTTTATACGTTTCATGTATTTAGGCCTGGAAATCTAATCCAGATCTTTTAATGTTGGAGATAATCTTGTCTCCAACTAGTAATAGCAAGTATTTCTATTTTTAGTTAATTTAATTAACATGCTAATTTCCATAGCATAGCATGCTAAGGGCATGCTAATATGAAATTTCATCAAATATGAGAAATAGCAAATATTTAAATTGCGAAATCGTGTTATGCAAACTATGCAAATCATTATTTTATGAAAATTGTAGTTTAGTAAATTGTTAATGTTGTTACTTTAATATAAATTTAATTTGACAGATTATTTTCACTCTAGTCAAACGACAAAGACAATCAATTTTATTGAAATAAACAGTTCACTTAACGCAAGTAAAATACGACTCCAAATGTAAGCATTACACTATAACTTTGAAAAAAATATGATTGCATACATTTACTTTGCATGCTTATCTTGCTAAATAGCAGTGCATGCGAATCTAGGAAAGTAATACCACGGCGGCTGTACGATGCTTCGCGCGTCGCTGCTACGTTTCGCGCAATGTCTGTGAATTTTAGCATTCAGAAAATTTCGCAAATCTTGAAGTAACATGCTAATTAATATGAAAATTCTAATTATGCCTTTACTATTTCCAATTGTTGTAAAGAATTCTTAGGTATATGGAATGATTAACAGATGTCTATTACATTTTAGCAGTTTTGTAGCAAATGTTTTTTACTCCACACGTTGTAATTCGACCTTGCCATAGCAATGAACTATGAAATCGACTCGTGGAATCATCAATGGAAGTATAAATAGGGGTGACGAGTGATTATTAATAATCTATGCTCTAGGGTCAATGAGGTCATTAGATCTACGCGAGCTGAACTATCTATAAACTATTATAGTATAGTTTTATGCAGTTCAGCTTGGTTAACATTATCCTAAGGCATTTGGACACAGATAAATACTAAAGTATAGTTGCGGTCTCTCGCGCCTAATCACCTATTCTTTTTTTTGGTTGTTTATTTAGTACAGTCGCCGTCAGATATATTAGAGCAGACAAAGTAACCATATACTTCTAAACAGTTTAAAATGTCAATAAGTTCCATACACTACAAGTTACCATTCATATCAGAACATTCATTACTTCATTAATATCTGAGCAGATGCTAGTCGATAATTTATATACAAACAACTAACCAATAATATCTAACCAGCGCGGTTGAAATTGAAAATATAACATACACACATACAGGTCAAATTGATTACTTTCTTTTGGAGGCGGTAAAAACTAGGTAAGTGAGGATTTAGTTCATATATTACTGTTTGGGAAGGTTAGATCTTCAGCTATCAGCCTGATTTAAAACTTTTTTTAATATTTGCTCAAACAATGTTTGAGCAAATATTAAAAAAATAGTAAATGATCCCCTTTAGCCACAAAACTGGACTGCATCAGGTATGTTTGCTGAAGCCAGCATTGATGGTTTCCATGCAGTAGTGCGCAAACGAATTAGTTTTCTGATGCGCGGGGTGCGGGGTAGCGCCAGTGGCATCCTGAACACCATAGCTGTAAGAGAGGATAGTCCTATCTTGAGACACAGGGTTGTTACTCATTTATCTCCAGCTGGCCTAACTCGCAGCTCAATACAAATGTTATAGATGTTGATATGTAAATTAATGTTGAAAAAACATTTTTTATTTAAATTAATCAATGCATTACTAACATAGTTATTTAAGTTAATTGTTACTAACACCATTTATGGATTCTGTCCGAAATAAAAGATTTTTAATTTAATTTAATTTTAATTTAGGGAAAAGATGGCGCGGAGTGAATATTGTCCGGTACTGAGTTCTAAGTTTTCATCGATGTTTGTACGATGATGTCACTACATCCTTATGTAAAGAGTAGCACTTGTGTCGAAAATATCAAATGCTAGAATTGAAGTGTTTGCGACCACTGTTAACGCGTTCACAGAACAGTGGTAACGATTTGAACAAATGGTTTTTTTGTTTATTCATACTACGATAAATAAAGTTTCCAAAAAAGTTAACGCAGAATTGAGGACGTCCCCTAGTGAAGTGGGTTATTTTATATTGCTGAAATGTTTTGTAAATAAGCATAAATTAGGAAAATGTAAAAACACATATATGAAATTAGGTACTTATGATTTAAACTACCTTCTTAACTTGAATGAAGAACATAAAATCTCAACAGTTAATTTAGTGAAAATAAATTAAATTACATTTCAGTGTTACTAAGAACGTACCTATTAAGAGTTTAATACAAGTAAGGAAGGTATTTAAAGCTAACGCCTTGCAGAAACCCCAAGGTAACTCTTAATAAAAATAGAATTCCTATCATGTGTATGTTTTTCTTATTTTACAATCAAACTAGTCATTACCAGTCACGGGCTTAGCCGTCATTGCCATTTTTATCAAACATATGTACCTAATTATTTGTTTTCATAATTATGCACACGAGATCTTGTATGAACTGAAGTCTTGATAAACAGGATACGCGATTTTAGATCTTATGCAAATAATAATAAGAACAGGCTCTGAGTTGTTATTAGAGTTTGAAAACAACTGGTATCGCGAGTGCAGCGACTGAACACTGACCGTGTGGTCAATCGATCATCAAAACAAACTGCTGATAATTACCTTGTAGTAGCAGAGGTCACTGAATAATTTTTCTCCTAATTAACTGATGAAACCGTTCGATATCAGTTGCGTGTAACCAATGTTAATGAAAGGCTATCTCATTCTTACTTCTTACTGAACATCACTAAATGTTATTTATCTTTAATTAAGTTAATCTTAGGAAACTAAGGTATTGGAAAATTATATATTATATTTTGTCCAAATAAATATGGAAGCTAATACCTAGTCATATGTTACTCATAAGACACGACCCATCGGTCATTTAAAAGACATTCAGAAATTTGGTTATGGTTTTTTTTCTTGGAAACACGCACATTCGTAAATATTCAACCGCTTGTAGCGACATTAATTATTAGTTCAGTTAACTATCGATCACGCAACTAGGATTAAGTCGCTTAAAGAACTTGAAACACTTAATTAAAGGTAAGTTAAGCTCGCCATCCTCCTCCATCGACGACCTCTGTAGTGTAGTGGCTAAGCACGCTGGGTTTCAAGGCATCGCCGCCCCGAGGTCCCTGGTTCGATTCCCGGTCGGGTCAATGTAGAAATCATAATTTTCTCTATTGTCTCAGGTCTGGGTGTTGCGGTACCACCGTTGTGACTTAATTACCTTACACAAGTACTTACTTTGGTAAGGTAACATTGGTGTCCAATGTTTATTATTATGCCTGCCTATATGTATGTTATGGCACAAGTACGACAACACACATACAGTTTCCTAGCTAGAGTAATAATAACACTGGGAAGCAAAAATAGCGTATCCTTTAACTTAGTCCCCTTACACACTGCGACTACGAGTATTAGCATCGATGCAGTCGCGCTTCAAAATTCAGTTTCCAGCTTCTGCATTGCGACTATATCGATGCTAACGAGCGTTAGCATCGCGACTGCATCGCTGCTATAAGTCGCAATGTGTAAAGGGTCTAAGCTGTTAAATGCTAATAACCACAGACTTTGGATCTTTCAATACGAGTATACCTACTATGTATCTATTACGATTAACTATTGCTAACTGAAAGCCGTCCAGTTAGGTAATAGTTCCAAATTGTCTGAAAATTAAACGGGAGAAATCATTGTGATTACCGTGAACTGTGTCGCAGATCGGCATTATACAGTTTTACGGGTATTTCCTTCAGCCCTCGCTAATCCGCCTCAATGGAAAATATGAAGGCTGAAGGCCGCTCGCTCCTGTGGAAAATTGAAAAACTTGCCAGCTACGTAGGGCTGGCAGAAAAATATATTGTGTTTACTCACGAATTAGAGTCCTGAAACTTGATTGCTTACTTATGAGACTACATATACTCACTCCCACATGCCAGTGGGACTTCTGTGATTAATTTGCAGCATTAATTTTCATTTAAGATCATATTATGTAAGTTCACACCTGTGTACTTAATTGTTCAACATATGATGGTAGTATAATAAATATGTAACACTAGAACTAGGCAAGCACATCAACAGGTACAAAAAAATCTATCCTTAAATTTTCCTTAAAAGTGCTATGTAATTTTATGGGTGTAATTTACCTGCAATAAATTATTATTAATAAAGCTGGCTGGTTCCTAGCTCACGGGATTAGCATAGATATGTAACACGGCAACGCAGCCAGCATCAAGCCTCCTTGCCGTAATGAAATGTTTTCGTTTTTGAATAGGTGGACTTTATGTTTATTTTTTATGATATGATTTACTCTTATGACAGAACTTGATCGCAAAATCTTTGTTCTGAGACTGCATTAGTTACTGGTACCGAAATATGGGATTCTATTAAAGTATTTGGTCACAATAATTTTTCAATGCAGGGTCAACCCTACGAAGACATTCTTCCCACGCAACTCAGGGACTTTCGTTCGTCCCTGTTTATCCCACGCGGTAGGATTGGGCCAAATCCAAATGTCAAGACGAGGCAACTTTGCTTGCTGAGGTGTGACAAATTACGCGTATAAGGGGTTGATAATAATTTTATAAAAATAATTTTATGGTAACATTATAGTTTAGGAGTTGGACAGCATTTCGCTATATATGCACAGGATGATAGTTTACGTCATTTCGAATTGATTAGGTTCAGTCAATTAAGGTCCTACGTCACTGCTTTTTATCTTTACAACAACCGATTGAAGTTGCTTAATAAATAGAGGTATTAAATCATTTGCACATGTATGCCTCTGGGGTTCGTGGTCACAATCATCTTGGAAACAAAGAAAATCGCAGAGACCGACATTCAGGGCTCTACATCATCATGGGACGGAGTTGTAAAAATGATTTTAAAAAAAGCTCAACAAAATAATTTGCACACAGTTCTCGTTACGCCCATTCGATTCATTATGAATTTGTGAATACGAAAAAACATTTGGCAGAGATTTTGCTCACATATTTTTAGGTGTTTAACTGTTTAAAGTTCACGGAATCGAGTTGTTATTATTTTTGAATGTACGCATAATTTATTGAGTATAGAGGTATAATTTATTTGTTCATCATTATAGGTAACATATTATGAAAAGGTTTTCTAAGAAATTATGTGACATTTGGAATGACCAAATTATGTAATTCATACGCGTTTTAAAAACGTGCCTATGGTGTGTAGTGCATTATTTTCCAAAAAAAATAAAAGTAGCATTTTGTACTTCCAGGTTGTCGCGAGCGTCGGGTTGAAAAAAAAAACAAATGGTCCGTCTTTGGAATAACACACGCCTGAACGTCTGCCTCATGTTTTTTTCACTTTCATAAGAAGTTGAAACATCAGTCCAAAAGGCATACGTGCGCAAAATATAGCAACTTTTTTTTTATTGAAGCGCTATCTAGCGAACGCTGCGCAGAGGCAGCATGCTAGCAGACTATTTTTTGTGTTCCATCTCATTGTTTTTAACACTTTTCGGGGCGGTATCCCAGACAAAATAGAACTTTTATTATTTTCACTGCCTCGAAAACTATTATTCGAAAAATGAAAATCTGCCAAGTGTGCATATAAAACATAGTTTTATAAAACATAAAAAATACTTTTCGACGTAGAGTTCAGAATATTAACATTCATCTTGTTATTTTCTTTGTTAAAAAAAAAATGTTTTTATAGTGTTTTATCACTGTAAAAACTTAATAAGTAAAAAGCAACTGTGTCAGACGAGAAATTAGAAAGGAACTCTAGAAGCAGACCTATGTATTTAGATTTTATTAATTCGTGCCCGACTAGTAGAAATTAGACAAAAGGGCCTAATACGTGGTTTTACCTTTGCCAGGACTGAACGCGTTTTATAGTATATCATCTACTTTTTAAAACACATTTAAATTGTTTTCTACCTAGAAGACGCCCAGCTCTACAACACTTTGAAAGGAAAGTGAGGTGTATAATTATAATTTTATTACAATTTCGACAAAAATTCCGTAATTTCACTCTTTTTAATATCCCTTTTGAGGCTTCGGAAAAGTAAGTAGTTAAGAAATTGTTTTCTATGGGCTTGGTCACGTCGCCGTCGTCAAATTCCAGGAATTTTGGTCAAAGATATACAAAATTTCGTCAGAAGTTTGGAAGAAAACAATGCACAGCTGGTGTGCATGGCAAATTAGCAAAAAAGTGATAAAATATGGTTTCTACTTTTGTGTCATTCAAATTGCCTTATTATTTTCACATTCATTTTCATGCGGGTAAACAGTACTAGCTTCAACAAAATTTTGAAAAAATATATTTCAATAATTAAATCTACTTCAAAAAACTGACTAAAAAGCATAAAACAACGCATTTGCTTTCTGTTTAAGAGAAACAAATTTTGGAGTCGGTGCATGATGTGCGTAGACTGTTGGTGGACGTAAGTTTGACATCATGCACCGACTTTAAAAGAATTTGTTTCTCTTAAATAGCAGACAAATGCATTATTTTGAGATTTTTTGCCAGTTTTTTTAAAGACGGTTTTATTCATTATTATTTTTTTTATTTTATGATTTTTAGTTATTTACTTACATTACAATCATTTAAAAAAATAATCTTGCTATGACTTTTAATTTTCGAGGAATCCGTGGACAAATATAGAAACATACAAACTTACGACATTGAGCACATGCGTTTGGAAGCCTTACTTGACCAACATACTCAGATATTATAAAATTCCAACGATATCACATACTTACACATTGTTTTAATTACCTCCTTTTTTGCGTCGGTAAAAATGTTTGTCTTATTTAACCTCTTAAAATGCTTATCTGCACACTAAGTAAGCAGTATATAATATAAGCTAAAATTGGGATAATTACTGTTTTTTTGAGCCATTCCAGTTACAATGTACGTACCTAGCTTTGGGAACATTTTAATCAGTTCGTATTGTTTATAATAGGAACAACACACTCGTCAGCTGATCGATATAAACAATGCACCAAGTATCGCTAAACTGGCGCAATTACACTTAAGATAATTAGGTCTCGGTTACTATTCAGATATCATATTCATAAACAACAAACCTATTAATATAAAAGAGTTATATGTATATCTGTCTTATTGGTCGTACTTTTTCTAGCTTTTTATTGCTCCTTTATAAAAGCAGATACTTTTGATTACGTTAATAATAATAGAAGAGCTAGGACCGATTTCACCAACGTCAGATAAGACGTATCCGAATATATATGTATAAAACGACCGATTTTAAAATGACATTTACAGAAATGATCGCTTACTGGGTGTCGTTTTCAAATTAGGCGTATTGTGCTTTATTCGACGAATATTTCTTATCTGACGTTGAATAATCAGGCCTGAATAAGTATGTGGATTAACGGTTTTTTAAATATCATTTACATGAATGATTGCTGACAACTACCTGACGTTTACAAATTAGGCGATTAGTATTATATTCGACGAATATTCCTTATCTGTCGATGGTTAAATTAGGCTTTAACCACATTGTACCTAATGTCAAGAATCTGTGCCTAATTCAGAGGTCCCCAAACTAGTCTTTCTCGTGGACTTTACAAAATTCCTTATCTATATAGACATCATAGCAACGTTACACAACTCTACTCACTAAAACAATTTCACTAAAGATTAACGGCACGTAGCTTTTATAGAATAACAAATAGATACTGTACTATTGTACATATTGTATTATGTGTAATAAATTGAGTACCTTAATATTTTTAGTATTCATCGGATCCACATTAACATTTTCATCACATTATCTTTGTTTTTCCATGCTTTCATTTCCTTTTTGCTGGTTCGTTTGCTGTAAACACGAACATAAGAGTTAATCATAGATTCTATCTACCATAACGCAGTTCGTATTTTCTCCCTAAAAAGTCGTACTGTAGACATTAAACTATAGGCATTACCTGCCTTTCTACTCTTCTTATTACTATTACTCTGTATTTTTGGATTATTGATGTTTTCTAATCCTTTTTGAACAATATTTATTGTGAATCTAAAAATGTCAAACTTTCAAAGCTCTGTTATTCTACTTTTCTGTACATAATACTGTAAAAATAGCTGTGTTTTACCTTTGTTTGCAATTTTCCTTTAATTTGCATTGGGTGATGATTCGTTTTCCTGTATTTTCGTAATTTGCTTACTTTTTGACAGTATTTTTATCTTTATTGACATCGTTGTTATGACAATATCTTTCAAAGTCTGACAACTTCTATCAAAGTTTATTACTTTTTCGGGTTTAATCCTCTGTAAACCACCAGTATTCATGTTCTATTTTTGAACCTACCTCGATCTAAATTTGAACGGCCCCGGCCCCCTATATAAGCATTAATTTTTTTCATTCAATTCATTCGATTCCGAGTTCTAAGCTCGAACAGTTCTATTATACTTCAAAAATACTCTACATCTTCCCTCAAGAAGTCTTGAAGAACCGCCGGTGACTACTGAAACACCTCCTCACGCTAGGGGAGAGACCGGACACCGGAGGAGTATCCAAGCACATTGACTGCAGTAACACCTCCTCGCTCTAGGGGAGGGACCTGTCTCCTTCTCGGAAGAGGATCCGAGACCAAGTACTTCTGGCACTCCAACTGATCACAACATTTTCTATATAGTGCCCGTTACCCTCATTACTGCACATCGGCGTCTCTGCTCTTCACGGCGCCTGTCACCGCTGCACATCGGCGTCACTGCTCTTCACAGCGCCTGTCAGCGCTGCACATCGGCGTCGCTGCTACCTCCGCTGTGTCGGCCCTGCACTCCGACGCCGCCCTTTGCTGCCCCAGGACAATACTTATTGCAGATTTGAAGATACTTACTCACGCCCACTGCACTTTACTTACATTCATACAGACATCACCTCATCTCATTTTTCGGTACTGTATTCTTTTTGTTGTAATATAAATTCTATTCCCTCTTCTACCTCTTTCTTTTACCTTCTTTTACTTCTCCACATTTGTCGCTTCACGACAAATTGCAACCCCAGAAAAATTTTCGACTTAGAGAAAATTTTTGAAAGAAGATCTAAAGAAAACCTAGGAATCTATTTCGCCTAATATACAACCTTACATAAAAATATTTATTCTTCTTCTAGCATTCTATCATCTTCATACCGTAAGGGTGGAGTTCACATTCAATGACTGCCACTCTAGAAAAGAATTCCTCAATAACGACAGGCTTATTTAAGGAGTTGTCAACCGCTCCATAGATGGAAAAAAAAAGTTTGATTCTAGGCCTACGTAAGGAGTAATCAACCGCTCCAATGTAAGGCTTATTTAACGAGTAATCAACCGCTCGGACCTAAGGCTTATTTAACGAGTAATCAACCGCTCAAAAGAACGTACTAGTTAGTACTAAGGGGTTTAGAGTCCTTTAAGTAAAGAGAAGAGGTTTAGAGCCTCCCGAGTTAACGTAAGGGATTTAGAGTCCCTTAAGTAAAGAGAAGAGGTTTAGAGCCTCCCGAGTTAACGTAAGGGATTTAGAGTCCCTTAAGTTAAAAAGTTTTTTTTTAAAAAAGTTAAAAATAAAATTGAGTACCTTAATTCCTCTTCAAATAGTGATTAAAGTGAATTAATGAAGATATAGGTTGAGAAAGAAAATCGGAGAGCAAAAATAAATAGGAAGAGAGTTTAAGAAAAATAAGAGTTCTCGGTTAATTAAGTTAATTAGAGAACAATTATTTAAATCAAAGTTAAGTTAAAAGAACAAAGTTAACTTAAGACCAATTAAGGTAGATTTAGTAAAGTTAATAATTCTCAAGTTTAGTTAATTAGAGAACAGTTATTTAAATCAAAGTTAAGTTAAAAGAACAAAGTTAACTTAAGACCAATTAAGGTAGATTTAGTTAAGTTAATAATTCTCAAGTTAAGTTAATTAGAGAACAGTTATTTAAATCAAAGTTAAGTTAAAAGAACAAAGTTAACTTAAGACCAATTAAGGTAGATTTAGTTAAGTTAATAATTCTCAAGTTAAGTTAACTAAAACAAAATTTTACTATCTCCGAGTTTCAAGGGGTTAAGTTCTGAGATGATAATTAAGGTGTTAAGATTTAAGATGATATGAGATGATAGTGAAAGGGTTAAGATATGAAGATAGTGAAGGAGTTAATAATATGTTATCCAAAAGAGATAGCCAAAGAGGGTGATAAGGTAAAGAGGGTGAAAAGGTAAAAAGGGTGAAAAGGTAAAGAACACTAGATAAAGTGTTATTTTTGAATTTAGAAAAAGATAGAAGATGAAAAGAATGAGATGTAAGAAAAGAAAGAAAGAGGGAAGACTGAAGACTAAAAGTTGGGCGCCAATTTGTCGTGAAGCGACAAATGTGGAGAAGTAAAAGAAGGTAAAAGAAAGAGGTAGAAGAGGGAATAGAATTTATATTACAACAAAAAGAATACAGTACCGAAAAATGAGATGAGATGATGTCTGTATGAATGTAAGTAAAGTGCAGTGGGCGTGAGTAAGTATCTTCAAATCTTCAATAAGTATTGTCCTGGGGCAGCAAAGGGCGGCGTCGGAGTGCAGGGCCGACACAGCGGAGGTAGCAGCGACGCCGATGTGCAGCGCTGACAGGCGCTGTGAAGAGCAGTGACGCCGATGTGCAGCGGTGACAGGCGCCGTGAAGAGCAGAGACGCCGATGTGCAGTAATGAGGGTAACGGGCACTATATAGAAAATGTTGTGATCAGTTGGAGTGCCAGAAGTACTTGGTCTCGGATCCTCTTCCGAGAAGGAGACAGGTCCCTCCCCTAGAGCGAGGAGGTGTTACTGCAGTCAATGTGCTTGGATACTCCTCCGGTGTCCGGTCTCTCCCCTAGCGTGAGGAGGTGTTTCAGTAGTCACCGGCGGTTCTTCAAGACTTCTTGAGGGAAGATGTAGAGTATTTTTGAAGTATAATAGAACTGTTCGAGCTTAGAACTCGGAATCGAATGAATTGAATGAAAAAAATTAATGCTTATATAGGGGGCCGGGGCCGTTCAAATTTAGATCGAGGTAGGTTCAAAAATAGAACATGAATACTGGTGGTTTACAGAGGATTAAACCCGAAAAAGTAATAAACTTTGATAGAAGTTGTCAGACTTTGAAAGATATTGTCATAACAACGATGTCAATAAAGATAAAAATACTGTCAAAAAGTAAGCAAATTACGAAAATACAGGAAAACGAATCATCACCCAATGCAAATTAAAGGAAAATTGCAAACAAAGGTAAAACACAGCTATTTTTACAGTATTATGTACAGAAAAGTAGAATAACAGAGCTTTGAAAGTTTGACATTTTTAGATTCACAATAAATATTGTTCAAAAAGGATTAGAAAACATCAATAATCCAAAAATACAGAGTAATAGTAATAAGAAGAGTAGAAAGGCAGGTAATGCCTATAGTTTAATGTCTACAGTACGACTTTTTAGGGAGAAAATACGAACTGCGTTATGGTAGATAGAATCTATGATTAACTCTTATGTTCGTGGTTACAGCAAACGAACCAGCAAAAAGGAAATGAAAGCATGGAAAAACAAAGATAATGTGATGAAAATGTTAATGTGGATCCGATGAATACTAAAAATATTAAGGTACTCAATTTATTACACATAATACAATATGTACAATAGTACAATACCAAACTTCACACGGCCAAAGTCGCGGGCTTTTACTAGCTGGCAATAATAATAAGGAAGCGGTGGAGGGGCCGCTTGACCCATACCTACATTTTTTGCTCGATTTTACTTTCAACGCTGCCTTGCAGACTTGTTTTGATAGTAATATGAATAAAAATCCACAATACTTTATCTTCTTGATTTTTATTTAGACAGGTTTCTTGTCAGGACTTGTTTTAAACTATTATATGCTTTTGAAAACACATTATCTTAGTTTGATATACTCTTCTGAAAAACACAGCCTAAAGTTGTAACAGGAGTACCTACGCTTTGAATTAAAATTAAGTATTTTTTTTAAAATGCTTGCGGCTTAATCTAATATGTCCTTATAAGTAAACAATAACGTTATCTGGCGATTATTTCATACGAAATGAACGTTGAATTATTCGTTGGATAGTGCTCATTCATACTTAATGCGTTTAATGCTTCAACACCCGAGCGGTTGCAGGCAACCGCTTAACAATAGAATTTGCATTGTGTCTCGTTCACATACGCTTGAGGGATGAGAAGAATTTAAGTTTAAATACATATAAGAGGAACGACCTACCCATGATAAATGCCTATAACTGTACAGTTTTATAGTAGAAATCAGGGCTAAACCTTAAGTCTCTGAGCTAAACCACGGGCAGACGGACATGGCGAAACTATGTGAACCGATTTGTATTTTTTACAGATACAGATACAGTAATTGATGTGTCCACGTAGGAATGTGTCCGAGATGTGTTCCGTTAGAACCAAACCTTTTAAAACTCTAGGAATATGCAAAATTTTTGAATCCCTTTTAAAGACCGCAGACCGAGTAAGAAGCACTTTGGCATGAAATATGCTTTGTTATGATAATATTTTCGTTCAAACTGTTGAATGCTCATCTTGCTAAAGAAAGAAAGAAAGAAAGAAAGAAATATTTATTTGCATTAAACATGGTATACAAAGACGTTAAATTTTTCACAAAGAATCTCATATTCAGCCAATAAATTATGACATGCAAATTAAATTCATTTTTAACATTCATTTAACAATAAATAAATTGTGAATTATACATTAATATTAATAAAATCAATATAAAGATGAAACAAAGAATGTCAGTAGGATGTCAATTAATTACAAATGTCAACTCAATTCTATAAAATGTCAATGTCTGTGTTCAAAAAATTCCTTAACACTATAAAAACTATTAATACTGAGCCATTCATACAATTTCTTTTTGTATTGATTACTGCTAAGTTGTTTAAATTCATTTGGAATCTTATTGAAGATTTTTACACACATGGCCAAACAACTGTTTTTGTATTTGCGAGATTTTGGATTGACACTTAAAACAAGTTTATGTTGATTCCTACGCTGTCTAGAATTTATGCAGTCGCTAGCTTTCCTAAATATTTTCAGATTGTTTTTTACAAAATTGCCAATTTCCAAAATATAAAGTGATGGTAGTGGCAATAAACCAAGACTTTTGTAAAATGGTTTGCAAGACACGTCTGGCTTGATTCCACAGATCGCTCTGATGCACTTTTTTTGTGCTATGAATGTTCTTTTCCAGTCTGTACTGTTGCCCCACATCAACAAACCGTATCGCAATACTGATTCCACGTAGGCACGATAAGACATTATGGCCGTTTGTTTGTTTGTTACTTTTTGTACTTGATAAAGAGCATACGCAAATCTATTAATTCTATTACATGTATTATTTATATGCAGTTTCCAATTTAAATCCTCGTCAATTGTAACACCTAAGAACTTTATGTGCTGTACCTGCTGAATTTTCTCTATATTTAATTTAAAATTGTATTTGTCATGTTTCGATCTATTAACAACTCGAACAATAATGGAAATGTCATCGGCGTATTGAATAGTTTTATGATTAGTTAAGTCGGTTATATTATTTATGTAAAGTAAGAATAATATCGGCCCTAGTATGCTTCCTTGAGGAACCCCTTTTTGAATAACACGGTGCTCAGACGAGTACGTGAGTATTTCATTTTTGACGAGTCTGTTAATTGTGACATACTGCTTTCTATTGGTCAAATACGATTCTATCCATTGGAGTACAACACCTCTTATTCCAAGGCTTTCTAGTTTGTTTATTAGTATATTGTGAGATACAAAATCGAACGCCTTAGACAGGTCAAAAAATAACCCCGTTGTTAGACAGTTATTATTTAGATTTGTAAGTATTGTATCCATTAGTGTAAAAGTGGCGAGAGTGGTGGTTTTTTTTTTTTTTTTTGACTTTCTTTATTTTTTCTACCATCGATACACTCAAGTAGTTTTTTTTTCATAGCACTAAGCACTGCAAGCTGTCCCTAACAATTATTACATATAATATAAATATAATAATAAATATTGGACACCAATCACATACATTGTTCTGATCCCAAAGTAAGTAGCCAATGCACTTGTGTTATGGAAATCAGACAAAACGGTGGTACAGATAGTTTAAATCAGTTGTGCGCGCGGCCCTATGTGTGCGTGGGCTTGTAAATATACAACTTTCATTCGTGTGGCAGTGACGCGGCAGTCGTCGTCCGAGCAAGACGTGTCCTTATCGCTTTTTCTTACGGGTACAGTCGTTTACGAAAATGTCTAGTTCTTCACGGAGAAAATGTTTAAGGAGTCAGGTAAATATTAAAAGATTTTTATTTTATTTATTTATTTTTTTAATTTAGATGTAATTAATATTTATTATTCAGAGATCGGAATTGGGTGTGTGAAAATACCTAAAGTTTGCAGCGGGACATAATATGGAGCACGTGTTATATTCTCGATATTTTGTATTTTCACACACCTAATTCCGATCTCTGATTATGATTCTATATAAGAAAAAAATTTTCCTTGTTGACGTTTACGTATTATTGTTTTAGACTCGAGAAACCATTGCTAAGGTATACGAATTTCTGAAAATAGATGCGAGAGATATATTGGAACTAGTAAGTGATCCAGTTTGCAGCGCAAGTCCAATTTTAATATCGAAATTAAGTGAACATTTAAATAGCGTACGGAAAAGAACAGCAATCAGAGAGAACAATTACTAATATATTGGCTGAAGTAAAAGAATCTGACTCTAAATTTAAATCTCCGCATAAAGACCGTAAAAAACGTTTAAAGAAGTTAGAATTAGACAACTTTAACGTTGATGTTATACGTTCCACTATTCAAAATTACCATTTAGAACATCGTGAATTACCTACGTTGCTAAAGTTGAAAAGAATATTTCAAGATAAACTTAACTATGATGGAAGTATTTCGACTCTGCGTACAGCTTTGTTAAAGTTGGGATACAAATGGCGAAAAACTGTGGATAACAGACGTGTTATTATAGAGCGGCATGACATCCAAAAACTACGATTTTCCTACCTAAAAAAATTACTCAGATACCGTCAAGAAAATAGGTGTATCGTATATACAGATGAGAGCTACATCTTAACTAGCCATGTGCAAAACAAAGGATGGGGTAATAAAGATGGACCACCTTTAAAGAGAAACCTGTCGAAAGGACAAAGAATTATCATTGTGCATGCTGGTTCAGAACAAGGTTTCGTACCTAACGCACTATTGACATACAAAGCAAATAGTGTTTCTGGTGATTACCACTCTAACATGAATGCAGAAAACTATGAAAAGTGGCTGAAAGAACGTCTAGTACCGAATCTTCCACCTAACTCTGTGGTTGTGCTTGATAATGCCTCATACCATAACGTTCAAAATGACAGAGCCCCAAATTCTAATTAAAAAAAAATAGAAATGCAGAGATGGATGACAGAAAAAAATATAGCTTTTAATCAAGAAATGAAAAAAATTGAACTGTATGATTTGATTAAAAAAAATAAAGAAAAATATATTTCTTACAAGATTGACGACATACTTCAGCCATATGGCATAAAAGTTCTTCGATTGCCACCATATCATCCTGAACTAAACCCCATAGAAAATGTGTGGGGAATTTTAAAAAATTATATTGCTTCACATAATGTCGATCAAAATGTGACGGAAATAATGAAACTCATAAATGAACGTTTAAGTCAAATTGATGAAGGGATGTGGGGTAATACTTGTCGACATGTACAAAAGAAAGAAGAAGAATACTATAGACATTTTGACATGGAGTCAGATATCATAATTAACCTTGGTGAGAGCAGCGAATCCGAAAATTCATCATTAGATTTTTCAAGTAGCGATGCAGAATAATGGTCAATAAATAAACATTAAATTACGAAATAACTGTTTTTTTTAAACCCGTATATTATAACCCGTAAATAACAGTATTTGTATTTGTACCCGACTGTACCTCTTGTCACGCACACAAAGTCACTGTATATGTACAAGGTTTACCCACACATAAGGCCGCGCGCACAACTGAGTTGAACTATCTGTACCACAACACCCAGACCAGAGGCAATATAGAAAAGATCGTTTTCTACATTGACCCGACCGGGAATCGAACCCGGAACCTCACGAGATGGCGACGCTTGGAACCAGCGTGCTAGCTACTCGACCATGGAGGTCGACTAAATATGTACTAAACATCTCACTTCTTATGTACTTTTCAAATACGCACAGGTACTAAGTTTATTTTTCTATCTTGCCAATGATTTTACAGTACGTATCACGATCACATAGAAAACTATTTACAATTAAAATTTATTGCAATGGGTCTTTGTTACTCGTACAATATAATAGACAACTTTTTCCTTTACGTCAGTGGCAATGTTGGAAATACCTTGTAACTTTCCTTGCGGATAGCTTAAGATTATCTGTAGTGCAGGTAACTGCAAGAAGAAGAAAAAAAATGAGTAAGTGCGCCTTCATATTAAAGCTGAACGCACACTTATCCGAACCGAACGCGCCGAACGAGTCGAACGAAACAAATTTTAGAATAATTTATACAAAATCTCATGAAACCTCGCACACTTATCCGCATCTAATCGTCAGAATCTGGAAGAACCCTAGAAATCCCAGATCAATTCGGATGACGTCATCAGATTCGGTGCGGCTAATGCGGTCGACTCGGACGATTCGGATGTCTCGCCGGATAAAATCTTCATAGTCACTTCCACCTTAGATGTTGCTCATAGCGCTATCTCATGTTTTTTTAAATAAATATATTGGATGCCAATCACATACATTGCTCTGATCCCAAAGTAAGTAACCAATGCACTTGTGTTAAGGAAATCAGACACAATGGTGGTACCACAACACCCTAACCCGAGACAATATAGAAAAGATCGTTTTCTACATTGACCCGACCGGGAATCGAGCCCGGTACCTCTCGAGATGGCGACGCTTGAAACCAGCGTGCTAGCCACAAGACCAAGGAGGTCGTCGGGCGTCGGTCATCGGTTGTCTTTTTTCGATGCGGTCGATTCGTCAGATTCAGTTGATTCGTCCGATTCCGTCGAATCGCCTGATAAAATCTTCATTCTCACTCCCACCTTTAGATGTCATGCATAGCGCTATCTCATGAATTCTTCGACGCGGTCGATTCGTCCGAAGCGGATATGTGTGCGAGGCCTGCTTGACTTCGAATCGTTCGGCGCGTTTGGCTCGGATAAGTATGCGTTCACCTTAAAGCGACAACAGCGCGGCAGCAGCGAATTGCCATACATAAAAAAAATATCAATGGCGCTGCTAGTCGCCTAAATGTAAAAGCGCTTTAGCAATATAGATACTCTAAGTAAAGGGTACTAAAGTTGACGACGAGTCCAATAAAACACAATACATAAGCCTCATTGGCTGATCTATATAGATAATATTTCAACAATGTTTGTGTTCATAGTGAGTGGTGACAGTTACGCGTTAGTCATTGCCCCACCAGTCGACAACACATCACTTGCCTAATGTTTCAATTAACCGATACTGCAATACTGGTGTTGCACACACATATAGAGCTAGGATAGAACAGACAGCTCAAGTTGAGTCAAAGATTGAAGACATCAGCTAAGAAAGCTCTCGGGAACCACATTTAAAACTAAATTACACCTTGGCTAGTAGAATGCACTACATACGAATACTTTTCTTATGAATCCACATAATTAAGAACATTCTTAGTTTAGTTTTAATAGACAAAAAATATTATTATATTGTTTAATGCTGTGTTCTAATAAATAAGGAATTAAAAAAGAGATTTAATACAATACGTGTGACAAAATATAGTTCATAAAAAAAATTGGTTGAACTTTTAGATTTGAATATTAAATGTTTGTATGCTAAATAATAGCATTTTTGGACTTTGCGTTCAGCCAAGCGAGGATATGTTTAAGGTCACTTGACGGACATCACTAGCAAGGAGGACGTTACCAAACGTTGGGCAGAGCATTTCGATACTGTGCTCAATGTAGATCGATCAGCAGATCTGCAGCAAATCAGCTTACTCACCCAACTCCCCTTAGCAATTGAGGAGCCCAAGAGCCCGAGACTTTGTCGCGTGACGAATTAGTTGCTGCCATCAGACAGCAGCATAATAAGCGGGCGGTAGGCATTGAACGTATACCGGGAGAACTGCTAAAATATAGTGGTGAGGAGTTTCACAGCCAAGTCTGGGATCTCTTTGTTCGAATGTGGGAGGAAGAGCGAGTCCCAGAAGACTTTAAATGTCTTGTGTTAGCGCTCTTTATAAGAACAAAGGTGATCGTTCAGACTGCAACTCCTACCGTGGCATTTCTATTCTGTCGACACCTGGAAAGGCAAATTGCACTTGTAAAAAGCAACTTAGGCTGCTGTGACAGACGAGGAATCGAACCCCGTGTCTTACGCAATCCGGGCGTATGCCTATACCACTCGGCCACCGTCACATTAGCAAGCCTGTTGAATTTTGCAAGCGCTTTCTTGACAAAACACTATAAAAACAAAATAATAATTATAAATTGGCTTCGTTCATCTTAACCGATTGTTAAATATTTGTAAAAATATTTCCTTCGGATATTGTGAGAGCAATCTCGCAACATTGATGACGCCACGCAGCCTACGCGTTAAAGAAATGCGTAAGACACGGGGTTCGATTCCTCGTCTGTCACAGCAGCCTAAGTTGCTTTTTACAAGTGCAATTTGCTATTTATATTATTAAGTTTATATAGTGACAAAACACTATAAAAACAAAATAATAATTATAAATTGGCTTCGTTCATCTTAACCGATTGTTAAATATTTGTAAAAATATTTCCTTCGGATATTGTGAGAGCAATCTCGCAACATTGATGACGCCACGCAGCCTACGCGTTAAAGAAAGCGCTTGCAAAATTCAACAGGCTTGCTAATGTGACGGTGGCCGAGTGGTATAGGCATACGCCCGGATTGCGTAAGACACGGGGTTCGATTCCTCGTCTGTCACAGCAGCCTAAGTTGCTTTTTACAAGTGCAATTTGCTATTTATATTATTAAGTTTATATAGTGACAAAACACTATAAAAACAAAATAATAATTAGGTACCTGGAAAGGCTTTTGCCAGAGGTTTATTAAACCACCTGCTTAAATTGTCCAAAAAAAACTGCCTGAAACCCAGTTTGTCTTCCGACCTGAACGCGGCACCTGTGATGCTATCTTCTCTGTGCGTCAACTGCAGGAAAAAAGCAGAGAACAAGGTCACCAGTACTACCTTTGCTTTGTTGACCTAGAGAAAGCGTTTGACAACGTGCCACGTGAAGCTTTATGGATGATGCTGAAAAAATAGGATGCACAGACAAATTTGTAAGGCTTATACGACTCTTGCATGACAATATGCAATGCTGCGTCATTGTGGATGGCAAACAATCTGATTTCTTCGCCGTTACCTGTAAGGTGAAACAATGTTGTGTTATCGCACCCACACTGTTCGCCTTATACTTTGCGGTAGCCGTGAAGAAAGTCTTGCAGTCTGTTTCTGAAGGTGTACGCATCCGATTTCGCACTGATGGCGGCCTCTTTAACTTATCCAGACTTAAAGCACGCACTAAAGTGTCGCATGCAGTGATCACTGAGATCATGTATGCTGACGGCCTGTGCTTCTTAACAGAATCCCCAGACGGTTTACAAAGACTTATATCAGCATTTCACCAAGCGTGTTGCAAGTTTGGCTTTATAGTCAGTGTCAAAAAGACGGAGGTGATGTCTCTGGTGGATGGTCATGGTCATGAGACACTAGACATCAAACTTGGTGAAGACTCTTTGAAGCAAGTAGAAAGTTTCCAATTCCTGGGGAGCACTTTAACATCCAAGTTGACGCTAAAATAAACAGCAGAGTCGGTGCTACATCAGCTGCGTTCAGCAAGCTGTGTTCCAAGGTTTTCTGTTTGCACGATATTAAGCTGCCAATCAAAATATCCGTTAACATGGCAATTGTGCTGCCAAATCTTCTTTATTCCTCTGAGAGGTAGTGCCTGTACCGTCCCCAGATACGCACACTAGACCACACTACCACCTTACTAAATGTCTGCGTAAAATCATGAACATCAAGTGGTCTGATCCTGTGCGTAACACCGAAGTTCTGCGACGTGCCAATGTTGGTGGCATTGAGGCTTACGTTATGCGTCGGCAGCTTCGGCGGTGGGGTCATGTAACGCGTATAGCGGAGGAGAGAGTGGCGAAGCGCATCTTTTATTCTGAACTCGAGGAGGGCAAGCGGAAACGCGGCGGACAACTCCTCCGATATAAAGACGTTCAGAAACGCCACATGAAAAGGTGCAACATCTCGATGGGAGGATTTGGCAGCACAGCGGCCTGAGTGGCGTCAAGCCGATCTCGACGCTAAGTGTGACCAGTTGAAAGCCAGCACGCCGTCTGCCATTTCCTATAATTATGACAATGGCAAACTCACGTGCCCATATTGCGCACGAGAGATTGTAACGAAGATAGGCTTCGGCCATTTTCGTGCGCATCAGCGCAGAGTCAATTAGGAGTCGATTTGGTCGCCATGGCCGAAACCGGTCGAAAGCAATATACACATATATAATCGCATTTTAGGACTACCTTTTATTGTATTATCAAATATTCACAAATAAACATTTTGAGTTAAGTTTATTGCGAAAGAAAAACGTCAAGGGTTATTAATGGCTTGAGCATGGTGAGAGATACACAAGAAATTGGTATGCTGATTATAAATGTAACGTGATGTAATACGTGCAATATCGGTGCCTGGTTAATGCGTACACAGTTTTAGCGTCTTAAGGGTCCAATCATTCAGAAAACGGTCAAGCTGTGGATTTCGTACATAAATAAATAAAGCATACAACAGACAAGACCAAGCACAGTATCGCATTCTCGCTTTGAAGTTCCGCATAATATGCTGCCACCATGCAAATCCCATTCCATATTAAAAATTACTACTGAAAAGCCCTATTTCGTCAACAATATAAGGTTTGTTTTACTCGAATTACCTGAATGTTTAACTTATTCCAAATCTAAATAACATTAAAATTGATTCATTCATCGCATAAACAGGCTTAACACTTTGAGCTAGGTTGCTAGACTGCAGCTATTTCTTACAAGGACTGGATACCTATACACCGACCGGCCACTTAAGTAATCTAATTAAAAGCGGTAGACTTGTATATTGATTGAGTTAGCTTGCTCCGATGTGTTTGAGGCACATTCTTGTACACACTTACTAAACCTAGTTTCTTAATAAAATACTTTAATGTTATTTGTAGAAATCAAGTTGAATATACAACTACAATGCTTATACAGACTCAGTTAGGTGGTATGGTAGTGTAGCACTTTGAAATATATATTAATATACTGAGATATACTCATTATCGCTCACCATCACCATAGAGTAATATAGACCCCTTTTCACTGAGATATGTAATATTTTATAGCTATAATATTTTTGAAGCCATTCGAGAGAGATAATTTTTTAGCCCCCCACACGACCCTTCACCCCCACAGTGTTAAAAGATCCCATACAAAACTTAGAAAATATATATATTTCACAGTATGAACGGGTGAAAGATATATCGCGGGATATGAAATATATCTTATAATCGTCGTATCGTAAATATTAATATATTATATCCCACAGTTAAAAGGCGCATTCATAAGTAACGTCTAAAACTGCGAGTTTTTTTTTTTTAATTCTCTTTCAAAAACACCTGTCACTACCATTTCATCATTAAAATCGCCATCGCAATTTACACCAACAACAAAGTCATTTAATTCGTAATCACATATTATTTTATGAGTAATATGTACTTACTTTCGTTTATTATTTAATTGCTTTATTTAGTTAATTAATGTTGGTAACTTGGTAACTGCAATATTGCATCCATGAACTACATTCACCATATTAACTAATATGGTATAAATTATGGTCCACTTACACGACCACGAGTTATTTCCATAAAATTAATATTCCTTGGATAACAATTTATGGTTAGTTCGGAGAAAACTAAGGTTCTGAGATTCCAAAAAAAAAGAACTAACTAGTCCACGTATGAGGAAAGTATCAGCTTGTAAATACTTCACTGTTGGGCAAAGGCCGCACCCCGGAGTATGAGATATTATTTTGTAAGGGCCGATTTCACCAACGCCAGATAAGACTTATCCGACTGAATAAGTATAAAAAGACTGATTTTTAAATTACAATAACATAAATTATTCCTGAAAAATAGGTGACGTTTTCAAATTGGGCGTTTTGTATCATATTCGACGAATTTCTTTTTATCTCACGGTGGCAAAATTGGACCTAAATAAGTATACAACGACAAATTTTAAAATTAAATTTACATAAAAAATCGCTGACAAATGGGTGTCGTATTCAAATTAGACGCATTGTATTTTAGTTCTATATCGAATCGAATATTGGACGAATATTCCTTAACAGACGTTGGAGAAAATAAGCTTAAAAGCCATAATTCTAAGAATTAAGACGCGTGATAAGTTTTTGAATAATATTTATAAGAAGTGAACTGAGTAGATACGCGACCATAGTCACGTTCACAAAATGGAAGTTATAGGTATTCACTTATATTTTAATTAGCCAAGTATGTTTAAAAATCTTCATGTAATTACTGAATTTGGCACGTCCTTGTTTACACCCTGCATAGATTTTTAAGGATCCGTGAACATTTTATCTTATACCTACCATATTTTCCCTTTCTTGTAAAAAATGACGAGTCAAATTCAAGATTTTGGTTAAAAAAGGGTCTTGAATGCAGGGAAAAAAATAAAAAATCTGGCATTTCTTAATTATTACTGTAAAAAAAGTAAGTATTCCAAACTTGATTGACAACCACCCCTTGAATTTTGCTCGTACTTTATTTATACCCTGTAGATTTCGTGTACTTCATGTAATGTAGGATACTACTACTAACAATGCAGTTACAATTTGAACGTTTTCCAGGTTTTCTAGATAGCTGTTACCTAGAACTACTAGACAGACATGGTCCATCTTAGGCTGCATTGTCACATAACATCAGGTGCAATCGTGGCCAATGGCTATCTAATACAAAAAACCTATCCATTATAGTCTTACCTCTAATTTAGTCTGTCCCAGCTAAGATATGTTACCTATTCCTGTAGGTTTGTAATTTTTTTTGTTAATATCGTAATAATAATTGCGCGCGAGCGCATGAACTAGCACTAGCACAGTTAAATACTACTTCGACTATCGCCTAAAGTTTAATTTTTGTTTTGTATTACTATCGTCGTCTACTTGCATTTTGTATTATAGCTTGGGAAATGTATAAGTGCTTTGCACTATACTATCATCTAATGGAAGGAACTGTTTCCTAGAATACAGGATAATCCTAAATAAGGAGGCAGAGTTATGTTCTTAGTAAGAATCACTGTACCAAGACTACCTACCATTTAAGTTGTAAAAGTTGTAATGCATAATAAACTTTTATTTATTATTATTATTAATATCGTTGAAGTTATTATCAAGTACGCGTTATTTAAAGTACAGTTACTCCTATAAAGGCATCTATATTTAGACACCAAGGTCCAAGGTTCCGCTAAAGGCATTTCCACGGAATGACGTACCTACTTAGCTCAACCAAAAACGGTGAACGTTTTATATCGCAGTTCATTTGCATACATTTGTTCGTTAACAGTTTCCGATGCCTGTTATCCAACGGACGTAATGTGGCTAATATAGTGCTGATCTAAACGAGAGCGAGGCAGCCGAAAGAATTTGAACAAAGAAACGGGGCCGCCGCGGTATTTTCCACGCGCGCTGCTGCACTATGCTGCATTCGGGTGGTTAGGCTGCGACAAGCAGATCATACGTGGAATTGGGAAGCAAACTGTCAAATTAGTTCCTTATAGAGGGCGCCAAATGTTTGTTACTCAGGAACTGTCAAAACCCATACAAATAATTGTTGTTTTGTTGTTATTAGTTAGTTTTTTTTTTAAATTGGGCGCTGTGCATCTATTGGGTGTCGAGAAATAGGTTCCTACAAATTCCCCAGTGATCCACAGCAAAGGAAAAATGGAATAAGGCATTGATTGAGAAGGAAATTTTAAATCAAAGCGGTGGTAATATTGTATTGCTATTAACATCTCGACACAGCGGGTCTTCTGGTAAATCTGTTTTTATGATGATGGAAGTTTCTATGATGATTGGCAGCTCTGATCCCTGACAGAGACACCTGAATAAGATTCGGGAGACCTTATGACCATTTTTTAAACAAATGAGTAAGGTCAACAGCATGCCAAGGTAAACACTGCGGTACCTTATGCAGTTGCATTAAGGGCTAGTTTGCAACAAAAGTGAGTAACCTGATGTGCTTCTGCTGTACATTAAGTCATTGTTAACTTTTTTTAATATGATCAATAAGTCAAAGGATCTAATCTGAAGTCACGAATAAATTTTATCTACATAATTATTACCCAAAATATATTAAGCTTGCACCATCACTTCGTGTATGCCGTAGGCTCGACCCGCAAGGTCGTTCAAGGCAGTCCGCCGCGCACGTGGGAACGCCACTCGCTGCGCGCGCGCAAGTTATGAAATTCGTGGATTGGCTCCGATACGGCCCCGCATTCTTTTGTTTGAGTGCAGCATTGGAACTATCGAAATCAGAAAGGAGAGCGGAATCGGCGACTGAGATGCCGCCAGCAGTAATCTGAGGATTCGTCACGTTTTGTAAACATTATTTTTGAAGAAAGATATTCTTACTTTGCTGGCGGTTATTATGTACCAACTCGTACAAAACTACACACAAACCATAATGCAAAAAAGGAAACCCACTAGTTAGGCAAAATTATACCACACTGCAACTGACTAAAATTGGGTATCACAGTTACCCATGGCCATGACGTTCATACGTGTGATAATCTTAGGTTGTCAACAAAAATTTGCTTCAGAAGCAAATAAGACAGATTTTTAACCCCTGTCTGCCTTAAGATCCCTTGCACACTGCGACATTTAGCATCGATTCACAATGCTGTCGCCCGTTTGAAAACACGCAACAACATTGTGACTCATGCAATGCAATGAACAGATTTAACTTAGCATCGATGCAGTCGCGCGTTATTATCGATGCAGTCGCCAATATTCAGTACACAATTAGAAAATTTCCAGCCTCTCCATCGCGACCTCTACATCGATGCTAAAAGTAGCGCAGTGTGTAAAGGTTGACATTTTGCGACTGCCGATGCTAACGCGCGTTAGCATCGCGACTGCATCGCTGCTAAAACTCGCAGTGTGTACCTTAAGGGTCTAACAAGTTATCATGATCTTAATGAGTATCCTAGAAGTTAAGTTAAGAGTTGAAATGTTTCATTATGATACTTGTTGATGAGTAAACAGATAAATACAATTAAATGAATCGTAGGTTTCATAATTACATCTCTCATCATCGTTTGTTGCGTATTCTAATCAATGTTGTGTTCATCTGCAATCAGGATGCATACTAGATGCAACTTTTAATCTTACTTAATTTTGTCAATGCTTGTATGTAACCTGTGGGTGTACCAAATAACCAAATAAATAATTAGTAATTTAACATTCTTACCTTTGTCGCCAAAAATGTTAAATTCATTTGGACTTGAGAGATAATGCCATTAATTATTATTATTAGATATTTAACTCTTGACATTACAACAGTCTAGTTTAGCTTAGCTAGCCTTTAAAAATCACAAGGTCGTTTTGTTACTACAATGAAAAGTAGGAACTGACTATTGATTAACTTTGCCTAATTCTCAAACTAATGTAAAGAAACAATTTATTAGATCTAGTATTCAAAATAAAGTTATTAAAATGTGATTGGCCTTTTACGGATAGTGTCCGGAAATTATAAAAAGATAAAAATGAGTTTCATATTATACACAAAAATACTACGAGGTTAAAAGATAGGTACATGAATACCTATGGATAATAATGTTAGTACTTAAGAAATGATTTAATATTGATGTAAATACTAAAAACTCAAGTGAATAAATAAATTTAATAAAATCAACCAATTCAAAGTATACAACACTAACGTAACACTGCTTTCACAAAAATGACGGGAGTTTTGCGTGTGTGCGTCATTATTTAAACGCCAACTCTTCTTGTTTGATAACTAAACCATTATTCTTGTTGAATTCGGTAATATTTTCATTTACATCCATGTCCAAGCCTAATTTTTCAGCAAACATTGTTTCCCTCATATTTAAAGAATTTTTGACTAATGATGATTCAACGGAATTCAAAACTACATCATTATTTGTTTTATTAAACTCCGTGATATAAGACTTCGTACTATTTTCATTAATTTCCATCTCCAATCTCCATTTTTCTAGCGTTACATTGTCACTAGCATTATTCGTATTTGTTACTAATTGATAAACTGATTTTGGAACGATACTTTCAGTGTAATTACATTCTGTTACATTTTCAGTTATGTTCATATCCAAGCTTGAACTGTTTATTTCTTCAGTAACATTTAAAGGGGTTTTAACTGATTCATCCACGGATTTCAGAACAGTACTTTTAGTTTTATTATAATTCGTAATATTCTCATTGACATCCATAACTAAGTCAGATATTTCTACGAAGATTTTCTGACTTGCATCCGAAGTATTTGTGACTTGATCAACAGGTTTCGGAACGATACTTTCAGTTTTAGAAGAATTCGTAATATTTTCGTTAACATCCACATCTAAGCCCAGGTTGTGTTCGAAAATATTACCACTAACATTTTTGACTGATCGATCAACAGATTTCAGTACAGAACTATTAATTTGAATAAATTCCGGTAAATTTACAGTTATGTTCACACCCCAGGCCGGTTTTTCTACGATTATTTTCTCACTAACATTGAAAGAGTTTTCGAGTTGTTGATTAACAGACATCGTCTCATTATCGATAAGCATTCTGAGAAATGGCACCTCTGCGTCACGTAATGTATGAAGAGACTTATTTTTAAAAATTGCAGATTGATCTTTGAATTTGGAATCATTTTCTTTCCCAAAAGTACTCTGATTGTCATTAGTGGTGAAATTAGCATTATGATCTCCATAAGGGCTCGAAGATATGTCTTTCATGATGTGCAGGGAGTCCGAATGGTAATTATTTTCTTCAAAAACCATCGTATTATTGGGCAATAGTAAAATAACAGTATTTCTTTCTCTCCGCTCCCTTTCATCATCGGCGATATCATCAGCACGAGAGTTTTTAACCGCTTTCAATTTATTGCCAGAGCTTCGGTAATATCTGTACCTGTTTCTTTCAAATGCACCGTTTGGTCCCAATTTAATTTCAATTCTTGGTCGGCCATTGTCATCCATGATTTTCAAGATTACTCCAGAACTTTGTTCTTCTCCGACTAAAGGCATGTCCATTTCGGTAACGGATCTGCGGAATCCTTTTACTGGAGGATATTGTACTTCTAAATTGTTAATTAACGAAGTGTTTTCATATATCATTGTTCTGTACAGTACTGATGATATAGTTGATGTTGTCAATTTCTCCTGTGTAGGTTCTAAAGGTACCTTCTCTGTGGTAATATCTGAACTATTCATGAATCCCCCCGAATCGTGTAAACGGTGGTACAAAGATCCCTCTGGTTCTTCAATCTTAGTCTGATCAGTATCGATTTGACTGTTTAAGTCCTGTAACAGTAAAAGTATTGTAAAACAATACACATAACCTTTATTTGTAGTCTGAACAAAGAAATAAGAAGACAAAACGTGAACGGCCAGCCAGTACGTAAGAAGGTATCCAAACTGCCCTCTGGCATGTGCCGGTCGCCATGCCGCTTATGCCGCTGCGGCTGTCACTCATGCCGCAGCAGCTTTATCCATAGAATTAAACGATTGACGTATGTCACCGGCAAAGCCGCCGGATGGTATGGATGGATACACCATAAGAAAATGATTGACATTTGATTTTTCTAATTTCCTCTTAACTCAATCAAAAAAATACCTTGAAAAAAGTAAAAACCGACTTCAAAACCAAAATGCACTAAAAAGTCTTAAATAAACTTTTTGGTTTTGAAGTTGGTTTTTACTTTTTTCAGGGTATTTTTATTTGTTAATTTTAAACCGTTATAGAACGGGGCAGAGAGATTCGCACCTTTTCACTTTGTTCCTTAAGAAGCTACTAATGATATTGTATTAAGAACTAGATCACCGGTGAGAGGCTAAAAGATAGTCAAGCAAACATCACCTCACGTCAAAGTGAGGTCCTTACTTTGACTTAGTCTGTTTTTGATGGCGTCAGTGTCTCAATGCCTCAGTGCGCCTTTAAAACTGCAGAAACATCTAACTAAATAAATAAAAAACAGTCCGAATATCATATTTTCGTTAAGTAAATTGTATTTAATTATGCCTATCATTCATGATTGAAGTATTTTCAATAAAATTAGTGAGTTTTGCTTCTAGCCATCCCACGGACCAATATGGTCGATATTCTAAGACAGTGCCATACATGGAGTAGTTTGGTACCATATTTTTTTAAAATAATTTAACGACCGTCATAGTGTGGTGGTTTACGTTCCAGACTACTAAGATAAGCAGTCGCGGGTTCGAATCCCGCTTGCACGACCCTAACACATATGTTTATGGACATGTATGTTAATATGTCTTTGTTATATAACTATAAAGTACGCCCTCAATACCTTTTAAGTAACAGCGTAGACGCTCACGGATCAAAAGGTCACCGGCCCTCGCGTTAACAAAAATATAACAAAAGACTGTTGATAAACACATCAGTAAACGATGATCCTCACGATTGTAGAAAAAAATATGTACGCTAACTATAAGCATATTATTTGAAGGAATCATCCCGTTTACATGATGCCAGGTGACTATGGTGTATTAATAAATATTTCTTTATTTATTTAAATAAGGACTGTAAATATTTTCATTAATTTAATTTGTGAAAAAATTTATGTGGTCACGTGATCGTGAATGCCTAGCAGTGAACGTGACTCTGATATTGGCGCCATGACATTTCAAGCATTCACGTCATACATTCAAATTGCATTTATTAGATAAATATTCAATTCTTTAAATGTTAAAAAGTTTGGAAACAAAATGTTTTTGTTGATTAATATATTACTGAGCTAAAGAGTGAACTCAATTTTAAAATTAGGCCAAAGAGTATATTTTAATGTACCTACATACTTTAAAAAATATATTAAGAAAGCTACTCTATTAAGACTCTGTTCCGAAACTGATGTCTGATGTGATAGATGTCAATATATTGACATTCATTAATCACACGGTGCCATATTTGTGTACTCTTTTAGTTCGCGAGGCGTCATATACTTCTAAATACAATATCATTGGAAGCTACAAATTAACTATCATAAGTTCTGTCAATATAATCACTGAACTCCTAAGCGTTAAGAAGTACCACCATCAGCTCAGCTTCACACAATGTTGACTATCAGACGTAACAAAGTGTCAACATTAAGATTGAAGTACATGAACACTACACATTCCTTTAAAATTTGAGGGTCTCACTCGATTACATCAAGGTTTCATCATCAGATCCCGACTTGGCAACAATGCGACTATTTAGAAGATATAACCTCTAGGTAGGAATTTTTTTTCAAATCGGTCCACATATGACTGTTATTTAAGGTACCAAATAAACAAAAAAAAAACAACAACATACCGTCAAATTGCTAACCTCCTCCTTTTTTTGAAATCAAATAAAAACATATTTCACAGACTAAGCTAACAAATGCACATTTCTTACTCACCTCACTCAGTTTTGCCCTAGGAAAGCCGTATACTGGCCCTTCATTCAATTCAGGATCTGTGGAGTGTTCCGTATCTATACGATCTAGGTTAGATATCGTTGAAGTGTTTACATCTATACTGGATATTGGCAATAGAGTTGTGGTGGACGATGAGGCTTTCAACCTCTGCGAAGGTACTATGGGAGCCTGAACATAAGCGATATTTGAGCTATTCACGAAACCCCCCGTGCGTCGTAGATGGTGGTACAAATCAAGCAATCCTGATACATCTGGTAGCTCAATCTCAACTTGACCAGTTTCGTAGCGCCTTTCTAAGCCACGTCCTGAACGTTTTTCATTTAGATCATGTACCGAATATTCGTCCTGCAAAGGATACAAATAATACACATAATAATAGTGATAGTCCCCCTAGCCGATTCTGACGACGGTGGCTAGTCACAACGACTAACCGACTGCGCGGGACATGTCAAAGTGCACTAGTCTGTGCGAAAACACAGGTGCAATCTCTATATTCCTCTCACTCTCATAGCCCGATGGGACAGCAATCTTACATGACTACAGAGAGATCAGGCGCAGGACCAACGGCTTTACGTGATTTCAGAGGCATTGGGGTGAAACACCACCAACTTCCAAACTTCGGGCTACCCTGAGAATTTCTGAACAGAAAACCCAGGTATGTATACATATTTAGCCCGACCCGAAGATCGAACCCGAGACCTCTGGCGCAACCGTCGCTTTAAAGTGCGATCCTCTAACCGATGCAGTCATTATGCATACAAACAACATAAAAACAATATGACATCTAAGCCACCTTAAAACAGAGTAAGCATCCCGCAAAAAATTTCTAAGGTTCCCACAGGCAAGGAACACTGGCTGCTGTTCAATGGACGTCGACGCAAATATGAACCCTGAACGACGCAAATATGAACGATGACAAGACGACCAAGGGGGCATGTTTGTTTTATTGTTAGAATAGTATTTCCCCTGCAATCGCAGAAATGACTTTTATGATGATGGCAGTTTCTATGGTGATTAGCAACTCTGATCCCTGATAGAGACACCTGAATAAGATTCGGGAGACCTTTTCTCAATGGCAAGAAAAACGTATTCATTACTTTACATGAACACGAAACACCAAACTTATTTGTGGACATGTCGTTTGGGAAGGTCAAGTATTTCGGATGATGTAGATAGGGCAGTATTTTCTAACGATGTATGAACTCCCAAAACTTCTGTTATGTGATTTTGGTACAATCTGAACCACCTTTTATACATTTAACCACTGAGTCTCTCACCTTTGGATTATCGTCAGCATAAAGATGTTCTGAAGAGTTTCCATGCTTAATGGGGTCTGGGTTGACAGTGCTCATTAAATAGATGAACAGGAAAAACAAGCCAAGTAATGCCCCTGAAAAGGTAAATAGTAAAACCTTGATCTTGACCATACCCTAAAGATATTATGGCGGCATATCAAAGCAAAATAATATTATAACTAATCATAAATCATCGTAAAAATGCTTTTAAAATGTTTTCGTCATTTTTACCAACGTCATTGGCATTGTCATTGGTCACCATGACGATCCAAGATGATGTATATATTTTAAAGATGTAAAATAAAATTTATAACAGTGTATCCACACCGCCTGCAGGCACTGGCCGGCGACCGTGCCGGCGGCCATGCCGCTCATGCCGCTTCGGCTTTTTCATAGTATCTGACAGTTGATTGATATATGCCGCCGTGCAGTATGGATACAACATAAAATACACCCATCACTGATCATGACATCCACAAGCAAATTCGGCAAATGATACACTTGTGAGTAATTTGCTTAAGTAGAGGGTAGAAAAAAAGTTTCAGTAATTAGTCTATGGGATAGTTACAATAAAGTTCGTTTTTCTTAGCTTGTCGAATATTGTTCACTCTTGACATTCCTTTTTAACGAAATGATTCATTTTAAAATAAGACAAACACAAAACTTACAACCAAGTGTGGTTATTCATCGTTAAACACTGAGATATTTTTAAATCAAATAGTTTGTTAATTTTATTCACTGGTATTATCTATTAGAAAAATTGACTAACTTTCACTCATTCATTCGAGTTTTAATACTCGCGGTAACTACATGATGCTCATAACGACGTCTTTATTCCACCGATTTTTGGCTCATAATCATAGATATTAAACACGCGTGCTTTTTCATTATTTTATTGCACTAGTGCCTTTAGTTTATTAACCCGACCAATTTAGGTTTGTACCCTAGTACCAAGTCGTAAGTAAGAAGAAGAAGCGATATAATTTAGTCGGGTTATACAATACTTTTATTTTAGCAACAAACAGTATTTATGCGAAAAATAACAGTATCTACATATTTATTTCAAAAAATGGTAAATCCAGATTTATTACTAAAAAATAGCTGAAACTCATTTAACATTTTCTGTGATTTGTGTTTTAAACACGAATTATTACATTTTTAATCTTGGCTTTTGGCCGATCTAGTTCGCGCCTAAGCCTTGCGCGCGCATCGGTATCGCGGCAAGAAAAAAGAAACATAGCGCCATTTTTCGTAAATAATAATTGTCGGCTGTGACGAAGTTTGCATTATTTAAAAAGTTTAATATTAATGAAAATGCCTACTTCAAGTGAAGAAAATGAAGAAAACCTATTATTTACTCCGCCGGACATACGTAACGAGGCAAAAAACGCGTACGAAAGTCTTTGCCATCAAAGTCGAGTGAAATGTATTTTTACTACGAGTAAATGTTTTAATAATGAAAAACTTAGTAAATGAAGAGTCTTGTTTTTTCCTCGCAAGTGTGTTGAAAAACGTCGTATGATACGCGTGTGCCTGTGACCATTATATACGCGGCTTTCTTATGGCGCACTCGCTTTCGCTCGTGCGCACACAATATCGCCTTGTATATAATGGCCAACTTAGCACACTTGTATCATAATGTACTATTATCGCACATACAATAATGTATTAATAATACGTATTCATTTTAATTCTACACTAACATTGGTCATACACTTGAATCTCAAGAAATAAAACTAGTCAAAATATATAAAATGTATCTATGTTGTATCCTAAGACATATATTATAACATAGCTATGCTAAACAAGTTAGTTTTAAAAACTTCAGTCTAATAGAGGTATGTTTATTTCCTTCGTAATATTCGCCAGGAGGTCTGCGTAGTCCATATAATGTTTTGGAGGCTGAAAAATAAAAATATATTTGTTATTTATTTATTTTAATTTAACAATATAAATACAAATTAACTAAATTGCCTCGCAAACCACTTTAGTGGTTGACTGCGAGTGCAAATCTCGCTTAGTTTAAGTGTGTAGCTTTAACTAAACAATGATCATTATATGTATAAGAATACACATACTCGTACATAAACATATTGCAACATACATACCTATTATAATGTATGCTAAAACAAGCTCATGTAGTGCCGTTTCAGCTTAGTGCCAAATTCTTTTTTGCTTGTCAGTTTAGCTATTTCGAGCGGCAGGGCGTTGACTAAATATGGTAAGCGTTTATGTAGTGTACGATCTCCGTAGTAGTTTAGAACCCTAGATACAACATACCGGCCGCTCGAAACAGCTCGAGTGAGCTGGCTGTGTTGCAGCGGTGTCATACGCTCCCGACGCTCTTGGTTATTAGTTAGTAAAAGATATTTGTGTTTAACACTGGCTGGCAAGATATTACTGATTTGAAATAATTGGTAGTAGTTATTGTTACAATTGGACTTTGTCTTTTTATTCACAAGTAGTTTTAGAAATCTCATTTGTAAAGCTTCAATTTTGTCTATGTATGATTTAAAGGTCAGTCCATAGCTATCGAGAGCATATGACACCACTGATTCTACTAAAGTCATATACAACATTTTCAATACACTTCGGGGTGTTCTATTCTTTAAGTGATAAAATTTACCCAACAGTATTCTAAGTTTATTACAAATATAATCAATATGGTCAGACCAGGAGAAATGTTGATCGACTGTTAATTCTATATATTTGACATTGGATACTCTTTCGATAGGAATGCCATTACAATGAATATTAACGCCTTTGTGTAGACAATCATAAGAATGAGCTATAACTATGGGATCGTTTGACATAGGGATTTGAGTTGAGAATAAGGTGATTTTATAATTAACATTTTAGTTTTCTGAGCACACTAGCGGTCCCCCGCGACTTCGTCCGCGCGTTTTGAGTTTGCTCCCTCCCCTCCCGTCGCAGCGTCATGTTTTATATCCTAAAGCCTTTCTCGATAAATAAGCTATCCACACACAGAAATATTTTTTTCAAATCGGTCCTGCAGTTCCTGAGCGCGTTCAAACAAACAAACTCTTCAGCTTTATAATATACTAGCGGTCCCCCGCGACTTTGTCCGCGCGTTTTGAGTTTGCTCCCTCCCCTCCCGTCACAGCGTCATGTTTTATATCCTAAAGCCTTTTTCGATAAATAAGTTATCCAACACAGAAATATTTATTCAAATCGGTCCAGCAGTTCCTGAGATAAGCGCGTTCAAACAAACAAACTCTTCAGCTTTATAATATTATTAGCGCACGCGCACGTCGTACTTTAGCTGCGAACATTATTTTGGTGCGGAGTTATGTTAAAACAGTGATAGCTCCTAAGATATTTATTGAATTTAAATGATATAAAGGGCTACTTTGTTCTAAATGAAATGCTCGTGATGATGAATGTATTTATTTTGTGTAACTTAAGCGGTTTTCGCAGCGTACGCAGCGGAAGCTCTCAAAAGGAATATCTTTCTCCCGTTTTCGCAACATTTTTCATTCCTGCTGTGGTCTCATGAGTCGTATCTTTATGTTATATAGCCTAAAGCCTTTCTCGATAAATGGACTGTCTAACGTAAAAACATTTTTTCAAATCGGGCCAGTAGTTTCTGAGATAAGCGCGTTCAAACAAACAAACAAACAAACAAACAAACAAACAAACAAACAAACAAACAAACTCTTCAGCTTTATAATATTAGTAAAGATTAGCGCAAGCGCACGTTGTACTTAAGCTTCGAACATTATGTGGTGCGGAGTTATGTTAAAACTGTGATAGCTCCTAAGATATTTATTGAAATCAAATGATATAAAGGGCAACTTGGTTCTAAATGAAATGCTCGTGATGATGAATGTATTTATTTTAATAAGAATAAATACCTGTGTGTATAATACACCTCTAAAAATAATGCATTATTTTTTTACAAATTTATTAACATAAAAAAGGTTGTAGTAAGTCAACCATAAAATATAGACATATGCTGTCGCGGACTTTATTATAGAACTCTTAATGCTGAACAATCCTGTCATACATGATTTTTGTGTAACTTAAGCGGTTTCCGCAGCGTATGCAGCGGAAGCTCTCAAAAGAAATATCTTTCTCCCGTTTTCGCAACAATTTTCATTTCTGCTGTGGTCTTATGAGTCATATCTTTATGTTATATAGCCTAAAGCCTTCCTCGATAAATGGACTATCCAACGTAAAAATTTTTTTTCAAATCGGGCCAGTAGTTTTTGAGATTAGCGCGTTCAAACAAACAAACAAACAAACTCTTCAGCTTTATAATATTAGTATAGATAATACAATTCCATTATCGTGGGACCATTTAACAATGCTGTCGACATCTCGTTGCACGAGTTCTAGTATACTCTGCAGATCAGTACCGTCCCTGAGCACGCACAGGTCCTCGGCGAACATGTAAGGAGTGCAATCGTCATTTCGTTGTCAACGTAATCCGTCGATTACGTTGGTGAGGCTGTTGACGTGCGTGAGGTACGCAAGCGGGCCGCACCCCGAGCCCTGGGGCACCCCTAAAGCGCGGCGCGCGGCGCGCTGTCCCTGCCGCTCACGCGCACTCTGTACGAGCGCCCCGACAGGCAGGGTTGCCAAGTGTTCGGTATTTTACCGAACCGTTCGGTATTTTAACACTGTGTTCGGTGTTCGGTATGACAAAAATATCGAAGTATGGGCGGTTCGGTATTTTTTCTGATAATGTTTTCTCCGTGATAAGCGATTCCACTGTTTGATTTGACGAAATCGGCAGTCGATGTTGCATGATTGTTAAAGGCCGTAGGCATTGTAATGTAAGTTATTCGTACTCGTCTAACCCGGCAACCGGCAACACATACTTGTCCTTGACCTTTGCCCCCGCTCGCTTCATGCATCTTGCTTGCACCCGCCCGTTTGCATCTTGCATCTTGCTCGCTCGCATGTTATCGCGTGGGGCGACGTAGGCGGAAGCGTTTTTTTTTGCTCAATGTTCGGTATTTTTTTGAAAAAAACTTGGCAACCCTGCCGACAGGTACGAGCCGAACCACGGGCACTGAGGCTGTTCTATTCCGCATTCCCGTAGAGCCTGAAGCAGAGTCTCGTGCTCCAGGGTGTCGAAGGCCTTTTTATAGTCAAAAAATACAGCCACCACGATCTTCTTATTATTTAATGATTGGTTAATTTCATTAGTGAACGAAGATATGAGAGAAGCACAACCCTTGCCCAGTTGGAATCCATACTGACTGTCATTTATTATGTTATTATCAGATAAATAAGAGTTAAGCTGATTCACAATACATCTTTCGATATTTTTTTCTATACCTGACAATATTGAAATAGGTCTATAATTACAACAGTCTTCTTTTTTACCTTTTTTCAATATTGGACGAACTATTGCTTGTTTTAATTTTGATGGAAAATTATTTTTGTTTACACACAGGTTAGTAAGGTGTGCGATAATAGGACTAATTGTTTTGGACAATGACTTTACATCCCCCCAGGCGCGGTCCGAAGGGGGGGGTCACAGGGGACATGACCCCTCCCAAAATCTAAGGTCTAATTAAAAAATCTCAGAAATTTTCCAAAAAACAAAAGGGAAAGCTAGTAGTAGTAGCTAGAAATTACTATTAGGGGAACAGTAATACATTTTTAGTTTGCTGACATCTAGTACTGTTTTTATGAACTATGTACGATGTCCAAAAAAACTTGAAAATGACCTAGTTTAGAAACAAGGAACTAAACTACGTTGTTTTGTTAATACTAGTAAAATCGATAAGCGATGTAATGATAAAGATTGTTCTTTGATAAAGGTTCAAAATAAAGGCTGTCTTCTTATTATTTTATTACAGATACCTTTTTTTAGGTTTTCGTAGTCGAATGGCAATATACGGAAACCCTTGTAGTCTCGTCAAGTCTGTCTGACTGTCCGTCCGCATTTCACAGCCACTTTCCAAAAATATTAGCATTATACAGATGTAACTTGGTTACCGCTTTACAAATGCTATACAAAAAATAATGACTGGAACTAAAAAAAAAATTTTTTTTTGCTCCAACCTATGCATGTGGTTTGAGCAAATATGTGTTTATGGATAGGTGTCTCAAAATGACATTGAGGTTTCTAAAACTATTTTATCTGAAAGTCAAACGTTTGTAAGATAGACGCTTCCAAAGAGGTAAAATGAGTGGTCCCCCTCTAACTTTCGAACTAAACTAGAAAAATTAAAAATAGGACAATGTAGTGCTTATCTAACAAACACTTTAAATGAACTTTAGTTTGAACGAGATCGTACTAGTTCCTACTTTTTGAGATATAGCACATTTTCAACAACCGCAAATATAACTTTGTCTTGCATACAAATACTATGAAAAACAAACTTAAATTTGCTGCCAACATGCCTTAATTTAGTTAAAGTTGGCACGAAACCCTCAGTGCGCGAGTCCCACTCACACTTGGCCAGTTTTAGGGTTCCGTAGCCGAATGGCAAAAAACGGAACCCTTATAGTTTCGTCAAGTCTGTCTGTCTGTCTGTCCGTCCGTATGTCACAGCCTTTTTATTCTGTAACTATAAGCCTCCCACTGTTGAAAGTAAGTAGGAAGATGTATCCTGCTAACCGCTTTACGAAAATTCTAAGGGGGCTTCCATACTCGAAACTAAAACCAAAAAAATATTTTTTATTTGAAAAATGAAATGGAGGTTCTTAAAACCATTTTCTCTAAAAGTGTAACGTTTGCGAGAAATACGCTTCCAAAGTGGTAAAATGCCCCCCCCCCCCCCCCCCTCCCTTTAACTTCTAAACTAAGCGAATGTAAATTTAAAAAATAATAATACTTTCAACGAAAATTGGTTTGGACGAGATCGAACTAGTAGTTTTTGAGATATAGCACATTTTCAACAACCGCAAACATAACTTTGTTTTTCATACAAACACTATGAAAAACAAAGTTATATTTGCTGTCAACAAAATTTTGTAGTATTTTAGCTTAGTGGAAGTAAGTGGATCACTAATTCAGTTAAAGTTGGCACGGAACCTTCAGTGGGCGAGTCCGACTCGCACTTAGCCGTTTTTTTTTTTGGGGTAGTGAGTGACCCCCTCCAAAATATCAGGCTGCGACCGCGCCTGCATCCCCCATACGAATCGAATCACATCCTGGCGACTTTTGAGTTGACATATTATTTATTATTTTAGCTACCTCCTTTGGAGTTACATTTTTCCATCTCATACATAAGCTGGGTGTTTTGACATAAGAATTCCTGTCAAGCCACTTATCACAGCAAAAGTTTTTACAGAGTTTCACTTCATGGTCAAATGTTTCGGAAAATTTATTACATAAAGTAGTAATGTCACCATAATTCTTCATGTTTTTTAATATTGTGGTGTCTAAAGATTCTTTCTTAATACCTAATAATTAATTTAGCTTATCCCATAGTTTTCTTAAATTATTTTTACAGTTATTTATATCTTGTTTTTCATACTCCATTCTGCTTTTAAAAATTGCTTTATTACATTTATTACGTAATCTGGTAAACTCTAATCTTTTTAACATATTTTTACGGTCAACACTCCAAATTTTAAATAACCTGTCTCTTTCTAAAATTAATTGTTTTACTTGTGGTGTAATCCAAATCTTTTTATCCCTTTTACTTTTTGGTCTAATGACCTTAGTCACATAACATTCACTGTATGCATCATTAAATAACTTATTTATTTTTTGATATAATTCTAATGGGCAATCAATGTTTAGTAAAGTATCAAAATCAATGCTTTTTAATTTCTGACATAAAAGTTTGCTATCCATTACACGATGTGTTTCAAATGTGAGGTTAGTGGAACCTGGAAGCCTTGGTGAATCATTCCAATAAATTGATGCAACTACATAATAATGATCAGAAACTTTATGTTGAATTACTGAAGAATTAATAAAGGCTCAGGGAGAACGTATATAAATGTGATCTAGGCACGACTCGACTAGTTTATCAACTAGGTTCCGTAATTACAATTACATCTATTTTACTCAGAGTACTATTTATACTGACTAAAAATTCGGAAAAGTGCTTTTTTAAAGATCTTATGTTTACATGCAGTATGCCAAAGCTTTCCATCCCATTAAACGTACTAACCCATTCATCTAGGTCGTTTAAAATACTCTCTTTAATGTGAGTAGGTAGGTACACCTTTTTCTGTTGATAGGTGGATTATGCTGGGTCATGATGCAAATCAAAATTCAAAAACCACGGATCAAACACACTCCGTAAACGAATCGGATACAAAGATGCGCAACTTTAGAACGCTTGCATAATGTCATATTGGTATACAAATAGAACTATGCTTTGGCCGAACCGATTGTGATAAAAACATAGACATAAACTGGACCATACATACACAGTGTCCCGTTAGGGCGCAGTAATATGATCAATTTATCGACATATCTACTATAATACAACATTATATCCCTACTATTAATAAATATAACCATTTTTAATTATAGGGTTCCGTATTCGAATGGCTAGAAACGGAACCTTTATAGTTTCGTGAAGTCTGTTTGTCCGTCCGTTTGTCACAGGCACTTTATTCTGAAACCACTAACATTACACAGATGAAACTTGGGTGCCCAAACCGGGTGTACCCTATCAACAGCCTTACGATTCTCATTCCAAAAATAAAAAAAAATGACATTTGAAGGGGGCCCTCATACATGGAAGTAAAACAAAAAAATGTTCTGATCAAACCTATGCTTGTGGGGGGAGGGGGAGGGGGTATCAAAAGATAGTTCTCTAAAATGACATCGACATTCCTAAAACCATTTTATCTGAAACTCAAAAGTTTGTAAGCTAGACACTTCCAAAGTGGTAAAATGGGCGTCATAAAAATATTGTGGTATTTTGGCTAGGTCCTAAGAGGAAGGAAATGGACGACTAATTTAGCTATAGTTGGCATGGAACCCTCAGTGCGCGAGTCCGACTGGCACTTAGCCATTTTAAGGGTTCCGTAACAGAATGGCAAACAACGGAACCCTTATAGTTTCGTCAAGTCTGTCCGTCCGTCGTATGTAACAGCGCGGACTCAGAAACCAAAATAATAGCTGTATTTTTTAAAGTAGGGTTTAATTATAGTGGATTATAGTGGATTTGTCGATAAAATTGATCATATTACTGCGCCCTATCGGATCGGACACTAACCAGACACACCGTAAAATTGACGGATGAAAGAGCTTTTTTTTTAATCCAGTAAATCACTTACGAAGGGGTGAAAGTAGAGGTAAAAGATTTTCGATAAAACCAATATTTACACATGCGACGCCGCGAAAAAAGCCTCGTTTACAATAATCAACCACCTTCAAAAAGGAGAAGGTTCCTTCTTACCAGAACAGTATGGTTTTCATCCTCATCGTCGTCATTTCGTGAGAACTGGTCATAGTTGTGATCGCTGTGGTAGCTCATCAAAGCTGCCTTCCGAGGCAGGTCCAGAAGGTCGGGATCCACCACAGTCATCAAGTACATGACCGCTGAGAACAGTCCTAGGACAAGTGAGGAGTACACTATGAAGTATAGTGCTACTTTCATGGTAATTTGTCAAAAAGTTCTTCAGACTAGATTCGTCTTCCGAATTAAAGGGTCAGTATCTAATTCTTCAGACTTTCACTTCCATCGAATAAAATTCAAAACAAACTTAAATTCAAGATGATAATAATTATGACAATGTCAAAGTCGAATGCTAGAAAAAGAATCGCGAGCGTTATTGATTACGCTCAATGAGTGTTCGTTTACTTTGCGTCATGGATGAAATTCTTTCTATGTTTAATTGACCGCCTTCCCAATGAATGGTTCCAAGCTAAGCCCTCAAAAGAACCCTTTTACTTATTGATATATATTAACTAGATTGTATTTACCTGAATGCTTTTACCTCCAGAAAAAAAGGGGTAATCTGTTCTCAATGATATCAAACAAAAGAGTTCCAGGTAGACGAAGTATCATCTAAATTAAATTATTTTTGACATATACCATGAACAAAATGTTAATCAAAACTGTCACAAAAAGTGTCACATTCCTGAAAATTATTCATAAAAATATGTTTTTCTATCTTTAAATACTTGGAATAAAAACGTAAAACAAAACAACGAATTAACGTGAAAGTAAGTTCCTGTTTTTAACCGTTTTAAGCTCTTTCTATTGAAACATACGAGTAAAGAAATAAGATACTTCTGTTATGGTGCAGACTTATGGAATTAATTCCTCAGTAAGGTGCCTTGGTACTTCATTATAATGCACACATGATGTCAAACTCCATTTATTACACTGAGGGCCTGTTTGAGTATTTTTACTCAGTATCGATTGCGAACGCGATAATATTTTGTATGAAAGAGGTTACAGCGCCACCTATATCAAATTTATCTTCCCCATACAAAATGTTTTCTAACGCGCTCGCAATCGGATGCGAGGTCATAAACCTTCGCCCTAAAGTACAGTTGGTAGAGATTGCCAAATAACGTTAAGTCAATCTTTCATATACCAATTTCTGTAGTGCAAGAGCTTTAATAAATAAATTATCTTCTCTTTAATAAATAATGGTGTTACAAACCGTGAAGCCAGCCTAGTTTTAAAGCTTGTTTTACTTTGGTAGTCTGTTCCTTTTTGCTTGTCGAATATTGTAAACAATCTTGACATTCCTTATTAAAACAATTCATTGTAAAATAAGATAAATACAAAAATCGCCGACTACATAGGTCAATCATCGATTAACACTGAGATCTTTTGAAATCAAATAGTAAATGAATTTAGTAATTTATTCACAGAATATTATTTAAAAAGTTATAAAATGATTGTTTACATAATTCGACTAGCAAAGAAAAACGGAATTAGGGTCATAATCTGTAAGTCTGCCTGGCCTGATGTTTATGAAACCCTAAACGCTAATTCTGCGGTTATTGGCGGTTTCATAGCCAGTTTAGACTGTACCCGTACCACCAGCTCTCTTAAAGCAAGCTAGCTTTTAAGCTAATTAGGGATTAATTTAGTAGCCGTTCGACACTGAGCGAAATCTCAAACTGAAGAGTTTAACTAACCGCTTGACTTTGGGTCCTTACTATGAGCTTTTGTAACTGTCTTACAAAAGATCGACGACATCAGTCACACACACTTATTTGCTTTTTTTTTAAATTGTAAATCCAATGATGGCTGTTTAGTATTTATGAAACATGTAAAATTGAGTTTTTGAGAGCTGTGGATTTTACTGCAATAAAAAAATAATCGCCCCGCTTATTTTCTGGACTCTGTTTATTAGCTAAAAATCTAAATAGCAAAGTACAGCAGTTTAAAGCACGCTACATTCTCAAAACACTCGAAACACCGTGGTCGAGCTGTTTGTTCCTTAGCTAGCTTAGTTAAAGTTTTCTAAAGTCCGTTTTTCTTTGTTAGTCAAATAATGTAAACAATCTTTTGATAACTTTTAAAATAATATCAGGGAGTAAAAATCATTTACTATTTGATTTAAAAAGGTCTTAGTGCTAAACGATGAATTACCTATGCAGTTGATGAGTTTGTGTTTATCTATGAATTATTTCGGTAAAGAGGATGTCAAGGTTGTTTACAATATTCGACAAGCAAATGGAAACGGACTTTAGACATCTATGTGTTTTTAACTTTTTTTTTCCATGCAGGAATGACTAAGGAATCCGACCACCACAGCCGGACCGACTCCGAAGCGGGCTCGGTCCGTTCCCTTCGCGCGAACAAACTGGGCGCAATCTTGTGCCCGATCGTGTGCGCTTTAGTTCTCGTGTGCGTCTTCGCAGTTTCGTTCATCGGCACCAAGCTGGCGTACGATCAGTACGACGCATTCTGCAACCCCCGTCGGTTTGACGTCGCGAAACTGTACATCTTTCCGAATATAACTCTGAAGATCACGAAACCGTTGTGATGGAATAAATGTTCGAGTTCATAGCCGAGTGTTTTTGTTGAAAATTCGACCTGTAAGTATATGTGATATCGTTACATTTGGATACATTTTGAGTATGTTTATCTATTAGGGCTTCCAAAAACTGTGAAAAATTTCGTAAGAGTATGTACGGACAACAGCACGTCAAGGTAAACACTGCGGTATCTTATTCAGTTGTAATAAGGACTACTTTGCAACAAAAAAGTGGATTAGGTACCTATTGTACTGGCCACTGTATGTTTATATTTGTTTGTTTCAGAATTTCTTAAAATCGAAAAGTCATAGCGAGATAATTCTTTTTTAGTTCAATCTAGTATATTTCAACCTAGAGTATAGTGTAAGTTTAATCAAAATCGGTTCAGTAGTTTTTTTAAGATGAGAAACAACATAAATTAAAATTGTGAAATAAAGGAATAATTCATGAAATTAAACTGCCTTTAATAATTGACTTTAAAGCTTAAAATAACGCATTCGTCCATTTAGAAATTCTTTTGGAGTCAGTGCATTATATGTATACAGGTGTTGTTTTGGTCAGCGACGAGCGATTCAGGGGTGGTTTTACAAACGGTACTGATGCCAAAAATTATATGTTTAAAACATTTTTTTTTATAGAAATAAGCCACGAACTTAATTTATTATTTTAATACTAGCGAGCGAGTCAAAACTCCGAACACCACGGCCTCCATTTTCAAATTACTGGCGTCAATATGGCATGTGATTCCTTTAATTAATTTTCGATTTTCAAATGAAAATTAGTATAATTCTACACGGGCGTGATTAAAAAAAAGAACTGAATGTTGTGAGTACTAAAGACCAATAGCCTTACCATAAATAATTAAACTAGATTTGGACAACTGTTTAAATATGATATGGTTTCTTTAAAATCAATGTCAATCAAGTCAAACAACATAGGGATGACATACATTTAACTTAAGCCGTATAACATTTAAACAGTAATTCAAACCTTGTTTATTTGTTTGTGGTAAGGCTGTAAATTTCGCGTGTTTTTCATCGTTTTCAAACGGAATCACACGAGTGAATAAATATATTCAAGCGAGTGATCGATCAATTTCTTTTTGGAGTCGGTGCCCTATATAGATGATGCTTGAAATAGCCAAAGCGATGACACTGACTCCAAAAAGAAATTGTTCTTCTAAAATGGAGTCTTTTCCTTTAAAGAGTAAACACTTACCACACTTAATAACCTCCTCCTTTTTTGAAGTCGGTTAAAAATAGGGTCCCAGGTCACGTCTTCGTAGCTTACTAGCTACGGCGCAGTATTTCGTAGATACGCGCTAGCTACACGCAAGGGGGCGCGTTCCCCCATTCGTTTAAGAATGTTCTGAAGAGGTTTCCTTTTTATACAGGGTGACTTTGTTATCACTACCGAAATTTTGTGTAAAGACTCCACTGATGAATATGAACAACTTTTACTATGGGGGCAATAGAGAAATCGAGAAAAAAAAATCAGCTGTTCCATATAAAAGTTCAATTGGCGCGCGGTCAAAATGTATGGAAAAGCTGCTGAAATGGGTGCTTGCACCCGAGTTATACATACTATTTTTTAGATTCGACTGTGAGGAAAAATAAATAAATTTATTTAGATATTATGTTGTTTGGCGAGAGATGAAATCTCAAGTTTTACATCACATATCAGTTTGTTTACTGTCGTTACACATAAAATACAAGATTAGAAGGACAGTCAAAGCACGGAAGACAACAGAGTAGGTACTACATAAAACGCGGACGATATCAAATATTTCAAATCATTGTTAAAAATATCGATCGATTTTTTCTCACAGACAATAATAATAGGAGAAGAACGCAACCTTGCGAAAACAAGGTTAGTTTAGTTGTCACCAAAACTACCACAGAGTATATCAAATTCCAGGTTCAATTTTGCCTCATGAGATAGCGCTATGAATGACAGCTAAAGGTGGGAGTGAATAAGAAGATTAATGAAAAACAAAAATGGCGGCAAGTCCCCTCCGCCTGTTTAATAATCTATGCAAGTAAAATATTAGACCAATTGTACATTTTTCAAATCAGTGACCATAATAAACAAGCTTTTAATGTTTAGCTTATCTTCAAAATATGAAAAGCTTGTTTTTTTATATATAATGTGACTCAACAACTACCTTTAGCTCCATGTCAGAGGTGGAATTGTGTAAGGCAACCGTATTCATTTGACAGTTCAAAACGTACGATATGATCTGTCAAACGGCGAAGAACAAAGCGTTTGACAAATCATATTGTACGTTATGAACTGTCAAATGAATACGATTGCTTCACAATTCCACCCCTGCGGGCGTAGTCTGATGCATCATTTTTGACATTTCGCGTCGACAATTTCAATTTTATGATTTTCTAATTCATCAAATATCATTTTAACTTACGTAGCTATATCTTTAATAAATCTTAAAAAATATTTGTAGTTTTTTACGCATCATTCAAAAATTCTTCTCAATCAGTAAATACACGAAAACACCAATTTTGTATCAGCATTTTTCGAGCGCCACCTGGTGGTTTTACACGGAACTATGTCGAGACTTCCGACACTGATCGTAGCAATTAAAACTAAATTACTTTCTACCCTAGGGATGGAAAAGCTATTTTCCACCCGTCTATCTTCACATGAAAGTTCAATTTTCCGAACAGAAGAAATGAAAATGACATTTACGTAAATAATTGCTTTCAAATAGGTGACATTTTCGAATTAGGCGTTTTATATTATATTCGACAAATATTTCTTAACTGTCGTTGGTAAAATCGACTCTTAATATTACGGTGCAAAACGTTGCATTTACGTGCAACGATGATGTCAAACTTACATAGGAACACGAACAGTCTACACACGGCGCCAATTCCAAAAGTAGATGTTATACAAGAGGTGAAAGTAACGCATTTCACTCGAGATGTCTTTGGCGCTCGAACGGAGTGAGAGCGCTAATAATTCGAGAGTGAAATGGGTGCTTTCACCCGAGTTAAACATATTTTTCATTTCGACTGTGAGGAAAAATAAATACATTTAGCTTTGTGATTGTGATGCGATGATAAGTATCTAATTATGTTGTTAGGGTTTTTTCATCACATATCAGTTTGTTTACTGTCGATATACATAAAACACACGATTAGAAAGACAGTAACGGTACGGAAGACAACAGAGTACATAAAACGCGGACAATATCAAATATTTCAAATATCATTTTTTTCTCACAGACAATAATAATAGAAGAACGCAACCTTAATTAACCTTGTCACCAAGACTACCACAGGTTATGTCAAATTCTAGGTTCTATTTTACCTCATGAGATAGCGCTAAGAGTGACAGCTAAAAGTGGGAGTGAGTAAGAAGATTAATGAACAATAAAATCGCCTCCGCCTGCTTAATAATCTGTGCAATAATCGACCAAACTAAAAAAAATATATCGTCAAAGACAAACAAAATGTGACAATTTAAAATGAAAAAAAAAGTGTCCCTATGTATGGCGGCAATGATATTGTATTGAGAACAAGATCACCGGTGAGACGCTAAAAGATAGTCAAGCAAACACCACCTCACGTCAAAGTGAGGTCTTAACTTTGACTTAGTCTGTTTTTGATGGCGTCAGTGTTCATAAGAGTCTCAATTCCTCAGTGCGCCTTTAAAAACTGCAGAAACAACTATCTGTAAATCTTTAGTTCGAAAATCATATTTTCGTTACTTTTTTTTAATGATGCCTATCATTCATAATTGAAGTATTTTCAATAAAATGAGCGAGTTTTGTTTTTTAGCCAACACACGCACTAACATGGCCGATGTTTAGTCGTCAAAAGTCGATTTTCTAAGACAGTGCCATACATGGAGTGCTACTTTATGTGGTGCTTTACGTTCCGGATTACAAATGTAAGCAGTAGCGGGGTTGAATCCCGCCCGCACGAACCTAATATTTATGTCTATGGGCATGTATGTTATTATCCGTCTGTGTTATACATAGCTGGGCATTAACTCGTTAATCCGTTAATCGTTAATTAACGAAGTTAACATTTTGATTAACGGATTAACTTTTAAGTTAACTTTTACAAATGTTAACGGACTCATTAACTTCCGTTAATATGCAGAAATCCGTTAATCGTTAATCCAATGCCTACTATTTACCGCACGGCAACACCGCGACCGGCGCGGCGCGAAAAACGGTAGTAGTTTGCATTGTAAGGCCACGAATTAGGGGGGGAGGATGGATGAGGGGGGAGGAGGGAAGGGGGAGGGGGGAGGGTTAGGCTACCCACCTGCACCACTCCCCCCCTCGATCGGGCCTAGTTTGGGAGATATGAATTTTTGAAAAATACAAAAAAATGACCTAAAAATGCAATAAATTCACCCAAATATCCCTCTGAGGCATGAAATAGGGGGGGTTACAGGGTTACCACCTGGGAGGGGGGGCTCCCCACTTCCCCCAGGGGGGGACCCAACTCATGTATGCCTACCCCTCCTCCCCATACAACACGCTAACGAAGTACTAGAAAATGGCGCTCGGCGGCCGCTGCCGCGGCACGCTCGCTACGCTCGCTCGCCTTCGCGCGCTGTATGGTCGCAGTTCTAACCTAACCTAACCTAACCTTCATGTTTTTTATTATGGAGGTAATGCAAGCAATTTGAATTTCCTCGTCTCCGGCGCTGCGGGAAGTGCAGCCTCTCTCCCTCCGCGCCTCCGGCTTTGGAATTACACTCTAGTATCGGGCAGACTAGTACCACGGCCAAAAGACCACGGCAAGTCGGTGTTAACAAATGATTTATTCATTTTAACCCTGACAAAAATGTAAGGAATTCTTAGTATCGAAAACCTGCATAAAAATAACGAAACGCAATGACAGATCAATCGTCGATACAAAAAAAGATCGGAATTTTTACAAAATTCTAGTGATTTTCGAAAATAAACTTATAACCAGAACGAGAGTTAAAACTTCGTGATTCGATGCAAAAAATACCTGCCTTTCCAATGATAGTAGCTGTGCATCAAATATCGTGGCCGTACAATGTAAACGTGAGCCCGAAAAACAGGTTCAGACAAGTATGAAACGACATGTGCCGGGCGGCGCGTGGCAGCGAGTGAAACACAAACAAGCGAAGACTTTTTCAATTCAGTCACTTAGTTAGAAAAACCAAAGAGCTCCAACTCTTTAAAGAGTAAAGCGCAAAGTCTCGTTAAAATGTGGCTGGACATAAAATCAAAAGACTCGTTCAACGATGCTGCATTCCTCGGGGAACAGAGATTTATAAATCTATTCATTAAATACAATACCGCCATACCCTCAAGCGCTGCAGTTGAACGTCTATTTTCCACGGGTAAAGACATTTTAACACCAAAACGAGCCCCTCTTTCAGACGAGAACTTTAACATGACATTAACATGTTATGAAGGGGAATATGAACCTTATGCCCGACGATTAAATTACACATTTGAATTAAAAAAAGTATTTTATTTTGTTCCTAACCTGTTAACTTTTAGAACCTAAATAAACAGGTTTTATAATTTTACTAACGCAACGATATAAAAATTCAATTTTACATATATTAACGGATTAACGATTAACTTTAACTTGCGTTAATTCTTCCGAAATGTAACGCTTTAACGTTTAACGAAGCTAACTTTTTTTGTAGCGGATTAACGATAAACGAAGTTAACTATTTGATTAACGGTGCCCAGCTATGGTGTTATATAAATATAAAGTACACCTTTAATTTCTTTAAAGTAACAGCGTAGACGCTTTCATATCAACAGGTCACCGGCGGTCGCGAAAACAAAAGTATAATAAAAGACTGTTGATAAACACATCCGCGTGGGATGATACCCACCATTAGATCATTGTCGAAAAAAAATAGGTACGCGGAATTATCCCAATTACATGATGCCACATGACTAGTGTAAATATTTTTTTATTAATATAAATAAGGACTGTATATATTTTTATTAATTGAATTTGTAAAAAATAGACATTTGGTCGCGTGATCGTGCCATGACATTTCAAGCATTTACGAGACCCATTCAAATTGAATTTTTAGATCATTTTTTAATATTGTAAATGTTATATATTTTAAAGACTAATTTATTTTATTGATTAATATACTATCAACCTTAAGTAATAACTCTTTTTAAAATAAGGTCAAAGAGTCTATTGTAATGTACCTACATACTTGAAAAAATATTTTAAGAAAGCTACTCTATTATGACTCTGTTCCGAAACTGATGTCTGATGTGATGGATGTCAATCCATTGACATTCATTGATCAGACGGTGCCATATTTGTGTACTATATAAATTCGCGAGGCGTTATCTATTTCTAAATATAATATTATTGTATGGCGGGCAACCGAATATTATATTTGTAGGTTTTAAATTGTAAAAAATTAGATACATTTTTAAAATCAGTGACCGTAATAAACACGTTTTTAACCCTTAATCAGGCGCGCCTAATAATTGCATCAGAAGTCGCGTGGGGTGTTCAGCACCCCAATCAATAAATATAAATAAAATACGAAATACGTGCAAAATAAGACTTTAATTAAATAGGAACATTTAAACTCACATCGTATTCAACTTTTAAACTTCTATTAAATATAATCAACAAAATTTTTACAGTATACTTATGACACCTTTTGTATGACTGCGATTTTCCTATTCCAGAAACAGATTCTACCACAACCACGACCACGACGCAAACAGTCACCTGGGGTGTCGAGCACCCCAAACGTGCTCCCTGAGCCAAACCGAACACAATCGAGCGCCGCTCGCAACTGAGTTGTGTACTTGACATTTGTTTACGAAGCTACCAAAAAAACAGCGCGCTATATTCAAATTTGAAAATGTTAGGAGCCTGGAAACCTGCTTTGGGGTGCATAACACCCCACGCGACCAATTAAGGGTTAATATTTAGCTAATCTTAAAAATATCGAAAGCTTTTTTATTTTAATAACATGATGTGACTCAATTATCTTTAACTCCGTGTCTGTTTATTTCGTAGCAATTAAAACTAAATTACTTTCCACCCTAGGGATGGAAAAGCTATCTTCCACCCGTTAATCTTCACATCAAAGTTTAATTTTCCAAACAGAAGAAATGTTTTTTTTTTTACTTTACTACGGTGTTTTTTTTATTAATTGTTCTGTTTATTATTTCGGTACGTTTGCGAAAAGCTACTTCATAGAGAAATAAAAATGCTCATTTATTTAATTATTCTTTCAAATATTGTTTTGAGAGTACAAGTCGTAAGGGGCCGTCCATTAATCACGTGAGGCTCAAAAGGGGGGGGAGGGGGTACAGAAAACATCACGAAACATCACGAGGGGGGAGGGGGTCTCGTTAGACATCACGTGTATTAATTTTATTATTTTTTTGTCAAAAAGTGCTATTTCTGAACCGAAATTTTGAACGGCGCGAAAATTTGAACGATTTGTTGTCACAAACCTTTTTGCCAATACCGTAGCAACTGCCAGTGAAGAAGAAGCTTTACCAGTTGTAACCTTAAATGAAAGTCTTGCAACTCCGTGGAACGAAGACAACATTTATTAATTATTCGTTAATTTTATTGCAAATACTAATTACTTTTATTATAAATGTTTTTCGAATCACCATTTTTTTAAATATTTTTTTCCAATCAAAAAAAGTCTATACAAAGACTTCAAAAAAAATACACATGATCCAGGGGGGAGGGGGAGGGATCCTAAACCTCACCAAATATCACCAGGGGGGATTAATGGACGGCCCCTAATGCTACTGGTATGTTAATAAAATAGTGACCTCACATTTACCAACCTTTTCAAGCATAGGTAATAAAAGTTTGTAAATTAACCTAAATAATTCTTAGACAAGTTGCAGTGTATGTACATTCATTTGTTCAAGGTGTAATAGTCCCCGTAGCCGATTTCGACTAAAGTGGTCAGTCAGAACGACTAACCGACTACGCGGGACATATAATAGTGCACAAATATTTGCGCAAACACAGGAGCACTCTTTATTCCTCTCACTCTCAAAGCACGATAAGACAGCAATTTGACACGACTGGTAAGAGATAAGGCGCAGGTCCAACGCCTTTACGTGCTTTCCGAGGCACGGGGTTGAAATACTGCCAACTTTCAGACTCTGGACTACCCTAAGAATTTCTGAACAGAAAAACCTAGTTGTAAAGAGTGTTTTTGGTCCGACCCGGGGATTGAACCCGGGACCCTTCGCGCAGCCGTCGCTTTAAAGTAAGACTCTCTAACCGCTGCCCCACGGAGGCAGTTAATAATCAAGGTGTAATCTATCAATAGACAGCTTAAAAAACCGGCCAAGTGCGAGTCCGACTCGCGCATTGAGGGTTCCGTGCCAACGTCAACTGAATTAGGAAATCCATTTATTTCTGCTTAGTAAAATACCACAATATTATGTTGACAGTGTCACCCTCTCCGTAGGGGAGGGGATCAAAAATAAAAAGATAGGCTAGACAATACTTAAGGTTTTATTAGGTGGGTCAGAGTTCGACCGAATTGATGTAGATTAGCCCTTCTCACTATCACTGTCCTGGTATTGCGGCCAGCAGATCCTCTTATGCTTGTTAGGTGGGGTAGTCAGATGTGAGCAGCAGCAGGGCAGTGCGCTCAGTAGAGGCTGAATGCAGTGTTGTTCGGTACCGGGTAGGTGAGCCCTGGAATGGCATACACAAAATATTTTAACACTGTCCGAATTTCGTAGTTTGACTGCAACCTTCAGAGTTTAAGCAAGCGAAGCGGGGCGTAGGCGCAGATGATAATGATTTGCAAAAAATAGTGATCAATGATGAGGCACAAGAAATAACCAAAACATACAATGGGATAATTAATGAAGAAATAAATTAACTACTTTGAATCTTAACTTAATTAATATATGTTTCTGACATTTCGTAACATCCATGTTCATAAAAACTATAGGGATTATAATTACGAAATTCCACAAACGGAAATTAATGAGCAGGCTTTAAAAATGAGATAAATTAACAAAAACTAATTGCGGTAGCTAGTGAAGGTTACGGCAATGTCATGTCACGTATGCATGGCTGACGCAATAATGTCGAGCCTTCATAGGAGTGACTAAATAACGAGAAATTAAGCAATTACAATATGTTTACAGCTTAAAAGCAAAATAAATTAACAATTACAAATAGATAAAAAATCTGTGCTAGATATTAGTCAACATGACACAGCATTTATGAGCAGTTAGCCCAATATGGGGAATATCTACATAGGTAACTAGAAAAAGCTTAAAACTACATTAAGCACTTTGCAACACTTACCCGTTCAAATGGGGAATGCACAAAAGTTAATTTACTGTATTTTACACAAGGCCGAGTTGGCACGGTAGTAGAAGTAGGTTCTCGTAGATAAAAAATAAATAGACCGATACGCGTCTTGTTCCGAGCGTGTGCGGCCGTCTAGTGTCGCAGAGGCGAACCACCGTGACCTTCGAATCGCTTTCACAATCCGGCAGCGCATGAGCGTATGATGCAGACAGTAACGTGCGTTAGGACATTACTTGATGGAAAACGTTCTTCTCAGTTAAGTATGATAGTTACTGGTTTCATTAAAAATATCTTTCGTAAGTATTTAGAAGTTAGTTAGTGAGTAAGTTGTTTTATATTAGTTATATTTATTAGACATTTATTTTTTTGAATTGTTTTATTTTTCTTTAGGTAAAATAAAATGTTACATACCCCCCTTTTTAGGTTAGGATTTTATCTAAGTAAAATCCGCTGAATTAACTTAATGGAGCTTGAAATCTTTCACATGCCATACACCTATATTGTTTCCTGCCATGTCTTCAAGCTCATAAACTAATTTAGAAAGTTTGTTTATAATGCGGCATTTGAGAAATTTGGGAGCTAATTTTTTTGAGAACTTTTTGTCTTTATCGCTTAAATAAAATGTCCTTTTCCAAACTATATCTCCCACATTAAAATCCACGTTTTTACGCCTCAGGTTGTACGTAGAACAGTTACGTGAATGTGCTTTCATGAGCGCGGCCTGAACTTTATCAAATATTTTCCGTAAGCAACCTAAGTTTTCAGCATAGGGGTCACGAGGGGTGAAAATAATTTGATCAGCTAAGTCTGTATCCGTGTAGTGTGAGCCACAATCGACTAATTCACGCCCAAACACCAAAAAAGAGGGTGTATAACCAGTGACCTCATTAACTGCGCTATTTAGGGCAAATTGAATTTTAGGAATATGGATGTCCCACGATCTGTGATCGTTATTTATGAGAGTTGAAACAGCAGTAATAATTGTTTTATTGTAGCGCTCTACAGAGTTTACTTGTGGCGTATAGAGAGGAGTATAAAAAATATTAGGAATGTTGTAGGTAGAAAATAGGTCTTTCATAATATTACTTATAAATTGTCTTCCGTTGTCCATTAAAATAGTACTAGGTATGCCGTGACGTGAACAAGGAGCACTTTTTCTTCTATAATTTTAGAAATGATATCAGCAGTAGCTCTCCTAATTGGAAAGAGTAAGCAGTATTTTGAAAAGCAACAGTTAACCACTAATAAAAACGTATTTTGTTTTCTAGAAACCGGTAATGGTCCGACTAAGTCAATACTTATCATTTGAAAAGGGCGGCTACAGTCCTTAGGTCTGCCCATTGTACCTAAAGTAGTATGAGTAGGATATTTTTAAGAAAGGCAAGTGTCGCAATTAAAAACAAAATTAGATACATCGTGTTGCATGCTTGGCCAAAAATATTTAAGAGCAATGCGTTTATATGTTTTAAAAATGCCAAAATGACCCGATGTGGCTTCACAGTGGTTTTGTTTTATAATATTCTGACGATGCTCAAGTGGTACGACCTCTTTCCACTGAAATTCTCTTGTAAGGGGGTTAAGTGACCTAGTGTATCGGTAAAGTTTTCCATTAGAGACTTGGTAGTTTAGAAAAGACGTTGGCGATGTAAGGCAACCGTTAAATGTTTTCAAGTACCACGAATCGTGAGTAGTAACTAAGGGCCTATTCTGTAAATCAGTTGCATCACCAATAGCGGCAATAGGTACAGAACGAGATAAGCTATCAGGAACTACGTTTTCAGCGCCTTTGCGATGTTTAATTTCAAAGTTAAACGCTGATAGCCTGACACCCCATCGAGCCAAACGTCCAGTTGGGTTGTTGAGGTTTAAAAACCATTTGAGGGAGGAGTGGTCTGTGTAAACAGTGAACTTCTGACCATTTTCGAGGTAGCATCGCCAATGTTCAATAGCGGATAACACGGCTAGAGCCTCGCGCTCGGTGGCACTATAATTGCGTTCCTGCTTGGACAAAGATTTGCTCATATAAGCTATAACTTTTTCTTCATCATTAAGAATTTGTGTGAGAACAGCGCCTATACCATGGTCGCTGGCGTCTGTATGTACCTGAAAAGGCTTAGAATAGTCTGGACACGACAGAATCGGAGATGAAGATAAAAGTGACTTAAGTTTTTGAAAGGCATCGTCAGCTTCTTGAGACCAGACAAAGGGTGGAGCCTTTTTGCTCTGGGACGTTAATTTATTTAGTGGAGATGCTAAGGCGCTAAAGTTAGGTATGAACCTGCGATACCAAGATGCAGTACCCACAAAACGTCTTACCTCTTTACGGTTTGTAGGGGTAGGGTAATTAGAAATGGCTTCTACTTTTTCGGAATCAGCATGAAGACCATTAACGTCTACTACATAACCTAAATACTTTAGTTGGCTACGGAAAAATTGGCTCTTTTTTAGGTTTATAGTGAGGTTAGCACTTCGCAGCTTATCTAGGACGCGTTTTAGTAAGGTTATATGCAAATCGAAAGTTTCTGAAACTATGATGATGTCATCGATAAATACAAAGACTTTGTGCTCAAATTCAGGCCCATAGGAAAGTAAATCGACCAATCTTTGTTGTGTAGCAGGTGCGTTAGTTAATCCAAAGGCCATAGATTTAAATTGGAATGTGCCTCTAGACGGTATGTAGAAGGCAGTCTTGCATCTATCGTCCGGATGAATCAACACTTGCCAGAAACTTTTGGATAAGTCGATGCTACTCAGAAATCTAGCGTCGCGAAGGTTGTCAAGTATTTCTGAGATGTAAGGAAGACTATAAGCATCTTTTTTTGTTACGGAATTTAATTTTCTACTATCCAGACATAACCTTAGTTCTCCGTTCTTCTTAGGAGTGAGTAGTACAGGAGAGGACCATGGGCTCTCACATGGCTCGACAACATCGTCCTTGAGCATATCATCAAGTTGTTCAATTAGTATTCGTTGTTTTTCAGGGGACATACGGTAATAGCGTTGGCGTATGGGGGCAGCATCCCCAGTGTCAATTCGGTGTGTGATAACTGAAGTTTTACCTAATCCTCGCTCTTCATAAGATATTTCGTGAAACTGAGATATGAGTTCATCAGCGGTAGCTTTTTGAATATCAGTTAGATGTTCATAGGAACAAAGAAAGGTCTGAGGTTCGGAAACAGTATCAGATTTAAATTCAAAATCAGAATCTTTATGAAATAAAATTGCATTTAAATGTTTAGGAATTAAGTTAAATGTTCGCCAAAAGTCGATACCAAGAATGAGTGAATTTTTAATTTCTGGGACGACATGTACATTTAATGTGTGCATTACGTCTTGGAAAAGAATCGGAAGTGTCAGAATTCCAATAGAGTAGACTGCCTCACCACCAGCAGTAGTAAATTTTAGATTACCGGAGTCTTGCAGCTGAAATCCCATTTCTAATATTTTTTTGTGACTGTGGTTTCCTAAAATAGTGACGCAAGATCCGGTGTCCAGTAGACCAGTCAAGATTAAGCCGGATACGTCAATTTGAACATAAGGCCTCGTGCGGTCAGTTACATTATTATCGATTGAAGCGACCGAACTAAATTTAGTGAATTTGGTAATGAAAGATAGCCAGCATTTCCATTCTCTATCGCGATCACTCCAATCGGGCCTAACTAGTTTTTTGAGGTGACAGTAGAAGGTTGGGGTTGGCAATCTGGGCATTCAGGATATTTCACGTCTTTTTTGCCACACTTAAAACAGATAAGGAATCTATCTTGTTTACAGTTCCTCAATGAGTGGTTGTCTGATCTACAACGAGGGCAGTAAACATTTTTAGATGTTTGACCGTTTATTGCTGCGACTTCAGAAATTTGGTTCGTGTTATTAGTTCCAAAGTTATATTTATTTATGTCATTATAATTTTTATTAGGTTTAAATGAATTGTTATAATAAGATGTGCTAGGTTTAGGTTGATCAAATCTTTTGAAATTAGTTGTAGGTTCATTTTTTTGGTTAGCTGTGTATGTAGACTTTGATTTGTAGGAGAATTCAGGAGCGATCGTGAGAGACGATGCTTTAGGTGGCTCCCTGAAATTTGAAAACCTAGAATTTACGGTCTCGTAACTAAGGCACACCTTTTTAAGGTCTTCAATAGTTTTTATATTAGAAGCAGGGGCAGCAGCTAAAGTATTAGCGTAGCAAGGTCGTATATTGTGTAGTAGAATTTCCAACTGAGCTTCTTCTGAAATTGGCTTGTTGAGGCGTGAAAACATACCATGCATTATCGAAAGATAAATGATGATGTTTTCGTGTTCGCCTTGAGTGCGTGCCCTGATTTCTTCAGTAAATTTATAATCGTAATCACTGCTGCTGAAATCTTGCTTAAGTAGTGTACGTAGTTCTGACCAAGAATTGACTTTATCCTTGTTATAACGGAACCAGTGTAACGCATCGCCATCGAATATTTCATAGCCTAGTGACGGTATTTTTTCAATAGATATACCGCGGGAACAAACAAATTCTTCGACTTTTTGAATGAAAGCATGAACGCAAGTAACACCATTAAATTTTAGTTTAGTAATATCTGACGTCAGACTTCGCTCACACGTTACCGATATAGTGGTAGGATTCGCAGAATCAGGTGATGGGGCACTAGTTGCTTGAACGCTAGATAGTTTCAAAGATGCAAGGTCTTTGAATTGAATATTGAAGTTTGTAACGCAAACTTTGTATATGTCGTTAACTTCTGTAGCGTTTACAATGCGATTGATGCGGTGGTACAGGTGATTTAAAAGTGTTTCTGTTCTGTTTAACAAATTTTTATCAAATTTTGTATGTAAATTAGCTAAATTATTTTGTGATTTAATGAGGGATTCTTTCACCTCTTTTAAATCATCCGCGGCCTCTAAGTGGGACTCTAGTATATCTTCAGACGGCAAAAGTTGTGAAAGTTTGACTATTTCTTTTCGTAAATCTTGTACAGACTCACCGCTACCGCCACGAAGCTCAACTTCGTATTGTAGCTCGGCTTTTTGTAGAGAAAGGAATTTAATTGGATAAGACATGTTTGTGCTATAAATGTTGCAAAGTGGTTCAATGATCTAACTAATGATTACAAATTGTGTTTAAATTAACTAGTGTACGGTGACTGTAGTAACAAAAATTTATAAATTTAAGGATAACCATACAAGTAGACAGAAGATTGTTTTAAGATACGTAACCGTGCACTACGTTATTATATACTACGTTATTAGTACAATCAGCCTTAAAAGCTAGGAAGTTAAAGCCAACACCAAAGAAAAGCTATTTAATGCGATAAAAACCAAAATACACAATTCGGTCGAATTTTACCTATAGTTGGGCGCCATTTGTCACACTCTCCGTAGGGGAGGGGATCAAAAATAAAAAGATAGGCTAGACAATACTTAAGGTTTTATTAGGTGGGTCAGAGTTCGACCGAATTGATGTAGATTAGCCCTTCTCACTATCACTGTCCTGGTATTGCGGCCAGCAGATCCTCTTATGCTTGTTAGGTGGGGTAGTCAGATGTGAGCAGCAGCAGGGCAGTGCGCTCAGTAGAGGCTGAATGCAGTGTTGTTCGGTACCGGGTAGGTGAGCCCTGGAATGGCATACACAAAATATTTTAACACTGTCCGAATTTCGTAGTTTGACTGCAACCTTCAGAGTTTAAGCAAGCGAAGCGGGGCGTAGGCGCAGATGATAATGATTTGCAAAAAATAGTGATCAATGATGAGGCACAAGAAATAACCAAAACATACAATGGGATAATTAATGAAGAAATAAATTAACTACTTTGAATCTTAACTTAATTAATATATGTTTCTGACATTTCGTAACATCCATGTTCATAAAAACTATAGGGATTATAATTACGAAATTCCACAAACGGAAATTAATGAGCAGGCTTTAAAAATGAGATAAATTAACAAAAACTAATTGCGGTAGCTAGTGAAGGTTACGGCAATGTCATGTCACGTATGCATGGCTGACGCAATAATGTCGAGCCTTCATAGGAGTGACTAAATAACGAGAAATTAAGCAATTACAATATGTTTACAGCTTAAAAGCAAAATAAATTAACAATTACAAATAGATAAAAAATCTGTGCTAGATATTAGTCAACATGACACAGCATTTATGAGCAGTTAGCCCAATATGGGGAATATCTACATAGGTAACTAGAAAAAGCTTAAAACTACATTAAGCACTTTGCAACACTTACCCGTTCAAATGGGGAATGCACAAAAGTTAATTTACTGTATTTTACACAAGGCCGAGTTGGCACGGTAGTAGAAGTAGGTTCTCGTAGATAAAAAATAAATAGACCGATACGCGTCTTGTTCCGAGCGTGTGCGGCCGTCTAGTGTCGCAGAGGCGAACCACCGTGACCTTCGAATCGCTTTCACAATCCGGCAGCGCATGAGCGTATGATGCAGACAGTAACGTGCGTTAGGACATTACTTGATGGAAAACGTTCTTCTCAGTTAAGTATGATAGTTACTGGTTTCATTAAAAATATCTTTCGTAAGTATTTAGAAGTTAGTTAGTGAGTAAGTTGTTTTATATTAGTTATATTTATTAGACATTTATTTTTTTGAATTGTTTTATTTTTCTTTAGGTAAAATAAAATGTTACAACAGCACCTTTTTTTCATAGTGTTTGTATGAAGAATAGCGGTTGTTGAAAATGTGGTATATCTCAAAAACTTCTCGTTCGATCCCGTCCAAACTAATTTTCGTTGAAAGTATTTATTATGATCTACAATGTAGGTCATAATAAAAAAAAATTATAATGTAGATTCTACATTATATTTTTTTTTTCAAAATTAACACTTGCTTAGTTTAGAAGTAAGATGGGGGGACGCCCATTTTTCCACTTTGGAAGCGTCTAGCTATGAAACGTTAGACTTTAAAAGAAAATGGTTTTAGAAACTTCTATGTCATTTTAAAAGACCTATCCATAGACAAAAAAATCGGTTTTAGTTTCATGTATGGGAGCCCCCCTTTAATACCATTATTTTTATTGTATAAGAATCGTAAAGCGGTTAATAGGATATTACACACTTACAGTGTTAGGATATTACAAATTTCAACAGTTTGATGCTTATAGTTACAGAATAAATTGTCTGTGACATACGGACGGACAGACAGGCAGACAGACTTGACGAAACTATAAGGGTTCCGTTTTTTGCCATTCGGCTACGGAACCCTGAAACTGAAATCATATTCGGTTTTTCTATTAAAAAGAAATAAAAACCTGATACGACAAAGTTTGAAAAAGGTATATTCTAAATTGACGCTAGCGCTAGTTTATAATATATCTCGATATAATAAACATCTGCTCATTATTCTAGAAGGGGAAGAGCATACCTAGCTCTGGTAAAATAAGTCTAAATAACACTGTTTGGCGGCAAATATGCAAATGAGTAAAAAAAATGTGTAAATCTCATTCTTGGCATAGGGCAGGGTATGGGCGTGGACCCAATTGTAAACAATACTTATTTCACATACAAGACAAGTGTGTTTAATGTGCAAGTGCATATTTAATTTATTTTCTTGCGCTTTATCAAATCAGACGATGCCCAAATAAACAAAATCTATATTTTGTAAGATATGTTAGGTTTTATTGAATAAGCTAAAGGAGTATGAAATGAATTTCATGTATTTATTAGTGCTGAATCTAATGAGGTGAAATTCATTCTTATAGAATCGATATTTTCCGAGATATGGGGTCTATACCCATATCCCTCGGGAAGAAAAATGAAAATGAAAATGAAAATTATTCATTTGCTCAAAACATGGTGATACGCATGGTGATATGATAAGGACGCCTAAATTTTGATAGTACAAAGCAGATCCTGATTCCTGGTGCCAAGATGAAGTTATAGACAAAGGTTTCATCGATATACATATTTTGCCGCTAAAATACCCTACTTTTCTCGAGCTTAGTCTGAGCATGTAATCTGAGTATGAGATCCGATACCTATGCACGGGATGAATCGCGGTACTATAAATCCAATGATATTGTATTAAGAACTAGATCACCGGTGAGAGGCTAAAGGATAGTCAAGCAAACACCCCTCACTTCAAAGTGAGATCTTAACCACAGAAAATATAATAGTACTTAACGTTGACTTAGTCTGTTTTTGATGACGTCAGTGTCTCAATGCCTCAGTGCGTAAAACTGCAGAAACAACTAACTAAATATATAAAAACAGTCCGAATATCATATTTTCATTAAGTAAATTGTATTTAATGATGCCTATCATTCATGATTGAAGTATTTTTAATAAAATTAGTGAGTTTTGTTTCTTAGCCAACCCACGCACCAACATGGTCGATATTCTAAGACAGTGCCATACGTGGAGTAGTTTGGTACTATATTTTTTTAATAATAATTTAACGACTGTTACAGTGTGGTGATTTACGTTCCGGACCACAAAGATAAGCAGTCGCAGGTTCGAATCCCGCCCGCATGACCCTAACACATATATCTATGGAAATGTTTTTTTTTTTTCTTCCAATCTTTATTTATTTTGGGGCTTTTGATACATCACATGCCAGCCCCATCGTACCTTAATCTATTTTATACATAGAGTAAACACGGACAGTTGCGCAGGTAGAAGGAATTCAAGGTTTCAGAAATACGTTTGCTAAACATTTCGCAGCCTCAGATGTAGGGTCAGATAAAATTTTGATGAATGCACCTACATCGCACATGTTTATATTGAACTTCTGAATCATTGAATCCCTCCCACACCGATATTTCTCACATTCGACAAGAATATGTTGGACGTCGTCAATAGTGCCACAAATGTCACAATTTGGGGAAGGGACCTTCCTCATAAGGAATGCAAATTTATTTGACGGATAATGTCCAGAACGCAATCTGTGCAGTACAACAATGTGTTTTCTGCTTAAACTATTGTGATAGAACCACTGATACCGAGGAAGCTGACACTGGATCGTTTTGAACCAAATCCCTTTTTCAACACTCCTTTTGTCAAAATATTCTTTGAATTTGATATAGCATAGTTTTTTAAATTTAGGTATTATATCAGTGTAATATGGTAAGACGTTAAAATTAATACCAACAGTGCAAGCCATTTTGGCTAGTCTGTCAGCTTCCTCATTACCACTTAATCCTACGTGGGATGGAATCCATTGCAATCTCAGATTTATGCCTCTATCGTTTCTTAGCTTTAGTATCAGTTTCAAGACGTCATAGGCTATCGGAGCACCTCTGCTATATCCAGAGGCACACCGAGCCACATGTTGAAGAGCACTCTTGCTGTCTGTCAGAATGACACAGTGGGTTAAGCTTTGACTTTCAATATATTTTAATGCTTCCGAGATGGCAATGAGTTCCACCGTCATAATTGAAACTGTTGCATCAATTTTAAACAGTGCTGATTTGCCTCTAACAGGGTCAATATAAGCTGCTCCTATCCCGTCATTATTCTTTGAACCGTCAGTGAACACTTTCGCCCAACCAGTGTATTTTACCAATAATTCTCTTAAAATTTCAAATTTTATACATAAGTTTAGATCTTTTTTAGCTTTCCTAATACAATCTAATTCACAAAATATAATATCACTTATTCTTATGCTGTTTACCCATGTCTCTAAGTTAAACATCTCTATAGGATTTGAACTGAACATATTGATAATTTTACATTCTCTGTAGACTGTCCAAAGTAAAGGTTTTTTAACTCTCTGCCAATAATTATCAAAACTGGTTGAGCAAAGATCGTTCAAGAGTTTTATGGTTAAATTGTCCGACAGTGACATATTTTTAATGCAGTACTTATATGCAAGATACAATCTCCTCAAACCTAAAGGTGGTATGCCTATTTCACACTCCATGACATGAATCGGTGTACTTCTTATAAAACCTCCGATAACCCTTAATGCTTGATTTTGAATCCGATCAAGTTTTTCTAAATTAGTTTTGGCACTGTTGTCGTAGAGGAAGCAGCCATAATCAAGCCGACTTCTAATTAATGATATATATAAAGATCGCATATGGTTAGGATGGAGACCCCATCCCGATCCTGACAACACCTTTAAAATATTTAGGAACTTTAGGGTTTTTTCCGCAGTTTCATTAACATGTTTGTTCCATCGCAAACATGCATCCAGCCACATACCTAGGTATTTAACGTTTCTCTGTGCCTCTATCGTTTGCTCATTAATTTTAATCATAATTTGTTTCCTCCTAAAGCCCCTACTAAATAAACATATTTTAGTTTTATTTGCAGATAATCGAAGACCAATGTTATCTAACAAATAAATCATGTTATTAATTGCTGATTGTAATTCCATTTCGCATTTTAATAAATCTTTGCTACTTATATATAATACATAGTCATCAGCGTATTGTAAGATCATGACATTAGAAATTTGGCGACATACGTGGTGAGTTACTATATTCTCTAGTTGTCTCCTTGCGCTAATCCTACTCTAGCATGTCTAACTTCTGTACTGTCATCCTCTTTATCACTTTTAATTGTAAGGTATCTATCACTTAAAAAAGACCAGAATTATTGGCATATGCTCTTTCCAACCCCCAAATCCGATACCTATGCACGGGATGAATCGCGGTACTATAAATTTAATGATATTGACTGTTACAGTGTGGTGATTTACGTTCCGGACTACAAAGATAAGCAGTCGCAGGTTCGAATCCCGCCCGCATGACCCTAACACATATATCTATGGAAATGTACGTTAATATGTATTTGTTATATAACTTTAAAGTACACCTTCAATTTCTTTAAAGTAACAGCGTAGACGCTCACAGATCAAAAGGTCACCGGCGCTCGCGTCAACAAAAGTAAAACAAAAGACTGTTGATAAACACATCAGTGAGGGATGATCCTCACGATTGTAGAAACAAATATGTACGCTAACTATTAGCATGTCATTTGAAGGAATCATCTAGCTTACATGATGCCAGATGACTATTTTTTTATATATTCTTTATTGCACAAACAAAATGTAGTACAAATGGCGGACTTAATGCTTTAAAGCATTCTCTACCGGTCAACCATTAGGTGAGGCAGAAACAGTTGAGACGGCGTAAAATAACAAAAAAACTAACAAAATGAATGAACTACATAGACTTACATAAATACTTTTTAAATAAACCTACCTAATTAAAGACTATGGTGTATTAATAAATATTTCTTTATTTATTTAAATAAGGACTGTAAATAAGTATTTTCAGTAATTTAATACCTCAACACCCGAGCGGTCGCATAACAATAGAATACCTATTGTGTCTCGTTCACATATGCTTGAGGGATTTGTAAAAAAATATACATGAGGTCACGTGATCGTGAATGCCTAGCAGTGAACGTGACTCTGATTTTGGTGCCATGAAATTTCAAGCATTCACGTGATACATTCAAATTGCATTTATTAGATAGATAATTATTCAAAATTTTAAATGTTAAATAGTTTGAAAATAAAATGTTTTTGTTGATTTATATACTTCCGAGCTAAAGTGTGAACTCAATTTAAAAATAAGGCCAACGAGTCTATTGTAATGTACCTACATACTTTAAAAAATATATTAAGAAAGCTACTCTATTAAGACTCTGTACCGATACTGATGTCTGATGTGATGGATGTCAATCCATTGACATCCAGTAATCAGACAGTGCCATATTTGTGTACTCTTTTAGTTCGCGAGGCGTCATCTACTTCTAAATGCAATATCATTGTATAACTCTAACAGAGACATGTTAACATGTCTCTGAACTCTAAGCTCCTGTACGAATTCTTCACAAACGCCATCTGTGGCGAGCTGTATGAACTTCTTATAAATGTGTGGACTAGGTGCAAGTTGTAACAAAAAGCAAGGTAGTCTTGAGGTTTAGTAGTAATTAAAAGTCGCTAGATGGCAGTAAATAGCTACTGACCGCCTCACCTGGTCACCTATCCGACTAAATATTATTAAATTATGAAATTATCTTTATATTTCTTATAGAGGTACAGTCCTCCTGCTTTATTTTCTTACTCTCTTTATAATATTAGGATTTTGCGAAATAGCAAAGAATACCCAGATCCGACATGTATTTTTTTAGCTGGTAACAAAAAAAAACTTTTGACAACCAAAACAAAATGGGCGGCTGGTGAACATCGGTATTCTCAATCTCTGTAGTTTTTTCCAAAATAGTAGTGAATTAGCATAAATATTTTGATTTGAACTACATTTTATTAGTGCTAGTGTCGTCTTCTTCAGTTTCTCTTTCGCAAATGTGAGTACCTTTTCTATTTTATAAGTAAACTTTATCCAACACCTTGTATTGATTATGTCGTGTACTTACCTTCAAAAGTAAGGCCAATGTCAGCGTTGCGGTGCAATTGTAAACTTAGAAATAGGCCGGAGGAACTTCCTCCTGAGGGACACTTTTTGATCTATACCAAATAAAAGTTTTGGGTACTTATTTTACAAGTTTCCACGTAACTCTTCGGTAGGCACTAACCACACCTAACTCTATATGGTTTCGTGCTTCTAGCTTTATAAAAACACTAGCGGTCCCCCGCGACTTCGTCCGCGCGTTTTGAGTTTGCCCCCTCCCCTCCCGTCGCAGCGTGATGTTTTATACCCCAAAGCCTTTCTCGATAAATAAGCAATCTAAAACAGAAATATTTTCTCAAATCGGTCCAGCAGTTCCCGAGAGAAGCGCGTTCAAACAAACAAACTCTTCAGCTTTATAATATTACTAGCGGTCCCCCGCGACTTCGTCCGCGCGTTTGAGTTTGCTCCCTTCCCTCCCGTCGCAGCGTGATGTTTTATATCCTAAAGCCTTTCTCAATAAATAAGCTATCTAACACAGAAATATTTTTTTCAAATCGGTTCTGCAGTTCCTGAGATAAGCGCTTTCAAACCAACAAACTCTTCAGCTTTATAATATATGTAATTAGCGCAAGCGCACGTTGTACTTAAGCTGCGAACATTATTTTGGTGCGGAGTTATGTTAAAATTGTGATAGCTCCTAAGATATTTATTGGAATCAAATGTTATAAATGGCAACTTTGTTCTAAATGAAATGCTCGTGATGATGAATGTATTTATTTTGATAAAAATAAATACCTGTGTGTATAATACACCTCTAAAAATGATGCATTATTTTTTTACAAATTTATTTACATAAAAAAGGTTGTAGTAAGTCAACCATAAAAGATAGACTTATGCTGTCGCAGACTTTATTATAGAACTCCTAATGTTGAACAATCCTGTCATACATGATTTTTGTGTAACTTTAGCGGTTTCCGCAGCGTACGCAGCGGAAGCTCTCAAAAGGAATATCTTTCTCCCGTTTTCGCAACATTTTTCATTGCTGCTGTGGTCTTGTGAGCCGTATCTTTATGTTATATAGCTTAAAGCCTTCCTCGATAAATGGACTATCCAACATAAAAATAATTTTTCAAATCGGGCCAGTAGTTTCTGAGATTAGCGCGTTCAAACAAACAAACAAACAAATAAACTCTTCAGCTTTATAATATTAGTATAGATTTCAAATATAAAAATATTTGATTTAATACCTCCTTTGCCTAATAAATCCTGATGCCTGAAATTATATGAAAAAATATTTTGAAACTCTGTAATTATCTGTTAGACAAAATATGTTCAATACAAATTATTTACTTTACTGGCAATCATAAATAGGTAGTAGTTTGCATTGTAAGGCCACGAATTAGGGGGGGAGGGGGGAGGGCTGGGCTACTCCCCTGCACCACTCCCCCCCCTCGATCGGGCCTAGTTTGGGAGATATGAATTTTTGAAAAATACAAAAAAAATTACCTAAAAATGCAATAAATTCACCCAAATATCCCACTGAGGCATTAAATGGGGGGGTTACAGGGTTACCACCTGGGAGGGGGGGCTCCCCACCTCCCCCAGGGGGGTATCCAACTCATGTATGCCTACCCCTCCTCCCCCATACAACACGCTAACGAAGCACTAGAAAATGGCGCTGGGCGGCCGCTGCCGCGGCACGCTCGCTACGCTCGCTCGCCTTCGCGCGCTGTATGGTCGCAGTTCTAACCTAACCTCCATGTTTTTTATTAAGGGGGTAATGCAAGCAATTTGGATTTCCTCGTCTCCGGCTTTGGAATTACACTCTAGTATCGGGCAGACTAGTACCACGGCCAAAAGACCACGGAACGTCGGGGTTAACAAATGATTTATTCATTTTAACCCTGACAAAAATGTAAGGAATTCTTAGTATCGAAAACCTGCATAAAAATAACGAAACGCAATGACAGATCAATCGTCGATAAAAAAAAAGATCGGATTTTTTACAAAATTCTAGTGATTTTCGAAAATAAACTTATAACCAGAACGAGAGTTAAAACTTCGTGATTAGATGCAAAAAATACCTGCCTTTCCAATGATAGTAGCTGTGCATCAAATATCGTGGCCGTACAATGTAAATGTGAGCCCTTACTTTGCCTAATTAATCCTGATGCCTGAAATTATATGAAAAAATATTCTGAAACTCTGTAATTATCTGTTAGACAAAATGTGTTCAATACAAATTATTTACTTTACTGGCAATCATAAATACACCTACCTTACACCTGCGATGTGATGTAAGTTAGTAAACAGCACTTTTTGATCAAAAATATTTTGGTGAATTTTGGTTCCAATGTTTTGAGCTTGTATTTAAAATTCACTGATAATTACATCAAAAACGTAGGCATAGGACTTCTTTTTTTTTGGAAAACTTATTTATCGACGAAGGCTTTAGGGTATAAAACATCAGTATACAACTTATAAGGCCAGATCAATAATAAAAAACAATTAAACAGAAAATAAATTTGCATTTGAGAGTTTCCATTCATTTTTCCATAAACCATCACCAATCTTGTATGCTGGGATTGTTTTCTTTAGAAGTTGTACTATTTGACGACCCGTCTGGTGTAGTGGTCGAGAAATCGCCTACTACGCAGCGGGTGCGGGTTCGATCCCCGCACAATACAAACATTTGTGTGCATGAACATGTCTGTTTGTATTGGTCTGGGTGTTTTCTATGTATATCATGTATGTATTTACAAAAAAAAAGTATTTAAGTATTATATCCGTTGTCTGGCACCCATAACACAAGCTTACAGGGTTACCACCTGGGAGGGGGGGCTCCCCACCTCCCCCAGGGGGGTATCCAACTCATGTATGCCTACCCCTCCTCCCCCATACAACACGCTAACGAAGCACTAGAAAATGGCGCTGGTAAAATCTATTATTGTTATATGAATAAATGAATTGAATTGAATTGAATTGAATTGAATTGAATTTGAGTAGCTTACTTTGGGACTAGATGGCGATGTGTGGGAATGTCCAAAGGATATTTATTTATTATTATTATTATTATAAAGCATATGTCTATCTGATATGGTTTACTCACTACATTTTTTATGTTCATGAATTTGATATAAAATAATGTACAATTTCAAAGATCTTGATGCACCAGGGTATTTATTTTTATCAAAATATTTGAATTCATCATAACAAGCATTAAATTTTGAATAAAATTGGCCTTACATTTTTTGAATCTAATAAATATCTTGAAGCTATAACAATTTAAAATAACATCTAAATTAATTCTTGCATATTAGGTACATGTGTCTGCACTAAACGACATGGTTTCTGGCCTCATACTTCCAATGAAAATGTGTGTTGTGCATTGAATGATTTTACGGCGAATCCAAAATTTACGCGGACAACGTCGGAGGGGACCGCTAGTTCGATTATATATAATACATGTTTAATTGAACTTGTGTTTTATGTGAAATTGAATATGAGTTTTCAATAATGTAATTTTAGTTATTTGGTTTAAATAATGCATGTAAAATGTTGCATAGCAATAAAACAGTTTCCCTAATGAGTAAAAAATGTAGGACCTTTACTTTGCAATAGCATTATTCTTGTATGATTTATAAGTATTTTAACTTTCATGATTCCTATTCATTGATTAATTTATATATTGACAGGAAACATGATTTTAAAACAGATACATTTTTGTAGACTCGAAGTAGACTACAAAAATGTATGATGACAATATGGCGAGACAATTTAGACCAATACCGCGAAGACTGGCATAGGTGAAGTTTGGGGGCCTCTGCCCAGCAGTGTTTGAAGTATAGGCTAGGCAAAAAAAATGTTGATAATTTGTAATATTAACACTGTTATTATTCAAACTATTGTACTTCTGCACAACAATATTTAAACTACAACAATTTCATTAGTCTTTATTGACTTAAAACAATGGTTGAATTATAATTGGATCTTTCAGTTATTTAAGAACAACTCTATTAGTAGGTATGTTACGAAAAAGTGGCCACCCACCAAATAAAATGACATTTTGGTCTATCTTATTAAAATCAGAATTATAAAGATAGGTTCAAATTAAATTGGTTGTAGAAGCAATTAATCAGGACTTTTTTAAATGGAATGGATACTTTGTGATCTTTGAAATCCTCTCGGTTCACTCCCTTATGATGCTGGTACCACTTTTCTGTGACTGTGTGCCATCTCTCATTAAAAATACGAGGTGGCCCACATTTGCGTGTGTCGTTTTATTCTTGGCAGCCGCCTTTTCGTGGCCTATATCTGGAGCATACAACTCTTAGCTCTTTGTAAAAAGGGCACATAATATTCTCTGTTACGTAAACAAAAATAAGCTTTGGGTTGGGGTAAGAACTGCGTATAAAATAGGTAGGTGTAACATATAAGTTAGATAGTTTTTTATTATAATTGGGTGTTTTTATAGAATTCTGAAATGATTTTTGCTATCATTCGATATTTTCTCCATCCATTCAATTGGTGAAACATCATAATCTTCCCTTCTAATAAATAAAATGAAAAACCTGTTACAGTATGATCCGTTTCATTATTTATTTCTGATCGAAATTGTGTGTGTATTGTTGTCCAGGCTAAATTATTATTTTTCGCATTTATTTGGTTTGAAACTTGTTAAAAAGGTGGGCTTTTATCTTCCTTCAATCAATCGAATTTTCTTTAGAAGAGCGTCAAATTTCATATTTGTTGATCAGTAAAGTTTTCAAGATTGGGCTTCTGACGTCCGTAGTGATCCCATATAAATTTACGTTTACGCGTTCGATGCGTTTGATCGAGTAAGTCTCGCTCCAACTCGCACTACGGCTTCCGGTCCATACAAAACTGCCCCCATCCTGTCATGTAGGTTCTACATAAAATCCTACCAAGCTTGTTTTAAATTTAGTAACAGTCAAATGCTTCGTGAAACTTTTTCGCATAAAATCTTGTGTCGTCTCTCATTTATCGTTCTCAAAAGAGTTGAGTTCACTCAAGCCCACTTCCGAATACATGGCGGCGTTTTTGCTAACCCTCATATTCAGCGCAAATGCCTTACTCTTAGAAATTCTCTTAGTAAAGCATAGTTTTTGACTACAGCCCTCCCTCTCATGCAGAACAGCTGACCGTTCTAGTGAGAAGGATGGCTAGAGCTAGATTCTGGCATAGCGTATCATAGTAGGGATCAGACAACTCATCCCGCCCCGATGAATGCGAGAGCAAACATTAGTGTCATGCCACCTTTCATGAAAGGTCACTGCACAAAGCCCCACTTTCATCTTTAGTTTCTGTTTTTCGCTTTTTTTTCTTTTGGTGAAAAATACCTTTAGGTAGGCCACACATTGCAGTACTGCTGGTTGCAAAATTTATCAGAGTCGTTCAGTAATGAGTCAATAGAATAACAGAAACACATCAGCTATACTTTCATCAAATATTCTATAATATGACTTCAAATTGGAAATGCTTACGTAGAGTTTTTGACGGCGATTACATTTCATTTTTGCTATAAAAACGAAATTTAAATTACCTAAAATATCGCATTGCGAACACATGAACATTTGTTTCTAATTCGTCACATCGATACCTTATCAGTTGTAGGAATTGTATTAAAACTGTCACGGTGTGGTTTTCAGTAAGAGTCTGAGGAATTTTGTTGTTACTAACCATATTTTAACCTAAGCTTACGTTGCACAAGCGACTTACTACATAAATGTACTTATAATTTTCAGCCCACGTTTTACTATGGCAACTTATGCATTATTTACTTGCTAATTATATGAAGTCATTTTGTACTAATGTCATGAAAAGTGATTTAATTTAAAAATTTAAATCCGTCACGAAACTTTTTAGATCAAACTCGCCCGAGGGGAAACCTAGTCACTGTCAGGTTAATGAGTTTAACCGGTATTTTTAAGTTGATTTTCAGGGTTCCATAGTCCAACAAGGAATCTATATAGTTTCGCCATGTCCGTCTGTCCGCAGTTGAGCGCATAGACCTGAGGTGAACGTGTGTAAATTATCAATTTTTTTTTTTGGGTACCTCCCAAACAAGTAAGGTGGCGAAGTTTTTTTTCTCTTGGTAAACTCATTTCATTGGGGTATTGTTGAATAGGTCTTTTGAAATGATTGAGAGTTTTCTAAAATTATTTTTCGATAAAGTGACCAGCAGGGAGATTCAGAATATTTTTAAATTAATGTCGCAGTTTGATCGGATTTCGAAATGTCAGTTCGGTAACAAATATGATAAAAAAAAAGATAAATTCACGTTATGATAATTTTATTAATGTGTGAAAGTTATCTAATCGTAACCGAATGGTTCTGTTCTGAATGTTCTGCTAATGGGCTGTTTCCGTGACCGCGATTCAATTCGCAAAACAAAAATACTGCAGGTGGATGTGAAAAAATTCAAAGCACTAGATAACTAGCACATAGTATGATGAATTTAGAATGAAATATATAACAAAAAAAAAACAAATTAAAGAGATGTAGTCCGTAAACTTAAAGCAAAATAATTTACATGAAAATGTTTCGCCTCAATATGTTTTAATCCAAAACTCGTTAAGATATAAAACTGAAACTGTAGTCTAATATTGGTTTTGATTATCTCTGTTAAATTTTTAGCTGTTAAAAAAAAGAGTCAGCGTCATCAAAACAACCGGTTTTGTCTCATAATTTCGTATATTTTGTTATATTAAAGGAAACACAACCTTATAAAACCATTTTATTTATGTTTTTGTTTTACAGGGTATTAGTACAATAAAAATGTTAACATACATAGTAGATACGGAACCCTTCGTGCGCGAGTCCGACTCGCATTTGGCCGGTGTTTCTTGTCTCGAGAGAGGAGAGAATTAAAAAAACCATGACCCAGTTTCACCTGGGATGCGTTCGTGACGTCAGAGCTACGTCACTGGTGGCACAGTGGCCTATATTCCGGGGGAGGAGGCACCATTCAGTTTAATCCTGCACAGGCCCACTCTATTTTTAGCCCACAACTTCATTCACTGAAGGCCGGATCATGCAATGCGTGAATCGGTATGACTTCGGTCGTGCTAAAAATAAATTGTTATAAAATAAAAGAAAACATTGAAGTTACCGTTACGTCGGCGTCTGTATTAAAACACGCAGGGATTGTCTAGTTTTCTTTTGTTTTAGATAGATTGTTATGGTATTAATATTGCCCCTTACATGCTGTACAGAAGATTGTTATACAAGGGGAGAAAGTGACCCATTTCACTAGAGACGTTTTTGGCACACGAACGGAGTGAGAGCGCTAATATTTCGAGAGTGAAATGGGTGCTTTCACTCGAGTTAAACATACCATTTTTAATTTCGACTGTAAAGAAAAATAAATAAATTTAGCTGTGTGATTGTTATGCGATGATGATTGATGAGATATTATGTTGTTTGTCGAGAGATGAAACCTCAGGTTTTTACATCACATATCATTTTGTTAACTGTTGTTATACATAAAACACACGATTAGAAGGATAGTAACAGCGCGGAAGACAACAGAGTACATGAAACGCGGACGATATTGAATATTTCAAATTATTGTTAAAAATATCGATCGATATTTTCTCGCAGACAATAATAATAGTAGAAGTACATTACCCTAACCGTGTCACCAAAACTACCATAGGTTAATGTAAAATTCCAGGTTCAATTTTGCCTCATGAGATAGCGCTATGAGTGTCAGCTAAGGTGGGAGTGAGTAAGAATATTAATGAGCAACAAAATCGCGGCAAGTCGCCTCCACCTGCTTAATAATCTATGCAATAATCGACCAAACTAAAAAAAAAACAAAGACAAACAAAATGTGAGAATTTAAAATGAAAAATAAGGTGTCCCTGTATGGCGGGAAACCGAAAAACGTACAGTACTTCACTCTTTACTGTCGTTTGCCAAAACAAACTAGTGGATGTGGAAAGTAAATAATCTAATGTAATGTTACTGAACAGCTGTCTGTTTTGCCCGGGTCGATGAAATTAAATCTAAAGTAAAACATTTTAGTTTTACTACCAAATTAACACACGACTGAAGACGTTTAAATGTAAAGCAAATATGGTTGTTTGGCGTATAAGTCACGTAATAATGAGTCTATAATGAGACAAAGTATGACACATAGATAAAGTTGTGGCGGCGTGAATAGCGGCAATTACCTGTTTCTTCCTTTACATATATTACCTGATCAATAGGTTAACTTCTTTCAAAAACAATAAATAGTTTGGTATAGAGAAAATTTGATGAAAAATTGAACTTTTGAAATGTGGTTTAAATATCTACTTCATCATTTTACTACCTTCGTTTATTCTAACTCTCTCCATTTAAAAAGAGATAAGTTATCACAGTCATGATCTGAGAACTTTATTTATTTTACTCTAATGCTTGGTTTAGTAGGGCTACAGATAAGTGAAATTGAGAAAAAGTAAAATTCGATTTTCCGCTGGCACAGAGAATATACCAATCAGATGACATGTCTCTGTTTTAAATCACTCGTCACTTACTCCACCTAGACATTACAGACTTTGGTAACTTTTGATAACGCTTTGTTTACGAGTGACTAATACTTTTTCCTAAACAGGAGAGTCTGCATGTAGAGTTCTTTAGAGTACCTACCTGCTACCCAGTTTTATCTGTGCTTGGCGAAACATCGCACAATTTTATTTTTAATTTACAGACTTCAAAAAAGGAGAAGCTTATCAATTCGACTGTAGACCCCCTGTAACAATTTTTCATAAAAATCTTCAATGTACAGAAATCGATCTTTTACAGTCTTATTATATGTATAGATTTACAGACTTCAAAAAAGGAGAAGCTTATCAATTCGACTGTATTTTTTTTTGTGGCTGTGTTACCTCATATCACAGTCATTTGTAGACCGATTTGAAATTGTTTTTCGCCTAACTAGAGATAATACCTTTTAGTTGATCCCATTGTTACCAAGTCGGGATCTGATGATGGGATCCTGGTGTAATCGAAGGAACCCCTAAAATTTTAATTTAATTCGTGTTTTTTACTAGAATCTTAATGTTGACGTGTTTTTACGTCTGATAGTCAACATTGTGTGGAGCTGAGCTGATGGTGGAACTCCTTAACGCTTAGGAGTTCTGTTATCATAATGACAGAACTTATGATAGGTAATATGTAGCTTCTTAAAGAACGGAGTCATAAGGTGCCCCCCCCCCTTCTCATGTAATCACTAAAAATAAAGAAATAAATAAGCTGTCGTCTTTCGACGATGTTAAGGGTAAGCTGACGTGTATGAAGTAGTTACTTCCATTAGGAGCCTGCTTGGTGTTGCTAAATAATATTATGAAGACAGATATTAAATAGGTACACCTAATTAGTATACAAGAAGCCTTTAATTAGTATACAAGAAGCCGTATCCATAGCACGACTATTCTCAATATCTGATTTCTAAATGAACAAATTATATTACCGTCATTATGTTTATTTAAGGCTCAACCCAAAGTTGAGATACACCTACTAATCATTTCAATTAAAGTTAAGTCAAAGAGTTTTAGTAGATAGTCACAAACATTTAATCAACAATTTACTTGAGTAGTTTTTTTTTTTGTTTTCTTTGTAATTGTTTTGCAACATCTTTTGACGCTATTCTGCTAGTTACTGAGGTAACGTTTTAGAAAAATAATGTTATTTGTATAGTTTTCCCATTTTCCTTGCAAACAACAGCGTAACTCTGATGGATATGACTAACCTCTTGCTCTCCCTATAAAACTACATTATATAAGTAAGATTTGATTTTAGCAACGTCAAAATATAAATATTCGTCGAATGTAATACAAAACGCCTAATTTGAAATCGTTACCTATTTGTCAGCAAACATTTATGCAAAATGTCATTTTAAAATCGTTCGTTTTAATACTTATTTGGCCAGATAAGTCCTAACTGACATTGGTAAAATCGACTCTAAAAACCAAACGCGAATGAACTGAAGCACCGAAAGAAAATTTAAATTATTTCTTCGGAATTTTAGTAGTTATTAAAGTTCAATATCTTTGTTCAACTGTATTTCAGGTAGTCACGCCATAGCATGAGACATGAATACAGAAATTGGTATTTCCATTCCTAATTTATCTAAACAGAAAAATATATTGGCTTTTATAATGCTGTAATGTATGGACAGAAGATATAAGCTACTGTTGCTTATTTCCTCCTACACCCTTTGTTCACGTTGTGCTGATGTATCTCGGATATTTTCTATTTCAGAAAATTATCTTCTCCAAAAAAATTTAATATCACTTGAACTACGCAACTAAGCGTGGGCAAAACTACTTCGAAACTGCATTACCTACGCAAGCCTTCACTGTCACATTTGTTTACACGAACAATTATAAACGTTGGCTCGTTCAAATAAAGCACAGTTTCCTGTAAACAAACTGAGAAGCCGTTTATTAGCATTGCATTTCATTTTGTTGTTGATCATCAGTCCCTATCCAGCTTTCGCGAGTGGCGATCGTGCCGGTCGTTTCTAAAGTGACGTCACGTATATTAAATTTTCTGTGTCAACAAACTGTAAAATTGTGTCAGTGAAACAGTGGTTGTTGTGTTTAGTTTTCCAAAAGGTGCCCAAACATTTTCACGCTGGATTTGCCATCAGATGGTATGACTCGGTTTTCTCTAATGTTTAAAGAAACCGCATGGTCCTCAAACTGGTACCGTGACTTGAGTGTTTCCTAAGGCAACTTTAACGACCAGAAACATAAATAAATCATGCGTGGATAAAGGTGGTTTTTGTTTAATAGCCAGCGATAACCATTTTCTCTAAAGCTGTTTCTTTGTCTCTAATCTTGATAGGATGCCCTGAATTTGGTTCCGGTTCAAATGAACAAGCCTTTTCTTTGTATTTAATGGTTACAATAATGTTCGATCAATTAATTAAGTAGGTGCAGTAATCGCCCTAATACCAATAATTTTAATAATGGCGTTGTAAATTGGTATTTCACGCGGTTTTTTTTTATATCTTTAAAAAAGTCTTGGTAGACTTGAGATAATGAAGGTCAAAGTTGTTATACTAAGACTGGTTGACAACATACAGGCACGATGTAAAGATAGGTAAACTTACGTCTCTATGAATTGTGTGTTTGATTTCAACAACAAAGCAAAAACGCGTTCATAGACGAATGTTAATCTAGGTAGATACTCCAAAATCTAGAATTCTAAATTCTTACTCATCTGCCTCAATAGTTTCTGAACCATACAAACTATTTCAGCTATTAAAACAACTTTTTTTCATTTACGTCATACTTAGTGGCGTGGCGTCAACTCGTTAATGATTTAAGTCATAAGGTTCTTTTGCTTTAAAATTTTACCTCATTCATGCATGACATGAATCATTTTTAACCCACAACAATTTAGCTAAACGTAAAGTCCTCATTTTTAATGCTTACGAAATCATATTTTGACGTTCTGTTTAAGGACAATACTAGTAAAATTTGGTTGAAGTCAACTAGACATAAAAACCCGAGCACCGATCTAGAAATCTAGAGCGTAAGCATATCTGTGCAATCTCTATCTTAAATATTACTTATCTAACGAGTAAAATGAAAGACAAAGAGAACATGGGATGTAAATTCAAAACACAAAACGAATCACTAAGATCCGCTTTGAATAAAGCATTTAATAGACCTACATCCGCCATACTATAATATTATAATGAATGAGACATAAAATTACACTGTCACTGTACTCACTGTCAATCAATCGTTATGCTGGGCATCATCTAGTTTTGTGATGCCCCGCTATGGATCGCAGGACATCCGTCACGCGATACGCCGTGCATTACCATTACTGTTTACTGTTACAGTTTCGGATATTTTGAAGCGTTTGATTGTGAGGAAAACTAATTTCGGACTCTATTCTATCCACTCATAAAACTAGAAGAGTAATTCTAGGACAATGCAGGTTATACCATTAATGTGTAAACCAATCATTATGCCGGCTCACTTCTAACTTCGTGAGGATTCCCCACTATAGATCGTTGTACATTCGTCATATGGTATATAGTTTTGGATTTTTGTAAAGCATTTGACTTTAACGGACCTTCCTCGCAGTTGTAAATAAATAAATATATCCTTTGGACATTCCCACACATCGCCATCTAGCCCCAAAGTAAGCTACTCAAAGCTTGTGTTATGGGTGCCAGACAACGGATATAATACTTTTTCTTTTTTTTTGTAAATACATACATGATATACATAGAAAACACCCAGACCAATACAAACAGACATGTTCATGCACACAAATGTTTGTATTGTGCGGGGATCGAACCCGCACCCGCTGCGTAGTAGGCGATTTCTCGACCACTACACCACACGGGTCGTCCAATAATAATAACAAGATGATTCCGTAACCAGCTTTTGAAAGTCAGAAAAGATAAAAACTTAGTTTAGTTTATGGTTTTATGAGAGCCACTTATTTTTAATAACACACCCTTACACAAGAATTTGTGTATCTTTCGTAATATTATTGTTTGTGAATCAAATGATGAATCACAGCACAATGCCAGCTATTTACGAAAATCAAATCACGTTAATGCTCCTCGTTGTTCGATCATAAAATTCCATTTACTAAAATGTGAATCTAAGGGGTTCCCCAAGGAGGCATTTTAAGTCCAGACTTATTTTTCCTTGGTTTAAAATTATATGGACAACATCAACAGGTACCAGTAAACTGCAAACAAGGTAGAATGCGTTTTGATAAAGCGAGAATACCTTAACGTTTATTAGAAAGCTAATGGCTTGTGTTGTAGCCAGCTGTTTATTTTACTGTATCATTATTACAGTCAGGTTTTAATTCCTCCGAAGAGCCACAACCAAAGCAGACCACGGGCAACGTCTAGTTTTTAATTATTTCAGTTATGAATGTAAATAGTTATGGTTATGGCTTACATTGTGGGTCACTCTGAATACCTGAATCTTACAGCAATAAAAGCACTTATTGATTCAATGACAACTGGCACAGATGATTCAGTTACTAAAATGGAAATAGTGTCGATAGCATATCATACCGTAAACCGCGGAGTTTATTGACCCGCAGCTCGGTTCATTCGTGTATGCAGCCACGGCTAACGGTTGTCAAATCAGATCATTGTTTCATTTCAACCGTGAAAGAGCATTAACATAAAAAATATATTTTATTATTCTTGGCGGTTTGTCGTCGTCCAACTGTTTTATTGCAATTTTCAGACGGCTCACGTTTAGTCATAATTCCTCTGTAGATAATAACTGGCATCTTTGTTTTATGAAAAGTTTGTTAAAAGTTAAACAGTTTTTGAAAATATTGAAAATAGTCGTTGAAAATAATAGAAGGTCACTATTTTCAATAAATAGAATTCGATTTATTGAAAATAGTGACCTTATTTTACAACGTACTTCAACCACTAGTTCGTTGGTTTTTGCATTGCAAAATTCTAATTCGATGTAAGAAAACAAGTTTTCCTAAGATAGAGTAACCTGTTGGATCACTTCAATAATCATTTTCCTGATATGGTACAAGCCTATGTTATAAATAGTAATTGCACATGGTCTTCAATTTAATTTTAATTCTTAGATTTTCGCACTCCTTTTTGGCACTCTATCTTGTGTCTTCTTTTTGCATTTGCTTTAGCCAGCTTACTTTTCGTTGAACATTTATTCTTAGTAACACCAATGGTAACACCAAACTCATATTGTCAGTTATGAATAACTTCAGAAATCCTCAAACTCTGAAGTTTGACTATCTCAAAGCTGCTTGTACTTAGATGGATGATTAGGAGTATCTTAGACATGCAAATCATGCCAAAGTTTATCTAGCCAGTGGCCACTCGAGCCAGCTATCGCAACAAGCTAAGAGCTGGTGGACCGGCAATTAAGAACGTGCCGCATCAGCGCTGAATATTGATGGCCATCATTACTGGAGATGCACTCACTATCGAGGTCGACTCCAATGCGATGTTTTTGCCGCAAGGTTACGTAACGTCGGATCTGGGAAGCCAGAAATGAATAGCTGAATTTGGTAAAATGGATGCTGAGGAGTCACCTCAATATTAAGTATGATGCAAATTATGTAATGAATTGTAATGGAGGAGCCAGTCGTAGATCAAATGCGATGACCTCAACACTCAAAATTATTACTATCTCAATAAATGTTATAAAATTAAAGTTCATAAAAATGAAATATGAATGTTGGTAAGCGTGTAACTATTGGTGATTTTTGAACCTCAGCACAGTTTCTAAAACCTTGAAGTTTTCTATGTCGTTGTTTACACCAAAAATTCAAGGCTTCGCAACGCGATTACGACTGTATGTCATGTATTTTTGTAACATTACGACGTCAAGGTAAATAAAACCTGAAAATACTTACCTCAAGTTATGTACTGTAGACTTAAAGTTTTATTAATTTCAAAGGCTTGTTCTTATATAATCTATTTGTAGATGAAGACATAACATTAACAAAATCGATGGTTCAGGAATCTGTTAAAGCTACGAGTATTTCTAGCTATCGCATTGCAGCATCATATTTCCTATATCCATTGTTTGCACAGAGTGTATTAATGCTCGTAAAAGAATCGATGTCATTATTTTATTAGAAGTATTCGTAATTGTTTTTTATACAACCAACGCTCAACCTTGATTGACTATCGATTTGTGGAAGCTAGAACCTAGTACATCTACGTTACTTGTCCTTTGTCCAGACCTGTTTAATCAATTGACAATTACCTGAGTGGCATCGTTACCTCTGTAATGGAAGCATAACCTTGGTTGGGTGCAAATTAATACTTGTTTCTTTTTTAAATAGATGCCATCTCTCTTTTGATCTTTACTGCCGTCAAGTAGCTATACAGTGTGGCCAGGATAGATATAGCAATATTGGAGGTACAAATTCAAAAGCGAATTTACAAAAAAATATATAAATGAAACAATGCCGAAAACTTGAAAATAAAAATCGACTATAACTTACTAAAATGAGCTTATAGGAAGGGGTATTATGCACATAATACCCTATCCTATAAGCTCATTATTTCTTTACCCAAAGGTTGCCTGGAAGAGATCGCTTATAGCGATAAGACCGCGTAAATTGTACAATTTTTCTCGAAATGAATTTGTTATTAACCTTTCTGGTGTGCAATTAAGAGTTATCTTATCTTAAAAAGATGCCTATCCCGATGATGTTTTTGATAAAAGTGTGTTTTATAAAAGTTAATGTTTTGTTGATATATTTTTTTGTATATTTGCTTTTGAATTCGTATTCGTCTATCGCTAGACCTATCCCGGTTACGGTTAAGCTTTCAAATGACTGTTATTTTCTTGTGTAATAGTCTTGTTGGTTTCCCACCTTTCTCCTAGCCTTTTTTTTTGGTTGGTGTTACTATTGAGGCCACGTTGTAGTTCCTGATTAAAACAGGATCTGTATTGATGGGAAAGTCTCCAGGAATAATATCGCGATGAGCACACTGACGAATTAGTGCAGCCGAGTTGTGCAGTCAATGGCCCGTAACTGCATTGCTGCCGTTACTGCATCGCTGACCGTCACTCACGCGCCGGCCACCCATCTATATTTAACCCAATTATCTGCTCAGAGGGTTATCATATCACTTATCTACCAATGATTACGTGACCTGTTCAGCGTTGATTTGACTAAACATAGTCTGTTGGTTGACATGACATGAGCTTGATACGTGTTTTGTATTGCTACTCTAGAGGAGCGGCGTTTGAAGCATTGAAAACCTACTTTGGATTATGAAAAAGATATTCGATGTTTAATTCGGCAATGTTTAATCATGGCATAATTGAAGAATGTTAGAAATGATGTCATTAACAATTGTCTAGTGTTCTGTCAACAAGTTGAATACTCATTTGCATATCAATCAAGAAAGCGATTGTGACTCATTCATTTGTCGTGTAACCTAATCACCTTCCACTAAAAAGCAATCGAGGTGTTCACAAAAGTGTGCTTGAAATTGGATAGCGACAAATCCGACAGGGCTTCACCGCAGAAGCCAACCAAGTAGTGACGTGGACACCGCATATCAGATTATTAGGGCAATCCCTTGCGTAATTTACTCTCACGCGCATAAAGTTACGCCCTTTTTTTGTTCTATAATGCATACAGCCATGCATGGCTGGGTTTAATTAAATTCCAATAATTATCGTTCTATCCAACCGGCTCGCGTTTCAGCTCATTCTGCACTTGGGACTAGCGCGAATACAGTTGTTTAAAAATAGCACAATGCTTTTCTCTAACGACACGATAAAGTTTTATAGTTCCACTTTCATTGCAGTGTATCGTCAGTATAAATATCATTAATTTGTTGAATCGAATTGTTCGAACTAAACTAAACAAAAAACGATCCCACTATGAAACTATGGCGTTATATAAAGTTCCTTCTAAATTCGCTTCATATCCAGTGCGGCATATTGCCAATCTGCACATGCCCTTGAGCAAGTCCCATTTATGATAAGTATCAGATATTCAAAGAAAGGACAACATAACCGGTACATAAAAAAGAGTATTTACTCACAACACAACCCAAACCGCAACTTGTAAATGTATCTCGCCCGACGGTATTGAAACAAAAAAAAAAGTTTATTCGACTCGAACTTATAGACGGACGATATAATGTTCGATCATAATGATGACAACAATACGTCATCTTAGGCTGCCAAAATAACGTCACATCTTATGCGGCTAAAATTCTAAAAGATAATATACAGCTGAAATATTGGAACTAGTCCACATGACACAAAATATACCGCACTATATTACGGATCAAAGTTTCCGTTAGATGCATGTAATAGTTAGAAAACAATATTATTACGAACATACTCCGCACACAATTTAAACGGTCTTTGTTTGAATATACCGCAATATAAGTTTGCAATAATCTGGTTGCTACGAAGAACCTTGTCTCAAAGATGCAATATTGTTATTTTATTACACCTCGAGTAGCGCATATTTGATATTAACTCATACCAAATGGTAATATTACAAAAACCTTTTGATACTTCATGATTGTTCGACGTATGAAGGACGTCAGCCAGGTAATCATAATCGAAGGTTACCTCCCGATAATGACTGCAAGACTACAGTGAAGACATTCTTATTCCTATTAAAGCTTAAAGGAGATGGTCACTTCATTCATAATTCAATGCACTTTCATTTATGGTGCTAATATAAAACTAGCGACTGACCACGTTTGCTCAGATGTAAATAAACTTAATACAAGGAAAATCGAACCTCTTGGCATTGCAAAGGCAAAAGTAGGATTATAATATTTTCTACAAGTCAATTTTAAATTATTTAACTGCACGAAATTGTAGAGTCGATTACAAACCAGAATAATGTATCTGTTTTCATAAATTTTAGGCTTAAGCTTACTGACTTTCTGAATGCACAGTACAATCGATGCAGAAAATAATCAAGTTGCAGAGGAAACCTAACCTGTTGTTGGAAGTAAATCCCCACATGTAAAAGAGTCTTCAAAGTATTTAATATTATTGTTGCTCTACCTTCCGTTTTGAATCGAATATAGAACTAAGTAGGTACACGACTTTCAGAACCATATTGCAACACACTTTTTTAGCTCGGTCGTAGTCTATTGTCTACTAGTTTCTATAAAACGTTTACTTGAATTGACTAATGTGCTCGTAGTCACCTAAGCGTTTAAAGTCCAACCTTGAACGTTTGTACTTAGGGCAATGACATCACTCCTCGAGTGTAAAGTGCTCCGAGTAGCCAATGTGGAGTACGTTCCTTCAATAGTGCAGCAAAAAAACTGCTTGTTTTTGTAGCAATTAAAACGCCCGAGGGAAATGTTGCGTGTTTTTTTTTGTGCGTTACTTACGTTTTTACGATTTAGATGTTTTCTATGTAAGTTCCCTGCTGTTCCACTAAGGGTTGATATTACCATCATCTGATAAGACTTATCTGACTAAAGAAGTATAAAACGACCGATTTTAAAATGAAATTTACATAAATGATTCCTAATAAATTGCATATTCGACGAATATTCCTTATCTGACGTTGGTAAAATCGGGCCTAAGTGGAACTCATTAACATTGCTTTGATCCAAATTCTGTTTTTATTTACTGTGATATTAAATAACTATTCTAACTTCTAACACAACGTCACAGCATAACCAACTTAAACCGGGCTCAGAAGACGTCAGAGTTGAAATAAATTACTTTGATAAAACGTTTGACTCACCGTCTATTTCTTGCATAAGCGTTTTGAGGAACTTGCCTCAAGCTGATGAAAAATTACGCACCAGTTATAATACTGCAACAAAAACAAAGTGGACCTTGACACTAACTGAAGGTTCACGTTTTTTTGTATCTCTGTATTTAGTATCTAAAATATCTTTTCCGCCAATATTAACTAGAATTTCGATTCGTTCATGAGCAAAATGTGTAATCTTTTACAAGGTTATTGCAATTTGGTATGCTATCTCTGAATTGAACCTTTATGAGTTAACATCTTTTATTGTAGATTATTTTACTGTATTGACTAGGAGGCTCATATCTACTTCAACAGTCATGTATTATTTTTAATCCACCAGCACTGATGTTTATACAATTAGCTGACGCCAATCAATGCATACCAAAGTGGTTAACTAGAATGCCGTGTACCTGTCTATTATCCATCTGTTCACAATTGCCATGTCATGCCGGTGCATCGCAATGATGCCAACGATAAATAAGCAATGTGTGTCCTCTTATTGGCTTAGTTTAAGCTGGTGCTGGCAAGGCCAAAACCTGACCCTCAGGCTCCGCCTCAATAAACTGATAATGCGATATCAAGGTGTCATATCAAATGCTCGAGAGAACAGATGATTTGTACTATTTGTTGTGATAAAAATGTTATATTGAAAACGTTGACACATATTGTGGTATGCGAATGAGATCACCACAAATAAACAAGATTAGTGAGATACGCTGCAATAGCTCTTATATCAACATGAGGATAACAAGGATAAGTATATTTCCTTTAGGCCAATATAATGTTCTTGCATACTTTGCCTCAAGTCACAAAGACTACAAATAAAGTACTCACGCGGTTTGCAACAATCGATTTCATAGTGCCACGATTAGTTTATAGGCCAGTCGTAAAAACATTAAGATTGCGGTAAAGCTACATTGTCGATATGTTGTTTGGGTCCATCAAGGATAGTATTTATCTAGAGTTCTCAAAATATCAAAAATTTTATAAACTATAATAAAGTTAGTGACCTCTCTGGTCAAAGGCATTCTTTGCAACTTTTTTGATGAAATTTATTTAGGCTATCCTTTAATAACTCAGAGCGCTTACATTTTAGAGAGCTGCAAATCTGGTAAATACTATCCAGATCAACCCAAGTAACTCACCAAAATGCAGGTTTACCGAAATTAATGCCACCTAAGCGTATTTTTATCTATATTAAGTATTATCACTAGTCTATTACCTAGAATAGACTTTTAACTAAATACGTAAACATGAATGGCTTCAGTATTTGACAAACAATTTATTTTAGTCATTAGACCAAACCACGCACAATTGGCTGTATAGTCAGCTGTCTGGACACTATTAATTAACTTGTTATAGTGTATATATACTGTATATTTTATATAATCTTGTTTGATTTGGTTTGGCAGTACCACAATGTTGCTTAATATGTAAAAAAAACGTGTTTATTCCGAGTACCGGTTACCTTTCATTTTACCTTAGTCCTTGCATAAATAAAACACATCGAACCTTAAGTTTATTTAAATCTCTGCCATAGGAATGGTATTACGCCTTATTTCTTGCAGAACAGAACAGATTTCTGTTATTCATTCAAACGGATGTCGTTGTAGATAAACTTACCAGAGAAGTTGCAAAACCATTGATATTTGTTTTAATACCACTTTGTTACCAAAGATGGAAACGACGTACATAAACTTAATAGTCTCGTTCAAAAAAGGCTCTGCAGCCTGTAAAATGTTAGCTGGCCCCTTGAGAGGTTCTTGGCACGCTATCCGAACTCTTTCCAGTCAGTTGAGCTGTGTCCGCTTTATAAAACATGATGCTTGAATATGGAACACTTGATTTTCCATGGTAACATGTATCCCTGGTGTGGGGTAACCTATCTTGTCATACTTTGCCGAGGACTAGTACACATTTATCTACAAGACATATCTTCCTTGAATCCTGTAAATGTAGAGGTTGGCACCATAATTTTATTCTTACCAGTTACTATTTGTATTATTTAAACTTTATTGCACTGTTATTGGTCTAATTGGTGGACCTAATGCCTTATGGCATTCTCTACCAGTCAACCGCTTGGGAAATGCAGAGACTTAAATCTGTTTTGGAATATTTTAAAGTACTGAGAAGGACCAAAAACATATTTTAAAATGCAGTAACTATAGTTACTACTATTCGGCAAACAGAGTTTTCGTATCTGATGTACGTTAAAGCAAACATCTGATCAGATTTTGATATAAATTTACTTACATATTACGAGCCGAAGACGTGCTTAAACAAAATGGGCATGAAACCGAAATTGGTGTTCCTATCACGTCCTAGCTTTGCCGTGCCGTGAGTTCAGTGCTAAAGCCAGTCGGGGCAACAACCTGCCACGCAGGTTTACCGAAGCTAACTTCCCTGTAATTACATGTAATAAGGTTGCCGAAATTATGTTTTTCTGCTCCGAACCCCGCCCGGTGGGTATGCTGATTCTTATTGCCGACCGGCAGGAAGGCAGCGTTATTGCCATCCTTTATATCATATTCTTTATTGCTTTTACCCTGACTGTTTTCCTTTCGGGGTTATATGTCTGAATCGCATTTCCATTCTTATATATATTTTTTGGTTTTATTGTAGATCATATCCTAATCCATTACAATAGTGTTTTCTAAGCTACGTTTTCTTTCGCAAATCCCACCTTAATTCAATTACAATAAATAACACTTTTTTATTGTTTGAATAATAATGTGGTGTAATCGTGTTTTTTATGGTAAATTCTTAATATTCTGTTCTATCATAGCCAGTCATTCTCTTGAATCGCCTACATTACGGTGCCAGTTTAAAGTTCTCTATAAAGTGGAAACCCAATAAAATACAATGCCCTACTGAAGTTTTAAAGGATAATGAATTGTCTATTCAATTCAAACACGAAGGCTATTATTCGCAGACCACACCGAGCCCGCTCAAAGACATTGAATTGTCAATAATAGTGGTAGCGGCTCTAAAATTTCCTCTTGAATTATCTATCAGACGTTTGCTGGACCTGCCTTTAAATCATATAATCAAGTATTTTTTTGCCTGTACTAAAAATACAATTAGAAAACCGGTATTCTAAAATATTAACACTGGCATCAAGGCGTAAAAAATCTTTAAAAGTGATCGGACTGTTTCATTTGCATCAATAAACCACTTAAGAGAATATTAAACAAGATTATTGTCATTCTGCCAATCGAAGGCCAAATTGTGTTATTATTATCGTGTAAAATTATATCATTCCGTTCTTTGTTGCCGGATAATGGTACAAAATGAAACAAAGGCTCGTAAGAGTATGATCGTTAACCTAAAGCACACATTAGAGATAATCGCTTTTGCGTAACATTCATGATTCGACATAGATGACTTAACGACGAGATGGGAAGCTTTTACTACAAAATATTAACGTAACTCGATTGCATGTTTTGATCATACATAAGGTAGCCGTGTTGTATAGTTAAATGAAATCGATAGGGATTTCATTTAACTATATCTATCCGCGTTTTTTAATCAATTTATTTTACATTTTCGCGCATATGAAATTTGCTTACATATCTATTGATTACACACAATACTGCTTAAATGTATCGTTTATTGTACTGTTAGTAGATTGTAATAATATCCTGAAATTATTAGGCAAGAGTAGGCATGCAATGCATGTAGTTTTCAAATTTTAACGTTTAGTCTCAGTTATTTTTATAATAACTATTAGACAAAACCATTTTGAAGTACAGAGTACATTGAATACATTTTGATATAACATTTAAGTATTGAATTTTTTAATTGTTTATTTTCTATCGCCTACAAATTCACAGAATGTATTTCCCGTCCCTTGATTTCAATGTCAATTTTTTTACGGTGTTTTGTCGTTTATTAATCAAACTTAATAACATAAATTGCACTCGTTAATTCCTTCAGTTCCTTGTTTCACATAGTAGCTTTTACGACTGCAATTTCTTATTTTATAAATACATCATTTTCTTAATATTGGTTTTCTTTGTAAACTTTTATTTCTCATTTCATCGTTTGTTGCTTATTCATATTGTAAAAGCATGCGTCTCTTACAGTATTATTTATGTTAATAAGTACTTTCGTTGGTCTTTACGATTTAGTTGAATTTTTCCCTGACTTCAAAAAGGAGGAGGAACCGCTTTGAAAAATGTCTTCTCCTACCTAGAGGTTATACCTTCTTGTTGGTCCCATTGTAGCCGTATATTAATGTTGACATGCTTTTACATATGATAGGCACCATTATGTGGAACTAAGCTGATGGTAGAGCTCAGTGATTGCAACGACTGAACTTATGTGAAGAGGATGTGTAGGCTATAGAACCGAGTCAAAAGGTGCAACTTCACACTGGGGGCTCCCATAAATCACCAAAAAAGTAAAAACCGAAGTAACGTACAGTAAGTAACCGAACCGATTAAATTGTTTGGCTAAAATTGAGGTCTTTCTTTTAAAGAGTCATGAGATTATTCAAGACTTTTTAGTGCATTTTGTTTTTGTAGTAGGTCCTAGTACTTTTTTATTAATGTCATATACAAATCGATTCAATTTACTAACATAGATAGATCCAACGCTTACGCATTTATAATTAAAGATACAAAATCGATTATTGCAATTTTGGTGTTAATTAACAATGCGATCATTAACAACGATAAAATATTACCTGCTGTCGTGTTGTAGAGAATACTAGTGATTATGGCAGCCCTTTGTTTGTTATTAATGTTGCCTCTATAACATGTTTGCCGCTTCCCTGCCTGCTTATCGTCATAATTTGTCATGGCCGTAACACGAGTGTGAATTAAGATAATCCACTAAATCCATCCATTGTTGTCGGTTTTACAACAATGACTTCATTTTATTGTTTGTCCATAATATACTCTGGCGCACGTTTGTTGCTTTAATGAGGTCACGCTCAAAATTTGTGGGTGTGAAAATCAAAATAACGCTTTTCAAGTTATTAGTATTTTCACGTATTTAGATAAGACTTTAAAAAAACAGAAATCCATGCTTGAAAGTGAGGAATGCTTCGTATAGAGTTCCTTTGGCTTAAAGTGTCTTAAAAAGTAAAATACTCGTACATATTTCTCATCTTATATTTCACATTGATTTCTGTACTATTTCCCAACCTAACCTAAAGCAGAAATGACTTAAGAACAAAAATTCCGACTACAATAAATGTGTAATGCTTATATCGTTAACATTACATAAATGCTACATGCTACATGTGGCTAATAAGCACATTTTATAACCCGCCTCGTCGTAACAACTCTAAGCAGTTAATAACACAGAAGATCCGGTAGTTAAAAAGCTAAAACACAAAACTGATTGCACAAGTGACAAACACGAAACAACGCAAATACATTGCATCACCACCGGTGCGCACAATCTAAACTTGAATAGAAAACCCAAAGTTAAATAAGAAAAGTTAGGATTAATCTAGTTTTGTCGCGCTGGTTCCATACAACTGGTCCGTGATGTGCTTGGATTTAGAATTACAGTTAGATAAATAACCTACTTAAAACTTTATTTTAGGTATTTACCATTTACCAAATTACAATTTAAAAATTATCTGAGCTAGCTAAATCTACGCCAGCAAAACTTACCAGGATGTTTCGTGCAATCGTTTGTCTTTGAAATCTTATCAAAATTCATTGGAACGATGGCATTATCCCATTCGTATCACTATGTGTAATTGTGTTTGGATATCAAGTATGCATGTTAACAAAACTAAACAAAATTTGAGCTTTCTGAAGGCATGGCATTTGAACATGAACATCTCACACACTTCCCGAACCATCCAAAGGAAAAATATATTTCGGAACTGTATGTGTGTAGCTATCTGTCAGATAACAAATCTATCCGAATCACTGAACCGGATTAGATCAATCAGCTATTTGAACCATTAGAATTTACTATTGTCGGATCATTGAACGAGAATAGCAGAGCATAGGTCGGTTATACGGAACCTAGGCACTGATTTGATCAAATCGGATACTGCCGTTGCCTAGTGATATCTACTGAATGGGTGCATGTTACGAATGCATTATTGCTCCATTCATTGCAGTACATTCAGAAATCCTGGGATACATACATAGTTTCGATTAAATTCTTCGGAATGCTCGGTATTTAAAATCAGAATGGTGATTTATAGCAAAAAACTTAGGAATACCTAGAGTTGGATAACCTGACTCTATGAATCAGCTTGACGGTTAAAAAATATGTAAAAATTTTGAACTCAGAAAATATGTGAAGTTTTAACATCGTAAAAAAATATCCGTAAAAAAATCTAGTTGCTAACTCACGATACGAATTTGGAACGCGGAAAGGCGGAAAGCCGTCTTTTCCCCATCCAACGTTCTCCGTCTTTTATCGCCGTTTCTTCAATATCCGATAGGTGTTTGCTAAATCAGATACCTGCCGGTCCACTGTCAAGTCAGGCCCTCACAAAGGCTCACTTCCTGAATGCCGATCGCAGATCGACCAGTCTGATCTCCTGACCTAGTTCCGAGGTTGTCGACCGTGTGACGTCACACCCCGCGCCTCGGCTCGTCACCCTGGGGGTGTGTTCCTCCCGCCCTCCGCCCTCAGGCCTCCGAGGTCACATGCCATCCGTATTTGGAACAGAGTGGATGTGTCTCTAGGAGAAAACCTATTTTTAAATCGCTTCATCCATTTAATCTTGTGATCAGTCTCCAAAACAGGATCGGAATGACGATTTTAGGTAAGAATCAACATTTATTGGCTTTGCTTATTACCAGTTATGTAATATCTCTTGCGATGCGACCTTGACGTAACGTTCGTAATGAGCAATGTAGATTTTTATTTCTCCGTACGGTAAGGTCTGTCCTTGAATTTTGATCAGCGTAATGCTTTTTGTTTCCGAAACGTGACTGTCTTAATTGGTTATATGTAAATTTTCATGGAAGATTATTTTATCCACATACTTCACTAGTACGATGACAGAGCCTTCGTAGATGCTTCAAGTTTGTAAAAAAAACATGTTTCGTATTTGCTTACACTAGTACTTGTAGTAATGATTATGTACTTTTACGCTGTTCCTGTAACACAAAAGGTAAACTTTGTTTGTGATCATTTACATTTCAGTTAAATCTGGTAATAAACTCCACGTTACTGGTCTTTTCCATTTCCTAATAAATTCATAGATATCATTCTTAGTAACAAAACTTTTTTTCATCTCTTCCTACATTATGTTGGTAACTTTCCTTAAGTCACAGGTATCGTGAGCTAGGTATCATTTTCTATCTACAATATTATCTGCCCTTGGTAAACTTAGGTATAGTAATTTTGTGCGACAATTTTTCTTTGCCGACATTGCGTCAAATTTCAGTCACGCGAATTGTCACTAAAGCCGTCTGATATTGAAATAAACTTTTTACAAGACGACTATCGGCAGAAGTACCTATAACATTCCTCTAGATATGTATTTTCTCTTGCACTCAATGAATTTCCTTTCTCTCTCCGGATATATGCGTCAGCGGAGGACAGCGATAGTGCATCGCTGACGTCACGGGAGGTCATGCCCTAGATATCGGTTGTTTGAAAATGAATCTTTTTACAATTTCACTGCTTTACTGTACAACCATGAAGTGAACTCTACACGCTTGTGTTAAAAGCCCATTTTCAGTAGAGACATCGTCGATTCATCGTCCACTCTGCTTGTAGTAGTCCCTTTGTCTTAGCATTCGCTTCGGTTTGTAATTAAGAGACCGAGATAAAGGATGTAGGTCAATTCCTTTATGAATGGTCTGTTGAACTTTGGAGAGAACAGCCGCATTGAAAGTACCTCTCGATATTGTCAACGTTTTAAAATAAAAGAAGAAACAAAACTCGTACAAAATTAAAATGTCATCAAAACGATGTTCTAGGCGTTTAGCGTCAGTCATTTTTCTTCTGATGAAATAATAGCAGCTTTTAAAACTACAAGCTAGTAAATAGTTTACCTACATCTAAACAACGCTAAACGATTCTTTTTGATAGCATCAGTTACGTAAGGCAGCAATTCCATTATTGACTGTCGATGTAGTTCTAACTGTCGGAAACGACCCCGTGGAAATTCGTCGAAACTATCTAAAGGACACCCATTTACGGTACAGTGCCATTATTGGTAAAAGACATCAATGGAAATTCATCGAAACGGTTATTTATTATGTGCTAGTGACAAGTAAGACTGTATTATTATATCCAAGATGATTGGCGGGTATGCAAATATTTCTATAATATCATTTTTAGCGAAAACTTGTAATCACCTATATGTTTTTTCCAGAATCTTGATAATTTATTCAAATCAAAAAGAAATTCATTATTATAATGAATTGTGTAATTGTATAAGTTCTACTAGACTTACTTACCTGGTTCTCTCGTTGTTTTATCTACTTTTCAGTATTTTGTTTTTGCCTTTTCCATTTCTTTGTCAGTTTATGTTTTAGTAACTACGCCACCTTTAAAAATATTTCCTGTTATATTCCTACTTCTGCGTAAAGTAAAGTAACATGGTTTCGTATTGTTCGTTCTGGTATTTGTTCTTTAGGCAAAAACTTGCAAACTTTGCAGGGCATTTCGAAATTTTTTTGTCGAGCTTCTCTTATATTCGAGTTCACGTTGTAGCAACTCTTAACAATTTTCCCTTATTTCTTTGTTAAGAAACGGCTTTTTGTCTTGGGGTCACGTTTAAAAATATTTTAAATTGTGGCAACTTTCACTTCTAAATACTTATGATAGGGAATTACTAAATTGAATTGTTTTTTAGCACCATTAAGTATTGAAGTTTTTACTTCAGAATTAACTGTAATCAGTCGTCTAGTCTTCAATTTATTACTAAATGTGTATTTTTCTGTGAACAGTAAGAATCAATCAATAAATTTATTCATTTCACAACAACAAACAAACTTACATGTAAGTTTAGTTAGGTATATAGTCTATTTTGTTAAATTTTTAGCTGTATATCTAAACACTAACTCAGGCCTGATTTTCCAACGTCAGACAAGAAATATTCATTGAAAAACATACAATATGCCTATTTTGAATACAATCTTTTACGTCAGTAACCACCTATACAAATGTCATTCTAAAATTGGTCACTTTATTGCGATTCAGTCCGATATGTCCCACCTGACGCTGGAAATCGGCCATCAAAGACGCTTAATTACGCATTAGTATTTTTTTTCCAAATCAGGCCATAAGATTAAACATATGAAGTAGCTATTATGATAATGAATCAACATCTAAAATGAATTTAACTTGTGTTTATGAGCGAAGTGAGTTTGTTTTGTCAAAGATCGTGATATCTACCCTCCGCACTAGTAATTAAACTGTGTTGCGGCAGAGTTGTTTCGTTCGCCGTTCATTTCATGTTGACAAGTTACTACAGTAAACGCAAAAATTTAAGATAATCAAAATTGTATAACATTAGTCATACGTTTTAAACTTATCTGTATTACTGAAATAAAAAATAAATAAGAAAAGACTAAACTTTAACAGTCTTTTAGTAAGATATGACTTTTTTTTTCACAAAAACTAAAATGCAAGTAATATATGTATTAGGTATACATGAAAATGTTGCGTCATCAACATCTTTAATTTACAGTAGGTACCAATATCAGAGCAGGTAGATGAAAAGTATGGAGTTTGATATAATAGATATAATATTATGTATATTTTTTTCACCTCACTATGTTGTTTTATATACCAGAATGAAGATATACATATCATATGTATTTATATGTAAACATGTATGTAAATAAACACTAATACAAGTTCTGATCTATAATAATCCCTAGATATTTTAAAGACGAAGCCGCTGATAGGTTGGAACAGACACAGCCAGGCAGGCAATCGCATGTATGCGCTGTTAGGGAAAAGTTTGTAGGTTGTGTACTACTATTTATGCTAAAAGTCATATTTTTAGTTTTTTCAAGGTTAAGAGTCAGAATATTATGATTAAGCCATTTTAAAACTATTCCAAGGCCATATTCACTTGTTTTTTTTAACTTCATGCCACGATAATCCGTCAAATAATATCACCGTATCATCAGCGAATGAAATAATTTTAGTATTTGGTAAAATGGTTTGACTAAGTTCGTTTAAATATATTAAAAACAATGTTGGACCAAGGACGGATCCTTGGGGGACTCCAAAGTCAATGTCCTCATCATCACTTCTTATCCCATCAATGCACACACACTGTGTTCTGTTGCTAAGGTAGGACTTAAACAATTGAAGCGAAATTCCCCTCACACCTATACATTCTAGTTTACGAATAAGTATGGGAATAGACACAGTGTCGAAGGCCTTTGCCAAGTCCAAGAAGACAGCTAGGCTTTTTTTCGATGAATCCCGGTTTCCAACAATATGTTTTAAGACATTTTCAATGGCATCAGTCGTTGAAATTTTTGCTCTAAAGCCAAATTGATTCGCTGATAGAATGCCATTCGATTCAAGGTAATTCACGAGTCGTGAGTTGATCTTGAGTTGATTACTAGATAGTCCCTTCCTTAATTATCAGTCATCTCATCAATAATTTTTCATAGAAATCGGAAATGATTTTGAAAATAGCTGGTTAAATGACACGTGTGTTATTCCTCAGGTCACTTTGATACAAAAAAAATGATAGTTGTGTGTAGAGGTTTACTTTGTTTGTTCGTTTGAGCGCCCTATCTCAGGCACTACCGGTCCGATTTTAAATGAATCCTTTTGTTTTAGATAGTTTATTTTTATCATAATTCTCTTGTCCTGTTCCGTTTTTATACATCATCATCATCATCATCATCATAGGCCACAGATCCATTTTGGGGGGTGCATCGTCTCCGGTGACTAAGGAGTCCGATAGCGGCGCGGCATTTCCTGCCACAGTTGTCGCAAGTAAAACGAGAGTCACGTGGAGGAGGCTTTGCGCCGAAGCCTTTTCAGCTTCAGATTTTTATACAGATGGCAAATAATACCTGTTGTTTCCTTCCAGAGCCCCGGCGTAGCGTGATGCGCGCGCCGGCCCCCGCTGGCGGCGCGGTGGCGCGCTGGGCGCACTCGGCCCCGCCGCTCGATGCGCTCGCGCCGCTGCCCGCGCGCACGCCCGCCGCGCACGCAGGCTTCGTGCATGATGACGAGATCAACAACCGCTTCGCGATATGGTCAGTAGAACAAGTTAAAATTTTATAATTTACAGAAATATAAAGTTTCTTAAGTATAGTACTAGACTATAACTCAATATGTGGGCAGAATTTTCCAAATATAATGAAGTGAAAGAAAGTTAAACTTAGTGTGTTAGTTGTTCGCGCATAGGGCGAGCAAATAAATAAAAGTAGATTAGTTGGAATTATGCAGATTTACTTGGATTAAAATATAAAGATACAGTGCAAAGAATTTTGTGTTACGTTTTTACAAGATGACAGTCACAGAGTGTAACTTTTTTTAAACGTCAAAAATAGTGATGTGCGGAAAGCACGTGACCCAAAAAGACATAGATTAAACAGAAATTAAAAAACCGATAAAATAGGGATGTTCTGGCGTAGACACTAGTAATTTTTGCTTAGGACAAACGATATCATCGAATATTAGTTAAGTTAAACACAAATACAAGTGAAACTGGTTCAATAAAAGTTATTTCAGTTGATTAGGCAACATTTTTAATACATCTTTTTTGAATTTGGCTATACTATATGTAAAAAATACTAAAAAAGGTTGCTTGGCTACAGGATCATTATATAAACGGCACACCCTAGAGATAGGGTTGAAGAATGATGTCAATTCCAACAATGAATAGTGATGTTGGCTGTGTCATACCCGATCATGATGCCCAATCTCTTTCTTAGAACAGCGTCTCATAGTTCGGTGAGGTGGTAGGCCGACATGACCGGAGAGAGGTCAGGCATTCAACTAAACGGCTTGACGTGCTTTCCGAGACATGGAGGTGTCGCTCTCCAACGCCCTGATTATGACCAACTTCTGCGTAATGCTAAGGCAGAAAACCCTAGACACAAACTCGGTCCGTCCAGGGATTCGAACTCTGGGACCTCGTGAGTAACGACCAACCAAGTCAACCAATGGACTACTAGACCAACCAGCCAGTTGACTGGCCAGCACCTTCACTCTAATTATTAGAGTCTAATAAGTCATAGAAAGAATATAATTGGTTCTATTCCAATACATTTATATAAAAATTGCATAAAGCATAACCATCCCTCCGGTTAAAAAGAAAGACTTACAATTTTTCTTTGTCAATATATTTACTGAAACTGTGATCATCAGACATCAAGGACAGTGAAATGACAAAGTAGATGTAAATTATCCGTAATGTTTTCGGTAACTACTCCATAATGTTTTTATATTAACTGTTTCGCAACCTCTCAGTCCTCGAGACTGTTTAGCCGCAGATAAAACGGTCCTTTACCCTAGCTGTGTATGTACTTTTGTAACAGATAACAACTACTAAGTTTAGTGTAACTCTGTCTATGTTGACTTAGCTTAGTTCACGTCAGAACATTCCGTCTAACCTGTTATGTTTATATACAATACAATTCCACAATTGCAGCTGTAAACAGAATTTCATAGAAAGGTAATTTACTGCTTTTATTGCCAACAGTAACGCTTATACTGAAAATCTGAGTTTTTAATAGTTGATATATACATATTGGGTTTGTTGCTTGATTCACAGTTTTAATGTAATACCAAAAAGTTAAAGGTTCTCCGTCCAGTTGATAAAGAAGCATTGTATTTAATTAAATGACTTAAGGCAACTCATGAATGTATTTTTAGGTTTCCGTAGCCGAATGGCAAAAAACGGAACCCTATAGTTTCGTCAAGTCTATCTGTCTGTCTGTCTGTCTGTCTGTCTGTCTGTCTGTCTGTCTGTCTGTCTGTCTGTCTGTCTGTCTGTCTGTCTGTCTATCTTTCTGTCTGTCTTTCTGTCTGTCTGTTCGTCCGTATGTCACAGCCACTTTATTCTGTAACTTTGAGCATCATGCTATTGAAATTTGGTGGTAAGATGTAATCTGTTAACCGCTTTACGATTCTCATACAAAAACTAAAAATATATATATATATATGAGGACTCCCATATATAAACTAAAATCGTTTTTATTTAACTCAAACCTATGCATGTGGGGTGTGGATAGGTCTTTTAAAATGACATGGAGGTTCCTGAAACCATTTTCTTTTAAAGTCTAACATTTCATAGCTAGACGCTTCCAAAGAGGTAAAATGAGCGTGTCCCCCCCCCCCCCCCCCCATCTAATTTCTAAACTAAGCGAGTGTAAATTTTGAACGAAATTAGTAATGTAGATCTTAACAAATACTTTCAACGAAAATAATTAGTTTTTTAGATAGAGCACATTTTCATCAACTGCATAACTTTGTTCTTCATACAAACACTATAAAAAACAAAGTTATATTTGCTGTCAACAAAATATTGTGGTATTTAAGCTCAACGGGTAGTAAGTGGATTTCCTGATTCAGTTAAAATTGGCACGGAACCCTCAGTGCGCGAGTCCGACTCGCACTTAGCCGGTTTTTTATGTTTCTTGATGATAAATGCCATCGAATCAAAACCTTAATTAACTCTTGAGTTATCTCTAAAAATAGCTCTTGTGCACATTCCAGGCATGGCGACATAACGACCCTGGAAGTGGATGCTATAACGAATACAACAGATGAAACACTGCTCGAATGCAACGCGATCAGCGAACGCGTCATGATCGCGGCCGGGGCTGGGCTTAAAGAGGAGATCCTTACGAGAGCACTCGGTGAGTAGCTGAATCGTATAAGCTAGTAGCAAAGCCTAAAACTGTTTTCGAATGATTAAAAAATTAATGAATAAATTGTATACTGATGATCACATAAATTTTACGACCGCCGTAGTGTAGTGGCGAAGCACGCTGGGTTTCAAGGCGTCGCACAGTGGTCGATTTGAATTATCTAGGAATTAATAAATAGTGTCATCGTAAAAAAAACATATTTGATACGATGTCGTTATATTCTGACTTTTGGTAACTGATATGTATACTATAATGTTAAACCTAACACGTGTATGTACTACATACGATTTAAACAGATTTTAAAAAGAAGGGGTTCTCAATTGAAATGTGAAGAAATTCAAAGATTTATTTTATTGATATTTAATGTTCAGTTTAATATATAATTAATTTTAATATTCATCGCACAAAACTAATGAACCAGGCTCACTTTTCATGTATTGCCATCAACGAATAATAATAGGGCTCCTTCAGGTGTATACTTAATAGGCAATGAGTTAGGTGATAATAATACTTTCTTTATTTCTGTGGCATTATTGCATGATGTAATTTCTTGAACTTATATGGCAGCGTCTTTCTTACCTGATGCTTCAAGGCTTTTCATAAGTGCAAATGTACAGCTATGTATAGCTCTTGGGTGGAGTAGTTTTCGATTAATGGCAATAGCTTTTTTGTTTGGTTAGTAACATCACTAAATGATTTCAGTGGTCGGCCACGATTTGTACCTGTTTCCTTACACTCAGTAATGTTCTCACCCATACTAATGCCAGCAACATCAACGGTGTCACCACAAGAATAAGTTTTATCCAGCCACTGATGTTGTTTTTCTTTAAAAACTTTAGATATTGGCCTAGATTTTTGCCATCATTGAGCAAGTTTACTGTTAAAATTTTGATTTTCTTTAAAAAAAAACTTGATCATTTTGTTCCCCAATATCTTCATCTCTTAATCTATTAGTTACTAATAATAAAACTGCCGAATTCTTCTCCTTAATTGTTTTTCCTAGTCGCCAAACCTCGTACAAGTAAGTCTCTTTTTATCAGTGACATAATAACGAAAAAAAAATCATTACTAAGTAATTAGCACTTTTTAGCAGCTAAAAATTTGTGTCTGAATAGGTAATACTATGAAATATTTATTAAAAAATGTTTCACTAAGAATAAACCAGAATCCAGGTATTGCAGATCGATTTTCTAAATAATAGTTGAAATATTCGGAACGGCAGCATAAAAAAACAAAATACGTTTAAATGCAACTCGAAACTTCGTAAAAGATACTGTTAAAATATAGTACGTACCTTTGAGAAACAATAATCTCAAGCTTTAATAATCAACACGTAATACTTTTTTCACAGGAGTATTTTTATTAAATCGCGGTAAATGTAACAAATTCACTGAGTGCACCGTTAACGTTGATTCACTTTGTGCTAGAAGATAAACGCGTGAGGGAAAGGTAAAAATATTTATGTTACGAACTACCCACATCATTATCATTATTCAAAAACCCCACAGGTCGTGATCGCAAACTTGTAAAAAAAATATTAATTAATTCCTAGAAAATTCAAATCGACCACTGTGCGTCGCCGCTGTGAGGTCGCGGGTTCGATTCCCGGTCGGGTCAATATAGAAATCAAAATTTTCTATATTTCCTCGGGTCTGGCGGTAACACCGTTGTGTCTGATTTCCATAACAAATGCATTAGCTACTTACTATGGGATCAGAGCAAGTCCAATATTTATTTATTTATACATTGCTCTGCTGGTCTCATAGTACTGCTCTGTGTAAAAAGTATCGGGGATATCTCAATAAAAAGACGATGGAGCCTACCTTGAAAGCGATAAAATAAATTTAGATGAATAATTTGTATTTTTTGTTTTATTGACAAAGTCCAGATACTTAGTACACAGAATCTATGTAGCTAATGCAATGAACTTGTGTCACATTTCGTCCGGTGGTTAGCACTCCTGACTACTGACGCAGCGGCCGCGGGTTCTGATCCCGCAATCGGCAAATGTTTGTGTGATGAGCAACAACTTTTGTACTTAAGTCATGGATGTTATAAGTATTTATGGGAGGCACCCCCGTTATAATTGCTGTCTAGTACTTCGTAACACAAGGAATAAGACGTTTCTTCAAAACAAGCTAATTGGTGTGTCGTCTGGCGCATATTATTAGTGCAAGTGTGCTAAGTTGACCATAACATACAAGGCAATATTGTGTGCGCACGAGCGAAAGCGAGTGCGCCATAAGAAAGCCGCGTATATTATGGTCACAGGCACACGTGTTTCATACGACGTTTTTCAACACACTTGCGAGGAAAAAAATACAAATTACAGAATATTTTAAATGAATTAAAGTTATTTTTTAGTAATAAAGCTGGATTTACCATTTATTAAAATAAATATGTAGGAACTGTTGTTTTTCTCATAAATACTGTTGGTTGCTAAAATAAAAGTTCTAACCCGACGCGTAAGAAAAAGACTTCTTACTTTCGACTGAATACTAGGGTACAAATGTAAATTGGTCGGGTTAATAAACTAGATTTTTTGTCTGTATTGCCAGGTTTCTAACTAATGTAAACGTTTTTTATGATATAATAAGCTGGTTTTAATACCTCTCTAATCTAATTATTTCCTTTATCTTTCACTAGCGGCCTCTGGCCTCTGGGGGCGAAATAATTTTCGCTGGATCCGCTAGTATTCGTAAAGATAATCGTGTACCTTATGAGCCCCGTCAATAACAAACTCTTCATTCGATTCCAGAGTGCCGCACGGGCGAGGTGACAGTAACCCCGGGGTTCCGGCTTCGCTGCCGGCACATCCTCCACACCGTCAGCCCGACCTACTCCGCCAAGTATCACACCGCTGCAGAGACATCGCTCCACAACTGCTACAAGTAATCATTTATTTATTACTATTTACTCTTTCTTGCACCTAATAGATGTAGATAAAGTAAGAATCTTGGTACTAATTTATTAACCTAGATGTTCCTACTATTCCTTAAAAGACACAGCTTAGTTATTAAACATGACATGTAGTTTTATCAAGGAGCTGATTATTTATCAGTTTTATGTATGTTTCCATATAAAGTAAGTTTAAAAAAATTACTATTCTATGTTCTTAATACATTAACCAACCCATTTATTATAAATATAATCTTATGAAAAAAATCCAAAAACGATGTAATTAAAATTAAAACAAGTTTTGTTCCCGTTTGGGACATAGAACTTTATATATTTAGGACATATTTTTTCCGGAATATCTGGGTTAAAGTCAGAACCAAATATATCTTGATACTGTCACCGGCAGAAATGCAAAAAGTTTGATTATTGACTAAGTGATTGAAGTGCTCGTAGCGCAGTGGTAGCAGCGCTTTGCTAGTGATACTGAAGTGAAGCAAACTACGGCGCGGTCGTGTTTGGATGGGTGACCATGCCGACCATATACGTGACGTATATCGCAAGCATCTCCGTGCTTCGGAAGGCACGTTAGTCGCGGCTTGCGCCGTTGGTCCCGGCTAATATTAGTCGTTAAGCCTAGTCAGAGGCCTTATGGGCGGCTTGATCACATCTGACAGCAGGGTTAGTCGTTTGCCTTGCAAACACCCCTCCACCAATCCGCACTGAGCCCGCGTGGTGGAGTATGGCTCGAACTACCTCATAGTTAATGTAAGGCCTTTGCCCAATAGTGGGACGTTACACGCTAACTTTTTTTTACTAAATGAAAACCAAGCCAACTAAAAGGGGACTGGGTCGTTGCGAGGTGGTAAATATTTTCGGTTTCCTGTCATTCGTATTCAATAAATTATTGCAGCAGGCAGAATAATATACAAAAAGTCTGTCCTCTGAACTAACCAATCAGCCACCCAAGATAGGCAATCTTGAAAACAATTGTAGATATTTCTTAAAGGATATTAAGTGTGTTTTTCTTGCTTAGCAAATACATATTGTAAATAATCTTGAAATTCATTTCATTCATATTCATTTTAAAATAAGTAAACTCACAACCTACATAGATAAAGCATCGTCGAACACTGAAATATTTTTTTCAACACACTTGCTCATAACGACGTCTTTATTCCACCGATTTTTGGCTCATAATCATAGATATTAAACACGCGTGCTTTTTCATTATATTATTGCACTAGTGCCTTTAGTTTATTAACCCGACCAATTTAGGTTTGTACCCTAGTACCAAGTCGTAAGTAAGAAGAAGAAGCGATATAATTTAGTCGGGTTATACAATACTTTTATTTTAGCAACAAACAGTATTTATGCGAAAAATAACAGTATCTACATATTTATTTCAAAAAATGGTAAATCCAGATTTATTACTAAAAAATAGCTTAAACTCATTTAACATTTTCTGTGATTTGTGTTTTAAACACGAATTATTACATTTCTAATCTTGGCTTTTGGCCGATCTAGTTCGCGCCTAAGCCTTGCGCGAGCATCGGTATCGCGGCAAGAAAAGAAAAAACAATGCGCCATTTTTCGTAAATAATAATTGGCGGCTGTGACGAAGTTTGCATTATTTAAGAAGTTTAATATTAATGAAAATGCCTACTTCAAGTGAAGAAAATGAAGAAAACCTATTATTTACTCCGCCGGACATACGTAACGAGGCAAAAAACGCGTGCGAAAGTCTTTGCCATCAAAATCGAGTGAAATGTATTTTTACTAAATGTTTTAATAATTAAAAACTTAGTAAATGAAGAGTCTTGTTTTTTCCTCGCAAGTGTGTTGAAAAACGTCGTATGATACGCGTGTGCCTGTGACCATTATATACGCGGCTTTCTTATGGCGCACTCGCTTTCGCTCGTGCGCACACAATATCGCCTTGTATATAATGGCCAACTTAGCACACTTGTATCATAATGTACTATTTTAATCGAGTAGATAATTAATTATTCACGTTATATATTTTTTTGTAATATTCGCCATGCAAAGAAAAACGGGCTAGATAGTTCGCCTCACATAATCGATATCGTATCTATATACCAACACAAAGTGTTTTGGCTTTAAAATACTGCTGTGTAATCTAGAAAAGTTTTTGATTTCTCACTATGATCTGCTTTCTTTTTGTACAATATTAGAATATTCATAAAGATGAAATAAAAAACCAAAATTTTGCGCACGGGCGGGGCTCGAACCACTATTTGGCTAACCGGGCCAAACGATCTACCAATTGAGCTACCGTGCTATGAGTCCGACCTTCCGAAATTTGTGGTCTCTTATGGATACGTCATTATGCGTGACGTTTAGCGCCATCTACCCGTCTGTCTATGCAACAGTGGGCCAAGTAGTTACTCTTTACAGAATTAATTCAACTTGGAATTTTATGACGCTTCGCTATCTATTGATTTTTAGAATATTTAACACACTGTGTCATGTTTTATATTCATAAAGATGAAATAAGAAACCAAAAAGTCAAATTCTAAAAACAACTATTAGAATAGTTTATGGTGTTTATTTAATCGAATTGATTTTAAATTACATTATATAAATTGAAAACAAATCAAAAACAACTAAAATTAAATTAATAAAAAACAAAAAAAAAGGTCCCCGCTCTGTATATATCGTGACAGCAGATGGTGAGCATGCCACGACACTGATTTGTTTGTTTTGTTTTGTTACACCCTAAAGTGTTTATACCTGTTTCCAGGAACGTGTTATACCGCGCGGGCGAGCTGGGAGCGAGGTCGCTTGCGCTGTGCGTTGTGAATACACCTCGCCGGAACTTCCCGCCCGAGACCGCCGCGCATGTTGCTCTACGTAAGTATATTATGTTTTCCAAAATCATCATTCTCTTGCCCTGTTCCCAGTTTATCTAGGTTCGGTGCAGCATGTTTTCCTGACGAACTTACAACCTGACGACCTCCGTGGTCGAGTGGCCAGCACGCTGGTGAAAACGATATTTTCTATATCGTCTCGGGCCTGAGTGTTGTGGTACCACCGTTGTGTCTGATTTTCATAACACAAGTGCATTGGCTACTTACTTTGGGATCAGAGTAATGTATGTGATTGGTGTCTAATAAATATTTATTATTTCGTCTTCCACACTATTCTATCACTCGTCACTGAATCATCCACACCTGACGCACACACACCTTGTTTCACACAATCCATCCATCTCTCCATCATCCAAACATCATCTCTCACCTTTGGCCCCATCATTGAGCTCAAAGCACAAACTGCTGCTAAAAAACGTAGCATCCTGAACAGAGTGAAGCGATTAGAATGTTTTTAACACTCACAGTATGACACTGTGTGTGTGTGTAATTTTATATACATAAAGATGAAATAAGAAACCATAAATTCGCGCACGGGCGGGACTCGAACCAGCAACTTCTGGCTAACCGGGCCAAACGCTCTACCAATTGAGCTACCGTGCTGTCAGTCCGACCTTGCGAAATGCTTTGAATGCCCTGAACAGCCCTTAACCCTTTACAAAGCATAAGTCCGGCCCTGCATAGAGTATTGCAGTCACCTCTGTGATGGATCAACCGAATAGCAACTTGAACCACTTGACTCAGTGGAGCGCAGAGCCGTAAGATTAATAGGTGACGAGACAAACTGGTGGATGATAAGCTCCTAACGGTATTCTACAGGCTTTACTTTGAAGAGTGTGCGAAGGAGCTCCATGAGCTCATCCCACCAGCCCCCTTTTCGCATTGTTAGTCTAGGCGTACTGCTGGATACCAACCTTACCTTGACGATGTCCCGCTGTTTAAAACTAAGCGCTTCTCATCCACATGTATAATGCACACGGCAAAAGAACTCGCTGCCCGCTCGCTCGGTGTTCCTTAGTGACTACAATCCGAATCTATTCAAAGTTCGAGTGAACAGGCTTCTTCTAGACGAGCTCGTTCCGTCTTCGACTTCGTCTTAGTCGCTCTAGGCTTCGTCTGGAGTCAAAAGCGAACCCATACCAAATAAAAATAAAAATAATAAAAAATCCTCCTTTTTGGTCGTTCTCTTCTCTTCCAGCCATTAATACTCATAATTTTTTAGTTGCATGACTTTCTTTCCTGCTCATTACACTTTCTTCTTTCTTCCCTGCTACGGAACCCTAAGAAAACACCGTTTACAAAACGGTGTTTTCTTAGGGTTCCGTAACCGAAGGGCAAAACGGAACCCTTATAAAGTTAGTATAGTTTCTGTCTGTCCGTCCGTATGTCAGACACTTTATTCTGTAACTATAAGAATCACACTGTTAAAATTTGGAAGGAGATGTATCCTGTTCACCGCTTTACGATTCTTATACAAATTATTAAAAAATATATATATTTCCTCCCATACATGAAACTAAAACCGTTTTTTTTTTTGACAAACCAATGCTTGTCTATGGATAGGTGGCTTTTAAAATGACAGAGGTTCCTAAAACCATTTTCTTTTAAAGTCTAACGTTTGATAGATAGACATTGCCAAAGTAGTAAAATGAACGTCCCCTTCTCTAACTTCTAAACGAAGCGAATGTAAATTTTGAAAAAATGTATGATGTAGATCTTAGCAAATACTTTCAACTAAAATTGGTTTGGACGGAATCGAATCAGTAATTTTTGTGATATAGCACATTTTCAACAACCGCAAAACTTTGTTCCTCATACAAACACTATGAAAAACAAAGTAATATTTGCTGTCGACAAAATATTCTGGTATTTTAGCTAAGTGGAAGTAAGTGGGTTTATTCAGTTATAGTTGGCACGGAACTCTCAGTGCGCGAGTCCGATTCGCGCTTAGTCGGTTTTTTTATTCGAAATAGGTTTGCTCTTGACTCTAGCCTAGACCTAATTGTGATTAGGCAGAGTCAACGATAGAGTGAGCTCACCCAGAAGAAGCCTGTTCACTCTGCCTTTGAAAGTGTTGGGGTTGTATTTACTTGGGAATACTGATGCGGGAAAAAACTTTCACTCTTTGGTTGTGCGCATTATAAAGGACTTTTTTTTTAACCTACACCATCCTACTGCTGGGCAAAGGTCTCCCCCAAACTCCGCCAACTATCTCTGTCCTTGGCCAACGATTCCCAATCCTTAGCAAAACTGACCAAATCGTCACACCAGCGCTTTCTGGGTCTACCTCTGCGGCGATAACCATCTGCTGGTATCCATCGCGTGACGATTTGGGTCCATCTATCCGGGTGCATCCTACATATGTGTCCCGCCCACTCCCACTTTAGCCTCGCTGTCCTTTCGCCTACATCTACTATACCAGTTTTGGTATTACGGACCTTATCTATCCTGTTAATACCCAACACGCTTCTCTCCATGGCTCTTTAGCAAACCCTGAGCCTTGATTTTTGAATTTCGGTCAGTGACCACGTCTGCGCTCCATACGTAAGAACGGGCAGGATACAAGCGTCGACGAGTTTGCGTTTCAACGAGATTGGAAGGTCTGTGTAGATGTAGTGGTCTGGGTCTGGTGTAGTGGTCGAGAAATCGCCTACTACGCGGCGGGTTGCGGGTTCGATCCCCGCACAATAAAAACATTTGTATGCATGAACATGTCTGTTTGTATTGGTCTAGGTGTTTTCTATGTATATCATGTATGTATTTACAATCAAAAAGTATTTAAGTATTATATCCAGTGTCTGGCACCCATAACACAAGCTTTGAGTACCTTATTTTGGGACTAGACCTGTTCATCATTAATCCAACCTTAAGGCTTGCCTCGCTCGCGTTCTTCTACTATTATAATTGTCTGGGGAAAAAAAACTTATCGATATTTAAAAAAATGATTTGATATCGTCCGCGTTTTATGTACTCTGTTGTCTTCCGTGCCGTTACTGTCCTTCTAATCGTATAAAACGACAGTAAATAAACTGATATTTGATTTAAAAACTTGAAGTTTCTTGTCCCGCCAAACATAATAATATCTCATCATCGCATCACGATCACAAGCTAAATTTATTTATTTTTCCTCACAGTCGAAATGAAAAATAGTATGTATGTATAACTCGGGTGAAAGAACCCATTTCACTCTCGAATAATCGCTCTCACTCCGTTCGAGCGCCAAAAACTTCTCGAGTGAAGTGGGTCACTTTCCCCCTTGTATAACAATCTACTTATGTTTAACTCGGGTGTGAGCACTCATTTCACTCTCGAATAATTAGCGCTCTCACTCCGTTCGAGCGCCAAAAACTTCTCGAGGGAAGTGGGTCACTTTCCCCCTTGTAAAACAATCTACTATTATTAATGCAACTAAATTGATAGTTCTGCAAAAAGGCGTAGTGAATGAATATGCGTAAGCTTTAGCATCGGTAATTTTACGTTCGTTCGCCTATCACATGCCATCTTAATCTCATAATATATAAAATAAATAAATATCCTTTGGACATTCCCACACATCGCTATCTAGGCCCAAAGTAAGCTACTCAAAGCTGTGTTATGAGTGTCAGACAACGGATATAATGCTTAAATACTTTTTATTTGTAAATACATACATGATGTACATAGAAAACGCCCAGACCAATACAAACAGACATGTTCTTGCACACAAATGTTTGTATTGTGCGGGGATCGAACCCGCAACCTGCTGCGTAGTAGGCGATTTGTCGACCATTACACCAGAAGAGTCGTCAAAATATGATATATGTACAAGGGTCATGTTTCCTGGTTTGGAACTTACCAACAAAACTAAGAGAATTAACCTACGCACGTATGCTAAAATTTAACCATGACCGTCATTCATGATAGTATCGCTTAGTGAAAAAAAAAAATTGCACTCCGGGAGTGCCGGCAGAAGTGAAAACTTGAATATCAACATTGTGCATTTTTGATTTTTTGGAATAGTTAGGGAATAATTTTGAATGAATTGCTCTTATTATCAATATAAAAGTACTATCATTTTTGTGATAGAATACAATAATAATAATACAATAATAATAATAATAATAATAATACAATAATAATAATAATGTAATATTTTTATAGAATACAATATTTGTTATCGTATTGCGCTATCGTACACAAACATTACAATTCATATTATATTAAATTACATTAAAAAGTTTATCTCTCAGAAAAATCAACTTACATCCATAATTTCGCCAACCGTCTTACGGTTTTTCGATCAGCCCACGTGTCCTGACGCGAGTTTCACATTTTTCCCCCATCCCACAAAAGTGCTCAACGCCGCTAAAGAAGTTTTCACTTCAAAAATATCACGCTATAGTCGTAATACAGCCTATGTTTAACATAGATTAGTCTTCAGAATCAAAATTAACTACTTCTTAAACATACCGAACTAAGTCTCGCACAATCAAAACGATGCTATGTCTCATGAACACCATTGATTCTCAGGCACCATCCGCCGCTACCTGGAACAGAACCCGATACCCCAACTGGTTATTCTCGCGAGCCCGCACGCGAGCGACGCGGCGCTATACTCGTCGCTCGCGCCCGCGTACTTCCCGAGGAGTCTGCGCGAACAGATGTCGTCCGCGCCGGGGAGCAACGAGCATCACGAGAGGCGCATACGCATCATACACAACCCGCACGAGCATAACTCTGATAGCAGTGAGTGTAATTAACTTTAGACTCTATTTTCTTATTCTATTAGGGCTATAACTATAACTGAAGGTAAGTGAGGAATAGGACAGTGGACGGAAAACAACTTCACACATACAAGTCTTCGACGTCCGTCCGTGCTACACGATCCATTATATATTCAAGAGTGGTTGCGATCTGCGGTCCGGTACGTATAATATTTTTAACAGATCGGACAACAGACCGCAATAATGAGCTATATTTTTCAACATTCCTACAGCGCCATCTAGCGCTATCAGTAAACCATTAAGGTTTGAGTTAATACTGCAACTGACATCGATACTGATTATCCAATATCAGTAAACAAATTATAATAATGTAACTAAATAAAAGAACAGTTCAGGCAGATACGATTTAAACTAACATAGTACCTCCTTTTTGGATTTGGTTAAAATGTCTTAAGTGTGACTACATATTCTTAGAGAGACGTGTAACTACATATTCGTAGAGAGACAACAATAAAATCAGTGCGTCACTGTTATATTACAATGCCTCGCACAACTGAAACTGCGCTTTACGCGTCGCTCGCGCCCGCGTACTTAACAGTGACAGAGTAACAGTGACAGACATTTGTTACTTACGTAACAAATGTCTTCGGCGCCGGGGAATAATGAACATCACGAGAGGCGCATACGCATCATACACAACCCGCACGAGCATAACTCTGATAGCAGTGAGTGTTCATACTCTGTTTTTTTTTTTCATCTCCCCTGTTCGAAAAAAATTACTTTCATGTAAAGATTAGTAGTCCCCCTAGCCGATTCCGACTACGGTGGCCAGTCACAACGACTAACCGACTGCGCGGGACATATTATAGTGCTCGTGTGTGTGCGCAAACACAGGTGCACTCTCTATTCCTTTCACTGTTATAGCCCTATGGGACAGCAATCTGACACGACTGGAGAGAGTTTAGGCGCGGGCCCAACGGCTTAACGTGCTTTCCCAAGGCACGGGGGTGAAACACCGTCAACTTCTTTTAACAAATTCCGCGCTACCCTAAGAATTTCTAAACAGAAAAACTCAAGTACATATTTTTGGCCCGACCTGGGGATCAAACCCGGGACCTCTGGCGCAGCCATCGCTTTAAAGTGCGCACTCTCTAACTGCTGCGCCACACCGGGGCAGTCATGCGAAAATAGCCGGGTGGGAAATAGCTTTTCCATCCCTAGAATGGAAAGTAATTTAGTTTTTATTTGCTACGATCAGAAATGGACTTAATGCTTTTCGTTTTTTTTTCTTAGCTAAAACATCTTATGATTTAACAATTATGATCATTGATTTTAAAAAATACAATTGGTCTACTGACAGTTTTTTTTCATTTGAAATTGTCACTTTGTCTTTGACAATATATTTTTAAGTTTGGTCGATTGTCGCACAGATTAGTAAATATGCGGAAGCGACTTGCCGGGATTCCGGTGTTCATTAAAAATCTTCTTACTCTCTCCCACCTTTAGCTGTCACTCATAACGCTATCTCATGAGGTAAAATTGAATCTGGAACTTGATATAACCTGTGGTCTTATTGCTGTCAAGGTTAAGGTTGCGTTCTTCTACTGTGATTATTTTCTGTGAGAAAAACTCGATCTATATTGCTTTAGAATGTTTTTAACACCCACAGTGTCATATTTTATATTCATAAAGCTGAAATAAGAAACCGAAAATTTGCGCACGGGCTGGACTTGAACCAGCAACTTTCTGGCAAACCGGGCCATACGCTCTTACCAATTGAGCTACCGTGCTGTCAGTCCGACACTGTGAAATTTGTGGTTTCTTATGAAAACGTCAATTGCGTGACGTTAGCGCCATCTAGCCGTCTGTTAATGAAACAGATGGCCCAAGCAGTTATTCTTTACAGAATAAATTCAACTTGGAAATTGATTTCGCTTCGCTATCTAATGCTTTAGAATGTTTTTAACACTCACAGTGTCATATTTTATATTCATAAAGATGAAATAAGAAACCAAAAATTTGCGCACGGGCGGGACTTGAACCGACCCGTCTGGTGTAGTGGTCGAGAGTGGCCCGGTTTGCCAAAAGGTTGCTGGGTCAAGTCCCGCCCGTGCGCAAATTTTTGGTTTCTTATTTCATCTTTATCGATCTATATTTTTAACAAGGAATTAAATATATGATATCGCCCGCGTTTTATGTACTCTGTTTTCTTCCGTGCCGTAACTGTCCTTCTAATCGTGTGTTCTATGTATAAGGACCGTAAATAAACTGAAAAAATATGAGGTTTCATCACTCGCCAAAATACATTATCTCTAACCTCATAATGACATCTATAATCACACAGCTAAATTTATTTATTTGACGACCTCCGTGATCGAGTGCCTAGCACGCTGGTTTCAAGCGTTGCCATCTCGTGAGGTTCTGGGTTCGATTCCCGGTCGGGTCAATGTAGAAAACGATCCTTTCTATATTGTCTCGGGTCTGGGTGTTGTGGTACCACTGTTGTGTCTGATTTCCATAACACAAGTGCATTGGCTAATTACTTTGAGATCAGAACAATGTATTTGGTTGGTGTCCAATATATTGTATATCTATTTATTTGTTTTTCTCATAGTCAAAATGAAAAATGGTATAGGTGAAAGCAACCATTTCACTCTCGAATTATTGGCCAAAAACACCTCGAGTGAAATGGTTCACTTTTTCCCCTTGGATAACAAACAAGTATAACTGAAGAAAAGAAACAAATAGGATGTTCGATGGAAGACAACTTTATACATACACATCCTCGGCGTACGTCCGTGCCATACGATGTGTCATTAATCTGCGTTTTTTAATTGAATTAAAATTTAAAAATGATTATTGCTTTTACAATGATACAGGTACATATTGAAATCAAGTCAATATACAATAATTCAACTTTTAGGGCCTACCCACCCGTATCGAAACCACCCACGTAGTTGGGCATTAAACACAAGGCTTCATAATTTGTAGTACTTGCCGAACTAATGATTGTTACCGATGATGATTACTCAAAATGAGAGTCACAAATCCTATACGCTGAGTTAAAACTCGAGTGCCGGCGGGGCTCATAACGTGAAAAACTGGCGGCCGTCGGGCAGTAAAAGCCTAGACCGCAGACCATTCGACCGAAGCCACGGCAAAGGACGTCCCCCAACGAGATGGACGGACAACCTTGTGAAGATCGCAGAATCGCACTGTACGCAGACCGCGACTAGTATTATAAGGTCAGATTTGTTTCAAACGGGTACAAGTGGTAAAAAAATCGGGATTTAGGGTTTAATTCAGGGTCTTTATTTTGCACTACTGTGTGCACCAATACTTTGAAACTACAATCTTCTTCTTGAAGTTGATCCATGTCCAAAAACCTATGAAAAATTAGATCTTCAATAATGTTATCTATAGATTTTCAATTATGTAACCATTGACGTATAAGTTAATGAATCATTCTGGAGAGAAAACGGTTTTAATAATTCCAATCTGCTATCCTTGAGATCATTTAATGATTTATAGATTTTTATGAAAATACTTTTTTTTTCATTGCTTTATTACATTTGTCAGGGTTCATTTAGCGTCCCGATCAGGTACGCGTCCCCAGTCCCCTGAAAATCAAGACCTTCCGCGAAAATCGGGACACTTGGCAACACTACGATGTATTTCAGAACCAATGAATTTTAATAAACAATTTATTATTATTATTATTACTACTCGCGACCGGTCGCTGTGGAAACCGTGTCTTCAGCAATGGGCATCAATTGAATGACTATGATGTGAATGAATGAATATTATAACAATCTTTATTACACGTTTTGAAATACGTTATATATGACTGTGCACGCGATAGACTACGACTAACACTGATTTACCTTCTTACTAAATTAAAAGAGACCGACAACTTTTTTTTTAAATGTCAAACGGAATAGCTAGAAGCTGCTAAAAAAAATTAGAATCCGTGGACAAGTTGGCGAGGACATCGAGAGATCGCCATAAAAAAAAATATGGACTACACTAAACCACGCATTTTTTCAATTTGATGTTTCAAAATCATTTTTTTTCTTACGTCTCTTTTCATTTATTAAAAAAAGAGAGGTTTTATTTAAATCCAACAATCCAAAATAATCCCAACGCCTACTAAAATATCATCAGCAATATAAACTTCAAATTTATTTGCAGTCGTCGGTACAAAATTCATTTTATCGTTATTCGTTGTTTAGATTTGAAGTATCTTATTAGCATGCAATAAAAATATATCTTGTGTATACTTTTTATGGGCTGTGCTGTGGTCCAGTTATTTATTTTAGTTTTAATTTTTAATAAGTTAAGCATAGACCGTATCCTATTTGTATATCGGCTTATTTTTCAATAGTCAGATAATAAATATTCGTCAAACAAAATACAATATGGATAATTTCAAAACGTCACCTAATTCTCAGCAATCATACGTAACTGTAATTTTTTTAAATCTTTTGCTTTATAATTTATCAGTCTGATCTGACCATTGAAAAATCGGCCCTTAGTAAATTAAATAAAATGAGGGAAAAACCGCTGAACTATTATTTTTTTTGTGCAGTAAGTCAAAATCTAGATCTTGTCTTACCTGAAATGACGCGCCCACGACTTAATCAGTGCATTTCGATGCATGAGTCCAAATTCTCTTTCAAGATGGCCCTCCGAGCACTTTACAAGGAAGATATATCGAACTTGTCTCACTGACCTCTTCTTTTTTTCTCACATGTGTACCATTAGTATTATTATTATTTGTATGTACTATGTGTATGTTTATTATTCCATGATTATGTATTAATGTATACGGTATTTATGAAATAAGTAGTATGTATGTTTATTTGTTGTTTAAATACCTATCGTAGTTTCAATCAAGCTCTTACTTTTGCCCTTCTATCACTTCCTTCGCGCCGCCAGCAATTTCTCTATATAGACCTGTGGTTGACTAGTAGAGAATGCTTTTAGCATTAAGTCCACCATATGTACCTTTTGTTTGTGCATGAAGTGTTTTAAATAAAAATAAATAAATAAATGAGTGCAAATATTAGTAACGACACTTCATCAAGTTGGACAACTAATCGTTTGAGTCTCACCGGCAAGTGAATGACCAATTACAACGGCATTTGTATATGTGTTGTGTCCATATTTTGAATTTGCTTGTGTGCGTTGATGCGATATTGGGGCGCGTCATATCAGCTTAGACAAGCGGCACATCCGTATCAATGGTCGCTGCCAATCTCCGCATTTTCGAGAAACACTTGTCATAGTCTAGGAAACAAAAGATGATCAACAAAACTTATCGCGTCCCACTTACTCACAGATTTATTGATTACGCGCTATCTAGACCGATTTATGGCACATGTACGTAAAGTAAATGAAATACATACATGAATGATACTGCATGTCTATTTGCCAAAATGGTTGTGGTTGATGGCTTGATATATAAATATAAAAAACCTGCGAACTCTTTAAACGTTTTTTATTATAGGAACATGTCAGTTCGTCTCTAAATATACGAGTAACTCCTGATGTACCAGTGAGTTGTTTGTACTAAGTATAGATGAAACCATTTGTTGGAGTTGATGACAAATGGCGTGAATTCATGGCGCACGAAGTTTGTTAGTGGTGTCAGTTCCATACGCTATTTATTATTACTATCATCATAACAAAAATATACACATAATTGCTTAATTAATAGCATTTTAAAGCCTTTTATAGGCTTGTCTAGATAGCTAGTAATAGTAGTTTTAACTGCGTTGGTGTGGTTGGTGGCACAGCGGAAGAAGTGCACTTTAAAGCGACGGCTGCGCCAGATGTGTACCGGGTTCTATCCCCGGGTCGGGCCAAAAATATGTACGTGGGCTTTTCTATCTAGAAATTCTTAGGGCAGCCCAGAGTTTGGAAGTGGCGGTGTTTCACCCCCGCGCCTCGGAAAGCACGTAAAGCCATTGGTACTGCGCCTGCTCTCTCTCCGGGCGCGTCAGCTCGCTGTCCGATCGGGCTATAAGAGAGAGAGGAATAGAGAGTTCACCTGCGTTTGCGCACACACGCGTGCACTATAATATGCCCCGCGCAATCGGTTAGTCGTTGTGACTGGCCAACGTAGTCGAAATCGGCTAGGGCTAATATTATAACAAATAATATCGGTCGGTCGGACAGACAGCACGGTAGCTCAATTGGTAGAGCGTTTGGCCCGGTTAGCCAGAAAGTTGCTGGTTCGTGTCCCGCCCGTGCGCAAATTTTTGGTTTCTTATTTCATCTTTATGATTATAAAATATGACACTGTGAGTGTTAAAATCAATCTAAACCATTAGTACTCTAATTATATCTTCTGGTACAAGTTCCATCCGGCAATACGATATCTGTCTGTATTATGTAAAGCGCCGACGTGTTTTCACAGTCGATCAGGAAATTCTGTTTAATTGAGAGCACCTTTTAATTTAAAAAAAAACCTCATCTCTCATTAAGTACTTTAAGAGACAAAAAATAATTATAAGACAATAAGCGTGCGCACAAAATTACTTTCCAAACATCTCATAATCAGCCAAAGGACGTCCACTGCTGCACAAAGGTCTCTACAAAAAATCTACCTGCATTAAATACAGGCAACGCCCTTTACAAGTACTAGTAGTAGCTTCTTATCTCCGATACCCAATAAGTAAGTGTGCGAGTTATCACCGATTGACGCATTCAGTTATCGACTCCGCGCCATACGATCAGGGTATCAGTGTGTTGAACTAAAACAATGGCGGTGGACAGTGTCACCATCAATTTGGACGTGCTGAAGCCTAGGCCTACAGGTTTGTGTGTTTTAAAAATAAACTTTGTATTTTGGTGTGGAGAGATATGTTATTTTTGGGGTAGATGCACTTGTTAGTCTTCATTAAGCGCGCTGTAGTTAACCTTTTGTGTGTCTTCATAAATGATGTATTAGAAAAAACAATACCAAATTATTTGCTCCCGATCAGTTTAATTGTATGAAATGTAAGTGAAAATTAACAATGTTTTTTAAATATCACTATGCAAAGGTGGACTCTATCTTACTAGTACTAAGGTACCTGTGGCAGAAGATTACTCTTCCATAGGAAAAGGTATATTGGTTTAGAATGTTGTTAACACTTACAGTGTTATATTTTATATTCATAAAGATGAAATAAGAAACCAAATGATAATGGTACAAGGAAAAGGTATATTAACCCATTATGGACTGATATCTTTTATAAACCCAAATCTTTTTAAATTTTTAATATAATGATTTGGCCTGCATATGGGCCAATTTTCATCCATTAAATCTTTTATAAATATTTCAGTTTTGGAAATATGATCGGGTGCCAAATTGCACCTCTAGACTCCTATGTTAGCAACCCACTGTGAACAATTAAACAATAACTTAGAGATTTTACTGGATTACTGGACTTGATGCTTATGAAATAAAACATATTTTTAAATATTTGAAACATTTAATAAAAAAGACAGAAGTTAAATACGTAAAAACAAATAAGTAACATTTAAGTATGAAAATTGTAATTGCAGCTAGCACAAAGCCCAACATCACATTTCAGACATTGAAGTCGTGTTTGGCTTTTGCAGAACTCGGCAGCACATTTCCTTCTCACTCCTTCTCGGCAAGGTATAAGAAGGTGATTGCGCCCATCATATCGTATATCATCCGATACTCGATTACCAGTTCTGGACTGTTTGGAAGCAGCAGTTCGCCCGGCTCCTCTAGGCATGTTTCGGTATCGAGTGAGATAAGTTTGTACAATTTGTCTGCGAAAATCAAGTTGATTTATATCATCTCCAGCTTGACGAGTCAGTACCATCGCGTTGCAAATCGAAACGTCGATTAAATAGCTAAAGATACACCACCACCACTTTTTTCCTCGTATACTGATTCTGTAGGTATTTACATTCTGGTCCATTAAATCTGTTCCGCCCATAAACTTATTATATTGTGTAAAGATTGCAGGCCGCGGAACTTGAACAACCTTCTTTTCAGTTGCAGAATATCTTGACACATTCGCAGCTGGGCTCACGCCATGTACTGTAGACATTGCAGTAACAACCGAGTTATCCTTCCAACGTACAACAATAATTTTTTGTTCCTCGCTTTGAGTAAAGCAGCTGTCCCCACGTTGTGCAGTTTTTAGCATTGATTTGCTTCCTTGAAGTGGAATATCTTTTGGAAGACGGTTTTCCCTAACCGTACCAGTACCTTGGTATCCGCGTTCCTTCAAATTAGTCAACAACTGAAAACTTGTGAAGTGGTTGTCGAAATAAAAACGCATTGGCAACATTTGCACGGTAGATGGCATATTGTCGATCATTTTCATGAGTGGAGCGGCCTCTTTTCCGAACTTCTTATCATATTCTGGATTTTCCTCTACACTTTTTCCCTGATATATTTCAAAATCCAGAAGGTAACCTTTAGGTGTATTCAAACACCAGTTCTTGAAGCCGAAGCGGATGGGTTTACCTCGAATAAATTGTTTGCAACCGTGTTTGCCAAAATATTCGATCATGGACTCGTCATAATTTAGTGTAGGTACAGGGACGTAATGTTCACGAAATTTATTTTTCAAAATATCTATTAATGGTCTCATTTTCCACATCTTGTCGTTCATATTTGGTGAGGTATTATCAGCGAAGTGCAGAAATCGCATTATTGTTTTGAACCTATCTCTACGCATAGCATTATGAACCATCACATTTCTCACGTCGTCGTGCTGGTCCCAGTACAGGATTTTTGATGGGACAGGGTTGTAACCAGAAAGTATCAGTATGGCTAAAAAGGCACGCATTTCATCATCTGTGATTTTAGGATTAGGGCAATTCAAAAAAGCTGCGTACTTTGTAGATTCTTGAACCAACAATTTGATAACCCAGTCATCAATAAACAATTCAAACATCTCTGCTGGAGATTTACCTCTATAAGCAGAATAGTTGCACTCCGGGAAAATCAAAGCATCATCAGATAAGTCTTCAGTTATCCATTTATGAGACGACTTTGATCTCTTTCTTACAGGTTCCTCATTTTCGTCATCGTCACCAGAGCTGTCTTCCATAGATAAATCAATATTACGTCCTTTACCACCTCGTCCGCGTAAAGCACCACGACCTCGGGTTGCGCCGCGGGAAGCTCCCCAGCTTCGAGTAGATCCACGACTGCGAGAAGAGTTGCGACCACGAGAAGAACCGCGCCCACGAGATACACCTCGACTGGAGCAAATAGTTTCTGACCCGGTATCGTCTTCAGAATCAGATTCAGGAATAGGACTTCGGCATCGTTTTCTCGTTCGCAAAGTTCGGGCCGTTGTGGACACTGATAGTTCACAACGCGCATTCAATTGACGACCAGATAAGTTATTTACGAGTCCACCTTCATCTTCATTACCTGAGTCCTCGTCAGTATGGACTGCAGGATCTGGAGGCTCGATATATAGACATCGTGGCGCCACGTCGTCGTCATTTTCAAGGATAGCCAAAGCATCGTGAATTGTACAGCCTCTATAAGTAAGAAAAAATGGATTATAGACAAATTTAATATTTATTTTTAGAACATACTAAAACCACAATTATATAAAAATCAATCTGTATTTTTGCAATGCCAAACAACTTAAATTACATGAATAAGTACGATGTTAAAGCCACATACATAATAAAATAAATATTTATTAAAAAGCTAACATAAAAGTCTACGGGTGCCGTATGGCATCTTGCAAAAAAAACGTATAATATTTGAGTAAATATACTAATTCAGATCATCACATCTATTTTAGGCGACTTATTGTTTAATTATATACAGGAAAATATACATATAGCTTTCTAAATTATGAACATAAAATATAAAAATTGATCACTTACTTAAATACGGCGTCCATTGTTATCACTTTTATGAAATGTCTAAATTCGCGGCAAAATTTCTACAACTGCGCAATGCGCAAACTAATCTCGATGGCCGTGGCGTACGGTCCTTTTCACGCACTATCTTTTAAAACAAAAACCTATCGAAATAATTCATAGACAAAAAATATATGCGCGAAAATTTGAACATATGAATTTGGGTGCCGTTTGGCATCTGTAGTCCAAAATGGGTTAAGGAAATCGCCTACTACGCAGCGGGTTGCGGGTTCGATCCCCGCACAATAGTAACATTTGTGTGCATGAACATGTCTGTTTGTATTGGTCTGGGTGTTTTCTATGTATATCATGTATTTATTTACAAACAAAAAGTATTTAAGTATTATATATCCGTTGTCTGGCACCCATAACACAAGCTTTGAGTAGCTTACTTGGGGCTAGATGGCGATGTGTAGGAATGTCCAAAGGATATTAAAGGAAAGGATATTTATATATGTATATAAAAGCAAGTTACGTATGACTTAATAAATTTACTCTATCAGAAGGAGCGGTGGGCTGGTAGAGTATGCCTTAAGGCATTGAGGTCGTCAATTCTACAACACTCAGTGCAATATTAAAAAAAAAAACAGAAAGTTCAATTGTGAACACTTTATTGCACTGGCTGGCACACTACATTGACAACTGTGTAGAAGATTGTTCCTGGTTAAAAAGGCAATATAGGATAGTTAAGTTGCTATATAGGATAAATTCTGAGTACATACTTATAACATTAATAGGTAATTTAACTTTTAACGGTAAACTAAAGTGCGCTTGTGTTTTGGTTCTATATTCTTGAAAAAATATTAAACTTTGCTAACCCGCTGCTTTGCCTTCAAACATATTTTTATCTATTTATATTACTTACAGCGTATGGACAGTTAACTTCTTATTTTATGTACATTCGTGAAAATTTTATTCGAATTGAGATATTGAATAAAGTTATAAGCAGTGAAGCCTGCAGCAAAATAAATAGAAACGAAGCGTTTGTCAATTTTTAGCTCTTTGTATATGTTTATTAAAAAAAAAATATTAGAAAATAATATCAACCATGCTTCTACATATATTTATAATGCCTAAAATAGCTATGATTTCACCATTCAAGGGAATATTGAACTAAAATGCTTTCTAAATTCGGGCTGGTCATTTAAAAAGTAAAGTTCCTTAGTTTTATTTAAATAGAAATAGTCTATTCTGGTAAGGTTTATCGATAAATAAACGCTTTACTTTGCATTTAAACTTGCAAATATTTTACTTGTTGCTAAGTAACTAATTAATATTAATTAAGTTTTATCATACCGAAGCTGGTTCTTTACATTTGAGGAAAGGTTGAAAATAGAGTAAAAATTGAAAATTCAAATATTCTTAACATAAATACGCGATAAACTACTAACAATTAGGAACATTTTTCTTTTTGTATATTTTCTTTTAAATGTAATATAAGGAAGACAGCCGTCACATGTGCCTAATTAAAACAGTTCTTTTGTATTTGTTTGTAACAAAAAATATAATCGTTATCATATCAATGAGTAAGGTGCCAATCAATCAAATTACAATGACACAAGACAAATTGAGAAACCAACATTTTAAGCACATTTGTGTGGTACTCCTCGCCCATCATGAGTTATAATTTTGCGATGTATTTTTTTTGCAGATCTTTTTGCGTTACAATTCATATCGAAATGATAACCTACTTTTTAGTCTGCTAGAAACAAAATAAAATATAAAATCGCCACAAATGATATCAATGTATACCTCTTGTATGTTATTTATGTCCATGCGACGTGATAATTCGAACTGTTTGTTATCTGTTCTGAAATTCCTGTAAACTTTCACACAACTAATTAGTGTATTCATTATTTTTATCTAATTTATATTAGTATGAGATAAAAATAATGAATTATTGTATTACTAATTATACCAAATGCTACATTGGGATGACATTCTATATTCAGTGTAAGCATAGTGTAGTTGAGTCGTACATTGTATACTCAGTTACTTTAGTGTGAAACGTGCCTTATATGCGCGTGAGTTTATTGCGCCAACTACGCTCATATTTTGGCAATCTGTGCTCCTAATATCTTTCCTTATCTACGACGCGTGGTACTGTTTAGTATTTCCTTAGAAAACACCCGAGTAACTTATTGTCTCACTAATTGGGCGATTAAAATGAAAATGACTGTTTTAAAACTGGTAAATTGTGAAATCATATGGTTAAGCAACCATCGGCGGTATATTACTGAAATGCTCAGTATATTGTGATATTCGAGTGAAAATGTTGGTTGTGTTTGTGGCTGTGTTTCCGCAATGTAAATTTCGGAGTGGAAGTTTAAAATGAATTGTGAATAAACCAAAATAACACATGTGTTTTAGCAACGTAAGGTTTATATCAACTGTGTACAAAAACAATACAGTGTTTCGAAAGTGAACGATATCATGTTTCGAAAGGGCCATAGAGACGTCCCTCTATAGAGGCAAGACGCCATGTTTTGTCGCTGTCACAGATAATAATGTTCAACGAGGGTTTCGAGTTCGATTGTAAGTCTGTCAAACTTTGTTGTAACTTTGCGTCAATGCGATTGCGATAGGGTGTCTTCAGTGATGTTCTTACAATATTCCTGTCTTGTTATGTACTGCATACCATGATACAAGTACATATATGTTATACTTCCTCCGATATACATTTCTTGTCAGAACCAGTATTCATAACAAACATTTAAATCTAAAATAACATTTTCAGTAAACGAGACAATGAAGTTGAGCCAATATATCGCATCAAAGTTTTGATTGTGCACGGTGGTTCATTAAGATAATAATGACTAATTAATAAAGTTTTATTAGGAATAAATAAATGGTGACTGCATTATCAGTCCTAAATATTTGTATTTCCATAAATACATTTTCAACACTCAAAAGTACTTTTTGCAATATCCTTATTATTACTTAATACGTAACGTTAAACTAAATAAAAGGTTAATAAAACTATCTTGAGCGCCTATAATTCATAATTAGCTGCCTTATAAAGAGATATAAGTTATTTAGATTAAAGTTTCCTTATTGTAGAAATACGCTTAAATAAAAGCCCATTTGCGTAGGCCAGATCTTTCAAACAAACTAACCAGCGGTTAAATGCCAACTCCTTTTTGTCTTTGTTAATAACAAAAAACTGACGGTAGCAAAATTGTTATTAAAGGTCTGGGCCCACTACACTGTATCACTCCATGACCGTGCTGGGAGCGTATCAGAAACGATACGCTCAACTATGCCCACTGTACACAGATATACAGCGTTCTGTCTCACCGTCATATGGAACGAGAGCTTATTTTGCCGGTGCATGATACGCGAGGATGTTGGTCGGTGATGGAACGGTCTAGTAGTGGAAACAGTGTCATATATAGTTTTTAATACATAGATTATTTTTTGCCTATCACGTTCTTAGTTCTTATGCTACGGTATTAGACAGAAACCTTTAACCAAGAGTGACGAAAATTCAAACCACTGACTTTCCAAAATCAGATAAGAAATATTCTTCGAAGAAAATACATTACACTTAATTTGAAAATTTCAGCTAATTTTCAGCAATCATTTATGTACATGTAATTTTAAAATCGATCCTAAGAAAAGAAAATTTATTAAATTAACTCGTATCTAACTAAACTAAAATAGGTATGGACGTTCAAATGGATTTAAACTCGAGGCCATAGAGCAATTTAGTGACAACATTTTTGTTGTCTTTTAACATTTTGATACAAATTTTAAGACTCTAAATTGTAAGTATCACTCTCGTATGTCGTTCAAAGTTCTTCCTGCTACGAGTATGTGTATTAAAAAACCAGTTATCAGTGGCGCATTGCAGATTTTTACTACTTATCTATAAACAAAGAGTGAGTCGTAAAGTTAAAGATTATTAGTTTGTTAAATGTTGCGAGTTCAGATTATGTTCTGACTATTATCTAAGAACAAGGCTTAAGTCTCTACCTGTTTCAGTATTTTGTACAAGAAGTTGTTTTAAAGATGAAAATATTTCTTAATATTTTTGTTAACGTCCTAGATAGATCACAGGATCACGCTGAATGCAGACTGATCGTAAACGTTTGCTACGTAAAACCGTGGGAGACCTATCTTGAGCGGTGGGCGCCCTTTGGCTGATAATAATGATGATGATGATTTTTGCGGATGAAATCCTTGGTATTGTTTTTTGTAACCCTCTCATTTACATGAACTGCTTTCCTAACTGAGGTGAAGCCTTAAAATGAGTTATTTATGTTTCTATGAGTTCTTCGTCTGCATTCATAAAAAATATATCTTAAACGATGTTAGGCCTACTTTCGCAGTCCAAAGTTAGCATTTAGCATCTATCCCAGGTTCAATCAAAGCATCGTACTGTCTCTGTTTACATCGAGGAAACAGACAGCGACAAAATATAGATATATAACCCAGTCAAAACTAATCCGGGTCTGCGTTACTTGCGTTTGAGACGCATTCCCCTTACCCCGAAGCCTATATAATTTAATGCCACCATGACCCAGACTAAAGCCAAGTACACACTGACGCTCGCTTCCCCCCACAGCGGAAGACGACGCGTCGTTATGCGACGAAGACGCGGCGGTGGAGGCGGCGGCCGCGTTCGCGCGAGCGTGCGCTCCCGACACGCAGCGGCTGCTGGCGCCCGCCGCCACTAGTACGCCTTATGTCGACCGACGGCTGTTGGACGACCATGAGCGGTGAGTACACTTTATAAAGTCCGTTTTGATTTGCTACTCGAATATTGTGAACAATCTTGACATGCCTTATTAAAATGGAATGTTTCATTTTAAAATAAAAAAAAAACACAAAACGCACGACTAACATAGGTAATTCATTGTTGAGTAATTAGATATTTTTTAATGAAATAATTAATTAATTTTATTCACTTATATTGATTGGAATAAGGGACAGAATCTATTAAATCACTTTTTAATATGGGTCACTTTAAAAAAAAACTTTATTATAATGTTGCCCTGTCTGTTTATTAATAAGACAAGCCGCCACGTACACAAATTTACCAAGATACGCAAACAAGCAATGGTTAGTTCTTTACGATTGTAGGTAGTAATAATAATAATGACAGTGCGGCGCAGAGGCCCGGTGAATACCTTCCGACTCCTCTCTCGACAGAGCGTCGTCCAAAGAGCAAGAAATGCTCAGAAGTGCCAGTAAAACTAAATAAAACACTACATAAAACCTTTAACATTGTTTTTAAAGATTTAGGTCAATTGAATAAAAAAATATTGGGGGTGTCTGAGGTTTTGTGCATTCAACATTAGGTACACGTTGTATTAGCTCTTTAGAGACGTGCTTTAGTTAGAAGGTTGGCTTGAAGTGGCGGTGAAGCGACGGCGGTATTTGCGAGACGCAGCAGGTAGACCATCGGTTTTTAGATGAACACAGCACAGCAGTAAGTAAAGAGCTTTATATTAGCATAACTAAGAGTTCATTAGACATACTAAATAAGCTATTAGCAGCGGCGTTCGCGACATGCTTCGGTTTCTAGCGCCGGCCTACGATTTATGATGGCTGTTGGACTACCATACATAAGTGAGGACACAGCTTTATTTTAGTTTTCATGCTTCTTGTAAGAACCAAGCACGTGCATACAAAATTCCGTGTGAAAGTTCAACAGAAAATATTTCCGGTAGTCGCTTTGTCGTCGTCGACTTTCGTGTGACCGAGACCTTAGAATTGGAACACGACAATGATCTTCCGGGACTCTTGCCTTGTGTTCCTCCTATTTACGTTTGTATTGCTTCAATGACATTTGCAGGTGCCGTACCGTTTAATGAATGGAGTTGTTATAGCGATTTGTTTGTCTCAGAATTAGATAGGTCCTATTGCAAGATTAACTTGGTGGAATAAATTGCACCGCAGGAAACAGCCAAGGAATGTTTCAAGAAAAAACCAACAGTCGTTAATTCTAAAAGTAAAATAAAACTTAACGAGAATCGCTTATTACTTCACAACGGGACGCAAATATTTGTTTTCGTCAAAATTATCTCTCGGCTGCGCGATGTCGCCAGCCGGCTTTATGCTATTCGGGTTGTTAAAATATCAGGTGGTAAATATAAATGAATTCACTACGAAGATTGTTTTTTTCCCGGCACAAATATTGTCATAACGTTTGCTGATTCTACAATTACGTAATAAACACCAATGTGCACTCAACAAGGCGTGTAATAAGTAAAAAAGCATCTTTCAACTACAAAGTAGGACTTGATATATTATCAAGTCTATTTTCGATGCAAACATGACGTCGGACCTATACGCGAATTCAGAAAAAAACATTGACACACAAACAGGAACACACTGTCAGCCTATTCTGAGCTTGATTTTGTAAACCCCAAGGTCGTAGTGCTTAGATATTATAATTAAACTGTCATTAACCCCCGTACTGTTTGATTAATTTGTTTCATCATAAATTAACTTTCCAATACCCACGTGCGTAAACTCGTGCGCAAACCACGTGAGTCACGCGATACGCAGTCAACACTCTATTTGTGATGATCGATTTATGAATTTCATGAGCTCCGTCGATATTATTAGACTCCCCTCAAAATAATAACCTCAAATATAACTCTTCATCAAAACAGTAAGAGGAATGCGGGGTATTAACAAAATCCCTTCCGATAACAAACTGAAAGATATTTCAGGAAAAGTGCTAAAAGCGTTAGTAATCTATGACGCATTAGACTCACGATGTGTTTATACCGTACCCATTACGTGTCAGTCAAAATCAAAGTTATCTCAACTTATCTATACAAACCACTCTCATATGTTTGACAGCCTCTCAAAATTAATGGATGCCTTCTCAAAGAGTACTTTTGTCACGTCAAAATTAATCTCAGAATTCAAGAGTATATTGAATGCGGTTTCCCTCATTTGACGTTCCACTTAATCAAAGCATAGCTTGTCTATTTGCTCCAGTTTCCTTCAGTTTTCAATTTAACTTAGGGAAGGTACCTTACGTATTTTTACCCTCATTGCCTTAACCTACAGTATCAAACCAAATTATATGACCGACATCTCTGATTAATTTGTACGTGTGAGGTCGGATATATTTTCCCCCAAATCTACAATTTTTCATAGTGAAATGGTTTGTCAGCAGATTTATTCAACAGACCCTTTTTCCGGCTGAGATGTGATTTATTCCAGAGGCTTGGCGAAGTTTTATTTAATCGCAGTTAACTTTCGGGTAACAAAGCTGCTATATTACCAATAAGTCTACTCATTTCTGTACTACGTTTATATCATAAATTATTTATCTGTGTTTAATATATTCTTGGTCTAGTGTGAAATGACGATTTATTTGAACATTCATTTAATTCCATTCGTAACTCACTCACTGCTCATATTGACGAGCTTTCATAAGATAAGAATAAAAAATATATTTTACCAGCTAGAGGCGTAGTAGTTTCATTTATATCTCAAAAATTACCTTATGAAAGCGAGACGCAATATTTTTATATCTTAAGCTAGCCTTCGTAACATAAATATGATACTGCAATCTTTTCAAATTTAATTCAGAGCGTAATATTGAGAAAACTTTATTCTAGCTGCGCAGTTTACGATGCTGTTTTTTTATTTCATTGAATAGGAATGTACCCTTTGGGGTGTATTTTATTAACCTGAATAAAGCAACGCAATCTTAAATTTCTTCAACTTTGCAAGGCTTCAGTCAGTGACCATAGTGTTACTGTGTATTGTAATGTTAATAAACATTTATCAACCCATATGTACGGACAATAGTACGTCAAGGTAAACACTGCGGTATCTTAAGTAGATGTAATAAGGGCTAGTTTGCAACAAAAGTGAGTAACCTGATATGCTGGCGACTGTACGTTCGTCACGAAACGTCCCTTCTGAGTTTAGTCGTATTCGGAAAGGAGCCCTGAATATTTAAAGAGGCAGTCGATGTCGAACTTATGTACAGTGGCCAGCACCTCATGTTACCCACTTTTGCTGCAAACTAGCCCTTATTACAATGGAATAAGATTCCGCAGTGTTTGCCTTGACGTGCTGTTGTCTGTACTTACGTGCCTATCGATTGGTTTCAGGCCTTTACATACATTGAATGGGGAACAATTAAGACAAATAATTTATGTATAGATAAGAACTATCAAAATGTGTAACAAAGTCTCTCTCTTTAGATTACATTTAACACAAATTTCACTATTTTTGAGAATAAAACAAGAGAAATAAAGCAAACTGATATTAATGTTCTGCAGCCGTTAATCCTTGTCAGAGGCCCAATAGTAAAGTCTGACAGTAAGATAGCTTTAATTTTTAAGCTAACTTCATAAAAAATCTTCAATAGTCTAGTCTTGAAGATAATAGAAAATCTTCAAAGGTATTATCAACTGACTTTCATATTTTGATTCATCTTCATCATCATAATTATCAGCCAAAGGACGTCTACTGCTGAACATAGGCCTCCCCCACAGTTTTCTACGGCGACCGATCACAAGCGGTCTGCATCCAGTTTCGACCTGCGATCTTTAAAAGGTAGTCTGTCCATCTTGTCGGTGGACGTCCTACGCCGCGAAGTTGATTACGCTTCCAATAATAACTAATGGTTCTATTTCGTTGATGTAAGCATGAAACATTAATAGCTCTTTACACCATGTAATCAGAGCTCGATCAGACGGCACACAAGCGGAGCACTCTCGCATCAATCAACAAACACGTCAAGCGGCGTTTGAACAGCGATAGAGTGACAGTGTGACGCTGCCTTTATCTGTGTACTTTTGCTTCCGAACGTGTTGTTGTTTCGAGGGTCCAGGGTGGGTGTATTGTCTCTGTACCTAATTTAGTTAATCGATTAACGTTAAAGTTTCTCTAGAAAACAATCTTTACTATTATTATAAAGCTGAAGATTTTGTTTGTTTGTTTGAACGCGCTAATTTCAGGAACTATTGGACCAATTTGATGAATTATTTTTGTGTTGGATATCTTATTTATTGATAAAGGCTTAAGGCTATAGTAGGTACATCACGCTACGACGGGAGGGGAAGTAGAAAACCCAAAACGTGCGAAGGAAGTCGCGGGAAACCGCTAGTTGGTATATACATGTATAGCCTGTTTTAGCTTTTATTAATCTTTTGTTTTTTTTTAATTATTAGCGTTATGTTTCAAAAAGTTATTTAATCGTAACCAAATGTCTAAAAACTTTAACAAAGTATAGTTTTTCCGGACTGACGATAACTAGGGTCACAATAACGAAATTGTCTTACAAATCTTAAAATAAGATTGTGACGTGATTTATTTTATCGCCTAAATTAATATGTCAACGAGATAACACACAAAAGAAGTGTTTTTCTCCTTCCTTTGTTGGTTTGTTTGAAGAGCTTACGAACAGTTTTCCGGGCCTGATTATGTCACTTACACACATCTACATTTTATTCTGAAAGTAATGAAACCTTACATGAAAAGCAATTCTATTTATTTAGTTCAACTTTGTTGCACTGTAAGTTGTATAATTTTTTGACTAATTTATAACGGCATTTTCTACCAGTCAACTGTTAACTATTTAACTGTTCAGATCAATTAAAAATACTTCACTCTCCACATTTCATTTCTGTTGAGCCCAAACGTATCACTGATAGAAAATGACACTTGGTTTTGATTCCAACTTTTGCACCTATGTTTGGTGCCATAAAGCTTAAAATATGTATCATATTCTCGTTCAGTTTCCACACTTTGATATCATAATAAATCTGTACAGGACGGCGTCTAAATGTTAAATAGTATACATTTGTTGTTAGATCTATAATTTGTAAAATCGTTTATTTGTTAGTTTTGTTTAAAACTTATTGTGAATATTTGTATGTTAATAAATAAAGTAACAGCCGGGGTTATAGGAAACACATTTAGTAGGCACACACCCTCGTATAGGCTAGCGAGGACTAGAAGAATCATAGGGAAAAAGGACGCGGCTCTCTTTACGGTATTGCCTTTTTAAATCAAAATATAAGCCCGCTCTATTTCCTTCTCTTTCTAATCATGAGATGGCACGCGGCTTTCCTTACGGTAACGCCTTTTGACCGCGAATATCACGCGCGGCCATCTCCCCTCTCTTTCTGATCATGAGATGGCACGCGGCTTTCCTTACGGTAATGCTTTTTGACCGCGAATATCACGCGCATGCTATCTCACCTCTCGCTCCCACTGACTTCCTGCTCGCACATTTGAACACAAAATTGTATAAAAGACGGGCAGGAACACGTAGAAAATGAGTTCGACGAGTCCACGAGCCCCACCAGCCGCAGCTAGAAGAACCATCTCTCCTAAGGAACAGGAAGAGCCCTAGAACACAGAAGAAAGAACACTCAAGAAAGAACATTCTAGGAAGAACACATTGAAGTTCGATCCAGCAGCGGCTAGAAGAAACATCTCTCCTGAGCAACATAGGAAGAGCACACAAGAAAGAATATTCAAGAAAGAACATTCAAGAAAGAACACTCAAGAAAGAACATTGAAGAAAACACTTGGAACAATTAACGGCCACCTCACCGCACACAATACAGTCCACATCAGAACATTGGGTTGGCTGTTACTCTGAAACCTGACATAGGAGTTTCTCATTTACGCGTCCAACATCAAGACACAAACGGGCGACCGACCGTCTGACTTCGCACCAAATCCAGCTCCGTGCCGTGTTATCCGGCACATTGCTGGTCCTTCGAGCCGGATCTACGTGTGAAGTCTGAAGATTGTCAAGATGCCCGCCACTCGTTCTCGTACGCAAGAGAGAACGCCTACGTCCGAAACAGAAACACCGTCGGGGACCGAGTATACTGGTACCACTATGCCAGATACGTCGGCCACGAGTCAAGCGTCCAGACCGCTGGCAACTGAGCCAGAACACCTCGAAGAAACAAGACAACAGCAAACAGCACCGCCGCCGGCGGCACTCACTCAGGTGCAACCGCCCGCGGCACGTGCGCAGACGCCTTCAGCGAGATCAAGAAAAAACAAGAAACTACTGAAGGCCCAAGAAGAGCTCTTGCGCATCCAACTGAAGCTCGCCGCCAACAAAGTAGCGGCCATCGAGGCAGAAACGGACACCGATGAAGATGAACTTGACACCGTGATTGAAGACTCCGGCAACAACAACAACGAGCGCACCGGCACCTGGGTCGACGATAGCCGCATGCAAATGCTGGCTATCAACGGGCAACCGCACATCCCAGAGCCACTGCCGCTACCGCCGATACCGACGCAGGCACCTGCCTCGCAGGTCGCGACGTGTCCCACGGCGGGAGAAAAGGAGACAGCACATATCGGCATCTCACCGGCGGGAGTGAACGAGTCGGCATACGCCGGCGCCCCACCGGCGGGAGGAAACGAGACAACGAGAAGTGACATCGCCCAACTTGCCGCTGCCATTACTATGGCTGCGAGGGCGAGTCAACCGAAGATGAACATTGAACTGCCGATATTCGCTGGATCCCATCATGAATGGCTGATCTTCAAAGCTGCATATGAAGAATCGAAGAGCGGGTTGACATCATTGGAGAACCTCGCCCGCCTGCGCCGAAGCCTCAAAGGACGTGCGAGGGAAGCAGTAGAGAGCCTCTTACTGTACAACGGCAACCCAGAAGACGTCGTGAAAACCTTAAAAGCAAGGTTTGGTCGTGCAGATGCCATCGCTATGTCCGAACTGGAGCGACTGCGAGCACTACCGAAGCCTCAAAACACGGCACGGGACTTGTGCATTTTTGCCAGCCGGGTCTCGAACATTGTCGCAGCGCTGGGTGCCATCAAGATGAGGCACTACCTGTACAACCCAAATATCACGAAGAACACAATAGAGAAGCTGACCTCTACCATGCGATATCGGTGGTACGACTACGCGGCTGAACCGGACCTCGTCAAGCTGTCGCGCTTCCTGAACCGGGAGGCCGAACGATGCGGCCCCTATGCACAGCCTGAACAACCGGACAACGCCGCGTCAGCAAAGAAGCCACAACGGGCTTACAACACGAACACAACGGAACCCGAACAGAAAATACACAGCTGCCTATGTTGTAAGAAGACAGGGCACGCCATCGGGAACTGTGAAGAATACAAGAAGCTGAGCGTCAATGATAGATGGGACCTCGCCAAAGAGAAGAGACTATGCTTTCGCTGCCTGCTGTATAGAACGAGAATACATAACTGCCGCAACACGAAGTGCAATATATACGGGTGCCCCCATCCACATCATCAGCTGCTACACCACGCCAAGAGTGGTGAAGAGAAGAAAGAAGAAAAGAAGAATTAAGTAGTGAGTTCCACTTGGACGCCGAGGAAGCCTCAAGCCTATTTGAAGATATTACCTGTGACCGTCGTCGGGCCAAAGAGAAAGATCGATACGTATGCACTTCTCGACGACGGCTCTACCGTCACGCTTATCGACGAGGTCTTGGCGCAGCGAGCTGGACTACTAGGGCCAGTGGAACCACTACGCATTGAAGCAATCGGTGAACGGCAAGTTGAAACGGGGTCCTCGAGGCGGCTCAAGCTGACGATCCAGGGAGCCCAGAGAAAGCGCCACACCATCCAAGCCAGAAGCATCAACCGGCTGCGACTATCCCCGCAGACCGTCAACGAACGCGATCTGGCTGGCTGCCGTCACCTTGAAGACCTGAAGAATCTCACCTACGAACAAGCCAAGCCGGGAATACTCATCGGGCAAGACAATTGGCCACTTCTTCTGGCAGAGTCTACCCGCGTCGGCAATAGACAGCAGCCAGTTGCATCGCTAACGAAGCTAGGGTGGGTCCATCATGGGGCGCAGGCGCGGACGCTGGGACAGAGAGTCCACTTCGTGAACCACGTGACAAAGGAATCGGAAGAGCTAGAGAGAATCGACGAACAACTGAAGGACTTCTTCTCTCTAGAATCCTTTGGAGTCGCGCCTAAGAAACCACAGAACGATCCTGAAGTCCAGGCCTTGAAGATACTGGATGCGGAGACCATACGTCTCGAGGACGGCCGCTTCCAGACCGGGCTGCTATGGAAGTCGGCAGACATCAAGCTGCCTGACATTGGAACTATGCGCTAAGAAGACTTTGTGCCACCGAAAAGAAAATTGAGAAGAACCCTGCATTGAAGGCCAAGGTCCACGAACAAATGGAAGCGTTCATTAAAAAGGGCTACGCTGAAGTCGCACCCGCACAGAAGAATGAAGACAGAACATGGTACCTGCCTTGTCTCCCGGTGATCAATCCTATGAAGCCGGACAAGGTCAGGATGGTGCACGACGCAGCAGCCACCACGAAGGGTGTATCACTGAACGATACCCTACTCACCGGTCCAGATCTGCTCCAATCACTCCCTGGAGTGCTACTGAGGATGAGGCAACACCGAGTCGCAGTATCAGCGGACATCACTGAAATGTTCCTACAAGTTAGAATCCGACCGGAAGATAGAGACGCGCTCCGCTACTTGTGGAGAACAGATCGTGACGCTCCACCTACTGAATACCGAATGACGTCACTGATCTTCGGAGCCACGTCGTCCCCTGCCACAGCGATCTATGTGAAAGACCGTAACGCGAAAGAAGCCGCTAAGACCTATCCCGAAGCTGCTGATGCCATCGAACGCAACCACTACATGGACGACTACATCCAGAGCTTTGAGACAGAAGAGCAGGCAGTCAAGATCGCAAGAAAAGTTAGAGATATCCATCAGCGAGCACACTTTGAACTAAGGAAGTGGACATCGAACTCTGATGCAGTACTACAGCAACTGGACCCAGGAAAGAAACAAGAAAACACGACATGGCTAGAAGAAAAGAAGACTGTTCCAGATACCACAGGAAAGGAGCGAACGCTGAACCTCAAAGAGAGAACCTCGGCCGCATTACAAGACGTGCCGAATGTAACCAAGTTCTCAAGATGGGAACGCCTGGTCCTCACGACAGCCATGGTCCTGCAGTTCTTCAACCTGCTAAAGAAGAAGAAACACAGAACATTCTTCTCAAGAACCAAACCGAAAAAGAAGAAAGATCCATCCTGGGGTACTCAGCACGGCGATAGAAAAACGAAGAAATTGGTTAAGAAGGTTTATGAAGAAAACAAGTATTGGAAGATTCCCGCCGAGCTCATCATTGAAGCCTTCGAAGAAGACAAAGAAAACTTGAGAAGAGGTCATCAGGTCAGCCGCCAGAGCCGACTGATCGAATCGGCGATTGAACTAATCGACGGCCTGATCACCCTAAAGTCCCGAATCTGTGCCAAGCAGGAAGTGGAATTCACTGTCAGCAGTCGACCGCTTACCCACGTTGCGGTCGACCCAGATGAACCCGAAATATTGACGCCGAATCACTTTCTGCTGCTGGAGCCTGCACATGAACCGGCCATGGGACAATTTGAAGACAGAGATCTGCTGGGCAAGACCCATTGGAGGGCGTCCCAGAGAATAGCGGACATGTTCTGGAGCCGTTGGATACGAGAGTACCTTCCTGAACTTCAAAGCCGGCGGGAGCCGCGCGGCCGCGGCCCTGAACTGAAGACCGGCGACGTCGTACTGATCGTGGACAACACTATGCCACGAAACACCTGGCCACTGGGACGAGTTACCGCAGTGTACCCGGGACCCGACGACGTCGTGCGAGCTGCGGATGTGTTGACTCGAGGAGGTATCCTGCGACGCCCCACCAAGAAGCTGGTCAAACTACATATTGAAGAAAAGGACGCCGCCCCTTCCACGAAATGAGTGAGTCTCCGACGGCGCTACGACACACGGCGGGAGAATGTACAGGACGGCGTCTAAATGTTAAATAGTATACATTTGTTGTTAGATCTATAATTTGTAAAATCGTTTATTTGTTAGTTTTGTTTAAAACTTATTGTGAATATTTGTATGTTAATAAATAAAGTAACAGCCGGGGTTATAGGAAACACATTTAGTAGGCACACACCCTCGTATAGGCTAGCGAGGACTAGAAGAATCATAGGGAAATAGGACGCGGCTCTCTTTACGGTATTGCCTTTTTAAATCAAAATATAAGCCCGCTCTATTTCCTTCTCTTTCTAATCATGAGATGGCACGCGGCTTTCCTTACGGTAACGCCTTTTGACCGCGAATATCACGCGCGGCCATCTCCCCTCTCTTTCTGATCATGAGATGGCACGCGGCTTTCCTTACGGTAATGCTTTTTGACCGCGAATATCACGCGCATGCTATCTCACCTCTCGCTCCCACTGTCCTGCTCGCACATTTGAACACAAATTTGTATAAAAGACGGGCAGGAACACGTAGAAAATGAGTTCGACGAGTCCACGAGCCCCACCAGCCGCAGCTAGAAGAACCATCTCTCCTAAGGAACAGGAAGAGCCCTAGAACACAGAAGAAAGAACACTCAAGAAAGAACATTCTAGGAAGAACACATTGGAGTTCGATCCAGCAGCGGCTAGAAGAAACATCTCTCCTGAGCAACATAGGAAGAGCACACAAGAAAGAATATTCAAGAAAGAACATTCAAGAAAGAACACTCAAGAAAGAACATTGAAGAAAACACTTGGAACAATTAACGGCCACCTCACCGCACACAATACAGTCCACATTAGAACATTGGGTTGGCTGTTACTCTGAAACCTGACATAGGAGTTTCTCATTTACGCGTCCAACATCAAGACACAAACGGGCGACCGACCGTCTGACTTCGCACCAAATCCAGCTCCGTGCCGTGTTATCCGGCACAAAATCCTTTCGATCATAATACATATCTAAAAGATTTGACACATTGGTTTCGGTTTACGGTCCATTCTGTATAATATTAACCGCATGCGAACAATTTTTAACCGACTTCAAAAATGGGGCAGATTATCAATTCGACTGTATGTGTTTTTTTGTATATTTTAGAAAATGTTTTCGCTTACCTTGAGGTTCTACCTTCTAGTTTTGAAAGTCTTCGTATAACTGCAAAATAAGAAATAAGAGCTTATAGTCACAGGGAAGTGGGCTCTTATATAATCTTGAACTTACTTATACTGTCACGTATTTCCTCAGTCTTCATAGTCTCTCGTTTATCTCTTAGATTGCACGGATATTGCTACATCCATTCCACTCCGGTAATCGTCACAAATCCGACTATACGCCCTAGTTTTCACATTCAGAGTTAAACCCTTGGTTAAGCGTTGATTTCCTTTGCCATTTGTCTAGTAATATATATCATCTGAAGAAAGATATGCTTTATAGGACAATCTTTCATAACCATCTGAGTATCATCCGTTTTAAAAACTGTATTTTTTATTGAAACCTAGTAAGGGAACGAAGCTCTTCAGGAAGTTAGTTAATCTTTGACGACCTCCGTGGTGTAGTGGCTAAGCACGCTGGTTTCAGGCGTCACCGCTCTGAGGTCCCGGGTTCGATTCCCGGTCGGGTCAATATAGAAATCAAAATTTTCTATATTGTCTCGGGCTTGAGTGTTGTGGTACCAGCGTTGTGTCTGATTTCCATAACACAAGTGCATTAGCTACTTACTTTCGAATCAGAGCAAGGTATGTGAGAGGTATCCAATACAATATCTTTTTTATTTGTGCCTGATTCACACCAATGTTATTTGAGAGTACACCAAGTGCTATTAAGGTCATCTTTTCTCCATCTCGTCACGATACAACTTCAATACTCTATTCCAAAACTCTGAACCTAATAGCTCTATTATAAAGCAATTTTCTTCTCAATTTCTCCATTCACAAAGAAAAACGCTTTTCTCATCGCATTAGAAATTCAAATCAACGTGTATCGGAAACGTGGAGGAACAATGGAAACTTGGCAACATTGTTTGCAAAGATTTTTAATTAAGCGGGAGTGATCCAGTGTGCAGTGAAACACAGGCGTCAGTGGAAGAACACCCGACCTAATTCGATGGTGCAAAGTGGAACAAGTCTTAGGGCTTGAACATAGTAGATACGAGGAGGAATTAACTTTATTATGGGCTAGCGATCGCCCGCCATTGCGTCTGCGCGTTTTGAGTGTGCATCCTAGCCTCCCGTCGCAGTGTAATTTTTTTACGATATGGATGGTTTTTTCCTCGATAAATAAGATATCTAACACACAAAAATATTAAATCTGTCTAGTAGTTTTTGAGATTAGTCGTTGTAACAAATAAACAAAAAAGCTCTTCAGCTGTATAATATATAAAAGTATAGATTGACAAATAAGAACAACTTGTTCAAGATTGTACATCACTTCAAACATAATTACAACCTTTACACACTTGCGCTACTTTTAGCATCGATACAGTCGCGATGCTGACGCGCGTTAATATCAATACTGTCGCGGTGCAGAAGCTGGACATATGACAAATTATGAAGTGTATATTGGCGACTGCATCGATACTAACGCGGGTTAGCATCGATGCAGTCGCGCTTCTGCATCAATGCTAACGCGCGACGATGCCAAATTAATTTGTTCATTGCGTGAGTCGCGATGCGGTCGCAGTATGTAAGAGGTCTTTGAGATTTTCTTTATTGTTGATGTTTACAACATTTATGATATCTTATTGGTCTTTATATTATTTTTCTTCGGCTTTTGGATAAATTAGCGTAGAAAAGTATTTAATATATTTGCCAGCAAACTTGTTTAAATACGTATTAACCATAAAATTAATATTCCTATCGGAATAGAAGGACAAGTAAAAGCCGTCAAACAAAACCGATTTAAGATGTCAGTAACTAACATAAGTAAGTAACATTTGTAGCTTTAAATGAGATAACTTTTCGATCAGGTGATTTATAACAATGTTCCTAAGTTAAATATAGTAGTTTACTGCATGATAAACAGTCGACACAAAATATTGAACATGCAGCTCTAGTGTAAAACTAAATGTTATATACGATTTTAAGCTTTGTTGCATTTTTTATCAAAATTCATTTCTTCTTTCTTCTTCTTTTCTTTGTTTCATTTTTTATCAAAGTTGTTTCGAAAACTAAATGTTATTTCATTTTACAAAATATTCGTCGATATACATTCCCTGTGTTATTCTGTCTTTATTTTTTACGTAAATTAACGTTTGTAGAATAGAATAATCAAACTGCGTACTTTAAATTTAAAGCGCATTGGTAAATATAAGTCGTATATTAAGAGGCTTCGATTTGGACTTATCTACCTGTTAAATGATTATTTGTTGGGGTTATGCCGCTGTAATGCATAACAATCAATCACCGATCAAGTCACCATGTTTCAGACGCATTATTTCTCCAAAATATACACAATTTCACTTTGAAATATAAAAAATCAAATGCACGTAATTTTCAGCGAGCTTCTGCTGGGCGGTCAACTGTTTGACATCTGCCAAAAATGGTTCTGCTACCCATCTCTTTTTATCACACAGTTTGCTGCTAGTGACATCTCGCTTTTGTCGTTCTATTCCAAAGGGATAATAATTTTATGGTATTAACCATTTCAGGCATGCCTTTTGACAAAATAACAAATGATAAGCGAACAGTGTTTGTGTTATTAGGCCACTAAACTTTTCACCTTCATTTTCAATTTGCGTCATTGTCTGTTTTTATTTTATTTATTTTTACAGTCTTTAAAAGCAGACCCTGTTTCATGTAACTGGCAAACTATCTCAGTTCAGTGATCATTTATTTCTTTGATTTATAAAAAATCGCTGCCTCCTCACCAATGAGGTCTCACCACAAACTTGAACTAAGAACTTCCCTCTTAGTCGCGACGGGGGTTGTGACGGAATGACGTACATTATACCTGGAAACAATGGTTGTCCTTACATGACAGTAACTTGACTGACGTTTCCATAGCCTACCCCTTTCAGACTGACATGCTTTCCATTTCCCATATTTCTACTTCCATATGCGAATGTTTAGACTGGAAAGGCAACTATATTTTTAAAGACTTTATGTAACAAAGAAAATCAACGAGAAAATCTTGTTTTTTTTCTAAATCAGCGCTATCGTTCTTCTGTTGAGTTATGTTCCTTATTATTGGCTAAGTAAATATCCTGCTCTGTTCACTTTTGTTTATTTAGCTTTGAAGAAAATAAGAAAATTTTCAGTGGCGAAAAATTCGTCTTGAATTTGCAATAAAGAGTTCATTCAAATTTTTTTACAAACGATCTTTACTTTCAGGCTCTCTTTATTTACTTACAGGAAAAACACCATAGTCTGATGCAATTGTATTCCGAAACCCCATATCATGTTTCACTCGGAGCCGTCTGACTATCATTCAAATGCGTCATCCGTCGGGTACACGTCACGGTAGTCATCCCCGTGACGTCACGGCTCTATCGGGCCGACCGGTCGTCCGATCGGTCACCCCATCGATTCGGTGAGAGAGAGGGCGTGCCGGGGCGCACTTTTATCCTCTGGAGGTGTGAGGTGCTGCCATTATATTTGCTTTTTTTTACCACCCACTTATTAATGAGTGTCTTGAATCCGTGATGGAAAGTTTTCCATTATATTTAGAGTTTCTTCACCACCCAATTTTAATAAAACTGGTGTGATGGAAAGTTTTCTTCGTTTTCGGGTTATGATTTTTTGTGAACCCTCAGCGTAACTTCGAATCGTAGAGTCCTTGTATTATTTTGTAGAAGACAACTTTTCGTTTTTAAGTACAGTACTGTCTAACGGAGGTACGAGTATTTATTTTTTAAATACCTACATCCAATGAAGAATATTCCAATAAATCACTTATCAGCAAATTAAATACTTAGGTAAAACTAAAATCTACTCGCCATTGATAGTGCGAGACCCAGTAATCTATACATCTTTTAAATATAAACAATCAAATGAATTGTTACAAAAAGTTTCCCCAATTATAGGGTAAATTACCCCGCTCTTCGGTTCGCGCATCTCACCACGCTCCCTCTCCGTTTGAGTCCACAGTCGGACCGCGAACACTGCGCAGGGCTGACGAGCGCGCCGTATCGACCGCCTGCTACCGCGTACTATAAACAACATCGCTGTCGAACGTTACATTTTCATATACAAAAGAAATACCCTGAAAAGTAATCGAATGAATCGCTGAAACGTGAATTGAACTCTAGTGAAAACTTCGATCTAACGAAAAGTATATAATCAGCTATTACGTTGTTTTTCCACGTAAAAGTCGCATTTCAGTCACCCCTGTGAATGTTAGTTCTACAATATTGCATCAAGATCTCTTTCTATTTCTTGTCTATTTTCAGTTTTACAATATTGTATGAAAAGTATTTCCTTCTCAGTGTAGTACTAAAGAAATGTTCGTGACCACGGAAGCCGGTGCCAACGACCATGTTATGATTTCCGTGTGCGGGCATATACGAGAGTGTATTACAAACAAATGTGCCGATGAGGAAAACACATTTCGCCGATTTGGTGGTACCCACGTTTTCAATCGAGAAATATAGCGGGTTACCAAAGCACTTCAAAACACTAGTTGTACAAACGGTAGTTGTGTTGTTCGTTTAATGTAACTACACATAATTATTTTTGCAGAACGAACAGATTAAACATAATAAAACTGAACAATATTTATTTAACATAATGTCGATTTCAATTCATTAAATTGTAAGTGTAATATGAATACGAGTCAGTCGAAATAACATTCAGTCACATGTTTTGGAATCGAATTAAACTCCTACATAAAAGTATTTTCTTTTATCTTGTTGTTTAATTAAATAACGCTACGTTTTTCTAAGCCATAAGCTAACTTATTTGACTATACGGTTGGATTATATATAACAATAAAAGTCACGCGCATTTTACATAATTAACATCGTAATGAAGAAATCTGAAGTGTGATAAGAAATTTTTCGTTACGTTGGTACGAGTACTTCTGCGTTTGTATAAAAGAGATATCATCAAATCATTGTTTTATTTTCATGGTTTAATATCTGGTCTCATTATTAGTTTATTTCTTCTTTAACTTTTCTTGTAAACATACACAAGCAAATGTTACCACAACCTTGTTTACAACGAATGACTACAAAAACATTTAATTCGTAAATCCAGTTAAATTTTCGCGTCTGTTTTTGTGAAAGACCCATTCAGACGTCGGGTTATTTTCGACCTTCTGATTCCTTGAGGCCAAAGTTTGTTTACAAAAACACTTTTAAATACTATTTTTTCAGATCCTAAAGGTATGACTATGCTAGGTAGAGAATGCCAATTGCGTTAAGACGGCGTTTTGTAAGAAAATTGGTGGTGTTTTTTTACAGTTTCAGTTCTTGCTCTGATTCTATTACAATCTAGCAATTTACTTGCAGACTTGTATATCCCCGAGCGTTCACTCTGTTCAGTTCACAATTCTCGCCAAAACTTAAACCATATGTCGATTATGTTGGAATATGCTATTCAAAGCCTGAATTGACAAAATTCAGTGCCGGAAGCCGTACGTGTCCCTGATTGAGTAAAATAGCGGGCACAACAAATTGACACAACTGTTGCGTAAATATTGTGCATATTATGTACCGTTTATTATTCGATAACTACTGTTTACCGGCCTTGGTGCTTCCGATGTCAACATTGTCCCGATCAAAACACTAAGGAACTGTAACGAAATTATTTATAAGAATAACGGTCCCAGTAACCCGGTCTATCTAAGGCTACAATCATAACCCATTATCTTTTGTATCCATATCTTGAAATAGTCCTACACGAACCGGGGACAACTTCCTTGGGTGCACTGGCATAATACATACAGGGATAATCGTCGGTTCGTGTCACGCTGCATTAAGATTAACGTTGTCTAACAAGCGTCTGTGTGTTGGCTTCCGCCCCATGTACGCCTTACAAAGAACCGGGACCCTATGGTCCCTAGAATGGAATAGACACAACATGAATAATCATGTACATTAAACTCCCCTTACTTACAATAAGGTTATCTCCAAATAATAGAGAACCAGATGGTTTTCAAAACTTGATACTAATTCCGGAAGCCAGCGCAGCTGATATCAGTAAAACGTTTGATACAGAATGCTGACGCAGTATTGTGCAAATATTGTTACTCATTACCACTTATTTACTTGAATTGTCGCATTTTAGTTAGTCATGCATGACGCGTGTAATCTTTTTAGCATTGTTAAAATAATAATGATGCTTCAATCAATTTCAAGTTGATATAGATAAATATACATAAAACAATGCAAGAATATGAATAATTTTGCGCAGTCATCAATTTCCCACTTCCATCGACTATCAGATTTCATTATGAGATTCATATATGTGTGATTTCATCTTGGCATGTTCGAATAGTAAGACGACCTTGTCATGGTCGGATTTGCATAGCATACAATTAAATAAATGTAATGCTAGCTGAACGCTGTAGAACGATGCCTTAGCATTCTATTGTGATCAGATTATGATCCACAAATTGCATCCTCCCTCATTGTTCAACAAAGTAGTATTACTAAAAGACGGCTGGTATCAAGTCGCTCAGATGTCCTGATAGCATTGTGCTGCACGGAGTTGATGCAGATGACAGTTTATGAGGCTGACTCACAAATATTACGAGTAATTAGTTATGCCCCTGAACCTTAATACATTGTCCACAATATTTTCCGCAGGTCGATTTGCTGACATGTTTGCTTTTACCTTAAATACAACATACTTTCGACACCTAAACAGCTCTAACAATAATTTATAAATATTACATCCACTTCGTTGCTTAATTACAGTAATCTATTGTAATCTAATTACGCTTCTATTTATCAGGATCCTAAACCATGAGCTACTTGCCTTTATAACACCGGCTAATTCACTTGTCATTCTCTCACCTTGTTTTATTGATTGCATTATTTATGCTTTTTATTTGTCGACGATACGATAGCCTTTAACAATCTGAGTTCTTGTTCTGTTAGATTTTCATATGTTCAGCTGGAGCTATTGCGCTCATTCTAATCAAAATTCCGGCATGAGCGATAAAGACATGTCGCTAATTATTCGTTGTCTTACACAGTAGACTACGGCAACCTTAAGATCAGTCCATTGTTTGATTATCAAATGGCGCATCGGCGCTACCGTGAATAAACGCCATAAGCTTATGTCTAACTAGCGCTACAGCGCTTGAGTCACGTTCCAGATCTTTTAGGGTTTCCACGTGTCGTCTTCCACTTCGGCTGGACAACCAGCTACAACTGGATGTAACTGCACTTACAGTCGTAATCCTTAACGATACTGTCGCCGGAACATTGTATTTTCGCGTTTGTTGAGTGACAAATCTTGTAACTTCATACATGCTGCAGCATTTATGTCTTATAGAGTTGATTCTACGTTTGTCATTCTCCCATGTAAGGTTTTCTTGCCGTTTTCAGTTAGTGAAATTTTGATTGCTGTATCTTTTTCTACTACAACTTTCCCTTCCCGATCGCGTAAATCATACCACGATACCACTGCATTCTCTTTCGACAGGCTATGTTTTATTGTACTTTACCGCAATAAATCTGTGCGCTTCCTGTAATGCAGTATTTTTGAAGTCTTTCAGTATGCAATAAATGTTCGTGTTTGAGGCTTCACCTTGATGATCCTCGAGACGTCGCTTAGTCATCGGCGATTACATTACATTACACGAGAAATATTTACAAGCGTCTAAGCTAAGGCAGAATCTATGTCATGTCATCACGCGTTAGGCTAAACACGATAGTTTGATATAAATTCTATCTGATTGGTGAATCACATGGAGAAAATTATACTTCAGCATATTGCCATTTATTATGATTTCCATCTACTACGCCTGGTAACGTAATGAGCATTAAAATTATATATATGAATAAATAACAAAACCGGCTTCCGTGGATCCATGCCCTTGTTAAATATAACTATTCAATTACGAATTTATAGAAGGAAATCATCATACAATAAAATCAATTTGCTTTACAGCCAATATCTTTTAATATACTTGGTCAATTGTTCCAAAAGGCAAAGGTTCAAACCAAGTCGATGAGTGTGCGGACATAGTGTACAACAGTGTGGTAAATAGTAACCAGTGAAAATGGCAATGGACACTATGGCAGTGGAGATGCCCGATCTATCGGCGCACGCGCCGGCACCGCCCGTTGAGGAAACGCCTGAAGAAAAGTAAGTATTGACTGTGCCAAAAAAAAGTTTTCTGATGATCTACTATTTTTGTGGAAATTTGTGGAGATGGCCTTTGTTTAGCAATGGACATCCTTCGGTTGTTAATGACTCCTGACTTATTTGTTGGCAATAATATGTTTAACCAACAACGATTGGCAGGGGTTTCGTATTATGATAATAATGAATTTACCAAAAGTCTTCGATACTCGTTTTTTTATCTTATTTTTGAAGGGGGTTTATTCGCTTTGCGAAGATGCCACCCTCATAGGAAACCATTACAATTAAATATCAACTATTATCTACGCTTAAAAGCTTTGACAAAAGACTAGCCAAAATTTCATTACGTTATTCCAATTTCTCTTAAATGTTGAAACGGTTGCAAAACTCAATTTTTTCAGCCTCGTTCCGAGCACACACCACTAATATGTTGTACACATCTTCAACCACGTTACATTCTGAGCAGTTTGGGAAGTGGTTTTCCCCATTAATGTGCCCCGAACGAAGTCTAAAGCTTATTGTAATTTCCTGTCTGCTCATATCGTCTCCATCAAACCAGGGACTCTTTAGAGGACTGGATGGTGTTGTACCAGATTCCTCTCCCGAGCGATCTTTCATCGAAGTATTCATTCCACATCTGTCGAACTTTGTCTGGCTTCGCACGGTATATCTGTCAAACTGAGTTTCTAGACAAACTCAATCCCGCACACACTTGCTTCTTTAGCGCAGATTCGATACTCGTAATAGGATTAAAAGTGATAACTCATATTTTGGGATAATCTTAGCCTAAAACCTAAACCTAAAAACTAAGTTACATACTGATGAAAATATTATCCAAGCATTTCGTTTTATAAATGTCAATTTAATTACTAAGTACCCAAACAGGCTGGTACACAACGAAACGCGAAGCAGAACAGAACAATTATTATAATAATGAACGCTGAAATAATTTTAAAAATAAAACGATGTTTACGGACTATTATTAGGCTGTTAATTGCTTGCACGGCAAATTAATGACGAGTTCAGTAATTGTTTCGTGAGTCGCCTCAATCGTTGTTTCATTCACTCGTTAAAAGCCATGTTATTGTCGACTTTCACGATTATTTTGGCACTGACACAATTTTAATCTAACTTTTTTTTAAATAATATCTATGTGCTTGAACTTACGATAAGATCACTTCTAAATGAGTACACTTCATATTATCATAGTTATCTTTATTATCTTAATGGACTCGCTCACTTCATCGATTTCTCTCATTAAAGAAAACATATTTTGTGTAACTTTAAAAAAACATAATATATTGTGCAACAGTACGCGTAAAGCATGAATGAAATCTATTTTTATGAAGTAACCGGAAAAATATAAACATTATGAAATCTCACTCAGAACAGAGCAACAAGTGTTATGTCTTATTGTTATGTTTATAATGAAATCCCGTTTTTACTGCCTACACAAATTTTTGTCTATTTTAGGTATTGTTAATATTTAATTTATTTCGTTCCAAGTGCCAATTGCATGAGATTTATGTCCTCATTTTATCATACAATCCTCCAGTGTGTAGATTTTTTTGCCTCCAAAACATTGTCTTATTCACAGGTAGCTAGCTAGTTTACCGTACGTAGTATTATTTTATATTCTCTGGTGTGTTGGAATGAGGCTAATATATCTCCGGTTCCCTTATTGGAGCGACGTAGTAAATGATTAGAGCGTGCTCCTTCTTTGTATGTTTACCCCGTTCTTCAAGAACATTATTAATAGATCCTGAATCCCAGATGCTTTTAAATGTACTTTTCTAAATAACAGCTTTTGTGTATCCTTTTGGTACACGGTTTTCTTTCTTTGACTGCTAGTAGTAGATTTTTAGGGTAAACAGTTTCGTTGGTTTTATTTAACAATTAGGCATCAGGAAAAAGAAATAACGGTGAAAACAACAGGTCACATATTCACAAATACGAAGAAAAACTAGACGCGTCACGTATTGACCGAGCATTTTCCATCAATGTCATTTCGCCCGTATCTTGTCGGACCTTGGTATAATTCCCGGGAGACCGCCACACGTGCGCTGATTCAGATCAAGGATCCCTGTCGATATAACTATTAAAATTAAATGTCATGTGTTGATGGATTCCTCGGAACTCAGAAATAGATTATCCTCGATGCGGCGATCAGTTTGAACCTTGCAGAGAATCGTCAGGTTTCGAAGTAGCGTCTGAACAAATAAATGTACTAATATTAGAAAACTGAGGAGTTTGCTTGTTTGCTTAAACGCGCCAATCTCAGGAACTACTGGACCGATTAAAAAAATATTTTTTGAATAGCTTATTTATCGAGGAAGCCTTAAGGCCATAAAACATCACGCTGCGACCGAAGATAAGGGAGTTAAAACGCGCGGAGGTAGTCGGGGGACCGCTAGTTTAATATCAGAAGCATTGATGTTAGATTTGACCTCTGAGCACCCGTAAATATTGTCATACCTAAATTACTTCTTGTTTAATGGTTACTGCTTTTCCACCAGTAATAAGCTGAACTTCTACCTGACTCATAGATGTATTAAATCTCCCAAAGTTAGGCTTATCTCACATATGTGGTGGATAAAACAACCTCATGTGGTCTACTGTGTTAGTTGCGCGAGCGCAGCGAAACGTGCTGACATGCGGTTTGAATCGGCCCAGCCACAGGTCAATGTTGCACACGTGACGCTTAAACCTTGTGATTTGTACCAGAGTTTACTTGACGCAATTAAACACTATGTTTATCTAAAACGGTCGAGCGAGAAGCAATTTCACACGCTTCAAAATTAGTATCGGCGGTCATGGCGAGTGCCAGACAATGAAAGGCTGAAATACTCATAATAAATAAATAAAAAATAAAAATAAATATCCTTTGGACATTCCCACACATCGCCATCTAGTCCCAAAGTAAGCTACTCAAAGCTTGTGTTATGGGTGCCAGACAACGGATATAATACTTAAATACTTTTTGTTTGTAAATACATACATAATATACATAGAAAACACCCAGACCAATACAAACAGACATGTTCATGCACACAAATGTTTGTACTGTGCGGGGATCGAACCCGCACCCGCTGCGTAGTAGGCGATTTCTCGACCACTACACCAGACGGGTCGTCAATAATAAGTATCGGTGTTTACCAAGGCACAACATTGGTGTACCTTCTTTGAAAACTAAGCATTTATGTGCTTTGTTTGCTTTTGTTTATTTTTATGTGTATTGACATTTTCCACAATATGTATTTTTTAAGCTTTTCTAATTCTGGATGAAGAAGTGTGATTCAGAAAAAGATTGTCATGTAAAGAGCAACCGGTTATATGACACCATTTTTAGAGGTACACTTATTTTCAACGTTAACCCAATAGCAATGACACGTAACATCTTTTTAATATTTCCCTCGCATAAATGGTTATCGTACAGGTCTTGCTCCAAAGTACTATCCCGCAGCATGACCTCCCCCTTTTATTGTTTTCCACTCGGCTTTACGATGCGACATAAGCTTTGCAGACAAGTCTAGACGCTATCAAGTCTGTGACAGGGTTGCTAGGTACTCGTGTACCCTAGGTATTTTCGGCCAATGTCTCTTATACATGCCTAGGCATTGTTTCGATTTCAGAAATAATCTCATCTAACTACATTACACTGAGCCTCAAAACTCTATATTGGACACGAATAGCGTTGGTTTCAAAGATAACCTTGAAAAGCCGATCTAAAGTCAAGTGTTTTTTCTAGAAAAATTCGCCATCCAATTCATTCTTGTTCCATCAAACTGTGTTACTGTGTATTTCAAAGAAAAGTATGGGTTGTATTTGGTTGTTATTTGTTTACGAGTCGCAAAGGCTTTTCTAGTACTGATCAACCCTGGGGCATTGTGGGGTAGGGGATCGTAAAAGTTAATGTGGCGGGTGGCTCCCGCCTCTGTTTTCAGGTCAAGTTCGTCTGAAGTGCTCCTCCTACACAAATATAAGTTAGAACTGATGCTTCTTTACCACGTATACTATGTATAAGGATTGATGCTCAGTATACAATCTTGTATTGAAGAATGTTCCGTTCCCTTGAGTATCATTCTCTAGAGTGTGAGTGATGAATGAGGTAGAGTCTGACAGCTAGAATGTTTTTATAACTTTACACAGCATTGCTTAGTAGATGATCGACATGATATGAACCTAAACTTGCAAATCATAATCATAATTCGTTTATCTCTTTTCCTCCTTATAATAAATAGAATCTATAAAATTATATCTTATGATTTCATTATCACAGATTTAGTAAATACAGTAGTGAATGTAATAATAATAATTTGCAACTTTGAATGATGAGAAATTAGGTGCGTTGCTATTTTAAACAAAACATTAAATTTTAAGATTACAACTCCAATCCCGACTTGTATGTATCATACGTGCCAAATTAATCCACGACCACGCCCAAATCACGTTAAGAATTCACCCTCAACTACGTAGTTCGTGAATGTTGTACTCGAAAACTGCGTAAGTACTTCTATTTTCATTCTGTGACCACTACTGTGGCATTTGTAATTCCAAACATTCTTCTGTTTATTCGTATGGAACATAACTCGTGGGTAGATGCATACCAATGCAAGATGATGACGTCATACGTCAATGGCGACGCTGTGGTGCCGCGCCAGACCGCCCCCCACTGGTAACACCCTTCGGGAGTGGAATTAATTTTGCTTTGACCAGTGATGGAGGCTCGATAGCTTATGGTTGTAGGCTAGATAAAAACGATGTGTAGGAAGTTGTGTTGCAAAAGTTACCGATTGCCTACCAAAGTACTTACAAACTTTTACCTACTAGCTACGTTATAGGAGATTGTGTTGTTTTTTATTCTTTCTTTCTTCCATAAAACAAATAATGCTATATTAAACTGTGCATGTAGTTAGTCGGCAATTTAGTATGAATTCATCGTAGGAAGCTCTGAATTAAGTTAAGCAAGAAAGATTCCTGAATCAACACATTTAATCTATCTGAAAGCATTACAGCTAAGTCAAGGACTCGTGCAGGTCAGCTAACAGCTGTTCCTATAAATCAACGCGATTAATCAATAGCTTAAAGTTACAACGAAGATGCCGTAGAAGCAACCATTAAATGTATACTATATTCTTATAATTACTGTACTATAGCGATGCTAGGGCGGGCGGTTCGTGTCAATGGGCGTCCGACAAGCATGGCCTCCTCCCTGCAGATGAGATTTATTAATATACTATGTAGAGAGATATAGTCAAGGGTCTGGACTCAGGACTACTGTAGGTCAAGTGATAAAAGTAGCTATTGAACACGTCCCAACCCTACTCAATGCTGAATGTGTGATTGTTGATACTTTAATTGGCACTTTCCTGGAAACTTCTTTCGAAATTCTTTCTTAAAATATTACATTACCTACATACGAGTCCACATTACCATTGATTGTTAAGAGACTAATCAACAACGTGGTGTAATGTAACATTGTTTTTTTTTTGCAAGGAAATTAATAACCTCACCTCGCGTTAATCTTTTTCACATCCAACAGTAATAGCTTTCAGCGAACTAATGTTCCTTCACCTTAACCTTAATGGATTTTCCTCGGTTGGTTGAACAAAATGCTGTGGAGTCAGGTGAAAATTGAAAAAAAGAAAGTGATCACTTCAAGCAATGTACTGAAATATTTGAAATGGTAGTTTTGCATACTGAAGCTAATTATACCCGAGAATTCGATGCAATGCCAATGACCCGATGGCTGTTTGCACATGCGTCCATCTACCTCGGAGCTTGAGTCAAATATGTTTGTTTAAAAAGCGCGGGTTTGGTGCTGATTTACTCCAAAACCAATTCAGTAAGGGGGAGATCACCTTTTATTATAACTTTAACAGCTCTGTTACTGCCTATTAAACCTATTGAATGTTAGTAAACTTTTAAAAATCCCCTCATTGAATTTTGCGCTAGTTCAAAATAGGTTTCCAGTCGATAAAAATATGAAATGTATGATTTTCTTCGTTAATTCTAGTTCTTTACAAAGCCATGTAACAGATAATAAATAACTACGTCGATGGCCATATCAGGCATGTTATTCCTTTTAAGAAAAAATCATAAAATCACATACTGCAATATTATGGTTGAAATATGTAGTAATGATTCTGAGAACAACCTTTCGACAAGTCCTCGTTACTGATAAAAATATCGGCAATAAGAGTTAACCACGTCTAATTACAGAGTTGTAACTTATTCCGCGCTCCAAATGTAACCGAAAAGGTTACTATCGAATGGTAAATAAAAAAAACGCTACTCCCCAAATATCCACCTAGCCATGATAGATGCGTGACGTGGGCGGCTGACGTCGGTTTGACCACGCCGGCACGTCAACTATTTATGAAAGTGCCAGGAATAACTGGCCCTCAAATAATACATTTATGTAACTGTCGATTTGTATCCAAAAATAGTCAAACTTTTCTTTTTAACATGAAGTAGGAACTGAATCTACCAAGGATATGTGGATACGTTTAAATTTATTGGTAATGAAATGTTAAAAACTTACTTTTGTATATTGGTGCATGAAATGCTTAAAAAATTGTTTGTGGTAGAGGAACTGCAAGAGAAAGAACGCAGCTGCGCAATAAAGAAGCATTTACAGGCATTAAATGTATTTTTAGTCCCTCCTTTCTCGCTTTGACGCAGTTAAAATTCTTCACATACTGAAATATACTTACTCCTGCCACTCAGATGCGAATTGCAAACATTCTTTCAGAATCCTTAATGTCTTTTGCATATAATAACATAAACGATCACTGTACAGTTTCAATCGGCATCTAACCTAAAGTGCTTCCCGGATCTGTTTAATGTCTGTATACGTTATAAGTACATCTACTTCCTTCTTGTAAATTGAAGGCCAATCACACCATCATTTGCTTTTGAAGAAAAACTTTTCAACTACTGTTTACGTGGTCAAATTAGATACGCAATCCTACGCTAGACGGTACCAGTCTAACACTGAAATAAATGTCGGAAAAATAAGAGAATTGTGGTAAATATTCAGCCAAGTGGCGCCTAATAATATCTTCCTGGAATCTGTTTCATGTCCGGTACATTTCCAGGAGAGGCTTGAATATATATGCCTCCTCTATTAATGTGATTGGAGGCCAAATTGGCAATTTGCTCTTCGAAGAATATACAAACAATTCCTCTGATGCTATATGTATTTTAGACGTTATTATCTTGCTAGGAGGCTTTAGAACTAATAAATGAAAACTTTCTTCATCTAATTGTATGTAAGATTCTACAAGATAAAGATTATGGACCAATCGGTGCAAAAACAACAAATGCGACACATTTGCTGTTTTACATTAGTGACGCAAACAGCGTCTGATCGGTGTTACGAGAAAGTGTCCAAGATTAACCAATCATTAATTAAATAGGCCACACAAAATCACAAGTATTTCTAGAGCACTTTGAAGCAATAAAGTTCTCTCATCATCATGCAGTCATGAAGAAAGTGCGAATTATCATATTTTTTATGACGCTCTCACTCAAGCATTATACAAATTGCTTGGTTTCATTTGATGAAAGTGTTTAATTAGAGATTAATTGAGAGCGGAGTAGTGGGCTCGTTAGTAGTCTCTAGCGACACCATCAGTGCTAATGAGGTGCCCTGAATACGCTAGAACCGTCACTACAAGGCTACTACTGTGACGCTATTCTATAACTTTATCTAGCAATTACCACAAGTTCATTATTCTGGTATAAGCGAGAGTAGCCTTGATAATACTGAATATCTATTTTTATAGGTTGATCTTTTAAATGACAGAGTTGCAAGATTTTCCCTGTTTCTCGCATTTTCCAGTTAATTCAAGTGTTAAATTGACTTTTTTACATCTATGGCAATTACAAGTTGCATGACAGCATGTTGCGCGGAGTTCTTTGGAATTATAATTATAATTATTGATTATAATAAATAACTTTGAATGAACAACCATTGTCTACGCCTTTTCCAGTAAATTCTTGCTTTTATTTGACCTCTTTACATACCATTCTGAGTAGCCGTTGCTTGACAGCAAGTTTATTCTAAGAGATAATTTCGATCTCCAGATCCAATTAAGAAAAGATCCCAGATATTTAGTTTTTATAATAACCGTATTCTGAACTGTAGATTTTCCTGCAACTTACTCTCATTTTCGCCCATTCGTTTTATTGCTTTTTCCATATTATTTTATATTTTTCACGAAAGCTTTGAGCAGACGCCGCAAATCCGCGTAGTTCTAATAGTGGATATAGGTCAAGACGAGCTCTTATGTCACATCACTCATGCGATCGCATTAATCTATTTGTGGGTGCGCCTGCGTTTTCAATTGTTCCGATTAGAATGAAATTAACAAAATTTTCATGTAAGTATATTTATATATTCTTCGCAGTAAGCATCAAAAACACACAGAAAGACCTTGGTTTAATGTTTGGAAATAGGAAAACAATATGTATTAGTTATTCTTAAAATATTTCAGGAAGGAAGACATTTCGCATTTCGGAAAGCAACAATTAGATTTTAAAAGTGTGTTACAGTGATCTTGTGTCCATATTAGCGTACCAAACAAATCTCAGCGTCTTCAAATAAGACGAATTCAAGTCTTGTAAATTACACCAATGTCACACTTTATTCAGGGCAAACACACCCGTATGTCGCGTGGTTAAAGCACACATCAGCTTGTCACGAGTGAGTTGGAGCGATAAAAATATGTGAAGAACAAACGCAGCTAATTACAAATGCGGGCGATGAATGGCTCCGTGCAAATATTCCCATGTTTGTTTTGTACCTGATGGTTGACATTCATACACTTTTTTTGTAGCTCACATCCTGCAATCATTGTACTGACTAGATTGTAGGTGTGTGGCTACCTTAAATACCAGACCATAAATGAGTTATGCTATAATAGGCTATCTACAAATTTGACTTAAGACTAGCGGTCCCCGGCGACTGCGTCCGCGCGTTTTAATTTGCTCCCTCTCCTCATGTCGCACAGCGCGATATATTAACCAACACATTTACACAGAAGTTTCGCCTTCAAACAAACAAACTCTTCAGCTTTATAATATTAATATATATCAACGACGCTCAGCCCTATGTATGAATCTGAATATCATATAAGACCAGCCACAAATATAAAAACTATCTATCAATTCTTAATTCCCTATATTTTAACAAATGCATAGTGGAACTGAAAATCTTTACGCATGGAAAGCGAGAAGCCAATTACAAATAAATAAGGTCCACAATCTGAAGTACAGTACAGATTTGCAGTGTGTCGTCGATATTCGCGATTTCTACGTTATGCGTCGATGCTTGCTAGGGTACATTACATTCTGATGGTTACCAGATTTAGGCCATCGTGTTCCATCTTCAGGCAAACAAATCCTTATGCAGAGATCCAGGAACCGCTTTTTTTGTGTGTAGTGTAGTGTAGTCCCCCTAGCCGATTTCGACCACGGTGGCCAGTCACAACGACTAACCGACTGCGCGGGACATATTATAGCGCACAAGTGTGTGCGCAAACACAGATACACTCTCTATTACTTTCACTCTCATAGCCCGATGGGACAGCAATCTGACACGACCGGAGAGAGTTTAGGCGCATGACCAACGGCTTTACGTGCTTTTCCGAGGCACGGGGGTGAAACACCGCCAACTTCCAAACTCCGGGCTCCCTAAGAATTTCTCAACAGAAAAACACCCGGGACCTCTGTGCGCAGCCGTCGCTTTAAAGTGCGACCCTTCTACCGCTGCGCTTACTTAGCACTTGTAGTTTTATTTTATGTGGTAGATTTAGTTTAACCCCCTTATTCATAATAACGCAAACAGTCTAATAAATCTATTTTTACTATTACACTGTTTTGTTTCGTTCTTTCTTGGCGCTATTTTCATTTGACGGAAAGAAACAAAATAGCTAAAATAGGTTTATTAGACTGTTTGAATATTAATGAATAAAAAAAATCCGACTTCAAAACTAAAATGCACTAAAAAGTCTTAAATAAACTCTTCACCATCACTTTGACCATCACGCATCAACTATCACAGCACCGACTCCAAAAAGAAATTGTTTGCTTTAAACGGATTCCTTTCCTTTCAATGGTAAAGAGTTTATTTAAGACTTTTTAGTGCATTTTAGTTTTGAAGTCGGTTTTTACTTTTTTTTAAAGTTTATTTTATTTCTTCATTTTTAGTGATTACATAAGAGGAGGGGGGGGGTTGCACCTTATGATTCTATTTTTTTAAGAAGCTACTAATTCCCTATCATCAGAGTTCCGTCATTATAATTACTGAACTCCTAAGCGTTAAGGAGTTCCACCATCAGCTCAGCCCCACAAGATGTTGACTATCAGATGTAACAACACATCAACATTAAGATTCTAGTAAAAAAACACTATACGTGCCTTTAAAATTTAAGGGTTTCCCTCGATTACACCAAGATCCCATCATCAGATCCCAAAATGGAAAAAATGGGACCAACTAGAAGGTACACCCTCTAAGAAGGCCAAAAAAAAATTCGATTCGGTCGACAAACGACTGAGATATGAGGTAACAAACATACAAAAAAAAACATACAGTCGAATTGATAACCTCCTCCTTTTTTGAAGTCGGTTAAAAATAAGTTTTTAAGGAGTTCTTACAATAATTTTGCGTTAATTGCTTTTAACAACTATCTGTATCTATGGATGTTTGATGTGGTCTGAAATAAACGTTTTATTTATTTATTTATATCTCAAAGACTATCAAATACTGAGATCTTTCTCTTCTCTCCTCAGATACGAGCGGCTACTTCGGCGCGCGCGCACAGAAGACCTCAGCGAGGTGTCAGGCATCGGGTGTCTGTACCAGAGCGGCGTGGACCGACTGGGCCGGCCTGTCGTCATCTTCATCGGGAAATGGTTCCCTATCGGCGACATCGATCTGGACAAGGTGAGAAGTTATGTTTTCTGATATTCAGTAGTGTAATTTTTACAGACTTTAAAAGAAGGTAATCAATTCTATGTGTGAATTTGTTAATATTTGAGTATGTTGATCTAGTAAGGCTTCCAAACACGTGTGCTGATTTTTGTATCTGTATGTACAATGTATGTTCGTCCACGAATTTTTCGAATATGAAAAGTTATAGCGAGTTGATTCGTTTGAGTTCAATCAGGTATATTTCAACTTAGGGTACAATGTAAGTTTCATAAAAATTGGTTTGGTAGTTTTTGAGATATGGGTCAGAACTAAAAATTATGAAATAAAAAAATCGCTGCGTTATCTCAAGCTTTCGTAGACCGTCCGTAGGCAGGGTTTATATTGGAACGTGTATGTATGTGTGAGTGTGTGTGTGCTTTTATCACCGTAAAGATACGAATGGAAAGTTAACAATCTACAAATTAAAGCTATCCTTGAGCAACGCTTTTGCTACGAAGATTTTCTTTTGAATAGGTATGTCGTCAATTCTAGGTTGTCAAAATTACAAGTAGGTACTGAACTTGTTTTTCTAAGCGGGCAAAGATATGGGAGAGTTCATCCCCGCAAGAATCTCCTTCTGCCGCCCTAAGCTCCATACGTACAGTCTTTACAATTCTATAATTAAAGCAACCCTCTTTAGTGTTTTCTCAGCGTCACTCCACAAAAGAGGGTTCACTAACCTCGCCTACACCCCGACAAACACGTCTGCACTGCGAACAAAGAACTTCTGAATAGATTTGTTTTCGAAGACAAAGGCTGTAGCCTGTTACAGAAGAAAAAAAATCAAATATGATAATTCTGAATGGTTTAATTTATAATAATCAAGTATAAATTTATTGTTTTTTTTTCTCATAAAATAAATCGAACCAGCAATGTATTGCAAGCAGATGAGTCCAGTCATAGAACTTCACATTGTAATTTTCTTACAACGAGTTAATGATTTTGATATACATTGATCAGGGATTATAACTTTGGATTACTGTAACTCTAAGTTGAAGCTTTTTAGAGCATTATGACATATCAAGGTAACTACGTACCTTTGATTAAAAAAATGCTACTATAACAGGCCACAAACTGAATAATGGTTCACGAATTAGGTGATGACTTAAATATGGGAATACAAAACAGATATTTGTCATAAGATGCTATAAAATAGTATTCATTCATTCATTTCAGCAAAAGCGAACAGAACACGCTAATTCTAAATAAAATCAAGTTTACTGTTTCAACTTGATGATAGAAATCTTTGCCTAAATATTACTTATTTATAGTAAGTGCGCAACTGGCAGAGGAACGCTAAAACATCTGTGCCACCTTTGTTCCAGGTTTTTCTATTTCGATTGAGAATCATTTTTTTACTTGAAGATTCGACTTCATGGCAGTTCTAGTACACTTTTGATTATTTTCAAACAGCAGACCTGTTCCCCTGAAGTCTTGTTCTCTTCTCTTCTCTTACATCTCCATAATTGATTGCAGGCTCTGCTATACCTGATCAAGCTGCTGGACCCGATAGTTCGCGGCGACTATGTGATCGCGTACTTCCACACTCTGGCCTCGTCCGCCAACCACCCGCCCTTCTCCTGGCTCAAGGAGGTCTACACCGTGCTGCCTTACAAGTGAGCCGGCTATTATTAATTTGCTACTACAAATAAAATGTGTACATTGAGTTCACACAACTGAATACATAAGTATTTTAATATATGTAGGTCTCTCATAGTCATAGTAGTACATCATAGTTCGGCCAAGCCCCTTTCTGTCCTCCCTGCGACAGTACTACAGAATATATTAATTTATGTACACTTGCTGATTACTGTGGGGGGGGGGGGGGGGGAAGTGGTGAGTTGTTTTTAGGGCAAGTAAGCGCTCTTTTACTGACATGTTGACCTCTAATGCCGGGTCTAGTTTAGGATGGGCCCGATATGTTTGTACATTTTTACAAGATGATTTCCACATAAATATACGTGGGGGCAAATAAACACTTAATTGCTATAATAAATAGTCACCTGTGTATAAACTTGGTTCTTTGAAGTGACTTGTATCTGGATAAAGTCTGTCAATGACTATGATACTACAATTATTTATTTCTAATATACTGAACTTATCTGGGTATTGTGATATTTAAGATAGTTAATTTTATTTTCTTCTTCTTTTCAGATATAAGAAGAACCTGAAAGCGTTTTATATCGTACATCCCACGTTTTGGACAAAAGTAAGTTTCAGTTTGATCACAACTTTCTCAAAATAGCTAGCTTTAAGCCCCTTACTTCTGCATTTTACTTAAATCTCATGTAATGTTTATAGATTATGACTTATAACGCTACCTCCCCTGGCTTTGATATATCAGCCAGGGTAAGAAAAACCAGTCTCTTTAAACATGCTTTATTTTAAAATTTGAAATGAAGTTTTTTCAAGTGTGCTATCAGCGTGTGTGATTCTTCTGAGTGAGCTCGCTCCATCATCGACTCTGTCTAAGCCCAGGGGGGCAATTCTCTTGTCAAAATACAACTAAACGTCAACTGCATTGGTGTCGATTATCGACCTTTTTCAGTTTTTCCAATCCAAATGATTGCGTTGCAGCTGTGGTTTAGCTCAACTTTATCGTTCGATCGAAGATTAGCCGATTCGTATTCTACTAATGTTTTGACGTTGACGTCGACCAAACCGCAGCCATAGATATATGAAAGATAGATTGGAAAGCTCTTTGAGCGTTTAGGATCCATAATAAGTTTGGGGCTGCAACTGCAACCTATTAAGACAGACAAAATGAGTTAGCGGCACAAACCGCCGGACGGTGTGATATACGAGTACCTATGAAACAAAATACTACAAATATATTTTTTAAACATCTCTTCTCGTTACACGCTTGTGACATTAGTTAAATCGACCCTCGGACCCTGCCTCCTCTCGGTCGTCACATCGAGAATCGAGTTACACAGATAAAAAATAATATCCCGAGTCACCACCAAGTTGTGTAGGTACTAGTAGCACAGGAGCGTAATTTTTTGTCTATGGTAACATCTCCCTTCCTTGTCTTTAGACATATTATTATTAATCTGTGCTTCCTTGCCTGTTTGTTTACGTTGTGTTTCAGCTTAAGTTTGGTAAAATGAATAGCAGAATACCGTTTATTGTCATATTTTCGAGTGTAACTACAAACGCACCACTGCTAAAGCTAAAGACGAACGACTCATGTTGTGAATTGCGGAATCGGGGGGCAGGTCTATGCTAGAGTCGAGAGCAAACCCATTTCACGAAAAAAAACATTATTATAATATACTTGTACGTGTCCCCCTCGGCAGATGATGACGTGGTGGTTCACGACGTTCATGGCGCCGGCGATCAAGGCGAAGGTGCACAGCCTGCCCGGCGTCGAGTACCTGTACTCCGTCATGCCGCGCGACCAGCTCGAGCTGCCCGCCTTCGTCACCGAGTACGACATGACGGTGAGCGGCCTGATACAACTCTAGGAGATGCTGGACGTGAGATAACAGGTTCCGGGTTAGATTCCTGGTCGGGTCGATGTAGAAATGAAAATTTTCTATATTGTCTCGGGTCTGGGTGTTGGAGTTCACCTTTGTGTCGGATTTCCATAACACAAGTGCATTAGCTACTAACTTTGGGATCGGAGCAATTAATGATCGGTGTCCAATATATTTTGTAAAATGTGTACAAAGGTGGACATAATGCTAAAAGCATTTTCTGCCAGTCAAACCTTCAGTCATGCAAAGAGATACCAATTGGTCTAACGAAAAAAAATAGAAAAAATCTATAAGAAAGTAGTTTAAAAAATTAAAAAAACAAACTTTTTTATTTTTTGTACCCCATTCAGCAAAACCTTTAATTTAATAGCCATATCATACGGGTGCATTTCGAATAGCCAATCCGCCATGTTGGATTTCAGTCACGTAACAATTTTTTTCGTACCTATCCCTGACAGCAAATTCATTCATTTGATACCCATATCATGGGATTGCATTTTAAATTGCCTTTCCGCCATCTTGGGGAGGCCGCCATATTGGATTTGTTATGACGTTTCTTAGCTAGTCATGTATTGTCATCAGCTTGACTTATTCGGTTTCGAATTTGGAACCGAAGGTTAAAAAACTAACCAAAAGACCTACAAGGCAGCAACAAACGTATATTCAGTCAATGAACTAAATAAAATTGATCACGGCTGCTTGTACAGTAGCCAGCACTTAGGTTACCCACTTTTGTTGCAAACTAGCCCTTATTACAACGGAATAAGATACCGCAGTGTTTACCTTGACACAACCGTGTTCAATTCAACAATCATAACCAAATATTTTATGTTTTCAGATAAACGGCCTGCATTACTTCCAGCCTGACACCAACAACACGTAAGCGGCCAATCGCAGCAATCTACTAAATAAATCTACCAAACAGCAATATTTCGTGTGGCAACTTTCAAGTAAAAAAACTACTAAAATATTTACTGGCAACTCATCTTGTTGCTGTTACCAAACGCCTATAATATTTTTGTGCCATGTCTTTTGAAATTGATTATCAAAATTTTTAATAATGTTGAAAAATTGCACATTATCATGTGTCGAATTGAAACAAAATTGTATCGACGACCTAATTGTGATTAATTTAATATCAGCTAAATCGGTTCAAAAATATTTAAAATTATTAACGTATATCTATAGCAAATGTATAAATGGAGAGATGATAGTAAACGTACACGCTTTACTAAAGTATTTTTAAGGTACAATTGTTAAGGTTGCTAAAAAATAAGGCAAGGCAACGTTGTTGATTCGACCAATCCAATGTCAGTTTTAGGCCTATATGGCTCAAGTCTGGTTTTCTTTGCTTGTCAAATAATGCAAACAACCTTTGAATTTTAAAATAATATCATTGAATTAAATTACTTTCTTATTTGATTAAAAACTACTACTTTTAGGTTGTTAGTTTTCTGCTCATATTATTTTTAAATGTTTTTTTTTAAAATTTTCGTTAAAAAGGAATGTAAAGATTGTTTACAATATCGACTAGCAAAGAAAAACAGGCTAAGTGTATAGACGATATGTAAAAAGGATAATTTCAAAAGAGTCTGATTCTGTTCTGTAAACAAATGTCATTACTTAAGTTTGTAATATGCATTTACGTTTTTTCCTTACTAACACGTTACATTAATTATAGTTGTGATAATTTTGTAATGAGATGATGTCGGTTGATTAAGTTTCAGTGAAACAGAATCAGCCCTTTTCAAATGGAGTTGATTTTTACATATTGTTGCTGTTAATGTTTGGGATGACACCCTCGATCGATGGAATCATCACAATTGTGTAACAAAACTCTTGTAACACTTAGCAAAATAAAAATTTGATTTGAATAAATGACATTTTGAAAATGAAATTATCTTTGTAGCCAATGTCGATAAGGGATGTCACCCGAAGATTGTTGGTATCATGTACCTAGTATTAGCTGCATTTTTATATTACGCGACTGTAACGATAGGGCTAAGGTTATAACGGAACGTTTGTGTTTGTACGGAACCCAGAGATGTCAAATAATCCAAACGATGGTGTCTAACATTTTTTTACTTTAGTCAAATCTTAGTGCTGATCCGGTAAGGATTGCAATTATTTTACTATAACATCACGTGTGCTATTTTGTACTGAGTACCTCGATCACTTATTATAATTTAAAACTCTGTTTTAGATGTTTCAAACGTAATCCTGCGACAGGGTATTCATTTATCGCCTAGACGTTTATTTTTAAATATCAATAACCGTAGCGTTCATATTAGTTGAGTAAGGAAGCGAGTGGCTGTCACGGATAGTTGTATATCTTTTTATAAAGGTGCTTGATAATTTTGCGAATGAGTTTTTTTTTACATTAGGTGTTTGATAGACTTAATGTTGACGGTGTAAATGCTGTTGAAATGTTCTAAGATTCGAAGCAATCTTACAGTTAAAAATATAGTAATACGGATACGCGGCACACTAACAGGACAAAACAGTTTTAACTTTTCAATATTCAAGCGGTTGCAGGCAACCACATAACAATAAAATCACAATAACGTTACGTGCGTGGGGGGTTAACCCCTCAAGCGTATGTGAACGAGACACAATAGATATTTTACTGTTATGTGGTTGCCTGCAACCGCTTGGATATTGAAAATACGTAATGCACCGATAAACACTTTTCTAGTCTTAAACAGTTTCACTTTTCGCTCCATAGGCTAGACGTTGTTATATTGATATCGTGGATTTTTTTTGACGACCCGTCTGGTGTAGTGGTCGAGAAATCGCCTACTACGCAGCGGGTGCGGGTTCGATCCCCGCACAATACAAACATTTGTGTGCATGAACATGTCTGTTTGTATTGGTCTGGGTGTTTCTATGTATATCATGTATGTATTTACAAACAAAAAGTATTTAAGTATTATATTCGTTGTCTGGCATCCATAACACAAGCTTTGAGTAGCTTACTTTGGGGCTAGATGGCGATGTGAGGGAATGTCCAAAGGATATTTTTTTAGTTAAATTTCCCATATTTACAATTTCAATAGAACATGTAATACAGGGTGTAGAAAGGACGAGCCAAATTCAATGGGGTGGTTGGGGAATAGTATACAAGAAAAAAAAATAGAAAATTAAACTAAAAAATGTTTTATTTTTATTTTTTCTGTATTCTTGACGCGACTCTTAAACCACCACCTTGATTTTGACTCGTACTCACACCGTGTATAGAATTTTAGAGATCCGTGGACATTTTATCTTATAAATACTCTTTTTCTTTCCTAAACAGCGTGTAAGTATTAGCCAAATTCGAAGGGGTGGCTAAGTCGAGTCGAGAATAAAGGAAAAGGAATTATAAATCTTTATTATATATATATTTCCTGTATTCCATAATCGCTTGACAATCACCCTACCCCCTTGAATTTGACTCGTACTTTTTTTACACCCTGTAAAGTTTAAAAAAAATTTTGGAAAGCGGATATTTACGTCTGCACGTTTTGGTAGTGTTGCCAATTGATGTTAAACACCACTGCCACTGTTCAGGAGATGTTGATGCATATCTTTGAGAGTCCTCAGAAGACGCAGTGACTTCTTGTTCGCTTGCGGAAAGCTCCCGAAATCGCGTATTTTATTACGACTACTATATATCGGACCACGACGCAATGAGCTGAACGAATGTACAAATTCAGTGGATATTGTTAAAGATGCAGTATATTTTTTCTACAGTCGAAACAGAACCGTTGTGCCACCTACTTTACCCTTTTCAGTGATGATCGTAGATTTAAATCGATGAGACGCAATATTGAAATGAAATGTGTGATTGTATATTGTTGTTAATGCTGTATTGTGTAACTTAACTTAAATACGGTCGTGTTACGTAAGTTTAGTATTTATCCATAATTCCGTTTTAACTTTTGTCTTCGAAATCCGGTCGAGAGTGAATTAGGTGATAACGGAGAAAAATAGTTAGTGGATCTCTTGTGGATCCGAACAGGAATCAAAAAGTCCCGAGGGAAATAGTTTTATAATACCAACTAATTACGAGTTCGTCATGAATTATTGCACTATAAAATGTTAAAAATATATCAACAAGGCCTTAGATGTGTTAACTATTGTTAATTTTTAACTCGTACTTGATTCTTGGGTTGCAAATTTTATTGCTGTTGACAGTTATGTCTAAAGTTGCAGTGTAAAATTATCATGTTCAAAGTAAAATGCTAATTTAGGTGTTACGTGAAAAATGTGATCAAGCAAAATGTTAGTTAAGTTTCATATTTTATTATTAAAATAGATTGTTAAATAGGCTATGTAAATATTTAACAAATAAAAGAATAAAATTATTAATTTACTAACACTTAGTTTTTTTTCTAACTACTGGGTTATTCCGATTTCCCATACTAAAAATCCACACTAGTGTGCAAAATTGGACTTTTTGACCATGATACACAGAGACAGGCTTATCGTGGGATTCGTGAAATTTGTGGATTCATCAGTTGAGGATTTGTGGAAATCTTTGAATTATGAAACGACGTGATTTCATTTAATGGTGTTTTGATCAATGACTAGTATCAAAATAAACTGTGGAATCTACAAAAAAATATTTTGTTTACTAACAACATGCCGTAATTTCACGAAATCACTTATTCATAAACGTTTCATCCAATAATGGAATAACGTCTCTAGAAAGTGTCACATAAATTTAAATAAGCTAAGATTTGTGACTAGAAATGTGGGTAGGTGCAATATTTTCAGCTGGCACATGTCAATGTCAAAAAAATTCTGACCATAATCAGTATTATATTATTTGGACCTTATGCAATGCGCAATTATGACTGGTGGTGGTCGTATTTGTGTATGGACACAACTAGAGTTGGGCAGGTAAAAAAATAAAATGGTAAGTAATGAAAAATACGGTAATTTATGGTAAAAAATGGTAAAATACTCGTAATTTACCAAATAGCGGTAAAATACTCAGTTGCTATATTTATTTATTTTATAATTTGTACATGATTAAAGCTTTAATCCAAACGGTTGTTGGCGGTGTTGACGGTAGAAAACACTTCAAAAATTGATTATTTTGTACGTTACTTGGGTCACCATATAAAACAGAAAACAAATATTCGTGCGCGTTGCGTAAACTATTATATGGAATTTAACATTCGCACTCGCTTATCGTCTGGTTATTGACGAAACGTTCGAGGAAATATTCGTGCACGAGAGCTGACGCGAGCTTGCTGTTCACACATCATCATCATCATTGTGAGTGGTCTGCATCCAGTTTGATCCTGCGATCTTTACAAGGTCGTCTGTCCATCTTGTCGGTGGACATCCCACGCTGCGCTTTTGGTCGAAGGGTTTCCAATCTAAAACTTTTCTGCCCCAGCGGCAATCAGTTCCCTGCTATGTGCCCTGCCCAAGTGCCCACTGCCACTAGAGCTTACTGATTCGTAGGGATGTGTCCGTTACCTTAATTCTTCTACGTATCTTCTCGCTTCTGATTCGATCACCGAGCATAGCCCACTCCATCGCTCGTTGTGTGATTTAAAGCTTCTTTATGAGGCCCATAGTTAGAGACCATGTAACGGATTCGTATGTCTTCACTGGTGACATACACTGGTTGAAAACTTTCGTCTTCAGACACTGAGGTAATTGAGACGAGAGGACGCTCTTATGCAGTTTCCCGAACGCTGCCCAGCCGAGTTGAAGTCGTCGATTGACCTCTTTCTCAAAGTTGGACCTATCTAATTAGATCTTTCATCTAAGGTAGACGTACTCGTCGACAACTTCCAACGGATACTGGAGTAGGTATAACAGGGGAACTTGACGTAATTTTCGTCTTTTCCATGTTTATTTTAAAGATACCTGTTGGGATACTTGTCAATTATAGTGCCAAGATCATTCAGCGTCTTTGCCACAACGACTATATCATCGGCAAACCGGAGGCGTGTTATGTATTCGCTATTGAAGCAGATGCCGAATCCTTCTCATTCCAGGAGCTTGAAGGCGTCTACCAATGCCGCTGTAAACAGTTTCGGAGATATAACATCTCCCTGTCATACACCTTATATATTTTGTTCCTGTACTCGGACCGACCATGGTGACGTTGTTATACAGACACTTTAACACCTATAGTCTATGTGACACCGATGAAGTCCAAAGGATATTTATATTTATATTATACTCGTACTTCTCGGACTTCTATATAATTTGCCTTATTGGATGTGGTCTATGGTACTGTAACCTTTTCAGAATTCGGCTTGTTCGGGAGGCTGGAAGTCATTAAACCTATGTGGCAGACGCTTCGTGATTAGCGTTGGGTTTGTGACCGGTAATTTACTCAATGTCGAGTAAATTACCAAAAACATGTAATTTACTCGGTAAAATTACCGATGACTGGGAAAATATTCAAATGATTTTAATTAACAAAACTTCATATATAAATATACTTAAATCCTTAACCAAATTACAATGAATAACATTTCACTCATTTTTACTGTCTTAGCAAGATGATACTTCTTTACATGCCAATACGAACACGAACTTTTGGCTGGATTCACATCACACGAAAATATATTTATTAGGTTTATTTTTGTTTTGTGTTTTGTAATTTATGAGTGATATTGTGTTTATAATATAAACATATAAATGTTTATTTTAAAAAAGGAGGTTATCAATTCCACCTATAGGGTATGTGATATTGTTAGAATTTTATATTGTTCGAGTGGGATAATCTATTAAGGCTTCCAAAGTTCCAAACACGTGTTCAAAATTTCGTAAATGTATGTGTGTTTTGATGTTTTTTTCCACCACGGATTACTTAAAAACGAGAAGTCATAGGGAGATGATTATCTTTTTGTTCAATCAGATATATTGCTACTTAGGGTACCTACAGTGTAAGTTCCATCAAAACCAGTACTTTTTGTGATATGGATTATTAATTTAATAACTGAAAATCACGAAAAAGGCTACATTTTTTAAAAATAAATGCCTTCTTATCATACATACACCATCGTCTGCGTCACCGGTTTCTTTTTACTTTCTTACACAAGATATTCAAGTATTTAAACAAACTGACGAGTTGCAGAGCGCAAGCCACAACTAATTCAACCTTCGGCATCTTCATGTAAAACAGAGGCTATGATTAATCTCGCGCATGTGTGAATCACGAAGCGTCTGCCACATAGGTTTAATGACTTCCAGCCTCCCGAACAAGCCGAATTCTGAAAAGGTTACAGTACCATAGACCACATCCAATAAGGCAAATTATATAGAAGTCCGAGAAGTACGAGTATAATATAAATATAAATATCCTTTGGACTTCATCGGTGTCACATAGACTATAGGTGTTAAAGTGTCTGTATAACAACGTCACCATGGTCGGTCCGAGTACAGGAACAAAATATATAAGGTGTATGACAGGGAGATGTTATATCTCCGAAACTGTTTACAGCGGCATTGGTAGACGCCTTCAAGCTCCTGGAATGAGAAGGATTCGGCATCTGCTTCAATAGCGAATACATAACACGCCTCCGGTTTGCCGATGATATAGTCGTTGTGGCAAAGACGCTGAATGATCTTGGCACTATAATTGACAAGTATCCCAACAGGTATCTTTAAAATAAACATGGAAAAGACGAAAATTACGTCAAGTTCCCCTGTTATACCTACTCCAGTATCCGTTGGAAGTTGTCGACGAGTACGTCTACCTTAGATGAAAGATCTAATTAGATAGGTCCAACTTTGAGAAAGAGGTCAATCGACGACTTCAACTCGGCTGGGCAGCGTTCGGGAAACTGCATAAGAGCGTCCTCTCGTCTCAATTACCTCAGTGTCTGAAGACGAAAGTTTTCAACCAGTGTATGTCACCAGTGAAGACATACGAATCCGTTACATGGTCTCTAACTATGGGCCTCATAAAGAAGCTTTAAATCACACAACGAGCGATGGAGTGGGCTATGCTCGGTGATCGAATCAGAAGCGAGAAGATACGTAGAAGAATTAAGGTAACGGACACATCCCTACGAATCAGTAAGCTCTAGTGGCAGTGGGCACTTGGGCAGGGCACATAGCAGGGAACTGATTGCCGCTGGGGCAGAAAAGTTTTAGATTGGAAACCCTTCGACCAAAAGCGCAGCGTGGGATGTCCACCGACAAGATGGACAGACGACCTTGTAAAGATCGCAGGATCAAACTGGATGCAGACCACTCACAATGATGATGATGATGTGTGAACAGCAAGCTCGCGTCAGCTCTCGTGCACGAATATTTCCTCGAACGTTTCGTCAATAACCAGACGATAAGCGAGTGCGAATGTTAAATTCCATATAATAGTTTACGCAACGCGCACGAATATTTGTTTTCTGTTTTATATGGTGACCCAAGTAACGTACAAAATAATCAATTTTTGAAGTGTTTTCTACCGTCAACACCGCCAACAACCGTTTGGATTAAAGCTTTAATCATGTACAAATTATAAAATAAATAAATATAGCAACTGAGTATTTTACCGCTATTTGGTAAATTACGAGTATTTTACCATTTTTTACCATAAATTACCGTATTTTTCATTACTTACCATTTTATTTTTTTACCTGCCCAACTCTATTCGTGATTCACACATGCGCGAGATTAATCATAGCCTCTGTTTTACATGAAGATGCCGAAGGTTGAATTAGTTGTGGCTTGCGCTCTGCAACTCGTCAGTTTGTTTAAATACTTGAATATCTTGTGTAAGAAAGTAAAAAGAAACCGGTGACGCAGACGATGGTGTATGTATGATAAGAAGGCATTTATTTTTAAAAAATGTAGCCTTTTTCGTGATTTTCAGTTATTAAATTAATAATCCATATCACAAAAAGTACTGGTTTTGATGGAACTTACACTGTAGGTACCCTAAGTAGCAATATATCTGATTGAACAAAAAGATAATCATCTCCCTATGACTTCTCGTTTTTAAGTAATCCGTGGTGGAAAAAAACATCAAAACACACATACATTTACGAAATTTTGAACACGTGTTTGGAACTTTGGAAGCCTTAATAGATTATCCCACTCGAACAATATAAAATTCTAACAATATCACATACCCTATAGGTGGAATTGATAACCTCCTTTTTTAAAATAAACATTTATATGTTTATATTATAAACACAATATCACTCATAAATTACAAAACACAAAACAAAAATAAACCTAATAAATATATTTTCGTGTGATGTGAATCCAGCCAAAAGTTCGTGTTCGTATTGGCATGTAAAGAAGTATCATCTTGCTAAGACAGTAAAAATGAGTGAAATGTTATTCATTGTAATTTGGTTAAGGATTTAAGTATATTTATATATGAAGTTTTGTTAATTAAAATCATTTGAATATTTTCCCAGTCATCGGTAATTTTACCGAGTAAATTACATGTTTTTGGTAATTTACTCGACATTGAGTAAATTACCGGTCACAAACCCAACGCTAACACAACGCAATACACACAACTTTGCACAAAAAGTTTGTATTTTTTACAATAGTACAGGGAGGTTGTAGCCTATAACGGGAACATAGAAATCAAATATAGGCCCTTTAAGTAATCAGTAATAAATTCTTAATATTTTTAATTCATTATAATGTAATTTATTGTTATTTTCTAACAAAAATAATTAAACTAGCAATGTATTGCAAACAAATGTGTCCGGTCATAGAACTTGACACTCATTTACTGCAACAAGCTAGCGATTTTGACATGCAAAGATTAGGGATCATAACTTTACATTACTTACTATATCTCTGATGTAAAGCAATTTTGAGCGCTGACCAGGTCAAGGTTACTGTGTATACTCTGTAGATCATTGACTAAATTTTGTGCTCCTATTACTGGCCACAAACTGTATAACATACATAAATCATCAAATGAATGTATGCTGTCTTATTACATGTTTTGAGGCAGGTACTCTGTATAATTAAAAAATATGAAATGAATGAAATAAAAAACAAGCTTGAAACTTTGTAATTCATTTTTATTATATAAATTAATTAAATAATACCATAATGCATATGCTAGTAAATTAAATTCTGTTCTTGCTGGTGTGAAGACTATTCATAACATTGACAATAAAGTTTAGAGCTGGATACTTCTGTGCTGCCGTCATCATTGAGACCTTGAGTATAGTCAACACATTTGAAAGCAAGTAGCCTCCAATGGCTCCAAGATAACAAGGGATTGGCCACTGCTGCCAAGGAGTGTTCCAGTCTAATGGGATCACCACCGCACCCAACCACGCTCCACAGATAGCCAGCAATGAGTTATTGATAAGCATCTGAATTATTGTGTCCCTGCCATAAGTTTTTATTCCAAACAACAACTGCATAGAAGCTTCCACACCAGTATGTGCAATCAACGGGAAAACAGTCAATAAAGTCATCAAAGCTGCGAGCATCAAGGTCTCTTCATGGCATTCAAGAAGCGGCGCACCGAACAGTATTATTCCAACGAAATAACTGAATAGAACCACAAGCAGAAACACAAACGACTTCACAATGTCGCCGACTCGGCTCTTGCTGGCTTTTGTTCTCTTTGCTTGAACGTCACTGGATGCATTCAGATAAAATGATTTCAATAACTCTGCTAGGAAGATAAGAACTAATATGTAAAAAGATGAACCATTCCCGACAGAATAAAGTAAGCCTCTGTATGAAATAAACGTAACTATGCTAGGTAAATAAATGCACGTTACAAGACTGGAAACGGTAACTTTTCTAAGTTCTAATTGATTATTTAATGAGAACATTTTGTTTTCTTATGATCTACCTACTAGAATCACGAATTTTTAAACTTTGTTGTCTCGAAAAATTGCAAATTTTGACAATCAGCTGTGCATTGAGTGAATGATCATTTCGGTTCTATTTGTCAAAGATCTTAGTCCGAACGTGATTAGTTCGAACCTTTGGAGTTTTAAACTGAATTCATAAAAATTAGAATTTACCTGTTTGTTCGTAGAACTACTCATAAAACAATAAATAGAATTATCACAAAGTTATCAGAGCGTATTTATGATACGAAAAACGAGCAGGAGCATATATTTGTTCCTCGTTCTAGTAGTTTCGGACTAAAAATATCTGCAGGTTGGTCCACTTGCCGGAAAGAGTGAACGAATCATTGCTTCGTATCGTTATTTTTTTTTAACATTAGCAAAAAATCTTATTTTTTTTCTTCAGGCCGTACATTAATATTTTATTTATTTTCTAGTTAATTGTGAGTTTATTCATAATAAAATCATATAAATATTTTTATTCTTCTTTTATGTAATGACATTAACGTCAACGAACAAGCGAAGCGATGGCAACTCCATGTTGCGAAATGCCAAATAGATAGTCAAGTCAAAATTCGTGGTGTGTTATCATCAATTCAGCAGCAGTCGGTCGTAATCGATATGACGACACAAACTTTATAAATGAAAGGTGCCGTAGCGGGAGCCACCAGTTGAACTTTACTCTGTAAAACGTTCGGCTACAGTGCGAGCCAACGTTTTAATTCACAAAACATCGAATTCCGTATTTGTCGATCTGTGTGTGGTGATTAGTTGGAGTGTTATCAAGAATTACATAAAATGCCTTGTCCGTTTTTGGGTTCGCTTAACCAAGCCTTCGTAAGGAATTACGGAGCAGCTCTGATGAAGCAATACGGGAACTACTGCCCCATCATCTCGCGAGGTTTCCGCTCTCTCGGCAACGACGAGACGAAGTGTCCTTTTATCAAGGACAACGCGATCATCTCGGAGGCGCCCAAGGAGATGACGGAAGACATCGTGGAGAACATCATGCCCTACAAGTACGAGAAGTTCTTCAACGAGCAGATCAGTGCCAAGAAAAAGGATTACTCGTACCGTGTGTTCCGCAAGGTGTCGCGCCTCGCCGCGGACGGGGCGTACCCGCAGGCGCTGGAGGGCGCCGCCAACCATCGCGTCACCGTGTGGTGCGCCAACGACTACCTCGGCGCCTCGCGCCACCCTGTCGTGCAGGACGCCGCAATCAACGCCATCAAGTCCTATGGCACCGGGGCCGGAGGCACCAGGAACATCGCAGGAAACTCCCAAATGACCGAGAAGCTGGAAGCTGAAATAGCACATCTTCATAAAAAGCCTGCAGCTCTCATTTTCAGCTCTTGCTTTGTCGCTAACGATGCAACCTTATCGACATTGGCAAGGATTTTACCCAACTGCATTGTTTACTCTGACGCTGGGAACCATGCCTCAATGATCCAAGGCATACGAAACAGTCGAGCACCGAAGCACATATTCAGGCATAACGACCCCAACCACCTAAGACAATTATTGGAAAAATCTCCTGAAGGAGTACCGAAGCTAGTCGTTTTTGAGACTGTCCACTCGATGAGTGGAGCGATTTGTCCATTAGAAGAGATGTGTGATATAGCACACGAGTACGGAGCTTTAACTTTTGTCGATGAAGTCCACGCAGTCGGACTATACGGGAAGCACGGCGCCGGCATCGGAGAAGAGAGAGGATTGCAGCATAAAATAGACATAGTGTCCGGAACGCTGGGGAAGGCCTATGGAAACGTTGGTGGTTATATCGCCGGCTCTTCTCTGCTGGTGGACACCGTGCGGTCGCTAGCGCCCGGGTTCATATTCACGACTGCACTGCCGCCTCCCGTGCTCGCAGGATCGCTGGCCGCAATCAGGCTCCTGGCCAGCGAGGAAGGGAGGAGCCTGCGGGCGAAACACCAGGCGATAGTGAGGTATCTAAAGCTGTCGCTGCTGGTCGCGGGGCTGCCGCAGCTGCCGTCCGTGAGCCACATCGTGCCGGTGCCGATAAACGGCGCGGACAAGGTGGCGCTTGTGGCGGAGTCGCTCATGAAACGAGGCCACTACGTCCAAGCCATCAACTATCCGACGGTGGCTCGCGGCGAGGAGCGTCTGCGGTTCGCACCGGGGCCCTACCACACGCCCGAAATGATCGACAGCCTCATCACTGCCCTCACGGAAGCATTCCACGAAAACAACATCAGTTTTAACCAGTTCATGAAGAACGGCACCTGCCGTGAGTGTAGCATGGAGTACAAGGTCGACATCGCTTACGAGGAGCCTTTCAACTTCCCGATGCGAAGTGCGACCGCCTAACCGCCCCATTTTATGGCCATGACATTTTAAGCGCAGCACCCATGAGAAATCTAAAAAAAATGTTAAGAGATGTTGTATAGAGTTTATTTGCGTTATTTTTATTCTAATATTTATGGTTCGTGGTTCATGTTAGGGGAAATTATTAAAGACGTGGCAACGGATGTATTGTTTTATTCAGTCCCAGTACTTGATGACGCCGTCCCAGCCCGCCGTGAGCATCTTGCTCGGCTCGTGCGGGTGCCACAACGCCGATATGCACACTCCGTCGTGCGCTTTCCACTTCTTGTACAATTTCGTCGTCTTCCAGTCCCAAATGTAGCATTTGCCGTCCGCATCGCCGGACACCAGATAGCTGGAACAAACAAAAATATTCAATTATTATCTGTGGCAACCCTTAAAAAAACCGTTAGTATTAAAACAACCTAAATTTTAAACCTTGTAAAAAGCTACTGAATTGATGTATTCGGTTCATAGAACCTAGAGTCCCACCAATTTATTTATTCGTATGACCTCTACAGTACAGAAGCGCATTTTTGCATTGATCTGTTGAGCGATAAAATATGATCATTATTATCATACATACTATGCCACAAAGTTGAATTGGTAGTTCCAACTAGTTGAACTAATTGGACCAAAAAACAAATTATTTCAATTTAAAATCTAATAATAATAATTAATAATTTATTTATTCAAGTAACATGACTCATTATTTCTTAGTTATAAAGGACTTATGTTAGTATCATTTTATTAATGAATAAGCTAATGTTTATATAAATCGGAAGTGTATAATATTATGTATTCATCGAAAGGGAAGGCTATTGGAAATATCACGAGCCAAACACAAGATTGCCACGCGTAGGGCGTTATTTAAGTGTTACGTGACCTACAGTCGTGACTCAGTTAAAAATAACTACTTACAGACATGATAAACAAAACACGAAATCGTGCATTTCTTTTAAATTTCATTGTCAACATAGTTTAATAACTATCAGGGATTGTCTGTCAGTCATAGGGCTAGGTTTAGGTATTGTAATGTACCTACCTACATACATAATTATATTCTGTCTGAAAGTGGAGAAAATACTGAAGTATTTTTATGAATAGGTAATACCATGTCTAGGGCAGCACCAATATCAAAATGATAACATCAACAAAGTCATTGTCAAGATAATTCCATTCGTATACTTATAGGGGAGATGTACCTCTCGCTAACGGTTGCGAATTGCGAACTCACTTACTTATCAACGCACGTTTGCATGCAATAAGTATTGCTGTAAAATTTCCACGCGACTCAATAACCCTTTATATGTTTCTTAACCTACCTAAGTAAGGTACCGTAGCTGTGATATACATATAGAATAGTGTATTTTCTGTAGGGCTAATAAACTGATTTCTTGACCTAATCAGGGGTCTTGTAGGTCCATTTTACATAGGAAGAAGTAATACGTTTCAAGTATTTCATCTTAATTACCGTAACAATAATTTCCAAATACTTCAATTGTTAGATAATCGAAGACACGAAGCCGAGAAAAGGCACTGAACTTAGTTCACAGAACGAATTCACGACTGATTGCTATTGACATGAGTCCAATCACCACGGAGACATACGCATTGGAAGACAGACAAGTTATGATTGATGTAATGATGTAGAGTTGTATACGAAGGTAGAGTGCGTTTCTACTAGTGCGAAGAAATACTAGATACAAAATACATTCTGACATTACCAAACATATCTTACTCGGTGAAGAAATAGTAGAGATTTCTTTGTCTGTAGGTTTATATGATTTTGTGAGAGTAAGTTTAAAAAATGTGAACTATCTGACTATATTCATGTTGTGGCTTCATGAATACATTCAAAATGCAAAACACGGCAGCAGGCAAAAATATTCTACCTGACTTAACAACGCATTCTTAGCAATAGAACAGCCTGCCTATACATACCAACTTACATAATTAATAAAATTTCATGTCGTGTGCTTACAGGCTTGATGGATGATAAACCTTCAAAATGCATCATCACTGGCAACACTCAAAAACTTGCCAGTACTAAAATATAATAATAGTCCCCCTAGCCGATTTCGACTACGGTGGCCAGTCATAACGACTAACCGACTGCGCGGGACATATTATAGTGCACAAGTGTGTGCGCAAACACAGGTGCACTCTCTATTCCTTTCACTCTCATAGCCCGATGGGACAGCAATCTGACACGACCGGAGAGAGTTCAGGCGCAGGACCAACGGCTTTATGTGCTTTTCCGAGGCACGGGGGTGAGACACCGCCAACTTCCAAACTGCGGGCTACCCTAAGAATTTCTGAACAGAAAAACTCAGGTATATATTTTTGGTCCAACCCGGGGATCGAACCCGGGACCTCTGGCGCAGCCGTCCCTTTAAAGTGCGACCTTCCTACCGCTGCGCCACCGAGGCAGTACTAACATAATAATATTATAAATGATGAGAAATAGGGTCTGTGATGTAATGTATCGTTGCGTCACCGACATTGCACCTTACACAAGGCGTTGCAACGAAGCGACACCTCGCTCCGGTCCAAGGAAGAAAAGCATATGATTGCGTAACGAAATAAATATGTACCTACATACTGTGTGGCCAAAAGAGGGACGTCCAATATTTTTTTTCAATTTTTACATCCAGGGCTATCCTAATATACCATATTTATGATAGCCATACTCTCGAGACCTGACTTATAAATTCACATAAGTTCTATCAATCCATGTCAATTAAAAATGTAGTCTTAACTTACATTAAAATTTCAAATGCTTTCCTAACACGGAGATATGTAATCGCAAAAAAAATTGCAAAAGGTAGGACAGTAATTCAAAACATTAAATACACTGAATAAATCACTTTCCAAGAACTAATGGACTAAAGACAATAAATAAAGAATATAATTGAAAAAATGCATCAGGTGGTCATTAGTTTTTCTATTATGAACAAATCGATAAATATTGTAAGGAAACTTATTAGTTACTGACTAGGTATTACTTAGCTAAATACAAATTCCATTGTGAGACCGCCAATTACCGAGTATTATCAAGGCGATAAGTCGTAAAGAGAAACGACAATATTGGCTATTGTTTTAAAGAGTATTGGAATTCAAGTGAATGAAACTTTTTTCATCTCGTCAGGAAGTTAAAGTGATAAAGCATTTCTTCCCACAGTTAATTATTCTATTATTTCACAGTTAGATTAATAAGATACCTACGCAGTTCATTAAACGGAGGGCATCCAAATAAATGGCTGAACGTCAACCAGCCATGTCATTGAACGCAACGTTTAGCCAAATGGCTGAACGTCGTGTGGTCATTTAGACAAATTTGATATTGACGAATATGTGATGTTTGGTAGGTTAACTTTGAGTTTATGGTTTATGTAGTACGATAACTTTTTTATTATTATTTGAGGCTAAGCAGTTGTTTCACTTTTTACACAACACAACGATATAAAAAAGCATCGATGCCGGCGTTTAATGAACTATTTATTATTTATGCATATATTTACAACTATTTATTTAGTGCCTAAGCATCCAATTCAATAGCGGATTGACCTGATGGCTGCGACACAAGCATAATGAGATGAAGGAGATATCATAGCATAATAGCGCAATAGTCGGTCTCTGGTTAGTTGGGGAACGCAAGGCCATGATGAGATCCGGCAAATCTACAGTAGATACAGTGCAGGTTGCAATAGGGTAGGATAGAACATAATATACACTTCTGACTGCAATTGCTTTAATCGTATGAGAAGATAAATTCAAGTTTCATAAATACCCTTTACATATATTGTAATCTCGTCTCTACTTTTATATTTTACCCAAACTACAATTTACTTATAAACAAACATAGAAAATAGTGTTCTACCAGAAATTCCTGAATTAGCTAGAATTAAATAGCTGGTAGTATTTCCGAAAGTTTTCTGAACAGGAAAATCGATACTTTTTACGCTAGTCAGAGATATTATTTTATTGTGTCACTCATATCTTAATGTGGTGACCTGTTTTTATCGAGTTTTGCCTGATACGTAACTCTTATTCTGAAAACATAAATTTGGAATAAGACAACGTATCCTGTTCCCTTCGCGAAGCATTCTTGGTCCCAATACCAATTGAACTACTCGTGTTATAAAATTGTCTAATCCCTACACGCAACTACGGTAGTAGACGCTAGACCGAGAAAAAATTACCCTTCGTACGAGTTATTTTTGGCACTGGTAAGAAATAATATTTTCCTATTGTTATTTTTGGCATCACGTATTTTTACTTTATCTATCAATTTCGGATAGTTGACTCTCCGGCTTTTCCTTCAAGAGGCTACCTTTATATCTTGAGTCGATATAATTTCAAAGGAGGTATTTATCCTTCCATCGCTCTATCACAAGATACTAAAAACCACTTCAGCATCACAACATATTAAGTCGCGATAAAGAAACTGTCCACGTATTATAAGATATGGTACAATACGAATGAATTCAACAATTACTTGTTAAGTAAGTAGCCTACCAACGTCAATCAATTTCTGTAGAGCTCTCTTGAGTTATCTAGAGAGACATTTCAGGCCGATCCGCGAACAACAGTGCCGACATGTACCGATCAGTAAGGTATCCACCCATCCATCGCAGCCTTTATTTTGCTCCTTTTAGGTCTATTAGTCCTCTGCGCCGCGTTTTCCTGCTCGTAAACAAGGTTGTAAATCGAATCTATCAGTGTCAGTGAAAAATTATATTGTAGCATACAATCTTGTACGACGCTATCCGCACTCGTCAGTAACAGTGACGTTCAGGGATCCCTGTCACTGACGAGTGGGGATAGGGTCGAACAAGATGTATGCTACAATATCATTTTTAATTGACACTGATGGATACGTTACTGACACGTGCCGGCACTGTTGTGTGCGTAGCATAAAATTATTATCCCTTTGGAATAGAACGACAAAAGCGAGATGTCACTAGCAGCAAACTGTGTGATAAAAAGAGATGGGTAGCAAAACCATTTTTGGCAGATGTCAAACAGTTGACCGCCCTGCAGAAGCTCGCTGAAAATTACGTGCATTTGATTTTTTATATTTAAAACTGAATTTGTGTACATTTTGGAGAAATAATGCGTCTGAAACATGGTGACTTGATCGGTGATTGATTGTTATGCATTACAGCGGCATAACCCCAACAAATAATCATTTAACAGGTAGATTAGTCAAAATCGAAGCCTCTTAATATATGACTTATATTTACCAATGCGCTTCAAATTTAAAGTACGCAGTTGATTATTCTATTCTACAAACGTTAATTTACGTAAAAAATAAAGACAGAAGAACACAGGGAATGTATATCGACGAATATTTTGTATAATGAAATAATATTTAGTTTTACACTAGAGCTGCATGTTCAATATTTTGTGTCGACTGTTTATCATGCAGTAAACTACTATATTTAACTTAGGAACATTGTTATAAATCACCTGATCGAGAGGTTATCTCATTTAAAGCTACAAATGTTACTTACTGACATCTTAAATTGGTTTTGTTTGACAGCTTTTACTTGTCCTTCTATTCCGATAGGAATATTAATTTTATGGTGCGTAGAGGCCTTTCTTGTCATTATCATGACAACGGCATACTACTAATAATAATACTAAATTGTAGTAACTTAATATATTTCAGTAACGTAGATTTCTGTGTTCGTCATTTTTTGGCCATGCCATGAAATTGATTAATATAATTAAGCCCAACTCCGAATTTCACTGAGGTTAAAGTAAAATTTTAACAAAAATAATACAGCTTTTAAAACGTTAATAGAGGTAATAAGGTAACTAAACTAGACACTAGCATTACTCCTTAATTACAAATCCATTTGATAAGTTTATCGACGGGATATTGTCCTAATTTCATTCAGTTAATCACGTTTCACTCAGTTAATTAAGTGTAGCTATTGTTAAAAATAAAAAAATAAAAAAATTGCCGCTATTTTGTTAAAGTAGAAGTAATTTCAGATGCAAATAACATAAGTTCATGACATTTTACTGTAAGAACCCTTACTATTACACACTCACGCAATGATCAGATTTAATTTAAGTCTGTCAGTCTCGCGTTAGTATCGATGCAGTCTAATACAGTAGGTACATAATTTGTCAATGTTCAGCTTCCTCACTATGCCGCGACTGCATCGATGCTAAAAGAACCTCAAGTGTGCAAGATTTACATTTTGCGACAGTGGTGATGCTGCATCGCGAATGCATCACTGCTTAAAGTCGCAGTGTGCAAAGGGTCTTGCACACTGGATTGGTGACCGACCGTTTCGTATTCAAGGAACAACATGAATAAATGAATATCTTTACCGCGCTTAAAGCAGCGTTTGACGCAAATCCAGGCACTTACAGTTATGGCTGAAGCGATCTATGCATTTATGAATAACGTCTATTCTAATGAACGTGTTTGGGGCAACGTCTTCGTCAGTCTATTTAATGGCGAAAACTTAGAAGTTATCAGAAAAAAATCTTCTAAAATTATTCTATTTTTATTCGTTTTTAATGAATTCACTTGAACTTCAGCTTCGTTCACATAGAGACTGATCTTGGTAGCGGATAATATGTCTATCAAGCTTGTTAGACTGAAAGTATGCATATAGCACTGAAACCTTTAAAAAAAAAGTTCCGCTTTACTTATAAATAAATAGGTATGGGTAATAAAATAATAGTATTCTGAGCTAGTTAAGCCCAGTGCTCAAGAGGTGCATACTTCCTGATAATGAAGAGGAGGAGGTAATAATAGTTCGCATCTACCTCCCAGAACTCCTAGGTCTACCAGCCCATATAGGTTATGTTTGGTATCGTTTTCGTATAATACAAGAATGGGAAATTCATTTTTAGAACTCAATTTACACTAATTATACGCAATAAAGGAATACGACGCCAAAATGGATTTCGGCAAAAAAGCGAATTACTTGACACTTTGCGGAGTTTCTACAACGAAACTTTTGATTATATGGAAAATCTTGCTGAGCTTTAACTGTAGGAAATTTACTCTACTTTAATTTTGTAAAAGTCTGAAAAGTACTTTCTACTTTTAAGATGGCGGCGCGAAATGCTGAGATACGAGGTGACAAAGTTGAAATCCGAAAAGAGCACATCAAAATCTATAAGATCTGGGGGCCAATTCTCGTGCAATTCGTATACGAAAAAAGTTCACCGATCGAATTTTCTTTGTCGACGAAAAAATAGTTTTTGGTTTCTCGGGGTCACGATTTCTATGACTTTAGATTTTGTTTGTGCGATAGTTTTTTTACGTGTAGATATTTTACTTGATTTCTACGGTAAAACAGTTAAACTCGCAATCGAGTAACCACACGAAAAAAGTTCGATTGCCGCGAGAATCGGCCTCCTGAACTCTCTTTCGAAACGCCCGGAACAAAATCCAGTTAGCCTACGGGGGTAACTCCCAATTGACTGTATTAGATACGTACGTAAATTAGGTAGGTTCTAATATTAAAGTTACGTGCGCAATTAATTAAATAAAATACATAAGGGTATACTTGTACCTAGCATTCAAGTTATTTAATGTAAAATCTACTTCTATGATGATGGCCGACCGCCACAGATTAGTAAAACTTTGTCTATGGCCGCTGCAACATAGCCAAACCAAACTTTTTTTTATATATATATTTTTTTTATATTATGTATTTAATACACATTGATAATTTTATCAATAATCAAATGTTGTGTTATTTATATTTTATTGTTAATTTTGTGATGTATATATTTTTCTTTTTGGTGTTTATTTCATTGCCGAATTATTACCACCCACTAAGGCACCCGCTGAAAATCAGCGTCGTGGTATGCGTCCCGCTGCCACGACTTATGCTGAGAGGGTGCCTTTTTGACTCAAGTCGCCTGCTTTTCTCATATATTTGTATATTATGCTTGTATTTGAGTCAAATAAATGTATTTTCTTTCTTTCTTTCTACTACCACTACTACTACTTCTAGTTTGGTACGTACGCAGTTGCGAGACTGGCCGCTACTTTTAGTTTTAGAAATACCCTATTTTTAAAAATATAATATTGTATTACGTTAAGTTCGCTCGCTGTGTTTTTTACCATTACTTTATATTGATTTGTAAGTATCTCACATAAGTGAATTGTATGACTATTGTGGGAAATACAGAATCTTTAACCTGAAAATGCAGTCACACATTCTAAGCAATCTAAAATAATGCAAAAAGCTGCTATGAGCCACCATAAGAATTTCCGGTAATATCGCTTGACCCATCATGATATTCATGATTCATTACTAACTAACTATAAATAAGGCCCGTTTACCGACGTCATATAAGGAATATTCGTCGAAAATAATACAAAACGACGACCCGTCTGGTGTAGTGGTCGAGAAATCGCCTACTACGCAGCGGGTGCGGGTTCGATCCCCGCACAATACAAACATTTGTGTGCATGAACATGTCTGTTTGTATTGGTCTGGGTGTTTTATATGTATATCAAATATGTATTTACAAAAAAAAAGTATTTAAGTATTATATCCGTTGTCTGGCACCCATAACACAAGCTTTGAGTAGCTTACTTTGGGACTAGATGGCGATGTGTGGGAATGTCCAAAGAAAGAAAGAAAGAATTTGAAATCGCCACTTATTTGTCAGCAATCATTTATGTGAATGACATTTTAAAATGGGTCGTTTCATACTTATTCAGTTGGATTAGTCTTATCTGAAATCGACCATAAGCAGCAGGTAAGTATGTACGTATATTTCTTAGGTGCTTATTTCGGAATAACGTAACGTGTTGATTTTGATGATGTAAGCAAAGTATTTCTGTCTGATGGTGAATCTGTTAAAACGACTGCCGATAGTAACCAAAGTTTTTGATAGGTAAGTCTTCTAACACATTTTGCACATTCTAGAAACAAAATCGTTTACAATGTTGAAAAAATATTTGCACTACTAGCTACTAACACTTATTATTATAGACTAGCGGTCCTTCGCGACTGCGTTCGCACGTTTTGAGTTTGCTCGCTCCCCTCACATCGCAGCATGATGTTTTATAGCCTAAAGCCTCCCGCGATATACAGGGTGAAATTTTAATCAGTGACCAAATTTTAAGTGAAGACTCCACTGATGAATATGAACAACTTTCACTACGGGAGCAATAGTGAAATCGAGATTTTTTTTTGCTGTTCCGTACATTTTGACCGCGCGCCAACTGAGCTTTTGTATGGAACAGCTGTTTTTTTTTCTCTCACTTTCGCTATTGCTCCTGTAGTAAAAATTGTTTATATTCATCAGTGGAGTCTTCACACGAAATTTGGTCACTGATAAAAATTTCACCTTGTATGAGCTATCCAACCGAAAAGTTTTTTCAAATCACTCTAGCAGTTCCTGAGATTAGCGCGTTCAAACAAACAAACAAACTCTTCTACTGTATTGTAATATTAGAATAGGTTCCAATAGGAAAAAATATGTTTTTTCTTCGTTGACACAGTTGGTAAGTTTCGGTCCAAAATTAATTAGCGTCACATTCGCAAGTTGGCGTTGTAAGTAAACAAATTAGTGTGTAAATCAATTAATTAATATGTGCATATAAATCAGTAGCGCGAATTCAGTGGAATCACGTGGCCTGTCAGGTGAGGTGGCGAATATCAACATATCAAATAAAAAATTAAACCGCCTTCAAAAAACTGTCTAAAAGGCTTAAAATAATGCATTCGTCTTCTACTTGGGAGAAACCAATTCTTTTGGAGTCATAAGCTTGACATCATGCACCGACTGCAAAATAATTTGGTTTTCCTAAATACCTAGAAGACGAATGCGTTATTTTAGCTTTTCAGTCACTTTATTTAAGTAGTTTTAATATTTGAAAATATTTAATGATTTTTAGTTACTAAGGGCCGATTTTTCTATGGTCAGATAAAACTTATCTGCCTGATAAATTATAAAACGACAGATTTTAAAAAATGACAGTAACGTATGATTGCTAACAATTAGGCGACGTTTTCATATTAGCCATATTGTATTTTGTTCGACGAATATTTCTTATCTGACTATTGCAAAATCAGTCCTTAGTCATATCACAAAACTACTGGACCGATATTTTGAAACTTACACCATACCTACCCTTATTTGAACTATAATGCCTGATTTAACTAAGAAAAAACCATCTCGCTATAAATAATAATAATAATAAATATTGGACACCAATCACATACATTGGCTACGACTTTACGTTTTCGAGAAATCTTGAGTCAAACATACAAATATAAACACACATACACTTACGAAATTGTGCATACGAGTTAGGAAGGCTTAATAGATCAACATACTACATACAATTCTGAAGACATCACACACATACAGGTCGAATTGATTACCTCCTTTTTTGAAGTCGGTAAAAACATACCGTTTGCTTTTATTGTATCGAGGGTCAACGCCTCCGTATGCAGTCAACATCATTCAGGATTGCGTAATACATGTTTACGCATAGAATACAAGACATCATCGAAATGCAGAACTCAATACGAGACCAATTCATGTCGCAATCTACATATTAAATAGTGCTATTTCTAAATGCCTAGCATTTACCATGGGAAAAGATTTTACTACCTATGGGTTTAATACCTAAATCAGAAAACAATTGTAAACCCCTTGTCAAAATATGGACAAATAAACGGTGAAATTATACCCTTGCAAAGCTTTGACATGTCGATTTATTTCAGTTCTCTACATTTTAAACTTCACTTACAAAGAAACAATAGACACACATAATAAGATCCGATTCTTACTGTTAGACGGGTTATCGATTATGGCATAACTACGGTAGATACAGCACTAAAACTGTCAGATCGATCGTATTTGACATAAGATCGATAATTGATATTGATTGTATTGTTATTGTCCCCCGCATTTTTAATGCATTGAATATTGTATAATTGGTCTGTTATAAGATTTCAACATCACCAAACCAACACCAAAACACCGAGTTATCTCTAAAATTAAATATTTTTTACTTTAATAGTCAAGTACGCTAGAAAGGAGGTACATATAGACAAGCATCTTGAATAACAAACATCAAGATGACTAAACCAATTTGTTATAATGTATTAATTAAATTTTTCAACAACCACCAAACTCAACGTGCGTCTATTGTCCAAACAGTGACTGGCCATTGTACAGATCGTGTGTGTGTGTGTGTGTGATGTGGTATAACATCACGTGACCTGTGATATAACATTCGAATGTCACGCGTATCGTTTCATAAACTCATAATAACAGGTACCTTACTCTTTAGGACAATGCCCGATTAACGACTGTATCAATCGCACTCGCTCACACAGTAATTAAGTAATTTTCGCATGAGTAACAGAGATGGTCAATGTCGGAAAACGGATTTTGTCTTTGGAACCCTTTGATTGTTATTTTTAATCACGTGACTTTAGATTCGTCGGTGAGTGTGAAGTTAACCGAATTGGACTGTACCGTTTTCATAAGTTTACGGCGATTTTACTCGCTAGCGACGACGTAAAAAAGTGAATGGAAAATTACACAGCGCTTCTAGCGGTCACTTGCAGAACTAAAATTGTTCATACACTTTTTTACGTGTGACCTTACTCTATATATATTCAAAAAGAGAGGAACTGCAAATTATGAGATAGAGAACGTTTAAAAACTTTAAGCCCAGACTTTAAGAAAGATATTAGAAAAAAGTTACAAAGCAATGGAAATTTTTATGTATGACCTTAAAGGTCTGGGCACACAGCCGGCGGGGCGGGACGGCGACGCGACGCCGGCGGAACGCCAGCGGGTTGGACGAGTTGTATAATATAGAAATATAGGAGACATGACAGACAGCGCCGCCACGCTCGGCGGGGCGGTAACTGGCGCGTCGCGTCGGCGTCGCGCCGAGCGCGAATACAAAACACAGCGCGGCGGGACGGGCCACCGTCGCGCCGAGCGTGGTGTGAGCGGGCCGGCAAGCGTTGTGTTATATGATGTTCGTATTTAGTAGCCACACAGACGGCGGAGCGTGGACGCGTCGCGCTCGGCGGGACGGAGTTCCGTATTTTTATACAACTTTTAGTACCAAAGAAAAGATGTTGAAACAATTGAACGTCTGATAGAATGAGTCAGAGGTTACACATTGATAAACGACCTTAGCCACAAATAATATATAAAAGATTCTCTGAAATCTGCCATTTCTTGCCTGCAATCTTGCCATCACGTCACACCGCGGGCGGAACGGCCGGCGCGACGCCAGCGGGACGGTCACGCCGGCAGTGTGACTGCCTCATAGCGCTGGCGTTCCGCCGGCGTCGCGTCGCCGTCCCGCCCCGCCGGCTGTGTGCCCAGACCTTAATTGTTGTCAAAGAACGCAACATGAAATCTATCTCTAGTATACTAATTCGTGCAATTAATTTTAAATAAATAAAATTAAATGAATGTGGTAGCAACCCTAAACGCGTAACATTTTAAGCTAATCTATACTAATATTATAAAGCTGAAGAGTTCGTTTGTTTGTTTGAACGCGCTAATCTCAGGAACTACTGAACCGATTCAAAAATATATTTTGTGTTGGATAGCTGATTTATCGAGGAATTTAAGGCTTTAAAATATAACTCAGCGACGGGAGGGGAGGTAGATAAAACTACTAATATGTACTAGCATTGTTTACATTTAACTCATTATATCCGAATCCGAAACATGGTCTTTAACTATGGGCTTTACAAAGAAGCTCTAAATCACACAACGAGCGATGGAGAGGGCTATGCTGGGTGTTTCTCTACCGGATCAGAAATGAGGAGATACGTAGAAGAACTAAAGTAACCGACATAGCCTTGAGAATCAGTAAGCTCAAGTGGCAATGGGCAGGGCACATAGCGCGAAGAACTGATGGCCGTTGGGGCAGGAAAGTTTTAGATTGAAGACCCTTCGACCAAGAAGACGACCTTGTAAAGATCTCAGGATCAAACTGGATGCAGACCGCTAGTGATCGGTCGCTGTGGAAAGCCGTGGGGGAGGCCTATGTTCAGCAGTGGTCATCCTTTGGCTGAGAACGATGATGATGATGACATAGATAGGTACTTTGATTGTTGTAAACACAATAAAGATACTGCGCCCATTTTACACACGCACTAAACATGCCGTGCGTAAGTTAGTACTACCGCATTTATTAGCATAAGTTCATTAAAAAATCCTAAACATTGACCGATTGAAACAATACGGGTCACTGTAACAAGGTCTTGAATATTAATAGACTAGAAGTTGGAACACAAAACCTCAGCCGATAAGTTCTTAAGATTACGCAACGTGTGCGTTCAATTTTGTCAATGTTAACAAAACATTTATCAGTTACGCATTTTTAATGCCCATTAGTTGAACTACCTGAAACCAGATTACACCAGATTACGTACATACTTGAAATTCTTTACGCAAAAAGTATTTTTTCGTGAAACCTTTATTTGTTTAATTTTTAAACATTCGACCGAAGATAAAGGAGGTCAAGTGTAGATTATACAACCGGACCAGACAAGTTATTTTTTTAATATTTTTCCCCAAAAATCGTTAACTCTACTATCGGGTATTATTGTTTTTGTTTCTCATCATACTGATATTTTTAAGACTTGTAAAATAAATTTCAAAACAATGCAATGGCCTTACATAATCTAAAAAGGCGTTATTGTTATGTAATCCAGTGTTTTCAAGGTGAAATGTTGAGTAGTGCCAAAATATCGTATGAATCCCATACTTTAGATAAGCCTAAGAGGTGACATCATCAATTTTATTGAATTTGATCAATAAAACAAATTAAAAAAACGCCTTTAAAAATGACGAAAGCGCTTAAAATAACGCATTCGTCTTATACTTAGGAGAAACAAATTATTTTGGGAGTCGGTGCATGATGTGTTTAGGCTGTTGGTGTACTTAAACTAACTTAAAAACGTAAACGAAACGTAAACGTAACTTAAAAAACTTCGTTGATCCTAAATACAAGACGAATGCTTTATTTCAGTTTTTTCTTACGTATTTGAATTTTTTGTGGTCGTGCTTTTATTGAAGATGGAGATTAGAAGGAATTCATTTACATACTAGAATAGATACTAACTAACTAGAACTAACTAAGAACATGCAGCATTTTTGCATTATGACTAGTTTAACAGATTTTCATTAGATAATATTATAAGTAGGAAATATAATAAATCATATAATTTAATAACTATTAAACTGTGCCAACATTTTAGGTGACTGAACTCCGTCCTAATTACCGGCCATAAGCAGATTACACCAAACAATCTACTACGACTCTAGCTTAACTGGCTTCTTCTATTTAAACCATTAAATGGTTGCATCACACAAACTCAGGAAATATTTTCTCTCCTAAACAAACAATGAATATTCAAATATACTTTCGCACTCATACAAAAGGTGCACAACTTTCCGCAAAAGCAATTAACAGATTATTTAGAACTCATTTAAATAAATTCAGTAAAAAGCAAATACCTACAAACTTTGCAGTTAAGAAAGAAATGAGTAGATGTAAGTATAAAAAGTATTTGTGATCATTTATTTCAGTGTAGAAGAGCAGCAAGCAAATAATTTTCGGTTATTTCGCTTTCATTCATTTTAAACCTAGTGTCAAAGTCATATTAGTGTTTTTGTTGTTATTAATAAAACATACAATCCTTTTGTTGGTATTCGAGACTTTTATCAGTGCATTGATTTCGATTGATTTGATCAGGATGTTCTACCAAACACGTAGTATAAAACTTGCGGTCCCCGCGACTTCGCCCTCCATCGCAGTGCCATAAATCACATAAGTGCCATAAATGGCCAATCAAATAATATCCTACTCATTTCTTTTTTCTTTCAAATCAGTCCAGTAGTTCCTGAGATCAGCGCGTTCAAACAAGCAAACTCTTCAGCTTATAATATTAATATAGATTATTAGGTATACTTCATGCGTTCTCAAGCGGTTGACTGGTAGAGAATGCCCTAATAAGGACTTAAGTCCGCAAATTGTAGAATTAACAGTAAAATAAACTTTAAGTTAATAAATAAAGTAAGTGCAATTAATTCTTTGCACCAGTTTAGTTGGGGACAAACACGTATGTTTGTCTCATTGCGACGGCCGAGGCGAGGCCGCGCTCTAGAGAAAGTTGCGCGCGCGCACCGAGACCAACCGAACACAAGGAGAACCGCTGACGCTGCTTACATTATAGCGGAATGTCTGGGATAATCTTTTTGTTTTGATAACGATATCAGTATTAACGATAACGGCTTTGATAACGATAAGGGATTCACGATTAGTATTAAAGTTGGTAGTTCAGCGCCGATGGTAGGTAGGATGTAATTTTGGCAAAAAAGTTTCGAGGTTCAATGATTGTGACCGCAACTGTAATTCATATGAAAAAATTAATGGATGAATTACAAAAACATACTTTTTTGTAAGCAGAAACTATTAAAGTGCACGTAACTAGTTAGTTGGCTGTAAATACAAACATGTATTTATTTATTTATTTTCAACTTTATTTTGCATTCAGATAATATATTTGCTTAGTAAACATAATTACGGTCGCACCGTTTTCAAAGAGCCTCATTAAAGAGTATACACATAAGTTATAAGTGAGGTCACAAAGATTCGAACGCTCAAGATTGCATCACACCGCAAGAAGCATTTGGCTTACTTATGAGACCACACTTGAAGTGTAAAAACACGAGAACCATTATTCTGAGAGCAAGTTTTGCAAGCGTTCTGGTTGAAAGCTATCACGGCCTTTTCTAGCCCTATAAATATCAAACAACGCATCAAATCTTAAGTTTGTTTGGGAAAATACAAAAATTGCATAATGTCAGGTCTTGATAAAAAGACAATAATGACTTCGTCTTGATTGCAGTGTGCGACTGAAGCATTGTCATAGTGCATTATTATGCGACGTCTTGCTTGTTTTTTCCTAAATCTTTTTCAAACAGCCAGGCGCGCATAACTTTCAGTGTGACCGACATAGTGAGCTACTTTTATAAACTTCGTCGCACATGTAGAACCGAAGTAAGATCTTGTTAATCTAATATAAATAATTATTGCTATTCTACGCAGCACTGAGGACTCCTAACGGTCAAGCGTGTCCAAAAGCAGTATTTCTTGTACCACCCGTTGACTGATTCCCAAAACTCAAGTGCATTAACAACTTACTTTCGAATCGGAGCTATGTATGTAATTGTTTTTAAATATTTATTGATATATTTTGTGTATGTAGTTCCGACAGGTTGCAGTTAAAATATATCTGCCAATGTGAGAAATAGACTGCCTCACTGCTTAAATTAGTGAGACTAATCGTCCTCAATTTTTGTTGCCAATTGGTGTTCATCCGAGAACACCTACATACATTGATAATAATGAGTCAGTAAATTCTAACATGACCTTAACGCAATAATCACATTATTGACTTAAGCGCATAATTAAGTCTGATAGACTTTTCTCCGTCAGGTTCAAAAATATAGAGAAATATTACTGAATCCGACTATGGTTAAAAAATCCTTGTCCATTATTGTGTTGCAGTACCGTTACCATTAGTTTACGACGGTTTTACTCGCTAGCGACGACGTAAAAAAGTCTATGGAAAATTGCACAGCGCCTCTAGCGGTCACTGATATAACTAAAAAAAATCCATACAAACCGTGACGTACTCGCTAGCGAGTAAACTCATGGTAATAGTACTGGTCATCAATTTATCATCAGTGTTTTTACCAAACAGGAAACAGGTATTTTTCGCTCTACTATTTCTCTTTAGAATACCGGTGGTGAGTTTTATTTATTGGCAAATCTACTGATCCCTACTATATCATGAATACTTAGTCTTGCCATAAATATTGTCACAAAGAAAAATATATATATATATGCAAATAATATTTATTTATTACTTTTACAGTGTGTTAGTTTTATACATAAATATAAAACAATTTAAAATATAAAAAGCTTATTCGTGATGGTTGCCATTGGATGCAATACAGTCCTTTAAACGTTGAAGCCAGTTATCAATAGAAGCACGCACTCTTTCCATGGGAAAATTCTTCACTGCCAATCGTATGGATTGTTAAGGACTCCAAATTATCATGGCGTTTAGAGCAAGCCGTACTCTCTAAAACTGACCATCAATCATAATCCAGCAGATTAAGATCGGGACTAGACGACGGCCAGTCATCAGCTCTGATAAAGTCCGAAACTTTCGCTTCTAAACAAGACTGCGTTGACAGAGCTTTATGACCAAGCTTTATGGTGTTGTTAAGGGGCTTAACTACCTTCTCAAGAATGGTATCTTGATAGACTTGTGCCGATGTTGTGATACCTTTTTCACAAAAATATGGCTCAAGTCACTCCTTTATAGCTAACCATCACTGAAGTCAGGTAATACCCACGCTGCCGACTAATTGGGAAGCTTCCTTAGAGATTTGAGCATAAACAGCATACGGTCATTTTGTTTGTTAAAATGTTGCTCAATTGTAAAGATTTTCTAATCCGTAATCAAAATTTTTATGTGACCTCCCTTTGCGTACCGCTTCAGTAGTTTTTTCGATTTTACCACCCTATTCTTTTTTAAATTATCAGTGAAAAAATGACCAGTGCGTCTCTTATAGGCTGCAAGTCCTAAGTCATCTTTTAAAATACGCGACATGGTTCTGGGTGCTATCTTCATCTCCCGAGATAAAATCTTTTGCTTTCGAACAGGATTTCTGCGGATTCTTTCCCTTACTGCTTTGACCACCTTTTTCGTACACACTACGTGGACAGCCAGATCTTTTTCTGTCACAAACAGAGGAGGTCTCATTGTACCTATTGATAGCCCGGTACACAAACATTTGACTAATACCAAGCGTATGGAGTAATTTGTGTAATGGAATCACAGCGATTCGGTTCTGTATATCACCCCACTCCATTTTATTATCGCAAAATATTATAAAATATATTGGCGCCAAAATAAGAAAACACAATGAGCAATCGTATAAAAATGACAGAATCCAAATTCAAATGTTATATCTTTTTTATTTTTTATTGTAACATTATTTATGGTCAGACTGTGTATATCCGCATTTAATGCGAAAGCATTGAATTCTGTTTGTAACATTTTGCACGGATAAACAGGTAAATAAAATAATATGTATATTTACAATGAATCAGAAGTTAAACAAGTTTATTATGTTATTGACAACTTGACAATCAATGCTGCTTAATGTGAGGACACAAGGTCTTCAAAGTGTGCGTGACGTAGGTAAGATACAGTCGCTAGCACATCAGGTTACCCACTTTTGTTGCAAACTAGCCCTTATTACAATTGAATAAGATACCGCAGTGTTTACCTTGGCGTGCTATTGTCCGTATATTTCGGAAATTTAACGCATAATTTATAAAGATAAAGATAAAGAATTTTTATTTGCCAGACATGAGTAGTTTTTCATGCAGATGTTATTAATTAATTGTTGGTTCTACATGTCTTGCCTTCCAGCGTACAAAGATTAAAAGTTAAGTTATTTCATGGCCAATTACACAAATGTTATTTAATAGTCATAATAATATAATAGAAATGTCAATAACACAGTCAATGTAATAGTGCATGTCAAAAAAAATACAATGAAGAATTATGTGTAGAAGTACTTGTATATCAATTAATTATGTCATGAAATTATACATTAAATTCAAAAGGTATGTCAATATTGCATTACATTGCACATAAATAATAAAGAAATCAAATACATTATATTATATCATTCGGTATTATTCACCTCTGGATTTATAATTTATCATTATCGTTAAAAAAGTCAATAAGGGCGTAATAACATTTTTGTTTTAACATTAAATTCATTTTTCGCTTTAATAGATTTGTGTTCTGAATTTTCAATTCCATGGGGATTATTTGACGCATACATGATTATTGCCGACGACATTACGCTTGATGCTGAAGAGGCCCAAGACAGACTGGAGAAATGTCGATAAATGCTGGAAAACGTTGGCTTATAAGTCAGAAGAATCAAAACAAAGTATCTATATCTTTGCCGATAAAACTTGACGGAATGCCCTTACTAGTCTGTTCCGATTTTTGATACTCTGTCTCTCGTACAGTCGCCAGCACATCATGTTACCCACTAGTGTTGCAAACTAGTCTTTATTGCAACGGCATAAGATACCGCAGTGTTTACTTTTACGTGATGTTGTCCGTACATAACGACGGCAATATTGGTCGGGACGTCAAATATAGAATTAATGCAGGCTGGATTAAATGGAGGAAGGTTACCACAACATGCGATCCACAGCTGCCTTACGGTTAAAGGGCAAAATTTACAAATCCGTTATTTGACCTGCCTTAATTTACGGATCGGAATGCTGGGCTGCTAAGAAGACGGATAAGAAGCGAATGCATATTGCAGAAATGTGAATGTTAAGATGGATGTGTGGGGTTACAAGAATGGACAAGATGAGAAATGATTATATACGAGGAAGTCTGAAAGAAGGTACGGTATCTGTGTGAGAAGATGGTGGGTCGTCGTTTGTCATAGTACGGACATGTGATGAGGAGGGAAGAAAGACATGTAACTAAAAGAGTATACAAATAATAAAACAAATATTGGACACCAATCACATACATTGTTCTGATCCCAAAGTAAGTAGCTATTTGCACTTGTGTTATGGAAATAAGACACATCGGTGGTACCACAACACCCAGACCCGAGACAATACAAAATTTTGATTTTTATATTGACCTGACCGGGAATCGAAACCGGGACCTCGGAGCGGCGACGCCTTGAAACCAGCGTGCTTAGCCACTACAATACGGAGGTCGTCAAGTGATGAGTATGAATGTGGATAGTAGAAGAAGAAGAGGCCGACCAAGAATGTGACGGATGAACTGTGTGAAACAAGATACGGGTGGGAAAGGAGTGGATGATTCAGTGACGAGTGATAGAATGTGTGGAAGAGAAAAACATACGGCGCCAGACAAACTGGGAAAATGGGCAAGAGAATGATGATGACATATTAACTTGTTCTATTTGTGAGAGAGCCTGTCATTGTTGTCAAAAATTTATTTATTAAAAACCCGTGCAATATGCTTTGTGGTATGTAGATGATTTTGGGTATTTTTAACATTTGATTTCTTTCAGTATAAATTTACTCATTATCAAACGTGATTCGTCAATTGATCAAAGCTTGATAATGACTAAAATACTTAATCAAATAAAATATAACTGTGAATGATAAAATAATTATTCACCAAAGTATTCAGATATTCCTTATCACAAATCAAAATTTATAATAGCATCTGGATATTCCGATTGTGGCAAATCATCGATACTCCAATTTCCTCTTTAATCATAGACAAGGCCGATAAGATAAGAACCAAGGGCCGGTACAAACAAATTATGCTAATTGCTGCGATTTTACTATAGTAGTATTATCTACTACTCGATTATCGCGCAATCAGATAGCGCAAGTGTTAAGAGTTACGAAGCATCAGGCTTCACGTAACAATATTATAGCACATTATCCATAGCAGTTTGTAATATCTATTAATGTGTTCTTAATTAGTATGGGCATAGAGTTCAGAATAAGCTTGTCAATTAATGCCGAGCTAACATGAATCAATATTTCTACATCTCGGTTTTTTTTTCTTGTGTCTATATTTCTATAGAAAAAAAAAGAGTCTTAATGTATCATATTAGTTTTTGATAATTCACAATGTATACTCAAAATCAAATGTGACAATGCAGTTCTATTGAAAGTAAATGTAGAAAACAAACACTAACTACAAACATAAAAACACGTGTGGATATAGTGATAAAGATAAATAATTACTTTTAACGCAGTCATATACAACGTGTAACATGAGGTGTAACCTGAAAATAGGTTAATTGGAATAGCGAGTAGAATCAATTGAACCACGTTTTTAATTTGGGCCTGATCTTCAAAAAAAACTTTATTAAAAATTAAAATGTTGCCCTGTCTATTTATTAACAAGTCAAGCCTTCACTTGCTCTCTATGACCTTAGATAATAATAATAATAATTTCAACGCGGCGCAGCTGCCCGGAGAATATCTTCCGAATCCTTTCCTGACAGAGTATCATCCGCAGAGCAAGAAATGATCAGAAGTGCCAATAAAATTAAAACACCTCATCATTCCTTAAATATATTTTTTAATACTTTCTTTTTTTAGAATCTAATCATATGAATTAAAAATCATTTGGTGTGTCTGAGGCTTTTCACATCTAACCTTACACGTTGATAAAAACACGCTTTATTTTTCACCTTTGATACTCAGAAGGGTATCAGAAGTTTTGTACAAAAACCATTCCAGATTACCACGCGTTTGGCCACGTGAATATAGTTTTTAGTATCTTATCTTATTTATTAAGCACCAGTTACATTTTAGGGTTCCGTACCTCGAAAGGAAAAACGGAACGAATGGCGTGCCAAGCTGGAATTTTGATCAAATACTCTCGAGGTCTACGGTCCTTTGAAGATGTGAAAAAATCACACTTCTATGCCAACGCAATCAAACGATACAGCCGTTCATGACGCAAATTTTCGACCCTAAGGAAATCAAAGCTTATAGGGTACTTCCCATGAACTCAAAATCTTTAAATTTGGAACGAAGCAACATCTTATAGCACAGATGCAGGAAAAATTGTTAAAACCGTAAAATTTTACTTACATCACATACAATACAATTATTTTTAATATTTTTACTTAATTTAATTTACTACCCCTTCCCTCATAAATGCGTAGAGATACGAAATTTTAATACATATCAAATACTCAGGTTTATAATAGCTTAATGGTGTAATAAAATCAAACTTATATTCCAACGCAATCTAAAGAAACAGTCATTTATGACTTTTTTTAAACTCGCAGGGAATCAAAACCTAAATGTTAGATACTTCCAGTCGACCTAGAATCTTTAAATTTAACATGAAGCATGGTTTCATAGTACATATATGATATATTGCGAAATACGGTACCCTCGGTGCGCGAGTCTGACTACACTTGGCCAGTTTTTTTCAAACTCGATCCCATTTTACCTAAAGAAAATATCAAAGCTATGAAAATAAGTAATTTTGATGCTTGATGCATATGAGAAACATTATTGGCGTGTCTGTTATTTATATTGGTTTTAGAAATAGAATTGCGTTATTTTTCCAGGTGGTATTGTTTATATGACTGGTTTTAATAGAACTATGTTGATGACATCTATTGTTGTTGTTTCACAACAATTATACACTGGAATCTAGATGGCGCTGTACCCACAGTTAGCATATTGAACGGCGGTATTAAAAAGCTGAAACTAAATGGTATCAATGTCAAATGCAGACATATTCGGTTGCCTAATGAATCTTTTTTTCTCTCTCTCTTTATTAAGGACAACAAACAATTACATTAATGGTATAACCTTAAATATTACTATGAAAATTACTTATAATGTAACCAGCACCATTGTCCACAGATAGGTATAAAAAATCATATTAAAACATGCGACAGTTGGGCAAACAGAGCAATCTTGGTGGTACATACTAGATTCTTTACATTTTGACGGCCTCCGTGGTGTAGTGGCTTAGCACGCTGTGTTTCAAGGCGCCGCCGCTACAAAGTCCCGGGTTCGATTCCCGGTCGGGTCAATGTAGAAATTATAATTTTCTATATTGTCTCGAGTCTGGGTGTTGTGGTACCACCGTTGTGTCTGATTTCCATAACGCAAATGCATTGGCTACTTACTTTGGGATTAGTGCAATGTATGTGATTGGTGTCCAACATTTATTCATTCTAGCACAGTTGCGAAAAGACAATATGCCTAGAAGACAGAGTATTTCACATAGGTCCGCTTGGCTGGCTCAATTAAAATTGAGCTCTTTTGTAATGAGCGTAGAGTTACAAATAGTTTCAGTCTCATTTTATTATGAGGTTATGATATGCTGCTGAATGTATTTTCAAGTTCATAATGTTTATTCAATCAGAGATCAGAGGGGACAAAATTCAATAGCCGCTAAGTATCGTATGATCACTGATGTGGCGATATCACAATTTGTTGCAAAGAAACGTGAATCGGCACTTGCGCAGAAATATGCTTATTTCAAGTTGACATTCGCACTCGATTGCTTTTATCAGCTCATTGGTACTAAGAAGAGTGCTACTATCATAAAATTAAAATTTGTTACTAACATGAATATGGACCACGGTCGGAAATAAAATTCATTCATTCATTCATATCATATTGCTATGGCGCTTCCAGTGATAGAAAAATATCATCATAATAACCATCGTATTAATTTGAGAGGAAGACAACAAAAATTGGGCTACACTAGGATCCGAGCCAAGGGCCTCTTGGCAAAGGTGATCAATATGGCTAGGTTATTTAACTAAATTCGTGATAAAACCGTGACCTGGGTCCGAGCCCGCAGCTAGTTGAACTTGCTCTCCTTATAATAAAATATATTTTTCATTCAGTTTATTACTCATATAAGAAGTTGTTTATAAGTGGATGAACTTATCCGAATTCTAAATTTATAATTATTTATTTAAACTTTATTGCACTGTTAGTTGTACAATTAGCGGGCTTAATGCTTTAATTCTCTACCAGTCAACTGCTTGGGAATTAATTCTTTCGTTTTCTTTAGAGAAATTCTCGAATTGAATACTGGTGACTGCAAAAGCGCCCGTAGACTACAATGTTGAATATCCTCAAGAATATCAAAATGTGCAACTTACAATGATTAAGCAAGTGACTTTAGTAAAGCATTTCATTATGATATTGCAATAAACCAGATTATTTATTATCAACTCGTTTAAATTAATGAGTTGTCAATATTTACAGTATGTACAACCAAGACAAAATCAACATATGTATTTATTATGCCTTTCGTTATATAATAAAGGAAGATAAATTTGTTATTTTTTCAGAGAACATAATCCATAACATGGTGTTGTATTGATAAAAAAAAACATTCTTTGTTGGATAACTTTTACAGTCGATTTTACTAAAGTCAGACAAGGAATATTCGTCGAATACAAAACAAAACGCTTCATTCAAAAACGTCACTTTCTTGTCAGCAATCATGTAAATGACATTTTAAAACCGCTTATATGCTTATTCGGTCGGATAATAAGTCCTATCGGTCGTTGGGAAAATCGACTTTTAGTTAAGTTGTCTATCTCGTTTAAAGTTGCTTCAATGCTATAGTAAGTCACGTCACGGGGACCAATAAAGGGCCGGCTTTATAACACCTGACATTCATCTTGTTCATTATTACTTGCCTTACTTGACCTCTAGCAATCCAATCCAATATGGACTGGACTTATGAAGCGATCACCACACGAGAAAACGTCACAGTTTGGTCAGACGGTCACCCATCCAATCTTAACCACGCCGAAGATTGCTTAACTTTGCCATAAATTTGTTGAGCGGGACGAAGATCTTGTTTTTCATGCTCTGACACACCAGCCACCTCAGCAAGAAATCCCCCTATGGACCCACACTCCTGAGCAGTTCCATTGGTAATACAAGTGCCGGAATCCTTACTATTTGATGTTAAACAAGCACCCTTTAGGAAACTTTTTCCAGAAGAACTATTTAGTTATAATGGATCCAACAGTTTGACAGATAGATAACACTTACTAGGTAAAAACGGTCACCCATCCAATCGTTACCATGCCGAAGGTTGCTTAACTTTCACAATCACTACCGACGCGCTGTCGCCACTGCGCTACGAGCGCCTTGCTTCACCCCGCCGAAACAAGCCTACAATTTTTAAGCTACTAACCTCATATCTGGCGAGAAGTCGACCGCACAGGCGTACCCAGCGACCATATGTCCCGTGAACACTTTCTTCCTGTTCGCCTTGAATCTGTTGAGTGCGCTGAAGACGACGACCTTGTTGTCCATGCTCTGACACGCGAGCCATTTGCCGTTGGGAGCGGCGGTGACGGCCGGGAGGGAATGCATGGAGGGATCGGCTATGTATTTCATGTCTACTGGTATGTCCCTGGGGAAAGAAACAAAAATAGTAAAAAAAAGGAAACATGAAGACACATCAATTTTTGATTACTGATAGATATTATTTTAAAATTTATGAAAATATTGTTTACATTATTCGACTAGCCAAGCAATACGGATTTTAACAAAGTTTTTATTTATTTTTAGAATGTACAAGTTAGTTTAATTAGAAGCTGAAATTATCCCTAATTTATTCATTTACAAATGGAAATATAAAAATAAAATATATTTTTTTTTGCAAAGAATTAATTTTCTTTGTTCAGCCTTTAGTCCATTGAATGAGTCCCTCCAAGGGGGGTCTAGAGTGCGTGAGTTAGTAACGTAAGATGTTTCTTCGGAAACATGTTAAGAGTCCCTAGGTAATAAACATACTAAAACCCCGGGACACTAGGAGGAGCCCCGGAGTGGGGGGAGGGGGGGAAAGGGTTATTTTTTTCATTTTTCGCTTTAATCTCAAAAACGGCACATGTTAGAGAAAAACTTTCAAGGAAAAGTTGAAAGGCCATAAAATTATCTACAAGTTGTACCTAGTTCATTTTTTTCTATTAGCAGCCGTTTTCGAGCTACATCCTATGAAAGGTGAAAAATTCGAAAACATAAGCAAACTTTAGCATAAGCTTAACGAGGGCGGACCCCTTACTATGCTACGTGTGAAACTTCATCGAAAAAATCCGAACAACGGATAATGTTGGGACATTGATGACATATGAGAGGCACTAGAGGAAAAAAAATAAAAAGTTCAAGTATCGTAACAACCCTAATAAAATTCAATTCCTCCTAAACACCTCCATGGTGGAATCTGATTTTTTTATCAATGATAGACCTAATTATGAGCAATCTGTCGGTACTGGTCACAAGTTGCACTTTTGAGCTTTTTGGAAGAAAAAAATAAAAAAGATCAAGTTCAGTAACTCAAACTACCCTAACATATATTTTGACAATCGATTCCTCCTAAAGGCTTCCACGGAGGAATGTGTTTATTTTACCAATTATAGACCTAATTAAGAGCAATCTATCAGTACCGGTCACAAGTTGCACTTTTGAGGTTTTTGGAAGAAAAATAATTAAAAAGGTCAAGTTGCGTAACTACCCTAATATAATATTATGACAATCAATTCCTCCTAAAGGCTTCCATGGAGGAATGTGTTTTTTTTACCAATGATAGACCTAATTAAGAGCAATCTATTAGTACCAATCACAAGTTGCACTTTTGAGCTTTTTTAGAAGAAAAAAAATAAAAAGTTCAAGTATCGTAACTACCCTAATAAAATTCAATTCCTCCTAAAGGCTTCCATGGTGGAATCTGGTTTTTTTATCAATGATAGACCTAATCATGAGCAATCTATCTGTACCGGTCACAAGTTGCACTTTTGAGTTTTTTGGAAGAAAAAAATAAAAAGATCAAGTTCAGTAACTCAAACTACCCTAATATAATATTTTGACAATCGATTCCTCCTAAAGGCTTCCATGGAGGAATGTGTTTATTTTACCAATTATAGACCTAATCAAGAGCAATCTATCAATGCCAGTCACAAGTTGCACATTTGAGTTTTTTGGAAGAGAGAAATATTTTTTGATCGATTGATGTGATAAACATGGGTATGTAGTATGGGGCAATTGTTTGAGCCAAAATCATTTTTTACTGCGTGTAACTCAGAAATGGTAGGATATAGGAAAAAATGATTTGGGTACAACTTGTAGATAATTTTATGGCCTTTCAACTTTTCCTTGAAAGTTTTTCTCTAACACTCCGGGGCTCCTCCTAGTGTCCCGGGGTTTTAGTATGTTTATTACCTAGGTACTTTTGACATGTTTCCGAAGAAACATCTTACGTTACTAACTCACGCACTCTAGAACTTTTTATTCAATGGACTACTTTTCGATATTTTGTTTCGTTTATCAGACGGTAAACTAATATGTTTAATTTGGAAAGATTGCAATCTCTCTGAAATTACCTTCCGTACGGACGGGAGGTGATCTCATTTAAAGTAACATAAGTCTGGTTTGACAGCTTTTACTTGCTTCTCTTCCGATAGGAATATTAATGTTATGGTCAAAATAATGTTAGAATATTAGATAAAATTTAATTTTATAGTAGTCATAAGTATGCGTATGCTATAATGTATTTGTAATATGTGCCTGCATGCTTGAATGTAACGTGTAGGCTGATAAAAAACAGCACATACCACTCCCAGACGCGCAGGCTCTTGTCGTCGGAGGTGGTGACGAAGCGGCGGTTGTCGTCCACGAACGTGATCGTGTTCACGGCGCCCAGGTGCCGGTCGTACTCCTGCACCACCTCGCCGCTGCGCGAGTCCCACTGGCGGACGGACGGACGGATACATTGTAAAGCCAAAAAAGTGAACAGTGAAAAATGATATCTTATACAGGGTGACTTTTTTATCAGTACCGATATTTTGTGTAAAGACTCCACTGACGAATATGAACAACTTTTACTATGGGGGTAATAGCGAAATCGAGAAAAAAAAAACAGCTGTTCCATACATTTTGACCGCGCGCCAATTGAACTTTTGTATGGAACAGCTGTTTTTTTTTCTCGATTTCGCTATTGCCCCCATAGCAAAAGTTGTTCATATTCATCAGTGGAGTCTTTACACAAAATATCGGTACTGATAAAAAAGTCACCGTGTATATAAAATTATCATGTCACAATGTTCGTTCCCGTACTCCTCCGAAACGGTTTTATCGATTCTCATGAAATTTTGTGAGCATATTGAGTAGGCCTGAGAATCGGCCAAGATCTATTTTTCATACCCCTTAGTGATAAGGGCTGTCCGCCATTAAAATTTTTCTTTAATTACGTGGCTGAACGGGACGAGGCCGGGCAAGACGAGGATGGGGACGAAACAAAGTTCGCTGGGTCCGCTAATTATAGCATAAATTTTGTACGACGCTACCCGCACTAGTCAGTAACAGTAACGTTCAGTGATCACTGTCACTGAAGAATGCGGACAGGGTCGTACTCGTAGGAAAGGTATGCTATAATATCATTTTTCACTTACACTGATTGATACGTTACTGACCGTCACGAGTCAGCACTGTGCCGGCACTGTTATGTGCGGATCGCTTAACACTTCAATGGACAGTGAACGTCTATTCGCTATGCGCGAAGTATACTCTGATTTGAAGTAGAATAAATAATAATAATAATATTTTTTATTATAAATAATAATAGACCAGTATGACAACTTCAATCTATCTTTTTTTCATGTTGCAGGCGTAGTGCACTAAAATGGTAGAAATTAGAATATGGTAGAAAAAGATTGTGAGCGATTAATTGATTTGTGATAAGATTTTTCAATAATATAATTCATTTATTTGGATTAACAATACATCTTAAGTGTTGAATGAATAAAAAAATTAATTCCTTTCACTTACAAAAACAATATTATTGTATGACCTATGTTGTCTTTTCACTGCTTTGAATTGAAAGCAGTTATAAGACACGCCTCGTACATTTGAAGAAAAATTTCAATAAATCGAAATCACTTCGTCAAGGATACCGAACAAATTAAAAGTGGCCATGTTTTTAGTAAGTTAGTAAAAATATTCGCAAACTTACACAGATGATCTTCTTATCGGAGGTTCCGGCGACGAACAGATGCTGCTTGTCCGGGTCGGGGTTGAACTTGACGCAGTAGGGCACCTTGCGCGCCGTGAAGCGGGACGTGCACGCGCCGGTCTCCGTGTCCCACAGCTTTATGTACCTGTCGTATGCTGCGGAGGAGACACGAGTAAGTGCGCACATTTAAATAAGGGGAAAGAGATAACAGCTTAAGAAAACTGCTTATAATAATAATAGTCCCCCTAGCCGATTTTGAATATGGTGGCCAACCTCAACGACTAACCGACTGCGCGGGACATATAGTGTGTGCGCAAACACAGGTGCACAATCTCACAGCCCGCAGGGACAGCGAGCTGACACGTTCGAAAAGAGACCAGGCGCAAGACCAACAGCTTAACGTGCGCACCGAAGTACGGGAGTAAAAACAAACAAACTACCAAACTCCGGGATGCCGTGATTATTTCTGAACAGAACTCACGTACACATTTTGGGCTCCGATTGAATTAAACCCGGGAACCCCTGGCGCAGCCGTCGCTTTCAAGTACGATCCTCCAAGCGCTGCGCCACCGAGGCAGTTATTCATTCATTCATTCATTTATTCATTTCGACAAACAAAGGATCAATTTGTTAGTTACTTTGGCGCAACTGAGTTAGGAAGGCAAAGGTAAGCGCTTCTTACCGACCGGGTGTTATGGCCGGGGACCAAGGTCCGATGTTCACTGTCTTGGTTTATTCATATGTAGTTAGTTCGCTCTAAGTCTTTAATATCGCGGTTCAGTTTCCATACTTCGACTATAGCGCCATCTAGTCGCGTCGAGCCGAGTCAGCGTGTTGCGTTGAAATGTAGTGACAATGGTTGATCATAGATGTCGCTACATTACAAAAGAGACTTAACCTAATGTTAGCATACAAACACAGTAATACACAATACTAAAAAATACATTTTTGATAGCACAACAGGTCAGACTGCCACCACGTGAACCATGCAGCAGTGGTTCAAGTAGTGACAATTTAACCTGCCGGCGAATGCTTGTAACACGCTGCTAAAGCTAGCCAGTACCCTGCGCATTAAGGACGTACATCGCTTTTGACTGTGTAAAAACCGTCCACCCTCGCGTCAGCAAAAATTCCAGAGGCACTGCAGTAGCGACGTAACCCCATCAGCATCCTAAAAGCATTATTGTACTGCACCCGTAGGCAGGGCTTGGAAACCGGTATTTTTATTGAACTGGTTTGACGAAAATACAGGTGGAACTTTTTGAAAAAGGTTATGTTCCTTTAAACCGGTTTGGAAAAATATGGTTATTTTGCATTAACCGGTTCAACTTTTCGTTCAGGCAGGACAACCACTCTGAACTTCGTTAAGATCTGCAAGCGGTGAGCGCATCTGACGTTTGTTTCTGAATCTGATAATTAGTTTAACATCTTTTGAAGAATATTCGGTCTAAAAACAAGTCGCGTTGCGATCGTCGCGAGCAGCTACGAATTACCCGGTTTATTGAGGTTCACAGTATAGCTCTTATTTGGTTCCGCTCCGGAGCGGAATTTTAAGATAAAACCGGTTTAACCGTTATTATACCGGTAAATCTTTAACCGGTTTCAAGTCTTGCCCGTAGGGCGCTCTATTGTTTATGCGCATAAGAAAGCCACAGGCTGCTCGTGTAGAGAGATGTACAGTATGCCTTGAAAAGAGTTATTTTCACTGGTGCAGTGCAGCGAGCAAACCTACGTGCGATCATATTTGCTCTTACAGACAGCGTCCTACGTTTTCATTCCATATCTGCGTCATCTCTCAAGTCAGCACCACAAATTATGACAGCTGATATGACTACTATGAGTGAAGGAGTAAGTGGCGCCGCACACCTGCGCCACATTTATGTAAAGTCAATAGGTTGGTTGACCAAATTTCTTAAACTAGATAATAATTTACACTTGTAAATAATAAATCAATAACCTTGATATACAAAGAATATTTAACATATACATGATTTGAAAAAACTGGGCCTAAAAATGACTCGAACTGTCATGGTGTTTAAACTCTCGGACTCTTATAAGCTGGATTGCGGAGTTAGGCACGAAGGTCTTACATCCCTTAAATGTTTAACTTATATGTTAACGACCTGATGGTTCAGCTCAGGAGCAAACGCATCGACAACGATGTTACCATAATCAACATCAGCTACGCTGACAACATGGTGCTGCTGAGTCTGGTCAGAACTCTTAATGAACTCCTTTTTTTTAATCTAACATAGTTTATAAGTTCTATTAACAATATATGACTCATTGTTACTTGTAATAAATATTTTCATTCATTCATTCATCCATAAAAGGTGGTATCTAATACCTTCTGTTTTATATTAAATACAAAAATATTGATGACACTTACCGGCAGATAGGAATTGATTGCCAGCATTATTGAAGTTGACATCCCTAACCGCTTGCCGGTGCCCGAAGTACGTGCGAATGCAGCGCCGCTCGCCGTACACCTCCCAAATCTGAAATATTATACAAAAAAACATGAAATGAATCTATACTTAATATTATAAAGCTGAAGAGTTTGTTTGTTTGTTTGTTTGTTTGTTTGAACGCGCTAATCTCAAAAACTGCTGGCCCGATTAGAAAAAATATTTTTACGTTGGATAGTCCATTTATCGAGGAAGGTTTTAGGCTATATAACATAAAGATTTAACTCATAAGACCACAGCAGAAATGAAAAATGTTGCGAAAACGGGAGAAAGATATTCCTTTTGAGAGCTTCCGCTGCATACGCTGCGGAAACCGTTTAAGTTACACAAAAATCATGTATGACAGGATTGTTCAGCATTAAGAGTTCTATGATAAAGTCCGCGACAGCATATGTCTATCTTTTATGGTTGACTTACTACAACCTTTTTTATGTTAATAAATTTGTAAAAAAATAATTTTTAGAGGTGTATTATACACACAGGTTTTTTATTTATTCTTATCAAAATAAATACATTCATCATCACGAGCATTTCATTTAGAACAAAGTTGCCCTTTATATCATTTGATTTCAATAAATATCTTAGGAGCTATCACAGTTTTAACATAACTCCGCACCAAAATAATGTTCGCAGCTTAAGTACAAAGAGCGCTTGCGCTCATCTATACTAATATTATAAAGCTGAAGAGTTTGTTTGTTTGAACGCGCTTATCTCAGGAACTGCTGGACCGATTTGAAAAAATATTTCTGTGTTGGATAGCTTATTTATCGAGAAAGGCTTTAGGATATAAAACATGACGCTGCGACGGGAGGGGAGGGAGCAAACTTAAAACGCGCGGACGAAGTCGCGGGGGACCGCTAGTAATTTAAAATAGCCGAGCCATAGTAGAATCAAATAATTACGGTAACTTCATACAAGTGTACCGAGATTAGAGTCCGTATGCGTCGTCGCACGCACACACTGACACAATATAAGGAACTTACGGACGAGACAGTCGAGGCTGCATCGCACGCTTTGCCATTTTTGAATAATACTAATGATGTATTATTCAAAAATGGCTACAAAAAGGTCTAAAAAAATATTGTGTCTATGTCTTAATAATACTGTGACAAATCGAGAATTTCGTTGACTCACTCACTCAGAAATGTCTTTCTTTTGTATTATAATGACTGAATTTTTGATGATACAATATTTATTTATTTTTATTTATTATCATCAAAAAAATCAATACAAGGTACAAACATGTTTTTTTGCTCTGTTAAAAACCACTGAGTTTCGTCTATGCGTAAGACAACTAAAATAAGTAACCGTAATAAATTATTATTACAGACTAACATATTAGAGTTATATGATCTAGCAAGGTTATACATTATTATCTAAGTAAATGTAGCTGAATAAGCAAGTATGTTAGTATTATAAAATACACCTAATAACAAGTCAAAAAGTGGGTAGACAATGTATGCACATTATATCAGAATAAGAAAATATGTTTTTAATTTGCTCTTTCTATTTCGCGGATTTAAAAAAATCTTGACGAAAATGAAATAAGAAACCAAAAATTTGCGCACGGGCGGGACTTGAACCTACTGTGCTGTCGGTCCGACCTTGCGAAATTGGTGGTCTCTTATAGATACGTCATTATTCGTGACGTTTAGCGCCATCTACCCGTCTGTTTATGCAACAGTGGCCCAAGTAGTTATTCTTTACAGAATAAAATCAACTTGGAAATTATTGACGCTTCGCTATCTAATGGTTTAGAATGTTTTTAACACTCGCAGTGTCATATTTTATATTCACAAAGATGAAATAAGAAACCAAATTTTCATCTTTGTGAGTGTTAAAAACATTTTAAACCATATTCTTGACGGTTGGAGGTGGGTCAATTATGAACCGGGGAACCAAGTACTGCGCAGTCTTTGCGCCGTACATATTACGAGTCATCGCGGCGAGCAAGCGACAGCTTTAAGCTATTATCACTCTCACGGGGCTTGAGTTGACGTACTGATTTGATTCTACTATGCCCTAGCCGATTCTGAATACGGTGGCCAATCTCAATGACTAGCCAACTGCGCGGGCCATGTTATAGTGCACAAGTGTGTGCGCAAACACAGGTGCATTCTCTATCCCTCTCACTCTCACAGCTCTTAGGGACAGCGAGCGAAGAGAGATGGCGCAGGACCCACGGGTACACATTCTTGGCCCGACCCGGGGATCAAACCCGGGACCTTTGGCGCAGCCGTCGCTTTAAAGTGCGACTCCCTAACCACTGCGACATCGATGCAGTTTTATGAAATAAAGCTTATAAAATTATATTCAAAAATATATATTTACTGATAAATGAGACGGGCAATTGCATAGGAAATACATACAATACAAAATCATAATATTAAATGAACGGGTTAAACTACCCTCTAATTCTTTTTTCGATAATGTCTGTCCATCTTGTTGGTGGACGTCCTACGCTGCGTCTTTGGTCGAAAAGTCTCCAATCTAGAACTTTCCTGCCCCAACGGCCATCAGTTCTTCGCGCTATGTTTGCCACATTGCCACTTGAGCTAACTGTCCGATAATACTAACACAATTTATATTAAAAAGATGCTAGCTCTTAGACTATATCCTTTTTATTTTGGAAGCGTGTGTATGCGTGTTCATTCAACGCGCCGCTCGTAACCCTAACACATTCAAGGTCACAAAACAGGGATAGCGTTACGCGATAGAAAGAGACATAAATTCCCGGCAAATGTAACAACCTTGAACAAAAGGCGTGCGAACTGAATTGCACTTTATTAGATTGTAACGAAGAGTTGCTTTTACTTATTGTCTAAGCGGAGTGATCATTCTATACGTAGTACTATTATAGAAAATTGCTACATATTTGTGTGACCATTTTCTAAGCTCTAGTAATTTACCTTGACTCTACAATCCATGCCAGCAGACAGCATAAGATGAGCCGTGCCAGGGAACCACCGTACTGCTGCAATACCTTTTGTGTGGCCTTTCCACGTGTGTATGTGAGCCTGAAACAAAAGAAATGCAAATAAATAACTGGAAAAAGCAAATACATTTGGCTTGTTACCAACTGAGTCAAAGATCATAATGTCAGTAGTGATAGGAATTTACAACGCGCAACTTTACTAATAAGTACAAGCCAGAGAGACTTAGAAAAATAACAACTGAGTTTATAACCAGTGATAATCAGATGCATAAGATATTATAGATATTATAGAGGAGGCTTCTTGAAACATTTATTTTTTTATTAAATCCTGAGACTGAAGAAATTCGGGAATGGTAAACTAGTCTATAACATGGTGAGGTAATAACGACATGAGCATTTTTTGAAATAAGAGCCCAGTAATACATATTAATAATCTGTATGTACTTGAAGTATTTTTTTAAGCTCCCCATCAATTTATAATTATGCTGAGTTTTAAGAAGAGCAGTGGACAGTAAATACACACACATATAGTGACCAACACCACCCATTAGGGTTCAATGATATATGTTGATAAAAGTGCATTACATTTTAGCCAGCACCTAAAAATAAGCAAATCTACACCTGATTTGATTCTAGAGTAAAAATAAACTAAATTTGTCAATACCGCAATCCCGAGATTTTTTTGATTCAAAGGGATCGTTCAACAATTACGTGATCATTTTTTGTCGTTTTTTTAACCCCCCCCCCCTCGCTTTGATTACGTAATCTTCGTCCGTGCTTAAAATGTTTGCTGTTTATTAACACTGACACGTATGTCATGTTTCTATGAGTCTTAAATGACCTAAATTTGGGAAGAGGGTGTGTTTGTCAAAATGCAACATGTAACTACACATTTTAATATTTATTTACGTCTGTCATTTTTAAATAAAATTATTAAGTAAATACAGACTACTCCTGACTAAATGGAGACGCAGACCATTCAGCTACATCCTTGATGAGATGAATAAGAGGTAGGTCATCCTCGGGATCTTCTTCTGATCCGGAGTCGTCGGGAGGCGCCGGAAACCACTCAACATCCAGAGGGACACCGATCTCATCCTGCAGCTCGGTTAGTACTTCACCTCCACGACGGACTATAATGCGAGCACTTCGCCGCACGGGAAGCTCAGGAGTGTCTGCAGCTTCGATGTTCATAGGACAAGCATATTTTAAATATTTAGTTAGGTATAAAATGATAACATAATCATGGATTCTCCCTCCCCCCCCCCCAAATAATCCAGATGTATATACGACCACCTGACCCCCCCCTCTTCCGGTGATCACGTAATTGTTGAATGATCCCAAAGGCGCATTCCATAACAGCTTACACCCTAACTTTAATCCAATATACATCCGATTTTCCGATTACTATTGATTGAAATATAAAATAGGACCCAGGATGGGTCTTTGTGCAACACCAGTCTGTTTATTGGTCTTACTTAATAATATTTTCTTTCTAATATTTATATTACTTTATTAGTAAAAAACAGCAGCTGGTGCAAGCAATATAAAATATATACAACAAAGGACCTATGAAAGATTCTGCAATACCACAGAAGGTTTATTGATCTTACTTTTGGTAGAAAGCACTTGTCCGGCGGCGTGTCGCTGCGAAGCTGTGTCTCGCTGCGCGGGGCTTCGATCCACGATCTGCCTTGGTAGTCTGTGGCTTTGTCAACTGTAACACACAGAGAAATCAGTCCACCAATATAATTTTGCAAAAAAACTTGAGTAGATAAATAAATCAGGTCAGTCCATGAGGTGTTAAATTAACAAGAGAATTTGATAACTTGCTTATAAGGACAGAGAGAGAGTTCAGTTTAAAAATAATCATCATATAGTATATATGATACTGACTATGGAATATAGATTTCTCCTCCAAAGGCTTGTCTTCCTCCACTTTGCCTTTCTTCTGTCTTTTGGCTAATATTTCTTCTAACTCTTTAGCTTCGTCACCTTCTGGTTTCATTACTCTGGAATGTGTAAAATAATATGATGTTAAAAATTTAGTGGCTGAATAAATAAACAAGGCCGGATACACCATTAGCTGCATAAGCTAATGGTGTCTCCACACAGCCTGGCGGCATGTGCCAGATGCCGCACCGGCATTTTCCACTGACATTTTGTTGACTATGCCGCCGGCAATGCCACCGAGTGGTGTGGATACACCATAAAGAGAAAGAGGGAAGTCGAAAAATGCCCCATGTCTTACACTGATAAAACATAGGTATATCAAAATTCTTTAAAAATTAGTAAAAAATATGGCATACCATAATTTTCAAATTTTAACATGAAAAATAAATGCTATGAAATTGGTTCAGTGAATGAAATTAAATCACCTTTACAGTGTTATAAAATCAGGATTTCATTGTAAGTTATATACATAAAATATAATATAATAATATTAATAATCAACTTTTGCGCACCTTAGTTAAAGTATGATGTTTGTTACTTATCAATAAATTCCAAATAAACATATATTTTTACGACGAAAATAAAGGATTTTCAAAATTAACTACATTCAGCAAACAACTTTTCATAGTAGCCTTTGGACAAATGTTTACAGATGTTTTTTTTATGTCAGACTGTAAAAATGGTGATATTGAATATACCATATTTTTAAAGATATGTTTAATGTCTGTAACAAGGGGATTTTTTTATGGGATGTGGTCCTTCTTCTTTATGTTACCTATGTGTCATTTTACTTGAATGGTGATGATGTTGAACAAGCCAATCATAATTAAACAGTTGTCCAAACCTAGTTTAATTATTTGTGGTAAGGCTGATTACGTTTGTGCCAAATAAATATATTTGTAATGTTGTATATATTTGTACTTAGAAGGGAATAAAAATGTAACCAAATGGAAATTACCTCTTTTCTCCCTCATACCCTCCCCAAGGGCCCAGGAATCCTGTCACATCCTCTGGGTTATCATTTTTGTTTCTTTTCTTTTTGTCAAGGGGCCTCTTCTTTATTGTTTCAAACACTGATTTACCTTCAGCCTCGACAGGTGGTGCTACCATTGCGGAAACTGTAATGGAAATATAGAGAATAAGGTATAAAATAACACTATACACTTGAAAGGGTTAATTTCTGTAATGCAAAGTTTTTGTAATAAGAGTATTTTATTGTAAATAACATGCCTAAACAACTGACGTGTTATTGGCGGAATTCTATGGCGAGGCGCCCAGCCGATGACCCCTGATCTGTCAGCCATAAATAAATAAAAGAAGAAGAAAAAGAACTTATACTGCCATCTAAAAAAAAACTAAAACTAATAGTTATATTTGTCTATCTAGTTTACTACAGTGGATCTATAAATATTTTTAAACAAAGCTTGCATGTAACATACCAACAAGACCATCAGCGGGACCAGCATCTCCATCAGTAGAAGGGTCTACAGCATACCCATAACTTGTGAATGTTCTTCTCTGATTCTCAAACTGAAAATCACTTATGTGTGCCATTTCTACAAAGCCGGAGAGTATATTCCTGTTTGCCTTCATCTGCTGAGTTTGAAAAGGGTTCTCAGGACCAAATGTGGGTGCATACAGCTCCTCATACTTTGGATTGTGCATTAACTCTTGATTTGCAGGCACCAGAACCCTTGTGTCATCATTGTTCTGAAATCATGCAGTTTTGACATAAGCAAGATTATGTATCTGAGTGCTTAGGGGATAACTAGGCTAATAATAGAATATATGTTTAGATAACGTTTTCTTTGTGGTAAGGTACCATCTTATGCACGGGAAAAGTATGCCATTATCATACCATGTCAAAACCTCAACTATACAACACAACAAGACAGACAAGTGTAACGCTTTACTCACCGTTGGCATCACTACAGGTGCAGCACAAATTTGCATCGTTTTAGCGACGGATAAACTAGGATCAACAGGTTTTAAATGCGTCAACAAATTCTCATTACTATGCTCTTTCACAATCTCTGAATCATTGTCTCCCTCATCCTCTGAACTGCTACCGTAACTTTGAATATTAAGCATGATGTTATTTGATGAATTTAATCTAGGTACTACGCTTACAAAAAGAAAATTTATATTTTTGTCGATTTTTGTAAAATCACAACACACCACAACACACGACTCTGTCACTGTCGTGGTTGTCATTTTTGACGTTGGTCTTTTTCAATTTTGACATTAGCCACAGATTACACATAGTTACGTTTACGAACGTACGTCGAGCACGATGTTACCATATTAAAACCGGAACTACTATTGAACGAATGGAGCCATTTAGATTTTGGGATACCAAGACATCCAACTTAACCACAAAAATCTATACAGTCAGGTGACGAGCTCTTGTGACATTTCTCAATTCCTCAAAATAAACCTTTTCATTTTCATAAAATCGCAGAAAAATGGCCTTACAAGCAGCTGTAAAGGGAAAACTAATTAGTGTCATCGGTGATGAGGTATTTTTAACATAATAACAACCTATAGTATGCGTTGAATCAATGAATAAACATCATGTGATGTCGCATTTTTAACATTATTTTGTTGCTAATTTTTACTTTAAATACTGTGTAAAACTTTTCAGGATACATGCGTCGGGTTCCTTCTCGGTGGCATTGGCGAGATTAATAAGAACAGACACCCCAACTTCATGGTTGTTGACAAGAGTAAGTACCTGTCTATTACTACAATCAAATTGGCATAAACAAACCAGCAATCTAAAGTCTTATATCGTGTCTAAGCTTTTAACTTACCACTGAAGAAATAAATAAATACCCAATATTTGTTTTATATTGTAATTAACAATAGTCATATTGTCTACTTTCAGACACAGCAGTAAGTGAAATTGAGGAGTGTTTCAAGAGATTCGTGAAGCGCGATGACATTGACATCATCCTCATCAACCAGAACGTTGCTGAGCTGGTCAGGCATGTGATAGATGCGCACACCGCTCCCGTGCCGGCAGTGCTCGAGATCCCATCTAAAGACCACCCATATGATGCTAGCAAAGATTCCATTCTGCGTCGTGCTAAAGTAAGATAATATTTGATTGATTAAAATAATATTGTATTATCCTTAATCTACAATATTTATTACTTTACTTTTTTTATGGCTAATAGAAGTAGACATCAAAATTAAGTTTAACGGAGAAGGCGCTTACTGGCCAAATTTGGCCACCGCACGTGACAAAGAATTATTAGTAATTAATTAGAACTTCTCTAAAAATAAGGATAAATTTTACGTTAGCTCAATTTTGGAACAAATTTGCCTTCAGTCATATTACGCCTAGAACTTAAGAATAAAAGAAGAAGACCTTAGAAATAAAAGACTGCCTAGAAACCTTATTTAAGTTCAAACTTAACTTTGTGTGTGAGGAGTGAAGTATTAAATTTAAACTTGCTTAACCATCATCACTCTAAGAAGCAGGATACCAGATATAAAAAACAATTACATATAAAATTAGATTCTCTTGATAAACTATTGTCAAATGAAGTTTTTTATTTGAGGTAAAACAGATATTTGTTGACCATGCTGGCACCTGATATCAGGTGTGGCTAAGGTCTATAGTTTCAATCACTGCATTGCCAAATTAGCTAATCAAAGGTGGAATTGTGTAAAGAAATTGTATTCATTTGACAGTTCATAACATATGTTATGATCTGTCAAATGCTTTGTTCTTTGCCGTTTGATATATCATACTGTACATTTTGAACTGTCAAATGAATATGATCTGATCTGATTTAAACAATTGCACCCCTGATTCAAAGGAATTTGAAATTAATAATAATATTAAAAAGTACATTTTCTTTTCAGGGCATGTTCAACCCCGAAGACTTGGTACGCTAATAATATTGATTTATTGCATGAAATTTGTTTCTTTGGACTGATCTGGCACCTGTAAATATGCCAAACAATCAAAATTTAACTAAAAACTAATTCAAATATGTTTACAGTGTGCAATTTAAATAATCAGTTTGATCTACATACATAATATCTACAATACATTCCACCAACCAAATAGCTTTATAGCCATCCATTGATGTTGAGCATTATAATTCAGTTGCAATTTATAAATGATAAATTATTCAATTATGCTAAAAATATATAACAATACAGAGTATTAATTTTGTATAGATTTGTTGAAACTGTAATATAGAAGTTAAAACAATTGTTCATGGTTTTATTTTAAAATTTGTGTGCATGTATTTTGTTTGAGAGCTGTTTCAAAGCAAATATAATAAAAATACTACTAACAATGTATAGTATGTGTTCAGTGTTTTCAGATATTGTGTTAAGTTTTTAAAATTCTAAGTGATATTAGTGTTTTGTTTGTTGTTTGTGAAGACTGCATTCCATCTAACAGGTATGAGATGTTTGATATAATATTAATCCAACATAATAGTAAAATAATTACTTATATTTTAGCTAGTTAAATTAATGTTTTGTTATGTTTTATTTCAGTCAATGTTTGGAGCTGATAACTACAACAACTAATATCATAAATATTTTATTTTTTACTATATTTTAGTTAGTACTAATAACGTATTTATCGATGTCGTCGTATTATACTATAATATTTAATTCATCAATGTACCTGTTAACATAGATATTGGTTTAAATATAAACAACTAAATAGTAATAAAATGTTTATTTATTTTAACAAACTTACATAATATTATAATACTTATGCTATTCACACATATAATACAAACAATACTTATTGTGCACACAACCTATGAGTAAAACAATATTTTTCAGGTAATTAATCGGTATTTGGTATGAAAAGTAGAGTTAGAGATATACCCGTAGCTTAAAATATGGTTATTTGTGGTATTTATTTTCTAATTATTATTTTATTTATTCGTCGAACTCGGCAACGTCGTTTTCAGTCTTCTTGTGTCCAACCCAGTCCCACTTGGAGTAGTGGAGCTTGGTTTTCTTAAACTTCGGGTTCTTGGAGGTGATGCGGACGAAGATACGCCTTCCGAAGAGCGGCTGCAGCTGCCTGAAGTTGTCGACGAGGGGCAGGTTCAGGTTGGAGAGGAGACCACGGAAGTTGTCCATCTGGAAGAGATTATAGTTCGTGATACAGTTGAAGAAGTTGATTAAGTAGATCAGCTCGTATAGAAAGAACTGAGGTGTTGAATCATCATGAAAGTCATCAGCAGGCTGAATACATGTTGTCAATCTTACCTGGAAGACAGAGATTGGGAGGTAGTCGGAGAAGACGACCCATGTGACGGCCTCAGCGCAAGGAGGGGTGGTGAGAGATCCCTTGTAGGTGTAGAAGCGCTCGGTGTCCAGACCAGAGAGGATGGAAGACAGGGAGAAGGTATGAGGTAGCTGCATGCTGGTGTTGTAGTTCTCGATGGAAGACAGGTTCTTGATGATCGGGGTCAGCAGCTTGGCGTCGAATTCCACAACCTGCAAGAAGGCAAATATGTTTAGAGTGACTCGTGATGTGTTATTGTCTACCAAATGTCTTTTGTTGAGCTTGACCTCATCATTCATTTCTTCAAGTAAAGATGCTGCTGTGGATAGATAACGTCCGACCAGTAATAACAACAATTTCGATCTTTCCTCTAGAGCATAGATAGAATAGATACGTATTTTAGTTTAGAATACTATACTTTACCTGGTAGAAGAAGGCAAGCACGCAGAGACCATCGGGGTGTTGGAGAGCCTCAGCAAGGTTCCTGTATTTCTTGTTCCTGTGGATGATGTGCATCTCAAGAGGCAGTCGCATGTCGTTCAAAGTGTGCTCTGAACCGCGGTTGTTCTTGTCTCCCCAGTGGAAGTGGAGGCCTTCGATCTCGTACTCATTGTCGAGGGGTCCACCGAAGATGTAAGGGAGACGGAAGCCTTTCTTTTCTTCTTCAGAACTGTATTTAGGGATGGTGAGGGCGACTGAAAAAAAATAATTAGAACGAACTGATGAATTGATTATTGATACTAATATCTTATTCAAGCCTAAAGGCACGACTCGAACATAATTCTAGTAGTAGTAACAAATATTGGATAAATCGATTGAATTGTATGCTGTTGCAATTATAATGACTGAGACTAATCCCTTACCAGAGTGACCGTTGTTGGTTATAGTCAGCGGTCCAGGCAGTGGGTTCTGGTAGCCGATGAGTTCCATTGCAGGAATGGAAATGGGGATGGCTTGACGAGCAGATATGGCGATGGGAGACTGTTGTCGTCCTCCGCAGGCAGGGTGGAGCACAGCCCATCGCCTTTGATCGGAAGCTCTGTAGCCCCAACCGAAGACGGAAGATACTAGAAACAAAACGCGAAATTAGATGATGATCTTATATACGAAAGGGTTCAGGATGGTTGAAATCTGAAATACGAGGAAAATATCGTGTGCGCGTTGTAATGAAAGTATGTTTACATTGTTGACTTCATTAGATGGGTGCTTTTTAATTTGTCTTAGAATGACCGGCGTTCTATAGGTATAAGCACGCCTGGATTTAATTGTAAAAGTTGCAAAGTACAAGAATCAAACATCAAAAAAAACATTAACTAAGTATATTGTGGCCTGGTTATTTTGTAAAGCATTGAGATGGGAGATGTAAATGTTATGCAATCCATTTAAATGTTATAAATTCTCAACAATTGACCATGTATTAAAAAAGAAATATTCGCACCGCTCCCTCTATTATCTCAATGTTTACAAAATACGATTATTGAATCTCAGAGAAATGTTTATTTAAGAAGCACGATGTTATGAGACAACTCTTTGTTTTGCTACTATAATGAAGCCGACTCATTAAATTGTAATGTAAATTCGTAAGTAACTAGGTCTTGAGCTATATGCTTTAGTGTTCGGATTAAATACAATAAAATCACAATTGCTAATACTTCAATTACGAGAGATTACCTATCCTTTAAACTTTATGCGCTAGAGGCACTAGCGTTAACTCCGCGATAGCGTAAGCCAGTCTGCTAGATTGAGTATTCCCCAGGGCTCATTACTGGGTCCTCTTCTTTATCAACAAAGATATACACGTTTTGACCGACATATTTGACCACATTTGATCCGCCTACTATACTAAGTGTCTCATAATCATTTTATAAAAGTGACATATCTTAAATTTAAGTGCGCAAATCAGTGTTAATTACGCATAAATGGATTTAAAATTCAAACAACTACGCGCTGAGATTAATTGATGATTGAAAAATGATAATAAAATATTCGATACCTAATTTGGATTCACGTAGAGGCGGCGACTAATCAATTTTGATGTGACAGAGCTTTTAAAATAGTCAGTTCAATGGGAATTATGCAAAAGTATGCGTGTTCTGTCCACTGAAGGATTTATTTGAATCTTTAGACAGCCGCGGGCGGTTGGATAGAATTTGATTTGCATATAATAGTATTTGATACAATATTTTATTGCTTAGGCATTACGTGATCTGGTACTAATAAGTAGACAAATGTATAATCGTCGTTGAATATCTAATTTTGAACTAATTAGCTGGAAGCTATACGCGTTTAAATGTTTTAGTAGTAGCTGCTGATACCGGCATGATGAATATTTTGTAAAACGATATGGAGGCTTAGGCCAAATAATTTCCGACATATTAAACTGGTTATGCTGGATTAACTTCCAAATTGACAACGAGACGTTAAACAGGATTCGCTTGCAATGCACAACAAAAAATGGAATTCATTCATCAATTATATGATATCTGACGGTTGCAAAAAAATAATCTAAATGGTATTCGTGACACGTTGGTATCAAGCCAATTCCTGAATCTCTAATGCAAACTGGTTGTAGGACATTTTTAAATGAGCTAGGTAAATAATTTACATCCTAAGCTAAGTGGTTTTTGACCTAGATCGTGCATTTGACTGCGGATTCAGAATGTGCTAAATGATGCACTTCCCAGGTATTGTGTACTTAAGTTTATAATCCGTCGAAATATAGATTTTGCTGGTTCAAGATAACAATATAATTAAGGATTTGAATCAAGCTCCGATTCTTAGACAAATAACTTTATCGATTATAAAAGTCATGGTGGCTCTACTTAGTCAATAATTGATTCGATGCAATTTTCAAATTTTTTAATTACAGAGTATGCGCGCGCGGTGAGGGTACCGCGCGTTCTATGCTTATCAGCTGTTTTATGTCCCATAACCAAATGATTATGATTTTAGAATCAATATCCCTTTCGAACAAAATCAGTTTAATCAATATTATTATAAGATATTGTTAAATAAAAGGGAGAGTTTGGCAGGGTAAATCTGAACTTCAATGAGATCTCAAACGAAAGTTTTGCGTCACGGAAATCAAGGACTAAGAAGATGCTTTTAGTTTTATCTCAATTAAGTTATGAATGAGTTGCTGCAGATAATATTTGCACGTAAGGGCTAGATGCTAGTGCAGTTTAGATGACTCTGTCCTGATCACATAACGATCTCAATACAAAGATAATTTGTAGCAATGTTGGGCGGATGTTTGGACGAGCCGACGGCCACCGGAGGATGATGCCGCGTTTTTCACGTAACTTTCGTGGGTTTTCACAAGTCTTGTTGATTGATTGTTTACAAATATTTTGTTTATATTTATGTGGGCGCGGCAAAGATTGCGCTCATTCTAAAGGCTCATCGATGATCGTATTTTATGTTATGATAAACTATTAGTTATTATTATTGGAAACTTCATATTCCCGATTCGATTCCTGGTCAGCCTGGACCATTGACGCTTGACCAAAACACAACATTACATACAATATTTTGTAATCGTGCTTTTGCTGTCGTGTTTTGGGTCTTGGGTGCTGTAGGTGGTACAGCAGTCAAGATTACTTTAAGATTACTTTGGAATCAGAACGATTTATGGCGTTTTTGTCTGTTATTTATTTATATTATGTAGTTAATAAATATAGAAACCATGTAATTTACTGTTTTCGAAATCGTTGTTTCACATAATTGTTAAATAATATCTATATGAAAAATATTTTTGTATTTGTAATTCTATACACCATATAATTAATTAATTATTTCTTTGAATTTAGCTGTAAGTTAGTTAAGGCACTCGTAAAAATAACATTATAATTTCTGAAGTTAAGGAAAATTTTAATTGTGTTTTAATCAAATTATTGAATTTAAATTGATATAATTATTTCTATAGTTTCAAATATAATTTTATACTTTTTTATTTGACAAATTAATTAATTAAAATGATTAATAATTGATTTAACTCACCATTAACTGCCAAAATGGCGAACACAACAAATAAGGAATTCATTTTTCACTGCACTTGTATGAGATGATATGAGGATGAGTGAAGTTGATGCTCCTGCTTGGGCGCCGACGGTTTATATACTACTGAAGATCTTCGAGTGCTGGCCAGTTTTCAATGGGAACGGCGTCATCGCCGCGAGATTCAACCCTCGAACGGCGAGCATCGCAAACCGTGCGGTCTCTCATACCCGCATGAATATGACGTAGAGTAACTGAAACATTCACCTATTTACGTCGCATTTGCTGCATTTTTGACGTTTTTTTTCTAAACGCAATGAGTTATGACTGTGAAATAGTAGTTTTTAAAGAACATTTGTGCATTAAGTTGCAATCGACCAAAGTCAAGTCTAAAGTTAATCTAATATCAAAATGACTTTCAGTTAGTTTAATTTGGTACCCATTAAAAACTACAACACAAATACCCACCCAATCAAATACATCACTGTTTACATCTCTACCGAAACTAAAAGTTACGGCCACTATAAAGATTTCAGAAAATAATGAAACACTGAAATGTGTAGTTTCAGAAGTTTGACACGATATTATTTCTAAAAACTTAATTGCACAGTAAGTTCTATATTCTACCAGTCAACCGCATTAGGAATTATAAATCCATATAAGTTCACGGATTCTCAGTTGGGTGTTCCTCCTATGACAACACACAATGACACACGAAGATTCCTTCCTGAAGGATTTCCCTATATCATTTATAGTGGCTAAAATTACGAAACTGTGCACCAGGCGCCTTTACTCACTCGGACAAACTGAATGTGGTTATGGTTTTTCAGAAATTCCCTTCGCCATTTCCTACATTAATTGATTTCACGCAAGTTTATGCTGACACGGTTACTTATTTGTTAAGTGACAGCTTACTCCTACTTTCTTTTAATGATATTAAACAAATCAATGCATGCACCACAACGAATGGAGAATGCTCAAACTGCTGAAAAGACGAGTGATCTTTTGGCTGATCAGAGAACAACAAATATACGGAATTAGTTTGACGTGAATGCCTTCAAAAGATTTACACTTGATGCAATAGTTAAAACTTAAGAAGGAAACTAAAGCTTGTTATATCTTCGATGAACCAATGACAACTGTTTATAATTTATACATGATTCGTGAAAACTAATACACTATCTGTCTACGCATTTTGGTTGGGTAACAGTGTTATCGAAGGTTTTTAAAGTCACGTTTTTAGTGTCCACTAAACATGTCCATACATACTTTCAAACTAGGTTCATACTTGATATTATATTTATTTATGATAAGCACCTAATTTTGCAATCAAACAGCTCAATGAACATCCACTTTTCGTTTTTATTTTTCCGTAGGTACCTTAAAAATAATATAAAATACTCTTATTCTTATATTTGTAATTTGTATTCTTCTCGGGGACGCTTAGATTTGGTCCCATGGATATTTTTATAAATGGAACATCGAAATCTTCGCAATCAAAAGATAGCCGTCTCAATACATGTATAAAATGTAGTAATAAAAAGATTCCTGTGTAGATAGTGCCATCCACGAAGACGTGCGCCACCATTCGTCCTTATCGTTTATAGTATATGAGTGCAATATTATTGATAGTGAAATAATATAATTATTAAATATTTAATATTTATTCACACACCCCGCACCCCGCGCATTCCTCAATCTATCATCTGAAATCTGTACTAAACCTTTGTAATTATCATCACATTCTTTTCAGTTTAGGTCTTTTAGACCATTCATAGCGTGATTTTAGTATCCAGAGGATCATATGTGTATCGTCAGGGTTAATCAGTAATTGTAGAAACATCCGAACAATAGATAATAACATGACATCGGGATGAGTGTTAGTTGATATAACAATTCCATTCATTAGGCCAAAAATAATTAAATCAGTCACTGAAAAAATATTCATAATACAGTCTCTTCATTATTTTCACGAGGGAAGATTATTGCAGTCTGCAAAACATCGCCGAAGGAAGGACACCTAACACCTACTTACCTAGTTTACACTGCCCTGCAGTCGATAACCTACCGCCTTGGAGTTTGCTCGTTATATTCCAAGCAGCAATGGAAAATTTGATGGGGGACCTTAAAGTGTCCTGCAGGCGGATGGCCCTCATCTGCCATCGTTTTCGACCAGTTTGAGCCCTATGAGCGAACCAAGCAAGAACTCAATGGAGGCCCCGACCGCAGATCTGTAATTGAAAGCATCTTGCAGCCCTCAAACAACCTGTTGTGACAGTGACAAAATATTGTTTGTTGAAATCGCTCATATGAAAGGCTATCAAGGGAATTCCAATACAAAGTAAGATGCCATTGTTCCTCCTAAAATTACTTCTAAGGCGATATCATCCGCCACCCATTAGATTTTGGCTCTTACACAAATGTGAACAAACTTCTCTCACCTCTGCAACTCTTGTGTAGCCGATCCGACATCATATCTGTCAGTATAAATGGTGGACATAATTCCAAAAGCATTATCTACATTGCTAAGATAGAGGCGATATAGGGGGAACCAAAAGAAAGAGTGACTCAAAACCTCCAAACAGTAAAGACTGTATCGAAAGAGTTAGAATGTCTTAAACACCGCAACGAAAGACCGATTTTTCCAACGTCAGTTAATCAGACCCAAATGACCGATTTCTCCTCCGCCCGCGCCCTGACGGGGCACGGCGTTGGAATGTGTGGCATTTTTCCCGTCTCAGGCACGGTCCGGCCCCGGCACGTTGTAGCATGAATGAGCATATTGTATTTTATTCGACGAATATTTCTTTTCGATCTTACTTTGGAATCAGGCCTTAAAGAATAAGAAAAAATCCTGGATACCTACGACGAGACAGAAAACTCAACATCGCCCTCACTTCAATGCGACCGGGAGATAATGTATGTGATACCTACCTAACCCACTTAGAAAAGCAAACCAATTAGTTTTGATGTCTAGAGGGACTTAACACCGCAAAAGAAATATCCGCACCGCATTTGGCCAAATAAACTAACTAAAGGTATGTAGCGGCTCGACGACGCTACAGTTTTGCATCATCGTGATCATCATCATCGTTTTGCATTTGTTTTTCGTAGTAGACCTTCAGTTTTGGGGCTCGCGATGTAAAACAGATAGGTCATCCGCCGCGCTTCCCGACCAGTTACATAGTTATTGTAATATGTATTTGGTGCACCAGTACATTACTTATTGTGAACACCCAAGACTTCTCATTTCACCACCACCGCACACACACCCCGTCACCTCCCAGCCTCAACAGGTATAATATGTAATACATAACTGGAAAACAAAAATATTTCCAAGATAATTTCATACAAATTTTTGGAAATGATTTTATATAAATAAAAATCTTTATTCAAAGAATCGATCAGAATAGGTTTTATATTTTAATCAGGTTTTTCAATCTAACCTTGAGGCTCTTTAAATGATGCAAATGCTCAATAGAAACAGTAAACAGTAAAAGTAAGATTTTGGGAAATATTGGGAAGGTGCTTATTCGAACTTTAATCAGCCAGCTTGAATTTTTTTTTGAACCTCAAAACAATGAGATTTAAAGCCAGACGAACGACAAGTTTGGAACTAAATTAGGGGCTGGTTTAAGTAATGAACTCTTTGCGTTAAATAACGTGTTAAAGGAGATTATTATTTATTTATCCAACGAAGACCTTACCAATGCTTCGGCACAGTTGTGGGCTGTGAAAAAAGAAGCTGCGCTTTTTGCGCAGCTTTTTTTTAAATAGTTTTACTTTTTTAATTAGTTCTACTTTTTTTAATAGTTTTAATGATAATAATAGTTAAAGTAACAATTGAACTCAGTCAGAGTTCAATTGTTACTTTAACTATTATTCGGCTTACTGTCCTCACACGGTAATACATAAATATATACTAAATAATTCAACTCTTTGAGTTGGAGCAGTTTCCAATTAAAAAGTTTTTGAAAAAACACCTTTACTGAAATAGATGGATGCAATGTCTATCAGGATTGATTACTAGCGTTTAACTCAAAGTTCTTTCTAGACTTTAAATAAGTGCATAAGTTTAAACGTCTGACCTCTTTTTTAACAATAGTGACATACAATAACACTTGCACAAACTTACGGCTGATTATGCAAAAAATACTCCTTGCAATCTCGCTCGAAGGTAACTATGCGAAATTAGCCACGCTTATTCGTTTGCTGTACTTCTTTCTCAAAATGACGTAATCTGACGATACTTCCATTTTATTAACCATTCATTTTGATTTTTGCTTTCAGACTAACAAATAAGACGACGTTATTTTCAGGATTTATCCTTATTGATAGAATTGTGTTTACACTTAAATCTTCTATGGACATTCCCGTGCTTTGGACGCGGAACAGATAAATACATCCGTGACTCACATGGAGTCGACGAGAGCAGGAATACCTACTAGGAGAAGCCTGTTGACTCTGATTTGGATGGTGTTATAAAAACTTGTCTCCAATCGCTCTTAACTTGCATCGCCAGACCGTGATTAAGTAATCATGAGGCGTCAAATAGCATTCATCACTGCAGACAGGCGGGGCCTGGCGCCCATATATCATGTTCTATGCTTAAGTTAATTGATAAAATAGGCTCTTAACACGTGAACAGACTACAAATCATACGATCAGTCGGGTCTACGATCCTTAGTTGGGTGATCAGTCGTCGAAATGACCTCTAATCGGGCGTGGGCGGAGTCTGTTTTAAGCAAAAGCATTTTATTTACCCTCCTTAAAGGGAGATGTTTTTTTGTTTAGTTAGGAAAATAATTATAATTTAATTTGGTCCTTAACATAATTTATCGAGTCGGAAATATATTTTTTGCTAAGTGAGTAGGTAAGCAATCGTTTTTGTTAATCGCTTGGGTTATACTGACTTATTTTTATTAACATCAAAATCACATAGGCAAACCATCTAGTTCTTGTTTTTATTAACTTGGAAAATTGCAGAACATAATTTTCTCAAATTTGACCTGCAACTTCATATGGCAGTAAAAATAACAATAAACGACTTGACTCGTCAGCCTTAGTGAAAACTTCTGTAGACTGTGCTTGTAGCCTACTCACGTAATCTACATTTTAAATTACTTTTTCAACCTGAATAACTAACTATTTACACAAACACAATTCCTAGGTTCGATTTTCGACGCACCCAAAATGCGACGACCCGTCTGGTGTAGTGGTCGAGAAATCGCCTACTACGCAGCGGGTTGCGGGTTCGATCCCCGCACAATACAAACATTTGTGTGCATGAACATGTCTGTTTGTATTGGTCTGGGTGTTTGCTATGTATATTATGTATGTATTTACAAACAAAAAGTATTTAAGTATTGTATCCGTTGTCTGGCACCCATAACACAAGCTTTGAGTAGCTTACTTTGGGACTAGATGGCGATGTGTGGGAATGTCCAAAGGATATTTATTATTTATTATTAAAATGGTGTTCTAATGAGAAAGGTCGATTCGAATCTACAATTGTCATGAGGACAAGACTATTTAAATGGAAAGGAGACGTAACGACTAACTAATATTTTTATATCAATTTTTGTTAACCCATCTCAGAATCGACGTAAAACCGCAGATAGGTACCTAAGTAAGTATTAGATACATACTCGTACATAGCCTGCCCAAAATACAAGTACTAGACCAGTGGGACTTAAACTTTTTAAAGGGCAGCAGAGACATTTTACAAGTTTTTGTCCTGGTCGTAACCCGGATTCAATCCCATCCCATCCCCAGCGAACTTATCGTTTTTTTTTACTTTTCAAACGAGACAGACAGTGTAAAAGAAAATGAAAACTAGCGCGTTTTAAATTCTATTCACGCACTAATCGATACAACTGCAATTTGGCCTTTGATGAGGAATCAGAAATCAAAAGATTTGGCGATCCGTCATACGATTTTAAATTATAGCGCGTGTGCGTGAAAGAATATTACCTACCTATTATTTCTGAAAGCTTCGAAACTACAAGTATAATGCGAACGCGATCGTAGATTCCTGGCGAGTCTCGCATGGCGTCTTGATCAAAAGATTTGGCGATCCGTCATACGATTTTAAAAAAGCGCGTGTGCGTGAAAGAATATTACCTACCTATTATTTCTGAAAGCTTCGAAACTACAAGTATAATGCGAACGCGATCGTAGATTCCTGGCGAGTCTCGCATGGCGTCTTGAGGTCAGTTGTGGCGGGCCGCACAAAAAGGCCCGGCAGGTCGCACGCAGTTTGAGTATGGCTATACTAGACCTATGCAAATATAATTAAATAAATAAACAGTTACTCACGCATTTTATGGGACAGAAATGTATTCAAAAACTGATTGCAACTCTCATTTAAAAGCCTATCCCTTGATACAATAGACACTTCGGTCCATAATTCATAAAGACGTGTCAATAATTTAGATTATTTTACCTACATGATCGCTAGACGAGACTGCGATTTATCGCGTCATTATGGGTGCGTTATCTGTCACGGTGATCTCAATATCAGGCGCCTTACTTTTTTGCTGGTGTCTCTACTTGGTAAAGAGGTGTGTCGATGAGTACCATGATGACGATTTTAGGATTTGTGTATCTGGTAATAGGACCACATATTATTTTAAGTAAAATTTCGGTTTTTATCAGTCGCTAATATCTATGCAGAAAACGTGTGGTGGTACGTGGTACCTATACCTACACAATGAGAACTAATTGTGTCAGTCACCAATCACATACATTGCTCTGATCCGAAAGTAAGTAGCTAATGCACTTGTGTTATGGAAATCAGACACAAAGGTGGTACCACAACAACCAGGCCCGAGACAATATAGAAAATTTTGATTTCTATATTGACCCGACCGGGAATGGACCCGGGACATCAGTGCGGCGACGCCTTGAAACCCAGCGTGCTTAGCCACTACACCACGGAGTTCGTAATCTTCGGCAGCGATGAAAATTAAATTTTCTCATTCGTACTTCTACAGTGTGTCCAGACAAGTAGTAATAAGACAATATTTGCGATGAATTTCATCGAAAAAAAAAAGTTACTTATTATCGATTAAAATAACACAAAAACGAAGTTCTACACGACGTAAAACTCAAACGAGTAAGGTTCACGAGACAGATAATTTTGGTGAAAATAAAAAACAAAAATCACTGCCACTGTATACGTATACGCTGGGGTTTTGGAATTGGTCCCCCTTAAGGGGTATTTTCTCGATGAAATTAATTGTATCTATTGACGTTTTATTACTACATGCCTGGTAACACTGTCTAAACGCCACCCATGCTCTGTATTGATTCATCACGCCTTAAGCTTAAGGCAACTAGATGCTATCAGGATTATATTACCTGCATTACGTAATAAAGCTCAAAGGATTAGGCGAGTACTCTGTCTGTCTATCCATCATTATACGTATGGTAAACCCGTCGGGCGCCAAGCTATTTTCGGATAAAAATATATTCGCAAATTGTATAGTTAGCAGGGGCGTACCTAGCACCGTATAAATTATACGAGGGTGCGTAAATAAAGTAAAGTGCGTAAACAATAATTAATAGAAAATAAGCAGATAAAAATAAATTAAGAACTTCGATGATGGTATGACACTAGTGGCATACCCAACAATCATAAGCGCCGTCAACATTAACATCAGCATCAACGTTTGTGATTTTCTTGTTTGTTCAAATTGTAATGCTATTGAGATTTTGATGGTCAAACCGTATTGTAAAAATAGATTTTTAAAGTGGGCGCTTAACTAAATAAGATAAGGTACCTCTCATGTGCGTCTTAAATGTAAATCTAGCGTAAAAATCTGGATAAATATATATATTTAAAAAAAATGCATTTCTTTTTTCATTTGTGAGAAACCTTTACCCATGATAAGGGGCCCTTAACAAACAAGCCAAACAAGTTTTTATACAGGGCCCCACCAAAGCACGCTACGCCCCTGATAGTTAGGTACCTACGTGCCACTTACTCTTCTAGTTTCTAGCTGGCCATGGAGGCAGTGTAGGCACACCCAAAACAAGATGCTTAACTGAAATGAAGTGGAAGTAACCATATTGCTCGAAAACAAGGCTTAGTTGTTCAATACAGACAGTGGAAGAATAGAGGGTGCAAAACGCTTGCGTAGAAGGCCTCAGTACCTACAGAACTACTCTAAAAGTGCACTACAACACTTGGCTAGCTGCACCTCGTCTTTACGAGGTATTCTGATAGCCTTCAAAGTGATGGAGTCGATTTTGAAAATGCAATCACTTTCCAAATCAATAATTCTTCAACAGATTCCATCACATATTCAGTTAGTTGGTAATAAACAAGTAGACTTATTATCTAAAGAAGCTTCTAGCAATGGAATCCCTATTTCTATTACCCCGCTCCATTTTGACTACCTCAAAGAATATAAAGCAGTGCCACACTCGCTGGAAGGAATATTCATTCGAAAAGGGAATTTGGTATAGAACGATCCAAAAAAAAGTGGAACGCTTCACGATTTTTCGTGTCATCCTTGCGCAGGGGCCATGCTAATCTTCTCTGTATCGTTCCAATTTTAGTATACCTCAACTTCCAATCAACTGCTGGATTGACAATTCTAACCTAGATAGAATCTAACTTTAGCTTTAAGATTACGATCAGGACATATTCCATCAAAATTTTTTGCCTTTCTAATGAAGAAGTCTGCCCCGATTGCGGGGTTTTATTGAAGATATTCATCACATTTTGATGGAATGTGTTAGGGTCCAAAATATACGTCATTCAATTTTGGGTGCCCAAACCCATTTCAACATAGGATAATGCAACAGTGTAATGGACTTCTAGCCCAGCCGATATCGGATGAAGCCAAAGCATTTTATTTAAAACTAAAGAGATATTTAGATCACAAACAAACAAACATCTCTTTAAATGTTTACAGTCATTGTAAACATCTCTTTCAATATTTATTGTATTGAATTTAATTACGAGGCGACATGATCGCTAAGCGACCAAGCCTGTAAAAAAGAAAAAAAGTAACTAACCATATGGCCCGGAAACAAGGATAAATGCAGGCAGAATGGAGGATGCAAAACGCATGCGTAGAAGGCCTCAGTGCACAAGATTAGATAACATAAAAGGTGTCGTCCAATGTTGACTGTTGACCACAGGCCCTGTTGCTCCTCCTCACTTAATTTTCCACATAAATCGGATGCAAGCAGCCTGTATCCAGAGTAATCCTGTGATCTTTTCAACGTTATCCTGCTGAACAGATATGGTAATAGCCGTCAATTTTCAGGGAATAGGTTTAAGTCATAACGATGAAATAAGAAACTAAAAATTGCGCACGGGCGGGACTCGAACAAGCAACTTTCTGGCTTACCGGGCAAAACGCTCTTCCAATTGAGCTACCGTGCCGACGGTCCGACCGCGCGATTTTTTACTTAGTATGTTCCGTGTCTGGTACACAATAAAACTTATATTGTTTACGGCTATAGCTGTTCACTGTCACGAAAAGTGTTGAGGACTAATAGTACTCTACTACTGTCTGTAGCAGTACCAGTAGGTTCAGATATTGATTAATGTATTACTGTATCTACTATGTCTCTCGGAGGAATTGCGATCTCTAACTATGATGCATATAGAAGCCCCTGTTCTCTAAACTTAAAATACTTATGTAAGTACTAGCAGTCTCCCGGTTTCACCTGCGTCATGTGAGATTTGCCTATAACCTTCGCCCGCTTAGATTTGCACATCTCTTTTTATATTGGTCATATATACTTTATCTCCAATGGAGATCATTTATTCAATTTTATTGTTAGTTTTTAACCGACTTCAAAAAAGGAGGAGGTTATCAATTCGACTGTATGTTTTTTTTTTTGTATGTTTGTTACCTCATATCTCAGTCGTTTGTTGACCGATTCGAAAAAATTTTTCGCTTACTCAAAGGGTATACATTCTAGTTGGTCCCACTTTTTTCAATTTGGGATCTGATGATTGGATCTTGGTGTAATCGAGGGAAACCCTCAAATTTTAAAGGCACGTATAGTGTTTCTTTACTTGAATCTTAATGTTGACATGTTTTTACGTCTAATAGTCAACATCTTGTGGGGCTGAGCTGATGGTGGAACTCCTTAACGCTTAGGAGTTCAGTAATTATAATGAAAGAACTTATAATAGGTATTTTGTAGCTTCTTAAAAAACAGAGTCATAAGGTGCCCCCCCCCCCCCCCCCATTCTCCTGTAATCTCTGAAAACCGGCCAAGTGCGAGTCGGACTCGCGCACTGAGGGTTCCGTGCCAACGTTAATTGAATTAGGCAATCCACTTACTTCCACTTAGTAAAATACCACAATATTTTGTTGACAGCAAATATAACTTTGTTTTTCATAGTGTTTGTATGAAGAACAAAGTTATGTTTGCGGTTGTTGAAAAAGTTCTATATCTCAAAAACTTCTCGTTCGATCCCGCTCGAACCAATTTTCTTTGAAAGTATTTGTTATGATCTACATTACATAATTTTTTTCAAAATTTACACTTGCTTAATTTAGAAGTTAGATGGGGGGGGACGCCCATTTTTCCACTTTGGAAGCGTCTAGCTAAGAAACGTTAGACTTTAAAAGAAAACGGTTTTAGGAACCTCTATGTCATTTTCAAAGACCTATCCATAGACCTACCCACACGCATAGGTTTGACTAAAAAAATTTTTTTTGGTTGTAGTTTCATGTATAGGAGCCCCCCCTTAAATATCATAACTTTTTATTTTTTGTATGAGAATCGTAAAGCGGTTAAGAGGATACATCTCCGTACTAAATTTCAATAGTGTGATGCTTATAGTTTCAGAATAAATTGGGTGTGACATACGGACGGACAGACAGACAGACAGACAGACTTGACGAAACTATAAGGGTTCCGTTTTTTGCCATTCGGCTACGGAACCCTAAAAATGAAGAAATAAAATTAACTTTAAAAAAAGTAAAAACCGACTTCAAAACCAAAATGCACTAAAAAGTCTTAAATAAACTCTTCACCATTGAAAGGAAAGGAATCCGTTTTAGGCAAACAATTTCTTTTTGGAGTCGGTACCATCACTTTAACCATCAAGCATCAACTATCACAGCACCGACTCCAAAAAGAAATTGTTTGCCTAAAACGGATTCCTTTCCTTTCAATGGTGAAGAGTTTAGTTAAGAATTTTTAGTGCATTTTGCTTTTGAAGTCTGTTTTTACTTTTTTTAATTTTATAAAAAGGTCACACAGGTTGACAGGTTTCGATTCGAAGAAAGGAATTTTCTTCCTTGTGTTGTACCAGTCAACGATTATGACGGGGGCGTCTCTCATAAATAATAAAATAGACATACTATCCATGACTAAGCTACAAACATGTTCGTGGTCATCAATCAAACATTTGCCCCTTGCGGGATTCGAACCCGCGACCGCTGGTTCAGAAGTTCCTGACTACTGAACCAGCGGTTGCAGGCTAAACACTGCTCCAAAACGTATCGTGTTCTTTAAGTCAACTCATCATTTCCAGTCCTTATTTCTGGATCGAGGTCCATCGGGTCTTTTAGTACATTTGCGCCACAGAGCTGTGTTCTGGGTTAGCGGTGTAGGTACATCGACATCGATACCATCTTTATTTTACAGAAAAGAGCCATTCGTGCCATTTACAAACTTAGTCCCTACGAATCCCTAAAAGATTTTTTAAAGAACGTATTTGATAATATCATGTACGTTCGCAAAAATTAAGATATTTTTATGAGAAAAGTGATATTCATTCGTATAACACAAGAAATAAAAACAAACTTCTCATTCCAAACTTCAGGTTAGCCAAAACAATTAATTCATTCTTGGGAAATTGTGTCAAATTTTTCAACAATATACGTAATAATGTTATCGAACTAGGTACCGATTAATGAATTTAAGTTACATGTCAAAACTACCCTAATGTCGAAGGGGTATTATGAAATTCAAGACTATCTTTATGACAAGAATGACCTACCTGATTATTTTGATTTGTATCATTTTTGAGGCAACTAGTGGTGACAGTTTGTTCCGGCGTTTCTTCTCAGCAGTTGCCAGATTGTCTGTGTCTTGTCTCGAAGCGCTAGTAGAGCCTAAAGGATAAGGAGATATATTGTAGCCCCATATGGGCCATAATTGATTGTTATTAACTAATTATTGACGTTCATAAGTGGCATTTTGTGTCATAAAAGTCATTTATTTATGCAAACAGGCCCACTGAGGGCACTTTTACACGTCCCAGTATAAACCCTACCACAGCTTCGGAACAATTGTGGGCTAGTGCTGAGAAGAAGCTGCGCAACAAACTCAGTCACTATTGTCAATGCCTCTTTTCAAAAGGTTTACAATGTTTGTAGTGATCATGCATACATTATTATCTTTAAAATAATCATCTACTTTATAATACCCTGCCGTCATAAGGGTTTCTATAATAAAAGTTTTAAATTTATTAACCGGTAAGTTTACAATGTGTTTTGGAAGTTTATTAAATAAAAATTTACCTTTCCCCATGAAAGAATTACCAACCTTACGAAGCCTAAATTGTGGAATAGCAAGCTTATCCTTATTCCTAGTATTATATTTGCGTACGTCACTCTTTTTCGTGAATGAATGTATTTTTTTCCGTACATACATTAAATTTTCGTAAATATACTGAGAGGCTAGAGCTAATATTCTAATTTCTTTAAACACCTGTCGTAAGGAATCTTGAGGTTTAAGATAATAAATCCTAAATTCCTAGTCCTAATTCGCTATACAGGCAGTGAGTGGTATTCTGTGTGAGATATAATAAGGATGATGATGATAGAAGAGCTGCTCATAGATCACCCAAGGTTGCAACATTAGAACGGTAGGTAGATGGTGTGGGCCTACCAGTGTTTAATGATTCTATTGTATGTTGAATCTTGTATAGAAAATATGAATATGTGCTCCTGGTGTACCTAAGTGCTTTCAGCGCTAACTGTATCTATCGGTCAGCCGCTGTAATTGCAGGTCTCATGATTTATCGCTGACCGATCCCAAACGTCTTTCTCTTACTTAGGGCAACTTTAAGCAATCTCCTGTTAGATTACTTGAGGATTAATATGACTATCCCGACATTTATATCTCTCATCACTGGTCCTTATTTTGTTGCTCGTTCACATTCTTGTTCTTAAAAGTGAACTATTCTACGCCATTACACCATAACTGGTCTTACCTACGTTGAAACCGCCTCTCTTACTTTAAAAATAATAAGGATCGCAGAGGACGCCTGGTGAGTGTTATTAAAGCCAAGCGGTGTTTGTGAGATAGTTCACATCATTGTTGACATAAGCATCTGTTATTATTATCGACTCAAGATGTTTTAAGTGATTCACCTGCGGCAATGATTTGCTATGAAGGAATAAAGCCGATGCAAATTTGAACTGCAACAGTTCAAACTTGCATCGCCTCCAAAGTTACACTCCACGTAGGTACTCTGTCTGGTTACGACTGATGATGATGTCCTCCCAAACGTTTGCGTCGACGGCGACACCCTTAGCTGGTGTGAGCCTGGGCACTTGCATGGGCTGCGAGTAGAGTGTGACTTGTAAAGCCAAATTTGGTTTTGAATGTCCGGTCGCAAGAGGCAAAGTAGAGAGTCCCAGATACACTGTACGTGTAGGTAGGTACTCATAGGAGGGCTTAGGCTGGATATTGCGGATTTGGCTCCCTCATAATACGACTGATACGGAGTCCATGGTTTTCAATTAGATTGACTGATTGATTACAGCCTCCTGAAATTCATGCATATTTTCGCAAAGTAATACAATTGTCTCGATGTAAATCATGCTGCCTGGGTTCTTGTATTTCCTTTGTTAGGTCGTAGTCTAACTAAGCAGACAATGAACAACGGTGGACATAGGGTGAGAACGGCGTTCTTAAAAGTCAACTACTAAAGGAAAAAATAGCATCCGCAGTATTGAATCCACCACACAAACGCCACATACCGATCAGCATGAGCGCATGGTATTTTAAAATTAACAGATCTCCTGAGATGTTTATTGGAATCCAATGGTTGAAAGGGCAAAAATGTTCAAAATGAAATGCTTGTGACAAATAAAGTGTTGATTTGGATAAAGATTAATATGGTGGTCATTCAAGGAAAATAATGCATTGCTGTAAATCTTTTTTTATTACCATAATAGTTATAGTGACTAAACCTTATGAGATAGGTATATATATGCTGTCGCGGACTTTTCTATAGGTACAACTATTTAAGGCAAACGTTTATGCCATTTATTATATTTATGTAACTATGCAGCGTAGGTTCTAAAATTAACAGATTTCTTCCGGCTTTGTTAACATTTATCGTCATATCTTCACTAATAAAACACATGTCTTTATGAAATATTGCCTATTAGGTAATTATTCCAATGTGTAAGCTACATTTTTGTAAAAGTTCATTAAAATCTATTCAGTGATTTTTGCGTGATGGAGTAACAAATACACTCATACTTCCATACATTTATCTTCACAAACTTTAGCGTTTATAATACTAGTAGGATTAAGTTTGAATAACTTTATTTTTTTATTTACACTTTTGCCATACTTACTATGATAAATAAATAAATATTGGACACCACATTGCTCTGATCCCAAAGTAAGTAGCTAATTGCACTTGTGTTATGGAAATCAGACACAACCGTGGTACCACAACACTCAGACGCGAGATAGTATAGAAAAAAATGATTTCTATATTGACCCGACCGGGAATCGAACCCGGAACCTCGGAGCGACGACGCCTTGAGACCAGCGTGCTTAGCCACTACACCACGGAGGTCGTCAAACGGAGGCACTATACGTGCCTTTAAAATTTGAGGGTTTCCTCGTTTACACCAAGATCCCAAATTGGCAACTATGGGAACAACTAGAAGGTAGGTATACCCTCTAGATAGGCGACATTTTTTTTCGAATCGGTCGATGAACGACTGAGATATGAGGTAGGTAACATAGATACAAAAAAAAACATACATTCGAAATGATAACCTCCTCCTTTTTTGAAGTCGGTGAACAAAATTTTTTCTGTTTTATGAAGGTACCACACCATGACCGTTTAGAAGGTACAGCCACCCACCGCCGCATCGCTACCACATTCTGCCTAGTGAGATAGGGTTCTCAGTAATTACGTAGTTGGTTCTCATGATAGTAACTTAAATTAATAAAACTTGGATAGATTCTAATTGTTTATTGAATATATAATCATATAAGACACGTTTGGTTTGTTGTTGTTTACGTCTCAACCGTATTTTAGGACCTCTATTTAAAGCGATAATTTTGTAATAATTTAGTGACTTCAGACTAATTACACATCAAACATGCATAATTCTGTAATAAGTCACTATTTTACTTTTTTTACAAGTCTTGTGATAATAATTAGGTCAAAAGTCCGTTTTTCTTTGCTTGGCGAACATTTTCCGAATCTTTTTTTTAAAGTTTTGGAATACTAACACTATAAATTGACTATTAGATTTAAAAATAACTGAGTGTTAAACAATGAATTACCGGTAGGTTCGGAGTTTTGTGTTTATCATTTTGTTTAAAATGAATGTCAGGTGTGTACAATATTGGCCAAGGGCAGAAAAATTACTTTTAAAAATATTTACCACATATGTAAGTCAACACTATCCTGAACATGTTTTCAGACAGAAGACAGTACAGAAACTAAAACTTTTAGGTATACATATATATAAATATGGGTAAAGTTGTGTGGAAGATTACACACAGAAATACAGTACTTATCTTTATGGTATCGAGTGGAAGCAAAACCTTTTTGGTGTCATAAAATAATCAGCATAAATAAAGTAAGTCTAATTTAAATGTCTCATCTTTTATGGTATCGAGTGGAAGCAAACCTTTTTGCTGTCATAAAATAATCAGTATAAATACAGTAAGTCTAAAGGCCTAATACCTGGTTATCGTAAGAATGGACCTGTCACCATAACTGCGCTTTGAAAAAAGTGTGCAAAAATATACTGTATTAGGACGAAAGGTGGGTGAGCAGGGAAGCGGGAGGAATGTGTCATTTTTGACAAGTCCATTCTCATGATAACAGTACATCTACATTACAGTTTATTTACTAAGTATGTTCACTATGACATCAAGATATGTAAATCTTTTGTTGTTAGGTATAACAAACAATATGTGTGCACTGATGTAGGTATGTAACAAATAGCTACTCAGATTAAAAACACAATCAATAAGCGACACTGATTAATACACCAAATGTATTAATCAAGTGTAATAAGAAGAAACCAGACAAAATGTGAACTTTGAAGCCTACTTATGGCACTAAACTAACATTGTATTCATTTTGTTTACATTCAAGTAACATAACTTAAATGCAAAAGTGTATTGCCAAGTCTATGGAAGGAAATGTAATAAAAAATATGATCTGAAAATGACAAACAGTTAACATTATACTCAAAGGAATCATTCTTTTAACTTTGTATTTCCATGGACTTGACAGTACTCTTAAGAAATAGTGTAGATAAATAATTAAAATTAATGTACATCAATAAAACTAATCACTGAATTAAAATACAAAGATGTATAAAATAGGTATGATTAGGGTTATTAATGCTTCAACATCCGAGCGGTTGCAGGCAACCGCATAACAATAGAATTTGCATTGTGTCTCGTTCACATACGCTTGAGGGATTAAAAAGCCCTAAGAATCTAGTCCCAACCAGTTATTACAGACTATAAAACAAGTGGTAGACCAAAAACAAAGGACTAAATAAAATAAAATAAAATGATTAATTACATTCCAAATTTCCTGGTCCGAACCAAGCAGCCAGGAAATGCTTGCAAATGAAGAAACCCTTCACAAATCTAAAAGTGAACCACAGGTTCACACCAAGTAATGCAAAAAACACTGTAATTCAAACAATACTAATGACAATCTTTAAACATAGTCTACAGACTACAATCAGGGTCTTGCAACTGCTTTTCAAGCAACCGCTTCATTTTCTCAGGCACAGGGACGCCCGAATGCGCCGGCTTAGGGCGGCGTTTCCAAGACGCCTTTTTTCCGCTTTTAGTCACACTACCCGGCACTGGAGCCGACTTGTTCTCCTTAGGTTTGGGTGTCGACACCTTCGGGACAGTAGCAGTCCGTTGTCTTCCCTCCATGGTCGTGTTATTAACTGAAAATACAAAACATTGACTTAAAACATGTATTAAGTAAGTCCTGCTTTACACCACATAAAATTCCCCTGTTGAAAATACGACATGCTAAGCAAACGCAATTACCTTTCAGTGGGACTTTGTCTGTTTTTCGGATAGACATGGTCTTTTTTAAACTCGATGAAGGTGTTCTGGGCTTCGTCGTACCAGCCGTCTTTACTATAGTGCGTTGGACTTTTGGTGTGGCTTTTGTCATATCCCGAGGAGCCATAATCTATTTTTTCAGCACTTTTTTTAGGCCTGTAAAAAATAAAACCCAGCTACGCCTCAACCTCAAACTCAAAATAACGTACGTTTTGTAAACGAATTTAAAAAAAATGACGTTTGTTTTCCTGTTGACAGAAACATTGACAAACAGGGCATCCACCAACAGTTGATTCCGGCTGTCAAAAAAAAACCCGGCCAAGTGCGAGTCGGACTCGCACATTAAGGGTTCCGTGCCAACTTTAACTGAATTAGCCCATTTCACCACTTTGGAAGCGTCTATCCATCAAACGTTAGACTTTTAGAGAAAATGGTTTTAGGCACCTCGTCGTCAGTTTAAAAGACTCCCTTATGTTTGACAAGAAATATTAGGTTTTAGTTTCATGTTTAGATATTTTTTTTTGATATAAGAATCGTAAAGCGGTTAACAGGAGACATCTACCTACTAAGTTCCAGCTGTGTAATACTAATAGTTTCTGAATATAGGCTGTGACATACGGACGGATAAACTGACAGACACACAGACTTGACGAAACTATAAGGGTTCCGTTTTTTGCCATTGACTACGAAACCCTAAAATTGTTGGCCATCATTTACAAAGCTATTAAGTACCGTAATAAAAGAGTTTCAATTTAAAATATGTCACTTTATTGCGTGCATGTTAAGGTGAACGCACATTTAACCGAGCCGAACGCGCCGAACGAAACGAATTTTAGAATTATTTATATGAAATCTAATGAAACCTCGCACACTTATCCGCGGCGAATTGTCCGAATCTGGAAGAATCCCACAAAAATCCTAGACGAATTTGGATGACGTCATCAGATTCGGCGCGGCTAATGCAGTCAACTCGGACGACTCACCGGGTATTCAATTCTTACTCACTCACTCTATCTTATGATTATGACGTCTACGACGTGGTCGATTCGTCCGATTCGGTCGTTTCGGCCGAATCAGCTAAGTGTGCAAGGCCTGCTTTACTTCGATTTGTTCGACTCGGATAAATGTGCGTTCTAATTTAGATTATATTAGTAATTCTAAAGAAGAGAAGTAAAAACTTAAAGTAGGTACGATAGACTATTGTGTTTTGATTTCAATATACTCACAATTTTATAAGAGAAACACTACAGAAACGTGATCAGATCAATTTGTTTGCGTAGGTAGTGCCCAAAGTTCTGAACTAGCTCTGTAAATCCTGCCTTTGTGCTCGTTCCGTTCCACACAGTGATGGAGGGAAATGTTTCTAAAAAAAAACGGAGAAGTCTTTAATAAAATTCTTCATTTATTATCCCATTATTTAATAAATGAATGGAATTTATTTTATTTAGAACTTTCTCACAAAATGCGTGCATGATTATAGTAGGTACGATTTTATTGATAAATGATAACAATATGTATGACACGCGGAATGCGAATAACGGCAACATCGCTATTTGGCGTCCATCTTTAATCTTTGATGTGTTGTGTTGTTAACAAAAATTGCCCTAAAAATATTTGTGCGACCTATACAGCGAGTCTAAAAGAAAGATTCCACAATTAAATTTCACCAGCAAGTTACTGCAGCTAATTTTACCTTGGTACTGTATAATTTTGTTCGATGTTTATCAAAAGTGTCACAGTATCATTATGTATCGTTGTTCTACAAAAAAGTTTCACTGTAAATCTTTGCTATTGACCTACGTGCTAATTAATCGGACAACCTTCTTATGTTTTCATTAGAGATTCAATCTAAATATAGTAATTTTTGTGTTATTGTTGTAAGGAATAAAATAAATGTTGGTTAATTATATTTTTCAGCAGATGAAGTGTGAGAATGGATAGATTGAGCCAGTTGCGAGGTGAGGCGGGGAGCTCAAGGGACTCCACGCTGGATACCTCGTCGCCGCCGAGCGAAGCGTTCATGACTGCAAACGAGAGTTCCTCTAAATATTTTTCTCTGTCAGAAGTTGATTTTACCTTTGATATTTCGCCTATAAAAGATGTTTCTCTCGCTTCCGCAAACATAGAATCTGATAAAGCTATTACTGAATCAGACCAGTTAATATCTAATTTGTCTCCAATCGGAAAAAAGGACTTCATGGATGGTTACAAGATTGGTAAGCAGATAGAAGCTGCAAACATATTGTCAGGCGGTGTGGACATATTTGATGATAATGAAAATTCATATGACGGCGATGAGCTTGTGATTGATGACAATGTTGAAATAGATGATAAGTCAAACCCAGATATGAAGTTGGCTGACTCTGATGCAACTCTTGTTGAACAAGAAGCTGTTGCTAGCAAAGACACAGAAGTTATTCTTCAGATTGACGGGAAGAATGTTGACGCTATAGACATAGGGAATGGTTTATATTTGTATAGGAAGGAAGGGCAGGAGGAGCTGGCAGCAGTGCAGATTATAGATGATGACCAACACCAGCCAAGCTTCAAGTTTCTGAAAGTCCGGTAAGTTGTAATTTACTTAATATTAAAAAAAACTGTCTTCTTTTCTATTTGCTGTTAAAGTGAGTTTTATCCAATGTTTAAAAAATCAGGGATACAGTTAGTTCATGAGATTATAAATGCTATATATTAAAACTGTTGTAATATACTTGGATACATCAAGAATAATTTAAAAAAAACATTGCTATCATTCACATTACAACTGTTGCAAATAGAATTCTGTATTCAATATGTAAGGCTACCATAGGAGATGTATGTTGGAAATAGTGTCCAATTCTTAATGGCTAAATTTATCTTTGAACTTTGTTTGTATAGTAAATGTGGATGCTAAAAATAGCCTGTAGGTTTGCTTGTACAATTTTCTTTAGAACAGTGATCATAATTTATTTGTCTTAAAGATTTTCTCAAGGATTTAAAAAAATAACATAGATATTAATTTGATTTACAGTGAAAATTCAGAAGGAAACTTGGAAGTATATGAGGAGATACAAATTGAAGTGCCGAATGAAGTGGTAAGTGATGCTTTTACTGTAATAAATTTATTTTTTGATCTTTTATTTTTTTATATTGATGCTTTAACATTATTAACGAATGAAAGATTTAATGTACTATGATTTTCATATTTTCAATATATTAATAGTTAAAGTCATAACCAAATAAAACTTTGTTACCTTTTACCTAATACTATTAATCATAATATTAATTAAGTTATTGTCAATGTGTTTATTTACATTCAATTGTTTTATTTACAGCCTGTTAAAGAAGAAAAAGTTTTCAATAAAAATGTTTCACATGTTCCAATAAAAGATATAAATAAAGTAATTAGTGACACAACAAGTAATAAAATAGCTGAAAGAAAATCTAAACCACAAATTGTTAAACCGCCGGCAGTAACTGTTCATAAGGAACCAGAAATAGAAATGATTAAAGAAATCCAAACCGAAGTTAAGTCAGAGGCCACCAAGAAAATAAAGTTTAGTGAGTCTAGGAAGTCACCAGTTATAGGTAGTTTTACACCTATGACTTATCATTCTACACCAAATAAAGAGGGTATACCTCTCACCAAAACCATGGTGGACCAGCAGCTACAACCCAGTAGGCATTCAGATAACATTAAAAAAACTATTGAAGTTCACACAGACTGTGCCAAACAAAGAACCCTGGACCCACTATGTAAATCTAAGGATACAATAAGTGATGACAAAATTAAGCCTGCATCGGCTGAAAAAGATTCTTCTGGTGATAAAAATAGTGCATTTGAATTAGGTCTAAATAGTGATCACTTGGCAAAAAGTAATATTGAAGAAATTGACGATAAACTAGTTAGTGAGGTTGTTAATGAGGAGAAGATAGTAATAAATGAAATGAGCGATAAGGTGGTAGAAAAAGAAAATGCAATGATTGAAAAGATAATAGAAAAAGAACATTCTTACATTGATAAAGTAGCAGATAAAGATGATGTTCACATGGATATCATGGTAGAAAAAGAAAATCTGCATATTGATAATCAAGCTGTTAACAATGTCGAATCTACAGAAAAGAAATTGTTAGGTACCAATAAAAGTACTCCTACAGAATCTCCAATAATAGGCACAAAAAATATATCTAAAACTCAAGAAGGTAATAAAAAAGATTTAGTTCAGGAAGTAGTCCCGTCTGCCAATAAACTGGTTGAGTCCAATACCAAAACACTTCTCGATAAAGAAACAGGTAACAAAAAGTGTGAGCCCACGAAAGAAACTGATAATACTGATAACAAAATTGAAAACAAAGTTGCTAATAAACCTGAAGTAGAAAGTATAAAAACTGACATAATAATATCAGACATGAGTACAGTTGATAGGAAAACCGCCGATAGTTTGAAGGTTGTGGATAGTGAAATTGATAACCAATCAAACAATAAATCTATTGATGAAGTTGATAGAAAAATGTGCATTTACAATGTTGAAAAGCAAATTGATCAAAACATTAAAGAAACTACTAATGTACAAGAAATTGTTAAAAATGATATAATAGTAGAAGATAAGAAAGAACAATCACAAGTTCAACCTGATAATTGCACTAAGGATTTGACCCTTAAGGTTGAAGACAAAAAAAGTGATATAGTTAGCACTGAAAGCGACGATACTGTCAAAGAACACTCGAAAATAGATTCAACTAAGAAAACTGAAAACATAACTGCTGATAAAAAGGATCAGAATATGACATCCACGACTAAAGCAGTTGATGAGAAATCAGATAAAAAACCAATATTACCACTAAAACAACTTAGTCCCAATCAAGTCAACAAAGAATGCAAGCAAATAATCCCTGCATCAAAATCAAATCCATCGGTTGCTGCTGAGTCTTCCAAAGTTGAACCCGAGACTGAATCAGCGACGAACGCCGAACATAAAAACATCAAAAAACAAGATATCAAGGTACCGCCCGCACAAAACATTCCGCAAGGTAAAAACGACTCAGTCGATATGAAGCCTGTACCTAAAGTCGTTTCCACTACTGACTCCAAACCAATAAACAACAATCATGCGGCAGTTCCCTTTGGCAAATGGACTGAAGTTAATCGTCAAGCCTTCTTGAATAAGATCAAAGAATCGAAAGTGCCTACTAATAGTTCTAACGGAAAACAAATTAAGAATTCTAACGATTTGAATAGGAGAGATGTTTTGAAGAAAATAGACAGTCAAAGGCAATCAAGCATGGCCTCCGCAAAGGCGCAAGAGTTGAAAACTGATAGCCAAAGACAATCGAGCATTAATGCTGCCAATACACAAGATTTCGGCAGCGCTACTAGGATGGGCGTAAAACAAGAAGCGGAACTTGCCAAAAAGACAACAGTCGTCAAGGAAATCAAACAAGTTGTTAAAACAGAAGCACCTATCCTAAAGAACAGCTCCATAGTTCTTGCGGCAAAAAAACCGAAACAAGAAACTGTTGTTAAACCCCATGTTGAGGCGGTAACTAGTTCCGCTGTAGATATTAAGACAGAATCAAAAAGAAAAGAAATAAACAATCAAGATCTTATCGACAAAACTATCGAGGAGATAATTAACAGACCAATGCCTGCAAAAACTCCTCAAGAAGCCCAGGCTCAACGTTGCTATGATGAAATAGAAATGAAAATGAATGAACTCCACGGTAAACCATTCGTTGAGCGGCCCATTCACGAACTTCCACCTGTACAGAAAATTGCACCGAAGACATATCCCAAGTCAGAATATCTTAAAACCAATGTCAACAAACCCAGCAAAATACCTAGCCTCTTACCTTTTAATAAAGCCCAACAAAAAAGTACCAAAGAAAATCCTAATGAGGTTGACTCAGAAGAAGAGGTGATAGAACATGTGCCTATCACTGGTGATATGGATTTTGATAAAAAGAAACCGACAAAATTAGAAGTTACCGATAGGGTGCCTATTACTGAGCCTATCACTCAATCGAGCGTCGATCTTTCTAAAAAAGAAGCAATAATCACTGAAAAAGATTTCGATAAATTTGCCAGGCGAAACTCCATAAGTTATGAAAATTGTATTACGGTCAATTTTGACGGTAAAGAACCTCATAATGTAATACAAAGTGTGGTGAAAAAAGATGTGGCGTTAAAAACTTATTCTAAGAAAGACCAGCATGATCCTAAAGTTATTTCACCTCGTAAACGTGACATTTTCATCTCGAATAGTCATCCCAAGTCTGCACTTAATACTAAATTCGAAAATGCAATAGTAGATGATGGTAAACAATACCAGTCTAAAGTTAAAATGGCTTATCAGACGGCAATGACTGCTAAAAGACAAATGGAAAGACCCATCACTATAATCGAGGATAGACCCGTAAAAGTTGTATATATGGACACCAATACTGAATTTATTACAAACCCAGCTAGTGTCCAAGGAAAAGATTTGTCTCCAGCTAAAAAAACACTAATGAGTGTTGTTTCACTTACAACCGACTCCCAGGATTCGGATAATACATTGGATTCAATCGAAGGAGAAAAAAATATTGATGAAACAAAAACTAAAACTAAACACCAAAGGAAACAAGTTTTGACCCCTGTCGAGACACCCGAGCTAGAGCTGATCGAGCCGAATGATTTAGGAATTGGAATTTCACCTAAAAAGAAGCGAAAGACTGAAGAAAAACCTGACAAAAATCCAAAAACGCTGGTACCAAAAAAATCTTATCTACTTGGACGAGGAAATATGTTAGAAGACTCGCTTTCGAAGTCCTATGACTTCACTCACACATCGCAAAGAGAAACCTTGACCCATGAGACTTCTCGTATTGTCCATCAAAATACCGCTTCAGCTATAGACAGCTTAGTAAAAGCTGCTGAGCTATTAGAAACTCAATCTGGAAATATACCCTCAAAAGCTCCAGACACTCCGACGTCTGATAGTCAACAGAATACACCTGTAAAAAGAGGGCGAGGTCGACCAAGGAAATATCCATTGCCTGAGGGTGGCACGCCTAATGCGATTAAAGTTCCAAGCCCGCAGAAGAAGCCAAGGCTGATTGATTCTAAAGTTGTTAAAAGCAAATATATAGATGATGATTCCAGTTCGGATGACGATGTGATGGTAAAGGAAAATTGGACGATGGGAAAAATCAACGAGGATATTGTTTGCCCTATCTGTAAAAAGTTATTCCGCTCGGAGAATGTGGTTTTCAAACACGTGAAACATTGCACAGGGCCATCTCCGAGTCGGTCCGATTCGGATAACAAAAGCCCAAGGAGGTTTAGAGACTCTCAGGAGTCAGAGTCGAAGTCGTATGAGAGCAAATCCGAAGACATGGAGATAGATGAACCTGAACCTTCGCACAAAGACCGCACTAAACGTAAATCTAAGGATAAAGATTGCCAGCAAAAAGCAATTGAAAAGGATGAGATTATAGTTATTGAAGATACTCCTCTAAAAGTCAAACCAGACAAAAGAGATGAAACGAAAACAGATTCGAAAAAGAATATAGAAATAAAAGCAGAGGCCAAGAAGAATACAGAAGTTAAAATAGAATCAAAGCAAAAAACAGAAATAAAATACAAGAGTACAGAGATAAAACCTGAGTCGAAGATTTCAGAAACAAAACCAGAGTCAAAGAAACTTCTTAAAAATAAAGGGCCAGACAAAGCAAGCAGCCTTGTATGTGAAATTTGCGGCAAAACATTCAGACAGCTTTCATATTTAGTCAGTCACAGATTACAGCATCGCAAAGACGTTAAGAAGCAGGAAAGCGAGCCTGCCAAACCAAACAAACCAGATTACACTTGTGAAGTCTGCAAAAAAGATTTCAGATTGTTGCATCATCTAGTTCAACATCGTGTAATACATAACCCAAGCACGAGTTCTGGTAAAGTGTCGAGAAAGAGTTCCTCTGAACATAATGATAATAAAATTTCTAAAGAACGGAATGAAAATAAAGCTTCCAAAGAACAGAAGGACAGTAAAGCTTCTAAAGAACAGATTGACAATAAAGCTTCCAAAGAACAGAAGGATAGTAAAGGTTCTAAAGAACACAATGACAATAAAGCTTCCAAAGAACAGAAGGACACTAAAGCTTCTAAAGAACAGAATGACAATAAAGCTTCCAAAGAACAAAAGGACAGTAAAGCTTCTAAAGAACAGAAGGACGACAAAGCTCCCAAAGAACAGAACGATGATAATGTTTCTAATGAAGATAATAATTCAAGATCCAGTGAAGAGGATAAGGCTGGATTCCGATGTGAGCCGTGCGATAAGTCGTTCAGAAAATTGCACCACTTAGTTGAGCACAGGGAGACCCACGACGGAATAAACAGGCAAAGAGTAGCAATAGTGCAAAATAACGCTGAGAGACTTCCACCGCCTCCGCAGTGCGAAATTTGCAAGAAATCTTTCAGGAAACTGCACCATTTGATAGAGCACAAAGAACAACATGTGGAGACGAGTTCTGAAAAGTCGGACGATAAAAGTGTCAAAAGCTCACTCTCAACTAAAGATATCATACACGAATGCTCACTCTGTTACATGGTGTTCCCGAATGAGAATTCTCTGAATAAACACATGGTATTTTGTCAAAGAAAGAAGAAACAATCTGCTAACAAACAAAAACAAGCTGCAGAAAGTGAGACTGTCGAAGGGGAAGCAAGTACAGCTAAAGTCGACGTAGATAAATCAGATCAAGCGGACGATGACGTAACAATAGTGACAGACGAAACTCTCGCAGAACAACCTGTACAGGTGGTAACAAAAGATGTAGTCGATGATAAAGTCGAAAACAAAATGGAGATCGTAGAAGAACCAGTTAAAGAAACTGTGCAACCGGTGGTGCTTAATGAATCTCTGAAAGCCAATGTTATAGAAACAGAGAAGAAACAGGACAATAAACCAATAGAAGAGCCTATTAAACCTAGTCCAGCGATTACCGAGGTTATTCTGGAATTGCCTAAAAATGAAAAGAAACCAGTTGCGCCAGAATCGAAACCAAAAACTCAAGACACACCAAGAAAGAAGACTCCAGCAAAGGAGAAAGTGACCCCTACAGTTCCGAAACGGCACAAACCTTACGTTCCTTTGCCTGTCGTCGAAGAACCGGCTCCGAAGCCGACGGAATCCAGCGACGATGATGAGGCCCGGTACATGCTCAACCCCGACTACAAATTCGAGGATGAAGGCAAGGTTTTTATGAAGATACGAGCTAACAAGCGGAACTCGCTTCAAATCGAGCGGCCGAACTCTAAAGATCTAGTCACCAGGCGAATATCGTTACAACATCCACTCAAAGCGCCGCGCTTAAAGGCCAAAGCTGTCCAAAACCCGACCTCCGTAAAACCGGTGTTGAAAGCTCCGAAACCGGAGCCAGTGCCTTCCACAGATTCTGATGACAGCGACGTCAAATACTCGTTCCCCAAAAACACTCCCGACAAAGCTCCCGCGATCAAGGCGGCTAAGTCGTATATTCCAGAAACATCAGCAAAAGATTCGCCGAAGAAGACGCAAAGGAAATCTTTGGCGGAGAAACGAAAAACACTCAGTAGTATAGCGAAGAGGAAATCACTAGGGAAAGCTGTCGGAGCCAAGCACAAAGTCAAGCCTTCACCCGCGAAGCAAGTGAGGAAACGTGAGTAACATCTCTTTTATTATTATACGGGGTGTTGTTTTGGTCAGCAACGAGTGACTCAGGGGTGACTGTACAAACGATAGCGAGTTAAAACTACCAACACCAGGTAGCCTCTTCGTAGCTTACTAGCTACGGCGTAGAATTTCGTAGATACGCACCAGAGTGCGTGTTCCCCCATTCGATTTAAACATTTTTAGAATGTTGTGAAGAGGTTTTCTTTTATAAAACTTGTTCATATATAATTTATAGAAATCATTTCTTAAGACTAAGCATAACTCTTATTATCATCCCTGAGTTGGATGTGACTGACCAATACAAAACTCTGTATGTTTCCTTCTAGTAAATGAGATTTTTACGAGAATGTAACTTTATATTTGTTACTCTTTAGAAATGACTGGATGGATTGTGATTTTTAGGAACTACAATAAATTAAAATTATTACAAAGTTACAATAGGAGCTTACCCATCAGAAAAAAACATAATTTATTTATGCTATAGTAATAAATAATTTATATAATTAATATGGAGTTAAATAACTTAGGGCCGATTGCTGACAAATAAGTGCCGTTTTCAAGCATATTGTATTTTATTTAAAGAATATTCCTTATCTGATGAAAATCAGCCTTTAGTCAAAAGCTAATTACTAGTATTATTATTTACAAATACTTAACAATACTGTCAGTTTCTTCTTCTGCTTCAGCGATCGCCAACAATGACTCCAAGCAGTTAGTCAATGTAGCTCCGTGTACTTACATGAGTTACATTTTTCCAAAGCAATAATCGTTGAATAAAATTCAATACACCTAATTTGAAAGCATCACATAACTGTCACAAAATCATCTGAAGAACGGCAAAAATGGCACCAAAGTTTGCACTTCAGTGTGACCATTATTAATAAAAATGTTGGAAACTCATATTATTATGTTAGCCCCATAAAATTATTATCCCTTTGGAATAGAACGACAAGAGTGAGATGTCACTAGCAGCAAACTGTGTGATAAAAGGAGATGGCAGAAGCGATGTAGCGAACCGCTTTTGGTGACTGTCAGTCAGTTCGGAAGCTTATGAAGGCCCGCTGAAAATTTCTTTCATTTGTTTTTTTTTTTTAAATTTAAGAGAAATTGTGTATATTTTGAAGAAACAGTTCTCTTCTTCTTCTTTGGTGTTAATGGCAATATGCGTTTCCGCAATTATTGTTTCGCCAATGTCATTGCTTAAGTTAGTTACATCTTAAATCGGTTTCTTTTGACAGCTTTTACTTGGTCTTCTTTTCCGATAGGAATATTAATTTATGGTTAGCCAATTTTCTGGTTTCCATATTATATTCAGCGCTGATATTTTAGCGAGCAAGGAGGCGAAAATTAAAAAAACCTACATTTGCTTGCTTTGTCTTAAGCCCTTAAGTAGAGAGAATGCTATTTGGCGTTAATTCCACCGTTGTTTAATAAAATCAAGCTTAGATAAATATATTTTTTAAATTATTCGTGTAGTACGGCGAGTATTAAAAATTCCAAAATTGATTTTTACGTTTACGTGATAAAGGGCAGCCCTTTTCAATCGTGGTGCCGTTCTGTCATACTTCAGATAATTTGGTGGCACTGTAATTGTCATTTTAAAATCGGTCTTTGTATAATTCGTTCTGATGTCTTGTCTGACGTTGGAAAAATGGTTCCTTAATAAAGCGAACGCACACTTATTCGAGCCGAACGCGCCGAATTAGTCGAACGAAAAGAATTTTAGATTTCTTTATATGAAATCTCATGAAACCTCGCACACTCTGCGTCGATCGTCTAAATCTGGAAGGACCCTAGAATTCCCAGATAAATTTGTCATCAGATTAGGTGCGGCTAATCAGGTCGACGCGGACGATTCGGAGGACTCGCCGGAAAAAATCTTCATACTCATTCCCACCTTAGTTGTCGCTCATAGCGCTATCAAATGATTTCTTCGACGCTGTCGATTCTTCCGATTCGGTCGATTTGTCCGATGATCTTTTAACGAGTTATGATTTTTCTACTAAAGTGGCGCTAGTGTGCGCGTCAAAAATTCGGGGACCCCCTTAAGGTGTACGCACACTTATTCGAGCTGAACGCGTCGAATGAAACGAATTTTAGAATTCTATAGATGAAATCTCATGAAACCTCGCACACTCCGCGCCGAATCGTCCAAATCTGGAAGCATTAATGAACCTAGAATTCCCAAATAAATTTGCATGACGTCATCAGATTCGGAGCGGCACATGCGGTCGATAAAGGTCTTATAAAGGCGGATAAAATCTTCATACTCACTCCCACCTTCAATTTTTAATATTTGCATGCCTGCATGCAGGCTGAATACAATGACGAAGACGGATTTTTGACCTTTTCTGTAAATTTTATGTGATACTAGTGGACCCAGTGAACTTTGCTTCGCCTGTAGCACTTTTAAAAGTTAAAAAAACACTATAATTGATCAGTTATCGAGCGGGATGAAAAATGATCAAATTACTAAAATGTCTAAAAAAAATAGGGGTTGGTGATAAAAAAGAAAAAATTTAGGGTTGTATGTATTTTTAATGCCACATTATAAAAAAATAAAAACAATAAATTTCGTCGAAATATTTAAAAAAAAGGGTGAACAACCCTTATCACTTAGGGGGGTATGAAAAATAGATAGTAGCCGATTCTCAGATCTACTGAATACGCATGTAAAATTTGGTAAGAATTGGTAAAGCCGTTTCGGAGGAGTACGGGAACGAACATTGTATTCTGGCAAATAAACAATTGAATTTGAATTGAATTTAGCTGTCGATGTCGCTCATAGCGCTATCACGTGATTACTTCGATGCGGTCGATTCGTCCTTTCTTGTCCGTGCTTTCTCTTTAAGTAACACATGTACCATCGCAGGGACGGCACAAGCGGAGCACCGCTGCGACTGCGGGCAGCTGTTCAGCAGCGCGGCGCTGCTCGCGCGCCACGCCAGCCTCGCGCACACGCCGCCGCGCGTCCGCCGACGCCGCTCGCCCCCGCCCGACCCCCCCGCGTGTCCCCCAGCCCCCCCGCCCGCCAACACTCAGCCGACCAAACGAAAGTCCACCGTCAAGCCCGAACCCAAACCCGCTGAGACGCGCCAAACCCGCAGAAGCACCGACAAAACGGACGCCAAACCACCCCCGAACAAACTCAGGCGTCACACTGCGCCCGCGCACAGAGGCGTACCCGTGCCGGAGAAAATGAGAAAACTAATGGAAAAATCTAAGAAGTGATGCGGGATTGGATTGGACGTTTGTTGGAAACGATAAGTTAGGTGTTTGAATCGCTAGTTATGTATTTTAGATAACAACGCGCATCCGACTCGACGGAACCTACGGACCATTGTAACATAGAAATATTTTTACAGCGGTGAGTCGAGTTATAATGTGGGCATAATTTGATTGAGTTGGTACGGCGTTGATTTGTCTATATGTAAATTCGAGAACTTAACGTTAGTTATATAATGTCAATTCGTTTTATAATTAGTAGGTATATATGTATCTATAAGATTAACTATTTATGTTTTGTTTGTGTTAGGAATTACAAACGTTTTGGCATTATTTTCCGCACAGTGTAATTTCAGTTTCCGATCATATATTGTTCGTAATATAACGATCATTTTAACATTTTACAACATTATGTGCATATTATAACCATATTATTATGTTATAGAAATACTGTCACTATATTTTTTAAAGAGTCCTATTGTATTTTTTTTTGTTTTATCATACCGTATCTTTCAGACATATCTGCCCTTTTACGACTTGTAATATTATTACGTAGTTGAAAGAAGAGCTTATTGTGAACATTTGTTGGATTTCTGTTTATGGAATTGTAATTAGTATAAATGATAATAAGTATAGGTAATTTTATTACGAGCTTCCCAATTCCCAAGTTTGGAATTTTTAGTGCTTTGTTGTCTGATTTCATAATTTAACTATGGGATTAGTGAGAGTAATTGATAAATGTAATAATCAGGTTTTTCTGATTACATTTTACAATAAAATTGGAAATTAAAGCCTCAATTTGGATAGAGTTTATTGATACAAAATTAAAGACCAAAAATAGATATTTTGGAAATGTAAAATTTATTGCATATACGACCCTATCATTTAAGCTGGTTAGAAGGATAATATTAAGGGAATGAATTCGCGGTTGCTGTTTGTTAATATCTTGTTCATGTTATACATTGACGTCATCATGATAATTCAGGAGTGTTACTGTAGAGGACGCGCTGTGTTGGTGGGCTCATGATCATTAGACCCTGCTTCCTCTGACCCAGGCCCCAGACACCCGGTGTAGCTACCAATGCAGCCCAAGAGTGCATAATATTATGCCACATTGGCGTGTACAGTGATACTCTAACATTTTATAGTAAACTAGGACCAAAATATTTATCAAATTCTCTGTTTGTAATGGTAATAATATATTATGTTGTTTTTAATTTTAAATAATGTTTATTCTATCTACTCTCGTGACTAACTGTAAATGTAATTAAATGGCTAAAATAAAACAGTAGAACGTCTCGTGAGATTTATGTTTTAGAAGCATTTAACATAAATTTTATATATGTAGATGATATCATTATTTTTAATATGATGATGCAATTTTGATTAATGGGTTATAATAAATTGTCTAAAAACAATATTTATTTTATTTAATATTCCTATCTGATTTTGCAATGAGCTTTAAAGTTATAGGTCAAACTATTTTCAAGGTTACCCAACTTAAAAATATTTTTGTGCTAGTTAATGAACCACAAAGAAATCTTACAATTTATTGTTGAGAAATGTAAAGTACTTACATTTTTATTTAATCGAAAATAATGCTTTAGTTACACGACCTTCGTGTTGTAGTAGAGATATTAAGAACCCGAGTCTTGCGAGTCCTAAATTTTGAGCTCTACTGACAAATTGCAAGACTACTCGTTACAATAAGACTCCCAAGACTAGAGAACTAAAGTATATAATAATAGCTTTTGAAGCGCAACATGGAACTCGAGTCTTTTTAAACGCTCGAGTCGTTTCTACGGGGCGAGTCGAGCTCGAGTTCTTTTCCGTTTGGAGTTCCTTTTTAAATCAGGTAATCAAATGTTACTTTTGTGGGATATATTCGTAATCAGAAGCGTATTTTGAAAAAAAAGCGTTTATTGATAGCAGAAATCATTTTAATAATCATGAAAAATTCTTTTAATGTTCAGTAAATAATATCACAAGCAATCAAAATTGATCTATTGACGCACATATAATAAATATAGGCCAGAATATTTTGCAACTATTAACATTATTAAACATTAATACGATTAATACATAAGACTCGCGCTCTTTTGAGACTCGAGCTCTTTTAAAGACTCGAGTTTTATTTTAGCGCTCGAAAGACTGAAGCTCGGTTCGACTCAAGACTCGGAGTTTAGTTAGTTCACTGAGTCGTGTAAAATTGAGCAGAGTCTAAGAATTAGGACTCAAAGACTCGAGTTCTTAACATGTCTATGGTGTAGTGGATCAGCACGTTGGGTTTTAAGGTGTCGCCGCTCCGAGGTCCCGGGTTCGATTCCCGGTCGGGTCAATGTAGAAATCATAATTTTCTATATTGTTTCGGGTCTGGGTGTTGTGATACCACCGTTGTGTCTGATTTCCATAACACAAGTGCATTGGCTACCTACTTACTTTGGGATCAGAGCAATGTATACATGTGATTTTATAATATTTAATATATTTATTCATTCAGTACATTTTATTTACACAATACAATTTAATACAAATAATATGTAATTTATTTACAATGTTATAATAAGCAGTTATAAATATTAGGTAAATGTTTATTATTGGTTCTAAAACTATCTACCCTCTCTCACAGATAATATCCACAATACTAGGCTCCATCAACTGAGGATCCACACATCTCAGTTGGGCTGATGCTAGTGCGTCTTCCAAGAGTGCATTCAGCAGCCTCTCATCATTGCCCATGCACGACAATCTCTGCTGGAGAAAATGCACATCAACTTGGAGTTGTTGCAGTCCATGTCTGCCGAAAGTGCGAAGTCTGACACATTCCACTAATGCTTTCAGAGCCACCTTCAAAGCGCCGTTTGATAATGCAGCCCTATCTGCACCTGCAGGGCTAAAAACTTCAATTCTTTCAGAAAATATCCTATTAATTGGCGAAAACGAAGATGGAGCTCTCGACCAAATTGTCCGCCTGCTGGAGTCACTTGAAGGTTTTATGCTTGTAGGGAACAGCTGCGATGCAGCACTGTCTGCACTAGCCAAGGTCTCAACAACCCTTCTGCATACAGCTCTAGGCCCGCGCGGTTCTGGGGCTCTCAACCAGTCTCTAGCTAGTACAGATACCCTCAACATTTGGGCAGCAGTTTGACCTATAAATACCACCTCTGAGTCTAAAGCAGCTTGGGCCGCCGTTGACAAGTGAACCATCACACTATTTGTGTCTCTATTCTCCATAGTAAGCCCAGGGGCAGATTCTTCTAAGAGCTTCACCAAATGACTATGCAATGTAGTTACTCCATTCTCCTGCATTTCTAAACATAACTTTGCTAGAATGAGCAATAGTTCAAATGGAATGTTATTATTGGAGGTCTGCAAACAAGCCATTTTCTTCACCATGTCTGAAAGATTAGCCATGGTTTCAGATATGACTTTCCAGCAGGTGTCTGCCACAGCTTTGGCACACCAGGCCTTGAGTCCAAAGGATAATGTATTCTGTAGAAAAGCCATTAAATCTAGGAGTGATGCCTGAACTTTTTGCATTAAATATACTTGTAATGAGTTCAAGATATCTTTCAGATCTGTATTCTCTGTTCCTTTGCTTGCTAAAGACTGCCTCACTTTCATTAGACTTTCTTTGAATTGTGTTTGTATGGACTGTTGAAGTATAGTAGCCTTATGGTTGATGCATTGGATGACCATATCAACAGCTTTATTGGCCATTGTGTCACTTGATATAATTTCAGTCATTGCCTGAAGCTTTCTGAAGAACTTGTCTAAGCCCCTAATCAGCATTTCTGTGCCAATATTCTCCGGTCTTTTAGCCACTTCCTCAAAGAGATGAAAAATTTGTAGCAAAATCTTGTCTGCAAACTCTGGAATGTCAGTGCGGTCTTCGTCTTCAAACATTTCATGGTAACATGATATTATTATCCCTAAGTCAGCTAACAATGTGCTGTTACATTTCTCTACCCATTCTAAAATATCAGTGCTATCAACAATTCCATTTAATGTTTGCAGGTGTTTATCTAGTCTGCTCTCTGCACAGCTTAAAAATATTTCTTTCAATGATGTATCTGTTTCTTGAAGTTGTCTCAGTAGCCCAACACTTTCAGCCAATTCAGAAGCTGATGTCTCAGGGCTGAGTAGTCTATCCCGAAGTGTTTTCTTAAGACCATAGATTATTTCAGAACACTCAGTCTGAATGCTTTGGAAAGAAGGCTGGTTCCCATATTTCTGTAACACTCTTTGAGCGTGTGTGTAGTCGTGAACGGCGTCTGCATATCGACCTTCCAAAATAGCTTTATTCAACTGAGAAGGCAATAAAAATAAGAACTGAAGTTTGTCTAACAACTGTCTGGTGCCACACAATCTACTCACATTATTTCCGCTTTCTTTGAGAGATTCGGAGATCTGGCCACTGAAGGTAGTGATTTTATTTATATTCTCGCTAAGCTTGTTCATTTCCTCTTGCATTATTTTGAAGTCTGAACGCATTTTTCGAACAGTTTCTGTAGCGGAAATGAATTTGTTGTAGTTCTCGTAGACAAGGGTTTGCATTTCTGACTGTAAGAATTGGCTTTGGGTGACAATTTCAGCCTCTTTGTCCATCACTTGCCGCAAAGTAGCGCACTTCATCAGGCATTCCAAATACATGTCGGGGTTAAAGTTACTGCCGTCTATATCCAATGGGTTCTCACCGTTTTCACTTTGTTCGGCCATCGTGTGTTTGGGTGAGTTGCAACAAGGGCAAAAACCTCGATTCTTGCTAATTCAAAGTAGAAAACTGAAACGTAGTTTAATATGTCCAAATATCACCTAAAAACGAATTAAAACAGTGTTAAACTTGCAGAAAGTTATTTTACATGAAGTCAATATATTCCCTATATTTTAAAATAGTATTCATAATTATAATACGGAAAATATTGTAGAAATTCGTATTTTATTTTGCGAGCAAATCAGATTTTTTCTTTTGACGTTATGTTTTGACGTGTTTGACATTTAAACTTTTGGCAGTTTTCTTTTTACAATGTAGCGATGCACTGACATGAAAGTAAATATCAACCCAATTAGTCGATTTTTAGGCTTAGAGGCGTATGGTGCAGTGGTTAGAGCTCCTATCTACGGAACCAGCGGTCGCAGATTCGAATCCCGCGAGGGCCAATTGTTTTTGTGATGAGCAAATGTATTCCAGTATTTATGGGAGACATCCCCATCATTACACAGTCTGGCCATAAATACTGTTATAATTAAAAATAAGAAAGATATTACATTTGAATTTGAAATCTGTCCTTTTTATACGATTGCTCATTGTGTTTTCTAATTTTGGCGCCATCCAATACATTTTATAATATTTTTCAACACACTTGCTCATAACGACGTCTTTATTCCACCGATTTTTGGCTCATAATCTTAGATATTAAACACGCGTGCTTTTTCAGTATATTATTGCACTAGTGCCTTTAGTTTATTAACCCGACCAATTTACATTTGTACCCTAGTACCAAATAGTAAGTAGGAAGAAGAAGCGATATAATTTAGTCGGGTTATAACTCTTATTACAAACAGTATTTATGCGAAAAATAACAGTATGTACATATTTATTTCAATAAATGGTTAATCCAGCTTTATTACTAAAAATAACTCAAATTCATTTAAAATTTTGTGTAATTTGTGTTTTAAACACGAATTATTACATTTTTAACCCTGGCTGTTGGCCGATTTAGTTCGCGCCTCATCGGTATCGCCACTAGGAAAAAAAAACACGAACGAAAAATGGCGCGCATTTTTCGTAAATAATTGGAGTATTGTTTCTTCCTCGCAAGTGTGTTGAAAAACGTCGTATGAAACACGTGTGCCTGTGACCATAATATACGCGGCTTTCTTATGGCGCCCTCGCTTTCGCTCGTGCGCACACAATATCGCCTTGTATATAATGGTCAACTTAGCACACTTGTATCATAATGTACTATTGCGATATTAAAATGGAGTGGGGTAATAAAGAAAACCGAATCGCTGTGAATGCATTACACAAAGTCGGTATGGAGCCAAATGCAATTTTTAAAACTCCATACGCTTGGTATTAGTCAAATGTTTGTGTACCGGGCTATCAATAGGTACAATGAGACCTCCTCTGTTTGTGACAGAAAAAGATCTGGTTGTCCCCGTAGTGTTCGTACGAAAAAGGTGGTCAAAGCAGTAAGGGAAAGAATTCGCAGAAATCCTGTCCGAAAGCAAAAGATTTTATCTCGGGAGATGAAGATAGCACCCAGAAACATGTCGCGTATTTTAAAAGATGACTTAGGACTTGCATGCAACCTTTAAGAGACGCACTGGTCATGTTTTAACTGATAATTTAATAAAGAATAAGGTGGTAAAATCGAAAAAACTACTGAAGCGGTACGCAAAGGGAGGTCACAGAAAAAAAATGTTTTCGGATGAAAAATTTTTTACAATTGAGCAACATTTAAACAAAGAAAATGACCGTATTAATGCTCAAACCTCTAAGGAAGCTTCCCAATTAGTCGGCAGAGTGCAACGTTGGCATTACCCGACTTCAGTGATGGTTTGGTGGGGTGTTAGCTATGAAGGAGTGACTGAGCCATATTTTTGGGAAAAAGGTATCAAAACATCGGCACAAGTGTACCATGATACCATTCTTGAGAAGGTAGTTAAGCCCCTTAACAACACCATGTTCAATAACCAAGCATGGTCTTTCCAACAAGACTCGGCGCCGGCTCATAAAGCTCGGTCCACGCAGTCTTGGTTAGAAGCGAATGTGTTGTCTTGCGCATATTTATATTATGTATTTATACCTACCTACTTGAGCATTTGAAATACATGTTCAGTTATAATACTGGGCCTGTTAACAATCGACAAATAAGCTTTAACCAACAAATAATTCAAATATAGGACGTCATTTCGTTTGCAGTATTGGATAAATAACGGAAACCAGAAATTATTGGGACATTCTGAAACAGGCTGCAATAATTTACAAAAAAACTGTTTACAAATATATTGTTGAGTTTAATCGGTAAGTAGTCAGGCAAAGGGACGCTTGTAGTGGAAATAACTTGCTACTTCCCTTTAGATAAATAAAACATTTCTGTTAGTACAGCGTGATAACTGATATGAAAAACAAAGGAATAAGTTTCGAAAATGAAAAAAGTATGCTCTTTGTGTCTGTCTGATTTAGTGCGTAGTGTATGTACAATATTGATAAAAGACTAACGTAAATTTTATCTTAAATCTTATTTTTGTAAAAAACAACGATAATTCAAAAAAAAATATGTTGGTGATGAGTTCGCAATGCAATGTTTACCAACAGCGAGTTACAAGATATACTACTATATAAGAGTACGACGATAGAAAGAGATACGTTAGATTTCACGCATCTGCGCCTAAGCTGGTTTTGAAAAGACAGCGATTGGATTAGTCATGGCTATGAACTCTATAACGTACTTAGCTTGGCCTGCTAAATTACCTTACCATTTCTTATGTAACAGCTCCTTTGAGACGTAGGGACTTCCTACACAGAACTGACGAACAGGCATACAAAACAACATTTTAAAGGCAAAAATTTATTTAAATCCTTTTATAAATTCATAGCTTATAACTATAATATAATTTGTTCTTTGGGCTTACACCTAATTTGGGTTATTTACAATTATTATTGATCTTGCATTTACTTAACTTAGAAACACAGCTTTTAAGTGAAACTGATGTAATAACCAAATTATCAAATATTTTCACATTTTTATTGAAAAAATAATTTTAAGAAATACTAATTAATTAATGAACATAAAAAAGACTAAAACCCTGTCATCTTGAACCACTCTTAATGGTGGATCCACACCGCCCGGCGGCATATGCCGGCGGCCGTGCCGCTCATACGGCAGCGGCATTTTATAGTATGACAGTTCATTGACGTATATGCTATCAGTAATGCCACCAGGCGGTGTGGATACACCATAATGATTGGCATCTAATCCTAGGCTCTCTGTGAAATATCACATTGAAGCGGTTCTACCCTAGCTGTATAATTTGTTTTCAGTTTTTATTTAATTTTGGAATGCAATATTGCTTTAGGTTTTCGAGAAATCCGCGAGTTCCTTTACAACTTAATATTCTACTAATATAATTAAACAAGCTAAGCCAGGAAATACACAAACCGCATAAAATATGTCTTTTGGTACAAAAATATGACGAACGAATATTTGAAACTTTGAATGGTGGATGGACAAACTTATATGCAGTGTTTCCTGGCTTAAACATTCAAAGTTTCTAATACAAAAAATATTGCAAGGCTTTCTTAAAATTAAACAAAACTTAATGAGCTATTTTATAAAGATAATTATTCCATAAATTGACTCGCCCTTGCATCACGCATGAGTTTCACTGATTTAAATAATAACAATAAATGGGCGACCTACAACGTTGTTGGAGTAAATTAGTGCACTAAAAATTCTTTATAAAGTTCAATAAACTATTTTTAAAATCTAAACTACAAGATAAACTTCTTATTCTTTCTAAAAAAATATTTTTAAATAAACTGATGATTCTTTAACAATCTTCGTTTTTAGTTTTAATATCCACCGCGGCTACTCGTAAACATACTGTTTCATATGATTTATAATAAGGTACGTACACTACTTGTATAAATGCGGCAACTTTGAATATACACAAAAATGAACTCGATTTAGATGCTTGTATATATTCTCATATCCATTTGAATTTTCACCATCTTGAAAACAGATATTGATAACGTTATTTATAAATTATAATTATTATAAAATGCATTTTATAACGCTGGTTTAGATATTATATCTTGAAGGCATTTTTACTCATTTAGTATAACTCTAATATCTATTTACATACACACGTTCATAGATAACAAGCACTCAATATTAATGAAATAAATTGTTATTTCATCAAATATTAATGAGATAACTATTATATTCATACTTTTGTCTCGTCCAATATGGCAGCACTATACAACGTGTAATGTTAAATGCGCAAAACCTCGGACACCCCAAATGATTTTTAATTCAATTTACCTTATTCTGAAATAATATAAAAAAAAGGTTTTATGTGGTGTTTCAGTTTAACTGCCACTTCTGATCATTTCTTGCTCTGCGGACGACGCTCTGTCGAGTCTAGAGAGGAGTCGGTAGTTATTTACCGGACCGCTGCGCCGCGCTGACAATATTATTATTACTATCTACGCTCTTAGAGAACTAAACTAAACTAAACTAAACTAAACTGCTTGTTTACTTATTTTAGCGGGTTTGATCAGATGATGGCTTGTCTTATTAATAAACATGCGGCAACATTTTTTTTTTTTAATGTGACCCATATTAAAAAGTAGCTCAATTGATTCTGCTCGTTTTTTAAATCAATCTATTTTCAGGTTTTGCCCATTTAACGTTACACGTTGTATACCTACGTAGAAAATGCATTAACGTGTCATGGTAATTATCATTATCATTCAATGGGTTGAAAACCGCAAATAACATTGACGTAACCAGGAATATTATACAATTATACATCAATCCCTTTAATCAAAAGATCAGCGTAGGACGTCCACGGCAAGATGGACAGACGACTTTGTAAAGATTGTAGAATCACACTTGATGCAAACCGCTTAGAACCGGGAGCCTAAGAACACTGCGGGAAAGGCATAGGCCTCTACCAAATTTTTCTTTATCATTTATTGCAGGCAACAAAGGCCCATACAACAGTTGCCTTAAAGACTAACATACATACAGGATGTTGTTTTGGTCAGTGACATCCAACTCAGAGATGATAATATGAGATACGCTTTTCTAAAAAAATATTTTTCTTTCCTATACATGCAACATTTGTAAAAGAAAACCTCTTCAAAACATTAAAAAAAAAAACTAAACCAATGGGGGAACTCGCACCCTCGTGCGTAGCTCGAGCGTATTTACGAAAATTTCATTAATAAAATATATATTTTTGGCATCAGTATAGTTGTACAACCACCCCTGAGTCGCTCGTCGCTGACCAAAACAACACCTGTATAATAACAATAAAATATCAAAACAAATGAAACACTTTTTTGCCGACGCATCTCCGGTAACCGTCCGCGAAACAGAAGATACAGAACACTCTTTGACCAAAACCAAACATTGGTTCAGTAGTGGACGTCCTACGGCTTATATATAATCAGTGCCGTATAATAATGACAATGATACGTATTATTGTGACCTAGACACCGGTGCATCACTTTGAAGATACGTAGGGTGATGATTTTGATGCACTGATATTTAGCACACACGATAATATGTCCACATCACACGTGATGTCACAAATAAATCAAATGCATAGGACTAACAATTATGGTAGTAAAAAACTTCTGATATGGCAGTTTCAAAAAAAAACTTACGAATAGATCTCAAATACAAAGTTGTATATTTCGCAAACTATAATTAATAACAACCATAATATGCTTTTCACATGCAAGAGACAAGAATAATTACGATTACAGTCCATCTTTTTTTCTTAAAGTCAAGGAGACAGACCACTTTGTTTGGTCGCCAGGACATGATGACTGCAATGTCACGGATTATTTGCATGAACAACTTTGCATTTCAATGCAATACCACACATATTCCAACATAACAAAGGTTCAGAATCGCTTAGATCGATGGTTTTACGTTCTTTAAAAAAACAGTCAAATTTTCTACCTTTGGCATCAGAACATCTCATTTTTTATTAGTTTGCGACCTTCTCTCAAGTAATATTGGACACCAATCACATACATTGCTCTGCTGATCTCAAAGTAAGTAGCTAATGAACTTGTGTTATGGAAATCAGACACAAAGGTGGCACCATAACACCCAGACCCGAGACAATATAAAAATTTTGATTTCTATATTGACCCGACTGGGAATCGAATCCGGGACCTCGGAGCGGCGACGCCTTGAAACCAGCGTGCTTAGCCACTACACCACTGAGGTTGTCAAGGTCAAGTGATTAAATATGGTGACCCCTATATTGTCACATTTTTAATGGTAATAGCTATACAGCATTAGCTTATGTCTTAGTCATTCCGTCCTTAGCCTAAGCGGATCTAAGAAGGGCAAATCACTGGCCGACTTACATTCTATCTGATGGAAGACCTTAAGTGGAACTTCTTTGACTTTGCTGGGTATTTTTGGGGGTTGATTTACGGGAGTTTTCTTGGGGATCAAGGACACAGGGACGAGCTGTCGACGACCAATTTTGTCGGAGTTCTGTCCTTCGTCCGCTTCCAGTGCTGTCTCAACGTCGATGAGCGCGTGGTTCCGACACTGTAGTAATGCTGCCAGCTGGAAAGATGTGTTTGCTGTTAATTGTAGGGTAGAGTTGATCGATTTTACACCAATATTATTGCCGGTGAGCTTGAGTGGTTCAGAAATAGAAGGAAGTAGAAAAAGAAGGAATACGAGGGTCAAACTGAAAGTTCTTAGAACTGGCCACTTATAAACAATATAATAAAAAAAATATTCTAAAATTTGAAAATAGAACTCTTTGCCAATATTACTGAGTATATATTTCATTCATTTGTCATTTGTTTTACGATTTGGCGGCAAATTGAAAATTGTCTGTGTCACGTCAACATGAATTTAACACGAGAAAATTTTCGTGCAATGATTTTTTATGACTTTCGATGTCATTTAAGTCAACAAGAAAGTTATGATAGACTACGATTGGCCTTTCACGATGAAGCCCCATCTCGTGCGACTGTTTACAACTGGTTTAATGAGTTTAAACGTGGTCGCACTAATCTCACTGATGATGTACGTGAGGGACGGCCTTCTACGGCGACGACTGAAAATAACATCTGTGTTGTGCGGCGTATGATAGAGACTGACAAAAGAGTGACCTATCAGCAGATTCGGACAAGCTTAGGCATCGGTATGAGTCAAGTGCACAAAATCCTCCACGAACATTTAGCGGTCAGGAAGCTTTGCGCCCGGTGGATACCTCATAATTTGACTAAGGCTCAAAAACTCCATCGTGTGGATTGGTGCCGTAAAATGATTGAAAGATTTAACGGAGGTGACTCAAATGCTGTGTTCGACATACTAACAGGTGACTAAAGCTGGATTTACTGTTATGATCCTGAAACCAAAAGACAATCTGCTCAGTGGGTGTTTCCTTTCGAGGAGTTGCCAACTAAAGTGAAGAGAGATCGAAGTGCGGGAAAAAAAATGGTGGCCTCGTTCTTTGGAAGGATAGGTCATTTCGCAACAATTGTGTTAGAGGTTTAAAAAACAGTTTCTGCAGAATGGTACACTACCAATTGTTTGCCACTTGTCTTGGAAAAAGTTCGAGAGAAACGACCTCGCAGTAGGATCCTCCTTCACCACGACAACGCCTCGTCGCACACCGCCAAGCGAACGATCGACTATTTGGCGACATCAAACGTTGAATTACTGGGTCACCCGCCGTATAGCCCCGACCTCGCGCCTTGTGATTTTTATTTATTTCCAAAAATTAAAGAAAAACTTAAAGGAAAGCGGTTTATGAATGCTGAAGAAGCGGTGGCTGCGTATCGCGATGCCATTGAAGAGACCCCTAAGGACGAGTGGGCAAAGTGCTTTTCCCAGTGGTTCCATCGCATGCAGCGGTGTATTGACGTCAATGGACAATATTTTGAAAAGATATAATAAAACTAATAACTGGCTAATGTAATCAGTTTTTGATTTTCTAAGAACTTTCAGTTTGACCCTCGTATACCTGTTTCTAAAGTTAACGCGTATACTACACATTGATTGAAACAATTTACGGATATTCAATAATAATGGAGGTGCTCGTAGCGCAGTGGTAGCAGCGCTTCAGCAGGGATACCGAAGTGGCAACCTACGGCGCGGTCGTGTTTGGATGGGTGACCACTCCAACCTTATAAGTGACGTACATCACGAGCATCTCCGTGCTTCGGAAGGCACGTTAAGCCGTTGGTCCCGGCTGAAGCGTTAAGCCTAGTCAGAAGCCTTATGGGCGGCTTGATAACATCTGACAGCAGGGTTAGTCGCCTGCACTCCGCAACCGAACTACCTCATAGTTGAGGTAAGGCCTTTGCCCAGCAGTGGGATGTTACAGGCTATCTTTACTTTTTTACAATAATAACAATTTTAATAGAGAATTTCCGCATGGATTTCTTGTAAAATGTTTCAATCAACCTATTTTCGTGGTAAGTACGAGCGAGGTCTTTGCTGCCTAACCACTTGAACATGATGATGAACATCGCATGCACACAAAAACGGGCGTCACTTCAAACAAACGCGTGGTGCAAGCGATTTTGGTTGACTTCGATAGTTCTTCCTTGGAAGATTAAAAAAAAATAGGACAGGTATTTTACGTTCGTACTTTCTTCCTACTTTAAAAACTGCGAAAAGTCAATAAAATTTCACTGCCTTATTTGGGTTGGAGTAGGCTTTGCCGATCTCCCATGACACCGCCACTCCGGCGATGAAGGAACGCCGCGGGGTTTAGTGGGTATACCGGGAGTCCCACATAACCCTCTACCTCCCCCGGGGTGGAGAGTATGCGGAACACGAAAAAAAAAAGGATTCTAATAAAAGATGCACGATTTTTTGCTAGTCACAAACAGACAGCTTTTTTTTTACCACGACTAATTTTTACTTTCTCTTAAAAAAATCTGAATGCTCCAAAAAAATCCATCACCCATTTTAGAAAGAGACAAAAAGTATGGCTATGTCAGTCTCCATACTTTCAACTCCCTCCACTTAAAAAAACACGGCAATTCTAAGGGCTATGAGAGTGAACTTTTGTTAGCGCACACACTTCTGCATTATAATATGTCGTTATATGTATGTAATTAGTCGTTGTGACTAGCTACCGTACCTACCTACCGTAGTCGCAATTGGGGGGATTCTTTTTTTATTATAAACACGCTTCACTTGTAACTATGTATGTAGGAAAATCTTGGAATCTTAATTAGACCCACCTCCCGGTCTTCGATTAGGATGAAATTTTGCCCAGGCTCTGAATTCTGTTATCTTTTCAAATCAAATGTGGCGGCTTCCCCAAGATGGCGGACAGGCTATTTGTAAAGCACTCTCATCGTATGGGTATCAAATGAAAGGGTTTGCTATCAGGAATACATCAAAAAGAGCCATGTGATTTAAATCCAAAACGGCGGACATCCAAGATGGCGGAATGGTTACTTGAAATGCACCACCATGATATAGGTATCAAATGAAAGGGTTTGCTGTCAGGAATTCGTCAAAAAGAGCCATGTGACTTAAATTCAATACGGGGGACATCCAAGATGGCGGAATGGCTATTTGAAATGCACCACCATGATATAGGTATTAAATGAAAGGGTTTGCTGAATGGGATACGAAAAAAATAATAAAGCGTATTTTTTAGTATTGAATGTCCGGCAGCGGAGCTGGCTGACAATGACAAGACTGCAGATATGCAGCCTGCGTAGGTACCTGCAGTATCTGGTGCAGCGGCTGGCGGCAGGGCGGGCGGCAGGCGCAGACGTACCTGCAGTATCTGGTGCAGCGGCTGGCGGCAGGGCGGGCGGCAGGCGCAGACGTACCTGCAGTATCTGGTGCAGCGGCTGGCGGCAGGGCGGGCGGCAGGCGCAGACGTACCTGCAGTATCTGGTGCAGCGGCTGGCGGCAGGGCGGGCGGCAGGCGCAGACGTACCTGCAGTATCTGGTGCAGCGGCTGGCGGCAGGGCGGGCGGCAGGCGCAGACGTACCTGCAGTATCTGGTGCAGCGGCTGGCGGCAGGGCGGGCGGCAGGCGCAGACGTACCTGCAGTATCTGGTGCAGCGGCTGGCGGCAGGGCGGGGCAGACGTACCTGCAGTATCTGGTGCAGCGGCTGGCGGCAGGGCGGGCGGCAGGCGCAGACGTACCTGCAGTATCTGGTGCAGCGGCTGGCGGCAGGGCGGGGCAGACGTACCTGCAGTATCTGGTGCAGCGGCTGGCGGCAGGGCGGGCGGCAGGCGCAGACGTACCTGCAGTATCTGGTGCAGCGGCTGGCGGCAGGGCGGGCGGCAGGCGCAGACGTACCTGCAGTATCTGGTGCAGCGGCTGGCGGCAGGGCGGGCGGCAGGCGCAGACGTACCTGCAGTATCTGGTGCAGCGGCTGGCGGCAGGGCGGGCGGCAGGCGCAGACGTACCTGCAGTATCTGGTGCAGCGGCTGGCGGCAGGGCGGGCGGCAGGCGCAGACGTACCTGCAGTATCTGGTGCAGCGGCTGGCGGCAGGGCGGGCGGCAGGCGCAGACGTACCTGCAGTATCTGGTGCAGCGGCTGGCGGCAGGGCGGGCGGCAGGCGCAGACGTACCTGCAGTATCTGGTGCAGCGGCTGGCGGCAGGGCGGGCGGCAGGCGCAGACGTACCTGCAGTATCTGGTGCAGCGGCTGGCGGCAGGGCGGGCGGCAGGCGCAGACGTACCTGCAGTATCTGGTGCAGCGGCTGGCGGCAGGGCGGGCGGCAGGCGCAGACGTACCTGCAGTATCTGGTGCAGCGGCTGGCGGCAGGGCGGGCGGCAGGCGCAGACGTACCTGCAGTATCTGGTGCAGCGGCTGGCGGCAGGGCGGGCGGCAGGCGCAGACGTACCTGCAGTATCTGGTGCAGCGGCTGGCGGCAGGGCGGGGCAGACGTACCTGCAGTATCTGGTGCAGCGGCTGCGCGACGTGCGGCGGCGCGCGCGGCAGGGCGGCCGCGAGCTGCGCGGCGGCGGGCGGCAGGCGCGCGCGCACCAGCGCCAGCGCCGCCAGCTCGCGCGCCACGTCGCCGCCTTCCGCCACGCCTGCAACGGGCCAACCTTACAGCTTATCCAGATAACGCGTTATCACTCGCGCGTTTCGAAACACGCGATCGTGAGGTACTAGAGGTTCACAAATCTTGTCCACATGCAGTCGCGCGTTTTGCGGCTCGCGCGTGAAACGCGTGCAAGTCGCAAGAATCTCGACTCGCACGTGTGCTGAGCGTCCAGCGCGCGAGTCGAGGTACTAGGAACACTATTTCAACACCCAGTACACGCGCGATAGTTCAGGCGAATGGACGTATTTAAAATGGCACGTGAGATTGAAGTATATGTATAAAAATTACGTGTCACATACTTGTCCGCGATTGACTCCTAAAGTACTAAACCAATTTTAATCAAATTTTGCACAACATGTGCAATTTGAATTTTATCGAAGAAGGTTTTAGGCTATAAAACATCACGCTGAACCGGGAAGCGAGGGAGAAAATTCAAAACACGCGGACAGAATCGCGGGGGTCCGCTAGTATAGCATCATCATCATTATTATCAGCCAAAGGACGTCCACTGCTGGACATAGCACTCCCTCACGGCTTTCTACAGCGACCGATCTCTAGTGGTCTGCATCCAGTTTGATCCTGCGATCTTTATAAGGTCGTCTGTTCATCTTTTTGGTGAACGTCCTACGTTGCGTCTTTGGTCGAAGGGAAAACTCGAAAGGAAAGTCTCCAATCTAGAACTTTCCTGCCCCAACGGCCATCAGTCCTTCGCGCTATGTGCCCTGCCCATTGCCACTTGAGCTTACCTTGAGAATCATCAAGGCTATGTCCGTTACCTTAGTTCTTCCCCGTACCTCCTCATTTCTGATTCGATCTCGTAGAGAAACACCCAGCATAGCCCTCTCCATCGCTCACACCATACATACACACACATGCCACAACGACTATATCATCGGCAAATCGGAGGTGTGTAATGAATTCGCCATTAACTTGATGCCAATTACTTCCCATTCCAGAAGTTTAAAGACGACTTCCAATGCCGCTGTGAATAGTTTTGGAGATATAACATCTCCCTGTCTCACACCTCTCCGCAGTGGAATCGCCCTTCGTGTTCTGCTCCTGTACTCTGACCGACATGGTGGCGTTATTGTAAAGGCACCTTAACACCTCTATATACCTTTAGTCTATGTGGCACCGCTGCAGAGACTGAAGCACAGCCCCAGTTTCGATCGAATCAAAGGCCTTCTCATAGTCCACAAACGCTAAGCATAGAGGCATATTATACTCCTCTGACTTCTGTATTATTTGCCTAAGCTTATGGATGTGGTCTACGGTACTATAGCCTTTTCGGAAACCGGCTTGTTCGGGAAGCTGGAAGTCACCCTGCGTGCGAGACGATTCGTGATGACCCATGAAAACAGCTTGTAGACATGACTCAGAAGTGAGATGGGTCTGTAGTTCTTCAATATGGTTTTGTCTCCTTTTTTGAAGAACAACACCACCAAATTCCTGTTCCACGCCTCGGGTGTAACACCCTCCAGCAGCACGGAATTAAAGAGTCTCTGAAGAATCTCTTGCCTTCAAAAGCTCTGCTGTGATTCCGTCCTCGCCAGGTGCCTTGTTGTTTTTGAGCTGTTTAAGGGCCATCCTAATCTCGTAGAGGCTGATGTCCGGGATGTCTTCGGTGTAGTGTCGGGTCAGGATAGCTCGTGGGTCTCTGGCCGAGCTATCAACGGGTTTGGATACTGAGGTGTACAACTGCCCATAGAACCTTTCGATCTCCCTCAAAACCTCTGCTTTTGTCGACGCTACACTGCCGTCCTCCATCTTAAGCTTCGTCAACAGGCTTTTCCCAATAGACATTTGACTGATGTTGAAACAGCAACGCTTGTGTATTTTAGTTACTTTCATAGTATAATGTCTTATGGTCTTCTCTTGTGGGGTTCTGCCGCGGATATCGATACCATATTTATTTTACAGAAAAGAGCCATTCGTGCCATTTACAAACTTAGTCCCCGTGAATCCCTGAGAAAATTCTTTAAGGAAATTAACATCCTTACTATCGCTTCTCAATATATATTTGATAATATCATGACCGTACGCAAAAATTTAGATTTTTTTATAAAAAAAAGTGACATACATTCGTATAACACACGAAATAAAAACAAACTTGTCATTCCAAACTTCAGGTTAGGCAAAACACAATTAATTCATTCCTGGGAAATTGTGTCAAATTCTTCACCAATATAACTAATAATGTTATCGAACTACATATTCATAAATTTAAGTTACATGTCAACTACCCTAATATCGAAGGGGTATTATAAAATTCAAGACTATCTTAATGACGAGAATGACTTACCTGTTTATTTCGATTTGTATAATTTTTGAGGCAGCTAGTGGTGACTGAGTTTGTTCCGGCGTTTCTTCTCAGCACTTGCCAAATTGGTGTGTCTTGTCTCGAAGCGCTAGTAGGGCCCAAAAGATAAGGAGACATGTTCTAGCCACATACGGGCCATAATTGATTGATATTACACTAATTATTGACGTTCATAAGTGGCATTTTGTGATCCTAAATTGAATAAATTATTTTTGACTTTTGAGACATGTTCCCTGCAAACACTTTGGAGCCTTGGTTCGGCTCTAATGTTTCTTTAACACTATTAGTGTTAAAGCAACGGATGTCGTGTTGCAGGGATTTTCATATTTGTCTATTGAGCTGCCTGTACTTTTCAGCATTAACGGAGGTCTGCAGATCGTCGTTTTGCCAATAAGGTCGAGAGTGTGGACCGACAGTTTTTGAGGTCTATTTTACGGTCAGGCTTAAAAAACTTAGACCCTACCGTTTGGACAGTTTCCACAAACCCGTTGTTTATTTTGTCCACTGATACGCAATTCTTTAGGCAATCGAAGCGGTTTGACAACTCGAGTTGAAAGCTCTCGGGATTTTGGATTGGGAGCCCGAGTCGGTCCGAGCGTGGACTTCATCAGGCGGGACCTTTCCAATTTGACATTTACATTCAATGTGCCTCGAACCATTCGGTGATCGCTTGCGGTTTTCACCCTGTTGATCACGGAGATATCATTGAATAACCGTCTCTTGGAAGTCATGATAAAGTCAATCTCGTTTCTCGTGAAGCCATCGGGACTCAACCAGGTCCACATCCTTTGAGGCGGCTTTTGGTAGAAAGAGTTCATCGCAAAGAGTCCCTCCTTCTCCAGAAAGTCGGTCAGCCTCTGCCCCTGGCGTTATTTTGCCCGTATCCAAAAGGGCCCACCTTCAACTCATTCTCGCCTCGCTTGCCCAGTTTTGCGTTGAGGTCCCCTATTACAACCGTAAAATAGGTTTTGGAAGTATGTATAGCTCTACTTACGTCCTCATACAGATATAGATATATCGATACTGAACTTTTTATTGACGAAGTGGAGAAAAGAGTGGCGATATGGGATATGGAATCTTCCGATTACTCCATGCGCAACTTGAAACGTAGAGGTTGGGAAAACTCTTTTTGATGTACTCTAAGCTTCGGGTACAACGTTAAAAACATGCTTTCAGTCACTCTGTCTTGCTATTTTGTCGGTTTGTCTGTTTGCTATGTTGTCTATTTTCTCTTTGCTTGCGTCGCTTCCATCGACGGTACGCAAGCCATAACACAACCTCTCTGTCGAGATTCATGTCACTGACTGCTTGAATCCGTGCGAAATTGAACGCGCGCTACTCCCGTTATCTAGGCGCAATGTAAATTTCAAACGCGCGTAAAACGCCTTATCTGTACAAGCTCGTACTTGATGCGTGTCACGTAGCTCAATTACGAATTCGTTTGAAATAGGCGATATTATCGCTACAAGCGTAAACAGAAAAACAAACATGATATTATTACTAACAGGGCCTGAAGTATTAAAATCTGTGTGACGCTTCATTCGAATGAGGACTAAGCGGAAAACGACTGTGACGAAACGAAGACTCCATTTATTTTATAAACTGCAAGTAACCGTAAACAAACGAGTACATAATGAACATTTTGCTTATTTTTGTGGGTCATAAATAGTAATTAATACTATCCATTATATATAATTAATCATTATCCATTGCACACAATACATATTTTAAAAAATGCGGGCAAGCCTTACAATACTTTAAGTTGTGAATTTGCATCAAAATTATAATGAGATGTGCATTGTTTATACCTTCAGATCCAGAATCAGCGTCGACCATTTGCGGGGCGCCCGTCTGCTCCAGAGCCCATGTCGACACACTTATCGAAGACCTCGGACTGAAGAAAAAAATCAACAAGTCATTTTGATGTTTGCCTGATGTTACATAGTCATTCTGGTTGCTGTATTGACGTATTAATGAGAGTGGAGTAATAAAGAATCCGATACCGATAGTTGAGCAAAGGCAATGTATGACAATAAGAGATCAGGCGCAAGACTCTAGGGCAGTAAGCAGCTAAATAACCGTTACAATAAAGAGGCAGTCAAATGATGGACTGAGCCGGGACCACATCTACTGCTGCATGAATATGTCAAAAAAATCAAAATTAATTTATTTTGTACATAGGCTATTGCTAGCACTTATACACGTCCCAATGAATATAAAATATTATCTACTGAGCAATTCAAATCGAAATTTAAAAGATTCCTAGTTGATAAGTGTTACTATTGTAACGTTGTATATTTTTATATAAGTTCGCGTGAAACGAAAAGCTAAATGGATGTAGGACTCCAGTCCATATTTTGGCATAGATAAGATGGATGGTGACACTGACATGTGTCAAGTGTGACAGCTGCTTTTTTCCGGTTCCGCACTGTTGGTCGTGCGTCGGAGTGGAACGTGTGTGAAAATGAAATAAATTAGATATTTGATTATGGGGCACGCCCCAAATTATTTTGTAGTTTGATAGTTATTCCTGGTAAGTATCTGCAGAAAGGTTTGCGTTGATTTTTGTTTGTTGCGAGACATTTCTTAGAGTCTGAGCACATGGTTCTTTTTATCGTTTCAGACGCCGCCAACATGTCAATTTGGATGAATTAATTTCGAAAATGATTTGATATAAATGACTGGAAAAATGGTAAGTATGTTGAGAAACTCCTTTGGAAATCCTTGTAAAGAAAATGTAGCCTACCTACATCTGGGCATATTGTATTGAGAGTTGTAATTTTTATCATTTCAGGTCTCAAATAGAATAATTAGCATAACTGTTTAGTAATCAATTCAGAAATTATATGGCGAGCCAGCTTTTGCAGGTATTAAATTGGTTTATTATAGATTTCATAAATAGGGTGATGAAAAGTATAACCACCCTCACTTAGAAAAAAAAATTGGTTGTTAACTAGAACTTTCTTTCATTTCTAGGTTTCGCTTTTGATATGTGTCTGTAAGTTGAACAGTCACAATTCGGTGATCATGTTGTAACCTCAGGTAAATATTTATTATGAAAAGTTAGTGTTTTTTAACTTTTACTTTGGTTTGTGCGTTGAACTAACCTTTTGTAAATTCTTTTCAGTGACCTTACTTAGACCTTACTAAGACCTCATTTGGATTAATTTTTGAAGTCAGAACTTCCTTATGGATTGATTTGCTTCTTGTCTGCTGTTTTGAGGATGGATCGGTATCGGTGAAATTTTGGGGTAATGTTGCAGAATTGTTTGTAGTTTGATGCAACAAAGATTTGAAATAGTAACCTCCGTTGAAATCAAAGGTGGGTTTTCCTTGTATTACTTTGACTTTAGTGAAAAGTGGGATAATTTAGCTATTAATTTAGGCATAATTTAGGAATCCCTTTGAGGATAAATTTTGGAATTTATTTAGGTAATTAAACACTTAAATTGGTGGTTTATCTTTATTTAATTAGAAATTTGTGAACATTAAGATTTGTAATAGTATAGATATTGATAACTAAATTAGAACCTAACCTAGTCTCTACTGTATTCTGAGCTATTAAGTTTTGTATTTGATTTTTTTGAAGGTGTTAAAAGGTGATTGTGAAATAGCAAATTTGAATAAACTTTTGTTGCCAAATGCTATACCCGGATTTCTTTATTTCATTCGAATATTAGTACCTTTTAAACACCCTTTGTCCACACTAGCCGGGAGTGACTGCGACACTATAATATAAATGACTTTCTTGATGATAAACTTTGACATTTATATTGATTATTGTATTACTGACTTAGTTATTATAGTTATTATTTGCTCAAATAAAGGATTAAAATATCGACATTATATATTTACACGCCGAGTTTTCGGTAAAGCACGTTGATACTAACTAAATGTAATTAATTAAATTGACATCTATTGCTACTGTGTTTTGTAAAAATTAAGCAACTGTACACATGTTTACGTAAATAAATACATCTTTCTTTCTTTCATTGGCCCTGCCACAGCTTCGGGACAATTGTGGGCCAGTGCTGAGAAGAAGCTGCGCAACAAACTCAGTCACTAATTGTCATTACCTCTTTTAAAAATATTTCATTTTAAATGTTCTTACAAGCTAGACATTGTTATCTATACTAATATTATAAAGCTGAAGAGTTTGTTTGTTTGTTTGAACGCGCTAATCTCAAAAACTACTGGCTCGATTTGAAAAATTATTTTTACGTTGGATAGTCCATTTATCGAGGAAGGCTTTAGGCTATATAACATAAAGATACGACTCATAAGACCACAGCAGAAATGAAAAATGTTGCGAAAACGGGAGAAAGATATTCCTTTTGAGAGCTTCCGCTGCATACGCTGCGGAAACCGCTTAAGTTACACAAAAATGATGTATGACAGGATTGTTCAGCATTAAGAGTTCTATAATAAAGTCCTCGACAGCATATGTCTATCTTTTATGGTTGACTTACTACAACCTTTTTTATGTTGATAAATTTGTTAAAAAATAATGCTTTATTTTTGAGGTGTATTATACACACAGGTATTTATTCTTATCAAAATAAATACATTCATCATCACGAGCATTTCATTTAGAACCAAGTTGCCCTTTATATCATTTGATTTCAATAAATATCTTAGGAGCTATCACAGTTTTAACATAACTCCGCACCAAAATAATGTTCGCAGCTTAAGTACAACGTGCGCTTGCGCTAATCTATACTATTATTATAAAGCTGAAGAGTTTGTTTGTTTGTTTGTTTGAACGCGCTAATCTCAAAAACTACTGGCCCGATTTGAATTTTTTTTTTTACGTTGGATAGTCCATTTATCGAGGAAGGCTTTAAGCTATATAACATAAAGATACGACTCACAAGACCACAGCAGCAATGAAAAATGTTGCGAAAACGGGAGAAAGATATTCCTTTTGAGAGCTTCCGCTGCGTACGCTGCGGAAACCGCTAAAGTTACACAAAAATCATGTATGACAGGATTGTTCAGCATTAAAAGTACTATAATAAAGTCTGCGACAGCATGAGTCTATCTTTTATGGTTGACTTACTACAACCTTTTTATGTTAATAAATTTGTAAAAAATAATGCATTATTTTTAGAGGTGTATTATACACACATGTATTTATTCTTATCAAAATAAATACATTCATCATCACGAGCATTTCATTTAGAACTAAGTTGCCCTTTATATCATTTGATTTCAATAAATATCTTAGGAGCTATCACAGTTTTAACATAACTCCGCACCAAAATAATGTTCGCAGCTTAAGCACAACGTGCGCTTGCGCTAATCTATACTAATATTATAAAGCTGAAGAGTTTGTTTGTTTGAACGCGCTTATCTCAGGAACTGCTGGACCGATTTGAAAAAATATTTCTGTGTTGGATAGCTTATTTATGGAGAAAGGCTTTAGGATATAAAACATGACGCTGCGACAGGAGGGGAGGGAGCAAACTCAAAACGCGCGGACGAAGTCGCGGGGGACCGCTAGTATATTATAAAGCTGAAGAGTTTGTTTGTTTAAACGCGCTTATCTCAGGAACTGCTGGACCGATTTGAAAAAATATTTCTGTGTTGGATAGCTTATTTATCGAGAAAGGCTTTAGGATATAAAACATGACGCTGCGACGGGAGAGGAGGGAGCAAACTCAAAACGCGCGGACGAAGTCGCGGGGGACCGCTAGTCGTTCATATAATCATTTATTCTATGATATCATTTAGTCATTAAACATTGTTTAACAATCGATTTCAATTTATATGAAGGTAATTCAATTATATTTTGAGGCAATTTATTGCAGAAAGTAATACATCTTCCAATAAACGACGACGCCCGCATTAGAGCTGAGAAAAGAGAACTGAGCCGTGTTCATTGAACTATGGAACTGACGCCACGAACGAGTCTCGTGCTGTATGAAATTGACGACAACGGCCACTAACCTATAAAATGCACATCAGTCGCTCAGTCAGCGTCATGTCAGGTCGTAACATTTTAATTGTAAACATTTTCTCACTTTTTGAAAAATTTTCTGTGACCTCCCTTTGCGTACCGCTTCAGTAGTTTTTTTTTTCGATTTAACCACCCTATTATTTTTAAAATTATCAGTAAAAAATGACCAATTTTCTTTTTTTGTCAATTGATTAAAATTAATTAAAAACACTTTTTTCTCTTATTTTTACGGCAAAAATGTCTGTAAAGATAACAATGACATTGATTCAAACAAAAAGTTCATGTATTTATATTTAAAAAATAATTGTATCGCCAAAACGGGTTTGGGCCACTTTCCGTGCCGCTGAGTGTAGATCATTAAAAATTGAATTGTACAGAATAGAAGAATCAAATAAAAATAGTTTATTGCTTTAGAATGTTTTTAACACTCACAGTGTCATATTTTATATTCATAAAGATGAAATAAGAAACCCAAAATTTGCGCACAAGCGGGACTTGAACCAGCAACCTTTTGGCAAACCGGGCCAAACGCTCTTACCAATTGAGCTACCGTGCTGTTAGTCCGACCCTGCGAAATTTGTGGTCTCTTATGAAAACGTCAATTGCGTGACGCTTAGCGCCATCTAGCCGTCTGTTTATGAAACAGATGGCCCAAGCAGTTATTCTTTACAGAATAAATTCAACTTGGAAATTGATGTCGCTTCGCTATCTAATGCTTTAGAGTGTTTTTAACACTCACAGTGTCATATTTTATATTCATAAAGATGAAATAAGAAACCAAAAATTTTCGCACAAGCGGGACTTGAACCGAATATAAAATATGACACTGTGAGTGTTAAAACATTCTAAAGCATTAGATAGCGAAGCGACATCAATTTCCAAGTTGAATTTATTCTGTAAAGAATAACTGCTTGGGCCATCTGTTTCATAAACAGACGGCTAGATGGCGCTAAGCGTCAAGCAATTGACGTTTTCATATGAAACCACAAATTTCGCAGGGTCGGACTAACAGCACGGTAGCTCAATTGGTAAGAGCGTTTGGCCCGGTTTGACAAAAGGTTGCTGGTTCAAGTCCCGCTTGTGCGCAAATTTTTGGTTTCTTATTTCTTCTTTATCAATAGTTTATTGTTCAGAGTCACATTACATTTTAAGATCAAAGGTGAACTAAATAATGCCTCAGTGACGCTTTTGGGATGAAAGGTGCGTATGCACTGTTGTACTAACGTGCATGAATCAAACATTACCGTATAAAGCTGGCACGTTAGCAAGTAATCGTAAATAGCAATAGGGAATATATGAAATGTTAAACTGAATAGAATATTCGAGACCAAATCAATATATTAACAAATAAATATATTAACTTATTTTTTTAATAGACATTATTAACCTAACCGGCTTGGTATGACTTCTTATTATCTGATTTATGTGGTATTGTTCTTTGAACATACTTATGTGCACGACTATGTCTTCTTTCTTTTGTTGTGTATTGATGTGTCACATATTAGTTTTATTTCTCTCGTTATACATGTATTATTTTGAACATGCTTGTTTGTATTGGTCTGGGTGTTTTCTATGTAAATCATGTATGTATTTACAAACAAAAAGTATTTAAGTATTATATCCGTTGTCTGGCACCCATAACACAAGCTTTGAGTAGCTTACTTTGGGACTAGATGGTGATGTGTGGGAATGTCTAAAGGATATTATTATTTAAGACCGACTGCGTAGATACATTTGACGTTATGAGCGTACCACCGTTGTGCCTGATTTGCATAACACAAGTGCATTGGCTACTTACTTTGGGATCAGAGCAATGTATGTGATTGGTGTCCAATATTTATTTATTTAATTTAATACACTCACGTGTGTATGCTGCGTGCGTGTGGCTGCGCGGGCGCGGGCCGGCCTCATGAGAGCCGATAGTACCGAGTAGTAATGGCAATTATTGCTATTTTTCGTTAATTTAATTAGCATGCTGAATTCCACAGCTTAGCATGCTAAGTGCTATTGCTATGCTAATATGAAATATCATTAAATATGAGAAATAGCAAATAATTAAATAGAGAAATCGTGAATGCTATGCAAACTATGAAAATGATTATTTAAAACATGTATAATAAATTCTTAATGTTGTAACTTGATGTTTATTAATGTAAATCTAATTTGACTAATTATTTGTACTCTAGTCAAACTGCAAAGACAAACAATTTTATTTAAATAAACAGTTCATTTGACACAAGTTAAATACGACTCTAAATGCAAGCATTACACTGTCTTCCCTTTCAATTAGCATGCTATTTCATGATTAGCAATAATTCAATTAATTGAAGTTGCGAAATTTCGTGAATGCTAAAATTCACAGACATTGCGAGAAACATCGTACAGCTGTCATATTACTTTCATAGATTCGCACGCACTGCTATATAGCAAGATTAGCAGGCAAGTTTGCTAATCCGCGTTCGGCTCCGGTCGGGCGATGATGTGTGACTCGATCGAAATATGAACATTTCAGCGAGTATGGGGACGGCCTCATCAGAGCCAATAGTACTGAACCATGGTGCGAGTATGGGGACGGCCTCATCAGAGCCGATAGTACTGAACCATGGTCCGAGTATGGGGACGGCCTCATCAGAGCCGATAGTACTGAACCATGGTCCGAGTATGGGGACGGCCTCATCAGAGCCGATAGTACTGAGCCATGGTCCGCATCTAGAACTGTACTAATGTTGAAGCTTTATACACTCACGTGTGTATGCTGCGTGAGTGTGGCTGCGCGAGTAGGGGGCCGGCCTCATCAGAGCCGACAGTACCGAGCCATGGTCCGCGTCTAGAACTGTACTAATGTTGAAGCTTTATACACTCACGTGTGTATGCTGCGTGCGTGCGGCTGCGCGAGTAGGGGGCCGGCCTCATCAGAGCCGACAGTACCGAGCCATGGTCCGCGTCTAGTACTGTACTAATGTTGAAGCTTTATACACTCACGTGTGTATGCTGCGTGAGTGTGGCTGCGCGAGTAGGGGGCCGGCCTCATCAGAGCCGACAGTACCGAGCCATGGTCCGCGTCTAGAACTGTACTAATGTTGAAGCTTTATACACTCACGTGAGTATGCTGCGTGAGTGTGGCTGCGCGAGTAGGGGGCCGGCCTCATCAGAGCCGACAGTACCGAGCCATGGTCCGCGTCTAGAACTGTACTAATGTTGAAGCTTTATACACTCACGTGAGTATGGTGCGTGCGTGCGGCTGCGCGAGTAGGGGGCCGGCCTCATCAGAGCCGACAGTACCGAGCCATGGTCCACGTCTAGAACTGTACTAATGTTGAAGCTTTATACACTCACGTGTGTATGCTGCGTGAGTGTGGCTGCGCGAGTAGGGGGCCGGCCTCATCAGAGCCGACAGTACCGAGCCATGGTCCGCGTCTAGAACTGTACTAATGTTGAAGCTTTATACACTCACGTGAGTATGGTGCGTGCGTGCGGCTGCGCGAGTAGGGGGCCGGCCTCATCAGAGCCGACAGTACCGAGCCATGGTCCGCGTCTAGAACTGTACTAATGTTGAAGCTTTATACACTCACGTGAGTATGGTGCGTGCGTGCGGCTGCGCGAGTAGGGGGCCGGCCTCATCAGAGCCGACAGTACCGAGCCATGGTCCGCGTCTAGAACTGTACTAATGTTGAAGCTTTATACACTCACGTGTGTATGCTGCGTGAGTGTGGCTGCGCGAGTAGGGGGCCGGCCTCATCAGAGCCGACAGTACCGAGCCATGGTCCGCGTCTAGAACTGTACTAATGTTGAAGCTTTATACACTCACGTGTGTATGCTGCGTGCGTGCGGCTGCGCGAGTAGGGGGCCGGCCTCATCAGAGCCGACAGTACCGAGCCATGGTCCGCGTCTAGAACTGTACTAATGTTGAAGCTTTATACACTCACGTGTGTATGCTGCGTGCGTGCGGCTGCGCGAGTAGGGGGCCGGCCTCATCAGAGCCGACAGTACCGAGCCATGGTCCGCGTCTAGAACTGTACTAATGTTGAAGCTTTATACACTCACGTGTGTATGCTGCGTGCGTGCGGCTGCGCGAGTAGGGGGCCGGCCTCATCAGAGCCGACAGTACCGAGCCATGGTCCGCGTCTAGAACTGTACTAATGTTGAAGCTTTATACACTCACGTGAGTATGGTGCGTGCGTGCGGCTGCGCGAGTAGGGGGCCGGCCTCATCAGAGCCGACAGTACCGAGCCATGGTCCGCGTCTAGTACTGTACTAATGTTGAAGCTTTATACACTCACGTGAGTATGGTGCGTGCGTGCGGCTGCGCGGGGCGCGGGTGGCTGAGCGGCGCGCGCAGGTGTAAGGCCAGCGCGCACACGTGCCCGCAAGAGTAGGGGGACGGCCTCATCAGAGCCGATAGTACTGAACCATGGTCCGCGTCTAGAACTGTACAAATGTTGGGGCTTTTTAAACTGCTTTAAAACTAATATCCAATTCAAATACAGGTTGGCCAAAGCAGTCCAAATTTTTTTTTTTGGAAGCCTTACATCCTGGTCTATACAAATATACCATATTTATGATAGCCTTTTTTAGTTTTCTTTTTTTTTTGATCTTTGTTTCAGCTAGCTCATAATTTTATCTAAGTAAATTAAATTTAGCAGGATCAAACTGCAATTTAAAAAAAAGACAATACCTTAAAAAGTGGTGTAATTATTTGTTTGAGAATTCTTAAAATTTGCGAAAATTATCTCGAAATCTACGAAAATTCGGCTAACATACAAAGGGTATATTTGGAGAGCCCTGGATGTAATCTTTCCAAAAAAAAAATTGACGTCAATATTTTGGCCAGCCTATATATGCCACATCGTCACCACGTCTCCTTAGAATACAAAACTTAGGAACAACGGAGAAGAACCCCTCTTATTACTTGGCCCACTGTTGCATAAACAGACGGATAGATGGCACTTAACGTCACGCGTAATAACGTACAGTCCGTTTCTCTTTGCTAGTCGAATATTATAAACAATCTTGACACTCTTTTTTTACGAAATGATTCATTTTGAAATAAGTTAAACACTTGTAAGCCGAATAATAAGGATTTTGGTTAAGAGTTTTAATAGCTGGGACAGCAAACTGATTGGACGATAGTTGTTAAGATCAGCCTTATTATCCTTTTTGTACAGCAAGATCACACTAGCGCATTGCCATTCTTTAGGTATTTTTCCTTCCTCGAGGCATTCATTGAAAAGTGAATTCAGGGTCTTAATCACAGTTTCACCTCCTGCCTTAACCATTTCCACTAATACATTATTACTTCCGGCTGCTTTACCATTTTTCATTCTACTTGAAGCGGTTTCTATTTCGGAGTCTGTAATCTCAGGCACGTCTTCGGAGCCAAAATTGGTAACTCTACTGCTAACCATGGTATCCATATGGCAGGTTTAGTTTTAGTTGATTTATATAATTGTTCGTAATACTTAGCAACTATTTCTTGTAGATGGTTTCTATTGTTGACAAGATTCTGATTTTCGTCTAAGAGTTTGGTGATTTGTTGTGTTCCTGGTAAAAGTGCCTTTTTGAATACTTTATGGCCTTTGTGGTTCTCTATGACCTTCTTCACAGTTCTTCCCTGTATTCTTCTATATCCACCTCAACGAGCTTGCGAGTTTCTGTACATAAGAGCTTAAATACGTCTGTGTAGCCCAAACCTTGTTTAAGTAAAGAACGACGTTCTTCCAGCTTATCAATAGTACCCTTTTTTAACTTTTGCCGTGTTATTTTACCTTGTGGCGCTACTTTCTGCGCTACACCACAGAGTGTTTTTGTAGATGAACGGCAATGTCGTCAATATTAGAGTAAGTGGCATCAATACCAGATAGCTGTTCTTTCACTTTATCCTTAAACTCTTCTTTGTGCAAGGTTAAGCCCATGGTATCTATCTTTAGTCTTCTAGCTTTCACCGACGCATATCTTTCTAGTTTAGCATTGATCTCAATGCTTGCTCTTATGAGACGGTGGTCACGAACACTCCCGGTGCAGAAACTGTTCAGTACCCTTACGTCCTTGACAATATATTTATGACTGCAGAACACATAGTCTATTTCGTTTTTATATCTCTGTCCCGGAGATAACCAAGTCTATTTCCTCTCAGGTCTTTTTTGAAAGAACGAACCCATACGAAAAAGCTTGTGTTGTTCCAGAAAGTCGATTAGCATTGTTTCTCTGGAGTTCCTATCCCCGTAACCAAAATGATCCATAATGGTTTCCGAGTCATCTGCTCTTGTGCCTATCTTGGCATTAAAATCTCCAGTTACGATTGTATACGTAGTTTTGTTTTCATGTATACACTTACTGACATCTTCGTAAACCTGTTCAATATCCTCGTCAGGGGCTTTAGAGGTCGGGGCATATACCTTGTAACGTTGTATATTTTTGTCTAAGTTCGCGTGAAACGAAAAGCTAAATGGATGTAGGACTCCAGTCCATATTTTGGCATAGATATGATTGATGCTGACACTGACATTTGTTAAGTGTGACAGCTGCTGTTTTTTCGGTTCCGCGACTGTTGGTCGTGCGTCGGAGTGGAACGTGTGTTAAAATGTAAAAAAGTAATAATTTTGATTACGGGGCACGCCCCATTTATTTTGTAGTTTGATAGTTATTCCTGACCCCGCCAACATGTCAATTTGGTATACGTTACCCCAGCCAGATTTTGTCGAAAATCACATTTTTTTTTAAGTAGATAATTAGAAGTCCAACTTCTTCAATTGTTGTGCTGATTTTTAAATTTGTTTTGCTTATGGTTTTTTAGTTATTTGACAAAAACAGATCTGGCTGGCGTAACGTTACCCCAGCCAGATGTTTTATTAATTAAAGGGTTTATTGAAATAAACTTTAGGTACATAATTAGTATTCTGAACGAGGTAAATGTTGCCACAAAATTTGAATTTGTATCGTTTATGGTTTCGGAGATATTCAAAATCCTGCTGGTGTAACGTTTACGTGTTCGCTGTATCTCCGAAACGGCTAAGCGAATATGTATAATTTTTTGTACACAGCTTCTATGAATTTGTTATAATTTGTTTGCCAATAAAGAAAAACAAAATAATGCACCGTTTAGAAGTATTTTAATTAATAAAAAAACTCAAAATTAGCTCCTAGCTCTTCAAAAAAGAGCTCTAAAGCCTTATTTGAAACATCATTTTGTAGCTTACAACTGCCTTCAAATGTTTGTAAATTTTCATTAGAATCCTGTAGGTATTTATTAAGTTACAACGATATTTAATTCAGTTCTCGTAACGATGCGCTCCGGAGATTTTAAGCCTCCGATTTACTGAGTTCCTTGTGGATTTAAAAGTTGAATAAGATATCATTAATTAGTATTTTAGTTCAATTTTCTACCTGTAAAATTTCAGCGTAATACGATTTGTAATTACTGAGATAATTAAAAGAAAGACATTAGGTAGTGCATGATCATGGCAACCCGACCAAGTATAGATGGTTACGAAAAAGCGGCCGCGTAGTACTTTATGCCTACCTTTTAAAACGTATAGTATAATAACGCTACATGCTCAATACAGTCGCGTACAGAATTAAACTATTCAGCCTATAGCATAGTATATATCTTGAAATGAATTAAATTATATATTTTTAAATTGTGTCTACTTATTTATGTTACCTACTTAAAATACTGTACCATTCATTACCTATCTTATTCAACCTGTTGTGACGTAAGCGCTAAACTTATATATTTATTAACAAAATAGTGAAATATTTAATTGGCACAAACACGGTCCCGTTGCAGTTTTAAAATAATATAGATAGAGAGATAGAAGACTTTGTACTTAGCGCGCTGCATTCGCGCGTGTTCTATGTTCTTCACAGTTATGCACATGAGACGACATCATTGCAACTTACTGAAGAAAGAAAGAGAGCGTCGATAACGCGTCCTTGGGACGAGGGACGGAGGGCGGATGATTGTTTGTCGCTCGATAGAGTTAGTCAAAGATTTGGTTTCGTTGAATGAGTGCGCATACGCTTCCTTCGCAATTTCGTTTAATTTAAAGTGAACTACTATGAAGTACTTCTATTGCGGACCATAATACCTGAGTTCGTGAGTTACTAATGAAAAAGGTAAGCTACTTAATGTATAAAAATAATTTTCCTTTTTAATCATTACATAGTAAAAATAAAGTCGCTTTATCTGTCCCTATTTCCCCTTGAACGCTTAAATCTTTAAAACTACGCAACGGATTTTGATGCGGTTTTTTTGATGATGATGATTGATGATTAAAGAGGAAGGTTTTATAATAACTATATTAGAGCTGTATCTATGTCCGAAAGTTTATTTTGATATTTAAAATCGAACATTTTACTAAGTACAATGTGATTTAATTTAGTTTTAATAATGATCTGTGATTTTAATAATAAAACTATTTTTATAAGAATACTAGCCAGCCAGTCATCGTAATGTGCTCTTAAAATAATAATGTCAGTCAATAATTTATTATGTGATTGTTAGTTCATGATTTGAAAATCAATGTTAATCTTTTGGAAGTTAATTTATAATTATGTTGAGCCAATGAACATTTATTATGCTGCTAAAAGAAAATATATAACTAAATTAAAGTGTTTAGGTACTTCGCATTTTTCTTTGTAAGTTTATAAGACATGATTTGTAAATAAAAATACTCAAATTAAGATGATATTGTTTTCGTTTTACACTTCTGTACGTAACTGTACTTTACGTTTAAAACTATCCTATTAATTTCAAAAGGTAGGCATAAAGTACTACGCGGCCGCTTTTTCGTAACCATCTATACTTGGTCGGGTTGCCATGATCATGCACTACCTAATGTCTTTCTTTTAATTATCTCAGTAATTACAAATCGTATTACGCTGAAATTTTACAGGTAGAAAATTGAACTAAAATACTAATTAATGATATCTTATTCAACTTTTAAATCCACAAGGAACTCAGTAAATCGGAGGCTTAAAATCTCCGGAGCGCATCGTTACGAGAACTGAATTAAATATCGTTGTAACTTAATAAATACCTACAAGATTCTAATGAAAATTTACAAACATTTGAAGGCAGTTGTAAGCTACAAAATGACGTTTCAAATAAGGCTTTAGAGCTCTTTTTTGAAGAGCTAGGAGCTATTTTTGAGTTTTTTTATTAATTAAAATACTTCTAAACGGTGCATTATTTTGTTTTTCTTTATTGGCAAACAAATTATAACAAATTCATAGAAGCTGTGTACAAAAAATTATACATATTCGCTTAGCCGTTTCGGAGATACAGCGAACACGTAAACGTTACACCAGCAGGATTTTGAATATCTCCGAAACCATAAACGATACAAATTCAAATTTTGTGGCAACATTTACCTCGTTCAGAATACTAATTATGTACCTAAAGTTTATTTCAATAAACCCTTTAATTAATAAAACATCTGGCTGGGGTAACGTTACGCCAGCCAGATCTGTTTTTGTCAAATAACTAAAAAACCATAAGCAAAACAAATTTAAAAATCAGCACAACAATTGAAGAAGTTGGACTTCTAATTATCTACTTAAAAAAAAATGTGATTTTCGACAAAATCTGGCTGGGGTAACGTATACGTCAATTTGGTTGAATTAATTTCGAAAATGATTTGATATAAATGACTGGAAATGGTCTCAAATAGAATAATTAGCATAAATGTTTAGTAATCAATTCAAAATTTATATGGCGAGCCAGCTATTGCAGGTTTCGCTTTTGATATGTGTCTGTAAGTTGTACAGTCACAATTTGGTGATCATGTTGTAACCTCAGTGACCTTACTTAGACCTTATTTGGATTATTTTTGAAGTCAGATTTTCCTGATGGATTGATTTGCTTCTTGTCTGCTGTTTTGAGGATGGATCGGTATCGGTAAAATTTTGGGGTAACGTTGCAGAGTTGTCTGTAGTTTGATGCAACAAAGATTTGAAATAGTAACCTCCGTTGAAATCCAAGGTTGGTTTTCCTTGTATTTACTTTAACTTTAGTGAAAAGTGGGATAATTTAGCTATTTATTTAAGCATGACTTAGGAATCCCTTTGAGGATAAATTTTGGAATCAATTAGGAAATTAAAAACTTAAATTGGTGGTTTATCTTTATTATTAGAAATTTGTGAACATAAAGATTTGTAATAGTATAGATAACTTAATTAGAACCTAACCTAGTCTCTACTGAATTCTGAGCTATTTTTTGTATTTGATTTTTTTTAAAGGTGTTAAAAGGTAGATGTGTAATAGCAATTTTGAATAAACTTTTGTTACCAAATGCTATACCCGGATTTCTTTATTTCATTCAAATATTAGTACCTTTTAAACACCCTTTGTCCACACTAGCCGGGAGTGACTGTGACAACCTGAATAACTTTTAGAGTTACCTTTTTGGTTATTGATAGTTTATGGTATAGGACTCTGTCAGAGACTGAATCTATTGTCATGATGTTACTATTGAGCCGCTTGTAAATGAGTAGTCCAACTCCATGTTCGTGGCTGTTGGATTTTTCTCTATAGTAGAATGTATGGCCAGAATTTAATTTAAGACATTCTTCACCCGGTCTTCTCACTTCTGACAATCCTATCACATCCCAGGTTATTTTGTGTAATTCGTGTAAAAGTTCTTCAAGCCTATTGTCGGATCTTAGTGTTTTTGCGTTGTATGACCCTATTTTGAGTTTCGTTGTAGATAACGAGTTGTGTATTCGGCAGATTTTCCCCCAGGGATTCTTCGCACCCCTGGTTCCACATGAGCCCATTCTACTGCTGTTGTTGGGAATCGTGGATCCGCTGGGGACTCAGGGTCATTGTTTTTGTTGTACTTGCATATTTTTGAAAGGGTTTAGGCTCATACGGACCACCCACTTGCCCAAGGTGTCTGGGCGGTGCAGTCTTTTTGAGGGTATTTAGTCCTCAAGGTTACTGTGACCCAAGAATGGACGGGTAAATTAACCGCCGCCCGACACTCGGCGTTAAAAATGTTTTACGGCAGGAAAGATCATCATCCCGCCAACCCTCCTCTTTTCGCATCCGGGCTTGGGACCGGCCAAGGTAGAGTTAGTCAGAGTATTCGGCTTACAAGTAAACTAGATTTCTATCAACCCAAAGAGCAGGCCGGGTTTAGAAGTGGATACGGCACCATGGACCACATTCTAACGCTGCGAATTGTCATCGAAAAAACCACAGAGTATAACATGCCTCTGTGGTTGGCTTTCATCGACCACAAGAAAGCATTTGACAGTGTCGAAACTTGGGCTATTATTCAATCATTGCAGAATGCTCGTGTAGACCATATATACTCGAGGCTCATTGACTACATAACCAAAACATCTACGATGAAAGTCTATATTCAGCCAGAAACCAGGGCAATAAATATTGAGAAAGGAGTAAGACAGGGAGATACCCTCTCACCAAAATTATTCTCATTGAAAACATTGGTCTAGAGATAGTAGGTAAAAGATTGAATAATTTGGGGTTCGCGGATGACATCGTTCTGCTCACTGATAGTCCTAACGATCTTCAGACCATGATCCAAGATTTAAGTGATGCTTCACTACAAGTGGGTTTGGAAATGAATTTAGGCAAAACCAAGATCATGACTAATTGTACTGACACGACTACAAACATCACAGTAAACCAAACCACTATGAAAGAGTGGAGCAGTATATTTATCTTGGTCAGGAGATTAAGATGGGCAAAGAAAACCAAGTCATCGAAATCAGTAGACGCGCACGTCTAGCATGGGCCGCATACTCCAAGATCAAGTTTTCTCTTAGGATGAACATCATCGCGGAACAAAAGGCTCGCATATTTGACGCATGTGTCTTGCCAGTGCGCACGTATGGTGCTGAAACTTGGGTTTTTAGCAAAGACTCCATTAAGAAACTGCGAGTTGCCAAAAGAGCGATAGAGAGAAAACTGGTAGGAGTAACACTGCGAGTCCGCAAGACGAATAAGTGGCTAAGAGAGCAAAGTAAAGTTACTGATGTTGTCCAGCGAGTGGCGAAGCTTAAGTGGGAATGGGCAGGCCACGTCGCCGGCAAACATGACTCTTGGTGTAAGACGGTTGTTGAGTGGAGACCATGGGGAGAGAAACGCCCGGTGGGAAGACCCTAAATGCGATGGAGTGACGACATCAAGAGAGAAGCCGGATCGATGTGGATACAGATGGCTCAAGATAGAAGAGACTGGCATAAAAGAAAGGAGGCCTACACCAAGAGAATGGTAGAAGAAGGCTAAGAAGAAGAAGAAGTTAAACACAAAACGCAATACTTACATAGGTAATTTACCGTCGAATATTAAGATATTTTTAAATAAAATAGTTAATTTATTTTATACAGTGATATTATTATAAAAGTTTTGAAAAGATTGCTAACATTGTTGGACTAGCAAAGAAAAACGGACTTTATCCCTAGGTGACCACAAATTTCGCAAAGTCAGACAGACATCACGGTGGCTCAATTGGTAGAGCGTTTTGCCCGGTTAGCCAATTAGTTTCTGGTTCAAGTTCCGCCCGTGCGAAATTTTTTGGTTTTTTATTTCATTTTTATGGATATAAAATATGACACTGTGCTGTGAGTGTGAAAACAATCTAAAACATATGAGTGTGTGAATTTATATACAGTAAAGTATGCGTGTGAGTCATTCAGATAAAACTTATGGGACTGATAAATTATAAAGCGACAGGTTTAAAAAAATGACATACGACTATATAAAAAACGATTTGGCACTAGTCGGTGCAGGTCGGTACCAGTTAAACTTCTTTTTAATTAAATCTTTAATACAAACATAAATAACTATACTTACTAGTGTTCCGTATGGCTATCAGCATGGCCAAGACTACAAAATGCAAGTGTGGTAACGCGGGTCCGTCTGCGAATAGAAACCCCCAGAGATGCGGGATTTCGCTTCTCGGGAACTCCCGGCCGAAGAGAAGCCGGAGCCATCGACTGAAAACAAATATTTATGTTAAAGGTCTGGGCCCACTACACCGTACCATACATACCGTCACCGTGCTAGGAGCGTATCAGACACGAAAAGCACACGATACATGCTACTTTGCCCATTAAACGGATCTATACCTTGACGACCTCCGTGGTGGTGGCTAAGCACGCTGGTTTCAACGCGTCGCTGCTCAGAGGTCCCGGGATCGATTCCCGGTCGGGTCAATATAGAAATCATAATTTTCTATATTGTCTTGGATCTGGGTGTTGTGATACCACAGTTGTGTCTAATTTCCATAATTATAAATCTTTATTAAATTCCATGCATAATACATAATAAAGTGTAACAATATAATCACAGAAAATATAATAGTATTACGTACAGAAGGATCACTGTGCTAAGAATGATAAAGTAAAAACAACTTTCGCTGCAACGCAATGAAGTGCAATTCACTTCGCACGATTTTAATTCAAGGTTGTTTCATCTACCTCTTTATACCTGTCTCTTTCTAACACGTAACGCTTTCCCTGTTTCGCGGCCTTGAATGTGTCAGGGTTGCGAGCGGCGCGTGGCACGAACATACGCGTAGGTACACAAAGCGCTACTTAGTTACTTAGCACATTTCTTGACTGTGTTCTATCGGAGAAAGTAATTGATAGTGTCAGCGTTCGTTTAATTTTAAAATAAGTGTTTACTCCGTCTAATTTAATTATTTGGTACAAAATTACTGAATTCGGAGAAATGAAAGTACAAACCAAACACACATGTAGGTATGTACGGACAACAGCACGTCAAGGTAAACACTGCGGTATCTTATGCAGTTGTAGTAAGGGCTAGTTTGCAACAAAAGTGGGTAACCTGATGTGCTGTCGACTGTACATCACACTTGTACATTTCACTGTATAGTAGAATTATTTTCTCCGTGCAGTTTGGGTCATAAATCATAGCTCGGCATCAGCCTGGTTAGGGCGGTGAGTATGTTGCGCGGGCGCACCGCCGTTTTTAAATTTATATTATTTAAAAAAATATTTTATAATAAATAATTTCAATAAATATAAAATTTTATATTAATTTATTTTTATATAAACAAATATATAGTACATTCGCCAACATCTTAGGTTACACACACTTTTGTTGCAAACTAGCCCTAATGTCAACTGCATAAGATACCAGTGTTAATCTTAATTTGCTGTTGTCCGTACTTAACTACAAAATGAGACTTTTGTTTATGTGAACCTTATCTATCGTACCTTTATAAATGCTATCAAAATCGAGATTAATTTTATTGGAATACCTAAAATTTAAGGATGGTATTATATAGCTAAAGGAAAATAATGAACTGTAGCTCTTGGACTATTAGATTTTGGACTACGTAAAATTCTAACACAAAATTACTTAAGTAATTTGGTAGGTACTTATAAATATTATGCTAAATTTAAAGTAAGTTTATTGACCTGTTTCCGTTTATTTAAAGTTAGAACGTAAGTAACCGGGTAGACTCAAACCTATTTCTTTGAACAAGAAATGTTGAATACCTACCTACAAAATTTGTTTTGATAAATAATGTCATAATTAGGAACACATATCTCAAATTATTAATAGTTATTTCGTTGTATCGAAGTTAGTCACAGGCTGAGAGAATAAACACAGTCTTGGGCGCGTGGCGCGGTCCGCGAGCGGCAGCCCCGCGCTCATTTATGCTCGGCGTACCGAGTCGCTCGAACGTACCTAAACTTCAGAGTGACACCCCCCTGATATAATGAATTAATACTAGTTAATGCAAGGACCCGGTTCGGGTAAAAGCCTCCCCCAAGGAATGTCATCTTTCTCTGTCATTAGCTCTGTCTAACCAACTTTCGCCCGCGCACGCCACAATTTCATCTGTATCTGTGTTTCACTGATTTCCATAACACAAGTGCAATTAGCTACTTACTTTGGGATCAGAGCAATGTATGTGATTGGTGTCCAATATCGTATTTTGCCGGTGCCGTCACGCTCCGTGCATGGCACGTGACAGTGTTGGTCGGTGACGGAAAGGTCTAGTGGGAACAGTGTTATTATTTTCCAACTAGCGGTCCCGCGCTTCGTAAGCGCGTTTTTAGTTTGCTCCCTCCCCTCCCGTCACAGCGTGATGTTTTATAGCCCTCTTAATTAAATAAGCTATCAAACACAAACATAATTTTACAAATCGGTCAAGTAGTTCCTTAGCACAAAGTTTTTTTTTACCCGACTCGTCCCTAGCACAGTTATGGTATGTTACGGTGTGATAGGCAGAAACCTTAAAAACACATTCCATATTCAAAGAAAGCTTAAGATTATAACATCACCATCATCATCATCATTATCAGCCAAAGGACGTCCACTGCTGAACATAGGCCTCCCCCACGGCTTTTAACAGCGACCGATCACTAGCGGTCTGCATCTAGTTTGATCCTGCGATCTTTATCAGGTAGTCTGTACATCTTGTTGGTGGACGTCCTACGCTGCGCCTTTGGTCGAAGGGTCTCTAATCTAGAACTATCCTGCCCCAACGGTCATCAGTCCTTCGCGCTATGTGCCCTGCCCACTGCCACTTGAGCTTACTGATTCTCAAGGCTATGTCCGTTACTTACCTTAGTTCTTCTACATATCTCCTCATTTCTGATTCGATCCCGTAGATAAACACCCAGCATAGCCCTCTCCATCGCTTGTTGTGTGATTTTGAGATTATAACAGCTAGCATGATAATGGGTCGGTTACTTTGCAAATAAACAGATTGAACATTTGGTAAACACTTTTAAACTTTCGCGTTGCATTTTACATACACTTATATATACGGGAATTAACGCGATCGCGATAAAAACATAAATACCTTATGTTTTGGCCTGACGTTTCGATCGGGTTTCACCGATCGTGGTCACAGGCGAACTGATGAACTGCGATTTCTTAACTCCGTTTGCGGGGTAGAAGTATCTTGTTCCACCCGCAAAGTATTTATTATTTGCGCACCACCGCCACACACTACACTGACAATGTCCCTATTCTGGAGACCGCTCGACGCGTCCGTATTCTGGTGATTACTCGACTGCGAACTTAAACAAGGCTGTGTCATTCTAATCACGGGATTCCACGTCGGAGACAACTTAAAACCATCTTCCCTATTGAAATTAACATATTTTTGTATTTCAATAGCTTCACGCACAACTCTCGAGTGAAAATGGCGATCTGTGGAGAGGACTTGCGTTTTGTGGAATTCTATCCAATGATTGGTGCCCGCTTCTAATAGATGTTCAGCAATCGCTGACTTGTTAATTTGGCGATTTTTCACAGCTGCGATGTGTTCTTTGATCCTTTCCGCAACGGTCCGCTTCGTTTGGCCTATATAGGAACTACCACAGCTGCAACTGATTCTATAGACTCCCGGTGTATGTAGGGGCAAGACATCTTTAGGTGTGCGCAAAATATTATTTACCTTAGATCCAGGAATAAAGACAGTGGGTATGGAGTACTTTTTTAATAGGGAACCGACCTTGTCTGTTACCCCTTTCACATATGGTAAATATGCAGGATGCCTGTTAACACCTGGATTTCTGCACTTCTTTATCGACGGCTTCAGTTGATGTGGTGACACTCTATATCCATTACTTTTTAGTACCTCCTGAACATGGTCTAGCTCTTGCTTTAAATGCTCAGGGTCACAAAGAGCATAGGCTCGGTTTTTTAGTGAAGCCATAACAGAAATCAAGTGTCTAGGATGGTGGTGTGAAGCAGCGTGTAGATACCTATCTGTATGTGTGGGCTTTCTATAGACACAGTGTGATAATGTGCCATCTGGTCTTGACGTAACTCTCACATCCAGAAATGACAATGATCTGCCTTTCTCCAACTCATAAGTAAATTTCATCTTAGGATGAATGGAGTTAAGGTATTCTAAATATTGATCTACTTCCGGCTTACCACCTTTAACTATACTAAAAATGTCATCTACATACCTCTTCCAAAATTTTATTGTACTAGGACCGAGACGCAATGCCTTCTCCTCAAAATGTTCCATCCAGAGATTAGCTAGTACGGGGGCTACAGGGCTACCCATCGCTACACCATCAATCTGGAGGTAGTATTGACCTTGGAACCATCCAGGCAGTTCTTCAGCAAATCAATATAGTTAAAAGCCATTTCATTGTCACTCAGCTTGTCCTTCACTATGTCCAAACATTCTTGAATTGGAACATTGGTGAACAAAGACTCCACGTCAAAACTCACCATAATTTCATCAGGTTCCAATTTGAGGCTGCTTATTATTTGGACAAAATGTCGTGAGTCCTTTACAAAAGATGGTGTCTTCCCTACCAATGGCTGCAATACGGATGCTACATACTTAGCTAGGTCATAAGTAGGCGAAGATATCTGACTTACGATTGGTCGTAATGGAACACTAGCTTTATGTACTTTCGGCAATCCATACATTTTTGGTGGTTGGCATGCCTTAGGGCTATGTAGTTTTTCGTACTCATCTTTTGTAAATAGGTCTTGATTTTCTTGAATAAGAGTACGTATTCTACGCGCTACTCTGGCCGTGGGGTTATAAGTTACTTGCTTATACACACTCTCATCACACAATTACTCCCGTATTTTGTCCTCGTAATCATTTGTGTTCATCACCACAGTGGCGTTTCCTTTATCAGCCTTAAGCACTAAAATGTCTTTGTTTTCACTAATACTTTTCAGTGCTTGACGCTCCCCCACAGTGATATTGCTAGCTGGAGGTCTTGCCTTACGCAATATTACAGCAACATCCTGTCTTAAGGTATCGGCTTCAACTGACGGTAATTTATTACGTGCAAGTGTCTCCTCTACAGCACTGATTACTTTTTCATACGGAACCCGCTTTGGTGTAATTGCGAAATTCATACCCTTGGCCAATACGTTTACAGCATCATCGCTCAGAGTGACGCAGGATAGATTTACTACCGTATCTTTTGAAACCGTTGGTGACGTAGTTCCTTCTGAATACCGTTGACTGTATAATTTTAAATACTTTCGGTCGTGGGTAGCACTAGAAAGTTCAAAAGTCCGACACGCTTGCAAATATGTTATCCTATCACATACATCATAATCCTCACGAGACAACACAACACTGCAATCCATAAGTAACGTATATATATCACACTGTATCCGATCTAGTTCACGGTACTTGTTCTTTATTAACTGTCTCAGGAGCCGATCACTCGCGTTCCTTAGAATCCTACTCGAAAATGCGATATCACTACGCGGCCTAATACGCACACACGTAGGTAATAGTAAGTTATCGCGACATTTTGTCGCGATCGCGTTAATTCCCGTATATATAAGTGTATGAACATTTGGTAGCAAAACCATATCCATATACCTAACCAACTAACTTAACTATTAACTGCCTCGGTGGCGCAGCGGTAGGAGGGTCGCACTTTAGTTTAGCGACGGCTGCGCCAGAGGTTCGATCCCCAAGTCGGGCCAAAAAAAATATACCTGAGTTTTTCTGTTCAGAAATTCTTAGGGTAGCCCGGAGTTTGGAAATTGGCGGTGTTTCACCCCCGTGCCTCGTACAAGCACGTAAAGCCGTTGGTCCTGCGCCTGAATTCTCTCCGGTCTAGTCAGATTGCTGTCCTATCGGGCTATTAGAGTGAAACGAATAGAGAGTGCACCTGTGTTTGCGCACACACTTGTGCACTATAATATGTCCCGCGCAGTCGGTTAGTCATTGTGACTGGCCACCGTAGTCGAAATCGGCTAGAGGGACTACTATACCTAACCAAACCGAGGAGAATTGTTGTTGGATGTATGTTGCAAGATTATCTTAAAACATTTTGCAACGCAGAGCAGCATAGTTTTGTGGATATGTTCTTATTCTCTAGAAGCTATACTAATGTTATAAAGCTGAAGAGTTTGTTATAAAAAATATGTTTGTAAAAAGGCTTTAAGGCTTTACAACATCAGGCTGCGACGGGAAGGGGAGGAAGCAAATTTGGAACCTGTTTATTTTGATTTGTATCATTTTTGTGGCAGCTAGTGGTGACTGAGTTCCGGCGTTTCTTCTCAGCACTGGTCAGATTGTCTGTGTCTATTCTTGAAGCGCTAGTAGGGCCCAAAAGATAAGGAGACATGTTTTAACCCCATGTGGGCCATATTTGATTGATATTACACTAATTATTGACGTTCATAAGTGGCATTTTGTGTCCTAAATTGAATAAATTATTTTTGACTTTGACTTTGAAAACGCACGGACACAGTCGGGGGGAACACTATATTATTATAAGACTTTCTAGTGTTATTAGGTTGAAATGAATGTACAAGTATTATGATGTGTGAAAGAAAAACAATACAATACAAACATTCCGAAGAGTTCCATTGTGATGTTGCATCGGTCTAAATGCGTTGCCACCTCGTGGTCTAGAGGCACCAAGAACTCTTCCTTCACTTTGTCCAAGTATCTCACCACTTCGTTGGGATTCTGAAACATGAAGTAATAACAAGTCAACAGCTTGTCTTGTCTTCTACGGCTTTAAGTTTTACTTTTTGTTTGTAAGGGAAGTAACACGAGCATAATTTAAGATGTCCTTTGGTCGAATGTTACTAACAGGTAGTCATTTCCATCAAATTTGGTTCAATAGTTTACGCGAATACTACTCATTGATTTAAACAGTGTACAGGTATTCGCATACATTTATTTGTAATTAAACACCTGACGTTTCAGATGCTTTACAGCATCTGTGGTCACAGGTAGACTAATGGTGTCCACGCAGCCCGGCGGCATGTGCCGGCGGCCTTGCTGCTCATGCCGCAGCGGTATTTTCCATAGTATCTAACAGTTAATTGACGTGTGCCGGCGTCAAAACCGCTGGGCAGTGTGGATACACCATAAGGTGTTATTTGTAATAACATAGTTGTGAAAAACCAAACAACCATTACTCAATAATATTAATTGACGTTCCTATTCACGCAAAAAAGTGTCGCAATCTATCCGTAAAGTGATTTAATAAATATGTAATGGTGTATCCACACCGCCCGACGGCATGCCCTGGCGGCACACATCAAGTAACTGTTAGATACTATGGAAAACACCGCTGCGGCATGCGCGGCTTGTCCGCCGGCACATGCCGCCAGGCTGCGTGGATACACCATTAGTCTACCTGTGACCACAGATGCTATAAAGCATCTGAAAAGTCGAACGAATATCCGTACATTTTTTTAAATCAATGGGTAGTATTAACGCAAACTTTTGAACCAAATTTAATGGAAATGATGACCTGTTAGTAACATTCGACCAAAGCACATCTCACACATGCCGCAGCAGCAGTTTCCATAGTATCTGACAGTTAACTGACGTATGGATACATCAAAATTAAAATACATTTTTTACCTTAGGTTTATACCTTAGGTCCAAACAGAAACTGACAAAAATAGCAATTCTTTTGTTACAATTTAATAGCAGACTTAGGCACCCTGACCCACCTAGGGCGATGACTAAATACCATAAAGGTATACCTCAGTTGACTATCGATACTACGAGTATAACGTTCGTATGAAGAGTTTTATTTTGTACTAGCGGTCCCCCGCGACTTCGTCCGCGCGTTTTGAGTTTGCTCCCTCCTCTCCCGTCGCAGCGTCATGTTTTATATCCTAAAGCCTTTCTCGATAAATAAGCTATCCAACACAGAAATATTTTTTCAAATCGGTCCAGCAGTTCCTGAGATAAGCGCGTTCAAACCAACAAACTCTTCAGCTTTATAATATAATTAGCGCAAGCGCACGTTGTACTTAAGCTGCGAACATTATTTTGGTGCGGAGTTATGTTAAAACTGTGATAGCTCCTAAGATATTTATTGGAATCAAATGATATAAAGGGCAACTTTGTTCTAAATGAAATGCTCGTGATGATGAATGTATTTATTTTGATAAGAATAAATACCTGTGTGTATAATACACCTCTAAAAATGATGCATTATTTTTTTACAAATTTATTAACATAAAAAAGGTTGTAGTAAGTCAACCATAAAAGATAGACTTATGCTGTCGCGGACTTTATTACAGAACTCTTAATGCTGAACAATCTTGTCATACATGATTTTTGTGTAACTTTAGCGGTTTCCGCAGCGTACGCAGCGGAAGCTCTCAAAAGGAATATCTTTCTCCCGTTTTCATTGCTGCTGTGGTCTTGTGAGTCGTATCTTTATGTTATATTATATAGCTTAAAGCCTTGCTCGATAAATGGACTATCTAACATAAAAATAATTAGGGTTCCGTAGCCGAATGGCAAAAAACGGAACCCTTATAGTTTCGTCAAGTCTGTCTGTCTGTCTGTCTGTCTGTCTGTCTGTCTGTCTGTCTGTCTGTCTGTCTGTCTGTCTGTCTGTCTGTCTGTCTGTCTGTCTGTCTGTCTGTCTGTCTGTCTGTCTGTCTGTCTGTCTGTCTGTCTGTCTGTCTGTCTGTCTGTCTGTCTGTCTGTCTGTCTGTCTGTCTGTCTGTCTGTCTGTCTGTCTGTCTGTCTGTCTGTCTGTCTGTCTGTCTGTCTGTCTGTCTGTCTGTCTGTCTGTCTGTCTGTCTGTCTGTCTGTCTGTCTGTCTGTCTGTCTGTCTGTCTGTCTGTCTGTCTGTCTGTCTGTCTGTCTGTCTGTCTGTCTGTCTGTCTGTCTGTCTGTCTGTCTGTCTGTCTGTCTGTCTGTCTGTCTGTCTGTCTGTCTGTCTGTCTGTCTGTCTGTCTGTCTGTCTGTCTGTCTGTCTGTCTGTCTGTCTGTCTGTCTGTCTGTCTGTCTGTCTGTCTGTCTGTCTGTCTGTCTGTCTGTCCGTATGTCACACCCATTTTATTCTGTTACTATAAGCATTACACAATTGAAATTTGGTAGGAAGATGTATCTTGTTAACCGCTAACCGATTCTCATACAAAAAATAAAAAATAATGACAGTTAAGGGGGGGCTCTCATACATGAAACTAAAACAAAAAAAAAAATTTTTGTCAAACCTATGAGTGTGGGGTGTCTATGGATAGGTCTTTTAAAATAACATAGAGGTTTCTAAAACCATTTTCTTTTAAAGTCTAACGTTTCATAGCTAGACACTTCCAAAGTGGAAAAATGGGCGTCCCCCCCCCATCTAATTTCTAAACTAATTTATTTAAATTTATTTATTTATTTATTTAAAAACTTCATGCACACAACATAAAATTGTAGGTACATATGGCGGACTTAATGCCAAAAGCATTCTCTACCAGTCAACCATAGGTCAGGACAGAGAAAAATATTTATACAGGCGGTGCAAGTAAAGTTATAGAGGCAATAAAAGAGAAGAGAATAGCGATAGAGATAACTATAATACAATGATAAACATACATACTGCCTATTACTTATATACGATTATATAAAAATAATGAAATAATATATTTATTATATAAACATACACATCATTTAAATATACATAATATGGTACACATAGATAAATTAATGTCAATGAGACGGGTCAGTGAGTTCGTCCCTATATAGTGTTCGTAATGCCTTTTTGAAGGTAAATTTCGAGGTGGATGTTTGGACACTTTTTGGAAGCCCATTCCAAAGTCGAATGGCTGTGAGAGTAAAGGAATTGGACATAAAGCCAGAAGTGTGACGGGGAGTGAATAGTTGAAGAGAGCTACTAGAGCGAAGGGACCGGTCATGAGAAGAGTGGAGGTATGAGAATTTATCTTTAAGATAGGACGGAGAGTTAGAATCGAAGAGAATGGAGTATAGCATGCAAAGTGTCCGAATGTGCCTACGCTGCCGAATGGGGAGCCAGCCTAACTGGTTGCGAAACTGGGATATATGGTCAAATTTACGTAGACCGAACACAAATCTTATACAATTGTTAAGGAGCCGGTCCATTTTACTAAGGAGATCTTGGGAGACATTTGTGCAGCAAACGTCGGCGTAGTCGAAAATGGGCAGAACCAGAGATTGTACGAGCAGAGCCTTCGTGCTAGAGGGGAGGAAATGCTTAAATCGGTATAGTGCTCGTAAAGTTCCGGTAACTTTCCTACTCATTTCTTTCACGTGGTGACCCCAGCTTAGTGTGCAGTCGATGTGAAGCCCAAGGTTCTTCACATGAGGCGAATAGGACCTCACCGTCGAAGACGATAGGAGGCAGAGACGTCATGTCAAGTTTTCACATCACATCTTTTTTTCAAAATTTACACTAATCAAGTGTAAATTTTGAAAAAAAGATGTGATGTAGATCTTAATAAATACTTCCAACGAAAATTGGTTCGGACGGGATCGAACAAGTAGTTTTTGAGATATAGCACATTTTCAACAACCGCAAACATAACTTTGTACTTCATACAAACACTATGAAAAACAAAGTTATATTTGTAGTCAACAAAATATTGTGGTATTTTACTAAGTAGAAGTAAATGGATTCCCTAATTCAGTCAAAGTTGGCACGGAACCCTCAGTGCGCGAGTTCGACTCGCACTTGGCCGGTTTTTATTTTTCAAATCGGGCCAGTAGTTTCTGAGATTAGCGCGTTCATACAAACAAACAAACAAACAAACTCTTCAGCTTTATAATATTAAGTATAGATTCGAGTGGTTTCTATGTAAATCCGTGGTGGAGACCTATGTTCAGCAGTGGACGTTCTTTGGTTGATGATAGCTCTTCCTTCTCTGCAATGCTGGCATGGTTGACAGGGACAGCTACTGTTAAAACGCTGATGTTAATATACATGGGTGGCCTTAGGTTTTGTACATACGTGAGCAGCTTTAGACGTAGGCAGCCGGCCGCACGAAGTAGGTACCACATCGCCGGTTGTGTAAAACCTTTCTAGCCCCTTCATAATTGCGTTGAACAGCATGCTGTGAACAAAACGCAACATTCATTGATTTCACCAATCACATACATTGCTCTGATCCCAAAGTAAGTAGCCAATGCACTTGTGTTATGGAAATCAGACACAACGGTGGTACCACAGCACTCAGACCCGAGACAATATAGAAAATATCGTTTTTTACATTGACCCGACCGGGAATCGAACCCGGAACCTCACGAGATGGCGACGCTAGAAACCAGCGTTCTATCCACTCGACCACGGAGGTCGTCGAAATATTATATATAAGTTCTCTGAAGTCGGCGGTAGCTTATAATCCTGATGTTACATTAATCCTGCTGTCTACAACAGAACTGTGATTGTATCTTTACAAAGTAAGTAGCTGTTTCTTTAGATATCGAGATTTTAAGCCAGTTTCATAATCAGACAGACTTATTATCAGGCACTGTGACCAACGAAAAATTCAAATATTTATTCATTTTATTTTTTATTGCACTGACAAAACTAAAGTACAAATGGCGGACTTAATGCTTAAAGCATTCTCTACCAGTCAACCATTGGGTGAAGCAGAAACGATTGAGGCGGCGTAAAATAACACATAAAAGCAACAAATTAATTTTAAGCTACTAATATTAAGTATACAGGGTGTTGATTTCAATCCGAGCGGTATTTATAAAAACAATTTATGATCCCATATAGAACAGGTATGTGGAACCAAATATTACAAAATAATTAAACTGAAATTTTAAACGATTATTTTTTATGAAAACCTTACTGCGTTGTGGCGTCAGTCACTGCATTATGTTTACACTGTAATCGTAGCGGGCGCGAATCGCGTAGCACGCGGCAAGTAGGTACTAACTAGCGGTCAGTGCTGATTTCTCTTTATCTGCCGGGTACGTTATGCCCGAGTGTGTATGTTGCTATTTTTACCGACTTTAAGAATAAGCGATTTCACGTGTTTGGATTAGTTGATTCCAAATTTCCCTTCCTACTTTAATAGGGCTTAGGACCGACAAACATACCTAAAACTCATCTGTAACAAATTAAATTACCTAATCTTGATAAAACTCACGGGCAATCCATCAGAAATTCTGAAACTTTAACCCGAAACACTTAAATTTGAATCAATTAATGGCGCACTGGGTATCGATCGCACTGTTTTTCATTAATTTGAGCAATCAATCGAGAATCTATCGAACCTCAAACTCTAAATTACTACTACGAATTGAATCTTAATCTAGGCTAACTAAAGTCATCTGTACTGTACTGTAACTTTAACACAATTTGAGCCTTTAGGTGGGAATTGGCTTGGCTAATCTTTTGAAAATCAAAAGAAGTTTTAATGGTTTATGAATTTTTTAGTTATTATTTCTTAATGAGCAAAAGTCATGTAGGTAGGTATATCATTTTAACTCACTTCGGGAGTTCAAACGGAAATCGAACCCTGAGCTTTTGTCTAGATTTATGCTAATCCGTTTCAAAATAAAAAAGTACCAAGATTATTAAATGACGCGAGTCTAAAGTATTTTTGACGTAGTTAAAAATTTGGAATCAACTTATTTACATCGATTTATCTTTACATCTAGTTTTTTGTACATTTTTATTTACACTAACCTCAATAAATGATCGAAGTGTCCACCAGACTGAGCAATACACAGTCTGGCACGGCGTCTGGTGTTCCCTTTTAAACTGTTCAGCACAAAACGATTTTGTCAAACTAACTCGAATGCACTGACTATTCTCTGTCTTAGGTCATTAACGTTTGTTGATTCTTCGGTATACACAATACTTTCACCAAACATCCTTATAGCTGCACTCAAACTATTGTCAGTTATTGCATACAATCGCACCATTTCAACGAGTTCACCGTTAGAATAATTTTGCGTCATTTTCGCAAAACATGTTGCCTATGCGATGTTATTAGCACAACTGAGGTATGAGCGACGGGCGAGAACGAGATAGCGCGGGCTGGGCGATAAAAAGAGACAGCCGCTACTTCACCGCACGGCGCTATGGCGGGCGGCGGCGGGAAGCCTGAGCGGCGCTCACGCGCCAAACACAAAGGATTGCGGTGCCTTTGTGCTTTGTAGGTATCGCTCGTTCGCACGCAAGCCGGCGCGGTGTGGTGTCGGGGGCCTACTCTAAAAATCGCTAGGGTCTACTTTGAAAACCGTCATTATTTAATAAAAATAAAAAAATTTTTTCGAACTAATTTTTTTTTGTGATTCATGATCAGAACAAGGTACATAATCACCTCTGAAAATTCCGCTCGTATTGAAATCAACACCCTGTATTAAAATTAAAAATAAACCTACTTAAACATAGTTAAATTCATACAATTATCCATACATAGGCTAACAGAGATTATAATAGGGGAAACAAAGAAGGACAAACTTTATCAAGCATCACGTGGTATTCTCACTGAGAAAAAGCTCACAAATAGACTTCAAATTCAAATATAAGTGCGCTTCTCATATTAGAGCGACAGCAGCACGACTCCCTAATGTGAAGGGCTTAATACTGCTGTCATTTTATGTATGATATTGACAGCAGACCGTCGCGCTGCTAAAAACGCCTAAGTGTGAAAGCGCTCTTAGACGTCATGCCGTATGAAGTTATGTTCTCCAACCGATTTTTGGTAATGGTGACCCCTCTCAACAGAGATAGGCCAAGTACGGAGAAGATATTACAGTGCACTAGTGTGTTCGCAATACATAAGTGCACTGTCTGTTTATTCACTTTCATTAATTCGACTCCACGACTCCTACATGACCGATGAAAACTCAGACGCAGGACTGACGATTTAACGTGCGGGGTATCATCACTGGCAAATTCCTGACTCCGCGATGTTTGCGACAAAAATCAGCTTTTCTTTGCTAGTCGAATAATGTAAGCAATCTTATAATAACTTTTGCAATAATATCTTTAAATAAAATTCATTTACTATTTGATTTAAAAAGATCTCAGTGCTAAATGAGGATTTACCTATGTAGTCACTAATTTTTGAGTTAATGTTATGTATTTTAAAATGAATTATTTCAGTAAAAAGGATTGTCAAGATTGTTTACAATATTCGACAAGCAAAGGGGAACAAACTTTAGTCTATGACCTTTACGAAGAATTTTCAATATTATTTTGTTTTTTTTACAGGACTACATGCATATACTCCTCAAGAAACAGCTAGAGAAGCTAAACTACGATCTGGACAAGCCGAAAGGAATACACTTTACCTATTTCCAAAACGACCTCCGTGGTGTAGTGGCTTAGCACGCTGGTTTCAAGGCGTCGCCGCTCCGAGGTCCCGGGTTCGATTCCCGGTCAGGTCAATATAGAAATCAAAATCATCTATATGGTCTCGGGTTTGGGTGTTGTGGTACCACCGTTGTCTGATTTCCATAACACAAGTGCATTACCTACTTTGGGATCAGAACAATGTATGTGATTGGTGTCCAATTTTTATATTAAAAAAAAGACAGAAAAACCCAGAAACAAATTTTGGCTCGAGCTGGGATTCAAACCCGGGACTTCTTGGATAGCAACCGCTACATTAAAGAGGTAGTAAAGTATAAAGTAATGGATAGATAAGGCTACGAAAATCAATGAGAAACTTACTAGCTGTCATGTTCCAAATAGTCGTCATCCAAAACAATTTTGAGCACCTCACTGAAAAAAATACGAAAACAGAATTATACGAGTATGTTTGGTGACGACAGCTGCCAGAACATACGAATATTTAAGATTTATCTATTATTTGTCTTATTTCTTTTAATTCCTTTTGATCTGTTAGTGAAATATTGCTGTTTGTTAACTAATTTATTTTTCTCTAAGACTTCAGAAAACGATAGAGATAAGTTAGAGGGAATACGTACATTGTCAAAGATTTAAGAGTAGGATAGCAATATAGAGGGATTTTAAAAAGGAATGAAGATACCTATTAGTACCGGAGTTAATTATAGGATTGTTTTTTTTTTCTATCAATGGAAATAAGCTACAGCTGCTACAGCTTTCAAGTCCCGCCCGTGCGCAAATTTTTGGTTTCTTATTTCATCTTTATGAATATAAAACATGACACTGTGAGTGTTAGAAACATTCTAAACATAAGCTACAGCTGAACGAAATTTAATATTAAAATGCAATAAATCCACTTGCCCGACATCCCTTGGCGCAAAGCGTCTATCCTGGAACAGCTCGAATAGTACCGGTGCCAATATCTCGTGCATCCCTTGCCTGTACCCCACGTGCGAGTGAGACCGCGCCCAGAAGAAAAGGACACGCACCTGAAAGATATTCCACAGTTATTAGAATAGTTCGATACAGGATCGCTACCATGTACCTTTTTTCCGGGGTTCCGTAGCCGAATGGCATAAAACGGAACCCTTATAGTTATATCCAAGGCAAGTCAAAGTCTGTCTGTCTGTCTGTCTGTCCGTCCATATGTCACAGCCACTTCATTCTGTAACTCTAAGTGTAACAGTGTGATGCACTGTTGAAATTTGGTAGGCAGATGTATCCAGTTAACCGCTCTATGATTCTTATAAACAAAATAAAAAAATAATTATATTTAGGGGGGGGCTCCCATACATGAAACTAAAACCGTTTGTTTATAGCGGCACAGTTTAGGTAAGTTTTCATGAAGTCCGACGAGTCCAGTCAATTCATGTTTATATTTCACGGCCTTAAAAAAGTTGCAAGTTAAATTTCAGAAAATTATGTTTCACAGGTATTTAAAAAAGAACGAAATGTAACTGTGGCAGTAGGCAAGAACATGACTGTTTTTTATTTATTAGATCAATACGAGGAATAGCTGATTCAGAAGTATTTCGATAGGTCTATATTACGTTATCCAAACCCTATAAAATAGATCGATATGAGCTTGGCTGGCTATAGTGCCGTTGCGTAAGATGATGCCAAGAAAACATCTTAAATTCTAAGAGTTCTTAGTAATTATTGATTGCCAATTTGTGTTATTTAGTTAAAGTTCTTAACACACACGATAGATCATAGGCAAAATACGTAATTAAAATCTCGTAAAAAAATGACGAGGCATGCAATTTTAGGTAACACATTGTTTTACACGTAGACACACTTTTGACTACGTTCATACCTATATAAATAGTCCCCCTAGCCGATTTCGACTGCGGTGGCCAGTCACAACGACTAACCGACTGCGCGGGACATATTATAGTGCACAAGTGTGTGCGCAAACACAGGTGCACTCTCTATTCCTGTCACTCTCATAGCCCTCAGGGACAGCGAGCTGACACGACTGAAGAGAGATCAGGCGCGGGTGCAACGGCGCAACGTGCTTTGCGCCGTTGCTCCTGCGCCTGCCAACGTGCAGGCACGGGGGTGAAACACCGCCAACTTCCAAACTCCGAGCTACCTTAAGAATTTCTGAACAGAAAAACTCGGGTATATATTTTTGGCCCGACCCGGGGATCGAACCCGGGACCTCTGGCGCAGCCGTCGCTTTAAAGTGCGACCCTCCTACCGCTGCGCCACCGAGGCAGTTCATAGTGTGATCATACCTGATGGTATAATGTAGCCTAAGATCATAGTACCTAACAGCCAATTCACTCGCATTTTGAATGCGTCCAATTTTTTTTAAGCACTAGATTGGATAAAATTCATGCATTAATGTCGATTTTAGTTTGCAAACGTACCAGTATATCCTGAACATCTTTATCACGGAAATATAACTCATCTGGGAATGTCCTGACGACGTCTTGCAATATCACCGCTTTAAGCTCGTTATCACAGAAGTGTTGTTTCCATGCACTCTGTAAGAAATATGATAAAAGAGATTTAGTATTAAGCTTATTGCAGATTACGCCTTTTTTCAATATTGTTTTGATCAACGATAAACTACTGTGATTGGTTAGGGCACTAGCCAACACCAACCAATCAGAAAATTAGTTCCTAAGTGCCAAAAGAACTTATAAGTTGGCGCCACACAACTATGTATACGTAATGCCGTATGATTTTTTTGAGAATTTCTTCTATGACAAGTTACCACCTAACCAACTTAAAAAAATAATCGTTTGCACCTTGTCACTTGTTTGAAATGACGCTCGTTTTAGGGCCAATTTTACGAACGTCAGATAAGACTTATCCGACGAGAAGTCGAATTCACCAACGTCAGATATTAAATATTCGTCGAATACAATACAAAACGCCTAATTTGAAAATATCACCTATTTGTCGGCATTTACGCAAATTTTAATTTAAAATTGTTTATTTTATACTTTTCGGTCGGATAAGTCCTATCTGACGTTGGTAAAATCGACACTACATAAGTATATAACGACCTATTTTAAAATGATATTTATTTACGTAAATTGTTGACAAATAAGTGACATTTTCATCAAATAGGCGTATTGTATATTATTCGACGAATATTCCTTATCAGACTTTGGAAAAATTAGGCCTTAGTGTCGTGAGTGCAAGCGATTTTGGTTTGAAGGTGGTAAGGCGGCGGAGACCTGAGTCGTACTTTCTTTTAATGAATTACCTCATCATTTTGCGAAAGTGGATCATCACCCAGCACAGCTCTCGGGTCCATAGAAAGTTTTGACTTCAAGTCATTGTAGAAATTACGATGTGTTTTTATACTGAAAAGAAAAAAAAAGAACAAATCAAACATGCAGATATGTCGAATTCAGTTATTTATTAAATGGTGTCAACATATTGATACACAAAACATAAGATCAGGGGACAGATTCTCGCGCCAATCGTACTTTTTTCGTTTGGTAATTAGATTGCTATTAGTTTAACCGTTTTACCTAAAAAATCAAGTAAAAAACCTACTGCACGCACGAAATCTATATAGTATATTGTATAGAAATCGTGAAAATTTTCGACTAACTATCGGTGAATTTTGTTCGTAAACGAACTGCACGAGAATCTAAAATAAGTATTTAAGTATTATATCTATTGTCTGGCACCCATAACACAAGCTTTGAGTAGCTTACTTTGGGACTAGATGGCGATGTGTGGGAATGTCCAAAGGATATTTATTTAATAAGTATGCCGGGTGTTTACACAATATTATATATATGTGTAGGAAAATGCCTTTTTTATCCCTATGAAAACATGTTTAACTGTAAAAACGTAATCAGTTTGGCCCAAGTAATATTTTTTCCTCTTATATGCTGATAAAAATATTGCGCCCACAAAAACACGGCGTAAAAATCTAAACTAATAATTTTGAATAAAAATGGTATAGATAGGGCATTGCTATATGGCCTATTGACTTAATGCTTAAATCATTCTCTACCAGTCAACCATTGGGTGAAGCAGAAATGATTGAGGCGGCGTCAAGGAACACAAAAAAACAAAAAAAAAATTTAAACTACTTATATACTCACATAAATAATTAAAAATAAACCTTCTTAAACATACTTGAATACATACAAATATTCATACATAGGCTAAAAGAGATTATAATAGGGGAAACAGAGAAGGACAAACCTTAACTATCAAGCATCACATGGTATTCTCACTAAGAAAAATCTCACAAATAGACTTCTTGAAAGAATACTTAGACAATGAAATCTTGATGGTATCAGGGAGGGAGTTCCAGAGTCTTATAGCACTGGGGGTGAAGGAGTAAGAGACATAAGCGGTCTTGTGAAGCAGTTTCATTATATTTGTCGTGTTGCCCTGCTTGAGATGGAAATAGTTTTGTACTTTTAGACTTTTTGTACCTGTTAAACTTCTGATATTAGGAAATTCTATCTTCAGTCGAGGAAATCCTATCTCTGTTCAAGGTTAGCAATCTACAATTGTTGCATAAAGGGAAAGGTCATAAGTCCGTTTATGTATTACCTTTTGACAATTTCTTCTTGAGCTGATGGTAACGCATGCAGCATGATTGCCCAGGCCAAACTTCTGGGCCTCACCAGCCTTAGCTGTAGCGCAGCTTGCTTCAGTGCTTCGAGCGTCCATTCTTCTGGGAGGAAACTGAGAAAAAAATATCCAGCTTATGTAGCATTAGGAAAATCTCCTATTTTTATCAAGATAGATTGGTTTACAGGGGTACAGTTTATAGGTTTGGGGAGAGCATCTGTATGTCGGTTTAGCTTTAAAATGATATAGCAAATAGCTGAAATAAAACAGAATGACAGTTGGAAGATTCAGAAGTGTGGCATGGGATTGTCAAGAAAATAGCAGGAGAGATCTAAATCATCAGAGTGCAAACAATGGTGAAAGATAATGAAAATTAAAACATGTTTTTTATTTTATTTTATCCATGAACAATGTTAATTTTGTCACTCTTTGATAGACTTACTAGCATTATGGATCCTACTTACTTATTTGATTGAAAATCACTAGGTAACTAATAAAATTAGAACAGATACAGAATATGTTAGTAAAATTTTAACCAAAGTTAACAATAAATCATTAACATTGTTTACACACCAGACATATGCTTTGATTAAATTCAGATTCAATCAAAACAATATATTACATAGTGATTTCTCATCACAGTAAAAATAAAGAGAAAATCAAGTAAACTACTCACTTATAGAAATAACAATAAGTACTCTCCAGACAACTCATATCTATTTATTTACTTTAACAAGATTAAATCTTGCACCTTGATGTAACTCGGATACGAGTATATAATAAATTGTACCTTGAACAAAGAGAAACCACAAAGTCTCTCATTCATATATATTTATTATTATCTATCAGTAACATGTGTTTTAATAGTATAAATACTTACTCGTAGTCTAAGATTTCAAAAGTGCTTTGCGAAGGAGAACTTGAAGACCCGTCGGATATATTATTTTCCTGTGACAGTAAAATATAACTAATTAGCAATAATAATAAAAACAAATGAAAAAACAATCGTTAAAACTAACCATGTTGTTTAGAGTTTGTTAATTGATATCAACATTTTAAAACATAAAAGTTTGATGTAAATTAAAGAATATCATCACTGCAATCGCATGGAAAGATTACAATTCGGAAAACACGTAATTTAAAGCGATTTTTTTAAGTTTTCGTTCACAATCTCATGCACCACTATGAAATGTCAAATGATGTTCTATGGCACTTGTTTGACGTTTTTCGTATGATTTTGACATACGTTCCTTTTTTCAAAATTAAAGTAAGAATGGGACTTTCTATTGAAAGATCATCGATTTTTACATCAATCGATATGAGTTTATATTTGTCAAGTACCCACACTCATTATATAAAATTGGACACGAATCACTTACTAAAAGTAAATAAAAATGCAATTAGTGAAGGCCGAAGGGTGAAGATATAAATCAGCAGGTTACCGGTACCGAACGACTGAGACTGTCGGTTAAAAGGTTATCGTTATAGTGCGACCAACTGAAGAATTACAGAATGGTGGCGCCACGATGAAAAAGGTTACCGTCTATTACATAAAAAAACAAGTTCTGGCTTTTTAATACTTGCGGTAACTTCTAGATAAAAAAATTCAAGAAGTATTCATTTTTACTTTATTGCACAGCCAAGGCGGTATTAAAGCTGAATAGCATTCTCTATCACTTATGGATTCGATAGAATTGACATGTGGACTATTTTGTTATCAGTTATCTATGTTTTATTATCAGTGAAGAAAGTAATGTGTAGAAAACAAAAATTGATGAAATTAGTTACTTATTAATCAATTATTTTTTTTGATATCGTCGTTATCATTACTTAGTAAAAGATAATTCACAAATAAATCAAGACGCCTATTAAATATTGCTTTCGAGAGAGAATAATGGCCACACGGACTTGTACCGGCAACAAAGATATTTTCAAAGTGACAAATGTACGTACTCTGTGTGTCTGTCCGTCCATATGTCACAGCCACTTAATTCTGTAATTATAAGCATCACACTATTGAAACTTGGTAGAAAAATGTGTCCTGTAAACCGCTTTACGATTCTTATACAAAAATAACGATATTTAAGGGCTCCAATGCATGAAACTAAAACCGTTTTTTGCGTTTATGAAATATGATTTATATCACATAGTAATTAGACATGCTGCTAGGGTTGTACTTCAGATTTTAAGATCCTAAAATATGAGTATAATCTATAACCGGTCGGAGATTTTCTCGATTGATTGGTAGTTTGTATTAAAATCAGTTCAGCCGTTTTAACGCGATGCACGGAAAGATAAACATCCAAAAAATAAACAGAAAACAATTCAAAAACTGTTGAAACATGTTTTTTTTTATCGATTCTTACTATTCCCAGTTAATTCATTTTCGAATATCTTCTATGTAGGTACTGAGTTTTGACTCTCTTTAGCTTTATTCCATTAACGTTTAACGTTAAATGCGCAAAATCTGAAAATTGGTTGATTGGATTAGAATTACTACTACTGGCATTATACATTGTGCCTTCGTTATTTTGCAAAACCGCGAGCGTTTAATAATGCCGAGTCATTATATATAATTCCACAACTATTCATCTACAATTGAAATGCATTATACATAATACCGAGAAAATTGCAGAATTTAGTTCTTTTTCGTACCACTGGTGTCGCTATTGAGCATAATAGAAAAATGGTGTCAGTAGAAGAAACATATGTCAAAATGTGTATAGATAGTGAAAATACACAAACACACAATATATTATGTATAATGACTTGGCATTATACATTTTGCCTTCGTCATTCTGCAAAACCGCGAGCGTTTAAAAAACTGACAACGCCATATGTACACGGCGGAATTATACGCTTTGCCTGCAACAAATACAACAATCGCCAAATTGGTACTGACTAATAATTAGTGGTGTGCCAAGGCCCGGAGTCAGAACACTGTCTTTAACGAACACTAGAATATTGTATTGTTGTCGATTTTTTTAAAGCATTCCAAAATATTGCGATTTTAATGAAATAGTCAGTCGTGCTGAGTTAGAAGCATATCACTAGTTTGTCAATGCAGGTCGGTTCGGGTACCTGGCGCTTTATGTCCCCTGTACTATCCCCTTACCTTAGACACTGCGTTTGTGAATAACATAGAAAGGGTTATCTATACTAATATTATAAAGCTGAAGAGTTTGTTTGTTTGTTTGAACGCGCTAATCTCAAAAACTACTGACCCGATTTGAAAAAAAAATTTTACGTTGGATAGTCCATTTATCGAGGAAGTCTTTAGGCTATATAACATAAAGATACGACTCATAAGACCATAGCAGAAATGAAAAATGTTGCGAAAACGGGAGAAAGATATTCCTTTTCAGAGCTTCCGCTGCATACGCTGCGGAAACCACTTAAGTTACACAAAAATCATGTATGACAGGATTGTTCAACATTAGGAGTTCTATAATAAAGTCCGCAACAGCATATGTCTATCTTTTATGGTTGACTTACTACAACCTTTTTTATATTCATAAATTTGTAAAAAAATAATGCATTATTTTTAGAGGTGTATTATACACACAGGTATTTATTCTTATCAAAATAAATAGATTCATCATCACGAGCATTTCATTAAGAACCAAGTTGCCCTTTATATCATTTGATTTCAATAAATATTTTAGGAGCTATCACAGTTTTAACATAACTCCTCACCAAAATAATGTTCGCAGCTTAAGTACAACGTGCGCTTGCGTTAATATATTATAAAGCTGAAGAGTTTGTTTGTTTGAACGCGCTTATCTCAGGAACTGCTGGACCGATTTGAAAAAATATTTCTGTGTTGGATAGCTTATTTATCGAGAAAGGCTTTAGGATATAAAACATGACGCTGCGACGGGAGAGGAGGGAGCAAACTCAAAACGCGCGGACGAAGTCGCGGGGGACCGCTAGTAGATATAGAAAGAGATTAAGAAAGAATAGAACTAGAGTTGTAAGTCATAGCATACTTTGAGTATTTAGTTTAAGTGCGAATTTAGTGCGCCAGCTTTTGAAGAATTATTGTGGGAACTAAACGTCCTATAATCTGAAGTTGATATAAATCATGTTCTTCTTACTTAAATAATAATTACCATACATTTGTATTTTAATAAGTTAAATTTCAAAACATTAAAAAAATCTATATAGTTGATACAAAATACGAAAATACGCTTTTACCTCTTAACTTTTTTTCTGTTGTCACAGAAAAAAAGTTAAAAGGTAAAAGCGTATTTTCTTACACCTCCAAACGATTGCAAGACTGGATATAATATCGTATTTTTTACTTTTATTATTATTTTTTATTTTTATTGTACTTTTCCACATATTTTCCAGTTTCTTACACAGGATGCGGACGATGCTAATACACTTATATTTTTTTTGGAAAACCATAATTAATACTAATATCTTTCAAAAAGTTACTACGGAACGATGTATACCGGTAGGCAACCGAGCGTTTTAGTGCCTACTACGGAAGGCTGACAACACTAGTTAGAACTTTAGAATTGCTACTGAGTCGATTAAATAAATAAAAAATATCGATAAAAAACACGCTTGACTGACGGTCGCCATCCACGACCGTTTTAATAAAAACGAGCCTAATTATGCGTGTTCAAAAATAAGAATAGTTTTTTTGACTTCATCTCTATACATTTTGAAATAATTTAATAGAAGTAATATCGAAATATACATACGTGTGGGAAAAACATTTGTTTTAAAAAACAAAAACTATCGATTCTAGCTAGTGCCACAACAAAAGCCAGAAAAAAGTTGTGGTACAGCCCTATTACTGCGTAACAAAAAAAGGCTGACCTAACGAAACGAAACGAAATGGCGAAATGGTTCCTTCCTTTTCTGTGGATCTATGGATCTTTCTCTTTTTAGTTCACGAATGCTCTCGCTCGTCGCATATTTGTGATTTAGAGTGCGATACAGTTTTTGAATAGCTTTTTAGTATATTTTGCAAGTTAGTGACTAGTGTCTACCCATATGTGTTGTAAATGTTTTCAAGCACGATCGCTACAATGGACTCTAACATATTAACCGTTATGGTGGGAACGCGAGCAAGATCTCAAGCGCTGAATGCCTTCCGATTGCGATGACCATAAGCGACAGCGGGAACCATGATCGCCAATTTACCGCTTCTCTTCGCGAATGGAAACCCGACAGCGCTGTCGAAGATTAACTCTGAGGAATTGGAGAAGTTCATTACTTTCATGGTGACATGTTCCTGGGGCCACGATACTGCCAAAGACATCCGCCAGCCGCCGTGGTGGCCTGCGGACGTCGAGTTCTCGCACCCGTTCGTGAGGCCGGCGGAGGTACCCAAAGACTGGGAGGAGAGGCTAAAGGTCCTCGTCAAAAAATGCTACGACTTCCACAAGAGCACATTTCTGCTGGTGTTCTCGGCGCAGCTGGCCAGGTACCCCCGCAACCGGCTCAGGTATGTCGACAATCGCGACCACACCACGTCTCTCTATTACAGACCCAGTGGCCGTCTTCTTGTCACATTCAGAAATGAAAATATCTTCTACGATAGAGATACAGTAATTGATCTCGATGAAGTTCAGTCCAATCCGGCTGATATTTATCTATGTGATAGCTGTGACAGCCACTTTGACAATCTAGAACTATTAAAAGCACATGAGAGGCTGTGTACTAATGAAGAAGAATCTTGTGGTGGTGGTCTAAGTGATTTTATTGCAGCATTAAAATTACAACCAGTTGGAGAAAAAGCACAGGCTTCAACAGGAAAAGGCAATGCGAATGAAATAAAGCCGAAAAACATAAGAAGTGCTGCAAATATTGACCGTGGTCCTCCATATCCGTTCTCATCGCTGGCATACCTGAGAAATATGAAAACCAATGTGCAGCGAGACACCAGCTATTCCAGAGATCGAATCGAAAGGTACTGTTGTACACCTTTATCCCTTAGTAAATCCGTAGTTAGCAAAAGTAAGAATCAACAATTTCCAGTCCGTTACAGACGGCCTATAGACTACTGGCATAGGAAACACACATTTCCTGATCAGAGAAAGAAGAAAATCCTAGGATTAACTGGTCAACTGCTGCTACTGAAATGCAAGCCAATCACTGTTAATGTAGAAAGAATGTCTCTGAAGAAGATAGAGGAAAGTATAGATCAAATGAGAAAGGAGGCCGAGAAGCATCGGCTGGAGGACAAAGATATAATATTCGTGGATTGTGAGGAGCCTGTGTATAGCGAGGCGCGCGGTTTCGACCCGCTCAAGCGCGTGGCGGCGGACTGCGAGGTCATCGATCTGTGCTCGGACGACGAGAGCCCGGTGAACGAGAACTGCGACCCGCGCGCGGGGGTGGCGTGCGTGATGCGAGGCGGGGCGGTCCTAAGGCGCACGGCGGCGACCCCTCTGCTGCTGCCGGCGGAGCCCTGCGGAGCACGCCAGCGGCCCCTGTCGGCCGCCATCCTGCAGCCCCACCCCGTCATCCTTATCGCGCACACCCTCAACAGCAACAACTTACAGACTATATCCCTAGAATGACTTTTACATTGATTCGATCGTTAGGTTAACTGATTTATTTATTAACTGACTTTACTGATTAAACATTTTAATGTTCAGTGTAATGTTTCATTTCAGACTGTGTGTGATTTTTGGTGAACGACAAAATGGCGAACGAAAAGATCTATTTTATGTACCTTTGTTGAAATGATTTTGTGTACTCTACTTGGATATATATGCTTATTTCTATATTTGTTAATTTGCTTTTGTACATTTATTGAGCACGACTTTCCAGTTAATGCATATTCAAACTGGGTGGCGCGTTGACAACAACATGGCGCCCAAGTGTAACAAAATGGCTGACTGTAAGCTAACCTGATACTCGGTCTGCTGTGATATAATGTATTATATTAAGCCATTTCAGCATGTAAAATAGTTCTTAAGTAGCATAATTTTACGTTTTATAATTAGTTTTAGTTGCCAATTTAATTACATATTTAATTTCGTTTATAATGTCTTCCAAGACATTTATTGTACATTTTATATTCATTCATACGAAACTGACTAGCACTAAATTAAAAAGTTCTATTTATTATTTGTTTTTTACGGCACCTTTCTAATAATACCTTAATATTAATTCGAGCCGGATGATATTTAAAACTTTGTTTGCGCATGGCATTTCTCACAAGCTGTGTGCGTGTGGCATTTTATATCGTGAGTAGGTTTTTTTTTCATTCTCGTATCTCCGCCACAAAGGAACGTCTGTGACCAGGTGCACTACTGCGTGCTGCTATCAAGAGTCTTTTTTTAGGTGTTGGGTGTAGTATTGGTATAAATGAACTACGAAAAGTGAGGTACAAGACGAGTTTTTTTCTGTCTTCTCCATTAAGAAATCCTTCACCATTTAAATATTCGTGTAAATAAAAAAAACAAAGTCTTCTGCAAACAGAAAAAAGTTAACGTTCTTTGGTAGAACGTTGCGTAATGTTCGACTGGTCAGACGATAAATCGACCAACTCGAACTTAGCTCTTCATTGAATATCCAAGTTGGTTCAACGTTATCGCGGTTCCATTTGCCCGTTGTGACTCATACTAAATTCGATGGTCGGCTTTCTGCGTTTCTACTGGACTTTGCTATGTTTTATTTATTTATTGGTGGTGATGTGATTCGACTGTCGTATGTTATTTTTGTTCTGCCGCGTCGTTTGTGATAAGGATTTCGATTAGTTTCTCAATACCTCTCTCGCTATTATCAGTAGATTCTTCAATGTTCTTCAGTGAATCTTATGACCTCCTACTGCTGCTAGTTTTTTTTTAATATATTTATAAGGTATCAAGTATTATTCAACCAAACTGTGCGTTCTTTGAATATTGTTTGTTCTTTTTTCTCCTATTGCTGTTTGAATATGGCTTCCTCGTATTTTTCTTTATTTATTACCATCACTATTTGGGATCTCGAGTTCTTCATGTTTCGTATTTTTTCTCTTTCTAAATATCTATGTATTCTTTAATTTCTGTATTTTACACATTACACTTTCTTCTCATAATATTTTTAGCATTGCTGACGTATAATATAGCTTGCTTGGTTCAACCAAGCAAGCTAATTAAGACGGCTAGAATTCAGTTGGTGGACAATTTCCTTAGACTGGAAAGAACGCGAATTTTTTCACGCGTTTTGGCACCGTAATTTGTAATTCGTCTACTTTTAATGAGTTTCTTTCAGTTTTGTGGTGTCATTGTTGTGTTTTTTCTAAAAGTATTACTGATTGTGGGGTTTTAGCTATTACGTTATAATCTTGTAGGAAATTAGTTTACCTTTTATGATGAGGCGTAAATTATTCCTCCTTCGAAGCGGCAATCATGCTTATCGGCTCAAGAATTTCACTCAGCGATCTAGATAAACACAGTGAATTGTGTTCAGTTTGGATATAATATGATTTTTTTTACGCTAGTTTCGTTTCAAAGTGTGTGATCGATCATGATTAACAACTAAGTATGGAGATATGGATAGTTTTTCTTCCAAACTTGTCAGTTTAAATTTTATCTCTTAATATTATGAGTCATTTTCCTACTATGCTTCGATTTTTTACTTACGCGACTAGAATAGAAGAGGGATTTACATAACTTCATCTTGTTTTCGAATTACGAATGTATTTATGATCGATCACTGTGGATCGCGTGAATATATGAATTTCATCAAGGGGATATTTTCTTGCAAAAATAAAAATGCTTCATTAATTTCAATAATTTAATAGGAAAACATACATTTCAGCAAAATATATGGTCTATGAAATCATATATCCTCATTACTAATTCTGTGGTGCGAGTTTAGAGGTCGGCGGCTTTCTTCGTCGGATCCATAAATAACTTCTTCATCCGAGTCGTTGATCATAGAGAACGCGGGGTTGTCTTTGGTTATGGCCGTTTCTGTGGGCAAAAAAATATTATTCAAATATTTGTAGAGTTTCACTGGAAATAAATATAATCGATGAGACGATTTTAAGGCGTTTACGCAAGTGAAGTGAACTGAAGTCGAACGATTGACGTTTGTGCACGATACGTGATTTCGCTAATCAAGTTCGAATAAGTGAGAAAAGTTATACAAATAAACTTGCTTTAGTCAGCGCTTTATCAACTGAGTCGGACCATACGCACTTACGGGCGTGCACGGCGCTGCACGTCTAGTGTTGTGTAACTCTGCCTACCTATGCTCTTTGCTGCCACAATTTATGTTGAATATTTAGGGAACCTTGTTGACACCACCACTCCTACTTCTAAGTTTTTCGTTAATTTTCTTTCTGATGTGAATTGTTCCAAGAGATTATGATGAATTATCTCTATTGTTATTTATTGCATAACGATAGACAAAGAAGACTCGCTTCTCACGACTAAGTTGCTAATGCACCGACTAAACATGACGTTTAAGAATATTGCGTCTAAAGTTTGTCTATACACTGAGATAGCCTTACCATGTATAGAGCCGCCTCCAGGCGAGAACAGATATGCAAGTATATACATCTTGAAGTTGAACAGTCCGTACAACGCCATGAAAGGCGCAGACGTGTCGTAATGGACGCGCGGCTGGGAGGCCCAGTGGTCCTGCAGAGCTGCGGGGCCCCAGCCCTGGGCGGCCAGGAGTGCGGTGATGACAGTCACCGTACCTACCACTATGGAGAGGCACCTGAGTCTTATATCTGGAAGAAAGGTTTTTTTAAGGACTTGCTGGTCAATAATAGTGAAAGCGCCTTTCAATGTTTAAGGCCGATAACACACAATTTTTAAAACTATTCGATTCGCTTGCGGGCCCGTTTTTTAAAGGTGTGTATCCATTAGAGCAGCCTCGATTTGAAGCAAACCGAGGCTCCTCACTACGAGCCATAGGCTCGAGGCACTTTGCGGACTAAGGTATACTTATTATGTCGCCTCACTTTGATCCGAAGCCAGTGTAAAGTGACCTAAAGCGACACTCCCGACTCCACCAAGTGACTACTCAGACTAAGACCCTTTATACGCTGCGACTTTTAGCATCGATGCAGTTGTGCGTAAACGCGCTTCAGCATCGCGACTGACGCAATGAACAGATGTAATTCAGCATCAATGCAGTCGCGCGTTAGCATCGATGCAGAAGCGCGACTGCATCGATGATAACGCCCGTTATAATCGATGCAGTCGCCAAAATTCGGTACATAATTTGTCAATTTCCAGCTTCTGCATCGAGACTGTATTGATGTTAACGCGCGTTAGCATCGCAAGTGTATCGATGCTAAAAGTAGCGCAGTGTGTAAAGGTTGACATTTTGCGACTGCATCGATGCTAACGCACGTTAGCATCGCTGGTAAAAGTCGCAGTGTGTAAAGGCATATTTGAGCGCGCCAAAAAAAAAACCGACAAAATATGGCTCGGCTCGCGGCAACGAATTTGCTTAAGGCGCGGCTTGTGCCTCAGGTTGTGGAAGCGTCTCCACTCGTCCGGCCTCAGGAGGCCGACTCTCGCGGTAATCGAACTTTTTTAGTGTGGTAATTCGATTGCGAGTTTTACTGTTTAACCTCAACAATCAAGTAAAATATCTACACGTAAAAAAACTATCACACGAACAAAATCTAAATACATAGAAATCGTGACCTTTGGCACAGAACATTCATAAATACATACAGCTTACGTTCCATTTATAGAAGTAAGGAAAATGAATAGTTTTAATTAAATTGAAACTGACTATCAATAAAATTAATAGGTCATTAGCAAGATGTCACTTTAAGGAAATAATGAACGAGTAAAGGATTTGGTACACTGGTTGCAGTCTGCCACAGTGGGTCGAAACAGTAATACGAGGGACATAGACGTTTTCTTTGACAAATCGTATTTTTTGGATGCCGATCGATAGGCTTTTAGACACTCGTAAAGACATGTTAATAACATTTTTCACTAAACCTAATAGTTTGGCCATAAAAAAATAATTTGTGTTTTTTTTGTATGAAACAAGACCTAAAGTACTAAATAACTCCCAGGAACTGCTTGACCGTGCCTTATAATGACATAGCCACTTGACTGTCCGCGCTGTCAGACTATGATGTGGGAAAACTGTCCGGCGATATCGCGCGACGGTTGCATGATATAAATCGCGCGACGTGTCGCGCGATAAAAACGATTATATAAAGAAAAGTATAGTTGTGATTACGAAAACAAAAATACTGGTAGATAGGTAATAGTTATAAATATATAAAAAGTTGAAAATATGTACTTACTATACTATAATATATACTATACTTAATATTTATATATATACTATAATTAATACATACTTTTCAAGTGGTGGGCACTGTAGTACCACGGACAGTTTACCGTAAAAAAGAAAATGGCACTGTAGTGCCATTGGACTGCTGAGCGGTTAGGTTGGCATAAGTGCATTGTGCACTAACATCCTAATCTATTTTTAGCTGCTCCAAACAGCAATTTTGCCTGTTAAACAGTTCGGAAAAAAAAATATTTTTAATAGTCCTATTATGGGATTATAATTACAATTCTAAGAAAAAGCGTCGATTAGGGTACTAGGAACTAATTACGTAGTTAGTCTTATTTTTTTTGTACTATCAGAATCTTTTAAAACCTTTTTTTTGTTATTATCGGATGACTTCAAAGTAAAAATGATGTCAGGTAATTAGGATATTAAAGAGACAATGGGATATTAAGGGTTGGGGGTAAGTAACTTGGAACTTTGTAATATAATGAAGGTGTATTCATTTTAAAAATTAGTTTGTGCAGTGTAACCTTACCAGTAACACTGAACTTGATTTGTTATCTATTACTTACAATTACCATGGAGGCCATTGTGAATAATTTAGATTTATTCGTAATCTTCAGGGAAACGTTGGAATCTTTGACAGACAGTGAAAAGTTATATAATCATCTTATGCAGAAAATGGGACGAGAAGAAAACAGTGTTACATTAAAAAAGTTTTGCCCGTGTTTTTGTGGTAATATTAATAGTAGGTGGACAAAATCCCATCGATCATTTCCCCAATTTTTTAGAAGAAATGGAGATTGGTTAGAAACCCCAATTAATTGGCCACAAATTATAAATGAAGAAAATATTGAGCACAATATTGATCCAGTCATTAAACATGTAGAAGAAATACCGTCTAGTATACAGGAAAATATAGAAAATCTGCCACCATCTACAGAGAATGCTTCCACTTCTTCTTTTATCCCGAGGAAACCGTTTGAAGAACTAAGCTCAAAGCAGAAAAGAAGACGTGTAGCACGTATAAGCGAGTCTTATTCTCCGGAAGAAATACACGCGGCTACAACACAATCATTAAAGACAAGTGGAAGCGAACAAATAAGTTTGATAATTAAGCATTTCCAGAACATCTAGAAGATATTGCAAAAGTGAGGAGCTGTTTATATAGCAAGACTAGTAAAGATACAACATATTATCCCATGCAAGCATTGGCTATACTAGTTTCATTAAAATTATCAAAGTGGCAATATATTAGCTTGAGAGAATCTGCCAGTGAACAAGGAACGGAATTGTATCCATCATATCACAAAATAAAAATAGCTAAATTAGAATGTTACCCAGCAAAAGAAGACATAATTTTAACCGATGAGGGGGCTTCTATCAAGTTGCAAGCCTTACTAAACCTAACCGCGATCAGACATTTACAAGCTGTTGAAATTAATACAGAAAATAAAGAAGATTTTAAACTAATTAGCAAGTGCGGGTTTGATGGGGCTGCAGGCCAGAGTAACTATAAACAGAAAAATACTGATAATTATGACGATTCAAGTGTTTTAATGGCCAGTTTAGTACCTATTAGGAGCAGGTAAAACCCCAAACCATTATCTCTTTATTTGTATAATTAATATCCTAATAACCTGACATCATTATTACTTTAAAGTCATCCGATGATAACAAAAAAAAATGTTTTAAAGATTCTGATAGTACAGAACAATGTAGACTAACTATGTAATTAGTTCCTAGTACCCTAATCGACGCTTTTTCTTAGATTTGTTATTATAATCCCATAATAGGATTATCAAAAATTTTTTTTTTTCCAAACCGCTTAACAGGCAAAATTGCTGTTTGGAGCAGCTAAAAATAGATTAGGATGTTAGTGCACACTGCACTTATGCCTACCTAAGTCATTATAAGGCACGGTCAAACAGTTCCTGGGAGATATTTAGTACTTTAGGTCTTGTTTCATACAAAAAAAACACAAATTATTTTTTTATGGCCAAACTATTAGGTTAAGTGAAAAATGTTATATAACATGTATTTACGAGTGTCTAATGGACTATCGATCGGCATCCAAAAAAATACGATTTGTCAAAAAAACGTCTATGTCCCTCATATTACTGTTTCGACCCACTGTGTGCGGTCCGGTTTGTATAATACAGGGTGTAAAAAAAGTGTGTGTCAACAACCACCCCCTTAAACTTGGCTCGTATTTTATTTTTACATTCTGTATAGCAAAAGAAAAACCTTATTTAACAGATAAAATATCCCTAAAATTAAAACAAGGTATAAAAAAGCACTAACCAAAATCAAGGTTAAGATTCGCGTCTAGAATACAGGGAAATAAAAACAAAATCTTCTTTTTTTAGTATATTTTTCTTAAATAAATAAAAAAACACTTCTTGACTGACAACCATACCTTGAATTTGGGTCGTGCTTTTTTTTACACCTTTAAGTATAGAACGCAAGCGGGCAATTTCGTATAGACCAGACCGCAGACTGCAACCAGTGTGTAAAATCTTTTAATCCTCATTGAGTCTTCAGTAAAAGTCTGATTCAGTAACTGTTGATTCTTGCATGGTGTTAACTAGTCTCCTAATAGGACTTCTTACAATCGCTTTGACCTCGGTACAATTTGATATTTTTAATTATCATTATCTCAAAGATCTAGCCAAGAAATTATTTTTGAAGAGTGGTCTATCGCTAAAATCTTTGTACAAAAAAGAAACTAAATAGAATGAAACAGAATCAGCAAAACTGATTTCGCAAGTAGGTCGAGGGCACGTGAGGTTATTCAGTTTGCAAACTAGGGGAATAATGCAGTATGATGCTTGTGTCAATACATTAAATTGTTGGGTAAGATTTGCTGTAGTTTACTTTAGATATTTCGTTGATTCTATTATTCTGTTGAAAAATTTAAGAGTATATTGATATTATTGAATAGATGGTAACATTGTCTGATATGATACGTAATATAAACCTTATATCATAGACAAAGCAAACGCGCTTCGCTTTATACTCTATGCTTATTCTAGTTTCTTCTCTTTCTTTCTGATGGGAATGAAAAGAGACCATAGACGATTTTGTTTATAGTTAGTATAGTTTCCGGATAAGAGTAGCCAATGCGCTAAGTACTAATGGATATAGATAGAACATTATAATTGTGGATAGTGACTTACGTGTTAATGACCTCTAATAACAAATATATTGGTCAACTAATTAGGTAAATCGAAGAGTCGCTTAAGATACTTACCAAAGAAAGGCATATTTCTCAGGTCACTATACGCTTTTACGATGAGAACGAGTAGATATAGGAAGTATAATGTAATTGCACTGAAGAACATGATTTTCACGATCTGAAAAATATGAAATAATTTTAAAATCCTTCACTAAGATGAAAAAAGAAACCAAAAATTGCACACGGGCGGGAATCGAGCCAGCAACTTTCTGGCTAACCGGGCCAAACGCTCTTCCAATTGAGCTACCGTTCCGTCGGTCCGACCGGGCGAAATTTCTAGTCTCTTACGAATACTTACGTCATTACGCGTGTCGTCTGTGGATGAGCGTTTGGCCCGGTTGGCCAGAAAGTTGCTGGTTCGAGTCCCGCCCGTGCGCAGTATTTGGTTTCTTATTTCATCGTTTGAATATAAAATATGACACTGAGTGTTAAAAACATTTTAAACTATTTAATATTCTTGTTTCAGATAGGTACTGTTGATGCCCCAAACTGACAAAGGCCTTGATCAACTGTATCAATTAATCAAGTATTAAACTAAAACCGGGTTATTAAGTGCAATATCTATAGAAAAATAGCTTATCATATAATGTACGTAGAGCCTAACTGAAATCGAGTTTTTACTTACTTGATAATTAGGATTCATCATATAATTGAATGTGGGGTCGTAGAAGGCGTAGTACTTTTGCCAGACTGTGATCACCATGGCCGGCGTCCACACCAGCGCCACTACTATCACTTTAAATAGGTAGAACGATACGAAACTCCTTTCGTTCTGGAAATAAATGGCTCAAATTATTAAAAGTACCTACAATCTACATACATGACTTAGATTTTATGTACCCAATATAAAACTACTTTGTGGTCCTTCGACCCGGATAAAAACACTTAGTTGTGACTCGCTTTCATGAAATATGTATTATTTTATATGATTATTACAAGAGGAACTTCGAGCCGAATATTAAACAACCAATGGTTGTAACCTCCCAAAAATGCTGTAAATCATGGGCCGAAAATATAATACTAATAATAAATAAATATCCTATGGACATTCGCACACATCGCCATCTAGTCCCAAAGTAAGCTACTCAAAGCTTTTGTTATGGGTGCCAGACAACGGATATAATACTTAAATACTTTTTGTTTGTAAATACATACATGATATACATAGAAATCACCCAGACCAATACAAACAGACATGTTCATGGACACAAATGTTTGTATTGTGCGGGGATCGAACCCGCAACGCGTAGTAGGCGATTTCTCGACCACTACACCAGACGGGTCGTCAATATGCGGGTAAGCATAGCCTTTTCTATTATTTTAGTCTTTATGAAGAGTTTGTTAGTAAGTGAGTAACTAAGCTTCTTGTACGACGCCTAAATGTACCATTGACATCAGTATCAAGGCAAAATAATCGTCATGGCGTCCGTCTCATTACAGACTTCAAAAAGAGGTTATCAATTCGACCTGTTTATCATCAAATGAGCGGTTTTCTCGTCATTAGATATTTATATCATCGAGAGATGGCGCTAGCATCACTTTAGAAATAACCTTTTTGCTTTGTTTTACGCCAACGTAAGTAATAAACAGTTAAACAATATTAATGTGTACCTTAAGTAAAGAAAGGATTTTAATATGACGAAAATGAAAAATGTTTGGCGCAACTGTGTAAGGAACGCAAAGGGAATCGCATCCTACCGACCGGGTGGTATGGCTGGAAACCAAAGTTCAATGTCCACCGTCTTTGTTTATCTTAATCTTAAATATCGCGGTATAGGTTCCATACTTCGACTATAGCGCCATCTAGTCGCGTCGAGCCGTGTCGGCATGTTGCGATAATGTAGTGACAGCGGTTGATCATAGATGTCGCTACATATCTTAATAAATCTAAAGTTCGCTCATATTACTATATTTACTTACGCACTTTTTTCTTTAAAATAATAATAATCCTGAAGCTATCTTAACGCCATATAGTGAGAGCTTTAAAGTGATGGGAGAAAACCACTCGGATATTGTTGAAACAGCTTAAATATTGCAAACACTTAACTAAAGTAACATTGAAAATATGTTGATCAATTAATTTTTCCAAACACGTGTGCAAAATTTCGTAAGTGTATGTTTATATCAGAATTTCTTGAAAACGAGAAGTCATAGTGTTATGTGGTATTATATAGTCAATAGTTTTTTAGATATGGGTATACCTAAATTGTATGAAATAAAAAAAACGCCTTCAAAAATTGACTAAAAAGCTTACCTTCACCAACAGCATACACCGCAATAGTTTGTTTCTTCCAAACACAAGACAAATGCGTAATTTTAAGCTTTTCAGACAGTTTTTGAAGGCGGTTTCATTTTAGTTGGTAGACTTCAATGCACCTGTCTAAGTCCGTGGTACTGCGCCAGCCACGAAAGCAGAACGCAAGCCAGGAACGCAGTCTGGAACACTGTGTCCATGAGTGGCGCGAAGCAACCGCTCGATACTAGGCGCAGCGGGAATATCGGGTCTGGGGAGTAAAAAAGCTGTTTGAATAAAGAAAAGGTAACAATTAGTTACTACCTACTTTCACTTCTTTGCCTAGTCTATTGTAAAAGCAGTCTATACAGTTTGAAAAGGACTGCGATACGTTTTAGTAAAAAAAATAGATAGCCAGACATTTGGCTACGATTGCACCTGATGTTAAGTGACAATGCAGCCTATGATGGACCATATCTGCATAGTAACAGCCTTTTCACTCTTTTCTTGAAAACGTCCAAATTGTAGTTGACAGGGAACACTTCTGCTGGCAGCGAATTCCACTCCCTATCAGTTCGCAATAGAAATGTAGATTGTTAGGTGCGTATCAGTAGCCGTTTATATAATCCGGACGATGAGAGAGTTGGGTCCGACCGACCACCGTAGCAGGCGTTCGGTTCAGTTTTCATCCGAAGATACCTATGCAGCTTAATGTCTAGCGTACTACAGCGTTGTTACCTACAGCTTAAACTAACTGTCTCAGCAGATGTAAAAGCAGAAGTTTAGGATGAACATAGAACAACGGTTAATTAGAAAGCAAGAAAGAAAAAGCATTAATTATTAGTTGAAAGATTAAAAATGCGAAGAGACTAAAAGTAAGCGCGAGTCAAGAAACTCCCAGCGCCATCTAGTGGTGCGCGTCAACAACACCTCGACGTAGGGGCCGCCAAAGTCGTTCTTGTGCCTTTTTTCATTTCGATCAAGATACGCTGCTACGTTGCTGTTTAAACTCACCATTGTAAAGCAGCAGAAGTGGGAGCAGGATAGATAACCACTTCTGTTCTATGGCCCAGTCGTGAGTACAATATTTTCTGAGGGTATGCGCGAACCAAACCTAAAAACAATACATTACATTACTTTAAAAACCGGTCACGTGGGAGTCGAACTCACTAAGGGTTCTGTGCAACCTTTAACTGAATCAGACGCCCAATTAGTTCCACTTCGACAAAACACAATATTATGTTGAGAGTAAAAATAACTTTGCTTTTCTGTATGAAGGACAAAAATATATTTGCGGATGTTGAATGTGCTATATCGCAACAACAATTTGTCTGATCTTGTTCAAACCAATTTTCGTTTAAAGTATTTCTCAAAATCTATGTTGTGTGTTTCAAAAAACTACTGGCATATGTGATATACGGACGGACAGACAGATTTGATAATATATAACGGCTAGAACCGTAAAAAGATGCCATTATTTTTAAAAGTAACTAGCGGTCCCAGCGAACCTCGTTTCGCCCTCGCCTCAGCCCCATTCGAACAGGATTAAAATCCTGTGTCCGTCTCTCCTCACCACCAATTTTCAATCAAATCGGTTGAGCCGTTCTTGAGTTATAAATAGTATAACTAACACGACTATCTTTTATAAAAATAGATTGACATTAGATAGATTGAAATTTACTTACGGCTACAGTGAATGTTGTTAATAGAAAAATAAATCTGAACCACGTCTCCATTTGCGTGAACGCAGGGTTGTAGGTTTTGAACTGAAAATAAATATATTGTTAGTATTATTTGTTATAGAAAATATAAGGGCTTAATATTAGACGTGCAATTTATACAACCTCAATATACATAATGGAGAGAGAGACAGTAAGCTGATTTGTATGACAAAGTTATGAGATTTTAGCGGTCTTATTGTGCCTTTACTTCTATACAAACTATGTGTAACAACGCAAAAGAGTGTGTCAATTTTTGTAATCTATAAATTGTTACACTTACGAGTACACACCCAAATTTTAAAACATGAATGTGCCTACCGTATAACCAATACCATTGTGCATTAAACAAGCGTTCATTCAACGCTTGGAATCATGCATTTTAAGTGGATAACACCCACATAACCACTCCGGTTGCATTCTAAATGCATTCAGCCATTGTTTCCAGTCATTGTACACAACTACACAAGAATAGCGATGTTCATACATTGAATCAGCTTTTTTTTTATTAAGCTGTGACGTACAAGTTATTTTTCTCTTTATTTTTGAGGCATCTAGCGATCAAATCGCCTTGTTATTTAAATCAATACAATGTTTACCTATGCTGACAAATCTAAACATCTATTTAGTATTAACTAAAATGCTTTGGCTTCATCCGATCATAAAAAAAAGTTACATGTTGTAATCTGTGTTAACAGTTATGTAGGCACTAAATAAAAATAAATTGTTTTGTCCTGGCTTCCCTTTCTTTCATTGTCATCCTACATCATTATGACGCATCAACTTTATGAACAATTAACACGACATTAAGGTGTGACACACACAATTAAAAAAATACTTGAAGGCGCATGTATCCTGCGTAATTTGACAAAGACTGGAATCAGGTACCTATATCAAGACAGGCAGGCTGTGCTGTGTGTCGCTGATTCGCATTCCGCAAAGGGCTAATGTTTATGTGATGAGCACGAACATTCTTGTACCTTAGTCATGGATGTTTATGTATTTTAGTATTTATGGGAGACGTCTCTAGTCATAATCGTACTACAAACCATCCAAGTGGCCGAAATGAAGATGTTGCGGTGGATGTGCGGAGTGACGAGGCTCGACATGGTACGCAACGAATACGTTCGCGGTAGCCTTGGCGTGCGCGACATCGCGGACAAGCTGCAAGAGAGCCGATTACGGTGGTTTGGCCAAATCTCGAGACGGCCCCCTGATGGCACAGCCAACAAGGCCTTAAATTTCAACATCTCCGGCCCCCAACGTAGAGGTAGACCGAAAACAAGGTGGTCCGAGGTAGTAAAGCGAGACCTCGCTGCCTGCAACGTCACTGCCTACATAGACAATGCCAGGAAGAGAGAGAGTCTCTGTCATAATCGTTGTCCGGTATTCGTAAAATAAGGAAGAAAATTTCTTCGTAACCAAGAAAATGGGTTGACTGGCACATAAATATTTAGATATGTCGTAGATTTAAAATTATTAAGACCTCAATTTATTGTTTATGTAACGAAGTTGAGCGAACGCCGTGACGTCACATTGATTTGAACGAGTGACTGATCGTGTGCGGAATCGGGTTGGCGGGCGTGGTCGTTCTTTTATTCTGATTGAATCTTGATTTCGCGGTAGACGAAGACGGTCTGCAACGCGAGATCGCTAATTCACTCATATCAGAAAAACACTAGGCCTTAGTGTAATCAAGTAATCTAATCGTTTAACATACCTAATGAGATTGTTATTAATTGACCTGTGTGGATTTATTAGCCTGAAACCCTACGCTATGAACCCTGCATTGGAAGACACAGTAGACGGCGGTGAAGCCACAATCCCACCGCTGTCTGCGACATTATATAAGGTTACCTCGTTTTAAGTGATTATATTTAAAGGAAGAAGGCCATAGAAGAAAACACTATAGGTTTTATACGCTAGTTTTTGAGAAATTTAAAGACTTAGGAAGATTTTTTTTGCAAATAATTTTTATTTATTTATTAAGGTTAAGATTTGAGAAAAAGAAAGATTGGGTATTGAAATGAGAGAGGCGAACGAAGATAACCTTTAAATTTGACAGCATGCTGTTTTCAAAATGATATTTTTTTGTTAGAAAAAATATAAAAACTAAAAATTTGATTTTCCAAAAAATAATGTAAGTTCCCTGTTTCTATAGTAAAAGACACAGTTAAAATATTATCCCTTAACGATTTGACCTTATATGCTCGTATATTGTTTTAATTAAATATTAATATGAAATGAGCGGGAGATCATCGATGGACTTTGTTTTCTGACCCTCTTACGAGTAATAGGCAAATAACAGCGCTAGTCAGTTGGTTGGTTTCTGATCAAGAGGTTCGGGTCGGGTTCGAATACGTAAGTACACCAGCACGCCAGGCGCCGGCTCACAGTACACTGACCCTGCCGCAGTACATACGCACCGTGAACACGATCTGCCGCACTACGTAGCGCGCGTGGAACGCTCTGAGGCCGTGCAGCCGCGCGCCGAGCACGTAGCGCGTGTACTCCAGCGCGCCGAGCTGCAGCCCGACAGGCTCACAGTACACTGACCCTGCCGCAGTACATACGCACCGTGAACACGATCTGCCGCACTACGTAGCGCGCGTGGAACGCTCTGAGGCCGTGCAGCCGCGCGCCGAGCACGTAGCGCGTGTACTCCAGCGCGCCGAGCTGCAGCCCGACAGGCTCACAGTACACTGACCCTGCCGCAGTACATACGCACCGTGAACACGATCTGCCGCACTACGTAGCGCGCGTGGAACGCTCTGAGGCCGTGCAGCCGCGCGCCGAGCACGTAGCGCGTGTACTCCAGCGCGCCGAGCTGCAGCCCGACAGGCTCACAGTACACTGACCCTGCCGCAGTACATACGCACCGTGAACACGATCTGCCGCACTACGTAGCGCGCGTGGAACGCTCTGAGGCCGTGCAGCCGCGCGCCGAGCACGTAGCGCGTGTACTCCAGCGCGCCGAGCTGCAGCCCGACAGGCTCACAGTACACTGACCCTGCCGCAGTACATACGCACCGTGAACACGATCTGCCGCACTACGTAGCGCGCGTGGAACGCTCTGAGGCCGTGCAGCCGCGCGCCGAGCACGTAGCGCGTGTACTCCAGCGCGCCGAGCTGCAGCCCGACAGGCTCACAGTACACTGACCCTGCCGCAGTACATACGCACCGTGAACACGATCTGCCGCACTACGTAGCGCGCGTGGAACGCTCTGAGGCCGTGCAGCCGCGCGCCGAGCACGTAGCGCGTGTACTCCAGCGCGCCGAGGTGCAGCACGACCAGAGGCGCGCAAACGCGTCCCGAGCACGCGAGGTGCTGGGTTCTGAGGATATAGACTAGGTTGAGAACTAGGCGTCAAGAGAGAATTAATTTATTTATACTTTATTGCACAACCAAAAATTTGTACAAAATGTGGACTTAACGCCATAAAGCATTGTCTACCTGTCATACCTTTGGGCTAAGCAGAAATGATTGTGGGCGGTGTGACATGGTTCGAGAATATTGTCACGGTTCAGATCTAGGCATCATAAGAGAGTAGGACGAAAATGGACGAAAACGTCGACTACATAGCAAATTTTAAGACGTCACTCATCATCATCATTAAAAGGTCGACCACTGCTGAACATAGGCCTCCCCCACGGTTTTCCACAGCGATCGATAAAAACCGGTCGGCATTCTGTGTGATCCTATAAAATTTACAACCGTTTTATCTGTAGAAGTATCTATCCTATCCTATGCTGCATTTTTTTTCTCATTTTTCTGCCTTTGGGGCAGAAAAAATATAGATAGGAGACCTTTCAGATCCACCACCATCAGATCTATAATACCAAAAATATAATTATAAATTGGCTTTCTTCATCTTCAACGATTGTTAAATATTTGTAAAAATATTTCCTTCCGATATTCAATCTCGCAACATTGATGCGGTCGCAAAATCTACGCGTTAAAGAAAGCACTTGCTTAATTCAACAGGCTTGCCAAGGTGTCGGTAGCCGAGTGGAATAGGCATGCGACCGGATAGCGTAAGACACGGGGTTTGATTCCTCGACTGACAAAGTTGCATTTTACAATTGCAATTTATATTAATATGTTTGAATAGTGACAAAACACTATAAATACAAAAACTGAAATTATTTCGGTACATTTTGCATTGCTAACCTGTTAGTGGCTTCACTTTCTGGAACTAAGTTGATGGTTTTATGTTCATTTAGTACCCCATCTATCGATATACTTATCTGGAAGCTTTTATCGAAGATTTCCTCTGAAACAAAAACTTGTCAGAAATAAATGATCAAAGACGTTCAAATGTTGACAAGGGTGTAACGAGTTGGGTGCTAAAAACCAAGTGAGGACATGATAAATGTTCATTATTTTGTAAAAAATATTTTCGTACGGCTTGAGAGTCCGTTCGCATTCAAATAGCTCTAGGCTTGCGTTTAGTTCATCTTGAGCTTTATGTCATCACGCGTTTTGATTTTTTACCCTTCCCTCGTTGTCGTTGTATGGCTTTGCACACTGGGCTTCAAGGCGTCGCCGCTCCGAGGTCCCGGGTTCTATTCCCGGCCGGGTCAATATAGATGTAAAAAAAAATGTCTCGGGTCTGGGTGTCGTGGTACCACCGTTCTTGTCTGATTTCCATAACACAAGTGCATTAGCTACTTAGTTTTGGATCAGAGTAATATATATGATTGGTGTCCAATATAAAAAAGGCTAACTTTATAACATTAGTACAGATTACAAAGTCAATACTTTTCACTCACCATCATCATTATCTGTGAGTATCTCCGCTAAAAGCCACAATTGCTGGACCCGGGTGCCCAGCGCGGGGCTGTGCAGTTTGAAAGGGCCCTCGTAGATGGTGCTAGCGTTGGTGAGTAATGTCGATGCGGGTATCGAAGTTGTCATCGTCGGAGATGGCCCTGGATGAATGTATGCATAAGAGACGTAGAAGATTGTGATTTTGTTAATATTACAAGGTCTAGTCAGATAATCTAGTTCAGAATGCTTTTTAACATTCACAGTGTCATTTTATGAAACCGAAAATGCGCACGGGCGTGACTTGAACCAGCACTTTTTGGCTAACCGCCCACTGTTGCATAAATAGACGGGTAGATAGTACTAAAAGTCACGCATAATAACGTATCCGTAAGAGACCACAAATTTCGTCAAAGGTCCGACAGACAGCACGGTAGCTCAATTGATAGAGCATTTGGCTGGGTTAGCCCGAAAGTGCTGGTTCAAGTCCCGTCCGTGCACAAATTTATGGTTTCTTATTTCATCTTTATAATCTAGTTTGTTGCGTAGCTTCTACAAAAATTATCTAACAAGCAAGGTAGTTCAGAAGATGTTACATAAAAGAAAGAAGAAGTCGCACATCCCATATAAAATTTCCCCACTTCCCACAGAGATGAAAAGTACTTATCTAAAAAAAAATAAACTTTTTGTAAAAAATTGAATACCGAATGTCACCATTTTTACGGACTGACATATAAAAACAAATACTGTAAATATCCATCCAGAGGCTCCAGCTAATATGAAAAGTCGTTCGATAAATTGGGTCAATTTTAAAAATACTTTATTTTGTTTGAAAAAATACTTCATAGCATGAAAATATACAGTTCGTTTCGAATCTATCCTTAAGTAACAAAAATCTCATTAAAATCACAGTTTTATTGAGGCGCGCGAAAGACTTAGATATTAGCGATATTGACGCGACGCAGCTAGCGCCTCGGCGCGGCGGTGGCGTTGTCTGTGACGGTGGCTGTCAAAAAGCAAGATAATAATGTTTCACTTGTTCTGATGGATATTATGTTTTATTTAATAAATACACCTACAACGAAATCCTGATTTTATAACACTTGTAAGGAATGTGTAGTAATGTTGCTATTATCAAATTCTAACTATAAACGGGTTTTCATACCAGTAGTCTGAACGAATTTCATAGCCCTTTTTTAATGTCAGACCGTTAAAATTATGGAAATGAGTATGTCATATTTACCTACTATTTTTTAGACTTTTTCTTGACATACGTTTCACTTCAGTAGAAAGATGGGCATTTTCGGTGGCAAAGAACAGACAAAGAGGGACCTCCCTCTTTGTCTGTTCACTGAAACACAACATTGTTTAAAAAACGTAGTGTATTAATACCTCGGCAAAAAAGGGTCAAATTTAAGCATATTATGTTGTATAATTATCCCTGTCACAAGTTGATATACAAAGTATATGTAGTTAACATGTGTATATTAATATTTAACCACCTACCTGACGATTTAAAAGTGTTAAAGGGTCTAACAATAAAAAAGACTTATTGACTGGCTAATGTTGCATTGTTTTTAAAGTGATAAGAAGTTTCTATACTTGAATACAAATATTAATTAGGTACCAATTATTTGTGAAATAAATTGCACGTCGGCATGCTGGCTGAATACAATTACTTTGTTTTTAATGTATGTATTCCTGTAAATAAATTTTCTGATTTCTCGCCTGGGCCCCTTTCTTAAAAGAGACGATAGAAAGGGTGCAGGTTCTTCCACATCTTTCAGTGAACGACGTAAATATTGTGTTTAGTTTTACAAATATTCAATTAAGTAAGCCGTGTAAAGGAGTTCGAAAAACTCACCTGCTAATCCTATGAACACTCCCAAACCGAAACAAGCAAAAAACGCTACAAAAACCATCACAAACTCCCCTTTGTGCATAGTATATATCCTCATTTGAACAGATCTGAAAGAAAAAAAGTAAACATTAGAAAAAACGCGCAGTTTTTTTTGGAAAGAATCCCAAAAAATGACTTTTACCTCTCACAGCGGTCATGATGATATGCGGGCGCGATGTATTTATTAAATTCGCTAAACAAATCACTAAACTGTGACAGAGTATTGCGAATTTTGTAATTCCACCCGCCTGTTGGCAAGTGGTACGAATATCCGACATTGGCCGAATCCATGTTTACTTTTTTACACTATTTTGACGACACTACTACATAACAGAAAAGGTTAAATGTACAACTAGTGGAAAGGAACACACATAACGTAAAGGATTGTGTATAAAAAGGATCAGAAACAAAACAGTTTGCCCCACATGTAGAATTGTTTACAAGCGGGGTATTGATTTTAGCGCGAACACTCGGTCAGTGCTGCGAAGCGATGGTGTTGCGATATAATAAAATGGGAGCTGTGACGTGGCACTGTCAAATAAATTACGAAAATATTGAAAACTTTATAAGGAAACAAACAGTTTAACAAAAAGAACACTAGCGCGATTAATTCAGCTTAGGTACGTTTTAGGAAGAGTTTCGCGCAACTTACAATAAAAATAATGCATGCGTTCTTTGTCGCGCATATCGATTTTAGTTGAGGCATGAGTTTAAGTGTTCATGCAAGTTTTGAAATCGGATAGATAATAGAATTATACAAATCTTCTGATCTTTTTATCTATCTTTTATTTGAGAGAATACACGAAGGAACGTTAACTCAAAGAATGTGACAAATACATTTTTATTTATTATAATAGGTATAAGTTTAAGTTTAGCAAACAATATTTAATTGACCTTGTTCTCAAATTTAAATGGTTGACTGGTAGATAATGCTTTAAGCATAAAATTCTCCATTAGAACATTGTTTTGTTTGTGTAATAAGTTTTTTTTTGTATTTAACTGGTGTATTGTTCTAAAACGTGGAGATTTAAATTATAAAGTTTTGTTGTACTAAATAAAACGCATAATAAACATATTTTATTTATTATAAATATTAATTCAAAGCTTTTCACACATGCAAAACAATCATAAATTCATTAAAATCCTAAAAAGTGAAAAAGCTTGTACAAAATACATAGGAACAACATAATATTTGATTATAGAATTTTGTGACGATTTTTAAAGATAAAAAAATATGATTATTTAAGTATTTAAAATATTAATTGCATATATTTTCATCTCACTTTATTAAATAATAATACATATATTCATTATTGCTAGCAAATAAATGCTTGTAAATACATTATTAATACAATACATATTATAATCTGTTCTTATGACCTACAAAATTTTTCATTTACATGCATATTTTTGAAATAGGAATTTATTTAGTTAAATAAATTTAACAATACACTAATATCTGTAAGTACATTAACAATATTGTTTTTTAAAATAAAATTTGAAAATAAATTATTAATTTATTAAATTAATGCACCTTGTGAACTTTGGCTTTGTTTGTACTTATTTTAAATTATTATTATAGCCACTTTATGTACCTACCTAAGATGTGATGATTTATTTTACATTAGGTTATATGCACAAATTATTATTTTTTGAGTTTCCCATATTTTTTCTACGGAACTATTGCACTTTAATTATTCTAAAGCAAACTTATACAACAGAGTGAGAATTTAATGGGAAAAAAAAATCTTGGAAGCATTTAAAAAAAATGGTTTGGCACATTAATTATCTGCTTTTCAAAAGATTTTCTTTGTCGTTCTTCTGAAATTTTAACAACTATTAAACTTAAGAAAATTACAGCATGCATTATTGTATTTTGAAAGACTCATAAAAATCAAGTAACAAATTATTTTAGTCTATTCTAAATTCAAAATAACGTATTAAACACTATTAATAAAATCACTTTCAAAAAGTTTTTTTCTCCTTTTTTTCTGATACGCAAGAACAGCAACTAACCATTAAGTAAGAGATGAAAATAGGGATAAAGAGGACAGAGTTTAACCCACATTTGTATTAAGACAGCATTTAACTATAGATAAATATACAGACTAGATTTCATGAAGTTTTTTAAGTATAAATTAATATAAAGTTAAATGAAGAATGAGAGAAATTGGGTCACAGGATTAAAATTTCGTAAAGTGCAGTTAGTTGACTGTTGCTGCTTTAACGTACATTTTTTTTCGAGATATCATTATTTACATTATTGGGTCTGTACAGCCAAATTCGGTTCTTCAAGATGGCGGAAGAACAGTTGACAACATGGCAGACATTTTGAAACAAAATTGAAAAGCAAAATGGCGGAAATGCTTAGCGGTCATTTTGCTTGGACACGACGGTTGGCACTCTTGATTTAACTATAGAGTTTCCCTCTTATTCATAATTACTCAAACAGTCTAAGAAATTTATTTTGGCTATTACACTGTTTTGTCACTTTCTGTCAAATGATGACAGCACCAAGAAAGAACGAGACAAAACAGTATAATAGTTAAAACAGGTTTAACTGATTGCGTTATTATGAATAAGACTATACAAACCAATTAATACTTAACAAACAATTATGTTATCTATCTAAATGACTATAGACTAGGCGTTACTTCTGTGATGTTGATGCCTGGGTTGGCCGGGAAGACGGGTTCAGACGTAGAGTTGACGTTGGACGCAACGTTTGGTGAATTGGTGTTTGTGTCTGTACTTGTGATGTTAGTGTTGACATTGTTTAGAGTCGTCGTTTCTGCAACAATTTGATGTTATAGTTTCAATTCCTTTTTATTATTATTATTTGTTAAAAAAATGATTCTTACTTTAGTTTAACAACATCAAGGGCTAATTTAACTATAGACAAATAGCCAAGGAATAGTTTAAGCATAGAAACGTCATTTTGTGTAACGGATCTGGCCGATAACGTTAACCAGAACTTATTAGGAGATTGTGAAACAGGCAATAGTGCCTTTCTGTTTTGTTTGATTTATTTTTATTAATTATGGATAAGTACTATCAGCGTTTGATGATATTTCTATCTAGAACCGCAGCGAGGCGATGTCTAATAGTTTCTAAATACTGCTTGTATACGACCTTTGAAGTCCAAATTAAAGTGACTCATGTGTGACATGGCCCCGAAAGCAGCAGTTGAAGCTGTCGGCGTACTTTTGCATCCAGTTCGTCAGCATCGATTGGATATGTCTAGAAGCTTCTGAAGCTTGTTTGTCTGTTTCATTGATTTTGAGCCCTTTCTAAAGGTCATGGAGTTCAAATTAAAATGACTAACATGTTACGTAGTCCCGGAACCAGCTGTTTATGACGATGGCGTACTTTTTCATCCAGTTAGTCGGCATTAAGGAGATGTCTAGAATCTTCTGAAGTCTATGTCTGTTTCATTGATTCTGAGCCCTATCTCACGACCTTAAAGGCCAAATTAAAGTAACTCACGTGTGACATAGTCCCAGAACCAGCTGTTGATGCTGTGGGCGTACTTTAACATCCTGTTAGTCGGCATCAAAGAGATGTCTAGAAGCTTCTGAAGCTTGTTTGTCTGTTTCATTGATTTTGAGCCCTTTCTAAAGACCACGAAGTTCAAATTAAAGTGACTCACGTGTGACATAGTCCTGGAACCAGCTGTTTATGCTGTCGGCGTACTTTTGCATCCAATTAGTCGACTTTGAGGAGATCTCAAGAATCTTCTGAAGCCTATGTCTGTTTCATCGATTTTGAGTCCTATCACACGACCTTAAAGTCCAAATTAAAGTAACTCACGTATGGTTAGGCCAAAAATCAGCTGTTTATGATTTCCGCGTATTCTGCATCCAGTAAGTCAGCATCGAGGAGATGTCTAGAAGCTTGAGAAGCCTATGTCTGTTTCATTGATTTTGAGCCCTATCTAAAAGTTATAGAGTTGAAATTAAAGTGACTCACGTGTGACATAGTCCCCAAACCAGCAGTTGATCCTGTCGGCGTACTATTGCTTCCAGATAGTCAGCATCGAGGAGACGTCTAGAAGCTCCAAAACCCTAATCTTTTTTTAGTCGATTTTGAGTCTCTTTCTCGCGATCTTGATCTCACGACCTTAAAGTACAAATCATAGTAACTCACGTGTGACATAGTCTCGGAACCACTTGTTGATGCTCTCCGCGTACTTCTGCATCCAGTTTATCCGCAGCGAGGCGGTGTCTAGAAGCTTCTGAAGGGTTTGCGACATCGGCATCAGTTGTTTCTTGTGTTTAGCCGCGAATGTCTTCAGCTGGTTGAAGCAGAATAAGTTTACATTAACATCAAAATGGACCAAAAGCGCGTAGCACGTTCACCGACAAGATGGATTGAATACGTTGTAAAGATCGAGGGATCACATTGGGTGTAGACCGCTTGCAAAAGGTCGCTATGGAATACCTAGGGGGAAGCATTTGGTCAGCAGAGGACATTTTTTGCTGATAATGAAGATGATGATGATGATGAAAATCAGTTTAATTATTTGAAGTATCTAATGGTTGAAAACTGACTTAAGTTACGCAAACGCAATGCGTAGCGTGTTAGGTTGGTATTTAAATGCTTTAAAACTATACCACGGAAGTGAACGATATTTCATAAAACCATTTCAAACCAATCCAACTGCTTGTTAAATAAATGAAATATTTCTAATAGATTATCCAGTCTTTATTGGTGAAACATCCCTTAACGGGGTGAAATTAAAATGGGGTCGAAAGCTAAAAACAACAAACATTTCATGCAAAACAATTTGCTAGCTAGTATGCGTTAAACTAACCTTATTCAGCTCTTCAGCCTGCGTAATAGACCCAAAGGCCCCACTCAACACAGCGGGGAACATGAAAGCGTCCATCTCAGTGAATTTGTTATACACTCTGTCGAAATTGTCTATGAGAAATTGTTGCGCTATGGCCGTGGCGGCGGGAGCGTCGAAACTCCATACAGCCACCGCGTATTGCTTCGGTATATCGGTGATGCTTTTTTCTAGAAGCCTGTGGGGGGAAAAGTTTTAGAAAAGTAATCATAGCCTTAAGCATCAGTAGGCCTAACAAGCGCACCTCAAAAGCCTTATCGCGTCAATAAAATAGCTCGATTTCCTAAACAAATGTTTTCCCACATTTTTTTAACTTATAATGTAATTCTGATTGCTTTTAAAAACAAATGAATACATAAAAGTTGGGAAAAATATTTTTAAAATATAATTAAAACGACGTTTGATATTTATAGATTTCCGCGATAAATGATACATAGGCGCGCATCTTAGGCCTGCAGGTGGCTTTTTAATTGGAAAAAAAGATTTCTATATGTATTCCAAACGACTTTATCTTCGCTCTACTGTAAGTAAAAAATATGTCTTGAGTATTCGCTGGGTGCAAATTATATGGTGGGGGAATCGATGACAGCGCTCGCCATGATCAAAAATTGACAACATTGGCGGACTTCTGTCACCATTTCTATGACGACCTCCGTGGTCGAGTGGCTAACACGCTGGTTTCAAGCGTCGCCACCTCGTGAGGTTCCGGGTTCGATTCCCGGTCGGGTCAATGTAGAAAACGATCTTTTCTATATTGTCTCGGGTATGGGTGTTGTGGCACAACCGTTGTGTCTGATTTCTATAACACAAGTGCGTTGGCTACTTACTTTGGGATCAGAGCAATGTATGTGATTGGTGTCCAATATTTATTTATTTCTTTAGCAATTTTTAAACAAAACTAACGTAGCCGTGCACTTTAATTTATTATTAAATAAAAATCTACACTAAAGATTAACGTAATTTAACATAATAAATTCATAATACAATATTTCATTACAAAAAAAATGGTTAATTATTTTCGTAATACACGAGCTATTTGTCATTTTAATGTCCGCCAATAGTCTGTGACGCTTTCTGTCATCGCGCATGGTTCCAATAGCAATGTTTTGATCAATAGCTAAGACTAGGCAGAATATTGAATTCGTTCAGAATTTCAGATTTATAACCTTTATTTGGTGGTGACATCTATCGGTGTCCGCTTTACAATACCACTACACGCCGACTCGCCTCTCAAGAACTAGATGGCGCTTTAGTCGCGGTTAGAAAAATGAACTTAGTTGCGTCATAAATAAAACATTGATGGCTTCCTTCATCCTAACCGATTGTTAAATATTTTAAAAGAAAATCCTCCGGACATTGTGAGAGCAATCTGGAAAAATTGATGAGGTCACATAGCCTACGCGTTAAAGAAAACACTTGCAAAATTGAACAGGCTTTCCAATGTGTCGGTGGCCGAGTGGCATAGGCATACGCCCGGATAGCGTAAGACAAAGGTTTCGATTCCTCGTCTGACACAGTTGATTTTTTCAAGTTCATTTTACATAGTTACTCACATAGTGATCAAAGCTTCTTCCCTTGTGGCAGGCAAGCTGTTAATAGCCAAGCTCTTGACCGTCGGATCGGCGGCAGATTGAAACAAATTCCAAAGAAAATCGAATTCGCGTCGGCTGCCGTACTTCAGAGCCACACTGTAGACTAGCGAACGGAGATGACTTGGGATCCTGGTGATGAGAGAACAATTAATAAGTATATTTTTGAAGTACAAAATATTATAATAGTTTAATATTTTTCGTATCCCATTCAGCAAACCCTTTCATTTAATATCTGTGGGGTGTATTTCAAACAGCCAATCCGCCATCTTGTATGTCCGCCATATTGGATTTGTAATGACGTTTCTTAGCTAGTATTGTCATCAGAACTCAGAGAGTGTGCAAAATTTCATCGTTATCGAAGACCGGGAAGTGGGTCAAATTATACCAAGATAGATACCAAGATTTTCTTACATACATAGTTACAAGTGAGCCTAATATAAGCGTGTTAAAAAACCCCAGACATTAAAAGTAACACTGTACCAAGTTTCGAATCGATAGGCCATACGAATTGTAGTCAGATCCCCTCAACAACTGTTGAAGAGCAGATGATTGTTAAACAGCAGATCAGGTCACGGTTTTGGTTACCTTTCCACATACTTTCAATATCATTCACATTGAAGTAACACAGTACCAAATATATCGATCGGACATAAGGAAGTTAGTTAAGTTTGTTTGTTTGAACGCGCTAATCTCAGGAACTACTGGACCTATTCGAAAAAAAAAATGAGTTTAATAGCTTATTTATCGTGGAAGGCTTTAGGCACTATAACATCACGCTGCGACAGCAGGGGAGGGAACAAACTCAAATCACGCGAACGCAGTCGTGGTGGACCGCTAGTCAGTTAGAAAAGAGCTAATAATATTCAAAAGGATAAACAGATTTTAATGATACATGGCTAAGAACACTCGGGATAAAATTATCTCTTACACAAGAAAACTAAACGATAATTCGTTTTTCCGTTTGGGAGTTACGATACCACAGACATTATTACACAGACACGTTAAACATCCCAATATTTTTGCATCGAGAGTTAGAACAGCCTTTGTTCTAAGGACTGGGTTTCAATTCTGTGATATGACTGCCTTTTTTGCTATTTTGGCTGAATGCTGACTTCTACTCAGGAGACGATCGGGGTTAGACTCATCAGTGAGGCCTGTTTTTGGGTTTTCCTGTCAACTCGCAGTCATTAAGGTGGAGTGTGGCACCAACGTTTAATCTACGTTCGGTCATCTGCTGTCAAATCAAACTGCGGCATCAGACTCAATTGAATGCTTTAAGGCATTAAGTACGCCAATTTTATAATTTACAGTGCAATAAGGATTAAATAAATAAATAAAGCCATGTAGTGAAGTGCAAACACTTGAGCACAATAATATTCCTCGCGATGGCTACTCTAAGGCCAATTTGCGTGATAGGTATTATGGTTAAATGTAGTTACCAGCGGTTGTATACTTATGATTGTGTGTGTGTTTTAAAGAAAAAATACCTTAACCTAATGCTGGAATGGCTATTTTATTTTACAATAACAATTGCAAATATTCAACCACTGGTACACATTTTACTATTACTATCGATCACGAAATCCACCCTAAGTTGCAATAAGTCATTCAGATGTTGAAAAAAGGAAGAACTAGAGAGAAAACAAAAACTCACGTATTAACATCCGAGGCGTTCATCAATTTATCGAACTCTCCCCGCGCCCAGTTCAGGCATCTAGGAGATTCCACGTAACACTCCCACATCAGAAGGTTCTCGATCAGCAATGCTTCGTTGTCGTCACGTGGCTTGTCCAGACCGTAGTTTAGCTTCTCTAGCTGCTTCTTGAGGAGTAAACGCATGTAGTCCTGTAAAAAAAAGAAATAATATTGAAACATGCAAAGGGTATTTCATGTTATAAAATTAAACGTTCCTTCTTAGTAAAGGTCATAGGTTAAACTGCGTTCCTATATGTTCATCGAATATTATAAACAATCTAGACATTCCTTTTCAACCGAAATTATTCATTTTAAAATAAGATAAACACAAAAATCACCGACTACATAGGTCAATCATCGTTTAACACTGAGACCTTTTTAAATCAAATGGTAAATGAATTTTATTCACTGATATTATTTTAAAAGTTATGAAAAGATTGATACCTTATTCGAATAACAATAACTTTAGAAGTTTATGAACTGCTTCAGACAGACATCTGTGGTTGTCTTTAAAGAAAACTATGGTTCTATGGTCGTTTCGTGAAGTCGTGTGATTCCTTATTATTGTATGTGTTTACCGAAACATAATTTCCCTTGAAACATTGCATTTTGACTTCTCGTCTACATTTTCTGGGGTACTTGGAAAGGAGATTCAAGTCTAAATAATTGTATAGTCGGCGTTTTATCAACTGAATGTTGTCAGTGTTATGTCGAAAGACCGTTTTTATTTGCTATTCGATAATTTTAAACAATCATGACAATCCTTTTTAACGAAATGCCTTATTATAATAGAATATAAGACTTATAAAAAAGTAAAAAAACTACATAAATATGCAAATAATCGTTGCGACACTTTAATCATCATTATGAAATTAGTTTTATTCACTGATATTATTTTAAAAGTTATGAAAAGAGTATTTACAATTTGGCGCAACTGTTGACCGGGGACCAAGGTCCGATGATCACCGTCTTTGTTTATTCCTAAAATCTTTAATATCGCTATCAGTCTCCCTCCATACATCGACTATGGCGTGATACGATGATATGTAGTTACAGTGGATTTTTATTTTTTTTATTTTTATTTAGTATGGGTTCGCTCTTGACTCCAGTCCAAGCCTAATGCGACTAAGACGAAGTCGAAGATGAAACGAGTTCGCCCAGAAGAAGCCTGTTCACTCGAATTTTGAAAAGATTCGGATTGTAATCCCTTGGAAACACCGACGCGGGCAGCGAGTTCCACTCCTTTGCCGTGCGCATTATAAATGTTGACGAGAAGCGCTTAGTTCGAAACAGCGGCACATCGACAAGGTAAGGATGGTATCCCGCGGTACGCCTAGACGAACGATGGAAAAAGGGGGCTGGAGGGATGAGCTCATGGAGCTCCTTCGCACACTCGCCAAAGTAAAGTCTGTAAAATACAGCTAAGCTGGCAACCTTGCGGCGATGGGCTAAGCTATGGAGCTTATCATTCACCAGTTTGTCGTCACCTATTAATCTTATGGCTCTGCGTTCCACTGAGTCAAGTGCTTCAAGCTGGTACTTGGCGGATCCATCCCAGAGGTGACTGCAATACTCCATGCAGGACCGGACTTGCGCTTTGTAAAGGGTCAAAAGCTGTTCAGGCGTGAAGTATCGCCTCACTCTGTTCAGGATGCCAAGTTTTTTAGCAGCAGTTTGTGCTTTGAGCTCAATGTTGGGGCCAAAATTGAGATCAGGCGACAACTCCATACCCAGCAGCTCTAGATGGTCGGTGACAGCAACAGGCGTACCCCGGAAAGTTGGAGTATGTAGGAAAGGACTCCTCTTTGCCGAAAACAGACATGCTTGAGTCTTTTTGGCGTTGAATTCGACTCGATTGTCATCGCCCCACTGCGAGACACGGCTCAGGGTCATATTTGTCCGCTCGATCATGGCTCCCCTCAAACGACGCACTTCATCCCCACTGGTCCCCGCGCTGGACAGGTATCTCTCTGAAACTCTGCTGTCGTCAGCGTATCCAACGATACCCGGCTGAAGCAGGTCGTTGATGTGAAGCAGAAAAAGAGTTGCAGAGAGAACTGACCCCTGAGGAACTCCGGCATTAATAGCCCTAAGGTCAGATGAGCAGCCATCTACGACTACTCTGATCGACCGGTCACTCAGGAAGTCTGATATCCAGCTACAGAAATCAGCAGGGATGCCGAAAGCTGGAAGTTTATTGAGCAAACCTGCATGCCAAACCCTGTCAAAGGCCTTCGAGATATCAAGCGAGACAGCCAATGCTTCGCCGTGTTTCTCGCATAAAATTAATATTCCTATCGGAATAGAAGGACAAGTAAAAGCTGTCAAACGAAACCGATTTAAGATGTCAGTAACTAACATAAGTAAGTAACATTTGTAGCTTTAAATGAGATAACCATTCGATCAGGTGATTAAAAACAATGTTCCTAAGATAAACATATTAGTTTACTGCATGATAAACAGCCGACACAAAATATTGAACATGCAGCTCTAGTGTAAAACTAAATATTATTTCATTATATAAAATATTCGTATATACATAACCTGTGTTATTCTGTCTTTGCTTTTTACGTAAATTAACGTTTGTAGAATAGAATAATCAAACTGCGTACTTTAAATTTGAAGCGCATTGGTAAATATTAGTCGTATATTAAGAGGCTTCGATTTGGACTAATTTACCTGTTGAATGATTATTTGTTGGGTTATTCCACTGTAATGAACAAAAATCAATCACCGATCAAGTCACCATGTTTAACATAAATATTTCTTCAAAATAAACACAATTTCACATAAAATTTCAAAAACTCAAATGAGAGAAATTTTCAACGAGCTTCTATAATGCTTCCGAACTGACTGACAGCTGCTAAAAACGGTTCTGCTACCCATCTCTTTTTATCACACAGTTTGCTGCTAGTGACATCTCGCTTTTGTCGTTCTATTCCAAAGGGATAATAATTTTATGGTTTCTCGATGGCTTCGCTCCAGCAGTGTGTGACATAGGCAAGTAGATCTCCTGTAGACCGTCCCCGGCGAAAGCCATATTGACAGTCATTTAGGAGATCATTGTCTTCTAGGTAGGTCAGCAACTTACTGTTTAAGACCCTCTCCATTACTTTACAAAGTAAGGAGGTTATGGCGATCGGTCGGTAGTTGGCAGGGTCAGCTCGGTTACCTTTTTTAGGTACAGGCTGTACATTGGCGATCTTCCAGGATTTCGGCACTTGTTTCAGTAGGAGAGAGAGGCGAAAGAGGCGTGTTAACACGGGAGACAGTGCAGGTGCACAGTGCCTCAGAATTCTAGCTGGGATGCCATCAGGTCCGCTGGCCTTATTCACGTCCAGATTGCACAACACCCTCCGAACCTCTTTGACGTGAACTGCAATCTCGGGCATCGAGGAGTCGCAACGAGGTAAGGTGGGTGGTTCTTTGGAGCAGGAGTCCAGCTGGGAATTGCCCGCGAAGATAGAGGCAAATAGATTTGTCTTCGCAATTGCAGTATAAGCCAACGAGCCATCTGGTTTCAGCATAGGGGGCAAAGATGGACGACAGAAAGTTTCCACTGCCTTAGACAGGGACCAAAACTGTTTGCTACCCGGAGGATGTGATGACAGCTTGGCCCCTATGCGTCCGACATGCTCATATCGGGCCTTACGCAGGGCTCGCTTAGCAATCTTGGCGGCAGAGTTAAAGGCTCTTTTCCTCATGCGTACTATTTTCGCCCCGGCCTTACGATCGCGAACGTTTACCCAGGCTCGGTATGCAGACTGTTTTTGGGCCTCGGCTTGGGCACATTCTTTGTTGTACCAAGGTCGGGTTTTAAGGTTGAGCGAGATGTCGGAGAAAGGAATAAAATACTCCATTCCCTGCCGTATGACGTCTGCCACCGCATCAGCACTGATTGAAGGGTCACCCGACGAGAAGCAAACCTGCCGCCAAGGATAAGACGCAAAGAAGTGCCGCATTTCATCCCAGTCTGCCGACTCGTATCTCCAAACCCTTCTCGTGCCTCTTGGGCTATCTTCAGGAGGAGTGCAGAGAGACATGGATTTCACCAGACAGTGGTCAGACGAGCCCAATGGGGCCGAGACTGAAACAGAGTGACTGTCCAGATCAGTAGTCAGCAGAAGGTCCAAGCAGTTTGCAGTATGGCCGGCAATATCTGGTATCCGCGTAGCCTGTTTTACTAGCTGAGTTAGGTCTAGCGATAACGCAAATTTGCGCGCCTCCAAGCCAGCATGGTCAGTTTTCTCGTACGGGAACAACCATTCTTTATGGTGGGCGTTAAAGTCTCCTAAAAAGTTGAGCTTTGCTGTTGGGTAACGCTGCTGAGCGAGATCAGTCGTCTCCATCAGGTAATCAAAGAGCCGAGTCGTCTCCCGGTCACCGCTGTGTGATCTATAGATACCGACGTAAATATACTTCGCAGAACCCGAATCCACTAAAATCCAAATAACGGAAAAACCCGATCTTTCGAAGCAACGAAGACGATGGCAACAAATGTCGTCTCGAATGTACACACAGACCCCTGCTTGCTTCAAGAACTTATGCTCAATAGAGTAGCCCGGGTAGTTGAGGTACGCTACGTCCAACGGGGTTGCTATCTTTGTCTCCGTTATGAAAAACAAGTGTGGCTTCTCAGTCTCGAGGTGATGGTGGACCGGATCGACATTTGAGTGCAATCCTCTTATATTAGTGACTGATCATATGTAGATGTCGCTACAACAAAATTGGACTAGATGCACTTTATTTCGCTGGCAGTTGGCGTAAAGCGGCGCCCTGCATATTCCTATCTTGTTCATTATCACTTGTGTGAGTGAAAGAGAGAGAGAGAGAGAGAGAGAGAGAGAGAGAGAGAGAGAGACCACAAGAGTAAATAGGGAGGTCATGAGAGTACATACAACGAATCGACGAGATTCCTAAACCTTTATAACTGAAAATGGAGGTGATTTAGTTCTTCCTATAAGGCTTAGGAGAACTACTTTTTGGAGTAACTAAGTGTTTCTCTTCCTCAATTGGTTTAAGAGGGTTATTTTTTTGGGTGTTATTAAAGTAATAAAATAACTAGCGGTCCTCAGCAACTCCTTTTCCTACGTTCTTTGTTTTCTCCCCTCCCATCACAGCGTGATCTTTTATAGCCTAAGGCCTTCCTCGATAAATAAAAAACACAAATATATATTGTTAAATCAGTCCAGTAATGCCTAAGATAAGCGCGTTCAAACAAACAAACTCTTCAGCGTTATAACATTAGTATAGATAATCTATATAAAATATCCTTTACCTGGAAATACACATAACCAGAGGTCGCCTTCAGATTATGTTTCAAAAAGCCCAGATTATTCAACAGCATATCCCAAACAATTTTCGAATCCTCTCCATTCATGACGCACGTGGTCAAACCCAGCGCGTAACTGTAGTTGAGTTGCGAAGCCTTGGCTAGGTTGAAGGCGTCGTCGATGAGTTGAGCTTTGGTAATGGCGGATTCTACGCGACCGGATTTGAGAGCTGCGCTGAGCAACTCCCAGTTTTTCTGGTCGTAATTTACTCGGTAGTAGCCTGGGGGAGAATATAATATTTATTATTAATACGGTTATTAAACGTGTAATGTTAAATGGGGAAAACTGACATCTCAAATGATTTTTAATTCAATTGACGTAATGCTGGAAGAATAAGAAAAAAGTAAAAACCGACTTCAAAACCAAAATGCACTAAAAAGTCTTAAATAAACTCTTGACCATTGAAAGGAAAGGAATCCATGGTCAAAGTGATGGCACCGACTCCAGAAAGAAATTGTCTGCCTAAAATGGATTCCTTTCCTTTCAGTTTATTTAAGACTTTTTAGTGCATTTAGGTTTTGAAGCCCGTTTTTGCCTTTTTTTAAAAAATGATTTTATTCCTCAGGGGGGGGGGAGTTGCAACTTTGACTCTGTTCTTTAAGAACCTACAAACACCTATCATAAGTTCTGTCAATATACTAACTGAACTCCTAAGCGTTAAGGAGTTCCACCATCAGCTCAGCCCCACAAGATGTTGACTATCAGACGCAACAATACGTCAACATTAAGATTCTACTAAAAAACACTATACGCGCCTTTGAAATTTGAGGGGTTCCCTGGATTACACCAATATCAATAACAAAAAATAAGGTTTTATGTGGTGTTTTAGTTTTGCTGACACTTCTGATCATTTCTTGCTCTGCGTATGACGCTCTGTCGAGATAGAGAAGTCGGTGGGTAATTATATCACCGGGCCCCTGCGCGCGCCGTGCTGAGATTACTACTGTACACTCATAAGGAACCATTGCTTTACGTTTTTTGGGGGGTTTGCGCACGTGATAGCTTGTCTTATTAATAAATAGACAGGGCAATATGTTAATAAAGTTTTTTGAAAATGTGACCCATATTAAAAAGCGACTTTGATTTTTGGTGTTTTTTTTTTGCGCATTTAACGCTACACGTTGTATACTAAGAGTCTTAAGTTCAAAAGCTAACGTACAAGCGGGAGCGTGCATTTCATACAGGCAGTTAAGCAGTGCCTACCTCGTCTTTATAATGCCAAATCAATATTACAATATCAACTTACATACATTACGTACTAACGCTCAACTTAAAACCAAAATATTTAGGCAGTAGGCTGCCAAGTGGCTGCTTGCTAAATACACCCACACTCTTGCACCTCATACCTACAATATCACACAGTGAAGATAAGCCCGACCGAATTGAAAATGACGCCCTGTTCCAACTCAAGGTGACAGGTGATATTCGCATCATAGTCTCCTAAAGTAGGGTAAACTATCTTGTTCCTGAGAGAGTTATCTACCGAAGATTATTTTTGCCCTACTCGCGCGCAAATGACGTAAAATACTTTAATCCATCAAACAATACTATTTCCTATTGCAAATACGTTAAAGATCATTTCTACTTGCACTAATCTAATCTCTAATGTCGGGTCATGCGAGCCGAGCCGTCCAACTGTCTCGCTCTTTAAGTAACAGCCAATATATTACGGATATATTACTTAGTACTCCGTACGTTTTACTCTCTCAGAGCTATTAAAGGACTGAACTGTTGAGCCGTATTGGACGATAGTGAACGAGCGATGTTTATTTAAAAACTTCATACAAAAAATACAAAATACAGAAAGTTTATTTCCTTTACTTAGTCTAGGTACAAATTAGAGCGGTTCTTCCTAACACAGCCTGTGTTAGGAAGATCCGCTCTTCTTTACAGTTACTCATTCATATCTTACTACTAGATAATATATAACTCTAGAACTGTGTGCGTGCATGTGTGTGTGTGTGTGTGTGTGTGTGAGAGAGAGTGAGAGAGATTGTGTGCGTGTGCGTGAGTGAGAGAGAGTGTGTGTGTGTGTGTGAGAGAGAGAGAGACAGAGTAAGGAAAGTATAAATGTGCGAATTAATATACGAGTATATGGTGTATGACTTTTTTTTAATTTTTTTGTTTTATACAACCATTATTTCAAGATGTTACTTTTCGTGCAATAATAACAGTTCGGTTTCCGAGTAACTTATTGAATAAATCCATTGTGTGACTTTTTTCTTACATTCGGGTAAGTTTAAGTTCATGCACAAACAAACGGTACTTATGGCGGAAATAATGCTAATAGCATTCCCTACCAGTCAACTATAGGTCTTAACAGAGAATATACAGGCGGCGCGAAGAAAGTAATAAAGGGACAAAAAAAAAGCGTGACGTTAATAACTACAAATGAAAAGGTACCTACAATGTGGCAATAGATTATAAACATACATACTACTTATTACATAAATACCTTATTCATATACATACTATAGAACATATACGTAATAATGACGGTACAAGTGAAATATGAAGGAACTAGATTGCTGTAGTTCATTTCCATTGAAGCATTCATTTAAACTTTTGTTTTACAAATGCACTATTAAGCTTATGTGCACAGCTATATGGGCACAGCTGTCAACTCAAACAAAGAGATCCTCCAGAGATTTCAATTAAAAATGCTGTGTATGATACCCAAGGCATGATAGTTAGTAACCAATGACAGACTGCATCTCGACCTTAAAGTTACTACTGTAAAGCAAGAGATTGCGGATACAGGACCAGAATATTCAATCATCCCAACACACTTGCCCAGCACTTAAGGGGCTACTCGGATTTTTAACGCGCACACTAGCGCCCACTTACTAGAAAAATCATAACTCGTTAAATAAAATACCAATCAAAAATCTGGTAGATACGATTGTAGTACAGGTTCTATAGTTTATTTAGTACGTTTATTTTGTTTCTAAAGAAGTTTACTGTAGTTAGAGTTAGAAAAACTGCTAAATATGGCCACATTTGGCAATCTAACTGTAACTGCAGATAACTCTGTTTTATTGAACTTAAACATTGTATCTTAACCCCATAACCAGAGCTACAATCGTATCTACCAGATTTTTGATTGGTCTTTTATTTAACGAGTTATGATTTTTCTAGTAAAGTGGCGCTAGTGTGCGCGTTAAAAATCCGGGTAACGCCTTAATGGACGAGCCGACTATGCTTCGTCGTCTTCGGAGGAAGATAGCACAAGATATATTGGAGTAGAAGCTTTTTGTGAAAGGCGGATGTGTCAGTGGAGACTTACCGTACAAGATTTTAAACACTTATAAATCATCGAAATAAAACTCTGTTTTACGGATTTAGTTTTCGCGAATTTAATAATTTTTATCCCGACGTTTCGAACACTTAACAGCGTTAGTGGTCACGAGTAGACTAAGATGTTATTTGTCATTTACAGAGTTTAAAAAAAATTACACTACCGTCACTCAATAATATTAATTAACGTTCCCATCCATCCATCATTCTGAGTCTTGTGAACTTGCAGAGACTACGAACGCTGTAAAGTGTTCGAGACATCGGGATAAAATTTAATGAATTCGCGAAAAGTTAATCCGTATAATAGAGTTTTAGTTCGATAAGTAATATTCTCGTAAACTTCAGAAACAAGTATACTTATACACCAATTGCTAAATGTCCACTAGACAGATTGCAAAGCAAAGTGAAGACAAAAAAGCATTCATATTCATATAGATGAAATAAAAAACCAAAAATTTGACTCGAACCAGCAACTTTCTGGCTAACCGGGCCAAACGCTCTACCAATTGAGCTGCCGTGCTGTCAGTCCGACCTTACGAAATTTGTGGTCTATTAGGGATACGGCATTATGCGTGACATTTAGCGCCATTTACCCGTCTGTTTATGCAACAGTTTTGGTTTCTTATTTCATCTTCATGAATATAAAATATGACACTGTGAGTGTTAAAAACATTCTAAACCATTTGATAGCGAAGCGTCATCAATTTCCAAGTTGAATTTACTTTGCAACGGCATCAGTCATACCTCTTCATCTCTCAGACCATGAAACAGCTCAGCTATTAAGTTTTCCAGTTAAATTTAAAGCTACCGAACTACAAGCCCGGTATATTTATAAGCGTGATTATAATATGGGTAACATTCTAAAATTTAAGCAGTGTTTAAAAGCTCTTTCGTGGATGGAAGTGTATAGTGAAAAAAACTTTAACAAGGGGTTTACGCATTTCCACGAATTAATAACTTTACTCTATAAACTATGTTTCCCCTTGCTTAAAATCCGTGTTAGTCCCTCAAAGAACACTAATCAAAACTGGATTACTAAGGGACTGCGACTTGGTTGTAAAAGGAAAAGAAGGCTACGCTTGGAATATTATAAAAATAAAACTGAAATCAGTAAATTAAAATATTTAAAATATTCTAAAGTATTAAAAAAGTGTATCGCAAATTCAAAAAAGCGCAGTAACATAAAATTTATTAGTAACAGCAAAAACAAATGCTTAGCTTCCTGGAAAGTAGTAAAAAATGAAATAAATCATATGAATACTACCAAAAATGACATACTTAAAATAAATTTGGACAAATCAATTTTGACAGATCCCCTTAAAATAGCTACTGCTTTTAACAATTTTTTTATTGACACTGCAAATTATATAAATACTAATAATACAATTCAACAGACGTGCAAAAGCAAAACAATTTTGAATTCTATTTTTTTAAAGCCCTTTTCAGAGACAGAACTTAAAAAGGAAGTAATGTCATTAAATAACACGAATTCCGAGGGTTATGATGAAATAAATACAAAAATAATAAAAGAGTGTTGTAATGAAATTTCTCCCATTTTAACACATTTAATAAATTACTCTTTTTTCACTGGTACTTTCCCAGAACTTCTTAAATTATCAATCATTAAACCTCTATATAAAAAAGGTGACAGGGAAAATATGAATAGCTATCGACCCATTGCATTGATACCAATATTATCAAAAATATTCGAGAAATGTATGCTTAATAGACTTAATGACTTCTTTCACAAATCGGCCGTTATAGATAAAAACCAATATGGTTTTCAGAAAAACAAATCTACTACGTTAGCCGTGCACAAACTTTTAGATTTAGTTCTATCTGGGGTTAATGACAACAAATTTACTACTGCTTTGTTTATCGACCTCACTAAAGCATTTGATCATGTCCATCACCCACTGCTACTCAAAAAATTGGAATCTGCGGGAATTCGAGGTCCAGCCTTAGAATGGATTAAATCATACTTATGTGGAAGAAAGCAATGTGTTGTCATAAACAAATTAAACCGATTTAAAGAAGTAGTACCACATTTCTCAGAGTACAAGTGCAATAGATATGGCGTCCCTCAGGGAAGTGTATTGGGTCCATTGTTGTTTCTTGTATATGTTAATGACATAAACTTAATAACTGACCATCAGTGTATCATGTTCGCTGATGACATTTCAATCGTAGTGACATCTAATAAAAAGGACAACACAACTGTTGACCACGTAAATGACATAAATAATAATCTTTCTAAATTAATTAAATGGCTTGACATGAACAATTTAAAAATCAATCTGACCAAAACTAATTACATTCATTTTAATAACTACAAAATATTGAATCTAAAAAAATTGACATTCACTATAATGACACAGAAATTGACGAAGCAAATGAAATTAAATTCTTAGGTTTAACTGTTGATAGAGATATTAACTGGAAAGCTCATATAAATAACGTCATTTGGAGAGTGAACAAGTTTACATACGCCTTGCGACGAGTGCGAGCCGTTACCAGGGGGGTGTCACTCCGAAGTTTAGGTACGTTCGAGCGACTCTGTACGCCGAGCATAAATGAGCGCGGGGCTGCCGCTCGCGGACCGCGCCACGCGCCTGTGACTGTGTTTATTTTCTCAGCCTGTGACTGACTTTTTGTTACAACGAAATAACTATTAGTAATTTGAAATATGTGTTCCTAATTATGACATTATTTATCAAAACAAATTTTGTAGGTAGGTATTCAACATTTCTTGTTCAAAGAAATGGGTTTGAGTTTAAGATACCTACCCAGTTACTTACGTCAATCTAACTTAAAATAAACGGAAACAGGTCAATAAACTTACTTTAAATTTAGCATAATATTTATAAGTACCTACCAAATCACTTAAGTAATTTTGTGTTAGGATTTTATGCAGTCCAAAATCTAATAGTCCAAGAGCTACAGTTCATTATTTTACTTGAGCTATATAATATCACCCTTAATTTTTAGGTATTCCAATAAAATTAATCTCGATTTTGATTGCATTTATAAAGGTACGATAGATAAGGTAACATAAGTCTCTTTTTGTAGTTAAGTACGGTCAACAGCAAATTAAGGTTAACACTGGTATCTTATGCAGTTGACATTAGGGCTAGTTTGCAACAAAAGTGTGTGTAACCTAAGATGCTGGCGAATGTACTATATATTTTTAGACGACCCGTCTGGTGTTGTGGTCGAGAAATCGCCTACTACGCAGCGGGTGCGGGTTCGATCCCCGCACAATACAAACATTTGTGTGCATTAACATGTCTGTTTGTATTGGTCTGGGTGTTTTCTATGTATATTAAGTATGTATTTACAAAAAAAAAAGTATTTAAGTATTATATCCGTTGTCTGGCACCCATAACACAAGCTTTGAGTAGCTTACTTTGGGACTAGATGGCGATGTGTGGGAATGTCCAAAGAACATTTATTATTATTATTTATTTATTTTTTTATAAAAAAATAAATTAATATAAAATTTTATATTTAATGAAATTATTTGTAGTAAACTAAAATTTTTAAATAATATAAATTTTAAAACGGCGGTGCGTCCGCGCAACATACTCACCGCCCTAACCGAGCTGAGGCCGAGCTATGATTTATGACCCAAACTGCACGGAGAAAATAATTTTACTATACATTTTTATTTGGTTCAGTGTGATGTACAGTCGACAGCACATTAGGTTATCCACTTCTGTTGCAAACTAGCCCTTATTACAACTGCATAAGATACCGCAGTGTTTACCTTGACGTGCTGTTGTCCGTACATACATGTGTGTTTGGTTTGTACTTTCATTTCTCCGAATTGAGTAATTTTGTACCAAATAATTAAATTAGACAGAGTAAACACCTATTTTTTAATATTAAACGAACGCTGACACTATCAATTACTTTCTCCGATAGAACACAGTCAAGAAACGCTAGGTCCTCTAGACTATTTATTTTATTTGAGTAGCGCGTTGTGTAACCTACGCGTATGTTCGTGCCCATAGAAAAAATGAATAAGGTTAGAATGGTTTTGATCGATCGTTTGTATGGGAACCTTTGTCGCCGGTGGGAGTTACCGCGCTGTTGCTGCAGTGATAAAAGTACCAATCAATGAATTAACGCACCAATATCACAAACCAATCACAATTTCCGCTAGGAGCTCTGTGATTGGTGTAATTAGTACTTGAAACCAACTACCAATCACAGAGCTTCTAGCGGTGAAACCACCAATGGTCATTCAGGTACGTTCGTTATTTTATGTCAAAATACTAGTGATGTGGTAAAGGTCGATTATTATAAATTCAATCACCGATGTTATGTTGTTTCTCTTTGTGACTAAACATGTAGGATTTAAGTTTGAAATAATTTGGATAATTTAACAGCTCAATTGATCGCAACAAAGGGTACTGCTATTGCCTTTCGGTAAAAACAATAGAAGAAAAAATTGAGTTGCTAAACGTTACTTGAAATAGAGTAACTTATACCTTTTAACATTAAAGTAGTTTATAAAAATAGTTCTAGAAGAATTGAATCATTCTTTGTATAAAGAATTAGTAATATTACTTATATAATACAAATAGTTTCCAATGTAAAGAAAAATGTTTAAAGGCATAAAGGCCATGGTCTACATTATTCAGGTATTATATCTTACCATGCTATTAATTAATTTATATTCTTAGCTAATACAATAAAGCTGAAGAGTTTGTATGTGTTCAATCGCGCTAATCTCAGGAACTACTGGACCAATTAAAAAAATGTTTTGTGTTGGATGTCTTATTTATCGAGAAAGACTTTAGGTTTGAACTTTACGCTGGAACGGAAGGGGAGGGAACAAACTCAAATCGAAAATAGTTAAGGTTACAATTAAAAAATACAATATACCTATAGACGTATGGTTGACCGGTATAGAATTCTTTTGGCATTAAGTCCGCCACATGTACAATTTTATGTTTCGTGCATGCATGAAGTTTTTAATAAATAAATATGACCTAAGTTAGTATGGTGGTTAAGTTAAAGAAATGTACAGCTGCATGATACAACAGTTAACCTTGCAGTGCTTTTGTTCGCATTTAAATCACATCACCAAAGGGGCTTTGCAGGGGTTTGTTAAATTACAAAATTATACAAATAACTCTTACAAAAATATTTGTAGGCAGGGTTATTAATAATATGACCAGATCCTTTTAAGAGTTGATGGGAGAGCTCATTTGGGACAATCTTGATCCCAGAATATACTTTCCAAAAGTCAACCTTTTTAAGAAAATATTCTTTTTAAGTTTTCGTAGGAAAACGAGATTTCGAAATTATGATAAAATTAATACCGAATGCTTTTAGATGCAGTAAGAAAATATCAACCGATTCTAGCTTACTAGCTTAACGTGTTTCATGAAGCACGGAGATGCTCGTTGTTTAGGTCACTTAAATATGGTTGGTATGGTCACTCATTAAAACACGATCGCGCCGTAAGTTGTTTAACTTCGGTATCACTGCCGAAGGGAGTAGATTGTTGACAGTAAACCAATGTAGAACTTGTGAAAGAGTATTGAACACATATCGATAAACTGTGAATTGTCGTATCCTATTTTACAAATAAATAAGTTAAAATCGAAGATAATAACTGCGAAAGTAGAAAAGTTGAGGATTAAGCAGTGCGTTTTTGCTGAGTTATATATTAATTGCAGGAATACGTTATTTTGGTAGCACGAATTAGAATATAATACATATTTTTTTTCAAATAGCTCTAGTAGTGCCTGTGATAAGAGCGTTGCAACATATAAACTCTTCAACTTTATTGTATTTATTTAATTATTGCTATGTTTCAAATAATTAATTAACAAAACTTATTTTTGTCTTTTAATACATCAGTAGGGAAATTACCATATATCGATAATTTTATTGTGCTGTGAGCTACATCCCTAGTGATGCGTATACAAGCGAACAAAGCAAATTGGACGCGATACATTGCGTGTTAAGATAGCAGATTTGTTAGAAATATGCGTGGACAGTCATCAATGAATATTTTTTTTGAACTTAGTGCAAAAAAAAACGGTATCATTTGAAATATCATAATTAAAAAGTGTTTTTTGCAAATAATGTCGAAATAACTACGTATTATTACTCACCGGTGAAAAAATACACTTTCTCTCTCATTTTTTATGACCTGGGTTCACGCTCTTCAAGTAATTATAGCAAAAGACGGCATTTTTGACAAAAAATAATGCAACGCTCTTGTCACGCGACTGAAGTAGCTACGGCTCAATGCAGGCATATGCCTACAATTAGGCTCGCTGCCGCACTGACCGGGGCCATTCTAACCTTATTCATTTTTTCTATGTTCGTGCCACGCGCCGCTCGCAAAACCCTGACACATTCAAGGCCGCGAAACAGGGAAAGCGTTACGTGTTAGAAAGAGACAGGTATAGATAGGTAGATGAAACAACCTTGAATTCAAATCGTGCAAAGTGAATTGCACTTCATTGCGTTGCAGCGAAAGTTGTTTTTACTTTATCATTCTTAGCACAGTGATCCTTCTGTACGTAGTACTATTATATTTTCTGTGCCGTTACTAATGTCCAAACTTCTTTAGTAGTTTATCATGCCTACATAGAATCCATATTGCGCTACGGTCTAATATTTTGGGGCAATGGCACAGGCATTGATAAATGCTTAAGGGCAATATTTGGTCTTGCACCCGACGCAACATGCCGCCCATGGTTTAAAAAACATGGTCTCCTTACATTAACGTCCCTGTATATTCTTGAAATATGCTCATTTGTAAGGAAAAATAATAGCTTGTTTTCACAGGCGTGTAATATCTATCCCAGAAATTCAAGAAATGCCAACAGACTTGTAATAAATTACACACCTAGGACATCGCAATACAATAGGAGCTGCTTAACCATGTATGTGAGAATTTTTAATAATGTACCTAAACACCTCAGAACGTTAGATTTAAGAAGGTTTAAGATAACGCTACAGAAATGGCTTGTAATGAAATGTTTTTATAATTTGAAAGAATTTTTTGACCAAAAGCAAAGGAATGAAACATGATTTAATAATAATAAAAATGTAATTAATTCAAATGTAAACAAAAATGACTAAAACTTGTGTAATTGTTAAAATATTTGCATGCTATTCGTTAGTGGCTAAATGGGCTGAACATAAAATGTAATTATAATCCTTTGTACCCCAATTAAGGCAAATAAATGATTCTGATTCTGATTCTGATTTGTAAAGAATAACTACTTGGCCCACTGTTGCATAAACAGGCGGTGTATTGTTCGCGATACGCGAAGCTGCCTAACTAATTGAAAGGGCCTAAATAGATATAATATATGCTAAACACAAAATACCTTGCGTCTTCTTCAGGAGCACATGGAGGGGGCGCCCCGTGAATTGTTCCAGCACTTCACACACAGTTTAAGTCCGCCTTTCGTAGTACACAATATATATAATATGTTAGAACCCACCCAATGTCTTCTTTAACACACCGTTTATACCGATAATACCGAAATTGGAGTATATTTCTCCAGAAAACCGCGGAGCCCAGCTCCTAACCGATTCGTATCTTTTGACAACTCCCTTAACCTTTTTATTTCAATACCCTACAAAATTATTATTTCCTACCGTCTAATTTAGCGATAATTTCGACAAGCAAACCTGGCCGTCTAAATGAAACATTACCGCCGCCCAATCAGTACCACTGATTACAATAAATTTACTTATCCAAAATAAACTAATCTTTTCTATGAGAAACACAAATCTAATCAATAGGCAAGCGTGACAGCTTGGCTATTGCCCGTTTAAGAACAACACCATTAGACACACGAACATCTGCGAGCCTTATGACTCCATCTGACCCAGAATATAACTTAACAATTCTACCGCGACGCCAGTGAAGCGGAGGGACGTTATCGTCTTTCAATAAAACTAAATCTCATTCCTTAGGAGGGGCGACTCGATCCGTCCACTTTACGCGTTGCTGCAAGGTGTGAAGATATTCTAAATGCCACCGATGCCAAAAACTTTGCGTAATCTGTTGTAACAATTGAAACCGAGATAATTTGCTCATCTTCACATCCTGCAACGAGTATTCCGCTACAGCATTTAATGGCTGTCCTATCAAAAAATGACCAGGAGTCAAAACTTCGAGGTCGTGTGGATCCGAAGACACAGGGCACAAAGGTCGTGAGTTCAGAACCGCTTCAACCTTACAAAATACCGTGCTAAGCTCTTCGAATGTGAGTTTCGTTTCACCGATACACCGCTTTAAATGTGTTTTAGCTGACTTAACGGCAGCTTCGAAAAGACCACCCCATGACGGATATGCAGGTGGGTCAAATATCCAAGAAATACCCCGTTTCGACATTTCATGACCGATAGAGCGTTGTTCTTTACCCAGAAAATCATACAACTCTTTAAGATAATTATATGCACCCTTAAAATTTGTACCGCAGTCTGAGCGAATAACTGAAGGCAAACCCCGCCTTGAAACAAACCTGACTAAGGTAGCAATAAAAGCTTCCGTTGATAGTTCCGATACCAGCTCTAAATGAACACACTTTGTTGCCTGGCAAACGAAGACACACAGGTATGCCTTGATGATTTTAGGATTCCGAAGTTTATGTGCTTTAACGTAAAACGGTCCCGCAAAATCTATACCAACACCATGAAAAGGCCTAGCAGCTACAACTCGATCCCGTGGTAAATTGCCCATAAGTGGCTGGCTTGTAATCCCCTTCAATTTATAACATGAGATGCATTTAAATGTCACATTTCTAACTACTCGTCTTGACGAGAGGACCCAAAAATTCCGTTGTAAAATGGCTAAAAGAGCGTTCGGACCCGCATGTGCATTTTTTATATGCAAATCCGTAATTAAAAGTTTGACAAAAGTCCCTGATTTAGACAACAGCAAAGGATGCCGTGCATCATAATCTAAATTGGCATTTTCCAATCTCCCTCCAACCCGTAAAAGTCCGTTTGCATCTAAAAAAGGTTGTAACCGCTTTAAAGAGCCCCTTAGTTGTTTATCTTCGCGCAATTGTTCTATTTCGGAACCGAAACTTTGATATTGAATAAGCCTAACCCAGTGCATTAAAGCTCTCTTCCGTTCATCAACCGTCAAATATGTTTGAAAAACCCGATTATTTTTATTCCGTAAATTATAAAATAGCCGTAAAATCCAACCTGTTACTGCAATTAATTTGTCAAAATCACTATACCGTTCCAATAAAAAATCTAAGTCTGGCTGGGAATCCAAATTTGTAATCGCAAAGCACCGTATCCCAGGTAGATCCCGTGGTTGATCCACATCCAACACCGGCCAGTTTTGTTCTGACTCAGCTAACCAACGTGGGCCCCACCACAACGAATGAGAAATTAAATCTGATGCCTTGCATCCTCGAGATGATACATCTGCAGGGTTAATTTGTCCAGGAACGTGACGCCATGTGATGGAAACCGATGAATTTCGAATTTGAGAAACTCTGTTTGCCTCGAATACCTGAAGAGTATGAGGGGGTGTCCGAATCCATGCCAATGAAATTGTGCTATCAGTCCATCCGTATATCTCCTGCACATCCATGGTTCTTTGAAGACAAAGACAAACATGATTGAGGAGTTTGGTCAGCAACACAGCACCGCACAATTCCAGTTTAGGAATAGTGAGTCGTGATCTGATTGGAGCCACTTTACTCTTGCTAATAAGCAAGTGCACCGAAACCTCACCGTCCTCCTTCTGTACTCGGAGGTACACAACCGCTGCAAATCCCAAGTCCGACGCATCCGAGAAACCGTGAAGGCTAACATGAGCAGTGCGGGATGATAGAATATACCTAGGTATGAAAACCTTCTTAACATTTTCCAAATCCGCCCGAAAAGATAGCCATTCATATTCTAAATCTTGATTTAAAGGGTCATCCCACTCCAAACCTCCCAACCACAACCGCTGTAATAAGCACTTAGCCCAGAATAATATAGGAGCGATCCAACCATTCGGATCGTACATCCGTGCAACCGTAGAAAGGATGCTCCGCTTAGTAACCTGCCCGTGTAAAGGAATATCCGATTTGTATGAAAACGAGTCCGAAACTGGGTCATATAGAACACCTAACACCGAAACCGATTGTGGGTTATCTCGGTTCTCAAATATGAGTGGCACCTGCTTGTGTGCATCTGGCAAGTTCGCCAAAACCCCTGGAGAATTCGACAGCCATTTACGTAGCTCGTAGCCACCAGATTTCAAAAGAGAAATAAGTTCTTGCTGTAGGTTTAAAGCACAAGACTCCGAAATGGCTCCCGTCAGAATATCGTCGACGTAAATGTCACGCTCTAACACCGCTGCGGCGAGTGGGAATCGCTCGCGCTCTCGTTCGGCCAATTCCAACAATGTGCGTATCGCTATGTAGGGACTTGACGTTAAGCCGTAGGTATTTGTGTTTAATTCATAAGTGAGGAGAGGCTCATCAGGAGACTCCCTCCATAATATTAACTGATACTTTCGATCCGCAGGATTGATCAATGTTTGCCGAAACATCATCCGTATGTCCGTAATTAAAACCGTGTGATGGAGTCTAAAATTTAATAAGATAACCGTTATGTCCCGCTGGAGTTTGGGGCCAGAATGTAGACATTGATTTAAAGAAACCCCAGTTGAGGTTGGGCAACTTCCGTTAAAAACAACACGTATTTTTGTACGGTCCGAATTTTTGAAAACCCCATGATGTGGAATATAATAATGTTCTTCTCCCGAGTTTACATTAAAATTTGAAACCGACATATGTCCTAAATCCGAATACTCCCGCATGAATTCAATATACTTCAGTCTAAGTTCTGAATCCCTAATTAAACGCCGTTCCAGGGCTATGAAACGTTTCTCCGCTATACCGCGTGACTGACCCAATAATGGCCGATGAGACTTAAATGGTAATTTTGTCATAAAACGACCGTTTTCTAACCGTAATGTATGAGTTTTATAAAATGCCTCACACTCCGCGTCCTTTGGGTTTGGTATAACACTTTGTGGAGGCTCCTCGACCTCCCAAAACCTTTGTACTGTGTCTGAGAGTGACACTCCAAAAAGTTCCGCATCCGTATCAATTGATTCGATAGAATTATTATACTCGACTGGTCCTAATAAAACATAACCGAAAACGGTCCGATAAGCCGTAAACCCACTTGAAGTTAAATCAATTTTATCCCCGCTTACTATTTTACCGAATACGTCCGACCCAAGAAGTAAATCAACCGGTTTTGATTTGTGAAATTCAGGATCCGCTAAATCCAAACCCAAGGTTAAATCAGTTACCCCATCTGATAAGTCACAGGCCGGTTGAAGGCCCACCAAATTCTCTAAACACGTGACAGGTGTTGTAAACACCGGATAAGACTTACTAACAGGCGAGAAAGTAATAATACCCCGACCCAATGACCTTCCCGCTTCAAACCCCCCCACCCCTCTCACTAGTTCCTTCGATGGCACTAGAGCCAGACCAAGTTTCCGTGCTAAATCCACCGTAATCAGGGATCCTTGTGACCCTGCGTCTAATAACGCTCTTATTAAAATAGTATTTTCCGAATCCCCATTTAAGATTTTAACCATAGCTGTAGGTAACAATATAATCCGTGAAGAAACTAGTGAGTGGTGGGCTTTATCCTATTGTTTATCTCTGCCGTCGTAGCAATGCCGGTCATCATTAAACCGAGCGTCCTGTCGTCCGTAAACTGGCCCGGAGTTCCTATTGAACCGATTGATGTCACGGCGCTCGTCTGACTCACGACGCACGCTCTCGCGATTAGGCGAAGGAGCACTACACTGCGGGGTTCTCGGTGGAGAAGCCCGAGGAGAGCCATGAGGGGAGCGTCGCGATAAGCCGTCATAATTCCGTGGAGAATATCTCTCCCCGTCACCGCCGCCCGTGCGCGGTGCCGGCGGAGGCCGCTCGCTTGCATGGTAAACCCTTTGGGTGTGTACAATGCCCGACCTATTGAAGCACAATAAGGGATGGTGCTTAGTACTACTGCACCCATCACACTGCGGTAGATTGCGACATTCACGAAAACTATGACTCCCAAAGCAATAATAACAAAGCTGATGGCGTTGTACAATATTCTTACGCTCAAAAGGCGAAAATGATTTAAATTTTGGGCATTTGATTAATGCCGAGTGCGTGCTATCCCCACAGCACACACAGCTCTGGGCCACAGCCGCTACTAAATAGTGACCCGACCGACGTTGATTACGTTGAGGCCGCGAATACAAAGGCCCAGTTTCCATCTGGTTACTCGCGGATTCCGTTTTAGTACATTCCAATAACCGACATTCCGATTCCAAAAAATCTATTAGTTCCGTAAAGGCAGGGATAACGTCCGTGTCATTACCGTATTTTTGTTCAAATCGTGTTTTGATAGAAGTTGGCAATTTAGTTAAAACAATGTGCAAAAGTAAGAATGACCAAGCCGATACTGGAAAACCCAACCGTTCCAAAGAATTAATCGCCATAATCAATGGGTTAAGAAATTGCGAGCGAAGCCCGTTTAAACGTTGCGATATGATAGGCAACTTCAAAATTTGGTCAACATGCACATCCGCTAAATGTCTAGTACCTATTTTGGTATCGCTTCAATAGTAGATCCCTAGCTGTTTGGTATCCTTCATCCGAAATCTTAATATGCTGAACAAGCCCGCGGGCTTCACCGTTCAAGCACGACATCAAATAAGCTAGTTTCTGCGCTGGTGATAAGTCACCGCGTGAATCGACCAAACTATCAAAAAGGTTATTGAACCCAACCCATTGATCCATCTCCCCAGAAAATGTAGGTAACCTAAGTACCGGTAACCGAGAAACTAAAGCGTCCGAATCAACCTTATTGGTCTCAGATTTAGCTTCCGAATAGACACTTGAAACCGTTCCAGAGTCCATCTGTTTTATCATCAGCTTATCATAAGCTTCCAGCGCCCTAATGTATTCCCTCCTAGCCGCAACCACAATCTCTTCTTCCGCTTTAACTGTCATATCGGCAAACTCAATAATGCGCTGATACGCATTTTCTAAGGTTGAAAACTCCGTGGTCACAGTCAGCAAACGGATTTTTAACCGGTTGATATGGTCCGATTTATCTATTAGATCCGCACTATCTATTAACCATTGTAATTTGACTTTGAAAGTCGACCAAAATGTTTTAAGAGTTGTCATATTTAATAAAGAAATCCTCTAATCAAAACAGTAAACAACAAACCAGCCGCCTATATTGTAAACAAATAGTACCGTAAGAAACAGCTGTTTACGCCTATTCATAAAAACTTGATCCCGACAACAGATTGATAAGGTAACAATAGGCGCGCGTGCGTGTGTCGTACCTTTAGCCGCAACTTACACACTTAGCTAACCAGAGATAGCTAACGAAAACATTAATATTTTCGTCACCCGATAATTGCCGAATGTCTACGTATCTGACCGAAGTGAAATATTCATCTCATTGAATGAACTGAAGACCGATACTATTACCAATATATACCTATAGACACCTATGCAGAATAACCCCACACCGAAATAACCTATAAACCACGAGGCCCTATAAACCTAACCAAACTACGCTCTGCTACCAAAAATGTATTGTTCGCGATACGCGAAGCTGCCTAACTAATTGAAAGGGCCTAAATAGATATAATATATGCTAAACACAAAATACCTTGCGTCTTCTTCAGGAGCACATGGAGGGGGCGCCCCGTGAATTGTTCCAGCACTTCACACACAGTTTAAGTCCGCCTTTCGTAGTACACAATATATATAATATGTTAGAACCCACCCAATGTCTTCTTTAACACACCGTTTATACCGATAATACCGAAATTGGAGTATATTTCTCCAGAAAACCGCGGAGCCCAGCTCCTAACCGATTCGTATCTTTTGACAACTCCCCTAACCTTTTTATTTCAATACCCTACAAAATTATTATTTCCTACCGTCTAATTTAGCGATAATTTCGACAAGCAAACCTGGCCGTCTAAATGAAACAGGCGGGTAGATGGCGCTAAACGTCACGCATAATGACGTATCCCCAAGAGACCACAAATTTCGCAGGGTCGGACTGACAGCGCGGTAGCTCAATTGGTAGAGCGTTTGGCCAAGAGGTTGCTGGTTCGAGTCCCGCCTATGCGCAAATTTTTGGTTTCTTATTTCATCTTTATGAATATAAAATATGACACTGTGAGTGTTAAAAATATTCTTAACCAAAAGCATTCATATTGGGACTAGCTAAACTAAGCACTCACCGATGGCATTAACATTGACGTACAAAGCGTCGGTACTGTTCACGTCGATGCTGATGACTTGGAAACGGTTCTTCAGCCACGTCCTGGGTTTGGTGCTCCACTCGGACCGAGGCGCGGTGACGCTTGCGTAGCTGATGGGGATGTGCCAGAGCTGGTCGACCATCTTTTTGTAAGGGTCTAGGGCACTGGAGAATAGTCGCTGTAATAAAAGGTATTGTTTATGTGAGTTCACGTTAAAAGTAAAAAAATATGTACATCAACAAGTTTTAGATAAGTATAGGTTTAAAAAAAAATGAAACTGTACCAGGAAAACATATTTGTCTTGTGCTTTCTTAACATATATTATCTTAAATGTAAAATTCTCGTGTCACAATGTTCGTTCCGAAACGGCTTTACCGATTCTTACCAAATTTTATATGCGTATTGAGTAGGTCTGAGAATCGGCTACTATATATTTTTCATACCCCTAAGTGATAAAGGTTGTTCACCCTAAAAAAAAAAAAAATTTTTGGACGAAATTTTTTGTCTTTATTTTTTATAATAATGTGGCATGAAAAATACATACCACCCTAAATTTTTACTTTTTTATTACCAACCCCTATTTTTTTATAGCTATTTTAGTAGTTTGATCATTTTTCATCCCGCTCGATAACTGATCAATTATAGTGTTTTTCTTAACTTTTAAAATTACGAGGCTGGGCGAGACGGGGCCGGGGCGGGACGGCGCTAGGGGCGAAGCAAAGTTCGCTGGGTCCGCTAGTATATTATAATAACAATAATATTTAATGATATCATTTATCGTAACAAAAAAGATGATGATTTTTCAAAGGCACAGGCTAGATTTGAACCAGCAACTCGAAGCAAGCAGCTGGCAAATCGAAGCAAACCGAAACCACGAAATTAAATAATAAAACATTGGACACCAATCACATACATTGCTCTGATCCCAAAATAAGTAGCTAATGCACTTGTGTCATGGAAATCAGACGCAACGGTGGTACTACAACACCCAGACCCGAGACAATATAGAAAATTTTGATTCCTATATTGATCCGACCGGGAATCGAACCCGGGACCGCGAAGCGGCGACACCTTGAAACTCAGCGTGATAAGCCTACTACACCACGGAGGTCGTCAAAGGTTACGTGTTCGTAATGTGATGGTACCTACTCATGTTTTATATTTTATGTATAGGTAGGGTAGTTGGAAAAAAAATCAGTCTTGTACGGATCTGGTTGTATGATTTGACACATAAGAGGCTAGAAATTTCGCGCGAGAGTATTACTCTGGTTCGCCAGAGGTTCAAAACCTTTTTCAAAGTTCAAAGGCTTTTGTATACGCACATGTGCGTAAAAAGCTACTCTCAGGAATGTCAATCGTCTCTTGTTCCCTGTCAGATTGGTCATCATCACCGAAATAAGCAGGTATCAATGTAATCATCAACGTACAGTCGCCGGCACATCTAGTTACATATTTTTGTTGGAAACTGACCCTTAACACAACTGTATAAGATACCGCAGTGTTTATCTTGACTGTCGTTTATACAACTTACCTGTTCAATCTCGATGACGCCTTTCTCATAATTCCTATTGATTTTCACCACAGGGTATCCGGCCTGTCGTGTCCACGTGTTCATGAACTCGACAACGTTGAGGTCCTTAAGCTCGGGGTCCGTTTGCGTCGCTTTGGACATCGCCAGCCATAGGTCGTTCTCTTCGGCGTTTGTATATTTCCTGGTAGAATTGATTGGTTAAATATAAATAAGCTTGTCCCTTAATTATTATTATTATTGGACACCAATCGCCAATGCACTTGTGTTATGGAAATCAGGCACAACGGTGGTACCACAACACCCAGACCCGAGACAATATAGAAAAGATCGTTTTCTACATTGACCCGACCGGGGATCGAACCCGGAACCTCGCGAGTTGGCGACGCCTGAAACCAGCGTGTTAGCCACTCGACCACGGAGGTCGTCGACATACTCAAAAATACGTGCAACAAATTAGTCACTAATTAGGTACTTAATCATTTTTTTATGATGAATGCCGTCCGTTTTATGCATACTACATTCCAAGAACGAAAATATTATTTTACAAAGTAAATAAAATATAATTTTGAAATTAATGCCAAAGTATAATAAAGTAATTCCTTATTAAATATAAAAATTTTTTCACCACCACCGTGAATGATTTGTAATTTCCTTTCTTAAAAAAAAAAAATATGCATGGAATGAAACTAGAACAATAGTGATTGACAAAACCTAATCGGTCTATAATCAGTATGGCCGTAATAATCAATCACTATATTTATCTATGAAAACCGCAAAAAAAATTTCACCGTCACTGATTAATAAATTATATTTATTCCAATGAATGGTAACCCACTTGTTAATGTATTACTAATGTTTTCCTACTTGTTTTCGACAATAATTTGTTAGGAACTACTTGACCGATTTGAAAAACTTTTTTGTGTTAGATAGCTTATTTATCGAGAAAGCTTTAGGCTATAACATTTCGATGCGACGGGAGGAGAGGGAGCAAAATCAAAGGACGCAGTCGCAGGGGACTGCTAGTAAGCAACATTATATTAAATTTAAATTTAAATATTAAATTTAATATCTATTGCTTTAGAATGTTTTAACACTTGTCATATTTTTATATTCATAAAGATGAAATAAGAAACCAAAAATGTGCGCACGGGCGGGACTTGAACCAGCAACCTTTTGGCAGACCGGGCCAAACGCTCTTACCAATTGAGCTACCGTGCTGTTAGTCCGACCCTGCGAAATTTGTGGTTTCTTATGATACGTCAATTGCGTCAATAAGCGTCACGCAATTATTACAATATTCTCCTGCACCCATACCAATCTCTCTGCATAATCTGAAGGTATGACTGGGAGAGAATGCTATTAGCATTAAGTCCACGTTTTGTACACTTTTATTTGTGCAATAAAGTTTTTAAATAAATAAAATATTGAAAATAACTCACCAATCGTTCAAGTAGATGACCAGCCCCTTATGGAACAGCTCCTCAGATATCGTATGGTTCAGCATCCGGATCAGATTGGCGCCTTTACTGTAAGATATCTCGTCGAACTTCTGCGATATTTCGGACGCGTCGATAACCTTCCTCGATACGGGCGATGTGTTTTTGAGCGCGTCTGAACGGAGAAGGTCCATTTTGTCGCGGGCGAATGACTCGAACATGTCCCATTCAGGTTCGATCTGGAAAGGTAGTTGGTATACGGCTAAATATAAGTTGATTTGTTTAATATACATATGAGTTATCACTATTTACTTTTGCCTCGTTGTAATAAGTTTTCCTTTTATAAGCTTTCCGGCTTTATCTTTAAGGGCCTGTTTGAAAACCAGCGCTGAATTAATTTCAGCGATAGCTGAAACTGGTACCCATTGCCTTAAATTTATTTATGTCACCTCTTTATTATTATTTTTTCAATTTAAGTGGAGATTTCATTTCATATTTGAGACCATATTGTAGCTATGTAATTGTTCTGGCAATAAATGATTTTTCAATTTCAATTAAATTATTAGGAATCTACGGTGATAGGCATGGACAAAATCACGCCAAGGCAAACACTGCAGTATCGTTTGCAGCTGTAATAAATAAATATAAATATGCGCTATACTAACTGTCGTGGTTTCGAGGTAAGGAAATTTCTTCCTTGTGTTACGAATACCGAACAACGATTATGACGGAAGCGTCTCCTATAAATAATTAAATACATAAAAACATTCATGACTAAGGTACAAATGTTCGTGCTTATCACACACAATTGCCTCTTGCGGGATTCGAACCCGCGTCGACCAGCGTAATAGTCAGGAGCGCAATACACCAACCGATTAAGCTTTAAGATTTAGCTCAAGAAATCTACTTAATGAAATATATCTTGCACTGGTCCAGTCAATAATTACCTACTGCATACCTGTTTGGGGTGGAGCCTATAAAACACGATTCATTGAAGTTGAAAGAGCTCAGAGAGCACTTATAAAAGTAATGTACTTTAAAAAGCGACGTTTTTCTACTACAGAACTTTACGAACCCAGTGACTTGCTTTCGGTGCGTAAACTTTATATACTAAACATCATCTTGAAAAAACATAAGAGTACCACGTACGATCAAAATATAGAAAACAGGAGACGAAAGGACACTGTCTTGAAAGAACCTACCACAAGAACTGTTTTTGCTAAAATGCAATATGATGCACGATCGGCTCGTCTATACAGGGTGACTTTTTTATCAGTACCGATATTTTGTGTACAGACTCCACTGATGAATATGAACAACTTTTACTATGGGGGCAATGGTGAAATCGAGAAAAAAAAATCTGCTGTTCCATACATTTTGACCGCGCGCCAATTGAACTTTTGTATGGAACAGCTGATTTTTTTTCTCGATTTCACTATAGCCCCCATAGTAAAAGTTGTTCATATTCATCAGTGGAGTCTGTACACAAAATATCGGTACTGATAAAAAGGTCACCCTGTATAATTTAATTAATAAAAAAAATCATATTTATAATAAAACGTATTACGTCTGTAAATTAACTTTAACATCATGGATAAAAAGTCTTAAGTATGAAGAGATTGAATCAATTTTAAAATAATTTAAATTGAATATAATTGAATCATAAAATCTGTAAGAAAACTGTAAAGTAAATCGTGATGAAACTAAACTATCTTACATTCAACGGTGAAATGCACTGCACACACCACACACACACATACATACACACACACATTTCTTTTTGTATATTTTGTAAATTCTGTACACATGTTTAAATTAGGTTAAAAGTTCATATTATTGTTAAATAAAATTATAACAATGTTATGGAAGAGCAGAGGCTCCTGGCACAAGTACCTTTGTACTTAAAAGGAGACTCTAGCCACTTACTTGTTACTGAATCGATTGTTAAAAGTAAATAAATATTTTGATATTTTTTTTTTGATTAAGGGTAATAAGGGTTGGTTTTCTACATAAATTAATAACCTGGTTTGCTTATGACTGAACATTTTTAGACTATTATTTTTATTGAAAACTTAGTTTTAGATTCCAGATAAAAAGTAATGTAGAATTACTTTATATTTTTTATGTTTGAATGAAAGTAAACACATCTACAACGTGTAATGTTAAATGCGCAGAACCTCAGACACTCCGAATGATTTTTAATTCAATTGACCTCTTTCTGAAAGAACAAAAATTTTTGAGAAATAATTTAAGGTTTTATGTGGTGTTTTAGTTTTTCTGGCACTTCTGATCATTTCTTGCTCTGTGGACGACGCTTTGTCAAGTAGTTATATCATCGGGCCGCTGCGTCGTGCTGACATTATTAATATTACTATCTACGCACCTAAAGAACTTACCATTGTTTTACGTATTTTAGCGGGCTTGCGTACATGACAGCTTGTCTTGTTAATAAATAGACAGGGCAAAGTTAAAGTTTTTTTTAAAAATGTGACTCATGTTAAAAAGTGATTTAATTGATTCTACTCGTTATTCCAATCAAACTATTTTCAGGGTTTCTGCATCTAACGTCACACGTCGTATAGCCCAGCTATGCAAAAACTTTCAATTTGATATCCATCTCAGGAGGCGTGTAAGTCTCACACTCACAGTGTCATATTTTATATTCATAAAGATGAAATAAGAAACCAAGGTTCAAGTCCCGCCCGTGCGCAAAATATTTTTGGTTTCTTATTTCATCTTAATGAATACATCAATGTCTTCTACATTTAGTATTAAATCAGTAAACTCACATGGTCCACGCCAACATACTCGATGTACGTAGCGAAGCCCTCATTTAGCCACAGGTCCGTCCACCACTTCATGGTGACCAGGTTGCCGAACCACTGGTGAGCTAGCTCGTGAGCTACGTCGATGGCCACGTTCTGTTTGTCGCGGGGAGTGCTGTCCGCTTCGTCGAAGAGAAGCGTTGTCTCCCTAAGTGAATAAGGAAGTTTATTACCAGCTAAAAGAAATTGTATGTACCTATATATGTCGCAGGCCTATCTGGTTGAATTAGCCAGGCAATTGGACGCCTTGGCAGGTAATGAAACGCCAGCATCCAATCAAATAGCCATGTCATTGAAAATTTAGCTAGATAGCTGAACTTTGTCCAGTCACTTAGTTAAGTTGAATATAGACGAATTTGTTGTGACGGTTAGGTATCGTTGTTATATCTTTTAGGGTGACTATCAATTCATTCAATAGTTTTTAGAGTGACTTCGAAAATGATTTTTTTAAGTAGTTCCATTAGTGAACTGCCTTGGTGGCGCAGCGGTTAAAGGGTCGCAGTTTAAAGCGACGGCTGCGCAAGAGGTCCCGGATTTGATACCGGAACGTGCCGATAATGAGTGACTGTTCATAAATTCTCAGGGTAACCCGGAGTATGGAAATTGGCTGTGTTTTTCCCCTGTGCCTCGGTGCGCACTTGAATCCGTTTGTCCTGCGTCTGATCTCTCTTCAGTCTTGTCAGCTTGCTGTCCCGTCGGGCTATGAGAGTGAAAGGAATAGAGAGTGCACCAGTGTTTGCGCACACACTTGTGCACTATCATATGTCCCGAGTAGTCGGTTAGTCGTTGTAACTGACCACCGTAGTCAAAATAGGCAATGGGGACTATTATTATTGGTTTACAACAAAAATAACTTAAATACATACCTAAAAGTGACTAGACCCCAATTCTCCATAGCTCCACTAGAGAAATCAGGAATCGCTATGAGATCCAATTTGTCCAAAGCATACGGAACTCCAAATACTTCTTCATAATAGCTCAGCAACTTCGGTGTAATATTTAGGGCATATTTCGCTTTATCTATCAGCTCAGGCCTGGTCCAGACTCTGATGGCCTTAGTGACGTTGTCTTTGCTCAAGTATGTGGTTTCCAAGGACTTGAAGTCTGATAGAATGTATGCAACGAGGTACGTTGACATATTGACGGATCTGTCAAAGTGAGTCCACTTCCAACCTGGTTCATTTGTGCTGTAAAAAATATATACAGAATGAGGCTTGTAATTTATAAAGAGTTTCAACTTATTATCATCATCATCTCTTTGAGAAACTAGAGTGGGTAAAAACCTCACATTTGAGTCTCTCAGATCTCACAGAGATACAGGTCTCAATGTGCCGAAACACAAAACTGCGCTATTTAAAGGGGGATTCAAATGCGCAGCAAGGAACATATGGAACGATTTTCCTCCTCCGTTACAAGAATAAATGCCCATACGGACATTTAAAACTGCAATTCGCTCGCATCTTTTAGACAAACAACGAAAGAAAGATATAGTTTATGCAAAGCTACTGAATTCTCCCTAACCTATCCTTCCTTCCCATCCTATCCATGCCATCAAACACGCACACAGTCAAGCACAAACACACACCACATACATTACGCACGCTCATATAAGTTGTTTTGTTTACTATATAAGTTAGCACTATGTACTTTTGCCTCATTGTAATAAGTTTTCCTTTTATAACCGGCTTCATCTATAGGGGCCTGTTTAAAACCGGAAACTGGCGTAAATTGCCTTAACTTTAAATTACCTTGTAGTTAAGACATTTCGATAATATTGTAGCTATGTAATTGTTAATGTCCGACCGAACCGACCGAAAGTTCGGTTTCGGTTTCGGCCGAGTTTCGGCCAAAAATCAAGTTTAGGCGACAGTTTCGGTTTCGGCCAAAATTGGCCGAAACTTTTGCCGAAACCGAAACTGATTTCGGAAGTTATCGTGCACGCTCGCCTAACTTCGTTTCTCGCGGCAACGCTTTAGCGGACGCTGACGGCCCTGTTCGGGAATTGTCGTGCGGCATTCGGATAGCTCTGTACCAACTATTAATGTACTCTGTGGTAACAACAAAACTTAGTCAGTGCTTTATTGCCGACGCAAACATTCTTTAGAGGTTATGTTTTGATGGAATTGAATACATGTAATGTAAGTTTTTGTTTTGTTTCTGTATTTGAATGATTTATATAGTTAATTAAATATTGAGTCAGTAACGTTGTTTTGTTGTAATTAACAAATCAAGTCACATGTAAAAAAAGAGATTGTAAATGAAAAATATGAAGTGTTTATTTTTTTTTCATTTCATGTCCTAATGAATGCAGAATAATGGGTAAAATGCACCAAATTTCAGTATTTTAAGGAATTTCATACTTTACTACGTGAATTTTGGTTTCGGTTTCGGTTTCGGTTTCGGCCGAAACTAAAGCCACGGCCGAATATTCGGTTTTGGTTTTTTTGTTTCGGCCGGAAAACCAGTTTCAGTCGGACTCTAGTAATTGTTCTAGCAATAAATGATTTTCAATTTCCCTAATATCATTTTCAATACTTTTTCAACGTTTTGTTGACGTGCTCGGGCGTCCGGCACACCTTTTGCCGTTTACAGCTTCTGGGCCCTCTGAAGTCATTTTGTACCACTAACAAATAATTATTTTATTCAAGATAGCTTTGTCATATCCCACAATTAACATTAGAAATGCGCCCGAAAACTTGAAGTTATTATTTCCAACATAAAAACATGCATATTCTGAGTGTAAAAATCGAAGACAAGCCATCACTAAGCAGAATTACTGTAAAAAATAACTAAACATTCAAATTGACCAAACTTCTCAGCATAAGTGAGGGACATGTGTAACAGCACAAGAAGGAATGATCGATCAACTTCAATAAAAAATAATATATGTATATAAATTCGAATAACTATTTACATGTCACCTTTATATTGTAACCGCGTGGTTACAATCCAACGTTTTCAAATCCTATAGATTATAACGTCATACATTATAACGTAAACTGCAATGACAAGTCACTAGGCAAAGTGGTGGGTCAGGGCCAGGCGCGGTCGCAGCCTGAAATTTTGGAGGGGATCACTAATAAAAAACCGGCCAAGTGCGAGTCGGACTCGCGCACTGAGGGTTTCGTGCCAACTTTTACTATAGTAAGGGTCCACTAACTTCCACTTAGCCAAAATATCACAATATTTTGTTGACAGCAAAAATATTTTTGGTTTTCATAGTATTTGTATGACAGGCAAAGTTATATTTAAGGTTGTTGAAAATGTGCTACATCTCAAAAAGTACTTGTTAAACTAGTACTTTAAAAATTTGTGATTTTTCAATTTGACCTTAGATTTTGGGGGGGGGGGGGGTCACGTCCCCTGTGACCCTCCCCTTCGGACCGCGCCTGGTCAGGGCCAGGGTAGGCTAGGGATTCGCTTCAGTCTATCCTTCGTGTTAGGTTGACACGTAAGCACCAAAAAACATAAATGCTAATCCTTGTGACAATAAATAAATAATAAATATTTGATAACATCACATACATTTCTCCGATCCCAAGCTAAGTAGCTAAAGCACTTGTGTTATGGAAATCGGAAACCACGATGGTACTACAACACCCAGACCCAAGACAATATAGAAAAGATCGTTTTCTACATTGACCCGACCGGGAATCGAACCCGGAACCGCACGAGATGGCGACGCTTGAAACCAGCGTGCTAGCCACTCGACCACGGAGGTCGTCAAAATTTCCGTAAGAATGTAATCTGTCGATCACAATAGATCGACAGATTGCAATTAAAAATTCACATTCATAGATCGACAGCATACAAATAAAATTCTGCTTACAATATTATTATAAAAGAGTTAAGACAAAAAAAAAATCGATTTTAGTTTGGACCATTCTTTATTTTGTCGTTAGGGCAGGAAAGTTCTAGATTGGAGACCCTTCGACCATAGACGCAGCGTAGGACGTCCACCAGCAAGATGGACAGACGACCTTAAAAAGATCGCAGGATCGAACTAGATGCAGACCGCTAGTGATCGGTCGCTGTGGAAAGCCGTGGGGGAGGCCTATGTTCAGCAGTGGACGTCTTTTGGCTGAGAATGATGATGATGAGATTGTACGAGTAATCACGCGGTTTTTACAAACGGTCAATAAAAATTTACATATATATTTTTCAAAATTACGATCGCATCGAAATTAGAATATATGTAATCTACGGAAATTTAGTCGTGATATTTTTTTAACTATGAATACTCTTTAGAATCATTGATTCAAAATTTTGCTCCTATTACAGACCACACACTGTATATATAGGGTCTAACAAAACTAGTGATCGATAGTCGACGGGGGGTATCTATACATCATACTGAATATGATGACAAAATATCTATATAGATTTAAAATCACTACCCCGTCGACTATCGATCACTAGTTTTGTTAGACCCTATATAGGACACTAATTACATACATTGCTCTGATCCACAGATAATTTAAATGGGAGTTTATTTTTTTTCTGTGCTCTGATCTCAAAGTAAGTAGCTAATGTTCTTGTCTTATGTAAATCAGAAACAATGGTGGTACCACCAATGAGTTAACTACTATATTTCTTGTATTATTTATTATATTTGGAAACAATCAACAAAACAATAGCTAGTATGTCATCTCATTAATTGTCGTACGCAATCCTATTAATAATGAAATGTTACTTTGGTGGGAAAAAATAATAATTTAAAGAATAATATGATGCTGTAAGAACATAAAGTAAATCTATCTACTCAGCTTCATTGCACAGAACATTTAATAACATGTAAATACCTCCACACTTTGGTTGTCAATCATAATACTTACATGTTTTCTTGGGCAGAAACTTTCATGTTGGACAAGACAGTGATATTTTCTGGGTGTGCAATGCTGATCTCAAACATTGCTTTGAATGCCGGTTCATCAAAGCATGGAAAAGCTGCTCTAGCTGATGTTGGCTCAAATTGAGTGACACCCAGTTTTCTGAAAACATTACAAAAATATATTTTTATTAAATACATTATAAACCTGTTTCAACAACACAGCATCTTATTGTAAAAGATGTTTTATTATATTATTTAAATAACTGTCAAATGATGTACTTTTTTTTAAAGAAAATTCATAAATATTCATAAAGGAAGTTTCCATATAAAATTAATTGAGTAATGCAGTAGAAATAAATGTATTAACTTAAATCCACAAAACAGTTGAATAAACAATTATACTCACTTGACTTCATTTTGTGCATTCTTGTAAGTGCTTTTGTAAAAGCCGGTCAAAGCATTTGAAATTTGACCGTTGAACAGTAATTCTAATGTATAATCTACATTTGGCGTGAGAGGAGTCTCTAATTTTAGTATCAATCTATCACCAGTAGCCTCTGTTATTGATAGGATCTTAATATTCCGCACACTGCTATGTGTCACCTGAGTGTCGACCGCTACAACAGGTGGTTCCGTTACTGTTTGAGTAGTTGTTACAATGGCCTCTGTCACATTATCAGCCGACACATTTGCTGTAGTTGTTGTTACTTCATCTGTTTTATTTACATTGCTGTCTTCAGGTACCGTTTCATTGGTCTGACGTTTTGATCTTGTATGTAGAGTTTCAACTTTTTCATAGATCTGTTCGGTTAGTTTGGCATTGCCATTAATACTAAGATTTTTAGAGTGTAAGATGATTTCTTTGACAGGTTTGTTGGCTCTAATAGTGATGTAAACTTCACCATTGAAGCTGGAGCTTTCTAAATCTGTGTGAAGCTTAAGTCTGTAAAAGCTCGGGACTACACTGGATGGTAGCCTGAGGTCCACTGCTGGTCTGCTGGCACCAAATGGTTCTGAATCATCCCAGAATGCTGGTGCTGACGTATCCTGAGCAACCTGTAATTGTGAAGCAAAAGTTTAAGCATTTTGAATTATTGACAAAAATTATGGTTACTCATTACATTCATAAAGTAGCACCAGTAATAAGCCTTATTTAAGGCATTTATATTTTAGTGCTGTTTACACATCGTGTAATTCAGAATGAAGGATATTAAGGAAAATAATTATGAAAATTCCTATGATAATGACCAGAGTTAAGTTTTTGCTGAGAAATATTTTACGAGGACCACAGTAGCATTAGATGTTTTTTTTTAAGTGAAGCATGGTAGTAGAGATTAACATTTACAAGATTTAATTGAACTTACAGCTTTATTTCTATTTAAAATAGCCAGGAAAACTAAAACAACGACGACGGGCACTTTGTAACTCATTTTCACGATTTTACTCAATATATCACAGATAAAAGTTTATGCAAACCACACAGTAAATAATTTGGCACTTCAGGAATCACACATTTTGACAATTGAGTATTCTTTATGGCTTTTTTATTTAAGTTTACATTATTTTTCTCCGCACACTACAACACCGCAAGACTTCCTTTTTTTTTTTTTTTTTGGTTATTTTCGTTCCATTTTGGAACAGGCTAAGGTCAATGACCATGCTGCCTTGTCGTAGGTTTTACATTTTTTTGTCAAATTAGGAAAAATAAAGTCTTCAGTATTTGTGATGTCTTCAATCCATGGCTTAGTCATTCATTTCAAATGTAAAGCAAAATACACGTAAAATCCAGTACAGTACAATGTCATAAGTTTATTTCATTTAGAGCAAATTAATTCTTTAGTTTTATATGCATGTCTTATCCAAGAATTCAGTCTTTTTTGAGATATTTAGATCCATTTTTATTTAAATGCATTAAGTAAAATCCAATAGACCACAAGTCCAAATCCATGTGGGATCAAAATGTCATAACCAGGGAACGAAGCGACGTATCAAACGTCAATGTCAAATTCAAAAATTATCAACAAACAAGCAATTTACAAAAATAACAACAAGAAAGTTTTAACAACGTTTTAACCACAACTAAATTTATACATATTTACAAAAACATTAGATTCTGAAAACTGTACAGAGAATAAATTTGTAGAGAGGTATGTAAGTCAGGCTATTTACAAGAAGAGCTTGAATGGAGCGCGGCACCAAATCAGGCTTGCCATAAATTTTAATCAGCTCGTCCATGAGCACAAGGCGCTGAATGCCAAAGGCCGAGCAAACAAAGAAAATGTGTGATAGAGTTTGCTCTACCACAAAATCACAATAATCACAATGAGAGCTATCAACCATTTTCAATCGGAAGAGATGAAAATTCAAATTACAATGTCCAAAACGTAGCCTTAGAATTGAAGTGTAAAATTTCCTATTTAAATAGGTGTCACCTTTGCAGAACCAAGGCAAAATTCCAATTTGGGTGTTACACTCATCATACCATACACCTTTCTTTTCAATTTGAACTTTATGTTTAAAATGTTTTCTCCAAATGTCAATGTACCTTTTCTTCAAAAGAGGAACAATATCAGAACAAGGTACATGGACATCTAGATTACTACTAGAATCGGGGACTATTGTAGCACAATTTGTTATGGTTCTAGCTAAAAAGTCAGCTCTCTCATTACCTAAGACACCAACATGAGACGGTACCCAAATAAAAGAAACATTAAAATTATTCATTGATATTAATTCCAACCATAACTGTTTGATTGCAACAATCAAATAGTTAGTGTCGGCATTAAATTTATTATTTTTAAGATTTTCTAAGACACTCATACTGTCACTGACTATTATCCATTTAAGACAACCGCTATTTTTGTGTTTTATATGTTTCAAAGCAGCAAGAATAGCCACAGCCTCAGCTGTGAATATGCTTGTGTTTGAATTTATTTTGAAACCAGTTCCAGTATTCAATAAACTATCAAAAATAGCAAAAGAAACAGCAGACTCAGTTTTGGACCCATCAGTAAAGATAAATCTACAATCATCAAATTCAGAGAATTTACTATATACATCTTCTTTTGAGAACAAATTATGATCAATTATAATGTTGATTGCAGGAAAGTGACTTTGGAAGACTCCAACATAACATGGAAGAACAGAAGACCTATGTATTTGCAAAGTTTGAAGGAAATTTAGGAATTGTCTGAAGCCCTGCAATATGTAAAGGGGATTACGTAAGGGAGGAGGTGGAGCAAGTTTTAGGTTAAGAAACAGGTGATTATTAATTTTACTGTACAGTTTCAATAAGAATCTCTCTTTTAAATATGAGAACCTTATGCTTAAAGGTGGAAGTCTACACTCAACTTGCATTGCATTAATAGGAGTGCTTTTAAATGCTCCAGTTATAAGTCTCAAACTTTTATTTTGTATTTTTTCTAAGACATCAACCAGCTTAGTGTCATTGGCAAAACAAAGGAAACCGTATTCAAAATGACTTCGAATCAAAGATTTGTACAACATCAACAGTATCTTGGGATCAGCTCCCCAAGATGTTCTACATAATGATTTCAAAATATTGAAGGCTTTATTAGCTCTAGAAGCTATTAAATCAATGTAATTTTTCCAGGAAAGGTTATGAGTGAAAGTAACACCTAAAAACTTAACTTCATGAGAGACAGGAATAGGAACTTGATTGTAGACAATATCAGGGGTAGAATTTCTAACATTTCCAAATACTGAGAGTTTTGATTTTGATGCATTAACTTGAAGGTTTAAGTATGAGAAATAAGTAAACAATCCTTCCAATGCCTTATTTATAAGGGTTCTAACATTAGCCAAACTTTTTCCAGATGTATAAACTACTAAATCATCAGCAAATTGAAGATTTTTAACATCAGAACCCAAGATCATATTCAAACGACGAATATAGAGAATAAAAATTAACGGGGACAAGATGCCACCTTGGTTTGTGCCAACTGAAGCAAATCTTGGACCATACAGCAATCCATTATATTTAACATAAATTTCCCTTTCTACCAAAAAATTTTGAATCCAATGAACCACTTTGCTTGGAATCCCAATAGAAAGTAGTTCATTGCCCAAAATATCAACATTTACACTATTGAAGGCTCCAGAAACATCAAAAAACACAGACAACACAAAATCATTTTTATATAAACTACTTTGAATATCAAGCTGTAATTGAGAAATGCTTTCACGAGCAGACATACCCCTACGAAAGCCGTATTGATTAGAAGGTAGAAGGTTATTTTTTTCTATATAAAATTCCAGTCGTTGCTTCAATAACTGTTCAAATACCTTTCCTACACAAGATGTAAGAGCGATAGGGCGATAGGAGTCTGGACTAGATCGCTGCTTATCTGGTTTTAATATGGGAATTACACAATCAGTCTTCCATGCATGTGGGATATCATTTGTTAGCCATAGATTGTTCAGAATGAACAGGAGCATGTCCAATCCTTTGGTGCTAAGCTTTTTTAACATCATGTATGGAACACCATCAAGACCAAAAGCACTATCCTTTCTAGAATACAAGGCAGATATTAACTCTTGCTTGGTAAAGGAATCGGTCAAGAAACTATTTACAGAATTAGCATCACTAATGAAAGAAATGTTTGTTTTATTATTTACATAATCAGGAGTGTACTTACGAAGAAAATCTAGAACCCAACTGTCATCATTATTTGTCCAGGAGTATGTTTTATTAAATTTTCGCATAAAATTCCAGATTGTCGACAAGGGAGTACATCGATTAAAAGAGTTGCACAATTCTATCCAGCTATTGGATCTAACCGTTTTCAAGGTAAGTTTTTTAACAGCTTGTAAACGCTTAAATTCAATATATGTCTCATCTGAAGGGTTGTTTTTAAAATTAATATATGCAAATTTAGATTTTTGTACAGCATCTGAACATGTTTTGTTCCACCAAGGAAGGCGAGGGTTTTTGAATATTTTTTTAGGTGTACTATTAAAAGTAGTAGTAACGGTAGTATTACTATTACTATAAGTAGTAGTAGGGAAAGATATAGATACATTTTGGTTTGGAAGGCACTTACTTACAGCAGTGTGCAAAATTTTTATGAAAGTGGAGTATGCATCCAGTGGAGAATAATTTTCAATTCGAAAATCAGACAGCTCAAAATCCAAAATTTGCCCATACATTTTCCAATTTACACTTTTAAAGTTAGGATAAATTGGAGAATGCATGATACCATTATTATACAAATGATCTCTATTTACATTATTATTTACAAAGACTTTTAAAATTACAGGAAGATGATAGCTGCTGCCAAGAGGATCGTTATGAACGGACCAGTCGCAAGAAAGAGCTAATGATGAGGAAACCAATGATAAATCCAATGCATTTGAACGCCACGATAGAGATCCAACAGTTGTTACATGACCATTATTTAATAATACCAAATCACTATTGTCAATTATATCTAAAATGTCTCTGCCTCTAGAATCTATTGAGTGACATCCCCAATGTGTGTGATGAGCGTTAAAATCACCTGCGAAAATCATTGGTTCAGGTATTGAATCTATTAAAGACTGAAATTTAAGTTTATCAAAAGATGGTGTGGAATTCGCTGGGCAATAAAAACTAACAATACTTATTTCTACACTATGTACAGTTATTCTAACACAAATATTTTGTAAAGAATTGTCAGAATATGTGTTGATTTTTTTGTAATCTATACTATTATGAATTAAAATAGCTACTCCATTGTGTTTGTTGCCTATATCATTTCTTTCGGTTATATATCCTTTAATATTAAAACTTTTAATTGGCGTAAGCCAAGTTTCAGAAATAATAGCTATGTGTATATTGTTATCATATAAATATTTTGTAAGTGAAATCTTATTACTGGTTATACTTTGTGCATTCCATTGTAGAATGTTAAGTTCCATTTACGGGAAAAGAAGCGTTGTTTCGGAAGGTTAGGTGTAGGGTTTCTTTAATAGTTGTAGAGTTTATTGGGTTTTCTTTTTGATTCAAAATTAATTTGGTGACTGCGTTAGTCAGAATGTTCATAAAAAAATCTGATTTAGTAAGGTTTTCTAACTGAGTTTCTATGTTTCGTAATGACAATTGAGGGAAAGAATTTTCTTTAAAAAGATCGGAATAAGTGGTAGCTCTGGATTTTATTTTATTTTCTTCAATTTTGGCTTTCTTTTGTGGGCATGAATTTGAAATAGCAACGTGGTTGCCACTACAGTTTATACATTTGGCATCTTTTTGTTCAACTGTACAGGATTTGAAACTGTGAGAGCCTGAGCAGATAGAGCATACTTCAGCATTTTTACAATATTGAGCGATATGGCCAAACCTCATACAGCGCAAACACTGTTTCACCGGCGGTACGTATACACTTACTTCATGTCTCCATGAGTCAAGGTATACATACTGCGGGAGCTCTGTGGAGGCGAACGTCACCGCAACAGTCTGTGTGGGCTGGTACGAGACCGCACCACCCTCACTCCGCACTCGACGCATAAACCGCCGGACTTGTATTACATTTCGTGAGCTGCCAATAAGAGCTGAAATCTTTTTATTTGATAAATCGGTGGGTACTGAAGTGAGAACCCCAGTCACCTCCGTGTCGCTCGCCGGAATTGTACCTTTTAGACCTAAATCATCCAGAAGTTTCCTGTTTTGTAAGAATACATTGGCATTGTTGGATAAATCAAAAGTAATGCCGATTTTGTACTTATTGATGGACTTTAGATGGAGTATACCAGTCACGCAATACTTTCGTATGGCGTGAGAAATTGCTAGTCTATCTTTGTCGGTAAATGGCTTTTCTTCATTGTGTGATACAAAAACTATGTATTCGGATTTTTTACTATTTTCAGGGTACTTTCTGGAGTACCCTGGTACCTTAAAGATTTTATATTTTGATGAAGCATCTTCTTCGTCAGATGATGAGTCACTTATTGGAGGCCCATCGGGAGGGTCTTGCTTTTTCCGCTTCTTGCTACCCCCCATGACTCCAACACTTTCACATATAAAACAAACTATTTACTAACTATTTACAAAGATATAAACAAGAAATGTACAGTAATGATAAAAAACTTTGAATTTTACAAAAATTGGGCGCCTTTCACTTACAAGGTTCCCGCGCTTTTTTTCCCGCAAGACTTCCGAAAGTTCCGAATTGTCATATAGACTTGTGTTTTTTTTTAAATATGACAATGTCAAAGGTCAGGAGGTCCAAGTTCAAGACTCGATTACGATTATATCGATCGATTTAATGAAAAAGTATGTTTATACCTACTGTGGTCTGCGCAACTGTAAATCACGTTTTTTATCAGTTGTTGTTTGGTTATCGAAACCATAACAATGTAGGATTGGAATTACTAATAGGTACCTAAATTTTCAAAAATTCAAGATATACTTTCAGGCACTCAGGCTCTTACTTTTTTAAAAGCCAATTGATGCCTATTACTTACATCAGACTTTTATCTCATCAAGTCACTGAATTTTGTTCTTGTGACGGAAACTAATAATAAGACGAAATCTCTTTCAGGCTCTGTATAAAAGATTGTATTGAATTAAGACCAACAGCGCGGAGATGGTGTATGGTTCAAACTACCTTATCGTTGAGGTAAGAAGGCTTTTGCCAAGCCGCGCCGTAGGATTTTACAAGATAACTTTACATATAAGCACATACGTCACTTTACATATAAGCGTCACGCAATGACGTTTACATAAGAGACCACAAATTTCGCAAGGTCGGACCGACAGCACGGTAGCTCAATTGGTAGAGCGTTTGGCCCGGTCAGCCAAAAAGTTGCTGGTTCAAGTCCCACACGTGCGCAAATTTTTGGTTTCTTATTTCATCTTTAAGCACATACATACAATACTCGTAGGTGGTGCTGGCTGGCAAAGAGTTGTATCTATAATATTGTATCACTGCCTAACAGTCCATTTGTCGTCACGCGCAGTGTTATTCCACTGCCTAGAGCATTACAACCAACTCACCTTATAATAAGTGATGAAGTAGACGATGATACCGACCAGAACGGCCAATATAACAGCGCTTATGACGGACAACACACAAACACACGTTGAGATAAAGATGCCTCCGCGGCGGCCATATTGGATATCTTCAGGAGTCTGCGTCTCGTACGCCAGGAACTGCTGCCTGCTTGTTGAGAGTGTCATCGTCACCACTCATCCTGGTGAAGGAGAGATATGGTATAAGTTTTTTATAAATAACTAAATAATTAAATATTGGACACCAATCACATACATTGCTCTGGGGTGCGATTGTGTAAAGCAATCGTATTCATTTGACAGTTCAAAACGTACGGTATGGTCCGTCAAATGGCAAAGAACAAAAGGTTTGACAGGTCATTTCGTACGTTTTGAACTGTCAAATGAATACGATTGCTTTACACAATTCCAGCTCTGATCCTAAAGTAAGTAGCTAATGCACTTGACAAGAAGCCGCAACAGTTATAAAAAAATGTCGGACAGCAGGATATATCATCTTAAGGCTCTCAAAGATGAAATATGGCTTTCAAAACCAAACCAAACTTGAGCTTTCAAATAAGGAAGATCGAGATCTGTACCTATATAAATATGTTGAAACCCGTAGTAATTTGTATCTAGTAAGTACTATCCAAATCACGTGGCGTGGATGATCAATAGAAAGATAAACTAAGTACTTAATTATTAACGTGCATTATAAATAAATCACTTTGAAACTGGCGGTGATTTAAATTTAAATTATTACTGATAAACTATTATTAGAATAGACATTCGTTGTACGTAAATTTAGGAACCGAACGACAGATGACAATAATATTATACAAGTCAAAGTTTTATGAGGATGTATAGATGTTTGTTACTTCTTCACGCAAAACCTGCTGAATGATGGTACGGGTAATATTGATGTAAGGTAAGTAAGTGACTAGGTAGCCTAGGTAGATATGCATGGCTTGTGAGACACTGACTGAAGGAAGATTGATTTGTGAACAAACACGTAATTTAACGATATTATTTATTTACCGTACCATTTGGAATTTTCATTTTGGGTATTCAACCTATTACGTTATAGTAAATAACAGGTTAGCACTTAAGTATGATATGTTAGTTAGGCACGTAAGAACGTAAGCGAAGCAGCAGCATATACTCGTACATTAACTAGCGGTCCCCCGCGGCTGCGTCCATGCGTTTTGAGTTTGCTCCTTTCTCTCCCGTCGCAGCGTGTTGTTTTAAAGCTCAAAGCCTTCCTCAATAAATGAGATATCAAACACAATAATATTTTTTCAAATCGGTCCAGTAGTTCCTAAGATTAGCGCGTTCAAACAAAAATAAACCCTTCAGCTTCGTAATATTAGTATAGATTTAGATGCAAAACCCTTTACTGACCATAATCATCTAGCTAGAAGATCGACTTATTCGTTATTCGTTGGCCTTATGTTCCATTCGTTGACCTATGTGAAATTGTCTGTGGTTTGAGTCCAGAATCGAGTAAGTATTTAAAGGTGTTACTTGTTTTTAAATTACCTACGTGTATCACAGTATCACTTGAGCTCAGATTAAGTCGGTATAAGACGTTATGATGAGACAGCAAGAATAATATACCTCCTAGCCTAATCTTACGCATGTTTACATTGTTTTTTCTTTTATTTATTGTTTAGAACACAGGTTACAGCCGGTGACTTACAGATGATGAATAAAAACTGTTAACAAATAAAACAAACCAAAAAATAAAAACGTTTACCAAATTTCACAATGTATTTAATGTTGGGGGCAGATAATAATCGAGATACGTGAACGAATAGATTTTTCATAAAACCAGTACCTAGGTACTTAATTCGAAGAATTGTATCTTCGACTCGGCTCAAATGCTAATTGTTAACATTCCCAAAGAAATGAGTGAAATTGTTCATGTTGCAGCTCTCTCAACTCATTTTCCTCATCAAGCTTATGATGTTAGAATTTAAAAGCTTGTGGACGGATTATGCTAGCAACTAGAAACTATATGTAGAAAGAACTCGATTTATTTATCGCAGTTTGGATATTTAAACTGTCATTTTTTTGCAAAACTGTCCAATTCCATTAATATAGAAGAAGGTAGGTCTTATAGTCTTTTGAATTCTACTTTAAAACAATTTTCCACTTCAAAGTGTTGTTTAAAGGTCAACCATACAGGTTCACGCTGTGATCCATGGGTAGTTAAAACAGCGCTGAATGTTTCCGATAAGGGCAATAGTAAATACGGGCGCGTGTCGAATCGTGCGCAGGCGGCTCGAATGCGGCCCGATAACGCCTGCTAATGCTCATATTTCCATGTTTTAATCTACATTTTAAATAACATTAGAACTTTTCCACTAAAAGAGAGGACAGAACTACAGTTTTGAGGTTGTGATTGGTTGTTATGGAGTTTGGTAGGTACCTCTCATCATCGTAATTGTATCTTTCAATTAACTCACAAATCAGTGCTAACTTCAACTTACTGTTACGAACTATGTAGGTTAATCTCCTGATTTTTTAAAAGCCTGCGCTGTTTCATCTGTTTTTGGAGTTGTTAGAATAAAACAACGTAGATATACTTGCTAAGTTTACAAGCTTTCGAAAATATCGCTTCCCTGATGGTGAGTAAAAACAACTAGTGAAATATCGGTCAATGTGAAATACAAACAAAATTAATTAGGAAAGAAGAGAATAGAAATGACAATGGCACTCAACCTCAAATCTGTCTTTGTTTGTGTTTTGTTCCACATAATAATGAACACAATCAATGAGAGATACAATAGGAAAACCGAAGGAAAGTCTTAGGATTGGACAATGATTGAATTTGACGTAGGTAAGCTTAGATACGTATGGAACGGAATATTAAATACGTTTACCTATCTTTTTCTACAACAAGCTGTGTAAATTTTAGTATTACAAGAGTTAAGGCAGACAGTAAAATATACAAAAAGGAATGCAGAAAACATTATTGGTGTCGGTTAGCTGTAATCTATCTTATTATGTATCTGATTTAATGTCAATACAATGCAACTTATACATCATTAAGGACCAGCTATTCTACCCTAAGAATCCCAGGTAGACTAATTAATGAACGCTAATTAGACGGCTTAGTATCAATTTGGAAAGACAAAGAGACAGACAATTAATGAAGAGTACAATCCTACAATGGAATTTCTGATAGGGTGCTATTAGGACTTTAAACTGTGATTAAATCTTAATTGAATATTGTGATGAACGTAGGGTTTAAATTTCAACTTAACCAATCGTTATATTATTGGCCTTGATGGTCCAGTAGGTTTCAAGCCAAATGTTGGGGAAATCAAGTGCGTGAATTATTGCAACCATAGTTCTTGATCTAAGATTTACTCGCAACTAATCGGTGGTTTTGTCACGAAATCATGACCATAACATGTAGATATATGAATATTACTAACAATACAGGCAGAAGAAACAATAAATTGAATCGCCTTCAAAAACTAAATAGAAGGCAAATGCGTGAATTAAGCTTATCAGCCAGTTTTTATGAAAGCGGTTTATTTTTTATATTATATTTTTAATTCATGTTTTTGAAGCTATTACCCACATCTCAAAAACTACTCAACCGATTTTGATTAAACTTACACTTAAATATACCTTACTGAACTAAAAAAAAAACATCATACCGAGATGATTATTTTTACGACTTCTCGTTTTCGAGAAATCCGTGGACAAACATACATAAACTTACGTAATTTACCAAACACGTGTGTTGTGTTTGCAAGCCTTACAAGATCAACATACTAAAAAAATATTTAATTCTAAATATAACACATAGGCATAGGTTTTTTTGAAGTCGGTAAGAAGAGGAACACAGCGTGGACTACAGGGAGGTATTTTAAAAGGTTCTTCCAAACCTACCTCATTGTTGAATTGATAAAGATTTTTAATTATAGGCTAATAAATTATTTTAGGATTTTTCGTTCATAGGTACATGAAGGATTCTTTTGTTTTATTTGTGATCATGGTTTTACAAATGAAGCGACTATAAACAAACAAACTTACCAATTCCTCGTTTATATTCAGAAACTTATTTGACCAGCTCTCGACGTCTTTAAACTATTTGCAACACTAATTTGTACGTAACGGCAAACACAATAGGTGATAATAAAGAATACAAACAATTTATTATTCATGTAGGCAATGTATGTTTAAAATTTCACAAAACGTAACAAAATCACTTGTATTTACATATTTTTAAAAACAAAAGAGTATTTATACTGCCTGTTTCAAATTATAAAACGGAATTTAATGCAAGACACTGGCCACTGTTTTTTTAACGCACCGAATGAAACTAAACAAACGAACGTCGATGGAGACGCTTGGAAGCAGTTTACGCGACTCGAATCTATGGTAAGATGCACGTTGGTACAGTCGCCGTCAGATATATTGGAGCAGACAAGGTGACCAAATAGGTACTTCTGAACAGTTTAAAATGTCAATAAGTTCCTTACACTACAAGTTACCATTAATATCAGAACATACAAAACTTCATTAATATCCAAATAGATGTTAGTCAGTAATTTCTATACACACAACCAACCAATAATATCTGAACACTCACTTGTCTGAATTTATTTATTGTATGACACTTTCATGACAGTGATGACAATACTGAAAACTACAAAGCGTTACTAACTGCCAGCGTCATCTTACTGTAATATAAACTATGAAAAGAGTTCCTATTTTAAAATAGTATTTATAGTTAAGTTGGAAGCACTTTCTTCTGCATTTTTCCTCTATTGCTCAGATATTTAAGACCGGTGAATGTTCAGATATTATTGGCTAGTTGTGTGCATAGAAGTTATTGACTAGCATCTGCTCAGATATTAATGAAGTAATGAATGTTCTGATATTAATGGTAACTTGAAGTGTATGGAACTTATTGTCATTTTAAATTGTTCAGAAGTATTTGGTCACTTTGTCTGCTCCAATATATCTGACGGCGACTGTACAACGAGTATTGCTTTACGTATTTCGCAACCAGTTAGTGAGACCCGCCTCAGCTGTGCATTATAGGCTGAATCAGTACTGAAGTGCGTAGGCTGATCCGACGCAGAGCTCTTGTTAATTGGTCGTTGCAATTGTAAGAAAAGTGTACAATAATATTTTCCATTGACCTTGCGAGGTAAGACCAGGCGGTCTTGGTGACATTCTGTGGAAGCCTGACACCAATATTGTTGTTATTCTAATTATCTGTTGTTAGAAACGATGGGCTGTTCTACCTTGGTTTACTAGCAAGATTTTTTTGGCAATCATTTTTAAACGTAAGAACTCTTATAACACTCACTAGTACAGTTATAAACTAAGGAACTCACAAGCAGAATCATATATCTATCAGTATGTTTTTTACAAGCGGTCCCTCGCGACTTTGTCTGCGCGTTTTAGGTTTGCTCTTGATATTTATAGCCTTAAGACTGTCTCAATAAATACGCTATCCAACACACATTTTTTTTTTAAATCGGTCCGGTAGTTCCTGAGATTAGCGCGTTCAAACAAACAAACAAACAAAATCTTCAGCTTCATATAATGGCATTGTCAAATCTTAAATATGGGAAGGGATGAGATTGTCATATGATTTCCTACTATTTTTTACATTTATTAATCATAAGCTCATAAGGTATATTTACCAGCTTCAATGATGACACTTGGCACAAGAAGCAGACACAGGAACCGACATCGTACCATCAGGATGAAGCAATAACTACAACCACTACTCCTGATTACTCCTTCCTTGACTCGGATTTAATTCTTGGTCATAGAGATACATTAATAGACGTGACAAATGCACATAAATGCATTCTAAAAAGGTTTATTTGAAGAAGCGTATTTGCTGGTTCGCTATTTATCAGAACTCATAAAGTTCTTTTCCTTTTGCTTGTCATATATTGTTAACAACTTGCCATTCCTTTTTATCGAAATAATACGTTTTAAAATAAGATAAATACAAATGTCACCGACCATATAGGTTATTAATTGTTTAACACTGAGATCTTTTTAAATTTAATAGCAAATGAATTTAATTCACTGATATTATCTTAAAAAATATCAAACTATTGTTTACATAATTATTCAAATAAAAACAGACTTTAGATGAAATGCGGTTATACCATCTCAATTTATATACTTACTACATAAAAAAAACTCAAAATATTACGATACGAAAGCTACTGCTAAGCTGTAGATAAAAATAATAAGATGGTGAAAATGAACCATTTTATCAACTTGATTTGCTTGATTGAATGGAACTTGAACTTAGCTAAATATAAAAATATATTAACTTTACATACTCATAGAATTCGAAAGCGTCGAAGTAAGTATTTATGTTTTGCACATTGTGTACGTATGAGTTTATATTTAGATCATGCGTGTTCTTGAATTTTTTTCTCCTATTGTAAATTAGTTACGGATGATTGCGTTAATTTTCCTCAAATACGCATACATGAATGGATTGTTCAAGATTCACATAATCAACAGACCATGATCGTGAATTGTCATTAATTATTCAGCCACTGTAAAAAGTTAGACAAAAAGTTATTTGTCTCTTCTAGTCAAATCAAACTTTTTTACATCACGATCCCCAACAACAGACTTCCTTATCGAAACTAGCTATGTTCTGTAATATGAGTGCATGCCATTATTAAGAATTATGAGCGTTTTGTAATATTACCCTTAACGCGTTAGAAATTGCCTTCACCTTGGTATTAACTATTTAACTTTAACGACATATAACTTTAAGATTCATGCCGGACCTTGGAGATGTTTATTTTATTGTTAGCTACTCAAAATTATTTAACTGATAGGTTAGCGTTTTAGGAGTTTTGATGTGCCAGCATACGCGGCGCGCGGCGGGAACGATTTCCTAGACGTCTCGAATGTTAGCTTTTAGTAAAAGTCATATTGGCAGTTTGTATGATATCAAGCAACTGTGAACCGATTAAGCGAATATTATATATTTATAGGTATTACATTGGACACCAATCGCATACATTGCTCTGATTCCAAAGTAAGTAGCTAATGCACTTGTGTTATGGAAATCAGACACAACGGTGGTACCACAACACCCAGACCCGAGACAATATAGAAAATTTTGATTTCTATATTGACCCGACCAGGAATCGAACCCGGGCCTTGGAGCGGCGACGCCTTTAAACCAGCGTGCTTAGCCACTATACCACGGAGGTCGTTAAATGACGGATAATTCTATTGAAATGTGTATTTACCAAACGTAAACAAGATGAATATATGTTTACCTATCAAGAAAACTATTTTATTGACAGTCTTATATACCATCGGCATTGGCAACAGTATGATTCGTCATAGGTAATCAAACTGGAAAAGAGTACTTAAGCATGAGTTCAGTGAGTAAAAAAGGAAACAGGTGATATCACGCGCCAAAAATTAGGCATATTCAACATTGAACGCAATGACGAAACCTTATCAGTGGATGTTAATCAAAAATGCTGGGGGTGAATGACTGGACATGATGATGTGAGCAATATTTATGATACAAAAATCTATACAGGGTGTGACCGCGGGGTGCTTCAATAATAAACACGTAGTATAAATCTTCAGATTATTCTCTAATAGGTTTATTCCAACAATATAGCACAAATATAGGGCACAAAGTGCGAGAAAGTACAAACAGAGAACATATTCTGGCATGGAGCTCGCTTTTATACAAATCAATAACCCTGAACAACTTTAGAAAACAGTGGGGACGACATCCGTTTCCAAATATATGAACATTTACTATAATATTTATTTGTAGGTATAATAAACAATCTGCTAAGTAAATATATCAATTCATGAACTATTCAGTTATTCATCGTACTGAATTAAGTGAGCCTTTTAGATTATTATATTAATAGTTACAATATTTGAAATAAATCTAACATCCACCAACCAATCAGAGTCAACTTCCTTTTGGCGGCAAAATGAACATTTGTTATACGGCAAACATTAAAATCTAATAAGTGTCCCAATAATCTTTAAATAATCAATTTCCAATCTAAAGATTAGGTAATCCAAAATATTCATATATCTAACCGAGTTACATTCAACATGGTGGCCACTTCCGGCATTTCCATAACAAACGTTCAATAGGTTTGACACCTAGATAGGTGTATATATTATGATGTATTGAACATAATATGACAAAGAAAATGTGTAATTTAGTGAATACAGTGGGGTTACATAAGTCACACACAGTGAGTATTTGGTTTAGTGCATAGGTCTACTATTACAGAACTAAGTATGTGGGGCAGACTAGGATCGGGAATCATCGTGTAACAAGGGTGTAAAAAAAGGAACGAGCCAAATTCAAGAAGGTTGTCAATCGAGTTTAGAATAGAGTAAAAAAAAAAACACCTTTATTTTCGACTCGACTCTTAATCTCGCCCTTGAATTTGGCTCGTATTTTATTTTTTAAATTCTGTATAATATAGAAAAACCGTATTTTACAGATAAAATGTCCACGAATCCCTAAAATTCAATACAAGGGAGTAAAAAAGTACGAGCCAAAATCAAGGGGCTGGTTAAGAGTCGCGTCTAGAATACAGGGAAAATAATAAAAAAATCTAATTCAAAATATTTTTCCTGTATTCCATTTTTGCTTGACTACCATCAGCTTGAATTTGGCTCGTACTTTTTTACACCCTGTATGCTCACTTATGAAACTACAGCTCTTAAATTGCTGGGTCGATTTTTCCAATAAGATTTATCCGACCGAATAAGTATAAAACGACCGATTTAAAATTATATTTACATAAATGAATGCTGACAAATGGTGACATTTTCAAATTAGTCGTTCCGTGTTTTAGGCTCCATTTTAACAACTTCATAAGTAATTTTGGAGCAACAGTGTTAGTGTTATTTTATGCGTCATGCCCACGATACGTGAGGATGAAGATTGAAGTCCACGGTGAGTCATGTTGAGGTCTGCGGTGGTGTCCTTGAGGCTGGGGAACTGACTTGGAGGAGACTGCTGGCCGGCGGTGAGGAGAAGGAGCCGACACTGACGACGACGACGATGCGGCTCAACGGTTATGGATGGTATCACGTCGGGGTCATCAATTTGGCGCAACAGAGTTAGGAAGGCAAAGGGAAGCGCTTCCTACCGACCAGGAGTTAAGGCCTCTTCTTTAATATCGCAATTAAGTCTCTATACTTCCACTATAGCGCCATCTAGTCGCATCGAGCCGAGTCAGCGTGTTGCAATGATATGTAGTGACAGCAGTTGGTCATAGATGTCGCTACAGAATATTAAATAATAAATAAATATCCTTTGGAAATTTCCACACATCGCCATCTAGTCCCAAAATAAGCTACTCAAAGATTGTGTTATGGGTGCCAGACAACGGATATAATACTTAAATACTTATTTTTGTTTGTAAATACATACATGATATACATAGAAAACACCCAGACCAATACAAACAATATTCGTCGAATATGATACAAAACGCCTAATTTGAAAACGTCTCCATTTGTCAGCAATCATTTATTTAAATTTCATTTTAAAATCAGTCATTCTATACTTATCAGTCGGATAAGTCTTACCTGACGTTGCTAAAATCGACCCTTAGTCGATAAATATTTCTTAACTTTTGCGTTGGTAGAATCGAGCCTGAGTCGACGAAACTGTTTTTCTGCGTTACCCACAGCATTTATTTATTTATTAAGGAAGGTATACAAACAGAAGACCACCTTTCATGATACCTATCGAATGTGTTACATACACACATTGGCTGCCCTGCTGCTTTACTATTAGTAAACGGTATAAAACGTCGAAATTTTCATGAAATTCCATTTCCCCTTTCTGTGTATATATTATGTAGGTAATATTGTGTACGCTTTTCTATCTTTCTTTCTATTTCCTTATGGTTAGTAGTAGTGGTAGTGATAATATGTACAGTACGTAATATTTTTGCTCTTGCTTCCACTGAAATTCCAATGAAACTAAAGTGTGTTAAGATTTTTAATGCCATCCCAAAGGACATAATTACATTGCCGAATAATCTATTTAGACGCAAACTAATAGAGTGGCTTATATATATATATATTGACATTTTACATATTAATTATAATTATTTTGTAATAATTTAGATACAGTTAAAGATAATTAACTTGTATAATAATTTAGATGTATTATTATGATAGCATGACATAAATCTTTATTTTGTATGTAAATCCGATTCTGTTAGTGTAGAAATATTACGAGAAAATTTGCATGCCACACCACGGTAAAACATGAGTACATTGAATTTCAAGGTCACCTTTGAAAAACCGTGTTTCAGGCAAATAAATAAATTTCATTTCAAAAAGTTACATCAGTTGATATCGTATCATGGATTTACAAAATTTCATACTCAACATGCTCTCGTTGGATCCAGTGAAATCCATAATGAATATTTGTTTCACGATGCGTCCAGATGTGTGCGACGTATCCAACATAACAGGCCGCTCACACACGAGCGACAAGCAGTCGCTCAAACTTAAACTAGTTAACAATTGTTGTCAAAGCTTTAGCATTATCACAATCAATGTGATGCCATGTGCGTCAAGATTTACAATTACATGCCGAATGACATTAAAGATCTTCCCGCTGTTTTCTTTAGGAGAAATTTGGTAAAATGGCTTAGGGACAGGAACTTTTATAAAGTAAGTGACATTTTTAAACAATTATTATAATTACAAAATTAAATTGACATGAATAAAATCTATAGGATACAAATTAATTATATTTGCATGCAATATATAAAGGTAAAACATGAGTGTTATATTTTTTAATGTTATTTACACCATCTGCATATGACCATGTTTTAGGCAAATAAACATTTTCATTTCATTTCATAAACTTTGACGTCAAGTTTGGTGCAGGTTAAAGGTCTTGACTACTGATCCAGCGTCTACAAACCCCTCAAGGGGCAAATATTTGTGTGATGAGCACGAATACTTGTACCTTAGTCATGTATTTAAGTATTAATGGGAGACGTCCCCGTCAAAATCTTTGTCTGGTACTTCGTAACACAAGGAAGAAAGTTTCTCACCACTTTTTATTTTCTTTAAAAAAGACATATCCTATTGTTCACCGAAGACTTATCAACTTATTCACCTGCATATTAATGATAATTTGGAAATAAAAAAAAAGCTGAAATATGAAGTTTTCTTAGTGAAAATAAATAGTCTGATATTTTGTTTTTTGGAAATTTTAGGGTTCCGTAGTCGGTCAAAAACCCTTATAGTTTCGCCATATCCGTCCGTCCATGTGTCATTCCACGGTTTAGCTCACGGGACTTTGGTATTATATTTTCAATTTCTAATTAATATAATTGCCTATAACTAATTAATATTTTCTTAAAGTTGTACTTACATTATAGTTGTCATTCAACACCATCAAAAGATGTAACTGTTTCTGTCTCATAATTTTTCAAATCAAACCCCTTTTTAGTTGACCTGCATCCTCACACTTGGCCGGATTGTAAATAAATTTATGTTAATTTCAGGTTTTGTAACCGAGACACCTTGGCGTTGTCCTACTCTGTCAGGGCTTGCCTTTGATTCAACTTTTTAGACAGTCTGAATATATTTTTAGCAACAACGTCGTTTTCTTCAACCTATTATAAAAAATGCTGTTTCAATGAATAACTTTAAATTTGAATGGAATGAAAGCTTACCTACTAATTTAAAATGCTAACGACACATTTTTTCAGTAGACTTTGAGGTTTCAGGCATCTGGCTTCTTTCTGATCGATCGAATCGCGAAAAATCTATTTTTTTCAAGGGTATACCAAATGAGACAGGATATCTTAAATCTGGTTCATCCTTTAGGTGTAAAAAGATACGATATATTTATAAAGAAATACGAAAAACATGCAAATCTACCCCGCCCCCAAATCAATTTATTTTTTTACTGAAAAAGAGGTTATTATACATGGAGCTCAAAATATCAAAATCTTTTAACCTATGCGATGCGTGATGCGATGAATACCTATGAGATGTTTCTTCTAGAATAAATGAAGCAGATTCCAAAAACCTTTTTTTCAAACGTTACATAGATTATACACTTTTATTGTGGTAAAATGTGTCCTCCGCTTGTAAGTTTTTTTAAAGGCATTGAAAAAATACCTGCTGTAATAAATAAAGTCTGCAGTAATTTGTAATTTATAGAAACAGTAAGGTTACTTATAAAACATGGAGTTAAATTTTCCTAGCGAAAAATGGACTGGCGTATGGAACCCTCAGAACATGAGTCCAACTTGCATTTGGTCGCATTTTAACACATTGCTAAAAAAATTGATGCGGGACCATATTATATTGAAAGGACATGTTTACGTTTGTATGGGGAAAATGCCAACACCTTGTACATGTCATTAAAAAATAGCTTCTGTAAACCTTAATCGTTTTGACAATAATTTTTGTCCGTAAAATATTTAACTTTAAGGTAATATGTACTTGAAAAAATAAAATCTAGCAATATTTCATGAAGTCTTTTAAATCTGTCAAGTACGTGACAGCCAATCAGCTGTGTATAAAAATTTAAAAAGATTGAAAGCGGAAAGCAAAATGACATTTGACAATGACAAATTTACTTTTTGTGCACGTTATGACGTGATTTTGGCGTAAGAATAGACAGATGGAGTTGCCAGTATTTTAAAAGTTTATATATATTATATAGGTTATATAACTTTAGAATTTAAATTACCTAAATATTGTGAATTTAATAAAGATTCCATATAGTCTGTCTAATTACCTGTATTTTTTGCTATTTTCACAGATACTGTACATGGTCTTGGCATTTTTATAAACATCTCCATTACATACAAAGATCACTAAAAAAATAATAATAAAAATAAGTAATTATATTTAAATATTGAAAAGTCTCAAGTTTATAATTATTTTTTACTGGTATTACGCGTTCATAACATGATAACTCAATATATCAAACTTTGTTCATTGTACTTTCACTGGGCATAACTTTTTAACCCAATATGTCAATTTATGTTTATCAGTTTTAAGTGATTCATAAGTGAATAAGTCGAAATATTCAGCTGTATTTTTGGTAGAATGTAAATATTTAATTTGGTATGTCGACTTGTCCAGAAAAACTGTTAAACATGGAGTTGTTCAATCATGCACAACAGGATAGCTCAATCATTTTTAAAAATTATGGTTTGAATTTTTTTTACCTGATGAGTATTAGGCATAGGAAGCCAATAAGCTAATAAAAAAATTATATGCAACTCGACATGTCAACGTATTCACGCGCACCACGGATATGTCCTGCGCAGTCGGTTATTCGTTGATACTGGTCCACCATAGTCGAAATCGGCTAGGGAACAACACATGTATGCTATGTTCATTCATGACGGTGCCTTAGTAACTAAATGGTATACAAAAGAATAGATAGATATCCTGCATCTGTTGCTCGTAGGAACATAGTTTCTGAGAAAATCATTATAATGCTAAACAACTGTTTTGGCATCAAAAAGATTTAAAGAGTGTTTCTTATTTTGACGCAAGCGGTTGAAATCATTCAAACATACTTTTACGGCAGTAGCTTTGCAATTCTCTTTGCAATCTCCTTAGCGTATTCAAAACTGAACAAGATCGCAAACTGGACGCCCTTCAGGGTTCTATCGCTGGGATTAGACTGCAGCAAGAAGAGAAGTTGAACTCTCTGCAAGAAGCAACTGATGAAATAAGAAAGCAAAATGATGCTATACAAACATCCATGGAATTTCTCTTAAAGGAGAACTCAGAATTGAAAGAAAAAATGAAGAAAATGGAAAATGAGCAGCGAGAAAGCGCCGCATACATTCATATACTTGAAGACAAGATTGAGGGACTAGAACGACAAAATAGGTGTAAGAGTGTGGAGATACGTAACGTCCCCGTGTCCAAGACTGAGAGCAAGGACGACCTACTCGAGGTGTTCATGAAAATATCGACCGCCCTGAATGTAAACGCGTCTGCATCAGATGTCTGCGATATCTTTCGAATTAACTCGAAAACACCAACACAGAAGCCCATCATATGCAATCTAAGTAGTGTACTACTCAAGGATAAACTGTTGAAATGCTTAAAAAGCTTCAATAACTCCCACAAGGGAAACAGATTTAGTACGGAACATATACACATCAAAGGCGCATCTCAGCCAATATTCATCTCCGATAATCTGACTCCTAAAATAAGAAGATTGTTCTTCTTGGCCCGTGATTTTGCTAGCTCCAATGATTATACGTTCTGCTGGGTCTCCCACGGGAGAGTATTTCTGCGAAAAAGAGAGGGAGACAAACTCATTCGCGTTGATTCGGAGGCGGATCTTGCTGGGTTGCAAAATAAAAAGGCATGACTATACTCTAAGATTTATCTGTCGTGTATAAATTTTATCACTTGTCATACTTTCTGTTTATATATTATACTCTATAAACCTGTACAACACTACACACACTCACTCACACACAACCTTCAATTACCACCCCTCGTGTGCCCTGCATTACCAAACATACACTATTCACTCTCCCTCAAAAGCGTTTTTGCCAATTCACCTGAGTTACTAAATATTTTTAAACTGATTAAATTAAATACAACTGGAGCCTCGATCGCAATCATAAAATGCACCACTAAAGACAATTTAGCTTCATTATGGATATAAACCTAATTAACGATGATATCGATCGACTAAACTCCTTTGATTCATTAACATGCTTCCCCAATGAATGCGCATCTCACATTAACACTAAGAAAAAGCAATTAAAAATAGTTCACGCTAACATTAGGAGTATAAATAAAAATTTCGATGAACTCTGTGTTTTCTTAGCGGAGTTGAACATGTTGATCGACATAATTATACTGACAGAATGCTGGCTAAGTAAGGTTGATAACATTCCTTCTCTACAGGGTTATACCTCACACCGCTCAAAATGGTACAATCAGAACGATGGGGTTATTATGTACGTAAAATCAGAGATAAAGTGCAAGGTTTCTGTAGTCAACTTAAAAGATGCTAGCTGCTTAAAATTTTGTTTCAAAAATGACACTGCAATCATAGGAATTTATAGGTCTCCGTTTAACAAAAAAATCGACAATTTCTTAGATTCACTGAATGATCTGTTATTATCCGTGGCTTCATTTAAGAATGTTGCTATTATTGGTGACCTTAATATAAATATTATCTCTGATAAAAGAGAACCTAAACCAGACAACTACTTAAATCTTTTAGCCTCTCATGGACTACTACCAGCACATAATTTCATTACTCATGACGACGCTTGTCTAGATCACGTCATGATGAAAACGAGTAATAAAACGACTACTATCGTTTCGAATGCTACATTCACTGACCATCTTCCTGTCCTATCGGTAATATACACAAACCAGTATACGCCATATCACAAAACCTTGACGCGGGTTAATGTACAAAATGTTGCAACCGATCTCGCTAAGACTGATTTCACAACAGTTATTGATACAAAGGATGCTAACCTTGCAGCAAACCTATTAATTTCTAAGATTTCTACATGTGTTCAGCAGAATACTAGTTCTGTCAAAGTTTCCTGCAGAAAACGTATAGTGAAGCCATGGATCACACCTGGACTTCTTAGATGTATCCGCAATCGAGATCGCCTGCATACCAAATGGAAAAGTAACCCCAACAATATTCTAATAAAAGTAACATATGTACGCTATCGCAACTTTTGCAATAAGCTTCTTAAGAAATTAAAGCACGCATACGAGCATAGTCAGTTCCTACAAGCTAAAAATAACCCCAAAGAGACATGGAAAATTATCAAAAACCTCACACATCTGAGCTCTCCTTTACCTCCTTCCACTGAGCTATTACACACATCTAATGATCCTCACCTCTCAATTAATAAAGTGAATGACTTTTTTGTTAATATTGGCCCAGATTTGGCATCTAAAATTATCGCGAACCCACACTCGCAACCCACATTTTTGAATGCATGGACAAAAAATTACCAATGCAACTCTATGGCTCTATTGGATACTGATGAGTCGGAGGTTAAAAATATTATTAGTAACCTTCAGACAGATTCTGCGGTCGGTTATGATGGAATTTCTTCTGCTGTACTAAAGGCCGCCAGTGATACTCTTACTACCCCCATAACATATCTCTGCAATCTCTGCCTGAAGACGGGCGTATTTCCAAACGCCTTTAAGAAGGCTCTGGTGCATCCAATTTTTAAGAGTGGCGATAGAAGCAGTGTCAATAATTATAGGCCTATATCTGTACTCACTTCTCTATCTAAAATCTTAGAAAAAGTTCTTAATAAAAGACTTATTAATTACCTGCGGGTCTAAAAAGGCCAAATCACGCAATATTGCTGGAAAGAATTCATTTCCTGAATTCTTTGCAATTCCGTAGCAATTCCTCTAATTTTCTTAAAATAGTCACTAAGTTAAGCAGAATTGCGGCAATTCAATTCATAAGCAGATTCATATTTAGCGTATATGTTGCCGCATGCAAAAAATGAAAACCGTACTTTTACCGGTTATTAATCCTTCGTATTTATTACATTTTGCGAAGTGAATCTTGAAGAAATAACTATAGAATAATCTTTTTTCAGTGAAAGATATGATTTTACATCAAAACATCAATAGTAAAAGGCTAAATGTACATGATAAAATATTAGTCACAATTTCTTTTTGCGACTGGTAACAATTTGTAGTGTCGCCTCCGCCTAACCAACATAAAAAAACAACAACATACCTAACTTAGAAGTGAATATTTAGTGGGATTTAAGTGTTTTGAAGCACTTAAATGCATTGAAAGTTATATTTTTGTGATCTCAATGAGAAGAAATATCCACTCAGTGCTGAGTCCATCACGTACGAACAATGAATTCATTAAGTTTAGGCACTTGTTTGTCAAATCAAGTCGAGATCACAAACTCTCCGTGTTTGTTATGATTCAGTGGAACTTAAGTAAGTACTTAGGGTAACAATTTACTTACAAGAACATAAAGTTATTTACTATTACTGTGCTTCAGGATACAGGTTTTAAAAAATGATTTTTTTCCTTGCAGAAACTTAACCTAACCTCAATCTCAGTTGATCGCAAAATATATCCAATATGCTAAAATAAAGGATTCTTGATCACAAGTAAGTCACTAAAATGGTGTTTTTGGAGTTATAGTAATCCAATTTTATATTTTCCATGTATACTGATACCAACTTCATTCTCCTTCTTTGTTGCAGTATCTATGTCTGTCAGCCAACTACAAGAAGAACACAGGATGTGGAATGAGCGGTTGGAAGTATTGAACACAAATCCTGTCTCGCACACACTAGGTGAAAAACCGGTGCGAGATATTACACTAAAGGCCTTCTAAAACCTATCAAAGTAATATGCAGTGCGTGTGATCCAAGAGCCTTTGCCATGGGACGCCTTCCTTGCTGATGTAGCTGAACATTAGTGTGAAATAATAACTCATCATTAGGTCACGTCGGTAGCTATAAGTAGGCATATGATTTTGTTTTGTTATGTGAAATAAAAATACTGAATAATATCCATATCTTTTTTTTTAAACTGAGCCTCGTTGTGTAGTGCTTAAAAACAAGCTTCTCTAGCAGCTAAGGTTCTTTTTTGCTGAAATTCCAGTTAGTTGCTCATTCAATACCTATGTAGTGACACCATAAATATAAATAAAATATAATTGTATCCATATCAAGTATTAATTAAACAACTGCACAATATTAAGGTTATATGGTATATTTCACATACTCATTTTATTATGTATTTCATGTCCTAAGGCGCTTTCATAGTCCTCAACACCGAAATTCTTTAAAAAAATGCGACAAACATTCAATTCACGCAAAATAACCAAATAGCCTTTGGCTGTGATATTTTACACACAAAAAAATATTTTTTTCTATGTAAAAAAAACTTGTCGTAACATGGCATGCTCCAAAAAGGTTTCATACAGTTCTAATTCTCCCATTTTTAACTAATTTTACTTAAAAACAGGAAAGCTGAATTGTTAGATGTTGCTCATGAGTAACTTTTTATGAATCTGCTAATTGACATATTTTCGTGCTCTAGCAATTCTCATTTAGTGGACCATTTTAGGATTTCTCATAGAAAACTGTCAAATGAATCAATTGCCGAATATGAATCCTATCTGAATCATAATATGAATTGTCCAGGAAGTGGCCATTTTGCGATTTCTAGTCCAATTCATAATACGAATCTCGGAAGAATTGCTCAAAGCGGCCTTTTTAGACCCGCTGAACAAATTCAACCTTTTATCGGATAATCAATTCGGCTTCAGAAGTGGATTATCCACAGAAGACGATGTCATAAATTTAGTAGACTTTGTTGCCAAAAATATAGACAGCAAAGCGAAAGTCGTAGGAACCTTTCTTGACCTATCTAAAGCCTTTGACACTGTTTCTATCCCCATTCTTGTCCAAAAGTTGGAAGAGATTGGCATACGAGGATTATCTTTAAACATCTTCCGAGACTATCTCACTGAACGAAAACAATGTATTAAAATAAATACATTTACTAGTGATGACCAATATTTGTCCTATGGCGTACCTCAAGGCAGTGTGTTAGGACCGACCTTATTTCTTATATACATAGATAGCCTATGTCGCTTTACACTTCCACATTGTCGTATAATAACATATGCTGATGATACAGTTTTGTTGGTTCGGGACAGTACTTGGGACGGTGCCAGAAGTAGGACGGAGGATTCTTTGCGCGCCATTTCATCTTGGCTTAGCAAAAATCTTCTTACCTTAAATATTCAAAAAACTAAATATATGACATTCGCTGCTTCCAAGATATGCCAGCCTTGCTATGATGCATCCTATAGTATAAAGATGCATCACTGTGATGCCGCAAATTCCAACTGCGCATGTATGGCAATAGCGAGAACAGACTCCATTAAATATCTAGGAGTAGTACTTGATAGTACTTTATCCTGGACTCCACAAATAGACAGCATGGTATCACGTGTCCGAAAAATCATCCCTGTTTTCAGAAAACTTAGAAACTCTGCGGACTCCAAAACCCTGAAGCTCGTGTATTTTGCCCTAGTCCAGTCGATCCTCACCTACTGCATTCCATCTTGGGGAGGTGCCTGTTCCACTCACTTCTTAAAACTGGAACGAGCACAGAGAGCTGTCTTAAAAGTGATGACAAAAAAGCATTACCGTTACCCAACCGTTGATCTGTACAAAGACTGCGAAGTACTTACAACCAGGCAGCTCTATGTGCTCCAAATGACACTCCGAAGACATCGCTCGCTCCCGATAGTGGATGGTGTTAAGCATGTAGGCCGACGTATAAGATACAGAGTATGTGAACATGTTCCTTACAGAACTGCCCTAGCTGGCAGGCAATACTACATTAAAAGTTCTCAAGTTTATAATAAAATTAACAAGGATCTTAACATTTTTAGCAATAACTCAAGAAAGTGTAAACTAGTATTGCGTCAGTGGTTGCAGGGGCTGTCATATGTGGAAACTGAGGACCTGTTGAAAATGTCTACCCTATGAATACATAATATTAAACGAAAATAATATAAATCTTAACTTCTGCTAGGGCAAACACAAACGCTTACATGTACATACATTAACAGAATTACAAAAACACACTGCATACGCTCGCACGCTCACTCACAGACACACACACCCACACTCATACACACACAACACACACACACACACACACACACACACACACACACACACACACACACACACACACACAATCAAACATTCATCTGTTGATTAAAAAAAAATTGTAAATCTACAAATAATATATACCTATATTTAAAGATGGCAATAACTTACCTGAGTCCTGAAAGTCCGGCGGAGGGCGCTAACGACTGTCATACAGTTTTAAAACAAAACTAGTACAGCCGTTAACGTTCAACCGTATCTAATTAGTATGTCGCCAATACCTTGTACCTAGTTTAAGATACCAGATGTATTAATTTGTACCAATAAACTTTTTATTATTTATTTATTATTATTATTATTCTTTCAGACTGTCTACCTGTGATAACGGGAGATATTCTTACTGCTGTAATTGATCCAAGTGCCTTCAGTCATTAATAAATGAATTGACTTCTATCATGAACAGTACATACATATACTATAGGTACTTTGTCAACATTAAATCCGATTTGTGACTTGCGTTGCGATAGATAAATCTGAAATCTGTGGCTTTCGACTTGCTGTCGCCCGTCTGAAATCTCCTCGTTGTATATGACGTAGGTCGCCTTATTGGACATAAAACTCGGCGCTCGGTTTTATTCCGATTTTGTATTGGATTGCCATTTATTGGGTGTTGTTTCGTGTTATTATGACGTATGTTTATGGGCCTGTATGACGAAGGGTCTCGTTGCATAATGTGTACGTATGTAGGATGGTACGCAAGTGAAACAATACAATAGCAAATATGTGCAAATATCTTTCTTTTTTTTAATTTGGTGTATGATGGTGTGAAATAATGAATTTCCGTTGGTTTTTTATCACTAAAAATGTAAAGCACTTATATTATTACTAGCTATTTATTATTATTATTATTATTAGCTAATGGATTTGTAATATGTACTTAATACCAGTCACAACACAATAACCAATATCCCTGATATTCACTGTTTAGTATGCTTCAAAATGCCGGACAGTATTTTACACAAAAGCGTCTTGTAATAGGTACTCCATGTTATAACTTATTAGTAACATTGTGTTATCCAATCGCAGCAGAAATCAATCGAATTTCTTACTCTGATGGAATATGCAGGTCAGAGGCGTATCGTGCTTTGGTGGGGCCCTGTATAAAAACTTGTTTGGGGGCCCTTATCATGGGTTTAGATTACTCACAAAAGAAAAAAAAAATGCATTTTTTTATATTTATCCAGTTTGTTTACGCTAGATTTACATTCGCGGGTCGCGGCGCGGCTCGTTATGACGTACATGAGAGGTTCCTTATCTTATTTAGTGAAGCACCCACTTTGAAAATCTATTTTTCCAATATGGTTTGACCTTCAAAACCTCAATAGCATTTCAATTTGAACGAACAAGAAAATCACAAACGTTGATGCTGATGTTAATGTTGACGGCGCTTATGATTGTTGGTATGCCACTATGTCCCATCAAAGTCCTTAAGTTATTTTTATCTGCTTATTTTCTTTTAATTATTGTTTACGCACTTCGGAGGCCCCCGTACCCCGGGGGCCCCGTATAATTTATACGGCAGATACGGCGCTAGCTACGCCCCTGATGCAGGTCCAGGTCTTATTACCATGTAGGTTTATAACTTACGTGCACCTATCCAGTAAAACTGGTGACAGTAAAATGATTGAATCACAATTATAAGCACGACACTATTTTGCTAATGACGCTGAAGTTTGAGGTGAAAAAAGTCATTAAGCCTTTTAAATATACAGGGTGTTGTTTTGGTCAGCGACGAGCGACTCAAAGGTGGCTGTACAAACGATACTGTTGCCAAAAAATATAAATACAATTTGTTTTAAAAATTTCGTTAAAATATGTAGAACATTCGAAGCACAAATCAACAGTGTGCAGCCGACACTTAAATAAGGAAAATCCTGTTGTCCAGGGCGTAATGTATGCTTTTTTGTAAATTAAATAATTAACATATTCCGTGGTTCTGTGAAGAGACTAGAAGATGGCAGAAATTTCAGCTTAGACAATAATTAGCGGGCAACTTTATTTGAGCGTTTTGAGTAGGCTCCCTCCCCTCGCGTCGCAGCGTGATGTTTGATAGCCTAAAGCTTTCTGCGATAAAAAAGCGTACCAACAAAAAAACCTTTCAAAAATTAAAAACTGACTTTAAAATCAAAATTCACTAAAAAGCCTAAAAAAATCTCTTGACCTTTTAATGGAAAGGAATCCATTTTAGGCGACCAATTTCTTTTCGGAGTCGGTGCTCAGATAGTTGATGCTTGGGATGGTCAAAGTGAACGTGCTTTTAAAATTTGAGGGTTTCCCTCGATTGCACCAAGATCCAATCCTGACTTACAAGAGTTAGACCAACTAGAAGGTATAACCTCTAGGTTCGCGAAAAAGTTTTTCAAATCGGTCTACACGTCATGACTGTGATATGAGGCAACACAGCCCCAATGTTCATACAGACAAATTGATAACCTCTTCCTTTTTAAGTTGGTTAAAAACGGCGCATTTTTCAAACAAACTCTTCAGCTTAATAATATGAGTTTAAATTCAAATTATCAGCATTACCAGCTGAACGGCAAAAGTACGTTATTACTCAATATTTTACCATCATCATCCCAACGACCTTCAGAACAGCTACTCCAGAGTTCACCAAAGCTAAGCTATTAGTCCCTATCAAGTGCCTCCGAAATCGCGGTACTAACAAGGGATCACAATCACGGTGTCGTCATTGCAAACGAGGCATATCCTGCCAATTGAAGGGGACTCGGCGCAAGCGCAGCCAGTCGGTGGAAGGTTCGCATTCAGGCGAACATCTACAGGTGAGTGCTTATGATATATTTTCGCAAAATTTGTACTTAATATTTATTATACATGTATGTATATTTTTTAATTCAATTAATTATGATTTACTATAAATCCAGAATTTATTTATCGAAAGGTTGTCTGGAGATGGCTTCTAGAATTTGTAATCAACCTATGTAATGAGCATTACGGAGATTTTATCTTAATAATATTATAAAGCTGAAGAGTTAGTTCCTTTGGTTGAAGGAACTACTGGTTAGCATTAAAGATGTTTTTTAAATATTGCAAGTGGTGAACGATGTCGCAGGAAACCGTAACATCACCCAACTGTATTTGCTTTGGAGTTTTTGAGTCATACATAACTTTATCTTAGATTCAGATACAGTAACTAACTATACACAATCTGGCCATAAATACTATTACAATTAAAAATATATATATATTACATTTGAATTTAGAATCTGTCATTTTGATACGATTGCTCATTGTGTTTTCTAATTTTGGCGCCAATACATTTAATAATATTTTGCGATATTAAAATGGAGTGGGGTGATAAAGAGAACCGAATCGCTGTGATTGCATTACATAAAGTTGGTATGGAGCCAAATGCAATTTTTAAAACACTCCATGCGCTTGGTATTAGTCAAATGTTTGTGTACCGGGCTATCAATAGGTACAATGAGACCTCCTCTGTTTGTGACAGGAAAAGATCTGGCCGTCCACGTAGTGTTCGTACGAAAAAGGTGGTCAAAGCAGTAAGGGAAAGAATTCGCAGAAATCCTATTCGAAAGCAAAAGATTTTATCTCGGGAGATGAAGATAGCACCCAGAACCATGTCGCGTATTTTAAAAGATGACTTAGGACTTGCAGCCTATAAGACACGCACTGGTCATTTTTTAACTGATAATTTAAAAAAGAAGAGAGGTAGAATCAAAAAAACTACTGAAGCAGTACGCAAAGGGAGGTCACAAAAAAAAATGTTTACGGATTAGAAAATCTTTACAATTGAGAAACATTTTAACAAACAAAATTACCTAGAAGCTTGCCAATTAGTCGGCAGAGTGCAACGTGGGCATTACCCGATTTAAGTGATGGTTTGGTGGGGTGTTAGCTATGAAGCCATATTGAGCCATATTTTTGTGAAAAAGGTATCAAAACATCGGCACAAGTGTGTCAAGATACCATTCTTGAGAAGGTAGTTAAGCCCCTTAACAACACCATGTTCAATAACCAAGCATGGTCTTTCCAACAAGACTCGGCGCCGGGTCATAAAGCTCGATCCACGCAGTCTTGGTTAGAAGCGAACGTTTCGGACTTCATCAGAGCTGAAGACTGGCCGTCGTCTAGTCCAAAACATGATTTGCTGGATTATGATTTATGGTCAGTTTTAGAGAGTACGGCTTGCTCTAAACGCCATGATAATTTGGAGTCCCTAAAATAATCCATACGATTGGCAGTGAAGAATTTTCCCATGGAAAGAGTGCATGCTTCTATTGATAACTGGCCTCAACGTTTAAAGGACTGTATTGCAGCCAATGGAGACCACCTCGAATAAGCTTTTTATATTTTAAATTGTTTTACATTTATGTATAATATAAAACTAACACACTGTAAAAATAATAAATATAATTTGAATTTTTTTTCTTTGTGACAATATTTATGGCAAGGCTAGGTATATTGCAAGTGGATGTATGTTTATAATCCTATTATTACCCATTGATTTGATTGGTGAAAGGACAGGGATTCGGAAGGTGATGAACTCTTGTATTCTATTTTTATCTGAAACTTTAACAGTCTTTAAGCTGCTGGCTACTCATATATTTTAAACTTGTGTTGCAAAACGTTAGATACTTGAACATATGTACCTGTGTCGTAAACACATCCCACGTAGGTCATAAGATTCATATAAAATAGGTGCTATTTAATTACACTGTAACTTTTCACAATCTTGGAAAATATTCAGCACCTACCATGTTATGATAACTAAGTATTATTGTATCGTGAGCACATAAAAAAATATTTTCTCTCTTGTTCATGTTTTCTTTTTGTAACTAAATTACCATCTTTTGTTTGACGAGAGTAGTACCTAAGTACACCGATATTTCGTCGCTCAAACAAAGTGCCTATAAACAAAACACTCTCGCTTTTTTGTTCTGCTGTGTATTAGGAGATAAAAGTAAATAAACCTTGACTCGTTTGCAGATCAAAGCGAGCTGAGCACAGGATGTTTGTGTGGGGCGTCGTGACCGCGGGCCTGTGCCTCTGTGTGGCGTACTGCCTGCCTCCGGATAAGGTTTGTTAATCTTAGGGCTGCCTCTATTAGTATCTATAAGTTCTGACAATTCCTGTAAAGGCAGCGATACGATGCCGATGATGCTGCGCCTTCACACCTCAGATTTCAGTTCAGATTTTCCCAAATTCCTGAAAAAGCAGTGATGACTCCTACCGGTAAAGAAGACCGAAACCCTGATAAGCGGATTCAAGGTAGAGCGTCAGTATACATATACTTGTGATCGCGGGTCTGTGCTCTGTGGCGCACTGCCTGCCGTCGGATAAGGTTTGATAATCTTAGGGCTGTCTCCTCCTTTAGAAAGTCTTTAGCGGTGGCTCCAAGGCAGGATCATCATCATTAGTCTCAGTTGAGAATAGAATTTTAGTGTGGTTATTATGGAGATATGGTTTGTCACTCTTAGTGCTACTTCCTAGTTCCTACAACCTTAGAATAAAAGACAGATAAAATAACGTTACTTTGATAAGTAGCCATTAGTATTAATTGGGACATCTAACTAAAGCAGGTCACTTAAGTAATTCCGTGCTATGAAGCAAAAAAGATTTGACACTTGGGGGTTGCCTTATTATCCATAATATCATATAAGGTCTATCAAAATTAACTGTATTCTTTCTTGGAGCTGATTCTGATGCTCAAATACAATAACTTTTTGTATGAGATAAAAAATATATTTCACTGTCCATATTATAATTCCGCTCAGCTGATGCTACATAGTTTGTATTAAGAAGTAAAACAAAATATGTTAGTCCCATACAAAGTTATTGGATTTTAGCAACATAATTAACACCTAGAATAAATGTACTTAATTTTGTCCCCTGTATATCATATCCCGTGCCCGAATATTATAGACATAATTGCTAGCGTAAGGAAATATATCTCAATAACAATTCTATGAAGCGATACCAACAGTGGTGTAGCAGCATACCACCACAGGATAATCTCAGCCTCAAATTCTGCTCCTCGTACAAGACGGATCCATTATTCCATCTCATAAATACATAAGAAATCTCTCATGTTTTCCACGTAGATTATTAGAGAGCGTGAATGGCAGAAATCAGTCGAGAAATGGTTTTGCTGGTGCCTCGGCAGCCTCTCACTGGATAAAAAGATGAAGATTATGCCATTTCTTAAATTTGTGACTCCATACAACGCCCCTCAAATCACTTGGGGACGGATGTTTGTGTCATGCGTCCTAACACCTCATAATGTATCCTCTTGACGTCATGAACACAGGTCGGCACCCTTTGTGCTACCGCTTATCATGCTTTGTTTTTCCACTTACCATACCACCAGACATGGCGGAGTCACTTTGACTGCACTATGTGATTGAACTCAGTGTCATGTTATTAGATTCGTATTTAGTACAGGATAGTCAAGTGTTTATATGGATAATGCTTCTGTGAAGTGAGTTGTGGTCAATAAAGTGTGATCCTCATATTCAGAATTGTGTAATCAGATGGAAAAAGATTGATAGCTGTTTTTTTTTTTGTTCTGCTCATAAAAAAGGAATAGTGTATAGCCAAGCCAAGTAAGTAAACAATAACATTGCGAGTTTTTACGTGATCTCTTGTAATACAAATTCTAGGCATTTATTATTTCTTAATAGTGGGTAAGATGTCCTTTTAAGAGGCAGCCCTATCTTGAGTGCCACCGGATCTCCGCGTCATTCAATGGAGGCACTTATTTTGAGGCAATGGGCTATTTGGGGGACAATAGGTACGACAATAGGTTTTTTAATACGCGTAGGTAAATGGTTAAAAGACTTATGAACCACCCTTTTGATATAAAAGTGTTTTTTTCACTTACATCTGCAGTTTTCTATTTGTACTTAACGTTTATATGTAGTGTGACGTTAAGTATCTGTACTTAACGTACCTATACGAGTATATGAGTAATTAATTTGACATATTGTTTAAGCCTTAAAATATCAATATCAGATCAGTCACAAGAACACCAACAGCTTATACTTATTTAGTTCCATTGATAAAATGAAATAATGATATAACAATGATTTCTGAGCTTCAACCGTAGGTAGCACTAAAGGATTTGGCACATTGGTTGCGGTTGGTGGTCCGGTCCATACAAAATTGCCCGCATGCGTTTAATATTATACGTACTGTCTCCTCTCCTCTTTTCAATTTTCGTCAATTCTATTACGCGTAATCTTACATCGCTTTTTCATCTTTATGCAGACGATCTCCAAATATATTCACAGGGGCACCTTGAAGACCTACCTACCGTTATAGAAGCGGTTAACACTGATCTTAATCGTATCCTCGATTGGAGCAAATCCTTCGGTCTCAAGGTCAACCCTACCAAAACGCAGGTTTTAATTGTGGGAGGTTCTTGGCAAATTGCTAGGATTGACTGGCCGGCCATGCAACCTATCACGTTTGACGGTGTACAAATTCCTTTTAGCAAAACTGTAAAAAACCTGGGTATACATATCGACTGTTCGCTCTCATGGTCCAAACAAATTGCAGACGTTAGTCGAAAAATGTTTGCTGCAGCGGCGTCACTAAACAGGCTTCGGAACTTCCTACCGATACCCACTAAAATTGCGCTTGTCTAGGCTCTATTGTTTCCAATTTTGGATTATGCAGATAGTTGCTATCTTGATCTTAACGAAAATCTCCTCGACAAGCTCGAACGTCTCCAAAATTTCTGTATTCGGATAATTTATGGTCTACGCAAGTATGATCACGTCTCCGAACACCGCTCTCGGCTCAAGTGGCTCCCAATTAGACTTCGGCGAAATTACCATATTCTATGTTTATTGTATTCCATACTTTTCAATCCAAAATTCCCACCTTATCTCAAGGAACGCTTTCACTTCTTGCAGCCGTTGCGCGGTCTTGACATGCGGTCATCGAGGAAACTCCACCTTGAATCCCCTTGTCACACAACGAGCTATTATTCAAACTCTTTCACTGTCCAATCAGTACGCTTGTGGAACTCCTTACCCTTGGCAATCAAAATCTATCGCTATTTTCAAAAAACTCCTTAAAGAACATGTACTCTCTTCAAAATAATTCTCTTCATTTTAATCTACTCTTATGTCTCAGTTTATTTCCTTTCATTTCATATTGGTTTGTGTATGTATTATTATGTATGATTATTACTGTGTTGGTATATATATAAATGTGTTATATATATATATATATATTATAAGTATGTATATTATTTATTTATCTGTTCTTATTTTTATATAATTATTTTTATTATACAGATATATTTCTATTCCACTTTTTCAGCTCTTCATTTTCATTTTCTTTTCTTTTTATGCACAAAATACCCCTTCCTATAAAACTCATAATTTCTTTACCCAAAGGTTGTCTGGAAGAGATCGCTTATAGCGATAAGACCGCCTAAATTGTACATTTCCCTAAAACGAATTTGTAAATCAATTTATGTAATGTGCAATAAAGAGTTATCTATCTATTATACAGACCTAACCGCAGACCGCAACCAATGTGCCACATCCTTTTTTTTCTGTAATTGTATCACTACACAGATATTGTGATCGATCATACACAGTTATCACACTTATCACATAGCAGCAATCCGTGTCGTTGTACCAACTTGCAAATTCATTCAGATCTAGCACGTGAAGTTATCAACTGGATCAATGTTCAAGGTTAGGAAGACAATCATCATATCATTCATTCTTTAATAGGGACCTCGCGAATCTTCTTAGGGTCAGTGACTCATTTCTTGACTCCAATGTCATTGAGAATATACTAATTTTGCCACTATTTTGGGGTACCAGTAATAGTTTTGAAAAATGTTAATGTCAGCTGACTTTTTTTATTATATATAAGTAGGTACAAATTTTTGTTATATAAAAATAATTGCACAATTTAATGCTAAAAGCATTCTCTCCCAGTCATACCTTTAGGTCATGCAGCAAGACTGTAATGGATGCAGGAAAATGAATAACAAAAGAAATTAAAAAAAAATAACATTCTGTTGCGTATGTTCAGATCAGCCTAGATCATATTTTAACGAGCAGAAGTATTTATCCTCCTTATGAACCCGATCTATTTACTTATTAAATTCCTAATTTGCCCCGAGAAACCACAACATCTTAGAAATATTTGACGCCTATTATTGGACAGCAAATATTCAGGTTAAAGGTCTCAAAAGAATCAGTTCATCAGCTCCATATACCCTATTATTGGACAGCAAATATTCAGCTTAAAGGTCTCAAAAGAATCAGCTCATCAGCTCCATATATTACAGGTATCAGCAACCCACATCATCAGAGCAAGAAGCATCGATTTGAACAACAACCATGGCCTCACTATGGAGACTCGTCTCGACAAGACCGTGGTCCCCACCGGCTACCGGCTCGAGTTGGAGCCGTATCTTGAGGATGGCCTCTTCAAGGGACACGTCAGCATCAATATTACTTGGGCGAAGGACTCCGATGAGATCAACATACATAGCGCTCATGACTTGGAGATCACTGAGACCGAAGTGAAGGCGCACATTCCGGCGAATTCGTGAGTATTTGTATAGTCTGAGCATATGCAACGTGTAATGTTAAATGCACAAAACCTCAGACACCCCAAATGATTTTTAATTCAATTGAACTAATTCTGAAAGAAAAATAAAACAATTGAAAAAATGAAAGGTTTTATGTGCTGCTTCAGTTTAACTGGTTTGGCACTTTTGTTCATTTCTTGCTCTGCAGACGACGCTCTGTCTAGAGAAGAGTCGGTAGATAGTTATATGACTGGACCGCTGCGCCGCGCTGACATTATTAATCTACGATCTTAAAGAACTAACCATTGCTAACCATTGTTTGGCGGGTTTACGGGGAAAAATAGACAGGGTAACATTTGTGTGAAGATGTTTTGAAAAATGTAGCCCATATTAAAAAGTGGTTTAGTTAATTCTACTCGTTATTCCAATCGAACTATTTTCAGGTTTTGAGCATTTAACGTTACACGTTGTGTATTACTTTTCAACGAAAATCGCTTGAGAACAGACAACACGAAGCGAGGTACAACAGATTTCGGCTCTTAAGGTTAGGCTCGAGAGATCTCGACCGTACGGCCATTATCATAAGTCTCTGAACACTTTAGTACCATATCAAAGTAACTCTTCCATTCGCTTGAAAACTCAATTTTATTGTTCGGACGTAGTAATAATGTTTTCAGCGATTATGATGCTGACCGTTCCATTTCGGTTATAGTCTTAAGTAGAGATGCGCCGAGTTTTTTTTCTTTTATCAAATTTTGTTTTTTTTCATTAACGTTCTCCTAATTTTGGGTCATTGCTATTTTGTATACGGGACCACCGGCGTCCTATGGATCCTCATCTTTTCAAAGCCTCACTAATTATATCTACCAAAAGTCTGTTTTTTTGTTAGTCGATTTTGTAAACAATCTTGACATTCTTTTTTTTTAAATAATTCAGATTAAAATAACATACACAAACTTCATAGGTAACGACGTTGAACATCGAGATTCACATAAATCAGGCAGTTAATTATATTCATTCAGTGACATTATTTTTACAGTTATAAAAAGATCGATTAAATTATTCGACTAGTAAAAAACGGACTTTAATATATTACTTACATAAGGACGAAAACGGACTTTAATATATTATTTACATGAAGCAAGTTATTGCCGAGTACGAGTAGGTATCGAAAAACTCGCCGAGTGCAAAGTACCAAGTATTAACCGAGTACTCGACCCATCTTTATTCTGTAGTTTATTTTTTTCATTCTTTTTGTCTTTGATGTTTCATTATAAAAAATGAAACGATAGCTTTGTATTGGCAGAGTCATCATCATCATCATCATCATAATCAGCCAAAGGACGTCCACTGCTGAACATAGGCCTCCCCCACGGCTTTCCACAGCGACCGATCACTAGCGGTCTGCATCCAGTTTGATCCTGCGATCTTTTTAAGGTCGTCTGTCCATCTTGTTGGTGGACGTCCTACGCTGCGTCTTTGGTCGAAGGGTCTCCAATCTAGAACTTTCCTGCCCCAACGGCCATCAGTTCTTCGCGCTATGTGCCCTGCCCACTGCCACTTAAGCTTACTGATTCTCAAGGCTATGTCCGTTACCTTGGTTCTTCTACGTATCTCTTCGTTTCTGATTCGATCTCGTAGAGAAACACCGAGCATAGCCCGCTCCATCGCTCGTTGTGTAATTTTGAGCTTCATTATAAGGCCCATAGTTAGAGACCACGTTTCGGATCCGTATGTCATCACTGGTAACACACACTGATTGAAGACTTTCGTCTTCAGACACTGAGGTAATTGAGACGAGAAGACGCTCTTGCGCAGTTTCCCGAACGCTGCCCAGCCGAGTTGGATTCGTCGATTGACCTCTTTCTCAAAGTTGGACCTACCCAATTGGATCACTTGTCCCAGGTAGACGTACTCGTCGACAACTTCGAGAGTTGAGTTCCCAATGGATACTGGAGTGGGTACAACAAGGGAACTCGACATAATTTTCGTCTTCTCCATGTTCATTTTAAGACCCACTTGTTGGGATACTCGGTCGAGGTCTTCGAGCATAGTGCCTAGATCATCCAGCGTCTTTGCCACAACGACTATGTCATCGGCAAACCGAAGGTGTGTTATGTATTCGCCATTGACGGAGATGCCGAATCCTTCCCATTCCAGGAGCTTGAAGGCGTCTTCCAATGCCGCTGTAAACAGTTTCGGAGATATAACATCGCCCTGTCTTACACCTCTTCGCAATGGAATCGCCCTCGTATTCTGTTCCTGTACTCGGACCGACATGGTGGCGTTGTTATATAGACACTTTAACACCTCTATATACCTATAGTCTATGTGACACCGCTGAAGAGACCGAAGCACCGCCCAAGTTTCGATCGAATCAAAGGCCTTCTCATAGTCCACAAAAGCTGAGCACGATTCGTGATGACCCTTGAGAACAGCTTGTAGACATGGCTCAGGAGTGAGATGGGTCTATAGTTCTTCAATAAGGTTTAGCATGGCAGATTGTGAGCATTGGCAGTTTATATTGGCAGAGTAGAAAAGAAGATTCCTCAAAATGTCCTAAAATACATTTGACAAGAGTGCCTGTAAAATTTTAAATAACTGGCAGGGACTACATACCGTCGACAAAACAATATAAAAATCTCTCATTATCATTATAAATGCAATGGAATGCCTTCATTCCTCCCTAATAATCGTTGCTTGCCGATAACGTTAATTTAAAACCATAAATTGGTTTATACAGTAACGCGCAATCTCCGAATGACTCAGCGATTCGTCTCGCAACGAGTTTCGCATGTAGATGAATACGGTTTTCGGAATTATGAATATTTCACTTTATTACTTCACTCGTGACTGGGGGCCTACCATATAACGTGTTGTGTTACTCACTCCTGTAAACTCCCGAAAGTACGCGGTAAATCGTAAAAAGGGTTGTTTTTACAAAATGTATCTTCTCGATGGAGTTTGCAGCTACTATCTATAGCTTGATCCAATTGAAATCACCAAAGAGGACAGGCAAGGGAATTAAAAAACGGGCTGCGACCGGTAGACCCCACTACAAATCTAATCAAACAGTAAAATTTTGAACGGCTTTCCGTTAATGCAAAGGTGTAACAATTGACAAGCAAAGTATTATAGTAGGTTGAACCTTATAAAAAAATACATCACGAGCATTATTCCTATCAGCTATCTACCTTGTGAGCTGGTTACTTGACCTGGTTGTCCGTCAGGAAAACTATGTGTCGAGCGTTTCACAACAGTATTGGTAGCAAAATTGCCCACGAAAGTTTTCTTTTGAAATTTTCTACATGAGCGCGGCCTCACAGAGTAGGAACCCTGGTTCGAATTTGATTGGTTCGTTATTATTCACATCATTACGATTGGCTCGTGTTTTCGACTGAAGCTACGTGGCCGTAATCAGTTATTCAGTGGAATCAGAATAATGGCGTTCAACCTTTTTCAGATGTCGACTGTTAAACCAGATTTAAGCGTGTTTATATAGATTGAGTTTTAGATGTAGTTATTTCAATTCAGATAGGACTCAGATGGCAGGTTACAATGTTGATAGCTGCTACGGAAAACATAATAGTTTTTTCGGACGATACGACGACGACAAAGGGAGCGTTTCCAAGTCTGCAAAACGAAAAATATTTCGTTCGTAGTGATGGATTTCGTAAACATCCAGATGAGGTCGAGCCGCATGGTGCAGAACAGTGGATGTTAGCCTTTAAACTACCCCCAGCTCTTATCAGAGACGGTTTTAACGTCTAATGAGAGTTATACGTCTCCATTGTAAGGGCATTGATCAGCTTTCCCATTTGAAGCGGGGATTAGGGCACCTTTCAAGACTTTCAGGGTGAAAAGCATTTCATCGACGTCGGCGTAACTAAAGATTAATTTATGTTACTTAATGGTACAGTATAAAAGAAACGGCTGGTTAACTCATTGAAAATGTATGCCTTACTTACCATTTTTCTTATTATTCTCAAATTAGTCAAATCCGGACAAGCTAAATCTGAGTTAAATAATTATTTTGTTACTGACAGTTTCTTTAATATTTGTAAAGATAGAGAAACTGTACGATTTTCGATGTAATTAGTGTAGTAGTAACATATACAAAGAAACACCCATATAAATAATAACATTTTCAATTTCTCTTCTCATAGTAAGGACTACCAAAAAATACCGGTCAGGAAGGTATTACCAGACCTGAAGAAGCCTCTCGTGACGATATACCTAGAGAAGACTGTGCCGGCAGGCTCTGTGGGACACCTCCTCATCAGCTTCAATGGGAACCTGGAAACTGGTTCTACTGAGGCGTTCTTCAAGACCACTTACACTACTGAACAGGAGGTTGAGAGGTAAGCAAATATTGTATTGTAAAGTTTTTGTAAATGCTCACAGATCAAAAGGCCGCCGGCGGTCGCATAAACAAAGGTATAACAAAAAACTGTTAATGAACACATCCGTGAGGAACCATTTGTTTTTCTCTGTTGAAGAATTGTCCGATGAGCAGTGATTTTTATAATTAAAAATCACTTTTCAGATAGTAAGATTTCTTTATATTTAGATTGCAAACTTAATAAAATATCTCATAAGATCATAACGTAAGGCATTAGTAATAATATAAACACGTCATTTTACGTTTAAATACTAGTCATTTTATGATAACAAATTCACACCTGATTCAATATCTGTGATAGTCATTTAATTAATGTCATGTTCAAATAATGATTATACCCTATAATGATGACCATGTGATTACACAGCTGTAACTTTGTAATATTAATCTTTCTTTACTATCTAGAGTTCACCTGAAACAAGTTTTTATACAGTTTAAAGTTACTAACTACTTTATACGTTTGACTATCCCAAAGTACTATCAAACGAAAGTCCGTTTGTTTCTCGTATGCTACGCAAATCTATAGAAATAAGGAAACCTCCAAATCTCAACAGAAAAAAATCCACCAGCATAGAATCCGGTCTCATCGAAGGAACAAGCCGGATCACTTTCTGCAAGATCACAAGACACAATTAGCTCTTTCTGCGTGTTTATACATTCCTATTGTAATTAATATTAATGAATGAGTGCTGATAGTTATTTTTTTCAAAACTCTGTTAATGATAAATACCATATTAGTCGACTCGTGATCACGAATGCTGTACAGTGTTATCCACGAAATAATAAAATTCCACGAAAGATGACCGTAAATTTTGTTTTATTCAATGAGTAGTATTCGCATGAACATCAGAAACAAGGAATGATTGCAGCTTATCTTTAAAGGTAAAGAAAGAAAACTAAATGAACGTGATATTATAGGGAATCGTTTTCAACCGTACTCGAAGCTGTATTAATCGGAGATTGTCTGAATATTTAACGAGAGAGAATCCGCGCAATAAAAATGTAGTTCTTAGATTCTGTAAATGCCTCGAATAGCTCTGCTGCCCTCAGCCTTCGCTATCGCAATTCAAAGGTGAACGCTTTACATTTTCTCCGCGGCAAAATTGGGCCCCATTATTTTTGGGTCAGGTAGTAAATCTGCGGATATTTATGTAAGATTCGCATTAATTTATTGTGGGAATGGAATTTTATTAAGGTATCGAGAGATGGAGCTGCGTGGGCTTTAGATCGGGATGTTGGTTTCGTATCCGATACATAATATACCATTTCATATAAGTACCTTGCATACCTACTTCATATTTCAATATTTTAAGCCCACTGAATGTAAGCCAGTATAGAAGACTGTCAGTTCAATATCAACAACATTGAATAAATGTGTTTACTTCGCTTGATACTTTCAGCTTAGGAATCTGCCTAAATACTAAAATTTGGGCATGTTACACAGTATACAAACTAATAGTGGTACTTATTGGCTCTATCGGGTGCCAAAGTTGTATGTTATAATCTAAGATCTTTAACTATCTGCCTTCAAAAGATCATAACATCAGAGCCAGTGGCGATTCTCGCGTCAATAAAACTTTTTTCCGTGTGGTGACTCGGTTATGAGTTTTACCTGAAAAATCAAGTAATGTATTTTCCATACGTAAAATATCTACCACATAAAAGAATCGACATGCATAGAAATCGTGATCCTGAGAAATAAATGACAGATTTTTCTTCGACACAGAAAATTCGATTGGCGAACTTTTTACATATACGGACTGGACGAGAATTGAGCCTCAGGATCGTTATTATTTAGTACTAAGATATAATGGCAACCTTTATCATTTTTTTTAGAATGGTAGCAGCCACCCAGCTCCGCCCTAACAACGCTAGAAGGATGTTTCCGTGCTTTGACGAGCCAGGATACAAGACTCCTTTCGACTTGAGCGTGGTGAGGCCCAGGACCATGGTGGCTTTGAGTAATATGCCGGTGGACCGCACTGAGGATATGTGAGTATGGGTTTTTGTGATAAAAAGCATCGTGGGTCAGGCGATGGACCAACACCGTCGAATCGATAGAAAAGACCAATATTCAGTAGTGAAAGTCGTGAAACTTCTCTCACGTAGTAGTATATTACGACTGCTTATTTTAATCTATTTGCTATTTATTGCTTATTTCCGTGGGTCCTGCGCCTTGTCTCTCTCCGGACGTGTCAGATTGCTGTCCCATTGGGCTATGTGAGTGAAAGGAAAGCGCCTGTGTTCTCTATGATATGTCCCGCGCAGTCGGTTAGTTGTTGTGACTGGCAACCGAAGTCGAAATCGGCTAGGGCGCCCTATTACTATTACTTTAATCTAATGTCAGAGAAATTCATTCCCTCATCTTGCCACAATTTACTAGTTTTATTTGCTTGTTTACTCACAGTATTTCGCCAGCTGAACTAAAATGATCAATTTCACAGTCTATAACATTGCAATATCGCCATTCGTAATCACCGAATCCGTTCAAGATCTCTTTTATGTAACATAATTACTTTTAGGCTCTCTCAAGAGCTCGCCTAGACTGTATTGTTTTTGTGAACCAGCGGGCGAAACTGTAGAATAATGCCTACGTGGGTGTCAGGGTAAAGTCGGAGTAATAAATAACTTTTCAACACACTTGCTCAAAATGACGTTTTTATTCCACCGATTTTTGGCTCATAAACCTAGATATTAAACACGCGTGCTTTTTCATTATATTATTGCACTAGTGCCTTTAGTTTATTAACCCGACCAATTTACATTTGTACCCTAGTACCAAGCAGTAAGTAAGAAGAAGAAGCGATATAATTTAGTCGGGTTATATTTTTTTCAAATTCATTTAACGTTTTCTGAAATTTGTGTTTCAAACACGAATTTTTACATTTTAAATCTTGGCTGTGGGGCCGATCTAGTTCGCGCCTTAGCCTTGCGCGCGCATCGGTATCGCGGCAAGAAAAAAAAAAACCGGCCAAGTGCGAGTCGGACTCGCGCACCGAGGGTTCCGTACAAACCTGCAAGCTTTACAAAGTTCGTTCAGTACGACAATCGGTATCAATGGTTGTACTTTTGCGTTTTTGCGTTGACTTAGTTTTTTTTTTTTCACGGGTTAAAGGCAATTAGATCTTAGTATTTGATATGAATTTCAACTTAATAGCTCTACGCGTTCATGAGGAAAAAAGTAATAAGTTTATATTTATTAAAAAATATATATTGTGTAATGTAACTAAAAATTTAAGGTTTTCGGAATTTTTCCTTTATGTGTGCTATAAAACGTTGCTTCATGCCAAATTTCAAGATTCTAGGTCGACTGGAAGTACCCTTTAGGTTTTGATTCCCTTGCGAGTACTTGCGAGTTTCAAAATATGCAGCTTAAATTGCTGTTTCTTTTGATTGCGTTGACATAGAAGTTTGATTTTGTTACAGCTTAAAGGTATTGTAGACCTGAGTATTTGGTATGAATTTCAATTTAATACCTCTACGCGTTTATGAGGAAATGGGTAGTAAGTTTAAAATTATTAAAAAAATATATATTATGTGATGTAACTAAAAATTTATGGTTTTCGCAATTTTTCCTTTATCTATGCTAAAAGACGTTGCTTCGTACCAAATTTCAAGATTCTGAGTTCACGGGAAGCACCCTGTGGGTTTTGATTCCCTTGCAAGTGTCGAAAATTAGCGGCATAAACGGCTGTATCTCTTGATTGCGTTGGCTTAGAAGTTTGATTTTTTCACAGCTTCAAGGGACAGTAAACCTGAGTAATTGATATAAATTTCAGCTTCATACCTCCACGCGTTCCTGAGAAAAAGGGTCTTGACTGACGGACGGACAGACGGACAACAAAGTGATCCTACAAGGGTTCCGTTTTTTCCTTTTGAGGTACGGAACCCTAAAAACAACGCGCCATTTTTCCAAATTAATTGTCGGCTGTGACGAAGTTTGGATTTATTATTGTGAAGTTTAATATTAACGAAAATGTCTTCTTCAAGTGAAGAAAATGAAGAAAACCTTTTATTAACTCCGCCGGACATACGTATCGAGGCGAATAACGCGTGCGATAGTCTTTTGCCATCAAAATGGAGTGAAATGTATTTTAACCGTTTTAATAATTAAAACTTACTTGATGAAGAGTCTTGTTTATTCCTCGCAAGTGTGTTGAAAAACGTCGTATGAAACACGTGTGCCTGTGACCATAATATACGCGGCTTTCTTATGGCGCACTCGCGTTCGCTCGTGCGCACACAATATCGCCTTGTATATGATGGTCAACTTAGCACACTTGTATCATAATGTACTATTATACTACACCTACAGCTAATTCATTGCATCCGATAATACTTTTGTGTCCCAGCTAAGATAAGGTCAAGATCACGGTCAAGAGCTAGTCTTTGATCTAATTATTTCAAGTTAATATGTTTATTTGTTCAACCATATTGTTAAATTGTTTTTTATAGCAAATTTTAGATTGTTACCAGAGGAACGACCCTAGAAACAGGTTTATGCTTTAAAATGATCACTATTCGTTTGTAAAAAAATATAGTTTAAAAAAACTAAAAAAACCATGGTGCAACATTTAATATATCAAGCACCCCACGCTTTTTACTCTGAATTGAATTATTCTCTAACTCTTTGTAATTAAAAAATATTTTCTACTTTTTAGTTCGATTAGCTATAAAAGCGTGGTTTTTTAGTTTTTTTAAACTATAATTTATTTTTCATTTTTTAGTTCGATGTTTCAATTAATTATTTGCGGACATGCGACACGCGGTAGCTCTATCTTTCTTACTCCCTTACAAAGGATCCACGAAAGAATTTATTAATCCTGGCGGTCCTCATAAGGATATTGAGAAACTGTTATATATTATTAATGAATATTCGATTGATGAGGACTGAAGATTTTCATCTAGTAACTAAAGCTTTATCTATAAGATATCACTGGAAAAGGTGATAGAGATATTCGTAGCTACAACTGAAAATACGAGATCTCCTACAATGTATTTCGTTTCCACCATGGTAGAATATTGTTGTAGGTACGATGTTATCAGTTTTAATTGTACCAGACTGTACTACATTTGAAAGGTCTCACAGCCAAGTCTTTGTTATTCGATTATTAACAAATGGCCACCTTAATGTACTTCTAAACTAATATTATTATAGAGCAGAAGAGTTTGTTTGTTTCTTTGTTTGAACGGTCTAATCTCGGGAACTACGAGACTGAATTGAAAACATATTTTTGTCTTGAGTAGTATATTTATCGAGAAAGGTTTAAGGCTGTAAAACATTAAGCTGCTATGGCAAGGGAGCAAGCACAAAACGCGCGAACGCAGTCGCGGGTGACCACTAGTAATGAAATAAAGGGCACGAATTATTGTGTAACTCACTAATTGAAATGATTTATTCAGCCTGTAACTCGCAACTAATTGTATTTATGCCTATGCCTTTTCGTTTCAATTACACTTTGTATTCTTATAACTGTCAGATGAAAGTCAATTAGAACCAATGTCAAGTAAGTTAGCGAGATTTGTGAGACAAAGCTAATAAACATTAAAGGTATATGAAAGTATTTTTTTCTTAACACAATATCTCTGTAATGCTCCCGAGTTAAAATAAAATTATAAATCAAGTATGTATACTTTTTTGTAACTAGCGGACCCAGCGAACATTGTTTTGCCCCGGCCCCGTCCCGCCCCAGGCCCGGCCCCGTCGAACGAGATTAAAAGTAATCTATGTCCTTCTCCGGGTCCAAAGCAACTTTCAGCCAAATCGGTTCAGTTGTTCTCGAGTTATAATAAATAGTGTAACTAACACGACTTTATTTTCTATATATATACATATTATTTTTTTAAAGATAATGTATTCTAGCACGGTATAGTTATTTAGGGTGAACTGGGGGTGTATTGCGATCTTGCTTTATCCGTTCATGTTCCAGGTAGTTAATTCCCACTCAGTGTAAACGATTATTATTAAAATATTGCAATAAAATGAATATTTATATTATTATAATTATAATACTCTTATCAATATAATGCAAATCGCAATACTATCTGCTAATCGGTTCAAAAACAGAGCTGCTTAACTGTCAAAGCAACATCGCAATCCACACGCTGCATGTATGAAAACTAAGTTTAAATACAAAAGAAGATCAACGTATCTAAAATATGGGATAGTGATATCCTGGAAGAATGGAACAGTACCTATAGTAAGGCCAATTTCATCATCATCATCCTCTTGCTCTTTTTCTAGTTTACGACCCAAGTAGCACAGAACTGCTGTATATTAGCTGAACTACTGTCCACAATATAATCCTTAGCTGTACAAGCCTTCTGAATAAGAGAGTTAGAGGCGCTGTAAGTGCTTATTTAACTCTAATTTGGGCACAAATTAATCAGCTATTAGCTGAACAACTGTCACTTTAGCATTATAACAACATTATTTGAGCATTATTACAGGTAACTGGCACCCTAAGAGCTGAACATTGACTGAATAATAGAGTAAAATGTTACCAATTAAACAGCACATTGGCCGATTATAGAGTTTGCAGTAGCCAAGCGTTACCAAAGTACACTAGCAGGATCTTTTAACGCTTCTACGAAGTTGAATATTCTTAAGTGGCAAATTTGTTAATTAATAAAATACTTATTCAACTTTTATATTTTATTATTGACGTTTAGTTTGTTCGTCTTCAATTGATGACAGTTTACTGTGGTAAATTTATTATTTCGTAAACTTCGTATTGATTTTCCTTAATGTTACTTGAAACTCGAATGGGAAAGAAAGTTTATTGTCAAATACTATACAAATATAGGCGAAAATTTTCACGCGCTATCGAATTATTTCTATTTTCTAGTAAATAAATATGTAAAATGGGCAAAAATGAAAAAACAAATTTGTCATTTTAGTTTTATAATAAGCTTTTTATCTACTCATATACAATATAACTACTTCATAGTCATACTTTTATGATATTGTTGTTAACTTATCTTATTATTATATTGTTGTTAAATATCGGTGATGTGAATATAGGTAACTTATTCAATAGATCCATAAAAAATGGCGGCCAGCAATGTGAACTGTATTAATCACAATAAAATGCAATGGGGTTTCTAAGTGTTCAATTGTGGACCGTAAGTCAGCTTTGAGCTGACATAAGTAGTTCTTGTGATAAACTAATCGGCCACAGGTTCATATAAAGCATTATAAGGGTAAACATGTGCGCTAATACTACAGTCTCTAGTAAAACCATTTCGGGGTCCGTGAATTTCTTACAATTAAACTATATACTGAAATGGTAAATCTAAAACTATATGCTGAAATAATAAATCTTCCAAGACGTCTTATAACTTCATTAGCAGGTTTATTGCTGTTGCTAGGTACAAGTACTCAGCTCTAAGCGGGAGTATGGGTTACATTGGTCTAATTTATAGCAGTGTGCTCTAATTTTACATTATATCAATACACTTATTGTGATTATGTGAGCTGAATAAATGCATATATACGATTGCTGATGAATAGTATTTAATATTAACTATGTACAGCAAGAAGCAGTATATTATCATTAATTAAAGTCACAAAATAACTATTTGCATTTGAGTGATTCACATGTTCTTCCTTAAAATGCCAATGTTTTAAGGTTGTACTTGTGGCCTTCTTTTCAGAAAATAGCTTAGTTAAAGACCAAAGAAATACTTATTAGCAGCATATATCTCTTTAAAAGGATGAGTTACCCACATGAACCCTTATGACATTACTGCGTTCTCACCGTGACACATAATAGCGCAATTATACAGGTGAGAGAGTAATTTTCTGCTATGGCTGTTAGAGTGTACTCTTATAAGTGTTCAAAAATGCTCGAATTGCCGATGTGGCCTGTTGTGTCATCCTATAATGCAGTTCTGTGCTTATTGGGGAGTATCTAGGTTATCTATCTCAGCATGCTTTTCTCTTCCATACTATCACTCGACACTGAATCATCTACTCCTTTTACACTCATATCTTCCTTCACACAGTCCATGCGTCTCTTTTTCGGTCGGCCTCTTCCCTTCCAGCTATCCATTCATACTCACCACTTATTTAGTTACATGACTTCCCACATTACATAACTGTGCCAAGACAGACGATTTGCCACCATCATCTCAGTTACCGGTGGCACTTTCAGACTTCCTCGTATGTATTATACGAGATATCATATCATAACATATCATTATCTTACCCTTCTTGTAACTCCATACATCTATCTTAACATTCTCATATCTGCTACATGCATTCTCTAAGTGTGGCTTGTTGCATGAAGTGTGCCTTTGTAATTAGTCATCATCATTATCATTTTCAGCCAGAGGACGTCCACTGCTGAACAAAGCCCTCCCCTACGGATTTCTAAAGCGACCGATCACAAGCCGTTTGCATCCAATCTTTACAAGGTCGTCATCTTGTCGGTGGACGTCCTACGCTGCGTTTTGGTTGAAGGGTCTCATACCTAGAACTTTTCTGCCCCAACGGCCATAAGTTATTATTATACAGCCATAAGTGGCAAAGGACAGGGCACATAGCGCTATGTGCCCTGCTCTTTGCCACTTGACCTTACTGAATCTCATTTGTAATTAGTACAAACTTTTTATTAATAACCTCTTAGTTTCGATATTCCACAAGTGAATGATTGAAAGCACAATATTTATTGTAGACAGATATAATAAATTCTGTGACCGCAGACGACCGGAAAGCAGTTTTCCAACTTAATCTTAAGAACTTTGCCTTCTCCGCAAGAGATAAGAAAGTACAATACTTGTAAGTACTTTGAGCCGGTTTTGGTTTGTTTCATGTTGAACCATTAAGAAAACAACTTAAGGAAGACTTTAGACCAGTCAAGGTTCTGCTTAACAATAGCTTGCGGTATAGGTTTTAGAATCAAGGGAAATGCAAGGGCATCAAAGGCATATATCTATTTATATTTTTTTAAGATTAAATGAATGAAATTTTTGAGGACAAGTAACAATGACTATGTCAGTCATAAAAGATAAATTAACAATATTGAATTACATAAAAAAATCAAGATAAAATAAATCAAAAACTTAAAGCGGCCAACTCTGCACCACCACTCCCCCCGTTATGGTACGTGAACGGCAGTCCAACAAATTAATATGGATACAATGACTCTCTTGGAGTGGCTAAGTCGTCAAACGTAACGAAGATTAAATTATAAGTATGGGGAAAGGTAGAAGGGTATACTTTAACGCTTAATACTTGTCGTATCAGTAAGCTCAAGTAATGCTATGATAAGGGCACATAGCGCGAAGAACTGGTGGCCAGCCAATGACCTGATGGATGTTGGGGCAAAAAAGTTCTAAATTGGTGACCCTTCGAAATATGGACAGACGAGGTTGTGAAGATCGCGGGATTACACATAATGCAGACCGCTTGTGATCAGTCGCTGTAGAAAGCCTGGAGGCCTGTGTTTAGCAGTAGACGTCCTTTAGCTGATAATGATGATGACTTCTCGTCATATCCAGGGACTTATCGGGCCAACTGTTTCTCGCATCTCTCCGGTAATGACGGATACTACTTTGAATCGTGACCATAAAATACCAACATGTTATGCAGAAAAGAACTTGAAATATGATATTTATAAAAAAATCTGTTCATCTAGAACTGGTGAACCTAACGCAGTGTGGGACCACTTCAAAAGGACTCCGCCAATGTCCACCTTTACCCTCGGACTGGTCATCGCAGACCTTAAACAGCTGGAGAACTCCACTCACTACAAAGACGATTTTGGAAATGACCTAGGTGAGTTAGTTTTCTGTGTTGACGTTGCTTTTTATGTGGGTGTGATAGGTAATTAATATTATAACATTAATAAAATTTTCGAGAACAATTATTGCAGTACTAACAGTCTGTTCTTTGACGTTATCTTGGTAAAGACTATCACGTCCCAGTTTTTTCCATATTTATGGTAGTGCAGCAGTAGATTATATCAAAGCTTTTTTCTTGTAAAAAAATCAGTCTGTGCTATTATTTTCAAATGTTCTAAATCTTTAGGGTTGTGCTCATCAATCTCTTGCAGTCTCTGCTGCTCTTGTTATGTGGACACTGCTCTTACCGTGTTAAGCCCTTTTCATTTCGGTAGATGGATTAAATAGGGACCCATTTTAATCAATTCTTTTCACCCTAGAACTCCGCGTTTGGGGCCGCCCTGAGTATCTCCAAGCGCTAGAAGGTGTCAACGAAAAGTTGGCGCTTGTCTTCAGTGAGATCGCCAGCTTATGGCGAGTTCCTCTACCACTGCAACAGCTAGACATAGTGGCGCTGCCCAACTATCAGGGAGTTAAGCCAGCTGACAACTGGGGGCTTATTGTATTCAAGTAAGTAAATTATAGAAAGAGTTACGTTAGTTAGAGTTTAGGTTTCAGACTTAAGGAATTTAGGTGAACTTAGGCTATTGAACGAGTGGCTCTACCGATGCAACAGCTGCTTGTTGTGCAACGTATTAGGGTTTTGACCCCCGGACGGTTTAAGCCCTTTACGCTGCTAATCTACCGAGGAGTGAAGCCAGCTGACAACGGGGGCTTAATGTCTCTAAGTATGTACATTATAGCAAGTAGCTCGTTATTTAAAAGTTAGGATTTCAAGCAAAGGAAGGCGTCAACGAAAAGATGAGACTTGTCTTCAGCGAGATCGCTTTCTTATGGCGAGTTCCTCTACCACTGCTAAAGCTGGAAATTGTGCACTTCCTAACTACATAGGGGTCAACAGCTGCATATAGCGACGCTGCCCAACTGCCTAGAGGTGAAGCCGGCTGATAACTGTGGGCTTATTGTGTTCAGGTAAGTACATTATAGAACAAGTAGCTTGTTCTATAATGTTATTCAGTAGTTAGAAGTTAGGCTTTAAGGTGCTGGAAAGCGTCAACGAGACGTTGGAGCTTGTCTTAAGCGTGATCGTAAGGCTGTGGCGAATACCTCTACCTAGCTGGGTATTGTGGCGCTGCCCAGCTACCACCCAAGTAGCACAGGACTGCTGTATATTAGCTGAACTACTGTCCACAATATAATCCTTAGCTGTACAAGACTTCTGAATAAGAGAGTTAGAGGGGCTGTAAGTGCTTATTTAACTCTAATTTGGGCACAAATTAATCAGCTATTAGCTGAACAACTGTCTCTTTAGCATTGTAACAACATTATTTGAGTATTATTACCGGTAACTGTCACCCTAAGAGCTGAACATTGACTGAATAATAGAGTAAAATGTTACCAATTAAACAGCACACTGGCCGATTATAGAGTTTCTAGTAGCCAAGTGATACCAAAGTACACTCTAGCAGGATCTTTTAACGCTTCTACGAAGTTGAATATTCTTAAGTGGCAAATTTGTGAATTAATATACTAATTCTTTAGCCTTCAACTTTCATATTTTATTATTGACGTTTAGTTTGTTCGTCTTCAATTGATGACAGTTTACTGTGGTAAATTGATTATTTCGTAAACTTCGTATTGATTTTCCTTAATGTTACTTGAAATTCGAATGGGAAAGAAAGTTTATTGTCAAATACCATATAAATATAGGCGAAAATTTTCACGCGCTATCGAATTATTTCTGTTTTCTAATAAATAAATATGTAAAATGGGCAGAAATGAAAAAATAACTTTGTCATTTTAGTTTTATAATAAGCTTTTTATCTTCTCATATACAATATTACTACTTCATAGTCATACTTTTATGATATTGTTGTTAACTTAACAAAGATCGGTGATGTGAATATAGGAAACTTATTCAATATATCCATAAAAAATGGCGGCCAGCAGTGTGAACTGTATTAATCACAATAAAATGCAATGGGGTTTCCAAGTGTTCAATTGTGGACCGTAAGTCAGCTTTGAGCTGACAGAAGTAGTTCTTGTGATAAACTAATCGGCCACAGGTTCATATAAAGCATAATAAGGGTAAACAATATAATTCTGTGTACGCATGTTCAGTTTTACGGTCTAGAACATATTATTCGATATCAATATCTGAACCTTTCATGCCTGTAAAATGTTTTGTGTACCTAATAAACAAAATAAAATAAACATGTGCGCTAATACCACAGTCTCTAGTAAAACAATTTTGGGGTCCGTGAATTTCTACCAACTCAACTATACACTGAAATAATAAATCTAAAACTATAAGCTGGAATAATAAATCTTCCAAGACGTCTTTTAACTTCATGAGTAGGTTTATTGCTGTTGCTAGGACAAGTAATCAGCTCTAAGCGAGGGTATGCTTTACATTGCTCTCATTTATAGCAATGTGCTCTAAATTTACATTATATCAATACACTCATTGTGATTATGTGAGCTGAATAAATGCTAATATACGATTGCTGATGAACAGTATTTAAGATTAACTAAGTACAGCAAGTAGCAGTATATTATCATTAATTAAAGTCACAAAATAACTATTTGCATTTTAGTGATTCACATGTTCTTCCTTAAAATGTCAAAGTTTTAAGGTTGTACTTGTGGCCTTCTTTTCAGAAAATAGCTTAGTTAAAGACCAAAGAAATGCTTATTAGCAGCATATACCTCTTTAAAAGGATGAGTGACCCTTAAGAATGCTTATGACATTACTGCGTTCTTACCGTGACACATAATAGCGCAATTATAAAGGTGAGAGAGTAATTTTCTGCTATGGCTGTTAGAGTGTACTCTTATAAGTGTTCAAAAATGCTCGAATTGCCGATGTGGCCTGTTGTGTCATCCTATAATGCAGTTCTGTGCTTATTGGGCAAGGGGTGCAGCCGGTTGATAACTGTGGGCTTATTGTGTTCAAGTACGTATATTCTAGCCTGTTAGCAACGTTTTAGGGTTTCGATCCCTTGAAGGTTTTAAGCCCTTTACGCTGCCCATCTACCGAGGAGTAAAGCCGGCTGATAGCTGGGCTGTGTTCAAGTAAGTAGGTACATTGTAAGAGCAAGTAGGTAGTAAGTTAAGAGGTTTTCAAGGTAGGTGTCAGTAAGAATGTGCCGCTTGTCTTCAGCAAGTGTTCATTGTAATATTTTCAACAAACCAATTAGTTACATATACGGCTAAAGTTTTTATATCTAGGTACAAATCCTGGCTGGTGTCGTCCATATTTGGTTTGAGGCTTCCCAGACACAGAAATCGATCCGACTTATCTAAATAAAACATAAGTTCCAGGCTATAGAGTTAGAGGTTACTTCAATTTCAAATACACTTATATATACGGGAATTAACGCGATCGCTATAAAAACATAAATACCTTATGTTTTGGCCTGACGTTTCGATCGGGTTTCACCGATCGTGGTTACAGGCGAACTGATGAACTGCGATTTCTTAACTCCGTTTGCGGGGTAGAAGTATCTTGTTCCACCCGCAAAGTATTTATTATTTGCGCACCACCGCCACACACTACACTGACAATGTCCCTATTCTGGAGACCGCTCGACGCGTCCGTATTCTGGTGATTACTCGACTGCGAACTTAAACAAGGCTGTGTCATTCTAATCACGGGATTCCACGTCGGAGACAACTTAAAACCATCTTCCCTATTGAAATTAACATATTTTTGTATTTCAATAGCTTCACGCACAACTCTCGAGTGAAAATGGCGATCTGTGGAGAGGACTTGCGTTTTGTGGAATTCTATCCAATGATTGGTGCCCGCTTCTAATAGATGTTCAGCAATCGCTGACTTGTTAATTTGGCGATTTTTCACAGCTGAGATGTGTTCTTTGATCCTTTCCGCAACGGTCCGCTTCGTTTGGCCTATATAGGAACTACCACAGCTGCAACTGATTCTATAGACTCCCGGTGTATGTAGGGGCAAGACATCTTTAGGTGTGCGCAAAATATTATTTACCTTAGATCCAGGAATATAGACAGTGGGTATGGAGTACTTTTTTAATAGGGAACCGACCTTGTCTGTTACCCCTTTCACATATGGTAAATATGCAGGATGCCTGTTAACACCTGGATTTCTGCACTTCTTTATCGACGGCTTCAGTTGATGTGGTGACACTTTATATCCATTACTTTTTAGTACCTCCTGAACATGGTCTAGCTCTTGCTTTAAATGCTCAGGGTCACAAAGAGCATAGGCTCGGTTTTTTAGTGAAGCCATAACAGAAATCAAGTGTCTAGGATGGTGGTGTGAAGCAGCGTGTAGATACCTATCTGTATGTGTGGGCTTTCTATAGACACAGTGTGATAATGTGCCATCTGGTCTTGACGTAACTCTCACATCCAGAAATGACAATGATCTGCCTTTCTCCAACTCATAAGTAAATTTCATCTTAGGATGAATGGAGTTAAGGTATTCTAAATATTGATCTACTTCCGGCATACCACCTTTAACTATACTAAAAATGTCATCTACATACCTCTTCCAAAATTTTATTGTACTAGGTCGGATACAGTGTGATATATATATACGTTACTTATGGATTGCAGTGTTGTGTTGTCTCGTGAGGATTATGATGTATGTGATAGGATAACATATTTGCAAGCGTGTCGGACTTTTGAACTATCTAGTGCTACCCACGACCGAAAGTATTTAAAATTATACAGTCAACGGTATTCAGAAGAAACAACGTCACCAACGGTTTCAAAAGATACGGTAGTAAATCTATCCTGCGTCACTCTGAGCGATGATGCTGTAAACGTATTGGCCAAGGGTATGAATTTCGCAATTACACCAAAGCGGGTTCCGTATGAAAAAGTAATCAGTGCTGTAGAGGAGACACTTGCACGTAATAAATTACCGTCAGTTGAAGCCGATACCTTAAGACAGGATGTTGCTGTAATATTGCGTAAGGCAAGACCTCCAGCTAGCAATATCACTGTGGGGGAGCGTCAAGCACTGAAAAGTATTAGTGAAAACAAAGACATTTTAGTGCTTAAGGCTGATAAAGGAAACGCCACTGTGGTGATGAACACAAATGATTACGAGGACAAAATACGGGAGTTATTGTGTGATGAGAGTGTGTATAAGCAAGTAACTTAGAACCCCACGGCCAGAGTAGCGCGTACAATACGTACTCTTATTCAAGAAAATCAAGACCTATTTACAAAAGATGAGTACGAAAAACTACATAGCCCTAAGGCATGCCAACCACCAAAAATGTATGGATTGCCGAAAGTACATAAAGCTAGTGTTCCATTACGACCAATCGTAAGTCAGATATCTTCGCCTACTTATGACCTAGCTAAGTATGTAGCATCCGTATTGCAGCCATTGGTAGGGAAGACACCATCTTTTGTAAAGGACTCACGACATTTTGTCCAAATAATAAGCAGCCTCAAATTGGAACCTGATGAAATTATGGTGAGTTTTGACGTGGAGTCTTTGTTCACCAATGTTCCAATTCAAGAATGTTTGGACATAGTGAAGGACAAGCTGAGTGACAATGAAATGGCTTTTAACTATATTGATTTGCTGAAGAACTGCCTGGATGGTAACTACTTTCTTTTCCAAGGTCAATACTACCTCCAGATTGATGGTGTAGCGATGGGTAGCCCTGTAGCCCCCGTACTAGCTAATCTCTGGATGGAACATTTTGAGGAGAAGGCATTGCGTCTCGGTCCTAGTACAATAAAATTTTGGAAGAGGTATGTAGATGACATTTTTAGTATAGTTAAAGGTGGTAAGCCGGAAGTAGATCAATATTTAGAATACCTTAACTCCATTCATCCTAAGATGAAATTTACTTATGAGTTGGAGAAAGGCAGATCATTGTCATTTCTGGATGTGAGAGTTACGTCAAGACCAGATGGCACATTATCACACTGTGTCTATAGAAAGCCCACACATACAGATAGGTATCTACACGCTGCTTCACACCACCATCCTAGACACTTGATTTCTGTTATGGCTTCACTAAAAAACCGAGCCTATGCTCTTTGTGACCCTGAGCATTTAAAGCAAGAGCTAGACCATGTTCAGGAGGTACTAAAAAGTAATGGATATAAAGTGTCACCACATCAACTGAAGCTGTCGATAAAGAAGTGCAGAAATCCAGGTGTTAACAGGCATCCTGCATATTTACCATATGTGAAAGGGGTAACAGACAAGGTCGGTTCCCTATTAAAAAAGTACTCCATACCCACTGTCTATATTCCTGGATCTAAGGTAAATAATATTTTGCGCACACCTAAAGATGTCTTGCCCCTACATACACCGGGAGTCTATAGAATCAGTTGCAGCTGTGGTAGTTCCTATATAGGCCAAACGAAGCGGACCGTTGCGGAAAGGATCAAAGAACACATCGCAGCTGTGAAAAATCGCCAAATTAACAAGTCAGCGATTGCTGAACATCTATTAGAAGCGGGCACCAATCATTGGATAGAATTCCACAAAACGCAAGTCCTCTCCACAGATCGCCATTTTCACTCGAGAGTTGTGCGTGAAGCTATTGAAATACAAAAATATGTTAATTTCAATAGGGAAGATGGTTTTAAGTTGTCTCCGACGTGGAATCCCGTGATTAGAATGACACAGCCTTGTTTAAGTTCGCAGTCGAGTAATCACCAGAATACGGACGCGTCGAGCGGTCTCCAGAATAGGGACATTGTCAGTGTAGTGTGTGGCGGTGGTGCGCAAATAATAAATACTTTGCGGGTGGAACAAGATACTTCTACCCCGCAAACGGAGTTAAGAAATCGCAGTTCATCAGTTCGCCTGTGACCACGATCGGTGAAACCCGATCGAAACGTCAGGCCAAAACATAAGGTATTTATGTTTTTATCGCGATCGCGTTAATTCCCGTATGTATAAGTGTATTTAAAATGCAACGCGAAAGTTTAAAAGTGTTAACTTCAATTTCGTTTCGTTCCCGTCGCTAGCTCGCTAAACTATCCTTCTAATATTATAAATGCGAAAGTTTGTAAGGATGTAAGGATGCTTGTTACTCCTTCAGGCCTAAACTACTTAATGGATTTTGATGTTTTTTTTTGTTTGAAATGATGTTTTATGAGGTACAATATTTAAGCAGGTGGAACTGCTAATAGGTACATAAATAGAAGAGTACATAATCGCGGCAACGCAGCCAGCATCATAGCCTCCTTGCCGCAAGGAAATGGTTTCGTTTTTGAATAGGTAGATATTAAGTTATTTTTTTATGTTACATGTCTTAGTTAAATTTTTTCTTGTTTGTTATTAATAAAATATACCTTAAATAGAAGAGTTATAACTCCGAATTCAAAATTATGTTTCGAAGGATAAATACTCAACAGATTTTTAACCGACTTCAAAAAAGGAGGAGGTTATCAATTCGACTGTATGTTTTTTTTTGTTTTTTTTTTGTATGTATGTTACCTCATATCTCAGTCGTTTGTCGACCGAATCGAAAAATTTTTTCGCCTACTTAGAGGGCGTACCTTCTAGTTGGTCCCCTTTTTTTCATTTTGGGATCTGATGATGGGATCTTGGTGTAATCGAAGGAAACCCTCAAATTTTAAAGGCACGTATAGTGTATCTTTACTAAAATCTTAATTTTGACGTGTTGTTACGTCTGATAGTCAACATCTTGTGGGGCTGAGCTGATGGTGGAACTCCTTAACGCTTAGGAGTTCAGTAATTATAATGACGGAACTTATGATAGGTAATTTGAAGCTTCTTAAAAAATGGAATCATAAGGTGCAACTCCCCCCCCCCCCCCCTCTTATGTGATCACTAAAAATAAGGAAATAAAATAAACTTTTAAAAAAAGTAAAAACCGACTTCAAAACCAAAATGCACTAAAAAGTCTTAAATAAACTCTTCACAGTTGAAAGGAAAGGAATCCGTTTTAGGCAAACAATTTCTTTTTGGAGTCGGTGCTGTGATAGTTGATGCTTGATAGTCAAAGTGATGGCACCGACTCCAAAAAGAAATTGTTTGCCTAAAACGGATTCCTTTCCTTTCAACTGTGAAGAGTTTATTTAAGACTTTTTAGTGCATTTTGGTTTTGAAGTCGGTTTTTATTTACAAATGCATTAACTATATCTAGTAGAACCATGTAACCAATTTATCAACATAGGGGTACTGGAAACCTTGTCGCCACAGACCTAGTTAGGCGTGAGGCACACTATCTACGAACCTTGAACTCTTCGAATTAACATAGATAAGTTCTTAGTCGTGATAAGCCGCACAGTTATTACTGAGGTCGATGACTACGTAGCGAACAGCGGTAATCGCCATGTAGACAAAGGGGTTGAGATAAGGTGATAGCTTAATTAGTTCGTGTAAATTAAGAGAACTTCAATGTTAAGAAATAAAATAGAATTTTAAGTAAGAAAATATAAGGAGTAATATTTTTTTAAACACCCATGAAGCCGTCTCTTCTCTTAAGTTTTCGGTTTTTAAGAACATCAAAAGCAAATAAACCGGCTAAGTGCGAGTCGGACTCGCGCACTGAGGGTTCCGTGCCATCTTTAACTGAATTACGAATCCACTTACTTCTACTAAGTAAAATACCACAATAGTTGGTCGACTGCAAATATAACTTTGTTTTTCATAGTGTTTGTATAAAGTACAAAGTTATGTTTGCGGTTGTTGAAAATGTGCTATATCTCTAAAACTACTCGTTCGATCTCGTCCAAACCAATTTTCCTTGAAAGTATTAATTAAGATCTATATCATTTTTTTTTTAAATTTTCACTTGCTTGGTTTAGAAGTTAGGTGGGGGGGGGGGGGACGCCCATTTTACCACTTTGGAAGCGTCTAGCTATGAAACGTTAGACTTTAAAAGAAAATGGTTTTAGAAACCTCAATGTCATTTTAAAAGACCTATCTATTGACACCCCACACGCATAGGTTTGACAATTTTTTTTTTGGTTTTAGTTTCATGTATGGGAGCCCCCCCTTAAATGTCATTATTTTTTATTTTTTGTATGAGAATCGGTAAGCGGTTAAATAAATTAAAACAAATCAAAACAACTAAAATTAAATTCATTAAAAACAAAGACAAAGCGCCCAGGTGTGCCAAAAAGGTCCCCGTACCATAAGTAACTTTTAAATGACTTTTCTATTTTTACCAACCTAAAGGCCAACTTAAGTAGACTAAGGGCCGATTTTCAATGGTCAGATAAAACTTATCAGACTGACAAATTATATAATTGAGATACAAATGATTAAAACAAAAAGATTCACCGTCAATAGAAAAATAATTTCTACCGGCGGATAAAGTAGAGGAAATAGCGCAGTAGTTTCTCCTTTTGCTCGAACCGTTAATTTTTTACAAAGGTAGGAATTCTCTGAGTGCAAAATGAAATAAAAGTTTTAATAACTATTCGTTTTAATTCCACCGCCACATGTTTTTATGTTCTCTCAGTTTCTCAAAGTTAATAAGTTGGTATTCTATGGCTGCACAGTTTCGTGGAGTATGCACGATTTACATTCATAAAATATTTCAAATACTTAGTTGTTTAAAGAAATGTATTTCTAAAGCATTTGTAGCTAAGCTTAAGCGATTGAAATATAGGCAAACTTAGAAACAATAGGTTTAGAAACTTTTAAAAAGTAATATCGTATGTCTAAGTACCTAATAATGATTATTTGTGAGCGTGGTTCAGTGGCCCTTACCTATAGGCACTTTGTACGCTTAGCAGAATTTATATTTTATTTCGTGATTAAAAAAATTGGTAAATTTGGTAAAGACACCGGCACGTCTAATGACTTTACATTTTCGTTGCAAAAAGGTTCTTAAATCTTCGGCCAAAACACCCCACTTCAATTCATTATTGATAAAAAAGGTTAACATGAATATTATTAACCTAAAGGGCACACTCAGAACCTAAGAAATGTCTTCGCAATATAAATTATGCTTCTTGATTTGATTTTGGCATCATCAACGATGCCAAAAGAAGCATAAATTATTGGTAGGTATGTACATACAGTAGTTTTTAATGTTTTTAGGGTTCCGTAGCCGAATGGCAAAAAACGGAACTCTTATAGTTTCGTCAAGTCTGTCTGTCTGTCTGTCCGTCCGTATGTCACAGCCACTTCATTCTGTAACTATTAGTATCACACAGTTGAAACTTAGTAGACACATGTATCCTGTTAACTGCTTTACGATTCTTATACACAAAATAAAAAAATATGATATTTAAGGGGGAGCATACATGAAACTAAAAAATATATTTGCCAAACCTATGCGTGTGGGGTGTCTATGGATAGGTCTTTTAAAATGACACCGAGGTTTCTAAAAGCATTTAGTTTTAAAGTCTAACGTTTCATAGCTAGACGCTTCCAAAGTGGTGAAATGGGCGTACCCCCATCTAACTTCTAAACTAAGCGAGTGTAAATTTTGAAAAAAATATATAATGTAGATCTTAACAAATACTTTCAACGAAAATTGGTTTGAACGGGATCTTATGGTATTTTACTAAGTGGAAGTAAGTAGATTCCCTAGTTAAAGTTGCCACGGAACCCTTAGTGCGCGAGTCCAACTCGCACATGGCCGGTTTTTTTAAAAATGTCGTTAAAACCTCCTGCTTCCTGCTCCTGCTTCTCCTCCTGCTACTATTGTAATTGTGCTTTGTTCTGTTCTTAGCTTCAATAATGATGACATTATGTTTTCTCAGGGAGAGTGACCTCAGCAGCAAGGGTTACCTTCAGCTGGCTCAAGAAATAACCTACCAGTGGTTGGGAGCCTTGGCCACTCCGGCCTGGTGGTCCGATGCTCATCTCAACAAGGCGCTGGTTGGCTATCTGGCTGCTGAGACTGCTTTTAAGGTAGGAGATACTGCTGTTTTTGAAGAGCCAGACATTGGGCCTTAATCTCATCTGATGTTTAGGGCAGTCATGATGTAGCCTAGAATGGACCATGCCTGATAAGTTAGGAACAACTTTAGTAGCAAGATCTATCTACACCTGGCGCATTAAGTGTCCTACTGATGGGTAGGTGACTTGGCCAATACAGCCTGGTGGTCCGATGCCCATCTTAACGAGGCGCTTGTCGGATACCTGGCTGCTGAGACTGCTTTTAAGGTACGGGAATGTCGATTAATTCAAAGAAACACTGGAGTTTTGAAAACAAGATAATGAACCGAGTTTTTGGTCGAAATTATTGTATAAAATGATCTTAAAGGAGGATAAAGAGGAAATAATGCTACTGCAAGAAAAAGTTAAATACATCATTGAGTTCTTAGATATATCATGAGCTTGATTGTGGTGGAAAATCACCAATTGCATTACTTAGTTATTCAGAGACAGCTATATTCAATTCTAATATGATTAAAACTTAGGTTGTTAATAGTTATGGTGTACCTACGAGTTTTTTAACCATCATTTCCATAAAATTTATCCGAATAAAAACTTCCAAAAAAACTAATACTCTTATAGAAAACCTACCTCTTCTTTCTCCGTGCCCTTTCCCATTTCATTTGGGGTCGGCCCTCTGAATATGTTTGCGCCATTCAGCTCTGTCACTTATACTAGCTGGGACTAATTTAGCTCGAGTTTCAAGGTTTCTCCACCAAGTAGCTTTTGGGCGTCCTCGGGGTTGTTTTCCTATGACAATTTTAAGGGATGTTATAACGGGGTGATCCTCCTCACGACGCATAACGTGGCCGTACCAACGAAGCTGGCTTTCCAGGAGTTTCTCTGCTATAGGTCTGACTTTAAAACTCCCCCGGACATGCTCGTTTCTGATTCTATCCAGCTTTGTCACACCACCAGCCCATCGGAGCATCTTCATCTCGGCGGCATGGAGGTTGCATTCATGGCTCCGCTTGGATGTCCAGCACTCTGCACCATAGAGCAGGGCGGGTCTTACACAGGATTTGTATACCTTACCCTTGGTTTTGACAGGCATCCTACGGTCGCAGAGTACGCCTGACAGCGATCGCCACTTCATCCAGCCGGAATTTATTCTATTTGTTACGTCGGCGTCACAGTTGGCGGTCTCGTCGATAATTGAGCCCAAATATTTAAACTTACTAACTTGGGGTAAAGTGACCTGGTCTATATATAATGTTGACTCGCAAGGTCGGCCAAATATAAATTTCATGTACTCAGACTTCGTTCGACTGATCTTAAGTCCGTTGCTTTCCAGTACATGCTGCCATTTGTTTAGAGTTAGCTGGAGTTCTTCTAATGATTCCGCAACTAGAACGATGTCATCAGCGTACAGGAGACTCCATGGTAACTCATCTTGTACACTTCGTGTAAGATAGTCCAGCACGATGATGAATATAAGAGGGCTGAGAGCTGATCCCTGCTGAACTCCTACTTTGACGGGGATAGGGTGACTAGTCCCTGCTGGGCTGCGGACTGAGGTACAAACATCGGTATACATGTCCTGCAGAAGTTTTATATAGAATTCAGGCACATTTTGACTCCTCAACGCTTGCCAGACGAGTCGACGCGGTACCCTGTCGAAAGCCTTTTCCAGGTCAAGGAAAACCATAAACAGGTTCTTCTTCTGCGCTCTATACTTTTCAGTTAATATCCTCAGTGTTTGTATAGCGTCGGTGGTTCCTTTTCCCTTGGAGAAGCCAAACTGATTTGCTGTTACTTTGGTGATATTGGAAAGTTGAAGCTTTAGAACTTGTTCCCATATTTTTAAGGTATGTGAAGTAAGTGTTATACCCCTGTAGTTAGAGCAAGATTGAACGTCTCCTTTATTTTTATAGATTGGAGTTAAAAAACTATGCCTCCAGGAGTCAGGAATCCTTTGTGATTTAAAAACCTCATTAAAGAGGTAGTTGAGCCAGGCTATTCCATTCCATTCTTATAGAAAACCTACCACAAGGAATTTATTTTCAGATCAACAACGGCTCAGAAATGGAAGGCAAATGGCCCATGACGGTTCTCTACTCCTTATACTACGAGTTCAGCAAGCGGTACCCCCACTCCCGCATCACGGGGATGAAGCAAGAAACTGCTTGCACGAAGATCGAGCTGCTGTTCCGAATGTTCAACTACACTCTTGGAGGCGATACGTTCAAGAAGGGATTAAGGACATTCATTGAGTCCAGGTATGATGTAGTTTATTTATGGTCAACTCTGCATATCTAAAAACTACTATAGTCGTCGTGTTATCATCTGAGTCGAGTGAGTGTCATTTCTATCTCGTTTGCACTTACTGCTAAAGCGGCGCGCTGCATATTTCTATACAACATGTCTATTGATATTACGGCTTCACAACACGAGGTGCAAACGCCCCAACTAAAATTTCTAAGTTCTTTCATCTGGTGCTAAAAGTGGTGCTACTAGTTATATAAGTTTATTATGTAAAGGGCTGATTTTTCATAGTCAGACAAGAAATATTAGTCGAACAAAATACAATATGGCTTATTTGAAAACGTCATCTAATTGTCAGCAATCATACGTATCTGACATGTTTTAAATCAGTCGCTTTATAGTTTATCAGTCTGATAAGTTTTATCTGATCATTGAAAAATCGGCCCTAAGGCGATTATTTAATGTGTCATCAATAGAGAGTGACACATATGTATTGTTCTATGTGTAAGTCCATGAACGTTAATAATGCAATGTTATTATTTTACGCTGTGAAATGTTATGATTTTGCACTATCTGAGACCGGTGTATGTTTGATTCTAATCCGCGGAAATCACGTACTTATCGGTTTCTCATAAATGAGAAATTGGCTGTACATCCAAAAATCCTTACTCTAGATTTGCATGCTATTTTAATGCATTCCAACAGTGCTTTCGAAATAGTTCACAATCCATTCTCACCCTCTAAATGCCTGAAATTTTGTAGGAAATTCAAAACGTTCTCTGGCGACGACATTTGGAATGCCCTGAATGCCGCCGCGGTGGCCGACGGAAGGATCCCCAAGGATTCAGACATTAAGACGATTGCTAACAGCTGGATCGAGAAGGACAGGCTGCCCGTTATCAATGCTGAGAGGAAATATGATAGCAAGACGGTCACCTTGACGCAGGTAATTTGTTCTGTTTTAATTAATTAGTAGCTAATTTGGTGAACTTACTCAATTGTAAGTTATCTTATTAGTATGATAAATGCCTGTACCTGTATAAAATTTCATTAGATTTATACGCACACATGCCTAGTCACAGATCTTAGTTCTTAAACTTATAAGGTACAAAAATTATTTATTAAGGAGGTTCTTTTAGTGTCGATTCTCTAACATCAGATATATTCCTTATTCGTCGAATACAACACAAAACGCCTAATTTTGTCAGCAATCATCTATGTAAATATCATTTTCAACACACTTGCTCATAACGACGTCTTTATTCCACCGATTTTTGGCTCATAATCATAGATATTAAACACGCGTGCTTTTTCATTATATTATTGCACTAGTGCCTTTAGTTTATTAACCCGACCAATTTAGGTTTGTACCCTAGTACCAAGTCGTGAGTAAGAAGAAGAAGCGATATAATTTAGTCGGGTTATACAATACTTTTATTTTAGCAACAAACAGTATTTATGCGAAAAATAACAGTATATACATATTTATTCAAATAAATGGAAAATCCAGATTTATTACTAAAAAATAGCTCAAACTCGTTTAAGATTTTCTGTGATTTGTGTTTTAAACACGAATTATTAAATTTTTTAACTTGGCTTTTGGCCAATCTAGTTCGCGCCTAAGCCTTGCGCGAGCATCGGTATCGCGGCAAGAAAAAAAAAACAATGCGCCATTTTTCGTAAATAATAATTGTCGGCTGGGACGGAGTTTGCATTATTTAAGAAGTTTAATATTAATGAAAATGCCTAATTCAAGTGAAGAAAACCTATTATTTACTCCGCCGGACATACGTAACGAGGCAAAAAACGCGTGCGAAAGTCTTTGCCATCAAAATCGAGTGAAATGTATTTTTACTAAATGTTTTAATAATTAAAAACTTAGTAAATGAAGAGTCTTGTTTTTTCCTCGCAAGTGTGTTGAAAAACGTCGTATGATACGCGTGTGCCTGTGACCATTATATACGCGGCTTTCTTATGGCGCACTCGCTTTCGCTCGTGCGCACACAATATCGCCTTGTATTTAATGGTCAACTTAGCACACTTGTATCATAATGTACTATTAAAAAATCGGTCGATTTATATTTATTCGGTCGGATAAGTCCTATCTGACGTCGATGAAATCGACTCATACGAACAGAATCTTTAGTCTCGGACTACTAAAAAGTTATTGGCCATCAAGATCACAAAATTATTCAAAATAATCAAGGTCACAAAATTATACTAATTGTATGAGCCGGTGTTGAGATAACTGATTTTTGCAACGTCAGATAAGGGATAATTGTCGATGAAAATAGCAATCACTTAAGGAAATTACATTTTAAGTCTGAGAAGTCTTTAATACTTCTATAAATTGCCTATTATCTTCAAATGATATAAATAATTTTCTTTATTTATTAACGCTTATAATATTAAGTTGTAGTTTATTATATGATTCCACTTTCCCTGAGCCTCCCAAAATTATATCTCCTGGAATATGTTTACTCCTATCTATACCTTTTCCCAACCTTTTACCTCGTCGTGCCACAATTCACAAGCCGTGCTAGCCATAAACAAAAAAAAACTGTTAACTTCCCGCTACCAGGACTAAAATGTAATATACTACAAGTATACTGATTTTCAAAACAATAATATAGGTATAAGTAAAATAAAAATTCATTACCAGAAAGTCTACCTCCGGGAGCGTCCTCACGACGTGCCAGACGCAAATCGCATGTCCTGGTGGGCTCCCATCATCATCGCTCGGGGAGACAAGCTGAACTTCAACGAAGTAAACCCTGTCGTCTGGATGAAAGATAGGAAAGAGCTGACTCTGAAGGACATGCCTGATAAGGACCAGTTCATTATCATCAACCCTGAGGAGATTGGTAAACTATTCATATTATCTATACTTATATTATAAAACTTAAGAGTTTGTTTGTTTGTTTGAACGCGTTAATCTCAGGTACTACTAGACTAATTTAAAAAAATATTTGTGTGTTGAACAGCTTTTTTATTAAGGTTGGCTATATCAGATTGCGAATACAGTCGCGGGGGACCGCTGGTATATATGAATACTAACCATATCAATCAATGCACAATGAAGAAATAGGTCTAGTAGCTTAGATATAGGAACATGAAAATATTCATAGCCAGCATCACCATCAGGCTTTATCTAATTTCGTAGCCTCAGTCGCAGTACAAGTAGGTACCCTAAAACCCGGCCAAGTGCGAGCCGAACTCACGCACGAAAGGTTCCGTAACAGTGACTAGAGAAAAAAAACATCCGGACTCACGTACAAAAGGTTCCGTAACAGTGACTAGGAAAGAACACAGATGAGTATTTTAAGTGCCTTCTTGTTGCCATTAATTATAGCAAGCGGATCTTACAGTCTCGCTAGCGGGGTTCTTGAGATACAGCCTGGTGATGCGAGGACGGACAGACCGACAGCGAAGTCTAAGTAAAAGGGTCCCGTTTTTACCCTTTGGGTACGGAACTGTACCTGAACTACTACTAGAACCTGTACGTTTATTTCAATAATTCATTGTTTACTGATTTTTTTCTTTGGGACTCAATTCTTGCTAAAGAGATATCAAGTCACACAAGAGCAGAAGAGTAAATTCAACTGAATAGTAGGTTCTTACCAATTTATACTTATATATTTCTTGGTATCAGATAAATAATCTACTTTATATTTTCTTACAGCACCATACCCAGTAAACTACGACCAGGAAAACTGGAACCTCCTATCGCAATACCTACAAGGCAAGAACCGCCACCTCATCCCTGAATTGACCAGGGCGAAGATCCTCCATGACGCGTGGAACCTGGCGTACGCTGGCGAGCTTTCCTTTGCCACAGCATTTAACATGACCCTGTTCTTAAAGAACGAGAGGAACCATCTTGTCTGGGATCCAGTGTTTACTATGATCGATCATATTGGACGGCATATTTGCGAGTGCATTCATTGGAAATTCCAGGTGAGGATATTACTTGTCATTTGTGTATTGATTGGCTGCAAATATTTTCATAAATAATGTTTTTGATTTTTAAATTAGAAACATATTTGTACATAATTCAAAAAAAGGAACCACATTCAAAACACTGAATTAATAAAAGCTAAAAAAAACGCATTCTTCTATTTCATCATCATCATCATGATCAGCCAAGAGACATCCACTGCTGAACATAGGCCTCCCCCACGGCTTTCCACAGCGACCGATCAATGATTCTTCTATTTAGGAGAAACAAATTCTTTTGAGGTCGGTACATGATCTGCGTAGACTATTAGTATTCGTAAGCTTCACATCATGCACCGAGATTAGTTATTGCCCATATCTCAAAAACTACTATACCGATTTTGATGAAACCTACACCGTGCCCTACGTCGTAATATAACTAATTACTACAACAAGTCGTAATATAACTAACTACAAAAGAATCATCTCGCTATGACATCTCGTTATAAAGAAATCCGTGGACGTGGGGTCTATGTATTTCTAGAAGGTCTTTTAGTACTAATTATTTATGTTAGTAGAATTGCCTCTAATTAAATATTTAATATTTCTTTTTTTAGAAATGACAATATTTATATTAATATATTTTTTAATTATTACTATGAGAATTATATTTTACCCTTCTACTGCTGTGGTATTTCTGTTAGTAGATTTCTCCGTTATCTTAACTCTTGTATTATCATTCTTTCACACAGGCCTACGTCAGAATCCTCCTCAGCCCTCTCTACGAGGAGCTGATCAAGGACGAACGGGAAGACGAAGAGAACTGGCGTAAAAACCTCCGGACCCTCACGAAGACGTTCCTCTGCCAGGCCGGGTACAAACCGTGCATCAGCGAGGCGCTGGAGCAGTACGACAAGTGGATGCAGGCTAAGAACCCTGATGAGGGGAATCCGTAAGTTGATTATCTTGTTTATTACACACTCCGATCGTCCGAGTTATTATACACAGGATGATTTTACAAGGTGTTACCAAATTTTAGGAGTTGAATGAGACCAACAATACATACAACGTTACTATATAAATATAAAAAATAAATATGCGCCAGACAGCACACCGATTGTCGTGATTTCGAAGTAAGGAATTTTCTTCCTTGTGTTACGAATATCAGACAACGATTATGCCGGGGGCGGCTTCCATTCATAATTAATACTTCAACACCCGAGCGGTCGCATGCGACCGCATAACAATAGAATACCTATTGTGTCTCGTTCACATACGCTTGAGGGATCCATGACTTAGGTAAAAATGTTCGTGCTCATCACACAAACATTTGCCCCTTGCGGGATTACTATGGGGTCTATGTATGGACTAAGGAGCCATGATCGAAATCTTCAAAAAAAAATTTTGATGCCCTATACATAATTAGTCAACTATTGACGATAATGTATGCAGAGATAAAAAAAATATTGAACGATAGGCATATAATAAAAGGTATTTATGGTCTCATTCACCTCCTAAAATTTGGCAACACCTTGCAAAGTATATGTTTATTATTGAACTTTTTACCGTTTACAAAGTAACCTAGCTAGCTTAGATTCCCGCTATTCACTCAATCTCATAAACTATCCACAAAACACCTAACAAACATTATACTCCAGCAAATGAGGCAAGCAAATAACAAGCAACCAAACAGCTGTAACCGGTGACCTATTTAATTCGTTTGGGTAAAGAATCGTGAAACGGAGCCACACGCTAAGATCAAAGGGTGCGTGGAGGCTCAGCGGAAAATGAGTAAATGGATGCGCAGAGCTAAAGCATTGTGGTCAAAGCGAGCTGCTGGATATATTGAATGGGTTTTAAAAACTTCCAAGCAGTGATAAGGGACATGGTTGAAGCTGTGAAATAAATAGTAAATGAACTGCAAGTAATATTAAAAGGTGCGATTCTCAAGTGAACCCAGTCGTCAAAGGTACAACATGACAGATTATTGCAGGTTTTGGAATAAATAAAATCTTGATTTACAAGTAACGAATGTTCATATCAGGTTATCAAATTTTGTAGACATAAATTGCATTAGTGAGGAACTAAGAAAACTTATAAATTGCACTTGTAAAAAACAACTTTGACTGTGTGACAGACGAGGAACTGAACCCCGGTGTTTTACGCTATCCGGGCGTATTCCTATACCACTCGGCCACCGTCACATTAGCAAGCCTGTTGAATTTTGCAAAAACTAAGGATATGAAAAGCAGATATTTTTAAATAGATTTGATGGATTCAAATGTTTACAGTTACGCATGCATACATAACGTTGCAAGTGAGTGATGAGGTTCACAAATTCGGAAATTCCTAAGCTAGCATATTAAGGTGGTTAAAACGGTCACGATCTTACAAAATATGTAAAAAGCAATTTCCACAGAAATGTGCAACAATCCTTTTTACATCCAACCAGCTTTTTTTCATTCGTCCCATTAACCGGGTCTATTCAGGCTCAGGTGTTAGTGTTGCCTTGCTTCTTTCCACCCATTCGTATATGTGTCGCAGCCATCTAGTTAAAGCAGTCAGTTAATTGAATGCCTAGGCAGTACATTGAACGCCGGCATCCAATGAAACGGCTAGGCTGATGATTACTACGACTAGAAATACTCAACGTTTATCGTTTAAACGTTAAAACTTCAAGTTAGCCCCTTGAAGATGCCTGACACATATTTAGTTCAGTATTTTTCCACCGCACCGAGCAAATATGGCGTCAATGTTGCAAATTGTGAATGATACACATATTTCTCTTTCATGTTTGCAGTTTAAGTATATAAAGCTGCGATAAAGCCAAAAAAACGTGGTTTTTACTAAACTAAATTCGATTAAACAAAGGTTAGATTACTGTTATCAAGTTATCATTGAATAATGCTTTAGAATGTTTTTAACACTCACAGTGTCATATTTTATATTCATAAAGATGAAATAAGAAACTATTTTTTTTTCTTTACATTCTAAAGCATTAGATAGCGAAGCGACATCAATTTCCAAGTTGAATTTATTCTGTAAAGAATAACTGCTTGGGCCATCTGTTTCATAAACAGACGGCTAGATGGCGCTAAGCGTCACGCAATTGACGTTTTCATAAGAAACCACAAATTTCGCAGGGTCGGACTAACAGCACGGTAGCTCAATTGGTAAGAGCGTCTGGCCCGGTTTGCCAAAAGGTTGCTGGTTCAAGTCCCGCCCGTGCGCAAAAAAAAAAAATTAGTTTCTTATTTCATCTTTATGAATATAAAATATGACACTGTGAGTGTTAAAAACATTCTAAAGCATTAGATAGCGAAGCGACATCAATTTCCAAGTTGAACTTATTCTGTAAAGAATAACTGCTTGGGCCATCTGTTTCATAAACAGACGGCTAGATGGCGCTAAGCGTCACGCAATTGACGTTTTCATAAGAAAACCACAAATTTCGCAGGGTCAGACTAACAGCACGGTAGCTCAATTGGTAAGAGCGTCTGGCCCGGTTTGCCAAAAGGTTGCTGGTTCAAGTCCCGCCCGTGCGCAAATTTTTAGTTTCTTATTTCATCTTTATCATTGAATAATATTCATTCTAGGTTCTTTTTGGACTGTTGTGTAAAAGTAATCGTAATACACAAATTATGAACTCAATATCACCCTAAGCAAATATCACAAAGTCAACAATAACCACCCTAGACCACACTTGATATTGCGATCGAGGTCAAATATCTGCATGTAAAATAACACAAATTAACAAAATGACTACACAACGTTCAGCCATCGGGTTTAAACTTGCTTTTATTGACGTCAGCCATTTAATTGGATGACGGCGTTTAATGAAAAACCTAGGCATCCAATTAACCGGCTGATTTATCCAGATAGTTGCGACATATGCACTCTGCAAGACAAAACCCTAATTCAATTACTCCAACGTGCCTTTGTGGATCCCACAGTCATAATAACCGAATAATTCCGTGGACGTTGAGCCACGAGTACGACTGAGCTATTTTCTCTCATGTCCTTTTACGATTTGTGTCAGCGATTTTCTTCGTTGACTTTTTCTTGGGATTACGGTCGGCTCAACCCTCCGTAATCCGCATCGCGTGTTGTTAAATCGCAGTTTATTTTTTGTTTAGTGTAAATGTTTTGTGAACGCCTGACTTATCACTTGCTTGACTACAATTACTGGAGAGAAAGGAAAGCTTATGCTAATGAGTCACTTAGGAAAGGACAAAAATCAAGGTTTTTTTTACTTGTATCCTTATTGTACTTTTTGTTTCGTACGACTCGTCTAGAGAAAATATGTGATGAGAATTTTTGGTTACTTATTTCATCTTATAAAATTTCATACTGTAAATGTTAAAATATTCATACCATTGAATAGCCCACGCAAGCGTCATTTCCAAGTTGAATTTATTCTGTAATGAATATCTACTTGGCCCACTGTTGCAAAACAGTACGGGTAGATGGCGTAGACGTCACGCGTAATGACGTATTCATAAGGTACCAGAAATTTCGCCCGAGAGGATTAATTGCACAGTGGCTCGGTTGGTAATAGCGAAGGCCCGATTCGATAGAGGTCGTGGGTTCACTGCCCACTCGTTCGGTAGTTTTGGTTCCTTATTTCATCTTATAAGATTAAAAATAAACATTGTTGCATTTCTTTCCTTACTGATTTTTTTCTTTTAGAATTTCAAACCAGTACATCTGCCCAGTCTTCAAATGGGGCACCAAGAAAGTATGGGAGTTCGGACTGCAAAGGGTGATCAACTTCCCCCCATCAAGAAAACAGAGTGAAAGAACTTACCTGCTGAAGACTCTTGCGGGCTGCCCTGATGACGTGACGTATATTATCAGGCTTCTGAACATTACGCTGTTGGAAGGGAATGGAAACTTCACGGAGACTGACATCTTCTTGATCTTCAGCATGCTGAGTGGAAGGTCCAGAGGTTATACTACGCTGTTCCACTTTTTGACCAACAACTGGGAGGTGTTGAAAGAGAAGTAAGTATTTTAGGGTTTTAAAGAAGTCACTCAATGTCATTTTGGGATGATTTATTGATGAATCTGACAAAAAAATCTTTATGACTTCTGATTCTGGGCTGCGATTGTGTAAAGCAATCGTATTCATTTGACAATTCAAAACGTACGGTATGATCTGTCAAACGGCAAAGAACAAAGGGTTTGACAGATCAAACCGTACGTTAAGAACTGTCAAACGAATACGATTGCTTTACACAATTCCAGCTCTGATTACATATATCTTTTTTTTTTTAAAAACTCTATAAACAGCCTAATAGGAGTTGGAATCGTTAATAATTTCTAAATTACAAATCTTTCGTACAAAAAACATACAGTGTGTTACGCGGAACGATTTAGATATTTTTGGCGCCAACAGCGGCCACCTATGCGATTATTTTATTTATGTATGTTCTTGAAGCTTTCGTCAAATTATCGACTGTGATTTAAGATCAAAATTATAATGGTAAACATTCATCACGTGCTTTTCATTTCATTTTTCGTATTGAATGTATCGGATGTCATTGTGAGTCAATAAAACTCGTTAATGAATGTTAAATCATTTTGGTTTTTGGCTTAAATCAAAGTCGTCAATTTGACGATACCTTAAAAATTATCGCTTTTATCACCATAACCATACATACCTTAATATGATCGCATATATATCGCATCTATTGACCCTAGAAATATCTACATCATTCCGACAAATATCCAGTATATTTAGCAGCTATTTTAAATTTAAGCGTGAACGCCTTTTAACTTGATGCGAAAAGAGGGGAGTTTATAATGTATGTTGACGTAGCTTCTGAAACAAATGAGCTAATTTTAAAGAGACTATTTCCCCCTACAGGTTATCAAGCAAAACAAATCTCTGGGATAACCTCATCACATCAGCTACCTCCCATTTCACCACGCAAGCTGGTCTCGACCTCGTTAGCAACCTCTACGTAGATCACCAAGGAGAGTTCGGGTCAGCCGAGAGAATCATCGAGAGATCCATGAAGAACATCAGAGAGGAAGCCAAGTGGTCTGCAGAAAACCTGCCGGTCATTGAAAAGTGGTTGGATGATTATTTGGCGAGCTCCGATGTTAAGGATACGCAGTCTGTACAAATAATTAAGGGTTGTTAAATGTTAATATGACTAAAAGTATGTAGCTTTCGAGGATTTTTCGACAATTTCTTAGAAAAGCAAACAGAACTGTAAGCTGAATTTTATAAAATTATTTTGCTTTAAATCTCCGCTAAGCGACGCCTGCGCTGGCAACTAACAACACGAGCCGTCACCGCGTTGAGTATTAGTTCAGGTAAGTGCAGGATGCACCACCCGCCCTCCCTCAATAAGCATGCGGCACAGCTGATGCAATTATTAGTACCCAACACCAACGTGCAAAAAACCTCGACGCGTTTCGCCACTACACGTGGCATCCTCAGGAGATGTCGCCACGGCCTTCGTTGTTCCGGTGCCAATTATTCTGCTATCAATTATGTCTGTAAGTTTCTGTTCAGAAATATTGAAATCATTGATAAATAAAGCTAAGCTAAGCTACACGTGTAAGTTTTTCAAACGGAATAACCTTAGACGCCAAGGAATAACTGTGAGAGTGTAGGTAGATGATAGTGGTAGTATATTTTAGAAAAGTAAGAAACTATAATGCCTTTTTGTATACCAAATATTATTGTGATCAAAGTATTAGTTATTTTAGATAAGTTTATCTTTTACGACCGCCGGCGGTCTCGTAAAGGTAATGCTAGGTCAAGCTTTACTAATTAAATATCGCATTTAGTTGAGTAAGTAATTAAAGTAAATATTTTAGTAATAATTTATTTTAAGCGATACCATTTTTCAGTTATTACAGGGACCGTGCCGTGATATGTCACAAAATAATATCGATGCTGTAAATAAGATTGCATGACCATAAATATTTATGTTTTGTTGAATTCTTGTCAATATTTTTAGTTTTTAAATAAAGTTATAAAATATTAAAGATGATTTTACTTCATTAGTGTTCCAGGCAACGAATTTAATTTATAGTTTCAGCTGATAAAGTTATTTTTGATTTTCTCTTCAAGCCTTGAATAAATGTCAATGATATTATATTTAGAAGTAGATGACGCCTCGCGAACTAAAAGAGTACACAAATATGGCACCGTCTGATTAATGGATGTCAATGGATTGACATCCATCACATCATACATCAGTTTCGGAACAGAGTCATAATAGAGTAGCTTTCTTATTATATATTTTAAAGTATGTAGGTACATTACAATAGAATCGTTGACCTAATTTTAAAAACGAGTTCACACTTTAGCTCCGTAGTATATTAATCAACAAAAACATTTTATTTTTAATTTTTTTAACATTTACAATATTGAATCATAACCTAATAAATGCAATTTGATTGTGTCACGTGAATGCTTGCAATCTCATAGCCCTAATATCAGAGTCACGTTCACTGCTAGGCATTCACGATTACGTGACCACGTCTTGTCATTAATGAACATAGTCAACATTATAGTCCTTATTTAAACACATAAAAAATATGTAATAATACACCATAGTCATCTGACATCATGTAAACGGTATGATTCTTTCAAATAACATTCTAATAGTAAGCGTATATATTTTTTAAAGTTAATAAATGGATATAACACAGAGACTGATATTAACATACATGTCCATAGACATAAGTAGGTGTTAGGGCGGGATTCAAACAGCTTATCTTTGTAGTCCGGAACGTAAAACACCACACTACGACGGTCGTTAAATTATTGTTAAAAAAAATAGTAGCAAACTACTCCATGTATGGCACTGTCTTAGAAAATCGACTTTTGACGACAAAATACCGACCATGTTAGTGCGTGGGTTGGCTAAGAAACAAAACTCGCTAATTTGATTGAAGTAAATTATGAATGATAGGCATCATTAAATACGATTTACTTATAAAATTATTATCCCTTTGGAATAGAACGACAAAAGCGAGATGTCACTAGCAGTAAACTGTGTGATAAAAAGAGATGGGAGATACGAAGTAGCAGAACCATTTTTGGCAGATGTCAAACAGTTGAACGCCCCGCAGAAGCTCGCTTAAAATTACGTGCATTTGATTTTTTATATTTAAAAGTGAAATTCTGTATATTTTGGAGAAATAATGCGTCTGAAACATGGTGACTTGATCGGTGATTGATTATTATTCATTACAGCGGCATAAGCCCAACATAATCATTCAACAGCCAAGCCTCCATCAATCGAAGCCTCTTAATATACGACTTATATTTACCAATGCGCTTCATTTATTTCATTTCATTTCATTTATTCATTGGAACCCATAACAAATTACAGTCATAAATATACAAAATTCGAATCATCTATTCTATACAGTAGTGCAGGACAATAATTCTAAAACATGTGTACACAAATTAATTAATTCACCTAAGTGGAGATATGCTATGCAGAATGGAAATTAAAATTACAGGTAAAAAAAAGGAAATACATTAATACATTCAAATCAAAATTCAAATCACTAAAACAAATAAAAATTAGAGCAATACAAATTACCATATTAATAATATTGTATTACCATATTACCATATTAATTATATAATATATCAGCGGGTGCGGGTTCGATCCCCGCACAATACAAACATTTGTGTGCATGAACATGTCTGTTTGTATTGGTCTGGGTGTTTTCTATGTATATTATGTATGTATTTACAAAAAAAAAAAAGTATTTAAGTATTATATCCGTTGTCTGGCACCCATAACACAAGCTTTGAGTAGCTTACTTTAGGGCTAGATGGCGATGTGTGGGAATGTCCAAAGGATATTTATTTATTTATTTTATATTTATTGCAATCACAAAAAAAACAAATACAATAATATTACAAATTAATTAATAATAATATAAAATAATAATCAAACTAATATATTATATTAAAAAAAATATACAATGAATTACATAACCAAATTTCATAATTTCAATAGTTCAATTAAATTAAATACAATTGACGACCCGTCTGGTGTAGTGGTCGAGAAATCGCCTACTACGCAGCGGGTGCGGGTTCGATCCCCGCACAATACAAACATTTGTGTGCATGAACATGTCTGTTTGTATTGGTCTGGGTGTTTTCTATGTATATCATGTATGTATTTACAAAAAAAAAAGTATTTAAGTATTATATCCGTTGTCTGGCACCCATAACACAAGCTTTGAGTAGCTTACTTTGGGGCTAGATGGCGATGTGTGGGAATGTCCAAAGGATATTATTATTATTATTATTATTTATTTCACACTATATCAAGTACATGTCTCTTAAATCTATATAAGCTAAGGTGGTGAATATCGAGAGAGCTATGTTTCTTCGCTACTTCATTGAATGTTCGGCACATTCTGACAATTGGGTTGTAATAAGATGTATTGTTTGAATAAACTTGAAGGTCAAAGCAATTGGGATTACGAGTCCGGAATCTAACGTTGAAGGAGAGCAATGACAGAAGAGACGGGGAATCTATACGGGAATTAACTATTTTGTAGAGGCACATCAGGTCGTAATATGTGCGGCGTGATTCTAGAGTCATCAGATGGAATTCACGCAGCCTATCATCGTAGGTTGCCAACCTTCTCCTGCACCCGTGTCTATAGCATAAAAAGCTGAGGAACCTTGCCTGGACGCGTTCAATACGTTGTGTGTGGACGTTGTAAAATGGAGACCAAATGACTGTATTAAATTCTAAGACACATCTTACTACCGCTCTGTAGAGGTAGACAGGGTTTTTAAACTCTTTAGTACAACGTAAGATGAACCCCAGCATTCCGTTGCATTTATTTATAATGTGATCGTCGTGAGCGTGAAATGTGAGCTTTGCATCAAAAAGTACCCCCAAGTTTCTAACCACGTCATTTCGCAACAATTTATAACCCCGTATTGTATAGTTATAAATGATTTGTTTTTTTTTACATGTGAACGAGATAACACTGCATTTAATAATAATAATAAATAAATAGTCTTTATTGCACAAGGACACAAGAAAGAATAAAATTACAAACAAATCATTTGTACAATATTGGCGGTCTTATCGCTGGAAGCGATCTCTTCCAGACAACCATTGGGTAGAGGAAACAACGTTTATTTGTGAGGTAGAAAGCGGTGTGCAAAATATAGCTAATATTTTAATATTACACTTTTATAACATATACAAAATAAAAATATAATATAAAAAACAAATAAATAATACATTTTATATTACAAATACAATAAAACAAATTAATAAATACATATAATATACGTACATATACTAGATCTATTACAGAAAATTCCGTCAGTTTTTTTGAAGCGAAAGGAAGTGCGCTTTTACCCTAGCTTAAAACACTGGAAGGGATTGAGATTGTCGGATACGCAGTGGAAGAGAATTCCACAGTCGAACGTACTGGACAGTTAACGACTGTGAGTAGCATTGGGAGGAGAAAGGGGGAAAGGAAAGGTGTAGTCGACGGCAAGAACGCATGTTAACCTGGTCGTTGGCAGATTGCAGAAAGTGAAAACGTTCCTTGAGATAGGGGGGAGATTGTGGATTGAAAAGAACATTGTACAACAGAGAAAGAATGTGAAGATTACGTCGCAAGCGTATAGGAAGCCACTCAAGCTGAGTACGGAAGTCGGAGACTGAGTACGAAGTTTTGGAGGCGTTCAAGTTTATCAAGATTAATTAAATTAAATTTATTAACATTTAATTGCATTAAGTTTTCGGCACACCAATTCACTAAGACATCTAGATCGCTTTGGAGTGCCCAAGCATCTTTTACACTACTTATTCTCGTGAATATTTTAAGGTCATCAGCGTATAATAAACATGGACACTTAAGGCAACTTCAAATTTAAAGTACGCAGTTTGATTATTCTATTCTACAAACGTTAATTTACGTAAAAAATAAAGACAACACAGGGAATGTATATCGACGAATATTTTGTATAATGAAATAACATTTAGTTTTACACTAGAGCTGCATGTTCAATATTTTGTGTCGACTGTTTATCATGCAGTAAACTACTATATTTAACTTAGGAACATTGTTATAAATTACCTGATCGCAAGTTTATTTCATTTAAAGCTTCAAATGTTACTTACTTAAGTTAGTTACTGACATCTTAAATCGGTTTCGTTTGACAGCTTTTACTTGTCCTTCTATTCCGATAGGAATATTAATTTTATGGATTTACTTAACGAAAATATTATATTATTTTAAGACCTCACTTTTTTGACTATCTTTTAGCGTCTCACGCTTGTTTGACTATCTTTTAGCGTCTCAATCTGATAAAGTTCTTAATACAATATCATTGATAAATGTCGATCAGGTAAAAGAAGATAATTTGGCAGAAAATATCGTATTCTCAATTCATCCATAGAGGATTTTCACGTAACCAAAGAAATATAAGCCCAACGGATTATTATAACCTCGACCAGATGTCTCCATTTCACCAGATGTACAATTTTAATCTCCATTTGTGTTATTTCGATCGGTCGAACGTAATGAAAGGTCGTGGTGACGGTGACCAGAATTTTGCCTACTAAAAATACTCGTTGGGAAGTTTAAGATAGTTTAGATAGTTCAAATTTATTAAATAAATTATTGTGATATTATTTATACCTGGCAGTCATTTGATAGGGAGAGTTGCTGGACTAGCGTAGAGCGATGAGGTAGAATTTTGCGGAGGTAAGTAATAAGAAATATGGTCCGTGCGTTTTGAGTTTCCTCCCTCCCCGTCTGTCGCAGCGTGATGTTTTATAGCCTAAAGCCTTCCTCTATAAATAAGCTATTCAACTCTTTTTTTAAATCAGTATTATTTGAGATTCGCGCGTTGAAACAAACAAACAAACTCTTCAGCTTTATAATCTTAGTTTAGATAAGAAAAAGCTCATGTACGTTGTTTATGAATCCAGAATAAGTTTGTCTTTATAATCACCATCATCAAATTTAAGAGCTAGGCTCTCATCGGTGGAGTTTTTTCCATTAAAACTCTAAACTAGGGAAGGGAGGGAAGAAAGTGTGGTGGTTTCTCTCTGAGCATCAAATAAGCATTTCCATGATGTGGGGTAGCAGCAAAATAATGGCAGAAGGCTCGAAAGATCTAGGATGTAAATTAATTTTACGTACGCTTTCATTTTATTTATTCTCCTTCATGCTGCTAGAAGCTGCTTGAGACGATTCATGAAGGATTATTTGATAAATGTGTAACATATTATTTTATCAGCGTTACACCGTAATAAAAGGTGAGTGGTACACAGACGTAAGCTATTAGCCAAATAGTCCTAGGGTCCTAGGGTCAATCTTTTATAAGCTACTAGGGGTCCAAGCGAACTTCGTCCTGCCCCGACCCTATCGCGGGACAGAGTCCCGTTTCATAGTTGTTATCCTATTCCGGGCCAAGGTAAGTCCAACTAAGTCAAAATCACGAAAATCGGCCCACTCGTTTTCGAGTAATACGAGGGTCAAACTGAAAGAAAGAGTCTTAGAAAATCAAAAACTGATTACATTAGCCAGTTATTAGTTTTATTATATCTTTTCAAAATATTGTCCATTGACGTCAATACACCGCTGCATGCGATGGAACCACTGGGAAAAGCACTTTGCCCACTCGTCCTTAGGGGTCTCTTCAATGGCATCGCGATACGCAGCCACCGCTTCTTCAGCATTCATAAACCGCTTTCCTTTAAGTTTTTCTTTAATTTTTGGAAATAAATAAAAATCACAAGGCGCGAGGTCGGGGCTATACGGCGGGTGACCCAGTAATTCAACGTTTGATGTCGCCAAATAGTCGATCGTTCGCTTGGCGGTGTGCGACGAGGCGTTGTCGTGGTGAAGGAGGATCCTACTGCGAGGTCGTTTCTCTCGAACTTTTTCCAAGACAAGTGGCAAACAATTGGTAGTGTACCATTCTGCAGAAACTGTTTTTTGATCCTCTAACACAATTGTTGCGAAATGACCTATCCTTCCAAAGAACGAGGCCACCATTTTTTTCCCACACTTCGATCTCTCTTCACTTTAGTTGGCAACTCCTCGAAACGAATCACCCACTGAGCAGATTGTCTTTTGGTTTCAGGATCATAACAGTAAATCCAGCTTTCGTCACCTGTTAGTATGTCGAACACAGCATTTGAGTCACCTCCGTTAAATCTTTCAATCATTTTACAGCACCAATCCACACGATGGAGTTTTTGAGCCTTAGTCAAATTATGAGGTATCCACCGGGCGCAAAGCTTCCTGACCGCTAAATGTTCGTGGAGGATTTTGTGCACTTGACTCATACCGATGCCTAAGCTTGTCCGAATCTGCTGATAGGTCACTCTTTTGTCAGTCTCTATCATACGCCGCACAACACAGATGTTATTTTCAGTCGTCGCCGTAGAAGGCCGTCCCTCACGTACATCATCAGTGAGATTAGTGCGACCACGTTTAAACTCATTAAACCAGTTGTAAACAGTCGCACGAGATGGGGCTTCATCGTGAAAGGCCAATCGTAGTCTATCATAACTTTCTTGTTGACTTAAATGACATCGAAAGTCATAAAAAATCATTGCACGAAAATTTTCTCGTGTTAAATTCATGTTGACGTGACACAGACAATTTTCAATTTGCCGCCAATCATAAAACAAATGACAAATGAATGAAATATATACTCAGTAATATTGGCAAAGAGTTCTATTTTCAAATTTTAGATTTTTTTTTTTATTATATTGTTTATAAGTGGCCAGTTCTAAGAACTTTCAGTTTGACCCTCGTACATTTATCCTATGTCCGTCTCCTGGTTCTAATCTACTTCTCCACCAATTTTCACCCAAATTGGTTCAGCTGTTCAACTATCACTTTCTTTTATGTATTTACACGATTACGGCAAAGGCGTATGTCCCACAGAAATCGGCACACCTGGTCACCCTCCTAAGGGTTCCCTAGGGTTCCATTCACGGCGGCGTGAGCATTACCAGAGGACAGACCATTAATACGGGTTATGATTAACTTATAATGTAGTCGCACAAGCATCAATAGCACGTAATTGGTGAGATCTTGATTGCTGAATAATTCGGATTTGTATTGAACTATGAATATTGGATATTTGCTACGCTTTTAGGTCGTTTTAATTAATAAGACAATGGAAGAACTACAAATGTACTAGATTCTACTCGTACCATCGTGCAGTGTTTAAATGAAAGTGATTATATCGACACTCACTCAAAAAGTAAATTTAGGAGATTCTGGTAATGCGTTACTTAACATTGAGCAAAAGAGCTTTAATACAAATAAGTAACTATGGAAAATATAAACTTATATCATAAAACAAATCATAAAATATGTTGTCAGAGAAGTAATGAGGTAATAGGTATGGTCACTTAGGACTTATCGAAAGAATGACAAATTGGCGCCATGATGATTGTGATGATCCAAAGGGTTGCCGTTTTTTAGATAAATAAACTATTCTGGTTTTTTAATACTCGTCGTACTACACGATGCAAAATTTAAAACAAGTATTCAAAATTTATTACAAAAAAAAAGGTGGAAATTAACGCAAAATACATTCCCTACCACTTATACTTAATTATACGGCCGTAAGAGATTTGAAATGTAGGCTATTTGTGTTTGCCTTCTTGCTCACTGCAGCAGCAGCACATTCATCGCTTAAATTATAATACGAAGACCACCCACCAGACCAAAAATGGGCAACCATAAATGTGCTTCCGATAAATTTTGAATTTCTATAATGGTCACACTGACTTGTACCGGCAGGATTGACGTTTTCAAAGTGACAACTGTAGTTCTATTTTTGGCCATTCTTCAGATAACTTAGTGGCACTATATTTTTGTTCGTATGGCGTCTGTTATTGATGTAGATGATTCTAAATCTAGGAAGTAATAAATATCATAATAAGACTTCGTCCAAGGTCTAAGACCTATTATTAGTATTAGCACTGAAATGGGTAATGGAAGTAGTGGGACTGACCCAGGCGCGCGACCGTAGCGTCGCTAATGAAGAGCGCTTTCATACTTTGGCGTTTTTAGCAGCGCGACGGTCGCGCTGCTGTCATTTTCATACATAAAATGACAGCAGTAAGCCCTTCACATGAGAGAGACGCGCTGCTGTCGTTCTAATGTAAAAGCGCACTAAATGCATCCGCTGCTGCCGCGCTGCTAAAGCTCTTGTGTGAAGGAACACTTAAGCACTGCGACTTTAAGCATTGATACAGTCACGCTTCTGCGTCAATGCTAACGCATGACTGCATCGATGCTAAATTAAATCTGTTCATTGCGTGAGTCGCGATGCTGAAGCGCGTTTTTAAAACGCCCGACTGCATCGATGCTAAATGTCACAGTGTGTAATCTAAGACTTCATCTATTATTATTATATTTTAGATGTGTTGATTTATTGATATAATTCCTAAAAAATAAGGAAAAAATACTTACAATTGACACCTCAAAATGACTTATTGATGAGACAGAAAATGATGTTTGACTTGTTGATATCGTGATACATAATTTATCTAATGTTTCTATGATAACCCCATTAATTTATCATACATTTATTCATGTGACTATTTACGTTTAACATTGATAGCCGTTATTAAATAAAATCTTGATAATACTGTAATAGCGTAGTACCAGTGATTTTCATCTACATTTTTATTTTTGAGCTTAGCAAAAAAAAAACGTTATTTTCTATACAGGGTATGTAATAGGAGTCCTCAAGTATAGGAGAGCTGATTAAAATTGGAGAGCTGGTTCGATTTATTCTTTAAGGAAACAATTCTTTAAGAAACAATGCAAACAAAAATATGTCCAGTCATTAAGCATCTTCATCGTCCGCTGGTTATAGGCTACATTAATTCACGTTAAATTGACTACAGCGCCCTCTAGGAGACTTAAAGTAAAGAACTAAAAACTTTTGTTTTACGGTGTCGTGTGAAAATGAAATGAAAGAAGTCTTGTAGCACATTTCAAATCTGTAAACAATACCTGATAATTGCAAGAATTTATAAACTCACTTTTAAACTACAGTTAGGTGTAGGGAATTTACTAGGTCTGCTCTGCATAATAATTATACCTAACACAAATTAACATAAGTAACTCCAAAATAAGTGGAATAAAATAAGAGTGAAATCTATTGAAAACAAATATGTCCAGTCATAGAACTTGACATTGTCATTTACAATAACGAGTTAGTCATATTGATATGCATTGATTAGAAATTATAACTTTGGATTACTATAACTCTGAGTTAAAGCACTTTAGAGCACACCACGTATACTCCACACAATCATTCATTATTTTTTTTGCTTCTACTACAGACCACAAGCTGTAAACATATAAGTCTATGTATGATTCGAGACTCTTCGAAAAGAGACAAGACAAGATGTTCAGCCGACCTTGTACAGTTCATAGGATCACACTGGATGCGGACCGCTTGTGATCAGTCCCTGCGGAAGCCGCGGGGGAGGCCTATGTTCAGCAGTGGACGTCTTTTGGCTGATTATGATGATGACGATGATATTAGTGTAAGTTCACGTCAGTGCTTTTTAATGACTTCAAAAATGTTTAAAAAGAAAAAAAAGGTTTGAAATAACCAATTTGTTTTCTATTTAGAAGAAACAATTTTTTTTGGAGTCGGTGTATGATGTGTTGACCGTTGGTGTGGGTAAGCTTGACATCATGCACCGACTTCTAAAAACACACATCAAAAGTGTCTAGGGATCAACATATATTTTTGCAATAACTTTTCTCCTGATTGATATTAATTTAAATTTTCTTTGAGGATTCATCAAATAAAGTGTTTTCGTTTGTCAACAGTAACGATAAACCAAGTCACCTTTGCATTAGTAAAGAAATTTGCCATTTTCCTAATAAAGGGATTTTTGACATTTGAACCACTATCATTAAAGTTCGAAAAAAAGACTGAAATAACAGTTTCCTGTAAAATTTTATTGGGTAACTTAAAGAATTAATAATCCGTGTTTCTACCGCGAACACTAACAACACAAGAACATCGGTTTGGCATACTCAAAATGAGTTCATCCAAATCACGCTGTGGAATGGCCGCCCATGTTCGTTGCAACAACAAAAAAAGGTCTTCTTGCGACTGGATACCCTCCATATTCGGCAGAGCTCTTCTCTGTAGCATATGCATATTCCATGCATGCTCAATCGGGTTCAAGTCTGGCGACTGAGCAGGCCAGGGCAGGACATTGATGTAAGCTGCGGCGAGAGTCTGTCTTACAACTCTTGCGGTGTGCGGTCGTGCATTATCATGCATTAACTGAAATAAGGGAACGATTTGCACTTGTAGAGGAACGATGACGTCTGATACAATCGTCTCAGCATAAATTTGAGTATTGAGGTTGCCTCTGATCCGAATCAAATCAGTTCTTCCGCTGTTCCAAATACCCGCCCATACCATGATGGTTCCACCACTATAAGGATGGACTTCCTGGCAGGATTTTAATCGCTGTTGGCGTCCAGGGGTTCTCCAGTGTCGTATACGTCTTGTATCCGGTTTCATACCAAAACGAGACTCATCAGAAAAGCACACGAAACGCCATTGTTCTTCTGCCCAATTTCTGTGTTCAAGAGCCCATTGATATCGAATCCTACGATTGTGCATTGCTATAGGTGGTACCCGTAGCGGTCTTCGGGAATGAAGGTTCACTTCATGCAAGCGGTTTCTGAATGTTTGGTCGCTAATTGAATTCCCTGAAGAGTGATGAAGCCTCACGGCTAACATCATGGCGGTTATTGTTGGAGCTCTTCGAGCTGTGATTTGAATGTATCGGTCTTGTCTCCGTGTGGTGCAGCGATACCGTCCTCCATGGCGCTCAGCCACGGTACAAGTGCTTCGGTAACGTGTCCAAAGTCGACTGATAACACTCTGACTTGTGTTCAGAGCTGAAGCCACATTACGTTGCCGGGAGCCAGCCAGCTTCTATCATTCCCACGGCTCTGAGCATTTCTTCCCTGCTTAAATGACGTCGCCGCTCCATAATAACGTAGGTTTTAATCAGTAGTAGGGAAACAGTAGCACTAATAATGTCTTCAATGCGTTGTATGTTTTTATAGGGCAAATATTGACAGCTGATTTTCATCTTTTACTCGAATTTGATTGACAATTCCTGTTTCAAATTATGAAATGCACCAAAAAGGATCCATATGAATTTATAAAATCATAAATTTATTACAAAGCCACATCTAAATCTCAAGAAATCCGCATAAAAATGCTTGATCTCTAGACACTCTTGATGTGTGTAATTTGTTTCTGAAGTCCTGTGTCGGAAGTCTCGACATAGTTCCGTGAAGAACCACCAGGTGGCGCTCGAAAAATGCTGAGACAAAATTGGTGTTTTCGTGTATTTATTGATTGAGAAGAATTTTTCAATGATGCTTAAAAAACTACAAATATTTATTAAAGATGTAACTACGTAAGTTAAAATGATATTTGATGAATGAGAAAATTATAAAATTGAAATTGTCGACGCGGAATGTCAAAAATGATGCTTCAAACTTCGCCCGCAGAATAGAAGACGCATGTGTTATTAAAAAAAAAAAACAGTTTTTTGAATGCAGTTTATTTTTTAATATTTTTTTATATCATGATTTTTAGTAATTACTCGTATTTCAAAAACTACTGGACCAATTTTGATGAAACTAACACTGTAAAAGTTTAACTATACCTAAGTGAACTAAAAAAGACGCATCTCGCTCGCGTTTCTCGAGACAATTTTACAAACATATATACACTTATGACAAGAAAGAGAAAGATACCTTTTGCAAGAAACCTTAATAAAACAAAATATTAAAATTTTATCCAATTCTCAAGATACCCCATTCTTACAGATCGAATTCTCTCTACTTTGCTTGGGTATAAGTCAAGCAAATGCATTATAATTAATAAAAAATAATCTACACGTTTTGAGAAGATTACTGGTTCTCATATTACGATCAAGCTAAGTCCTGTTTAATTTGACAACACACGAATAGTTACTAGCGTTGCAAATGTATGGCAACGATTTTCCTCGTTTGAAATAAATATTTGCTTACTTGTTTTTTGTACACAAAGTTTTATTTCCGAGTAGCTGCTGGTAATGATGTAATTATTATTGGTAGAGTTTCTTTATAGAATCGAGTGTGACACACGGTCATCATTTAATCAAATTAAATAACAAACAGTCTGGGATTCCAATTTCTGTGCAAAATTACCACTGCATTACATTTGAATACACTCAATTTGATTATTTTAAAATTTAATGCGCCTTCTCATAAGGACGTCAGCAAAACAGCAGCAACGGATGCCTTTACATTAAAACCATAGCAGCGCTGCCGTGCTGCCGTTTATCAAATAGTATTAAATTATACCGTCTCGCTGCTTAAATCGACTAGTGTGAAAACGCCCCTAAACGTATCATTTATGGTATATTGTACAAATAAACATAAGCCATCATATCGTATCAGAAAGAGCCCAAACTTAGTATCTTTTGTAAATTATTTTTGTTTAAAATGGCTGACATTTAGTAATTTCCCACACTTGATAAAAATTACATCTCACACGATAGGATTCTGAAGCATTTTTGTTAATGCCCCATTCAAATAAATGATGACTTAGGCTGCCGCTCACTCTAGTATGCGTGTACCAAACGGCGTTACTGTACATTGATTTGCGAGTTTCCATTGAAATTGGGCTCGTACGCCATCCACTAAATTAATAGTTCTGTCAACAATACCAATATTTTTTTGCAAGTTATTTGTGTACCTTCAGATGATTTTTTTAACGCACGCTGGCTCGAGTTTACGCTCGCCGTTCGCTCAATCCGTGAGTCCCCATGTTATTTGTGACGCGATAAATTCTCAGTAATTATTCTTGTAATGTGGATTATAAGCCGACGCGCAGAGGAGCTCACTTAATTGTCAGAATGCTGCGTCTCACCGCCTCAATAATTGGTGAGTTCTGTTTAATATTGTGTTGCTTTGAGTGAATTAATGCTGATTTGGGCTTTGTTGTTACTAAGTGAGTGTTAAGTGATGTATAAGATTGAAGAAACAGTAAATGAGATGTGTGAAATTGTGCCCACACTTGTACCCTATACAATCTTATGTAGGTTTGGATGATTTGTAGAAGTGTTAAGGTTACTAAGTCGGCACTGATTTTAGGTATTCCTTGAAAACTCTTTTTAAGTTCAATCTGTAGTTACTGAATAAACGAGTTGAGAGAAGCTTAGAATGTTCTGTTAGTGGTGAGGCAGAAAAAACGGAAAGTTTTCATTATAAGACAATGGGGTAAAGTTGAGTGATTGAAAAAGTTTCGGACTGAGTTTTATCTTGTTATATCTTTATTGTGCTTAAAAGGTTATCTCAGGGTCTGAACCAAACGTCTGTTTTGCGTTCAAGCTTACCTACTCAGTCAACATTCTTACAAAGTGTTTTAACATAGAATAGCAAATATAGCTATCATAATCATGTTATATCTCAAATAATTATAACATTGAATTCTAAATAAAACAACCAAAAAAACTTAACGAAAATCGGTTCATCCGTTTGGGAGCTACGATACCAGATACATAGACGGACACGTAAAACTTATAACACTCTCTCTTTTTTGTGTCGGAGGTGAATAAATAAAATAAATAAAGAAAACCAATCACATACATTGCTCTGATCCCAAAGTAAGTAGCCAATGTACTTGTGTGTTATGGAAATAAGCAGACACAATGGTGGTACCACAACACCCTGACCCTTATAGAAAATTATGATTTTTACATCGACCGGAAATCGAACCCGAGACTTCAGAGCGGCGACGCCTTGAAACGAAGCTTGCTTGCTATCACTACACCAAGAAGATAGAATGATCGGATAGCATCCGTTTTCTTTATTATCCTGTTGTAAATCCAGTCTAATCCTAGCTAATTAGAGTTAAGACACATTTCGAAGACCCGTCTGGTGTAGTGGTCGAGAAATCGCCTACTACGCAGCAGGTTGCGGGTTCGATCCTCGCACAATACAAACATTTGTGTGCATGAACATGTCTGATTGTATTGGTCTGGCTGTTTTCTATGTATATTATGTATGTATTTACAAACAAAAAGTATTTTAAGTATTATATCCGCTGTCTGGCACCCATAACACAAGCTTTGAGTAGCTTACTTTGGGACTACATGCGATGTGTGGATGTCCAAAGGATATTTATTTATTTATGTATAATTACAGTAACACACTGTTTAAAAATAAACTAAAATTAGCAATAAGCTGGCTTGAATGGAACAACCAAGTAAAAATGAGAACTTTGCAAAGAATGTTGAATATTGAAAGGCACATAAATACTTTATTTTATAAGCACTTCACTCCATGACATTTTTTTGACTGAAGCTTTACCATACTTAAAATTTGAGCAGTAAAATCATCTTCAATGTTTCATACATTCCAGTACTCCTGGCTGCATTGGTACCCCTACACCGATGCGAGCCCGGTTCCTGCCCACCCACCCTGCCGGTGGACATCTGCTCGGCCAAATGCGGGCCTGACATCCCCTGTGTTAACTCCACGCAGATCTGCTGCCCCACGGCTTGCGGGGGTTCTATGTGTGTGGACCCGATGACGCAGAGACATTTCACCACCTTAGGTAATTGATAATTTAATCATCTGCCCCAGGAGCTATAGGCACCTAGAGATCTACATTGCTGACTGTGGGCCTAATGGCTCATGCGTAAACTCCACGCAGATCTGCTGGCCTGAGGCTTGTGGGGGGTCCATGTGAGTGTATCTGACCACGGCAGTCAATGTAAATTGAAATTGGCAGCCTCAGTGCTCAAGTATGTGCGAAATACATAAGGGCACTCTTTGTTCTTTCACTCTCATTTTTGGTGAGACGGCAGATCCGATATGACCGGTAAGAGATCAAAATCAAAATCAAAATCAAAAATATTTATTCAATTTAGGAAAGTGAAAAATAAAATAAAAATAATTGTGCCCTGAAGGGGCCGAATCATGTCTACTTATCTTTTGGGTCCTACCAGCGCTTCGAGACAGAATACAGACAATTAGGCAAGTGCTGAGAAGAAACGCCGGAACAAACTCAGTCACCACTAGCTGCCGTAAAATCAAAATCATCAAAGGTAAGTACATCAGTCGGTGCAGGCTGGACAGACCACACATTCGTGTCGTTCAGGTAGTCTTGAACCTTATAATAGCCTTTAGACATAAGCGTGTTTTTAACGTGTTTCTTAAATTTATCAACCGGCAATTCGACAAGATTGTGTGGTATATTATTAAAGAATTTTATACAATTTACCATGAACGAATTACCAGTTTTAACTAATCTGAAGTTAGGAACGACAAGCTTGTGTTTATTTCTTGTGTTATGTGAGTGAATGTCGCTCTTCTTCATGAAATAATCTAAATTTTTACGGACGTACCTTATATTGTCAAAAATGTATTGAGAAGCCACAGTTAATATGTTGATTTTCTTAAAGACCTCTCTGAGGGAGTCGCGAGGACTAAGTTTATAAATAGAACGAATGGCTCTTTTCTGCAAAATAAATATAGTATCAATGTCTGCAGCAGAACCCCACAAGAGAAGACCGTAAGACATAATACTGTGGAAGTAACTAAAATACACAAGCCTCGCCGTTTCAACATCAGTCAGATACCTTATTTTTCTAACTGCAAAGGCAGCCGAGCTTAGCCTCCTAGCTAGGGCTTCAATATGAGGTCCCCACTGTAATTTTGAGTCAAGTGTAATGCCCAGAAATACAGTGGAGTCTATTAAAACTAGTTTATTACCATTTAGTACAATATTTGGTGTAAGTTGCTTTACATTAGGCAAAGTGAATTTTACACATTTAGTTTTACTAGCATTCAGCAACAAGTTATTGGTGGTGAACCAATTCAATACTTTGGAGATAGTATTGTTTACTTCGTCAAAATTTTCTTCATGTCTTTTCATTTTAAAAATCAAAGAAGTATCATCAGCAAACAGAACTATCTCACAAAGATTTGTGGAATAAAACGGCAGGTCGTTTACATATATCAGGAAAAGTAAAGGCCCCAATATTAAGCCCTGGGGGACCCCCATTTGAAGAGGGGCTCCGGAAGAGTAGGTACCATTTATGATAACTGATTGTATTCTACCTGATAAGTACGAACTTAACAACTTAGATGAGTTTTCCGAGACACCATAGTGTTTTAACTTAATGAGCAGTGTCTGATGGTCTACACAATCAAACGCCTTTGATAAATCACAGAATACACCTACGGCATCATGTTTGTCTTCATAAGCATCAAGAATGTGTCTGATGAGTGCTACTCCGGCATCAGTTGTATTTCTACCTTTAGAGAACCCAAACTGTTTTTCGTGTAGTAAATTATTAGGTTTAAAATGGGAAAGCAATTGATTATAAATGAGTTTTTCAAAAATTTTACTTATTGTGGGTAATATTGAAATAGGCCCAAAATTGCTGGGGTCACTTTTGTCTCCCGATTTAAATAAAGGGACAACCTTACTATGTTTCAATAAATTTGGAAACTGATTTTGGTCAATACATTCATTAAAGATATAAGATAAGTAAGGAGCTATTAGAGGTATAATGGGTTTTATTGTGTCTATTGATATACCCGATTTATCCTCTGTTTTTGTTTTAATTCTTTAAATGTTTTTATGATGTCTAAAGGACTAATATTTCTGAATTTAAATGAGGATTCGCACCTATGAACACTCGACACAAGTAATGATTTCGCGTGACTTGAGCAAGAACTCAACTGTTTAGTCGTCTCTATAGGAATGTTACAGAAGTAATCCTCAAAAGCGTTTGCTACCTCGTCATCAGATTTAATAAGCTTGTTGTTTATTTCTAGACTAAATTTGTTATCATGAGATTTCGTTTTACATGTTTCTTTATTTATAATATTCCATGTTTCTTTGATTTTATTACTAGATTTTTTAATTTTATCGCGTATATAATTCGACTTAGCTACATAGCAAACTCTTTTGAAAATTTTTGAGTACCTCTTAACGTACTCATGAAACGATAGATCCTTTCTATATGCTTTTTTGTTATACAATTCAAACATTTTTTTCCTACTTGTATAATCAGATCAGGCGCAGGACTAAAATGGGAAGTGGCAAATGGGGCATTCTCACGCAAAGAATCCCAGCATATGAAGCAGACAGAGAACATTTCATTGTGTCAGAGATCATAAATAGTCTATAATTCGTTTTTAGAGCTTTTGACATGACCTGACTGATATGGTACAATAACTCTAAAAAACATATCTTCGGCTCCACTCCTGCGCCCCAAGACTCAAAGACACATCATATTTTTCGGCAAGAACCTCGTTGTTTCTATCCAATTCGAACAATGTTTACGACGGGATGCAAAATTAAAGTTAATTCATAGAAATACAATATCGTGTTGATGGAGTGTGTAAAAGGAATTAATAGTACAATTTTAAATACGAAACTTGAAGATCTGAAATTACAGGCGCTAATTGAAGAAAGTTTGTTCAAAATAAAGAACACCGAATGAATTTACAAACTTATTTCAGTATGATTATACGAGTATATAGGTCTGACCACTTGTGAGGAGAGAGCACACATTAAACTACATAAATTTCATTCAATCACATTACAAAAATAAAATCTTGTTTCAATGATTGTTTTAAACCTGTAACTAAAAACTGCTCACATGATGAAAGCGCACGAGTTTTCTTTAAATGGTCATGCCTGTTAAAGCACAATCAAAAGCCAATGGCGACGCTTAAAATAAGACTGTACACGTTATTATAATATGCCTGAAGCTACTTATTATTGTTTTCTAGTGAAAAAAGGCCACTGTCCGTCATACCCGCGCGGTGTGTGGGTGTGTACCCACTCCTGCACAGGTGATTCGGACTGCCCTCGTGCTCTCAAGTGCTGCGCCAACCGCTGTGGCGCGCTCACCTGCCAAAGGCCGGAATCTGATGAGGAGCTCAATCCAGCACCACAACCGTACTAATACTTACTATGTAATGTTATAGAGACCCGAAGTGTCTCAAGATTCAATTCTTGTTATAAAGTTACATAGTGACTAACCGTGAGTGCGCTTGTTCTGTGTTTCAGAACATAAGTCCAGTTTTACGCCTACATAGTGTCTTAACGTCAAATAAATCTAATCTAAATAAACTCTTAAAGTGGTATTTGTTACTATCACATCTTTACTACCTAATTAGTTTATACCACCACAGGTTGCTACAGCCTCTACGAAAGCCCGTAGCACTTTTTTGTAGCAACATCCCTTTCCGTAGCAGTTTACTGCTAGACTACAACTCGTACCAATATTTACAATTAGTGTCTTGTGTCGTAGTCGACTACGAAAGTTTCCTCAGACCAACCTTGGAAATATGTAATCCAGTAGCCATTGAACACGATAAATTGTAATGTTAATTAATATTTTCTAATAGAATTTAAGGTAGGTTAAAACATGTTCTTTTTTTGATGAACGTATAACTTCTGTATAAGTTCAGGCTTTTTTGAGAATTATATAGGGTGTGGCCTGGCCTGAATAGGAGCAAAAAATTAAAATATAGGCCATTTGAGTACTAGTAGTTATTTCTAAATTAGCATAGGTATCCAACGCGGCAACGCAACCAGCATCATAGCATTCTTGCCGCAAGGAAGCGGTTTCGTTTTTGAATAGGAAGATTAAATGTTTATTTAGAATTTAAAAAAAAACCGGCCAAGTGCGAGTCGGACTCGCGCACTGAGGGTTCCGTGCCAACTTTAACTGAATTAGGGAATCCACTTACTTCTACTTAGTAAAATACCACAATATTTTGTTGACTGCAAATAAAACTTTGTTTTTCATAGTGTTTGTATGAAGTACAAAGTTATGTTTGCGGTTGTTGAAAACATGCTATATCTCAAAAACTACTAGTTCGATCTCGTCCAAACCAATTTTCGTTGAAAGTATTTGTTACGATCTATATTATATATTTTTTTCAAAATTTACACTTTCTTGGTTTAGAAGTTAGATGGGGGGGGGGGGGGGGACGCCCATTTTACCACTTTGGAAGCGGATAGCTATGAAACGTTAGACTTTAAAAGAAAATAGTTTTAGGAACCTCAATATCATTTTAAAAGACCTATTTATAGACACCCTACAAGCATAGGTTTGACTAAATTTTTTTTTTGTTTTAGCTTCATGTATGGGAGCCCCCCCTTAAATAACATTATTTTTTATTTTTTGTATAAGAATCGGTAAGCGGTTAACAGGATACATCTTCCTACCAAATTTCAACAGTGTAATGCTTATAGTTACAGAATAAAATGGCTGTGACATACGGACGGACAGACAGACAGACAGACTTGACGAAACTATAAGGGTTCCGTTTTTTGCCATTCGGCTACGGAACCCTAAAAACAAAATGATTTTAATAAGAAAATTAATTGTTATTTTCTAACATATTATAATAAGAAAAAATATTAATTGTTATTTTCTAAAATAAATCGAACCAGCAATGTATGCCAAATAAAAGTATCCAGACATAGAACTTGACGTTTTCATTGACAACAAAAGTTAGCGATTTCGATATACATTGATTGGATATTAAAATATCCAATTCGGATTACTATATAGAGATATAGTCATCCGGAAAAAAGTATAGTAAAAAGTTAAACTCAGAGGAGTTAAATCATATTAGAGCACAAGAACAGGTCAAGGTAACTACGTATACTCTGTAAAATATAAAATCACTGATGAGAATGTTTGCTTCTATAACAGACCACACGCTGTATATATACAGTCGTGGTCAACTAATTAGGGACAAATATAACACTAAACAATATTAAATATTCATACCTCTGTATTACTCATTAATATTAATACTTCTACCTATTACACTATAGTGATAATAACTATTATGAAACCTTACCAAATTACACAAAATAAACAAAAATAATACATGACTAAACTAATAAATACTTCAATCAAATCACTTGGATCGATATTTATGGTATTTACGTCCTGGCCACCAAATTAGGGACAGTAAAATTTCCGTGTTCTAAATTTAAAAAAATAAAAATAAAAAACTTTTTTCTGCGTAAAATTGTTTTTTGCGCCATTCTGAATCGTAACATTAGTTTCTTACGTACAATACAATAACAGTAATTTTTAAAATATGGGTCGAAACAAGAGTTGTGACGCAACAATGAGAAAAGTGATAATTAATTTTTATCAACGTGGATGGCCTTACAGGAAAATAGCTGATCATCTGAACTGTTCCAAAAATATGATATGCAATGCAGTGAGCCATTTTAAAACCCACAATACAACTGAAAGTGTTCCTAGAAAGAAGAGGCCAAAAAAAACTACCCCACAAGATGACCGCAGGATGGTCATTCTAGCCAAGAAAGACCCCTTTAAAGGTTCTGCAGTTATTAAGGCTGAAGTTTTTGGACCTGAACTGAATGTCGGCGTATCAGCAAGAACCGTTAGAAGCCGTCTAGTTGAAGCAAAGCTTTTTGGACGAGTTGCGCGAAAAGTTCCGCTGCTGAAGAAGGAACACAAACAAGCAAGGCTGGCGTTTGCTCGAAAGTATGGACATTGGACTCCAGCTCAGTGGAAAAATGTATTATTTTCAGATGAAACTAAGATAAATTTAATTTCATCAGATGGCCGACAATACGTGCGACGTCCTATAAAAACAGAAATGAATCCTAAATACACCAAGAAACAAGTAAAACATGGGGGCGGAAATATTCAAGTCTGGGGCTGTTTTTCTGGACATGGAGTAGGGCCCGTAAAAAAAATTGAAGGCAAACTGGATCAGTATCAGTATAAGCAAATCTTAGAAGAAAATATGATACCATATGCTGAAGAAGTTTTACCGGTGACCTGGACGTTCCAACACGATAATGACCCAAAACATACAGCTCAATCAGTGAAATATTTCCTGGCACAGCAGTTTGTGACGGTACTAGATTGGCCTGCAAACAGCCCAGATTTAAACCCAATCGAGCATTTGTGGTACGAAGTTAAAAAAAAAGTTGCGGCTCAACGTACCGGCACTCAAAATCAGCTCTACGAGAGATTTACAGAGGTGTGGAATAATATTTCAAAAGAAACATGCAACAATTTAATTACATCAATGCCTCGCCGTTGTCAAATGGTGATTACCAATAATGGCAACCATACTGGTTATTAAAACTATCTTTTTTATTTTCTTTGTTATTAAAATTTTGTTTGCTTACTTTTTGTATTATTAAAACTTAACATTTTCTCGTTATTTTTAAATTAATAGTCAAATTTCCTCCTGTCCCTAATTAGTTGGCCAGTCATTAATCAGTATGAGAAAGTAGCAGTGTAGTTTAGGTAGAAAAACTTGTGGCGGCAAGTAGCTTTTTCTTTTTTTGGATACTAAATATTTAAAATTAATATCCCTTAACTTGTTTATAATGATAAAACTTCAAAGCTTCGTGATTAGAAACATTTATTGATGTCGAAGGAAGCTCTTGCTCTTTTTGTGATAGTGTCCCTAATTAGTTGACCACGACCGTACGTAAGTACGTAATTAAGGCTTACTACAATACTTGTATTATACTTAGTCGTACCTCGTCTTTCTTAATCCAAGATGAGACAAACAAACATGAAACATGAGAAATGTGTAGCATACACTCACTGTGTGAAATCGATCTGATGATGCCGTTAACGAATTAACGTTATATCGTTACTAAATTAACGGTATCTGATGCGACGGCTTAATCAAACGCGTCTGAAATTTCAGCGGATAATTCGTGGTAATTTATGTCCAGCAAAATGATAGTTCGGAGTTGTGATAGTCATTGGTGCGAAGAGCTTGTCAGTCAATGATTAAATAGGATTGGACATCAGGTGCAATTAGTTAGAAGAGTCAGCCTACTTCTTTTATGGGCATTTCTACAAAAGCGACTGATAGACCGTTTGGAGCAAAAAACCTACCTTTAAAATTGAATAACGTGTCTGAAAAAAATCACACGTATTTATACAACTCTTGGCCTGATGGAGAGCATATCAAGAAGACCACCAGATTGTACATACGGTCTACAAAAAATTGGAAAGTTCAAAAACGGGCAGAATTTGGCCTAAAATGGAGTGTCTGGTTTCCAGAATTTACTCGTTTTCGTTTCATAACTTTTAAAATAATAAGTTGCTGATTATTATTCCTACATTCCTATAACAAGGAATAAATAAGGAAGCCATAAACGTGCTTACATATATCGTGAATCCTTTAATTTGAATACAGTGTCACATTTAAATTTTGTCCGAGGCTTGTGCCTCAATTCGGTGAAATTTACTTTTATGTACCTGTAGCACTAACTATGCATAATAAGAACGCGCACTACTTATTCCCGTCATCTGACAGTTGCGCCCGAGCGGACGAACAGTGTAAACGGGAGATCTGTAGAACTCAGGAGCAATTTTCAAAGGTACGAAATCGTTCGGTGTTTTTGGTACAGGGTAATTTCTCAAATCGGTGTGCCACCTCGATTATGTATCTAAAGTATTTTATGATATTTGTGCTAAAAATTTTGAGTGTTTAACAGCTTTCTATCGTTAGGTTTAGTAGAAATTACTGTAACTCATAACATTTTTGGGTAATTTGATGTATTGCGTTATTTTCTGAATTCCGTGGATCTTAATTCCGTGGAAAATGGTGCACCGAATTGAGAAAACTTACACCGAATTGAGGTTTTACTTTTATATTATTAATTTAGCTAATTGTTGTTGTTGATTATTGTTGTTTATCGAGAAAATCAACAGCACATTCATTGCTATAACTCACGTTTTAATACATTGGGTATGGCCAATTACAGATCTCCCTATAAATTATCAGTAAGTTAGTACAAAATAACTAACAAGTGTCTTAAAATTGACAAATTAACAATATTATATTACGAACGTACCTAACATATTCAATTTCCTATTTTATGTGATTAATTGTATTTAAATATTAAATTATTATAAATTATTTTATGTGATTAATTGAATTTAAATATTAAATGTAACAAAATATTCATCATTATCATCATTATCAGCAAAAGGACGTCCACTGCTGAACATTGGCCTCCCCCACGGCTTTCCACAGCGACCGATTACTAGCGGTCTGCATCCAGTTTGATCCTGCAATCTTTATAAGGTCGTCTGTCCATCTTGTTGGTGGACGTCCTACGCTGCGTCTTTGGTCAAAGGGTCTCCAATCTAGAACTTTCCTGCCCCAACGGCCATCAATTCTTCGCGCTATGTGCCCTGCCCATTGCCACTTGAGCTTACTGATTCTCAAGGCTATGTCCGTTACCTTAGTTCTTCTACGTATCTCCTCATTTCTGATTCGATCACATAGAGAAACACCCAGCATAGCCCTCTCCATCGCTCGTTGCGTAACTTTGAGCTTCTTTATAAGGCCCATAGTTAGAGACCATGTTTCGGATCCGTATGTCATCACTGGTAATACACACTGGTTGAAGACTTTCGTCTTTAGACACTGAGGTAAATGAGACGAGAAGACACTCTTGCGTAATTTCCCGAACGCTGCCCAGCCGAGTTGGATTCGTCGATTGACCTCTTTCTCGAATTTGGACCTACCCAATTGGATCACTTGTCCCAGGTAGACGTACTCGTCGACAACTTCGAGAGTTGAGTTTCCAACGGATACTGGAGTGGGTACGACAAGGGAGTTCGACATAATTTTCGTCTTTTCCATGTTTATTTTAAGACCCATTTGTTGGGATACTCGGTCAAGGTCTTCGAGCATAGTGCCAAGATCGTCCAGCGTCTTTGCCACAACGACTATATCATCGGCAAATCGGAGGTGTGTGATGTATTCGCCATTGACATTGATGCCGATTCCTTCCCATTCCAGAAGTTTGAAGGCGTCTTCCAATGCCGCTGTGAACAGTTTCGGAGATATGTCATCTCCCTGTCTCACACCTCTCCGCAGTGGAATTGCCCTCGTATTCTGCTCCTGTACTCGGACCGACATGGTGGCGTTATTGTTAAGGCACTTTAACACCTTTATATACCTATAGTCTATGTGGCACCGCTGCAGAGACTGAAGCACCGCCCAAGTTTCGATCGAATCAAAGGCTTTTTCATAGTCCACAAACGCTAAGCATAGAGGCATATTATACTCCTCTGACTTCTGTATAATTTGCCTAAGCGTATGGATGTGGTCTATGGTACTATAGTCTTTTCGGAAACCGGCTTGTTCGGGAGGCTGGAAGTCATCAAACCTACGTGCGAGACGATTCGTGATGACCCTTGAAAACAGCTTGTAGACATGGCTCAGGAGTGAGATGGGTCTGTAGTTCTTCAATAAGGTTTTGTCTCCTTTTTTGTAGAACAACACCACCACACTCCTGTTCCACGTCTCGGGCGTGATGCCCTCTAGCAGCACGGAATTAAAAAGTCTCTGAAGGACTTTAAGTACCGGTGTTCCACCCGCCTTCAGGAGCTCTGCTGTGATTCCGTCCTCGCCAGGTGCCTTGTTGTTTTTGAGCTGTTTAAGGGCCATCCTAATCTCGTAAAGGCTGATGTCCGGGATGTCTTCGGTGTAGGACGGGTCAGGATAGCTCGTGGGTCTCTGACCGAGCTATCAACGGGTTTGGCAACTGAGGTGTATAACTGCCCATAGAACCTTTCGATCTCCCTCAAAACCTCTGCTTTCGTCGACGCTACACTGCCGTCCTCCGTCTTAAGCTTCGTCAAGCTTGGTTTCGCTCTATCGTTTCTTTAACACTATTAGTGTTAAAGCAACGGATGTCGTGTCGCAGGGACTTCCATATTTGTCTATTGAGCTGCCTGTAGTTTTCAGCATTAACGGAGACGTTTTGCCATAAGGTCCAGAGTGTGGACCGACAGTTTTTGAGGTCTATTTTTACGGCCAGGCCTAAAATACTTAGACCCCACCGTTTGAACAGTTTCCACAAACCCGTTGTTAATTTCGTCGTTAACAAAATATTATGAAGACATAATTTACTAACAAACATGCTGCACCTAGTAGCTAGTTATGGAACCCCCTCGCCCTTCTGTCTTAGATTAGGGTTGCCTCAGCATATTTAAGGGCAAGCTCATGTATTTTATTATCAACTTAGCCGTTTCAGACTCAACGGCCCGTGCCTGTATTTAGAATTAGTTAGCCAGTAATAAATCATCTTCGAATCGGTGCAGACATTACTCGCATTTTAATTTTAATTAATTTAGTTAGTTTTTAAAAACTCCCCACCCGGCCCCCGATACGTAACTGGCGCAGCCGGATCGGATTTTTCAAGGAGTTTCCGCGTTTTCCCTGTGTGTCTAAATTCACAATTTAGGGAGATTGAAACAGCTCTAGCCTTAAGTAAATTGTCAGTTTTACATCAAGCCATAGTTAATTCGAAAGAATTACTAAATCATTTAAAATCGATAGCTCAATTTGCAAATCTTATGTATTTACCTAACGAGGTATTAAATTAGAGGTTTTTTTTTTAAATTAGAGGAAACAATGTATGTCAAATCATACGTTAAGAAAGACAAGATAACATTTATAATGCAGATACCAATAACTGATAATCATACTTATAGTTATTATAAGATTTATTCCTTACCAATATTCCACGAGTCAGAAAACATCAGAATATCAATCTTTCCTGAATTTTCTTACCTATTGGCGAGAAAGTCTAATTACTTACCAATTTCCAAGCCATGCCGCGCGCTCGCTGCTGGCGACCACTTCTTATGTACGACAGACAACCAAGCTGCCTACCATGAACCTACCTGTGCGGAGCAGCTTATGGAGTTTGACAATACTCTCACACATTGTCACCAGCATCAAATTCAAATCGAAGAAGTAAGAATCCAGAGGGTTAATACCAACAATTGGATCTTGTATAGTCGAAGACCAAAAACGATAACTAGTCTGTGTGATAACCACGACCAGAACAGTAAGCAGCCTATTTTTGGGACTTACCTCGTTACTATTGATGAACCCTGCAACCTAGAAGTCCTTGGACTCAAAATCAATCACCATATCTACGAGTCGCTAGATACTGCGAAACCGATCCCAATTATAAACTTACCTGTGATGCACGGTCATACGAATCTATCAAGCACACACGCACTAAACATGGTTGGAGTTAACCTGGATGAAATAAAATATATGTCATATGCTCTAAAGCACAGTGCGGAAGTGGAAAGTGTTTTGAGTTTTAAAAAAGACATTAACTTCAATGTTAATTTAGGTTATTTTGTCATATTATGTTTAGTTATAATATGTTTAATTGTATTTCCTTTATATTTGTTGCGTAAAAGGTTATTAAAAATTTTTCGAAATGATCTTCTTAGATTAGTGTTGCCTCAGCATATTTAAGGGCAAGCTCATGTATTTTATTATCAACTTAGCCGTTTCAGCCTTAACGGCCCGTGCCTGTATTTAGAATTAGTTAGCCAGTAATAAATCATCTTCGAATCGGTGCAGACATTACTCGCATTTTAATTTTAATTAATTTAGTTAGTTTTTAAAAACTCCCCACCCGGCTCCGTAACTAGCTACTATCATGTGGTGAATTTGAACTTTCGTTCAGTTAGCAGAATGATTCCTTTAGCGTTTCATTAAGTAAAGCAATAAAGAATAAGGGTGAGAATAAGATATAAATATATACAATAAAGACAATAAAGATAAAAAGACAATATAAATATATAAAACGATAAAGATATAAATATATCGATACTAAAAAGTATTGTGTTATCCTCTTTGAAAATTGTTTGAGTTTTTAAAACAAGACTGATTATTAGTTATATTGAAAAATAAACATGTTGATCAGTTTTTTTTTATTTTTTATATAGATAGGCACATAAACTATTAAACCGATAGACCAGCAGTCAGTTAACATAGCGCTTTTGGTATTTTTTTATTTTGATCATTCAAATACATTATATATACACAATAGAATGCAATACAATACAATACACTAGATAATGTTGCATCTATTCTCAATTCGGTGCTTTCTCAATTCGGAGCCTAATTTTTCTCATAGATCAATCTTCAAAATTTAGGCAAATCTAGTAAACTGAGTAAACTTCATTTTTTATTATTTAAACTACTACAAAATCCAAATTAAAAATCAACCACCGAATTGAGAAAAAAAGTGCCCTTCTGTAGAAATGTCCTTATACATGTGGTTTTATTATCCAAAATAATAATTCATCCAATTACAAAACTTAGCTTGTTATTACTTAAAAGCATCATTTTTGAGGCACTTAATTTAAACCTCTTGTCGTGAAGCGACAAATGTGGAGAAGTAGAAGAAGGTAAAAGAAAGAGGTAGAAGAGGGAATAGAATTTATATTACAACAAAAAGAATACAGTACCGAAAAAATGAGATGAGGTGATGTCTGTATGAATGTAAGTAAAGTGCAGTGGGCGTGAGTAAGTATCTTCAAATCTTCAATAAGTATTGTCCTGGGGCAGCAAAGGGCGGCGTCGGAGTGTAGGGCCGACACAGCGGAGGTAGCAGCGACGCCGATGTGCAGCGGTGACAGGCGCTGTGAAGAGCAGTGACGCCGATGTGCAGCGGTGACAGGCGCCGTGAAGAGCAGTGACGCCGATGTGCAGCGGTGACAGGCGCCGTGAAGAGCAGAGACGCCGATATGCAGTAATGAGGGTAACGGGCACTATATAGAAAATGTTATGATCAGTTGGAGTGCCAGAAGTACTTGGTCTCGGATCCTCTTCCGAGAAGGAGACAGGTCCCTCCCCTAGAGCGAGGAGGTGTTACTGCAGTCAATGTGCTTGGATACTCCTCCGGTGTCCGGTCCCTCCCCTAGCGTGAGGAGGTGTTTCAGTAGTCACCGGCGGTTCTTCAAGACTTCTTGAGGGAAGATGTAGAGTATTTATTTATTGGAGTATAATAGAACTGTTCGAGCTTAGAACTCGGAATCGAATGAATTGAATGAAAAAATTAAAGGCTTATATAGGGGGCCTGGGCCATTCAAATTTACATCGAGGTTGGTTCAAAAATAGAACATGAATACTGGTGGTTTACAAAGGATTAAACCCGAAAAAGTAATAAACTTTGATAGAAGTTGTCAGACTTTGAAAGATATTGTCATAACAACCATGTCAATAAAGATAAAAATACTGTCAAAAAAATCAAGCAAATTACGAAAATACAGGAAAACGAATCATCACCCAATGCAAATTAAAGGAAAATTGCAAACAAAGGTAAAACACAGCTATTTTTACAGTATTATGTAAAGAAAAGTAGAATAACAGAGCTTTGAAAGTTTGACATTTTTAGATGCACAATAAATGTTGTTCAAAAAGGATTAGAAAACATCAATAATCCAAAAATACAGAGTAATAGTAATAAGAAGAGTAGAAAGGCAGGTAATGCCTATAGTTTAATGTCTACAGTACGACTTTTTAGGGAGAAAATACGAACTGCGTTATGGTAGATAGAATCTATGATTAACTCTAAGTTCGTGTTTACAGCAAATGAACCAGCAATCTTTGGATGGAAGCATGGAAAAACAAAGATAATATGATGAGAATGTTAATGTGAGTCCGATGAATACTAAATATATTAAGGTACTCAATTTATTACACATAATACAATATGTACAACAGTACACTCTAGGTTCGAAAATAATAATCATATTCGTATCGATCAGTCTGTTTTCTAAAAGGTATGTATAATTCTAAATCAATTAAAACACAGCTAATACGTTCAAAAACAAAATTTATGTATGTGAGTGTGTTACATGCTATAAGTATTTCCATTTGCCATTATTTTACTGATTCCATAAAATATGGTTATTTTGTTCCCGAAACAGGATTATAGCGGAATGAAGGCAATATTTCCCATTTGCGAATAGCCCAGCTATATTTTCATTTCAATTATTTGCACCTGCCTTCTTTTAGGTCAGGTTGTTACCTACTCCATTTTGTGCCTAAAGTTAAGTTATTTTTAGGGTTCATAATGGAAGGGACACAAGGAAATTAAACAAAGTAACCATCAGTTTTATAATGATAACAACTTTCACAGGCAATCGCTTTTTAAGTGAACACGCAGTTTAGAGTTACATACACCAAAAAACCGGCCAAGTGCGAGTAGGACTCGCCCACTGAGGGTTCCGTGTCAACTTTAACTGAATTATGGATCTACTCACTTCCACTAATCTAAGATACCACAATATTTTGTGGACAGCAAATATAACTTTGTATTTCATAGTGTTTGTATGAAGAACAAATTTTTGTTTACGGTTGTTGAAAATATAGCACATTTTCCAACAAAACTTTGTTCTTCTCAAAAACTCGATATCGTCCAAAATAATATTCGTTAAAAGTATTTGTTAAGATCTTATTAATTTTGTTTTTCAAAATTTACACCCGCTTAGTTCAGAAGTTAGAGGGAGGGACGCCCAGTTTACCACGTTGGAAGCGTCTATCTCACAAACGTTAGGCTTTTAGAGAAAATGGTTTACGAACCTCGATGTCATTTTAAAAGACCTATTTATAGACACCTCACACGCATAGGTTTGTCATTTTTTTTCCGTTTTAGTTTCATGTATGGGAGCACCCCCTTAAATATCATTATTTTTTTAATTTTTTGTACAAGAATTATAAAGCGGTTAATAGGATACATCTTGCTACCAAATTTCAATAGTGTGATGCTTATAGTTACAGAATTAAGTGGCTGTGACATACGGAAGGACAGACAGACTGATTTGATGGAATTATAAGGGTTCAGTTTTTTGTCATTCGGCTCCGGAACCCTAAAAACCGGCCAAGGTCGGACTCGAGCACGAAGGGTTCCGTGTTCTTTTATTTCCCGAATAATGTCCTGTTACACATGATTAAGATTACATTATAATAAGGTGTCGATTCCCTTAAAATAACAAAATCTGCGAAATTATTACACAAAACCGGTTATATCTTTTGATGGCGCTGACTTACTTTATTATTAACTATATTAAATTTTCGCATGCTATATTTATTGGGAAACAATAAGTATTCTACATTAGATTTCTTCGTTTTGTAGAGCGAACAGAACTTTTAGGTATGGTTGTAAACGGCTTTGCTTTGTCCACGATTTTTTTAAATTATCAAAAAGTGATCCCGTGGCTTAACTCATCATCTGTCATTGATGATGAGTTAAGCCGAGTCGCGAATAGGGTCAGAGCGAAAACGGCGCAATTGAAAAGTGCCACGTCGCCCGTTACTGCGTTTAATTTGCTCATTTCTTTTTTTGGCACCTGCTGACATAAATAAAACGACAGTGATGCGATTATTATTATCGTGAGAAGATACTCTCCTGAGCCTTTACTTTCTAGAGCCATGAGACGCGGAAATCTGAGCAGTGATCAAAATTAAATAAATGCTGTATTCTATCTCTATTAAGGTATGTATAGGAAAATTTTAAGGAAATGTATAATTTAAAAGTTAATATTATTAGCTGTTTGTGTCATTGCTTCGGCGGGAGTTCACATAAAAAATCACAAAGCTTTGCAGCAGATGTACATACATCTTATAATTTGGATGTTTTTTTAAATCCTTTTTTTAATTTATTCAGCGTCAAACTGGTAGGTAGTTGCTTAAAAAGGACTGATATAACTTTTTTCAAACGCATCAAAATTTTTGCGATTAGTCGCATCTCTGTGTGGTATGGCCCACAAAAGCCCTGTAGGTCAATTTTAGAGAGTCTTCATTAGCCGGGCCGTTCGCACTTAGAAAGAATTTAATTAAGCACAATAGGCAGCCGCGATAAATTTCAATAAAAACGAGGAAAATTCCAGAAAATCCGCCATTTTTACGCCGTGTGTGTTTTATTGTTAGAGCTTGGTCTGAATTGTGTTTACAAGAATTTGTTTCCAAAGCATTAAATGAGAAAAAAATCATCTAGTTATTGGTATTTGATAACCTAACATGGAATAGAAATAAATAGTGAAAGGTAAAATAAATATTATTTAAAGTTGCTTCACCTTTGAAATAATAATTCTGTTTGTATTAGAAATATTTTTTTAAATATTTTTTAAAAATATTGAACACCAGTCATATGCATTGCTCTGATCCCAAAGTAAGTAGTTAATGCACTTGTGTTATGGAAATCAGACACAACGGTGGTATCACAACGCCCAGACCCGAGACAATACAGATTTTTTTTATTTCTACTTTGACCCGACCGGGAATCGAACCCGGGACCTCAGAACGGCGACGCCTTGAAATCAGCGTGCTTAATAAAATTTATTTTAATAGTCTGAATATTACGAGTAAATCCACAAACCATTGTAAAAATAAGTATTTCGTAAATTTTTGTATTTCACTCTACCATTTTATTCGATTCAAAAATAAATCTGATGATGAGATCGGAAAACCTGTGTTTTCCATTAAACGATCCTGCAGACGACCGTTGAAATCACACCGGGCTTTGCTCTTTTCGCTCGCTTCGCTCACATTCGTTAAGCCCAGATTAACGTTTTAACTTTTTGAACCAACCGCGGTTTTGGTTCGATACGAAATTAGATCCTTTACGGGTTTGCGTTTGTTGTATTAAGATTGTTTGCACCTTTGTTTTGTAATAAGGAAAGTTTTACGATATCAAAACTGTTAGGGTCGGTTTTAACAAAATTAGATGTAACCTAGACGAGCAAAACTCCCTCGTGTGCGCTACACCATAAAATTTCATAATTTGTTTCGGGAGTCTAAAAAGTCCTTATAGTTGGTGACATAGTTAATTGATAATTTAAGTAATAATAATTTAAATGTATTATAATATTTTAGTTTAATATAATTCTATGTGATTTGCAACAATATTTTGATGTGGATCTTTAATGTCTAATTTATTATATTTTATGTTTTCCTACACAATATTTTTTTTGTTAAGGAATAAATGACTTTGACTTTGACTTTGACATAAAATTATTTTTTATGGTTTCAACGGCACTTCAGATTCTCTTGAGTTAGCTGATGCAACCATAACCATAAACAGAGTGACTTCCAATTTGACGAATTCCTCTTGGGGTGTGGTAATACATCTAATTACCAAGAAAATTAACCCTAATTTCCCTAATATCAAAGTTTTTCGTAATGGAGATGTTCAATATTTTTCAAAAATTCCGAATTAACTGCAAAAATATCAAGTATTCGGAAAGAATTAAGTTGTTTGAATTTTTATCAGTTACCAATACATCTACTAACATACTGGCACGAATGTTAAATATTTTAAAATAGCAAGTGATTGCTTATAAAATTTTGTTTTGATCCTCTAATTTGGACGACAGAAAACTGAATTTATTTTGACACTTTGCTATTGGGACATCAGGGTTAATTTTGTTTAAAATTAGATGTATTATCACATGCCTAGTGGAATACGTCAAATTATAAGTCACCAGTATATCACCTTATGTATCATCAGTTTTTGAAACCTATAATACCTTATACCTTAACCTATAATAAACCTATAATCTTATCTCTGACTCTAGCTAAAAAGAAGATTTTGAACTTCTATTTAAGATCCCTATTGTGCTTCAGATAATGAAATGAATTATATAATATATAAAATTCTCGTGTCACAGTTTTCGTTGCCATACTCCTCCGCAACGGCTTGACCGATTTTGATGAAATTTTTTGTGCTTATCCGGTATCTATGAGAATCGGCCAACATCCATTTTTCATCCCCCTAAATGTTAGGGGTAGTCCACCCCTAAATTTATTTTTTATTTTTTAGACAAAAATTTTAATTTCTATTTTTTTATGATACAACACACAAAAATACATACAATCCTCAATTTTCACCCTTCTACGATCAACCCTTATTTTTTAATAGCCATTTTAGTAATTTAAGGTCGAAACAAAATTCGCTGGGAATGCTTAACTTTTAAAATTACGGGACTCGGCGGGACGGGGCGGGGGCAAGACGAGGATGGGGGCGAAACAAAGTTCGCTGGGTCCGCTAGTCTATACTAATATTATAAAGCTGAAGAGTTTGTTTGTTTGTTTGAACGCGCTAATCTCAAAAACTACTGGCCCCAATTTTTTTTACGTTAGATAGTCCATTTATCGAGGAAGGCTTTAGGCTATATAACATAAAGGTACGACTAATAAGACCACAGCAGAAATGAAAAATGTTGCGAAAACGGGAGAAAGATATTCCTTTTGAGAGCTTCCGCTGCATACGCTGCGGAAACCGCTTAAGTTACACAAAAATCATGTATGACAGGATTGTTCAGCATTAAGAGTTCTATAATAAAGTCCGCGACAGCATATGTCTATCTTTTATGGTTGACTTACTACAACCTTTTTTATGTTAATAAATTTGTAAAAAAAATATGCATTATTTTTAGAGGTGTATTATACACACAGGTATTTATTCTTATCAAAATAAATACATTCATCATCACGAGCATTTCATTTAGAACCAAGTTGCCCTTTTTATCATTTGATTTCAATAAATATCTTAGGAGCTATCACAGTTTTAACATAACTCCGCACCAAAATAATGTTCGAAGCTTCAGTACAACGTGCGCTTGCGCTAATATATTATAAAGCTGAAGAATTTGTTTGTTTGAACGCGCTTATCTCAGGAACTGCTGGACCGATTTGAAAAAATATTTCTGTGTGTGGATAGCTTATTTATCGAGAAAGGCTTTAGGATATAAAACATGACGCTGCGACGGGAGGGGAGGGAGCAAACTCAAAACGCGCGGACGAAGTCGCGGGGGACCGCTATAATATTATAAAGCTGAAGAGTTTGTTTGTTTGTTTGTTTGTTTGAACCTGCTAATCTCAGAAAATACTGTCTCGATTTGAGAAAATATTTTTACGTTGGATAGTCCATTTATCGAGGAAGGCTTTAGGCTATATAACATAAAGGTACGACTAATAAGACCACAGCAGCAATGAAAAATGTTGTGAAAACGGGAGAAAGATATTCCTTTTGAGAGCTTCCGCTGCGTACGCTGCGGAAACCGCTTAAGTTACACAAAAATCATGTATGACAGGATTGTTCAGCATCAAGAGTTCTATAATAAAGTCCGCGACAGCATATGTCTATCTTTTATGGTTGACTTACTACAACCTTTTTTATGTTGATAAATTTGTAAAAAAATAATGCATTATTTTTAGAGGTGTATAATACACACAGGTATTTATGTTTATCAAAATAAATACATTTATCATCACGAGCATTTCATTTAGAACAAAGTTGCCCTTTATTTCATTTGATTTCAATAAATATCTTAGGAGCTATCACAGTTTTAACATAACTCCGCACCAAAATAATGTTTGCAGCTTAAGTACAACCTGCGCTTGCGCTAATTGCTATGGTTGCTGGCTTCTTAGTTACAATAAAACTGCGTATGTTTTGCGTTAAAATATTTTACTATTTTTATTCGAACATTATTTTTGAAGGTGTTTTATACACACGGGTATTGGTATTGATTCTTATTAAAATAAATACATTCATCATCACGAGCATTTCATTTTGAACAAAGTTCACATCATTTGATTTCAATAAATATCTTAGAAGCTATCACAGTTTTGAAATAACTCTACATCAAAATAATACTCGCAGCTTAAGTACTTACAACGCGAGCTTGCGCTAAGTATGGTTGGTGGCTTCTCACTTACATTAAAATATGTGTTTTGCGTTGAAATATTTTCTTTATACAAACCTATTAGATTAATTTAGTCGGCTCCCTACGTAACGGTTGTCCCGCGCAACTGCTTTCTTTGCGATACTTCAAGTGATTTCAGCGCGTAATACAATAGTTTTCCTTTCGCTACTGAGTAGTAAAGGACTTAAGCTCATTACTTTGATTGCAGACATTTTCTATTAGGTAGGTTCAGTAATACTTTTGGTTAAAATTATTTCTTCAGATTTATGGAGGTTAAAGTTTTCTTTTCGCCACTGAGTAGGTTTTAATTTTGAATGCATCTATTAATTATTAAGTTTTATAGATTCAGTAGGTAATTACTTTTGTTATTATTTCTTCTGATTTATGCAGGTATAAGTAACTGCGATAGCTCATCTCAGCATGTAATAAAAGTTCTTGACTGTTGACTTTGTTCTTGACTTAGTAATAAGTACCATTTAAAGTAGGTAGGTAGGTATTAAATCTAAATGTGCATTTATAATTTGATTTTGTAGTAGGTAATTTAATTTGATGTTGTTCTTCTTATTATCTGTAAAGTGATTGATTACATTAGGTTATGCTTAATTAATAGGTTGGTTGACTTAATTTATATTTACCAATCTTAATGCAAAATTTGATTTCATTGTAACTGGGTATTGTTTTGTTGTATCTCTACAAAGCTTTGACGTATTGGACATTTTTTATGACAAAATTGCTAAGTTTTGTTTATCTTCTCACCATTTTTAAATTACCTACCAAATTATATTTTTTAATAAAAAAGTACCTACTGAATTAATTAGTAGAATGCCTAGAAAAAGGACTCAGCTTTCTCGGAAGTCTACCACGTCTACAACGTCCATCCGTCTCAAACTGAATGCTATTATTTGAGAATATTGCTGCAACAAATTCGCGGTATATCTTATTTCTAAAATAATTAGCCTAAATAATTCAAAAATCTACCCTAAGTCACTATTCCACGCGGACGAAGTCGCGGGCACAGCTAGTTTATTTATATTGTGAACATAGGTAGATTAAGGTTTCGTTTACGAATTAAACGATTGATATAGATGTTTCTTAATAAGTGTGATGATCACATGCCCAAAAAATTTGACAAAACATTCCATTAATTAGTAATTCAAAATATGAATTTAAAGATTCGAATTCAATGCCCATACCACTCAGTCCCAGGTTCAAATCCCGATCTGAAGCGCAGCGAGGCGTCTTTATTTAGCGCTAATCGCGGCTGAAAGGGCGCCCTACTTCCGCAGGTCCACTCGAATCAATTAACTACCGTGTGGACATAGCCTGGGACTTTACAGTTAGCCAAAAAAATCTGATTACACACCGTTAGTACACCAACGCATTTTTATGCGACATGCGAAATTCATTAGTACTCGTATATGTTATGTATAGCTTTAACATAGGTAGAAGTGATAGTTAATGCTTGTCGGTATCGTTTAGCTGTATCAGTGTAAAAAATACTTTAATACAGAAAGTGCGAGATGGGGGCTAGGAAATTCGAAGGCTTTACCGGCCTCACTCAACCTGAGCGAGACAGCCTACCAGGGTCTTCCTCACCCCTGTACCAAACTAGGTAGCTGCATTCAATACGTGCTCGTATGTAGGATAGGAGAAGGCTAAAACCAAAAGCGGTCTTATACCCCTTACACATCGATGCAGTCACGCGTTAGCATCGCGACTCATGCATTGAACAGATTCTGGCAAAGATGCCGAAGCGCGTTAGTATCGTATGCTAAAAGTAGCGCAAGTTTGTTTAAGGTTGACATTTTGCGGCTGCATCGATCCTGCATTGCGACTGCATCGCTGGTAAAAGTCGCATAGTGCAAGGGGTCATTTCGTCAAGAAAATAAATAAGAAAACAGACTGAAATAATTTAGGCTGTGGTAGAAACAAGCAGCCAGTTAGGGTGATTAGAAACGTGTTCTTATTGCTCGCAGGTGAGCTGGCGAGCCGAAGAATATGCTCTTGAGAAACCCATTACGCCTTCCGCTCGAAGAGCTGGAAGATCTAATGAGAACTATATACACACATGTATGTTCTACAAACAGGCATAGTATAATATATAGTTATGACATAGCTCTGTTCTCTGCATAATGTGCGAGAATGATGACAACGTCCCAAACTTCTGGCAGACAACGATATAATGCATTTATTCAGTTATTATATTCAATTCTTGAGTCTATTGTGTCGATGATTTTTACTTATCAATTAAATGTATATGATGCACGGATACGTAGATTTTGAAATGGTGACAGACGTCCGCCAAAGTTGTTTTTTTTTTGGTCACTGCGAGCGCTGTCATCGATTCGGCGACCGCCTATTTTGCAAATAGCGAATACAATTGAACTTTCCTGCCCCAACGGCCATCAGTTTTTCGCGCTATGTGCCCTGCCCATTGCCACTTGAGCTTACTGATTCTCAAGGTTATGTCCGTTACCTTAGTTCATCTACGTACCTTCTCATTTTAAATACGATCCCTTAGAGTAACACTCAGCATAGCCCGCTCCATTGCTCGTTGTGTGATTTTGAGCTTTTTTATAAAGTCCATAGAGAGACCATGTTTCGGATCCGTATGTCATCACTGGCAACACACACAAAACGTTACCAGGCATGTTTTAGATTGGAGACCCTTCGACCAAAGACGCAGCGTAGGACGTCCATGTGGACAGATGACTTTTTAAAGATCGCAGGATTAAACTGGATGCAGACCGCTAGTGATCAGTCGCTGTGGAAAGCTGTGGGGGAAGCCTATGTTCAGCAGTGGACATCCTTTGGCTGATAATGATGAGGATGAATAAAATTTGTACAGTAAAACTTGTATTTTTTAAAATTTTTGCTCAAAATTATTTTGAGCGTGATAAAGCCACGGGAATAAATCTATTAACAATACAATAAGCAACTCTACAATCCCAAATTGCACAAAATATCACGCATTTCGAGCGCAAAATTCAATTAAATTCAGAACAAGTGCGGTTGGCGGTTGGTTCCTCTTTGTTCGCAGCATTCTATAGGAAAGGCAATGCACAAAATAGCGAAATGCCTTCATGAAATATGGTGGCGATAGGTTTCACGACTACGACGTTCGTGTCAAAGGTAGCTGTGCATTTTTCCGATCCAAAACGGACAAAGCGGGCTGGAATATTGAATATCTTTATTAACAGTGGATTCATCTGCCGATTTCTGCATTAAGCAAGTTTTTATAAGTATTTGTTTGCGCTATATGAAACCGCATAGAACTGGTGGATGATTTAGTGCCGTGTGATAGGCTTGTATGGCAGAGACATAAGTATGGACCGCGGCAATGTAAACACTGCGGTATGTTATACAGTTGCAATAAGGGCTAGTTTGCAACATAAGTGGGTAGCCCGATGCGCCGGCCACTGTACCAACAGAAGCCGATCGAACTGCGACGACTCCAGATAAATGATGTGCAGGGAAAAAGTGATGATGATTTTGGATCCATAAAATAGGTAATAACGCAATTTTCCAAACCCCACACACTACATTTTGTTTTTCTTCTAATATCCATTTATCTTTTCGATACCGGGGGTAAGAAAATTACGTGCCAAATTCACAAGGGGATGGTTATGAGTCGAATCTAAAATGCAGGAAAAACTTGAAAATGTTAACGAGATTACATTTTTTAACTTTTCATTTTTTTTCATGAAGTACCTATCAGATTAAACAAGTACATACACTAAAACTTACTTACATAAATGTATACTCACAATTCAAAAAAATCATACTTACTGGGCGTAACACCTTTTTAAGTTTATTTACTTAAATATGTCATTTAAAAAAAACTTAGTACATAATATTATTTTTTGATACTACAGTTATATTTCTACAATAATAATATGATATTATTAGTTACACGTTTATACTATTGTGGGCTACTCCTTACAATTAGAAATAATTATTATTAGTATTTACTTAGTTAGAATTAATTAGGTATAATAAATATAGCATGTAGTATAAAGTTCTCATAAGATCTTTATATTACATATAAAACATTTATTTACACTATTTACATAAGAATTTACCTACTTATTATAATACACTTACTAACTAATTGCAACTACACTTACAAACTAACTTACTTACGCGTAGCCACCAAGTTGATATTACATTTTATCGCGCGCGCATAGCTATCGCGGCGCGACCTAATGGAGTCGCCGCTTACGGCAGTCCGAGCTGCGCGTCACAGCGGCGGCACAATTCTGGAGCCGCTCGGCGAACGATCCCGAGCGCGTGCATTCGTTGAATCAGTCCGAACATAGCTACTACGCGGAGCGCACGCCGCTCGCCCGCCTACTGTACCTATCGGCTCGCGCGTATTTTATTACCGATCTTGCGTGTTATCATTTCGTCCACACACCTTCTGCATACAACTAGGGGCAAACGCCTCGCCCCTAAACTGGTGACCCGCTTGCACACGTTTGATGGATGAAGATAGCAGCGACGACCATTTTTCTGAAGCGATGACGGGTAACAGCAAAGATGGCGTGGCGCAAGGGCAAGCCTCCACTGGAAGCGATGCGGGTGATGTACATCGTGTTGGAGTAAGGAACATACCATTTTATCCTGATAAGCCAGCACTGTGGTTCGCGATGCTAGAAGGTCAGTTTATTTTAGCCAACATTACTAGCGACTCCACAAAATTCTACCACACTATTGCCATGCTCGATCATCAATACGCAATAGAGGTTGAAGATATCATCGAGTCCCCGCCGCCTACAGATAAGTACGACAAGCTAAAGAGCGAGTTGATAAAACGCCTGTCAGCATCTAAGGAACGCAAGGTGAAGCAGCTACTGGACCATGAGCAGTTAGGTGATCGTAAGCCCTCTCAATTCTTGCGTCACCTACAGCATCTAGCCGGCCCAAGTGTACCAGAGGACTTCATACGCACCATCTGGAATAGCAGACAGCCCAGTAGCATGCAGACCATAATCGCATCTCAGGTCACTTCATCTTTAGAAGCCACAGCTGACCTCGCGGATCGCATCCACGATATCGTACCGGCATCTCCCTGCGTAGCATCAACATCAGCGTCTACCTCATCACACCACCGCAGTTCAGATGACAGGTTGGATATGATGGCGGAGCAAATAGAGAAGCTGACGCAGCAAGTTTACGCCCTTACCACATGACCTAGCCGATCAAGGACGAATTCCAGGGCCAAGGACAACAGACGTACGCACAGTCGCAGCAGATCCCAATCCAGTTACCGCAAATACCCAGTTTGTTGGTATCACTCCAAGTTCGGCAGCAAGGCTCACTCCTGCATCAAGCCCTGCGACTACAAGCCGGAAAACGGACAGGGCGGTCGGTAATGGCGACAGACGATTGCCCCAACAGCCACGGTCGCCTATTTGTGACAGACCTGAACAGTAAGGTGCAATTTCTTGTGGACACTGGCAGTGATTTGTGTGTGTTCCCTCGTTCAGCGTTCAAGGAACGACGTTCCAAGACTAATTTTGAACTTAGTGCCGCGAATGGAACCGTTATACATACATACGGTTTCGCAAGCCTGCGTTTAAACCTCGGGTTGCGTCGAGACTTTGTGTGGCGTTTCGTAATAGCCGACGTAAACAAAGCTATCATTGGTGTAGACTTTTTAGCACACTTTAACCTTGTTGTTGACGTTAGAAATAAGCGTTTGGTGGATAATGTTACTTCATTAAATGTTTCTGTCGTGTCAGCCGATAGACATAGTGGCATTTCGTCAGTTAAAGTCGTTACCGGTGATTCCATCTATCACAATATTTTAAAAGAATTTCCCGACTTAATTCAACCTGCTGGCTCACCACGCAACACCAAACACAACACCATACACTACATAAAAACCACATCTGGTCCACCTGTGGCTAGCGCACCTCGTCGACTTGCACCCGATAAGTTAAAAATTGCGAAACGTGAGTATGACATGATGCTGCAGGAGGGGACAGCTCGACCCTCTGATAGCCCTTGGTCGTCCCCACTACATTTAGCACCCAAAAAAGACGGCTGGCGCCCCTGTGGCGATTACCGTAGGTTGAACGCACGCACCATCCCTGATAGGTATCCGGTCAGGCACATACACGATTTCACTCATAATATTTCTGGTTGTACTATCTTTTCGACTCTAGATCTCGTGAAAGCCTATAACCAGATACCTATCAATAAGGACGATATCCCTAAAACGGCGATCACAACACCTTTCGGCCTCTTTGAATTCACCTACATGACGTTTGGCTTGCGTAATGCAGGTCAAACGTTTCAAAGATTTGTAGATAAGCTGACCCGTGATATGGATTTCGTCTATCCATATTTGGACGATTTTTTGGTTGCGTCTCCTGACCCTGTAACCCATTAAAAACACCTCCGACAGCTGTTTCAAAAGATGACCGAGTACGGAATTTTATTAAACACCTCAAAATGTGTGTTTGGAGCGTCAGAAGTTACATTTTTGGGGTACAGCATCTCAGCAGACGGTATCAAACCGCTTGAAGAAAAAGTTCAGGCCGTTAAAGACTTCCCTAAGCCAGTTACTGTTAAACAGCTTAGGAGGTACCTCGGCATGCTCAATTTTTATAGACGGTTTATTCCACGTGCAGCTGAAACCCAGGCACCTCTTAACGCTCTGCTAACTGGCTCAGTCAAAGGGAACCAACCTGTCGAATTGACAGGGGATGCGCTAAAAGCTTTTAACGATAGCAAAGACAGTTTGTGCAATGCAGCACTTTTAGCCCACCCAGATTGTCAGGCCAAGTTGGCAGTCACGGCCGACGCTTCCGATGTTGCATTAGGCGCTGTTCTTCAACAACGAATCGAAGGCGCCTGGCAGCCACTAGCGTTTTACTCATGCAAGTTGAGTCCCGCGCAACGTAACTACTCTCCGTACGATCGCGAACTCCTTGCAATTTACCAGGCCATCAAATATTTTCGCCACATGCTGGAAGCGAGAGAATTCACTATCTACACGGATCACAAGCCGCTCACCTTTGCCTTTCATACGCGAAAGTCAAGTTGTTCGCCTCGTCAGTTCCGCTATTTAGATTTCATCTCGCAATTTTCCACTGATATACAGCACATTTCTGGCAAGGATAACGTTGTCGCGGATACCCTTTCGCGTATCGAAGAGTTCGAAGCCCCTGTGGACCATGATTCTCTCGCCAAGGCTCAAGACGTCGACGGCGAGCTTCAAAATATTAAAAACGGCGATACTTCACTCCGTTTGGAGAAAATGAATATACCTGGCAGTCGCCATGAGCTCTATTGTGACACGAGTACACCGACTCCCAGGCCATTCGTACCGAAAATGTTGCGCCGTCAAATTTTTGATTGCTTACATTCGTTAAGCCACCCGGGAGCCAACGCTTCCGCCAAACTCGTAGCCCAAAGGTACGTCCGGCCTAGTATCCGTAAAGATTGTAGGGATTGGGCTAGAGCTTGTCTAAATTGCCAACGCGCAAAGGTAAGTCGACATGTTTCCACACCATTGGGCACATTCGACCTACCACGCGCCAGATTTAAGCACGTACATATAGATCTCATAGGCCCATTATCTGTATCGAACGGTTACCGGTATTGCCTCACGGCAGTCGATCGTTTTTCACGATGGCCTGAAGCGATACCCATAGCCGACATTACTGCGGAGACTGTAGCAAAAGCATTTATTGAAGTTTGGATCGCACGCTTCGGTTGCCCAGCGATCATTGTCACAGACCGTGGCAGGCAGTTTGAGTCGGCGTTATTTAGCTCTCTGTCAAAACGTATCGGATTCCAGCACCGTAGAACTACAGCGTATCATCCTGCTTGTAACGGCCTCGTCGAACGTTTTCACAGACAGTTAAAGGCCGCCATAGTCTGTCACGCCAAGAGTAACTGGACGGAATCGCTACCGTTAGTTCTGTTAGGTATGCGCAGTACCCTGAAGGAAGATCTACAAAGCTCACCAGCTGAACTCCTTTATGGTGAGCCCTTACGGCTTCCGGGAGATTTTTTCCAACCCGATCTCAGCGGTACTACCGATATGACCGAATTTATTGCGAGACTCAAATCTTTTGCTCACAAACTTAGACCTTGCCCAGCCTCTCGTCATAGTTCCGAAAAAGTATTCGTCTTTAAAGAATTATCCACTTGTACCCACGTATTTTTACGTGACGATTCTGTTCGGGGTACTTTACAACCTGCATATACAGGGCCATATAAAGTTTTAGACAGAGGCCATAAAACGTTCAAATTAGATGTTAAGGGCAAGACAGTAACAGTATCCATCGATAGGCTTAAACCGGCCTATATACTGTCACCAGAAAATACCGTGCCAATCAATGAACGAAAAGACAACACAATTATTTCTCCTTTTAGACAAGAATCTAGAGTAACCCACTCGCCAGAACTTAAAACTACTCGTTCTGGCAGAATTGTCCGCTTCCCGGATTATTATCGGCCGTAGTGACGGTCTCTGGGGGGGTAAGATGTGGGCTACTCCTTACAATTAGAAATAATTATTATTAGTATTTACTTAGTTAGAATTAATTAGGTATAATAAATATAGCATGTAGTATAAAGTTCTCATAAGATCTTTATATTACATATAAAACATTTATTTACACTATTTACATAAGAATTTACCTACTTATTATAATACACTTACTAACTAATTGCAACTACACTTACAAACTAACTAACTTACGCGTAGCCACCAAGTTGATATTACATTTTATCGCGCGCGCATAGCTATCGCGGCGCGACCTAATGGAGTCGCCGCTTACGGCAGTCCGAGCTGCGCGTCACAGCGGCGGCACAATTCTGGAGCCGCTCGGCGAACGATCCCGAGCGCGTGCATTCGTTGAATCAGTCCGAACATAGCTACTACGCGGAGCGCACGCCGCTTGCCCGCCTACTGTACCTATCGGCTCGCGCGTATTTTATTACCGATCTTGCGTGTTATCATTTCGTCCATACACCTTCTGCATACAACTAGGGGCAAACGCCTCGCCCCTAAACTATAAAAGTGTTGGTGGTGGTAATTTAACGAGAGTAAGTTCGTTGGGATCGCCTGTTTTCATAAAATTATTGTCCCTTTGGAATAGAACTAAAAAAACGAGATGTCACTAGCAGCAAACTGTGTGATAAAAAGAGATGGGTAGCAGAACCATTTTTGTCAGATGTCAAACAGTTGACCGCCCAGCAGAAGGTCGCTGAAAATTACGTGCATTTGATTTTTTATATTTAAAAGCGAAATTGTGTATATTTTGGAGAAATAATGCGTCTGAAACATGGTGACTTGATCGGTGATTGATTATTATGCATTACAGCGGCATAACCCCAACAAATAATCATTTAACAGGCAGATTAGTCCAAATCGAAGCCTCTTAATATACGACTTATATTTACCAATGCGCTTCAAATTTGAAGTACGCAGCTTGATTATTCTGTTCTACAAACGTTAATTTACGTAAAAAATAAAGACAGAATAACACAGGGAATGTATATCGACGAATATTTTGTATAATGAAATAATATTTAGTTTTACACTAGAGCTGCATGTTCAATATTTTGTGTGGACTGTTAATCATGCAGTAAACTACTATACAGGGTGTTGATTTCAATCCGAGCGGTATTTATAAAAACAATGTATGATCCCATATAGAACAGGTATGTGGAACCAAATATTACAAAATAATTAAACTGAAATTTTAAGCGATTATTTTTTATGAAACCCTTACTGCGTTGTGGCGTCAGACACTGCATTATGTTTACACTGTAATCGTAGCGGGCGCGAATCGCGTAGCACGCGGCAAGTAGGTACTAACTAGCGGTCAGTGCTGATTTATCTTTATCTGCCGGGTACGTTATGCCCGAGTGTGTATGTTGCTATTTTTACCGACTTTAAGAATAAGCGATTTCACGTGTTTGGATTAGTTGATTCCAAATTTCCCTTCCTACTTTAATCGGGCTTAGGACGGACAAACATACCTAAAACTCATCTGTAACAAATCAAATTACCTAATCTTGATAAAACTCACTGAAATTGGGCAATCCACCAGAAATTCTGAAACTTTAACCCGAAACACTTAAATTTGAATCAATTAATGGCGCACTGGGTAGCGATCGCACTGTTCTTTATTAATTTGAGCAATCAATCGAGAATCTATCGAACCTCAAACTCTAAATTACTACTACGAATTGAATCTTAATCTAGGCTAACTAAAGTCATCTGTACTGTACTGTAACTTAAACACAATTTGAGCCTTCAGGTGGGAATTGGCTTGGCTAATCTTTTGAAAATCAAAAGAAGTTTTAATGGTTTATGATTTTTTTAATTATTATTACTTAATGAGCAAAAGTCATGTACGTAGGTATATCATTTTAACTAACTTCGGGAGTTCAAACGGAAATCGAACCCTGAGCTTTTGTCTAGATTTATGCTAAACCGTTTCAAAATAAAAAAGTACCAAGATTATTAAATGACGCGAGTCTAAAGTATTTTTGGCGTAGTTAAAAATTTGGAATCAACTTATTTACATCGATTTATCTTAACATCTAGTTTTTTGTACATTCTTATTTACACTAACCTCAATAAATGATCGAAGTGTCCACTAGACTGAGCAATACACAGTCTGGCACGGCGTCTGGTGTTCCCTTTTAAACTGTTCAGCACAAAACGATTTTGTCAAACTAACTCGAATGCACTGACTATTCTCTGTCTTAGGTCATTAACGTTTGTTGATTCTTCGGTATACACAATACGTTCACCAAACATCCTTATAGCTGCACTCAAACTATTGTAACTTATTGCATACAATCACATCTTTTCAACGAGTTCACCGTTAGAATAATTTTGCGTCATTTTCGCAAAACATGTTGCCTATGCGATATTATTAGCACAACTGAGGTATGAGCGACGGGCGAGAACGAGATAGCGCGAGCTGGGCGATAAAAAGAGATAGCCGCTACTGGTGAAGTAGCGGCTAAGCACGGCGCTATTGCGGGCGGCGGCGGAAAGCCTGAGCGGCGCTCACGCGCCAAACACAAAGGATTGCGGTGCCTTTGTGCTTTGTAGGTATCGTTCGTTCGCACGCAAGCCGGCGCGGTCTGGTGTCGGGGGCCTACTCTAAAAATCGCTAGGGTCTACTTTGTAAACCGTCATTATTTAATAAAAATAAAAATATTTTTTCGAACTCATTTTTTTTTGTGATTCATGATCAGAACAAGGTACATAATCACCTCTGAAAATTCCGCTCGTATTGAAATCAACACCCTGTATTTAACTTAGGAACATTGTTATAAATCACCTGATCGAAAGGTTATCTCATTTAAAGCTACAAATGTTACTTACTTATGTTAGTTACTGACATCTTAAATCGGTTTCGTTTGACAGCTTTTACTTGTCCTTCTATTCCGATAGGAATATTAATTTTATGCCTGTTTTACAGAATGACACAAAACGCGCCTGAACCTCGGCTAGGTGCGGACTCATGTCTACAAGAGTAAAGCGGTGATGAAAACAGAGTAATGGGTTTCATGTGCACGTTACAGGATGTGCACGTGACGCTATCAATCAATTTAGACGAATGATTCCGAGTTGATCGATCGAGATCCGAAGTTAGCCGAGCTTACGAGTATAAATAGCTGATTTACACAAGTTAATTTAAGCTTGAAATAACGAACATCATTAGTTTTAGCTTCGTGAAATGGCACAGTTGAATTGCATTTGTCATATTTTTAAAATCCGTATGTTACAATGAAGTATTAGGCGTAAGATATAGCTTAATCGACCTGCTACGGATATATAATTGCCTTGATAATACACTACCATCACATAATTTGATACTACGATAACGACTACAATACAAGTAAGTATAACTTTACCTATAAAATGCAGATAATATAAAATTATCTTGTGATATGATTGCATAATTATAAACCGTCACATACACGTGGTATGCTACTTTAAAATTTACTGACAAAAAATCCTGAATTGAAGACACGAACAAAATGCTTCGACTTGATGAACGTCAGTTTGTTACAGTTAAAACAAACGGAACTAATCGTTTTATCCTTCAATCAACGACGTGTGTGCTTGACTGGTGAAAATCACATATATCCAAGAATTGATTCAATAATGAACGCTCACGTTTAAATGTCTCTACCAGAAAATTGTACTCCATACTCCATAGAAGTGTCCTATTGTCGGACGAATACAATAAATTGCTTACTAAGCGTCTATCCAGGATACCCGTTCCCGCTACCAAGACTATTTTCGTAAAACATTTGTAGGTTTCTGATGCCTGTGTGCTATGTTAGACTTTAGGAACAAACCTGTTCATAAAATTAAAGCAATGCTAACTAAGCTGCTTTTGGGATGGTGGTTATCTTATTAACACACACACACACACACACACACACACACACACACACACACACACACACACACACACACAAAGAAAAACTGTAATTTGGACCCGTTTTATTTAGTTTCACATGTAAAAATGTTTCTGTTCTCTTAACAAGTGCTGTGAAAATTACATCGTACACTGTTCCCCATAGAACAGGCATGCCTAGTATGGGGACCGGTAAAACCGGTTTGTATATTTATACTGGCAATAAACATTTTTCATTTTTTTAAGCACTCTGCTAGATGTCTGGTAATATCATATGCGGGTATGTATTCAAAATAAAAAGGCACACATATCAGTAGTTCTGCAGACGATACTTTCTATACACTAACAAACTTAATGAGGACACCGTTCTTAATATTGTAGAGATATATGCGGTCACAAAACATACCGTGTGACTGAACGAAGTGGGATCGGTATAGATTAATTAGTAGATTAAGTGCTGAAATCCAAAAATTGGTTTTGATGTGGCATAAATCTAGTCCGTGCATTTTATATTATTAAATTTATATAGTGGCAAAACACTATAAAAAACAAAATAAATTATTATTAGTTGGCTTTCTTCATCTTAACGTTAAGTATTTGTAAAAATATTTCCTTCGGATATCGTGAGAGCAATTTCGCAACATTGATGCGGTCCCGCAGCCTACGCGTTTAACAGAAAGCACTTGTAAAATTTAACAGGACTGCCGATGTGTCGGTGACCGAGTGGCATAGGCATGAGTCCGGATAGACTAAAACACGGGGTACGATTCTTCGTCTGACACAATTTCTTTTTTTCAAGTGCATTTTATAAAATTTACCCAAGTATCTATTCAATATTTTCAGTCTATTTACAAATTAGAGTACCTTAAAGTAAAGGAAGCTATTCGTTTGCTGTGTCTCCGTGTCGCCTTAACCGTCCCTGTTGAAGCAATAAGTCGTCACGTCAGAAATGAAGTAAATAAAAATATGAATGCGGGCTGTTTTCAGGAGCCTACCAAACCACTCGACTGCGGATAGCACAATACAACTCAGTATTATTATGGGCATACAGGGTGTCTGATTATAATAATAAAAAAACTAGGTAAAATCACACTTACGAAATGACGTGCTATTCTGAATTTCAGGTATGAGAAGCTCGTTCAAGCTGATTGGGATGGATGGATGGGATTTTAAGGGTAAGGTACGCTTGATAGTGCAATAAAAACACATTTCTCTTGTTATTCTAAAAGTTTCATTTCGCAATTTAAGAGACATGCGTTAATTACTCAAAGTCATTGCTAGTAAATCAGTAATATTCCTGTATGGTCTAATTTTTGAGATACATTGCAAGTCACGTGGACAAACACAAGCTGAAAATTCCAATATGAAGAACTTTAGGTTTTAAACTTTGATTAAGACCATAATAATTACAGGATCATTATTTTTTACAGCCATCCTGTATCAGCATATTGTTCTCAGCGCCTCCCGGCTACTCCGACACAACGCTTATGAAACGGCGCGAGCGACGCTAAAATACTTTTGAATAAATAACGAGGGGACAAAACTGACAATTGAGAACCAACTTTATTGTATAACCTATCAGGACGTTTATATTTTGAATAGATAGCTTAATATATCTTTCGTTAATTTTGATTTAAATGCTAACCATATTTTTAGGGTTCCGTAGACCAACACGGAACCCTTACAGTTTCGCCATGTCCTTCTGTCCGTTTGTCCGTCCGCAGTTCAGCGCAGAGACCTACGGTGCTAGAAAATTGTAATTTCGTATAGATATATATTCTAATAGCCAAAGTGGTAAAATAAAATTTTGAAATAATTTTGTTTTGGTGTACCTCTCATACAAGTAACGTGGGTATGTTTTTTTTCTCTTGTCAAAATAAATAATAAATATCCTTTGGAAATTCCCACACATCGCCATCTAGTCCCAAAGTAAGCTACTCAAAGCTTGTGTTATGGTATGGGTGCCAGACAACGGATATAATACATAAATACTTTTTTGTTTGTAAATATAAATATAATAAACATACATGATATACATAGAAAACACCCAGACCAATACAAACAGACATGTTCATACACACAAATGTTTAAATTGTGCGGGGATCGAACCCGCAACCCGCTGCGTAGTAGGCGATTTCTCGACCACTACACCAGACGGGCCGTTAAACATTAGTAAGTGGATACGTGAAAACATTCACAACACTAGCATATACGATGAATTTAAAAGAAAATCTATCACTGCTATGATAACAAGTAAACTAATGACAGAATTGTAGTCCACAAACTTAAAGCAAAATATTTTAAATGTAAATTTTCGTTTAATTTTGCGCGAGTCCAACTCGCATTTGGCCGGTTTTTGCTAAGTAGTAAATAGAACTTGCGTAGATCTAAAAGTATCACTAAATTGATAAATTAAATCGTCTAGAAGTTAGCTAATAGCAAATGCTGGCATATAGTGAAGTATGCTATTTGTGCTTAATTATTTTTTTACACCTATGTTTATCCAAGAATATATAACATGAATTAAGCGCTTAGAAACTTTAATACAGGTTTAATTAAGATGAAATACAGGGTGTGCTATCCGTAAACACTGTCCCTTAAACGTAGCGTACCATAACGCTTTATGTTGCGTTACGGCCACACCGAGAAAAATAAAATGTGTATTCCACTTCCATTGAAGACGGAACAATAGAGTTGACAATACACTCACAGCGGCCGCAGCCGCGATGATATTGGAGCTGTGCTTTATTTTCTGTTTATACCAGACATCTACAGACACCCTGTATACAAAACTCATCGGGGTTTAGAGCCAACCGAATAAAAAGTCCATGTGGATAGATCATTATAGATTCGGAAATCGAAATATATGAGACAGGCCTAATAATCCGTCTACGTTGTTCGATTTTAAAATGACATAACTTACAGGTACAATATCATAGCAGAAATTTCCATTTCCGGCTACTCCTGATGGTTACGGCAAACTTGTTTATTCTTTGTTCTGTCGGTACCATGAGTTTACGACGGTTTAACTCGCTAGCTTACGACGTAAAAAAGTCTATGGAAAATTGCACAGCGCCTCTAGCGGTCACTGACAGAACTTAAATTTTCCATACAGAAAGTTACGTTGTCGCTAGCGAGTAAAACCGTCGTCGCTATCGAGTAAACATGGTACTCAACGGTACTGTACCTCAAAGAAGTAATGATTGAATAAATTTGATTTTAAACTTATCCGACTTGACTTATAACTCAGTCATTTGTCGATCGATTCGTAAAAAATTATTGCCTACCTAGACGTTACAACTTTTAGTTGGTCCCATTATTGCCAAGTTGGGATCTGACAATGGAATCTGGGCGCAATCGAAGGAAAACCTCGAACTTAAAACGCACGGCAGTATTTTTATAGTAGAATCTTAACGCAGACTTGTTCTTGCGTCTGATAGTCGATATCGTGTGGAGCTGAGCTGATGATGGAACTACTAATAGGTTAGGACTTATTGTTATTAGTACCTATTCATATCGCGCTATCTACGTACTAGCATCAGCATAATATGGGACATCTTTATCGTCAAATTTCACGTCGTGAACTCTCCGCAGTTTCTCTACGAGTCATCATCATCATCGTCATTAATAGCCAAAGGACGTCCACTGCTGAACATAGGCCTCCCCCACGGCTTTCCACGGCGACCGATCACTAGCGGTCTGCATCCAGTTTGATCCTGCGATCTATATAATGTCGTCTGTCCATCTTTTCAATGGACGTCTTACGCTTCATCCTTGGTCGTAGGGTCTCCAATCTAGAACTTTCCTGCTCCAATGGCCATCAGTTCTTGGCGCTATGTGCCCTGCCCACTGTAACTCTCTACGAGTAAAAGCGCAAAATTAATGCCTGAAGTTTTAAAGCTCATCAGCTGACCGGTATCGGTAGTCCGAGATTTACTCAATGCATGCTTTCAATTATCCATCATGAAGTCCTTTTTTTTCTTACGCGGAAAAAAAGGGTAACGCGTAACAGTGCAATTCTTAGCAACTACACCACGGCGCTAGTTACACCGTTTACCTCTAGCACACTGTATTATTTTGTCCATTGTACCTTTCTAAACTATTTTTCTATTATTTTCTCCAGCTAGGGGGTAAGCCTGTATCTGTGTATTTGCCCATTGTAGTAATACCGCGTCAATCCGCCTCCGGAGGTAAGAGGGAACAATGGTATTGTGTATACGACAACTTGACGACTTAACAGGTTTTCATATTTGCTGTATTGTCTAGTATTAGTATAGCTAGTATCTTTAACGATTGGGACAGCTATAATGTTGGCGTTATGTCGTATTTGAGCAATGCAGAGAATTGATCTATGGATAGCATAAGCAATATTTTGAGCAAATCAATTATCAGAAAGTTATACAAAATGTACGATGTTTTTTTACAGTCTCCACCTTGCTTCTGAGGTTTATAAATTTATATTTAACTGAAATAAATAAATAGTCGTAGTATAGTTACAACCAAATATATATGGTTTAACAGGTTGTTCTAAATAATTAATGTTTTTTAACCGACTTCAAAAAAGGAGGAGGTTATCAATTCGACTGTATGTTTTTTTTTTGTATGTATGTTACCTTTGTCGACCGAATCGAAAAAATTTTTCACCTACTTAGAGGGTGTACCTTCTAGTTGGTCCCATTTTTTCCATTTTGGGATCTGATGATGGGATCTTGGTGTAATCGAGGGAAACCCTCAAATTTTAAAGGCACGTATAGTGTTTCTTTACTAGAATCTTAATGTTGACGTGTTGTTACGTATGATAGTCAACATCTTGTGGGGCTGAGCTGATGGTGGAACTCCTTAACGCTTAGGAGTTCAGTAATTATGAACGGAACTTATTATAGGTAATTTGTAGCTTCTTAAAAAATAGAATCATAAGGTGCAATTCCCCTCCCCCCCCTCTTATGTAATCACTAAAAATGACGAAATAAAATAAACTTTAAAAAAAGTAAAAACCGACTTCAAAACCAAAATGCACTAAAAAGTCTTAAATAAACTCTGGACTATTGAAAGGAAAGGTGGGTTCTAGGCAAACAATTTCTTTTTGGAGTCGGTGCCATCACTTTGACCATCAAGCATCAACTATCACAGCACCGACTCCAAAAAGAAATTGTTTGCCTAGAACCCACCTTTCCTTTCAATATTCCAGAGTTTATTAACTTACGAATGAGTAGAAAATAACTGCAGCGCATTTGAAAGAAGAAACTGCAGTAAAGTTCACAGTTCACCAATCGAATGATTTACTGTTGCCCCTTATATTTATGTGAACACCAAATCATTTATTGAATAAACACAAAATGAATCTGCTATAACGGTTTCCAGCAAATTGTAACGATGTAATAACATTTTGGTGTCAGTTGCAGCTAACTGCTATCGTGAATTCTATCTAGTCGCAAAAATGCTGGCTACGCATGTTGTAAAAACCGTCAACATTGGACGCTTTCGATAACTGGTCGCGTATTTTATAAAACGGTTTGTTAGGTTTTATAGTACCGTACGTAGGAGAGAAAAACGAGAAGCGGTTTTACGAATGTAGCTTATTTGCCAGAGTTGTGAATTTAATCAAATTTAGGCTTTGAAAATCGATTAAGGTAAGCACGAATATTTTGGGTTCGTGTTTCTTTTTCCAAATCTTTCTTTTTTCATTTCTGAGATTTAAAATTGAATTTAAGGGGGCCTCCAGTGGTGGGTTATGACCACTGGAAGACGCCATATACTTCGTTATTTCGTTTAGCATGTTAGAAACCATCTATACTAATATTATAAAGCTGAAGAGTTTGTTTGTTTGTTTGTTTGTTTGAACGCGCTAATCTCAAAAACTACTGGCCCGATTTGAAAAATTATTTTTACGTTGGATAGTCCGTTTATTGAGGAAGGCTTTAGGCTATATAACATAAAGATACGACTTATAAGACCACAGCAGAAATGAAAAATGTTGCGAAAACGGGAGAAAGATATTCCTTTTGAGAGCTTCCGCTGCATACGCTGCGGAAACCGCTTAAGTTACACAAAAATCATGTATGACAGGATTGTTCAGCATTAGGAGTTCTATAATAATGTCCGCGACAGCATATGTCTAGCTTTTATGGTTGACTTACTACAACCTTTTTTATGTTAATAAATTTGTAAAAAAATAATGCATTATTTTTAGAGGTGTATTATACACACAGGTATTTATTCTTAGCATAATAAATACATTCATCATCACGAGCATTTCATTTAGAACAAAGTTGCCCTTTATATCATTTGATTTCAATAAATATCTTAGGAGCTATAACAGTTTTAACATAACTCCGCACCAAAATAATGTTCGCAGCTTAAGTACAACGTGCGCTTGCGCTAATATATTATAAAGCTGAAGAGTTTGTTTGTTTGAACGCGCTTATCTCAGGAACTGCTGGTCCGAATTTGAAAAAATATTTCTGTGTTGGATAGCTTATTTATCGAAAAAGGCTTTAGGATATTAAACATGACGCTGCGACGGGATGGGAGGGAGCAAACTCAAAACGCGCGGACGAAGTCGCGGGGGACCGCTAGTGTTATCATATTTTTGTTTTTAAAGGGATCCACTAACCAACCTTAGCATTATAAATAGCATTTGAATGAACGTCATAGTATAGAACCATTTGACAATGTTTAGTATTGTTACTTGTCTAAATTTTTTTTAGGAAAATCTGCGTTTGGCACTCACAGTTTTGCTCGTTGGCACGTAGCGCATTGACACCGCGTAAAAAATCGCTTTTTGTTTGAGTTTGAAACTGTCAAAAAGCACAGCCTTTAACAAAGGTAGGAATGTTAGGAAAAGTGAGTCAATTAAACGATACAGAAATAGGTTCCTACCTATATGTATTGGATGATTAGGCGTTTGTGAAATTCATTTGTGAAAAATACATTTATTTTATTATTTCTTTGTCACTTCCAGAAACGATCTATGAAATATATCGATACAATTGTTATATATTAAAATTATACACCGTAGATTAGTAGAAAAGTGTAAAATTCATTGCTTTTAGGAGCAATAGCAATCATTCCTTTCAGGTGGTGTAAATAGAAGGTTTATTCATTAAAAAAAACATTTCGACGCGGTCTGTTGCTTTTAATTTTAAAAACACGAATACAAACATACAATGTCAATACCTAGGCCTCATGAATTTGAAAAGCTCCAAACAGCTCTCCTTTCAGCTTAACATAAAAAGCAGTAGATAATGACACTGTCTGAAACAACTTGGGAATAAAATAAAATAACACAGATTCAAAGCTTGTTTCGAATACAAAGAAAACAGACCCACAGCATTATGTGCTCTGAGTAGTATTGTAGGGGATGCTATGCTAAGACCCTAACATTTACTACTGCTTGCTATGCTAAGGGATGGGTTTACTCCGGAGAGTGCTAAATAAAACCGACCCGTATGAATGTTTGTAAGACACTGATTTATTGCTATGAAGTTGTAAAGTCTGAAGTAAAATGCTACGTATACAAAAATGCTGCGATCGGGCCGCGACACATGTGTGTGTGCATATTACATTGAAATGTGCGAGATCAGCTCGTACATCTTGGCCCTCTAAGAATAAGATGATAAGAATAATCTAATATAAAATCAAGTTAATGATTGCTATGCTAAATGATATAAATTTGTTTTACATGATACAAGGTGATTAATAATGTTAAGATACTATGATAACTAATGCTAAAGTGCTATAATAAAGTATTGTCGGTTTCTTAAGCTAATCACTCGCGTGACTCTACACTTGGGACGTGAAATGACACCGAACGAGACACAATAGGCGTCATGGGGGATGTCCCTTTATCAACACTGACACAGCTCACTGACTTACGCAACAAGTTGAACTCATTGGGTACTGTAACGCTCACTAAGTCACTGACACTGCTGCCCACTGCGCTGCGAGGAGGCGGGAGCGGCGCGGCTGCGCCTGCTGCTGCGGGCGGCGAACGCGACCGCCTGCTTCGTCTGATCTTCAAATAAGCGAATGTGCTCGCCACAAATATGAGTATGGCTACGATGATATACGTTGTCGTGTAATGATGTACATCGTGAATGCTGAAGTCTGAGTAAGATTGTCCTTTCAGGTCTTCAATTTGATCTTTCAACTGCTTCCACATATATGTTTGATTTTCTGGTATGATCAGATCGGCTTCAGTGATTGTAGTGTTGATGATATTATTTAAGATAGATAACTCTGGGACTTTGATATCGCTTTGAACCGCCATGTGATTCATGTAATTGTTGTGTGTATAGATTGATAGTTCATTGTCCTTTAGAATGCAACCTTGCTCTAGGGTCACAAGGCCGTTGCCTGATAACGATGAAATTGATACACCAGCTGTGCAGAAAATGCGGACACTGCATTCTTGGCAACACGAGAAGAGCCAATCGTTCCGTGCATGCAGTTTTATCCACCTGTTCGTACAACTTAATTGTTCGTGTTTACATGGTGTTGTTTTTATGTAACCATTGCTTATGTTTAAGTGACAAATTGATTGTTTGATCTTCATGTCGTAGATAGGCGAGTCTAACGAGCATAATATTTTATCTTCTGTAGCGTGAAGACATAGACGTAGATCTTCGTCTGATAAGAACATAGCTGTATCCTTTCTGAGGTTGAAAGCTATGTATGGATGACTAGGAACTATATAGTATGTTTGCTGATTTCTACTTTGAGGAATAGATATAACTCTGTCGAGCTCATAAACTTCTTTGCTTACTAGAGGAATCTTAATTTCTATGATAAGATAACTGCTAAATAACCTTGATGATACCTTTAAAATTTTATAAATATCGGCAAAGTTTGATTGTTCAACGGGCAATGTAAGATCACCCTGTAGTTGACTTGATATAGTTAGCATTTGATATTGTAATTGCTCGGGTGATAGTAAATGAGTATCTATGCGTCCATGTCGAATATTAGTGATAGTATTAATTAAAGTTTCTTGTATTCGTCTAAGATTTGAGATAATTATGTTAGCTACTAAAGCAGATGACGTCACATAGATATCATTTTCTACCACTTGACGGACGTGATTGATCGCAACTGATAGATTACGAAGATGCTCCTTTACAAATTGAAATTGAGTGTTCATGATTTTTTCATTTCGCTGAATGATGTTATACTCGGCTTCTAGTATAATAGTTTGATTTCGTATTAATGTTTGCATATGATTTTCGTTATGGACAATTTTCTCTATATCTTTAGTGTACTGCTCCGCGAATCTCTCATCTAACACTCCGAATAACGCGTTGGCAATGTAACCGATCCCATTCACCAAGCCACGTTTCTGTCTGTTTAGGTTCTGATTTTGTAGAATCTTATTATAGTGCTGAATTTCGCTTAGCTCGTGCTCTATTTGATTGGAAAGTGTTTGATATTGTTGTGGTAAACCCTTGCATGATACTTTTAAATGACTTACGTAGGATTCAATATCCGTAAGCCCTTGATAGTAAGTTGATAAATTATAATAAACGACAAGCTTCCATTCGTCGCGTATGTGTTGTAAGTTTGATATTTTATCAAAGTACAAGCCCCTATTATCTGTTATTTGAGTTACGTTATAGGGTTGCTGGACCTGCTGTACAGTTGGGGAAAATACCATAGTAAAGAACAATAATGCTGCTAGTAGGTAGCTCTTGATACCTTTACTACGAACCTTTCTAGTCCGGTCTTGATTTATGTGCTGCTGATCATCATGCTGATTCTGTTCCGATGTCATCTCGTGAACAGGTAGTACGACTAATTTGGTGATTGGACGTTTTATGATGTTATTTTGTGTTTTAATGGAAACCACTCGGACGAAACCATCCTTACCAGGGAAAACTTCGTGTACTCGACCCATGACCCATTTTCCAGGAGGTAGGTTATCGTCCTTGATCAAAACAATGTCATTGATTTCAATGTTTTTGCTTGGAGTTCTCCATTTTGATCGAGCTTGCAGCTGCTGTAGATAGTCTGTAGACCACCTTCTCCAAAAATGTTTCAACATGCTTTGTACAAGTTGCCATCTTATAGGTAGGTTTAAGCTGTCGTCACCTTGAGGTCGTGATAATAATGATCCACCTACGAGAAAATGACCTGGCGTCAGGTAATCATCCTCAGGGTTTTCGGTCAGAGGGAATAGAGGCCGTGAATTGAGGCAGGCCTCAATTTGTTGGATTAATGTAGTAAACTCTTCGTACGTGAGCCGCTGCTCTCCAAGAGTTCGTTTCAGGTGGTGCTTGAAACTTTTGACTGATGATTCCCACAGACCCCCTGCGGTAGGCCACGCTGGTGAGTTAAATAACCACTTTATATCCCATTCGGCTATGCTATTGAAGAACTCATGATTTATACTTGCTGTTATCTCTTTGTATTCTTTTTTCAGTAATCGGTTGGCACCTACAAAATTAGTACCATTGTCGCTGTACATGTGAGTAGGAGTACCTCGACGTGCACAAAAGCGACGAAATGCTGCTAAGAAAGCTGGCGTGCTCAGGTCAGAGACCAGCTCAAGGTGCACGGCCTTCGGAGATAGGCATACAAAAACTGCTATGTATCCCTTATGACACCTTACCCCTCTGCCCTTACTTGATTTAAGATCGACGTCGCCTGTAAAGTCGACGCCAGTGTGGGTAAACGGGAGCGATGGAGTTACCCGAGGACAAGGTAAGTCTGCCATGATTTGCTGTCTCTTTTCAGTGCTATAGCGTCGGCATTTAACGCACATTCTGATTTGTCGTTTTACTGTATTCATGCCACTAAGAATCCAGTATTTTTCTCTTAAGTACGATAGTGTTAGTCTCGGACCACCATGAAGCGTGGCGATGTGTCCTTGACTGATTATGAGATCGGTCGATCGGCTATGATTTGATAGAATGATCGGGTGTTTAGCGGAGCTACTTAGATTTGAATTATTTAGCCTACCACCGACTCTCATTATTCCATGCTCATCTAAATACGGACAAAAGCTTGCTATTTTGCTATTAGGTCGAACTTGACCTTTGCTTTTTAAGTCAAAAAGATCGTCTTCAAACTCATGAGCTTGGGTGTACTTGATAACAATGTTGTAAGCATTGTTGATTTCAGCTGATGATAAATGCTGACTATGCTGTGACGTTTTGTGTCGAAGCCGCGCCACGAAACGTGATACCCATGCTATTGTTTTCACAACTCGAGTGATTGAATTATTATTTTGCAATAACTCGGCTATTAATGTGGGGAACTTGTCTTGATATAAAGTAGTGTTTACACTTACTTGCTTGGCCTCTATATTAGGGCTTTGATATGTTTTGTCACCAATATTTTTTGGGTCAAATGTAAGAAGCCACTTGGGCCCTTCCCACCACAAAGTATGCTCTAATAAACTTTTCACCGTGGAACCTCTGGTTGCTGCGTCAGCTGGATTCTCCTCTGAACGCACATGATTCCACTGTGTTGCTGGAATTACATCTCTGATTTGCTGAACCCTATTTGCTACAAATTGCTTCCAGCGCGTGATATCTCCATGGATCCAGCCTAAGGTCACCATAGAGTCTGTCCACGCGTGGATACTAATATACTCTTGAGGTAGTGATTGTACAACCTTTTTTATGAGTTGTGACAAAAGCTGTGCACCGCACAATTCAAGTCTTGGCAGTGTCACTTGCTTGTTTAATGGAGCCAACCTAGTTTTTGCAATCACTAAGGTGGATGTGCACTCCCCTTTATCATTGTTTGTAACAATGTAAACGGAACACGCGTACGCCTTTTCAGACGCATCGCTAAATCCGTGTATTTGAAATGCTATTTGTGTGCTACCCAAATGTCTAGGTATGGAGAAATTTTCGATATTTTGAAGGTCGTCCCTGAGTTGAAGCCATTCGTCTTGTAATTGCTTTGATAATTTATCGTCCCATGCCATACCGGACGTCCATGCTTTTTGAAAAAGTAATTTTGCGTTGATCGTGAGAGGAGAGAGCCAACCTAATGGATCGAATATTTTAGAAATGTTTGATAAAAGTTGTCTTTTTGTGTGGCTACTCTCTGTATGCTCAATTGTGCTTTGAAATGAGAAATTATCAGTTGATGGATGCCATCTGAGCCCGAGGGTCTTACGGGACTCTGAGCACTTGAAATGAAACGGAGTATCGACTTGTTGAGATGGAAGGTTACAGACCAATTCCTGATGATTGGCTGACCACTTCCGCAAGTTCATCCCTGCTCCCTGTAACATTTGAATTAACTGACCTTGCAATTCCTTAGTTTGCTCAATGCTTTGATGTCCACTTAGAAGGTCATCGGTGAAAAATGAGCTTTCTAGTGCTGCTGCTGCTAAAGGATACTTTGAAGCGTCGTCTTTAGCAAGTTGTCTCAAAGTTCTGATTGCTAAAAATGGGGCTGCTTTCGTCCCATACGTTACCGTAGTAAAATGATATTCACGGAGTGCCTCAGTTGGTGAGTCACGCCATATGATTGATTGCAACGAGTGATCCGACTCCCTGACAAGTATTTGACGGAACATCTTTTCGATGTCCGCGGTGATAACGTACCTATGCTGTCTCCATCTTAAGATGAGATCTTGTAAATCGACTTGCAGGTTGGGACCGCATTCCATTAAGTCGTTCAGACTATGGCCTGTGGTCGTTTTTGATGATACATTAAATACTACGCGTAACTTCGTAGTGCTAGAATCTAACTTGAGCACGCCGTGATGTGGTAGGAAGCAGTTAGGTTCACTTACGCTGCTTGCCTCACGCATGTGGTCAAGTTCTTGATATTCATGAATAAATTGCTTGTAACTGCTTGAAAACGTGTTATTTTTGGCCATTTTGCGCTCTAATTGCTTAAATTGTGCTATCGCCTTTGGCTTTGATGTACCTAAGTTTTCCTCAAAACCTTGCTTCATAGGAAGTGCTACTACATAACGACCGTTGTCTAGCCGGCTTGTAGTAGCCTGATAAAAGTCCTCACAATACTGTTCCTCTCTGGTCAAAGTGCTAGCGTTTTCATGGATGTCTTCTAATTCCCAGTACTTTGATATTTGTTGTATGTCGTTAATTACAACATGGCAATTAAAAGTTTTTACATTTCCAGAGAGAATCCAGCCTAGTTTGGTCTGCTGTGCTATTGGCGCCTGAGCGGGGCCTTTAATTAATCCACTCATAATGATATCTGAATAGATGCTCGCGTCTAAGAGAATGTCTATCGGCTTAGACACATTATAGTCAGGATCCGCTAAATCAATATGCTCTAAGTGCGGCCATGACTGCTTGCTAAACGAACTATTAGGTAAGTTGCTAATGACACGTGATATCACTAGTGCTTGTGTTGTAAAACTGTAATCATTATATATTGATTGGCATTCAATTGATACGACTCCCTTACTAGCTTTAGAACCATTCCCTATGCCGGAAACGGAAGCGTGATAACGTTGCCGCTGAAGTCCTAACATTTGTGCGGCGTTTTCTGATATTAGAGCTATCTGCGAGCCCTGATCTAGCAATGCTCTTAAAGTAATAAAGGTGCCATCGGATGCCTTTACCCTCAATGCCAAGGTTGTTAATAAAACTTCCTCGTTGTCGGAAGCCACGTAATTTACGCTATGCTGTTGTTTGTCGCTATTTTTTGCTGATGGCGATGCAGGTGTTGAATTTGAGTTAGTTGATTTTGTCGCTGTGTGTGTGGTTTGCACAAAGGCATCGTGTAATATGGTATTATGGAAATCAGCACAATTTTTACAGCGTTTCTCGGAATAGAATTTGCCGGCATGCTTGTAAAGGCAGTTACGGCAAATATTATGTTTCACAACTGTCTTTAATTTCATATCTGCTGACATGCTGATAAAATTGTGACAGCGATATAATTCGTGATCGTGGGAACATAATGGACATTTTGTAGAATAGGTAGAAGCTGCTTTATAAAATCTAGAGAAAGGTTTTTCTTGACCTTGCTTGTAAATTGATGGTTTTGGATGATTTTGAGCTGATGAATTATTTTTGGGGGGTGTATAATCCTTTTCCCTTTTATGTATAGGTTCAAGGGCAATGAATTTAGCTTCCAAAAAATCCATAAACTCATCTAATGACGGTAAATCTCTAGGAGATTTACGCGCCTCTTTGTAGTCGCTGTAGGTATCCATGTCTAGTTTTTTGGCCAAAAGGTGAACTAGCAATGGATCCCAGGTGCTAGTGTCCACTCCTAGATTATGAATTGCGTGGATACATTCCGTGCTAGTGTCGTATAATCTTTTTAATTCAAAAGATGATTGCTTATTGATATTAGGCTGATTAAGAAATATTTCGACTTGCTTAGTAAATAATAATTGCGGGTTATTATACCGGTGGACTAATATGTCCCATGCTGTGTCGTAATTATCTGCTGAAATAGTGAGATGCTGTATGAGACGCTCGGCCTCCCCCCTGACCCTACCCTTAAGGTGTTGCATTTTTTGACACTTTGATAAATGGTGGCTATGATGAATAGTTTCGACAAAAAGATCATAAAAGGTTGGCCACTGCGTGTACTTTCCCGTAAAGATAGGTATTTCTAACATAGGTGTAGCTTGATGAATGTGAACAGATGAGGATAATTTCTGATTCAAAATTCGTTTTATGTGTTTAAAAGATGACTCATGAGTACTCAATTCAGTTTCGTAAGAAACATCAGTACCTTTCAGTATGTGATCAATCTGTAAATGCATGCTATCTATGATATTCCATCGCGCTTGTAAATTTCGTAGTTCATCCTCAATCTCCCACTTTTCACTGATAGTGCTCGTATTAATACTATGTATAAGCCTATTTAAAGCTCGAAAATTAGTTCTTTGCTGACTTAAAAGTTCGAGGACTTTTCCGTCATGCTGTATTGCTTTCTCTTCCTTTCCTTGAGAAAAAGAGCGTGCTATGTCTTCTGCTTTGTACGAAGTTAGAACGCCGCGCAATGCTTTATAAAAGTCTAATGCTTGTTGATATATATTTTCTGCGAAATATTGCTGAGATTTATCTTCAACGATTTCAAGCTGTGTGTTATTGCTATCAAACTCTCCCCAGAGATTATCTATTGTTTCTAGGCGTAGTTTTATGTAGTCGACAGTTTTTCTATGAGATGGATCCTTTCTAAAGTTAGTTTGGATCTGCTGTAACTTGTCTAAGATTTCCTTTTGACGTGATATGAGCGCCTCCATCTTGTATATAGAGGACTGGACACAAGTGAAAAAGGAACAATCTTACTTGGATGATGCTGATACGTGCAGAATTGACTCCCACACCGGCTGTTCGCCTGCTGATGCTGACTGACGGTGTACCTTCCGACAGTGTTGGTGCTGCGTTGCTTGCGTCGCAACAATGTTGATGGTGGTGACTGGCTCGAGCCGTTTGTAGGCCCAAGATAGTGATGAAGAGTAAACTGCTGTATTCACTCAAACTTCACTCTCGAAGTGTTGAACTGATGATACTATGGATGCTTGTTCATAGTTGTCACGAGGTGTCCAACGGCACAACGATCACACGCGAAATATTGCTGAACCACCGCGTTTTTGATTACCGTCGGGTCCCGCAACCGGGTTGCTCGAAGGACCAAAGAAATGTAGGGGATGCTATGCTAAGACCCTAACATTTACTACTGCTTGCTATGCTAAGGGATGGGTTTACTCCGGAGAGTGCTAAATAAAACCGACCCGTATGAATGTTTGTAAGACACTGATTTATTGCTATGAAGTTGTAAAGTCTGAAGTAAAATGCTACGTATACAAAAATGCTGCGATCGGGCCGCGACACATGTGTGTGTGCATATTACATTGAAATGTGCGAGATCAGCTCGTACAAGTATGAAGTTGTGTTATTGTAATGCACGCTTTCATCAATTGTGTAGTTTTAGAGCTGATTGCTTTCATTTCTACGAGTATAAGCGTGGAAAATAATGGATGTCGGAAGCAAGGCTTGAAACCTGTTCAAGATTTACCGGTATTATAACGGTTAAACCGGTTTTATCGTAAAATTCCGTTCCGGAGCGGAACCAAATAAGAGCGATACTGTGAACCTCAATAAACCGGTTAATTCGTAGCCGCTCGCGACGATCGCAATGCGACTTGTTTTTAGACCGAATATTCTTCAAAAGATGTTAAACTAATTATTAGATTCAGAAACAAACGTTAGATGCGCTCACCGCTTGCAGATCTTAACGAAGTCACGGTAATGTTATCTAAACAGTATTCCAACTCCATACAAACGGACGAAACGCGAGCTATACCTACGCGCCTCGACTTCGGCATGCGTTCGGCATGCAGACAGTCGCGACTGTGCCACAATGACGAACGGACGGTGCGTTGTTTTTTTAACAATAGTCGCGCGATGTCTTTCTCGAAAAATAAGTTTTAGTACATTTTATTAAGACGAATAGGATATATTGTGCTGATTTGATTTTGAATAAAGCTTTATATGAGAATGCGGATTTTTTATACTTTAAAATTTAATAATTGAGCATTCCATACGTCTAAGTCGTTGCGCAATTATTTTTCGGTAGCAAATTTATAAGATCGATTTGTCATTTAAACATAAAAATGTTTTTAATTAAATCTAACAAGCAAAACACAACACCCATTTTTATTGAATACTTCCTATTTAATCCACAAAATATATTATTTGTTTATATAAAAAAGTATATTTACGATCACAAAACTAAATGTAAACACTAAAGTAGGCAATTGTAAAATGCTGGAGGCGGGCAGGCAGCCCTATCGCACGTTTGGGTACCGCGCGGCTGTAGGTATTTATTTTAAAGAGTCGGCCGAGTTACAATACTGTAGATAACATTACCGTGACGAAGTTCAGAGTGGTTGTCCTGCCTGAACGAAAAGTTGAACTGGTTAATGCAAAATACCCAATTTTACCAAACCGGTTTATAAACCGGTTTAAAGGAGCATAACCTTTTTCAAAAAGTTCCACCAGTATTTTCGTCAAACCGGTTCATAAAAAATACCGGTTTCCAAGCCCTGGTCGGAAGATAGGTATAATTTGTAATCTGTTTCATTGAGTTTGTTTGATTGATTTCGTTTGGCTGCACAAGAAGTAAATTATATTTAACGACTTCAAAAAAGGAGGTAATCGATTCAATGTGTATGTGATATTGAGTACGTTGATCTAAAAAAAATCTTCCAAATACGTGTGCAAAACTGCATGTTTTTATATCCACTGATCTCCCGAAAACAAGTAGTCATAGCGAGATGATATACACGTGTACGACTTAGTATACATCCGTTCAAGATGCTATTGAATCCACATTGAAAATATTAAAAGATACGTCGTAAGCAACCTACATTATTTTTTCTCGAAAAAAAAACACCTGACATATTTTAAAATAGTACCTGCTTCCAATATTTTCAAAAAGTATATTTTCTAGACTCGATGCTGGAATAGTTCCGTTTCTAGAATGTAAACGTTCAAAAACACGGGTTGGAAGAAAAAGAAAACCGTCGATAGTGATTATTTCCCAGCAAATCGTTGTCGGCCGGCAGCCGCGTTTATTGGGGTCGGAAACGTTCAGACCCTCGCTCCACGGCCTATTTTTAAAATCTTTTTTGTAAAGCCTCACCCACAGTTAAAGCTATTTAATGGTTTGTACAAAGATTGCTTGGTAGCATACTACAGAATGCATGCGAACGTTTTTTACTGTTTCGGCGGGTGGATTTATCATGCACCGTAAAATCGGATACCTCTACTGGTTTACAAGGACTGGGCTTTTACCAGTAAAGCAGCAACAGCAGCACCATATAAAGATGGAAACATAAAAATCATATTCCGTCATAATAGATGTCTTGTACTTCTTTACGCAATTAAGAAAAATCCTTACTTCGAAACTCGTGTGCTGTCTATTTAAAAAAATAGAGTTTATTTAAGAACTTTCAACTTCACGACTAACCAAAGTACCTGACTATCAAAGATGGCTATTTTAGAACATTCTGAATGGTAGGGCTATTCAGAAAGTATTCAAAGGTATAGTAACCCAACATATTGTTCATCATGATCATCATTATCAGCCAAAGAACGTCCACTGCTGAACTTAGGCCTCCCCCATGGTATTCCACAGCGACCTCATGTGATATGAGGTCTGCATCCGGTTTGGCTCTACGATCTTTAAAAGGTCGTCTGTCCATTTTGCCAGTGGACGCCACACCAAGTCTCCAATCTTAAACTTTTCTACCCCAATGGCCATCAGTTCTAAGTGATCAACATATTGTTAATTTTAGTATATATGTTTACTGTTATACACATATTTTCTAGCATCGAAGCTCTTCTTGATATGTGCCACTGCCTAATAGCACAAACATCACGAAGAAAACTTTATAGCAGTATCAATAAAGTCGAAATCTCGTAACACTTCTTGATATAAAAAAGAGTAAAATGTTTAACTTGGAATATAACTTTTTCAAACGATTGGTAGTGGTCGTAGTTTTTCTGTCTCTGCTAGTATCTGTTCTTGCTTTATGAAGTTGCTTCAGTAGGTCAGTCGCATCTTGGAATTATTTCACGCTCTTAATTTGCTTATGAATTGGTGTCAGACGCAACAGAGTTACCCAAGAGAGCCATCGATCTATTTTATACTAGCTTCTTAGACCCCTTACACAGTCACGCGTTATAATCGATGCAGTCGCCAAAATTCAGTACATAATTTAAGAACTTCTAGCTTCTGCATCGCGACTGTATCGATACTAACGCGCGTTAGCATCGCGACTGTATCGCTGCTAAAAGTCGCAGTGTGTAAAAAGTCTAAAAGCGTTTTTACACTAAGGCGTTTTAGCAGCGCGACAGTTGCGCGGCAGTCGCGCTGCTGTCAATTTCATACATCAAATGCCAGCAGTAAGCCCTTCACATCAGAGAGACGCGCTGCTGTCGCTCTAATGTAAAAGCGCACTAAGGCCCACTTGCGCATGATGATTTAACCTAGGATTACGCTAATCCTGGATTAAATCATCATTCTGTCTTGGTCAGTTTATTTGACGTTGACAGAGATTTTATCCAGGATTAGCGTAACGCTGGGTTAAATCATCGTGTGTAAGTCCACTTAAGAGTCTTAGATAAGTGACAATATCAAAACGTCAACGTAGATCAACAAGAAGAACATGTTTGGAATTGACAAAGGCCTGCGTGAAAGCACGTGGTCAATTGTATTTTTTTTACGATGAAGAAACGAATACAATTCAAAGCGAAAGGTCCTGTAATTATATGTGTTAAATAGCGAATCCCCGTGACTTCGACCGCGCGTTTTAAATTTGGTTCCTCCCACCCCGTTGCAGCGTGATGTTTTATAGTCTACAGCCTTCTTCGATAAATAGGCTATGCTATACAAAAATATTTTTTCAAATCGATCCAGTACTTCCTGAGATAAGCACGTTTAAACAAACAAACTTACACTCTTACATAAGTTTCCTAACCTACTCACGTCATTAATTAAAAAAAAAACAATTCCGAAAACACTTAAATATACAAGCAAATACACAACCCTTCTTTCAGTAGGGTAAACATATTGGTGTAGGTAGGGGAAAGTGCTATTTCGGTCACTCCCCTCGCCAGCAGAGCGTGAAGGTATGGTGACATGCGTCAACGGGTTGACATTGTCCTTGGAAGTAGGCTTCGGCTAAGGATTGGTAATAGATTATAACGGAATATCCAATATAATAAAATGGTATCAGGTGGAACTTTGCGGACATCCATTATTAAACGCTTCAACACCCGAGCGGTCGCATGAAACCGCATAACAATAGAATTTCTATTGTGTGTCATTCAGATATGCTTGAGGGTGAATTTTATCAAATTATTTTGCTTTTTATGGTACTGATAATTGCATTAGTTGTGCCGCATGCGTATTTAGGGAGGGCGGTGCATCCTACATTTACCTGAACTTATACTTAACGCGTTGACGCGGACGGTTCGTGTTAGTTTCCTGCGTTTGGCCCGGTCAGCCAAGAGGTTGCTGGTTCAAGTCCCGACCGTGTGCAAATTTTTGGTTTCTTATTTCATCTTTATGAATATTAAATGTGACACTGTGAGTGTTTAAAACATTCTAAACCATTAGATAGTGAAGCTTCATCAATTTCCAAGTTGAATTTATTCTGTAAAGAATAACTGCTTGGGCCCACTGTTTCATAAACAGACGGCTAGATGGCGCTAAACGTCACACAATGACGTATGTATAAGAGACCACAAATTTCGCAGGGTCGGACTGACAGCACGGTAGCTCAATTAGTAAGAGCGTTTGTCCCGGTCAGCCAAGAGGTTGCTGGTTAAGGTCCCGCCCGTGCGCAGGTTTTTGGTTTCTTATTTCATTTTTATGAACATTTATATCTTTTTTGAACTAAGAAGAAGGAAAATATCTCTTTGACGGATCAGCGTCATGATACACTGTAAACAAATTTGAAATTGTGTCCTCAATAATTTCTCTTTATAACTAACTTTCTGCTGGTACAAGGCAAATTAACCTTTCAACAGTGAGCGTTAAACGATCACAAATTAGCACATTAAGCATAAGTACACGTAACGGAATAGGCTGGAAATGTGCTTTGCTGTAATAAGCCGTGATTTAGAGCCCAAACACGAGCATTGAATGCGATTGGGGAGGTCATAAAAAGGTTTATGCGATTTTTAAACGTTATGTGACGCAGTTGGCAATTGGCATTTTATTGTTGAGTAAGCCTGAATGTGACGGTTATTGTTTTGGACTTTATGATTTTTTTTAGGAATATCTAAGCATGATACGAGTATTTGGTGGAAAACTCAACATAAATTTGGTTACTTGCAAGGTTAAGGAACTATTTAATTAACTATTCTTCACAGGTTAAAAACCGCCTTCGAAAAACTGATTAAAAAGCTTTAAATAAAACATTTATCATCTACTAGCAAACCCGGCGAACTCCGTTTCGCCACCAGATGGCTTCGTTTTATGTAACATTTCGTTTGGTAATTAAAAGAAGAAGATTTTTTTCTGTTTTGTTTTATATTTGAATTTTCTTTGCTATTTTTATTTGCTCACGGAGCCCGAGACCTTTCCAACGAATGCAAAATCGTGGAAATCGGTTCGTGCGTTCTGGAGTTATAGCGTCAGGAAGGAAAACCCGACTTATTTTAATATAGTAGATTTCGAAGAAACACATTCTTTTGAAGACGGTGCATGATGTCAAACTTACGTATACCTTCCTACACATATAGACCTACACACATCATGCACCGACTCCATAACAATTTGTTTTTCATAAATAGCTGCATTATTCAGAGCTTTTTCTTCAGTTTTTGAATAGCGGTATATTTTTATATTTTTGTTTAATATATTATTTCATGATTTAAGTTATGACTCATATCTCAAAAACTACACTACTTCAAGTTTTATCAAAATCGGTCTAGATTTTGATGAAACTTACGCTGTACCCTAAGTACATTTTTAATTTTTAATTTTTTTAATTTAAGATTTTTGTAACTGTATTCTCGCAAATAAAGACTTACTTACTTACTTAGAAATATACATCAAATAATCACCCCACCCTGACCTCTCGTTTTCGAGATATCCGTGGATAATTAAGTAATACATATATACTTAATTCATGTAACTACATGTGTTTGGAAGCTTTACAAGATCAACGTACTGAAATATAAAATTGCAACGATATCACAACATACACATTGAATTTATTACCTACCTACCTTTTTTGAAGTCGGTAAAAGTGGAGACTACTAATCGGTGTGCAAGCCATTTAACCGCAGAATCAATGATTGAACTAAAAAAGTAAGTAAACCCTTATCTACAGTGTAACAAATACTGAAGTAAAAACCGCATCAAAATAGGTCCAACCGAACGCGACTTGTCCGCGGACAAACATGCAGGTCAAAAGGATAACCTCATTTTTGAAGTCGGTTAAAAAATAACTTAGATTTGTAGTTTCAACTATTTTATGGTACCAATTACTTAATATAAATTCAGCCAAGCTCTGAAATTCAGAGTGATTTCCAACTTCGATCGGCTTCGCTTGGGAACTCGAGTTTGCAGCAGTTTTCCTAGTTGATGTTTATTCGTTAACCAAGTGCTTTCTCTCCCATTGGAGTTTTAAAAGATATTTAGAGATCCCTTTCAAATTTCATGGCGTCTCGTTAATACGGCATTGAAATCGAGAAAAAAACCTGCAGTTTCATAAATTTTAATCGCGCGCCAATTGAACTTTTGGATGGAAAATTGTTTTTTATTCTTAACTAACGGTCCCCGCGACTTCGTCCGCGCGTTTTGAGTTTGCTCCCTCCCCTCCCGTCGCAGCGTGATGTTTTATATCCTAAAGCCTTTCTCAATAAATAAGCTATCTAATACAGAAATATTTTTTCAAATCAGTTCAGCAGTTCCTGATATAAGCGCGTTCAAACCAACAAACTCTTCAGCTTTATAATATAACTAGCGGTCCCCCGCGACTTCGTCCGCGCGTTTTGAGTTTGCTCCCTCCTGTCCCGTCGCAGCGTCATGTTTTATATCCTTAAGCCTTTCTCGATAAATAAGCTATCCAACACAGAAATATTTTTTCAAATCGGTCCAGCAGTTCCTGAGATAAGCGCGTTCAAACAAACAAACTCTTCAGCTTTATAAATATTAACGCAAGCGCACGTTGTACTTAAGCTGCGAACATTATTTTGGTGCGGAGTTATGTTAAAACTGTGATAGCTCCTAAGATATTTATTGAAATCAAATGATATAAAGGGCAACTTGGTTCTAAATGAAATGCTCGTGATGATGAATGTATTTATTTTGATAAAAATAAATACCTGTGTGTATAATACACCTCTAAAAATAATGCATTATTTTTTTACAAATTTATTAACATATAAAAGGTTGTAGTAAGTCAACCATAAAAGATAGACATATGCTGTCGCGGACTTTATTATAGAACTCTTAATGCTGAACAATCCTGTCATACATGATTTTTGTGTAACTTAAGCGGTTTCCGCAGCGTATGCAGCGGAAGCTCTCAAAAGGAATATCTTTCTCCCGTTTTCGCAACATTTTTCATTTCTGCTGTGGTCTTATGAGTCGTATCTTTATGTTATATAGCCTAAAGCCTTCCTCGATAAATGGACTATCCAACGTAAAAATAATTTTTCAAATCGGGCCAGTAGTTTTTGAGATTAGCGCGTTCAAACAAACAAACAAACAAACAAACAAACAAACAAACAAACTCTTCAGCTTTATAATATTAGTATAGATTAGCGCAAGCGCACGTTGTACTTTAGCTGCGAACATTTGGTGACACGAATTATTTTGGTGCGGAGTTATGTTAAAACTGTGATAGCTCCTAAGATATTTATTGGAATCAAATGATATAAAGGGCAACTTTGTTCTAAATGAAATGCTCGTGATGATGAATGTATTTATTTTGATAAGAATAAATACCTGTGTGTATAATACACCTCTAAAAATGATGCATTATTTTTTTACAAATTTATCGACATAAAAAAGGTTGTAGTAAGTCAACCATAAAAGATAGACTTATGCTGTTGCGGACTTTATTATAGAACTTTTAATGCTGAACAATCTTGTCATACATGATTTTTGTGTAATTTAAGCGGTTTCCGCAGCGTACGCAGCGGAAGCTCTAAAAAGGAATATCTTTCTCCCGTTTTCGCAACATTTTTCATTGCTGCTGTGGTCTTTTTAGTCGTATCTTTATGTTATATAGCTTAAAGCCTTCCTCGATAAATGAACTATCCAACATAAAAATAATTTTTCAAATCGGCCCAGTAGTTTCTGAGATTAGCGCGTTCAAACAAACAAACAAACAAACAAACAAACAAACAAATAAACAAACTCTTCAGCTTTATAATATTAGTATAGATTTCCCTATTGCCCCCTAAGTAAAAGTTTCCTATGCAACTGCAACATTGATCTTGGCATAAAATCCCCTTTGACCTACGAATGAATTAGAAACCAGTTGAAAATATCGCACATTTTAAACCTTTAAACAAAGTAATAAAAAGTTGACCGCCTTTAAAAATCTGACTAAAAAACTTCATTGTGTATGTGTTTTGTATTTTAAGATTTTTAGTCATTATTTGGGTAATAATATGATGATATGATCATATCTCAAAAACTACTGGACCGATTTTGATGAAACTTTCACCGTACCCTAAGTTGACCTATACCTAATTGAACTAAAAAAATCTACTTTAACTAAATCTACTATATTAAAATAAACTAATCTAGCTATAACTTGTCGTTATCAAGAAATCTTGAGACAAACACACGGAAATACAAATACACAAACATAAATACACGTACGAAATTTTACACACGTGTTAGGAAGCCATTAAAGATCAACGCACTAAAATTTCATCTTATTCACACATACAGGTCGAATTAATTACATACCTCCTTTTTTTGAAGTCACCGATTTCGGTACCAACCTAAATCTAACTCAAAACAAAGTAATAAGTACGGACAACAGCGTGTGGTCAAACACTGTGTTATCTTACTCAGTTGTATTATGGGCTAGTTTGCAACAAAAGTGGGTATCCTGATGTTCTGGCTACTGTACCTACAGAACCCGATCGATTCCCTTAAAATAAACGGAGCTAATCAGCCCTTTGATTACTCAGGTCGGGCTGCTCAAACAGTTTTGCGAACGTAAATAGTCGCACCAAGAGAACCGCGGTTCGAGTAAATGGTTTTCATAAAAGTTATCGGTTTCCATTTCCTGGAATATCTGAGTGCAGACTACGTGCCTGCTCGTTTCGCTTTTTAAATATAAAAAACCGGCTAAGTGCGAGTCGGACTCGCTCACTAAGGGTTCCGTGCCAACTTTAACTAAATAAGGGAATTTACTGTGGACAGCAAACATAACTTTGTTTTTCATAAAGTTATGTTTGCGGTTGTTGAAAATGTGCTATATCTCAAAAACTTCTCGTTCGATCCGGTCCTAACCAATTTTCGTTGGAAGTATTTGGTAAGATCTACATTACATATCTTTTTCAAAATTAACACTCATATATTTATCGGTTTTAGTTTCATGTATTGGAGCCCCCCCTAAAATTTCATTATATTATTTTTGTATGAGAATCGTAAAGCGGTTAACAGTATACATCTTCCTACCAAATTTCAACAGTGTGATGCTTATACTTACAGAATAAAGTAGCTGTGACATACGGACGGACAGACAGACAGACAGACAGACTTGACAAAACTATAAGGGTTCCGTTTTTTGCCATTCGGCTACGGAACCCTAAAAATGATAATGATGAACTGTTGCACCAGATTATGTAGGTAGATCATCATTATCGTCATTATCAGTCAAAGGACGTCCATGATATGTAGGATACTTGCATCTTGCATACTATTACTACCCGAAATCTACACTAATATTATAAACCTAAAGAATTTGTTTGAAAGCTTTAATCTCAGGAATTACATGACCGATTTGAAAAAATATTTTTGTGTTGGATAGCTTATTTATTGAGGGAGGCTTAAGGCTATAGTACATCACACTACGACGGGAGGGGAGGGAGCAAACTTGAAACGCGCGGACGAAGCCGCGGGAGACCGCTAGTTTTATTTATATTGCGTCATTTTAAATGTTTTGTTCCTACTTGTGCAATAAAGTATTGTTACGATGATTCCCGATCCTATAGTCTGCCCCACATATTTAATTAGTTCTGTAATAGTATACTTCAGCACTAAATCACATGCTCACTGTGTGTGACGTATAAAACCCCACTGAATTCACTTAATTACAAATCCTCTTCATCATAAATGTTCAATACATCATAAATTATACACATACAGGGTGTTGTTTTGGTCAGCGACGAGCGACTCAGGGGTGGCTGTACAAACGATACTGATGCCAATTTTTTTTTTTTGAGATGGTAAAACCCATAATTTTTTTTATGCGATACAGCAATCGAGTTAAAACTACCAACACCAGGTAGTCTCTTCGTAGCTTACTAGCTACGGCGTAGTATTTCGTAGATAAGAGCTAGCTATGCGCTAGGGTGCGAGTTTTCTCATTGGATTTGTAATTTTTTTGAATGTTGTGAATAGGTTTTCTTGTGTAAAACTTGCTCAGAATTTAATGAAAAAAAATTTTTAGAATAAGCATAACTCATATTATCATCCCTGAGTTGGATGTCACTAACCAAAACAACATCCTGTATTTAGATTTAACATTAACGTTTATTACGGAAATGCCGGAAGTGTCCACCATGTTGAATGTAACTCGGCTATGATTCATGAATAACATGGATTAATCTTTAGATGATTTAATTATTATAGTTTAATTTATTTAATTGTAACCTATTAGATGTTTATGTCTGCCATATAACAAATGTTCATTTAGGCGCCAATATATTTATTTTAAATATTGTAACTATTTTAATAATAATCTTTACTAAATTCAGAACAATTAGCAGCTTAAGTAGCAGATTGTTTATCCCTAAAAATAAATATTTTACTAAATTTTTAGATATGGAAGCGGTTGTCGTCCCCACTGTTTTCTTCAGTTGTTCAGGGTTCTGATTTGTATAAAAGCGAATGCCAGAATATGACCTCTATTTGTACTTTCTCTCACTTTGTGCCCTATCTTTGTGCTATTTTGTTGGAATAAATGTATTGGAAGAGAACCTGAAGATTTATTACTTGATTATATTATTCAAGCACCCCACACGCGGTCATATCATATATTTGAAAAGTAACTCATATTGAATATTCGTAGCTTTACTACGGAAAACTAAATTGTTAATTTAAATTAAAATTCTACGAATTATACCTACGCTTTACATACAATGGAAGTTTTAATTTTGCTATCGGCAAGAGCAGTCGTTTTTGCAAACTGAAATCATACGGAATAGTGTTGTTAGCTCTTATAATGGCACGTCCCGAAAAAAATATCCGCATCAACTTATGTTTAATCATTTGTATACCTACATAATTTAAAAAAGCATTAAAGCTACTAACATCAAGGATCAGGCACTATGCAGGCAATTGAATTTCCATTAAATTGGACCCCATTGAATTCAATTACTTTCATTCAGTAATATTTTTTTAAATCACTTTTGTGTGGAATTATACTTATTTTTATTGGAAAATCGGACAGTAATGAATGAAATTCACATGCCATTTGACGCGAGTGATTCAAAAATAGGGGCAAAGGAGCCTTATTTTTGAATCACTTGCTTCAAAATGGCGTTTTCATTGATAATTTTCAGATTTTCGAATTACAACTATTTAAATTCCTTCCAGGAGTGATGACAATAAATATTACTTAATTTTGTGAGTATTCACTTTTATAATATTGCTTTGTTTTCGTTGATGTTTAGTTCGCTTTCGATTAAAAGGGGCCCAGCACGTTAACCAAGTTCCACAGAATAAATTGTACAAGTGAGAATCTATACCTAATAAACCTAGTGATTGTACCTCTATATTACATCGCAGTTCACCTTTCGATGAGGCAATTTGACGAGTTTTTATTGCACGTATGCACTAATATTTCAACCGAGGCATTCAAAATATTATAAGGCTTGTTTGGAAACGGTTGCTTTTTATTTTGCCGAAGCAAAAAACCTTTTTTTTTGTGCATGGTTAACAATCCTGTTTAAATATTGATTTAAACTTTCATGGTCATTAACATTAGAATAGATTGTAACGGGATTGCTACCATGTACCTTATTATTTTCGAGTTTCCGAATCCGATATTGTTACGCGTGACCATGACACTCGCAACAGTGCCGAAATATCGAAAACTCGAAAATAATAGGGTACATGACAGCAATCCCGTTACAATCTATTCTAATCCTGTTTATATTTGATAATACGCCAAATAATCTTTTTTGTACATTGTTTATACTTATTGAGTGTTCTTAGTTTATTCTAACCAAACCTTCTTACCTTCTTTTTATTTTGACTTTAGAAATCAACACAAATTTTAATATTTTTCTACACTGAAGCATCTATATTTTATGGTAGCATGTTAGACCGTAGCTTTAACCTCAGAAATTCCGAAACGTTATACCTACATTACACCTTTTGTCCGACTACGGTGCGTTGTTCTATGAGCAAAGTTTCTCCATCTAACTTTGCATGCGCAGCTCGGCGCCTGAATTAGCCGTGCGGCGTCTGCGAGTCTTTGTGAAGTATTGCCTACTATGTAACGTCAGGCGTTATTTATGAAGGTAAATGTGAAGGAAAATACTGTTTTGATGTTTTTTAGTATTAATTTGTTGATTATGGTTAAACACCAAGGTAGTATACATTTAAGCTAACAAAACAGAACCTTTTCGTGATCAGGTTAACATATTTTTTTATAGGCCACTAAGGGTGGGTCTCCTTAAACAGAGGGCAGATGTTTTGAGATATTTTGCAAATTATGTAATTTTGTTTTTTAATTGTATTAATGTGTATCCGAACGGACCCGAAACATGGTCTCTAACTATGGACCTTATAAGGAAGCTTAAAAAGCGAGCGATGGAGATGGAGTGATATTTCTCTACGAGATCGAATCAAAAAGGAGGAGACGCGTAGAAGAACTAAGTAAATGGACATAGCCTTGATTACCAGTAAGCTCAAGTGGTAATGAGTAGGTCTCATAGCGCGAAGAACTGATCGCCGTTGGGGCAGAAAAGTTCTAGATAGACCCGTCTACCGACAAGATGGATAGAGGACCTTGTATAGATCGCAGAAACAAATGGATGCAGACCGCTTGTGATCGGTCGGTGTGAAAAACCGTGGGGAAGGCTTATGCACAACAGTGGACTCCTTTGGCTGAAAATGATGAAATGCGCGCACAAGATGTGACGTAGAACCACCTTAAGTTATTATATAGCTAGCTAGCTTTAGAAGATGCATTTGTCTGGTCGTAGTATAGTTTTGTAGCTTTACTTATGTCGTTAAATCACCTCATACATGTGCTGTGATTGGCTGAATATGATCGTATGATCATATTCAGCCAATCACAGCTCTCTTTCCACCCAGTTAACCTTGAAGCCCAGTAGTGGGACTCTCTGGTTAATATTATTTGTATCCTAATTTAATTTACTACTTAAAGTTAAAGTGCGCCATTCTTTCCTATTATGTGCCAAATCTGACCAGTCGGACACTTCTAGCCCTTTCAGGTCTTTGGCGACTTCATCCTTCCAGCGATATCTTGGGCGCCCCACCGGCCGGCGCCCGGAAGGTTGACCAAGATAAGCTCTCTTTACGGCTCGATCCTCTCCCATCCTCTCCACATCCCAGCCAGCGAAGTCGGGAAGATTTTATTTCTCCGTATGGTCCTCCAGCATCTCGGGGGTTGTGCGGCGGGTTGACAGCCCTTGCACGGAAAAAGATATTGTTAAAAAACCGACAATTTAATTTACATAAGGTCTAAATTATTTGCTTCCATTAGTACAGTAGCCAAAAATTGTTTTTTCTATGTTACACTTCACATGTCGCCTTAGCACTGTCCCTTGTAACCTAAATATAAGATTTAACTCATTAAATGAAGAATATTTAAAGTTCAAATAGCTTTTTTTCCTTCCTTTGTTCGAATAGTGAACAATGATGAACAAATGGACCTAACCAACTTAGTTTTCCCGCTGTAATTGAGGCCATCTTTCTAATGTGCTAGTGTAGTGGTTACTTACTGACTTAATTGCGTAATTTTCATAGCTAGTTCCGTTCCGTTCCCGTGACTGACCTTGCCTGTGGCGTAATTAGTTTTTGACGTGATAATTTACCTGAATACAAGTCGCGTGTGTGTTTTTGGTTTTCTTTAGGTGAAAAAAAAAGCTGTGAAAAATCGTAGTACTAGCTTTTATCGAAACCTAGTAACCTAAAGTCAGTTTAAAATCTAGTTTTTAATCCTTGAATAGAACCATGGCTATTATTTTGCAAAAGTAAGGCCCTTTACACACTGCGACTTTCGATTAATTCAGTCGCGCATTTTCAAAATTTCTGACTCCAGCAATGTACAGAATTCTGCATCAATGCTGTCGTGCGTTAGTATAGATATAGTTGCCAATATACAGATACAGTCGTCAATGACCAGCTTCTGCATCGCGACTGCATCGATACTAAAATTTGCCCAAGTGTGTAAATATGGACCATTTGCGACTGCATCGCTGCTTAGTCATAGCGTGTAAAGCTAAATACTCATATCTAAGTCAAAGCTAAATACTCATATCTAAGTCAATGATAAGATATTATAATTTTATATGTATGTATGTATGTTTATTTATTTTATTGACTTTTTGACTTATATAAATATTAAAAGTGATATTATAACAAAGATGTATTATTTGCTATGTCCAAAGTTTATTCTGTTTATTCAAAGAGCTGTAAAGAGGTCGGAAATGAAGTGGGGCTCGGTCTTGGCTCGGCTTTATAAACGGATTTCTGCGGGCGGATTCACTTTTCATTTATTTTGCACTGAATGAACGAATTTAATGCATACTTTTTTCATTACTGAATGCGAGTGAATGCACCAATAAACTAAGGTTTATATTTTGTTTGATACCTACGGCTTACTTGACTTTATACTATAGTTATCATTATTTATTTGCAACTTAGTGTTTCAAAGATTTCAAACTTCTGTATTTTTTTGTATTTTTAGTATTAAGAGTATTTTTAAATGGCTCATTTAAATCTGAAACTACCCTACCCCTTAAACTTGTTCACCAACATTCTTACATGAAATTAATATTTCGTCCAAGTTTTCGGTCAGTCCTGAGAAAATCACAGAAAGCATTCAGGACCTTAATCAGGCAATAACTTGGGTTTCCATTCCGTGAATGCGATAATTTCTACTTAGCATTTAAAATCTCTGAGACTGTGATTAAATTTCAAGCTAACCGCTGCGTTAATCAAATTCACCATTGAATAATCAGACAAGTGGCGCTCCAAACCGCCAATTAGTACCTACGTAGACTGGTGCTCGAGCTGGATTTGCATATCAAAGCCTTTTTGGTTCACGGTTCAAAGGCCTGGCTAGATACGCCTTTTAAAATTTTAGGCCCTGATCTGAATGCAACCCGAAATGCGCTGTCTTGACTAAATTCGCAATGAACGATTTGGAAAAAACGAAATCGTTTGATGAGATTACCAGATCTTTTCGTCACCATTTTATTTCGATTTTAAAATAACCAATATTGCTTCCTGGTTAGGTATATCTACTTTTCACCGCCTTCATAAAAGAGGTCGTAAGATGTTCTTTTCATCATCACACGTTTTTATTCAGTACTACATGACCATCCTTTCAGTACAAATCCCTGAAGAAACAAGGATTATCTATGCTAATATTATAAAGCTGAAGATATTATTTGTTTGTTTGAACGCGCTTATCTCAGGCACTACTAGACCGAATTGAAAAAATATTTCTGTGATGGTTAGCGAGGTGTAGAGGAGGAGGGAGCAAACTCAAAACGCGCGGACGAAGAAGCGGGAGATCGCTTGTGAATGAATAAAGTCGTTAACATTTTCAATGTCAAAAGGTTTTTTACCCCTACTACACAGTAGGTAATAGAGAGAGAGTTGCTTGTAATGCGTCGCAGTAACGAGCGCACAGATGTTTGTGCTCGGATTACAATTTAGAGGCCAACCTCTTCCGGAACTGGATTTAGGGCTGCTACAAATGTTATTAATATTACCACCAGTAAATATTATTATTACTAAACACATAAACGTAATTGAATATGAATATTTAAATGATTTTTAGCTCCGAAGAAAAGAGTCAGCACCGAAAACAAAGTGATCTTGCTGTGACAACCTGGATAACATTGCAGAGCCATACTCATATTAAGATATGCTGAAGAAAATAAGAGAATAGAAAACCCAAGCATGAACATGAGTATGACTGGTAAAGAATTCCAAAAGGCATTGAGTCTACCTTTTAACTGGGATGAGCAATTAAATGTAAATAAACACATACGGTCGAGGTCTCGCGCCGCTTACTACTTTTACACACACGACACAAAAACGGACGTCAATTCAAACAAAAGACGACACGAAGGGCAAGATGTTTTGGCTCTTAGTGCGTCTCTACATTGGAGCAACAGCAACAGGGCAGCAGCGGATGCCTATACACAAGAATAAACAGCGGCTCTGCTGCCGCGCGACTGCTGCGCGCCGCTGCTGACATTTATGTACGAAATTACTGGCTAACCGGGCCTAACGCTCTACCAATTGAGCTACCGTGCCGTCTGTCGGAATCTGCGAAATTTGTGGTCTCTTACGGATACGTCATTATGCGTGACGTTTAGCGCCATCGTTTCGTTTATGCAACAGTGGGCCAAGCAAGTAGTTATTCTTTACAGAATAAATTCAACATAGTAAAAACGCAAAAAAATGCAATTTAAAAACTTTCTAAACCATGTGAAAGTGCTCTTAAGGCGCGAGAGACCGCGACTGTACTATTGAAAAATGCAAAAGTGACATTGGACTTAAAATCGTTAATCTCATTTCCAGTCATATCAAAAATCTTTTCAGTAGTGCATCTTGGTCTTGGACAGCCCTATCAAAAAGGACAGTGGGACCCTTTCGCGGACATGAGGGAATGTCGGGACGAGATTAGGGCCCTCACACGAGTAATAAGGAACCCCACGTGGAATCCTTGTTTGTCAAAGCAGCCGTGAAGGTTGCTATGCTGCGATTTAAATTGCAGGATTTTGTTTTCACGTAGTATAAGGTACATAGGAACCACTTTGAAGGCTTAAAGGGCATTAAATATAAGCAAGAATCAATTATGTAGAGGGGCGGACTCTAAAGCGAATATTTAATGGCAAAGTTGATAGTTTGGTAAAGCGCACCTTTCTCAGGAACTACTTGTTCGTTTTTTTTTGTATCTACAAGTAAAAAAGGTTATGTAAAGGGCTAATACAAAACGAAATAGCCTTGCTATTATTAGAATTCATAAAAGAAGTCGTTATTAACGTTGTCTCACGTATGCATTATATCTAGGTAGTAAGTAGTAGGTAAATTTAATTACCATAAACAGTCTTATGTAGTCTGGAGTCCAGTTTTGCAGTACAAAGATAATCTTTAATCCAAAGGATCTGATTTATCGGATTATTAATGTTTCTGCAAAACAATTAGCTCTCCGCTCAGGCCGGTGACAAACGTCACTTGACCGCCGTCAAGTGGCCAGCGCCGGGAATGTAAATTTGGACGCGGAGAACACTGCCAGGAACGAACTAGGGCAAAACCTGATTACTTTACCTCGCTCCTTGCAAGTATCAACTACACAACCATCGACGATCTCCGTGGTCGAGTGGCTAGCACGCTGGTTTCAAGCGTCGCCATCTCGTGAGGTTCCGGGTTTGATTCCCGGTTGGGTCAATGTAGAAAACGATCTTTTCTATATTGTCTCGGGTCTGGGTGTTGTGGTACTACCGTTGCGTCTGATTTCCATAACACAAGTGGATTACTAATGTATGTGATTGGTGTCTAATATTTATTATTATTATTATTTATTATTATCAGAAGAGAATGTTTTTCAATACATACCATGGTAACCCTTTGGATCTATCCACGATCCACAACCATACCACGACCACGACTACACCACGTGATCAGGTGATGATTTTGTATTGAAAATGTATCTATGAAACCATTTTGCATTCGTTATCTATCGCTTATGTGATACCGATGAAATCCACCAGCGACACCGAGAACTAGTGCCCGATAAAGAATCGAGAACCACATCGACCATAAAATATATAAGTATGTTCATTTTTAAGTTATTTATGTATTTGGTTGTTATGGATACAATATTTATTATCCTTATGTTTATTTAGTTTATAATCCCCAATTTAAGTAATGGTATGTATATAATATTATTGTATTACATCATATTATATTGTTTTTAAGTTTTAACTTTCTACGTTCTCTTGCACCCTCTAAAATCTTTCTGCATGACCTAAAGGTACGACTGGGAGAGAATGCTTTTAGCATTAAGTCCACCTTTTATACACTGTTATTTGTGCAATACAGTTTTTAAATAAAAAAAAAAAAATCGAAATTGTCGGAAACATGTCGCAACTGCAAAATTAAAGCTGCAGCGACACTATTCACACGTACCCCTGCTTGACTACATTTGACGCTGCAATTGTGGTGTGGTTAGGTCCTTCTCTTTGAAGTCCTCGAAGCGCAGTGGTAAGCAGAACTTTGGTAGTGATTACCAAAGTAACTACGGCGCGGTCGGGTTTGGATGGGTCACTGTTTCGGTCGGCCATATAAAAGAAATCATAAATACAAAATAAATAAATAAAAAGTTTATTGGGAATAAAAAACAATTGTACAATGCAAAATGTGCACGAAAATAACTGCTATAGTTTTGAAAAACTGTTTTGCAATTATGGACGCCCACCTCGAGTAACATTAATATGCAGTATTATTCCACTAATTACGGTACAAGCTAGATCTAAGTAATTCGCGTTTGGATGAGTCACTGTTTCGGTCGGCCATATAAAAGTAATCGATTGATTTCCGTAGCATCTGTCGTTGGTCCCGGCTTTTATCAGTTGATAGTCGTTAAGCTAAGTCAGTGGTGGGACATTTACAGGCTAAGTTTATTTTGTTTTATTTAACCAACATTTGGACGAAATTAACCTTAGCAGCACCTAGCACTGATTTCAGACAGTGCTTCAGTGACTTATTAAATCGGAAAATAATAATCAGAGATGGAATTGTGTACAGCAATCGTATTCATTTGAGAGTTCGTAACGTACGGTATGATCTGTCAAACGCTTTGTTCTTTGCCATTTGACAGATCATACCGTACGTTTTGAAGTGTCAAATGAACACGATTGCTTTACACAATTCCACCTCTGGTAAGTAATTGATTCTCGTTTACATTAGTAACAAAACAATCATCTGTCTTACTTATATGCCTTTGTTTATAAACCTGCGTTTGAAGTCTGAAGCATTTTTTTAAATTTCGCGTCAACAATATCATTTTTCTGATTTTCTGTTTTATCAAATTTAATTTCTACTTACGTATATCTTTAATAAATCCTAAAAATCAATGTATTTTTTTAGCTTCATTGAAAAAAAAATCTTAAGCAATAAATAGGTACATGAAAAAAACAATTTTGTCTCAGCGTTGTCTACTCAAAATATCAAAAATTTTACTTCAGACTACAGCGGCTGGGCCTAGATTCATGCTTTAATAGAACTTTTTCCGTGTGGTAATTTTGGTTGCAAGTTTTACCTTAAAAAAAATCAAACCATTATATCCACACGTAAGCAATTACCCCACGGAAGAAATCAAAATGCATAAAAATTTTGACCCTGAGAAATAAATAAATATAATATTTAATATTTTAAAGAAAATTAGATCGCTGGACTCTTTTTGAATGCAAACTGCACTTGATATTCTATGTTAATGTTATAACCACAACGTAAAAATTGTAATTGCTTTCCTGCGTTTTCCTTCACCCATTGATACTAGGAGCACAAAATCGAGCCTAAAATCATCAAACTGATCTTTCTATCCGTGTGTAGTCCGCAAATTAGTTGGGACTCACGAATTAACACAGCCGGCCTTTTGACAGGCCATTTTTCCTACTTTTCGGAGTCACAGTAAGTACATATTTTTGTTGAAGGTATATATTTGTTTGAGGCCACAACTCTTCTTATTATGATAATTTTAACTCAAGATTTGTATTTTGTCAGGGACCGTGAACTTTTTAATATCTCGACAGTAGTCGACAAACGAAAACAAGGGGTCAATTTTAAGGCTTTTTTAAACTCCATATCTTGAGATGTGCATAAGTTAGAAGATTGGCATGGCCTAGCCTATCACCCGGTTTCAGCTTGATCTTGACTTTCTTTACACCCTGTATAATGTACAGTATAGAGACCTACTGAAAAATAATGGTTTTAGTATAGACGTACGAGTATGACTAAAATAAAAAAAAGGTACATATTTACCTACACCAAAAGAGCTCTTCACAATAATATTGTAGCTTATAGTAACATTTATTTTTAAAATATCGATGGGTAATTAAAAAAATATGAACAGGATTAAAATGTTTATTTTATCAACACTTCTTTCTTAAAAGCATAACACCTGTTGTACGAATTTAACTCTCCATAATCAACAAATTCTGAATTGCAGCATGCCTATGGCATACCAAAACAGTATGTTTAATTTTCAGATAAAGATTCTATTTTTTGTATAACTATTTTATCAGATGGTTCTACCTTTATTCTTTTCACCGCAACACCTGTCTCTTCTTGTAGCGTGAGATCTAAAGTGGATGGTTCGGTGCTTTCTTCTTTCCCTAAATTTGAATCATCGGCTCCTTCACAGGTTCTTTTACCTTCAATCGTTCTTCCGAATCTGTTTCCAAATATTGCTTCACCTGAAGAACGCCCCAAGTCCTTATTAAACTGTCTGTTTTTCATATATTGCACATATTTTAACCCCTCCGACCAAGGCAAAGTTCTATTCATCTCCATCCAAGTATTCATGAGCTCAGTGATTTTCAATCTAGATACTTCTAATATGTCTAATTTCTCTTCTGTCTTTATAAAGGTTACCTTAAAATCAGCCCAACAAGAATCCAAATCGTTAACAATCTCGTCTCCGAATTCTTTTGCTACATTCCCCTGCAAAACATTAGGAGGACCAAAAATGCAAAAAATGTCTAGCAGTGAACGAGTCACGTCTTTCACGTCAGTATTTTTCAATGGTCTTAACTGCACGAACTGCGTTTTTATATCTAAGTGTATAAGTATACGATTATAGCCGGCATCATCCTGTTGCATCCCTATAAAATCTATGCAACTAGTCTTTGGATCCCTTGCTTGTAGTTTACTAACTAGTTTCTCGTTGCATATTTCACAAACATCCAAGTATACCTTTATCATTTCACGTGTGATATTCTTGAATTGACTCACTTCCTGCATCATTCCCATTCTTCGTTTGTGACCGTTTTTCAAATGAGCGGCGTTTAATAGATCGAAAATCTCAGAGACATAGACAAACATACGAATGCTTCCGCTCGTTGGAGAGCTACCGCTGCTCGTGCTACAAAAGAACGGCACCACAAGTCTCTTTTCGCCGTTTATGACTAGAATGTCGTATTTTTTCAAGCGAGCGTAATCTGTTGGCGTCTTACCGAATTTTAGACTCTTTGCGCGTTCGACAGCAGTGATCATGTTTTGGTACGCTTCGTAGGATAATATTTGGCTGTTGGCGTTTTTCGCTTTGATAAGTTCGTCCATTTTGACGTAGAACGCAGTTTTCATTCTGCTGTACATCTCCGGATCTTGTTCTTGTTCCATTGTGAATGGCACTGATTACACGGTGACGAGATCACGAGTTTATTTACAGCGTTGTAGAAAGACGCTGACTGACTGGGCTGAGCGCACAAGATGGCGTCGGGTGACCGTGATCGGTGCGCGCTGATTGGCCGAGCGCCCCCTCCCATACCCCTCGCGCCGCGGCCGACGACCTTGCGCGGACATTATGGATAATGTCTGACGTTTTGTTAAATGCCAGCGCGCTGCGTGGTTTGTTAGGGACCAAATGAATAACGGGGCATTGTGAATAATGCCCAGACGGTTTGTAAAATATCAACTATGAGTTGGCAATTTGATTATGACTACAGAAATTCATAAATTAACCCATTCGTAAGTACCTCATATTTTTTAGAAAATGTCCGTCCTATATTGTAAACAATCATTTCAAAACTTTTAAAATAATATCAGCGAATAAAACTAACTGTCTAATTAAAAATATTTCAGAGTTTAAGGATTAATTGCCTGTGTAGAGTTTTGTTTTTATCTTATTTTAAAATAGTTAGTAAGTAATAGTTACTTAGTTAGAAAGGAATGTCAAGATTGTTTACAATATACGACAAGCAAAGAAAAACTGACCAAAGTAAATAACAGTAACAGTCCTCGTAATTTATCTATACTTAATATTATAAAGCTGAAGAGTTTGTTTGTTTGTTTGAACGCGCTAATCTCGAAAACTACTGGCCCGATTTGAAAATTTTTTTTTACGTTGGATAGTCCATTTATCGAGGAAGGCTTTAGGCTATATAACATAAAGATACAACTCATAAGACCACAGCAGCAATGAAAAATGTTGCGAAAACGGGAGAAAGATATTCCTTTTGAGAGCTTCCGCTGCATACGCTGCGGAAACCGCTTAAGTTACACAAAAATCATGTATGACAGGATTGTCCAGCATTAAGAGTTCTATAATAAAATCCGCGACAGCATATGTCTATATTTTATGGTTGACTTACTTCAACCTTTTTTATGTTAATAAATTGGTAAAAAAATAATACATTATTTTTAGAGGTGTATTATACACACAGGTATTTATTCTTATCAAAATAAATACATTCATCATCACGAGCATTTCATTTAGAACCAAATTGTCCTTTATATCATTTGATTTCAATAAATATCTTAGGAGCTATCACAGTTATAACATAACTCCGCACCAAAATAATGTTCGCAGCTTAAGTACAACGTGCGCTTGCGCTAATATATTATAAAGCTGAAGAGTTTGTTTGTTTGAACGCGCTTATCTCAGAACTGCTGGACCAATTTGAATAAATATTTCTGTGTTGGATAGCTTATTTATCGAGAAAGGCTTTAGGATATAAAACATGACGCTGCGACGGGAGGGGAGGGAGCAAACTCAAAACGCGCGGACGAAGTCGCGGGAGACCGCTAGTATTTAATAAAACATGTTAAAATAAACGGTGTTTTAATAAATTACCTGACAACTACATGTCAAGGCAATGTTGATAATTTCTAGACAGTGCGATGTACTTACAATATACTTAAGTACCTATTTACTTCGCCCAAAGAAGCTTGTTATTAATTATGACGTCCGGGCATTCTGACAAATGCCCCAATTTATTATTTGGTCCATAACTTAACAGTCTGTTTTTCCGCATTTCGCTATGATAGCGATTACAGCTACCTCGTCGTATAGTATCAGTTTGTAGGTTGTACGGATAACAGCACGTTAAGGTAAACACTGCGGTATCTTATTCAGTTGTTATAAGGGCTAGTTTGCAACAAAAGTAGGTAACCTGATGTGCTGGCCATTGTACTTAATTAATTGTAATTTGATGCAATTAATCGTAAAAACTGCAAAAATATTTGCTTAAATATATATGTAATTATGTAAATGTACCCGATTGACATTACGGAAAAAGTCAACATGACACTAATAGTTTATCTTAGTTTTTTTTCTGCTTGAGGCGATCTTAGTTGACTGAAGAAATTCTCACTAACTTTTTTTATTATTATTTATGAATAATCTAATAAGGTACACAATACAGGGTAGCAGATTTTTTATACTAAATTACAAGCAAAAACTAGTTTAATAATTGCAAAAAAGACTTAATGATTCATAGTGGTTAGTTTAAACTGTAAAATAAAAACTGACTTCGGTAATCGAACTGATGGCTGATTTTATTACCGTCAGATAAGACTTATCCGACTGAACAAGTACAAAACAACCGATTTTAAAATGATATTTACGTAAATTATTGCTGTCCAATCGGTGACGTTTTCAAATTAGGAGATTGTATTTTATTCGACAAATACTCCTTACCTGACTTTGGAATAATCAGGCTGGAATTTAATAAAATAAATTTAATCCTGTTTTTATTCTTTTGGGACATCTGATAGTAATCAATTAGTGCCCAAACTGGAAATTGTTAATCCTACTTACTACTAATATTATAAATGAGAAAGTTTGTGAGGATGGATGTTTGTTTGTTAGTTTTACACGCAAAAACTACTGGTTCCATTATAATTAAACTAAACAATAATATAGGTCATAAATCAGAATAGTAAAAAGGCTATATTTCGAAAGAAAGAAAATAAGTTTATCTATCTAGGTCATCACAAACACATACCACACATTCAAAAAAGTTCACAATACAAAACAGAAAATAGAAAGAACCGACTCCAAAACTAAAATGCACTAAAAATGCACTGATGCTTGACATGGTCAAAGTGATGGCACCGACTCCAAAAATAAATTGTTCGCCTGAAATGGGTTACTTTAAAGGGTTTAAAGGGTGAGGAGTTTATTTAAGGCTTTTTAGTGCATTTTAGTTTTGAAGTCGGTTTATACTTTTTTTAAAGTTAATTTTATTTATTCATTTTAAATGATTACAGGAGGTGTTGCACCTTATGACTCCGCTCTTTAAGAAGCTACTTATTACTTATTATAAGTTCTGTCATTAAAATTACGTTGAGGAGTTCCACAATCAGCTCAGCTTCACACAATGTTGACTATCAGACGTAACAAAACGTCAACATTAATATTCTAGTAAAAAACAATATGCGTGCCTTTAAAATTTGAGGGTTTCCCTCGATTGCACCAAGACCTCATCATCAGATTCCGACTTGGCAACAATGGGACCAACTAGAAGGTATAACCTCTAGGTAAGCAATTTTTGTTTTCAAATCGGTCTTTAAATGAATGTGATATGAGGTAACACAGCCACAAAAAAACATACAGTCGCATTTATAACCTCCTCCTTTTTTGAAGTCTGCTAAAAAAAAGACACCAAGTAGATGATTATGTCAATCATGAAGTTATATAGTTTTGCAGTTCATAGGGTTTTATAAAACCGACACAGACGCGGTTGAAGCCACAGGGTACCACAAGTTACTAAATAAACGTCAGCGAAACTATACTCTAATTTAATTATGCCACAAATTAATTAGACAGCACGAAACTGGCTCATCCGAAACGGAGAGTTAATTATAGTAGTTGCCAGATATTATTTATTTGTGATAATGATATATATTGTTAGTCAATCAAAATAAAGGGTTGCTTTTGATTATTGTAAACAGCTTCGTAAAATTTTAAGTGAATTAATAATATAAATTACGTATTTGCCAGTGTAAGCGTTTCTATACAGCTCACTGTAATGGGTTCTGTAATATGAAATTAAAGATGGAATAAAACTAGTTAGTTTCACTTGAAACAGTGTAACTTTACAATGTTTTTTCAGTTAAATAATAAGGAACTGAATGGTACATTAGTTCCGGGTGTTTATTATTTTTTTATTTCAGCATCTCTTTTTCTTATGCGTTTTTGATGGTTCTCACATAGCAGATAACTATTAAGCAGGTGTTTCATGTCTAGCCATAAATTGTAGACTTTTAGATAACATAAAAACAAACGAAGGAACAAAACCTTTAGGATACATACATGAAACATAGTCTGACACTTAGCCACATACCACGAAGCTGCAGTTCAATTTTGCACCTTATGTCCTTCAGATAAGGACAGTAAGATGTGCAGTTTCTTGTCTTTGAACGGCGCCTGGCGAGATTGCATTCTGTTCATACGCGTTCATACTGAGGTCGGTAAGGTAAAGCTAAAAGCTACTTGGTCTAAGGCAGGAGAATTCTGAAATTTTTAGGTCTATCTAATCTCTCAGCTCTCACAGAGCATTGTTTTTATTCTTTATAAATTACTAGCTAGTATTACTACAGTTCAAATACTAAATTCAAAATAAATAAAGACAGAAATGACTACAGTTCAAAATAAATAAAGAATAAAAACAATGCTCTGTGAGAGCTGAGAGATTAGATAGTTTAAAATAAATAAATAATAAAAACAATACTCTGTGTTATGTGTCGCTATCGGAAAGATTTATTTTTGATCCTCTTTATTTGTCGATTAATTGAACTCGTGTTTTTTTTTAATAATGTGATATTACTACATTATCTGGATGAGTAATACATGTTGAACATTACATAGAGCTATAAACAGACGTAATATATAACAGATTTTTTAATGATTATAAAATCTAAACCCTTCCCTTACATGAGCAATATTATTTTAGGATTTTTACCTAATTTAAATGTAACAACGTTCTGTAATTATTTTTTTAGAAATAATGATGAGAATTGTAAGATGGCTTGTTTTGGAACAGATTTTATTTTTGGCGATTTTTGTAATAACACTCATGCTTTTAACTCAAACTACAACTACAAAAAAAGATAAATTAAAAAAATCATAAATCAAAGGGCACAGCACTACTCGTATTTCTAATTGCGAAAAAGTGGCATCCTACCAAATGTCATTTTGGTCTATCTAAAAAAAACGAGTATACATAGTTGATTGCTGAAGATGGATGGATCCTGCGATATTTGCTTGCAACCGGTCGCTGTGGAAAACTACACAGGGCTTTGTTTGGTCAGGGACATCATACCCAGGGATGCAATAATAATATGAGTTATGCATATTCTAAAAAATATATTTCAGAAAACCTCTTCAAAAAATCAAAACTAATGGGGAAACTCGCACTATCGCGCGTAGCTCGCGCGTATTTATGTATGTAAAACTACGCCGTAGCTAGTAAGCTACGAAGAGGCGACCTGATGTTAATAGTTTTGACTAGCTCGCTTAGCTCCGCCAAAATAAATGGATTTAGTGTTTTTTTTCTATTAAAAAAATATTTTTTGGCATTACAATTGTTTTTACAACCACCAGTCGCTCGTCGCTGACCATAATAACACCCTGTATGAAGACCAAAACTTAGCTTACTTAGAAGTCCTGTGGTTGATTATGAAGATAACTGGTCCTGAAAATAATTTCCACAGGAAGTACGATAGTTCTTTTTGAAAATATTACATGTAACACGCATTTTCTTTTCTACGCAGACATTCACAAGTATCAGCTGCAATCGACACGCAACCGCTGCTCGCTTCGTCCACCTGCGTCAGTCACGTGACCGCATGAATGCGGGAGCGCGCTTCATTCAGCCGGCTCGTTACTCGACTCAAATGGAAACTTTTATCGAGCTGAGCACACGGTCTCGGGGGGCTGGCTAGTTTGCTTGCCGCTTCTTCGGCTATTGTTTTGGCTACAATGGGTTTTGAAATCATGGCTTTTACTAAAAGACGTTACTTGGTATGTTGGAGATACCTCAAAGCTGTGATTTGGCTGGATGACAGATGAGACAAAGTTACACTTTTGTCTGAGAGTAATTTCATCATTGAAAGATATGAAGACAAGCAATTTAAATTAAATACACACAATTCTTTTGGAAAATAGTGTCAGGCCCAGGTCTGGCAGGTGTTGTCCCATTAAAATCATTAGGTAATTAGGCCCCGGTTGCCCCGTATAATTGACCCTATATCACAGCTTTCTATAGCTTCGCGTAGCATAAAAGGAACGAACCAATCTTATAAACAAAAGGTATAGATAGCCTCGGATCCGATGAAACAACAAAACAGAAGAATCCAAGCTTGAATTCCCCTCAGCAAGATGACCAGAAGGAGAAGGACCTTTGAAGTGTCAGCTTGATTATTTATACGTATCTTTATGACACTAATATGATTATGACTGATCTAGATATTCCTGGACTAGACACCAGAAAGTATAAATGTTATTATGGAACATTTGAATACCTATTTGTGATATCATTGACAAAAGTTACTGAGTTCACTTGTTTCCGAAGTTTACGCGGCTAAAACTCATTTAACAAAACACTATTTACGGATATTTTTTGCGGATCTTTATTAAATTTTATATCCCGATGTTTGAACACTTTACAGCGTCCGTAGACTAAGATGTTACTATTTTCTCATTTTTGTGAGTTTTAAAAAGGAAACTACCATCACTCATTAATATTAATTGTCTTGTGATCTTGCAGTGCGTAGTCTGGCTTGGGTCATCGATAGAACCGGATCCCATGTTGGTGAAATTCTCCAATCATCTCTGTTGAAATATTGATGTTTTCTTATTTCTATTGCTTCGCGAAGCATAACAGGAACGAACCAACGTTCATTTGAAAGTACTTTGAGCTGGTCAAAACGTATCATGTGGTTAGGTGAACATGCCTTTTCTAACCCAACCACTTAATACGTTTTGACGAGCCCAAAGTACCTACGTAAGTGGTTGAAAAAAAATTGGTTGACGGCGCTTATGATTGTGATTAGGATTGTAGGCTGTTAAAGCGCCACTGACGTACATTGAGGCGCGTACGAAAAGACGTGTACTTGTACATGTAGCTATACATATAGCTCGCGTTTACACTCGCGGCTAGCGGCTTGTCTCGCGGCTCAGTAGATGGCTCGCGGGGAAGAGTAATCCAGGGGTTACAAGCAATTTAAATTAAATACACAATTTTTTTTTGGAAAATAGTGTCAGGCTCAGTTCTGGCAAGTGTTGTCCCATCAAAAGCCTTAGGTATTTTTTATTACCTATTATTTACGCACGTCGGCGGCTTCCGTGCCCTGGGTGTCCCGTATAATAAAATAAACTTTTCAGCTCACTAGCCTACAATTGTCCCAATGCCGTAGTAGGGTTTACGTGTAAAAGTGCCCAGTGTGTCTATTTTCAAAATGAATGACGGCTATTTATGACTTTAAGTTAAGTTCGTTCCTCGTTTTCCACAGCTTAATGAAGTCTTACCTACTTTTTCTGCCCAATCAAGCAATCGTAATCGGTTCCCATGTTTTTTGCTGGAAAATGCAGCGTATTTGCTGGGCTTTCGAATTGAATCGAGGCAGGTGGGCCGTAACCTCGAGCGCCAATTAAGGTACTGCGATGGCGCGCCGATCTCCGCGGAATCTCATTAAAGGCGGAGACAGAGTAGACCGTGACTTTACTGAGAGAGGAAAGCCTCTTAAGGGGCTACCCGGATTTTTAACGCGCACCCTAGCGCCACTTTAGTAGAAAAATCATAACTCGTTAAATAAAAGACCAATCAAAAATCTGGTAGACACGATTGTAGTACAGGTTCTATAGTTTATTTAGTACGTTTAAATTGTTTCTAGAGTAGTTTACTGTAGTAAGAGTTAGTAAAAACTGCTAAATATGGCCGCTTTTGGCAATTTTTCCAACTGTAACTGCAGATAACTCTGTTTTATTGAACTTAAACATTGTATCTAAACCACATAACCAGAGCTACAATCGCATTTATCAGATTTTCGATTGGTCTTTTATTTAACGAGTTATGATTTTTCTACTAAAGTGGCGCAGCTGTGCGCGTTAAGAATCCGGGTAGCGCCTTAATAGCAAGGGATCCCTTAAAATATAAGTAGACTGAAAGATATCGCTATCGACTATTACATTACATAACTGAACTATATGTTGTCTGGAAAAAACGTTAATTTAGTTAAGTTTTTTATAAACAAGTCACTCAATCGTAGCTCCAGTCCCCTCACACACTGCGACTCTTAGCATCGATGTCAGCATCGCGCCTCACGCAATGAACAGATTTAATTTAGCATCGATGCAGTCGCGCGTTGGCATCTATTCAGTCACCAAAATTCGAAAACGCGCGTTAGCATCGCGACGATGCTAAAAGTAGCGCATTATGTAAAGATTGACGTTTTGCGACTGCATCGATGCTAACGCGCGTTAGCATCGCGACTGCATCGCTGCTATAAGTTGCCGTGTGTAAAGGGTCTTGGGCTCTTAGATTAATGGGCTGCCTACATCTCACCGAGACGCCATGGCCACGTCGCCGGCTACGTTTTTAAACAGATAATATTAAATTGTTAGGTAACTAAAGCGAGTCATCGTCATTTACCAAGAGAGTCCAGTACCATGCATTCCAATATTAGAAGTAGCTGACAATGGTCGCTATGGAGTGTCGGTAAGGTACAGCTCTTATTGTTAATTTTGACATGTATTATTTTCTTCTTTTATAATTGGACATTTGTATGCCGCTGAGGCAGATCACAGCGCACTCTCTATACACATAATTTATACACTTATCATCTATTTACCTGTATATCACAAATAAATGTTTTGGTTTGATTTGATTCTCACAAGATTTTGCTTTAATCGGGTCTTTTCCGTTTGGGCACCTCCCCGTTTCGTAACCCTCATTGAATACCTACACAAAAGTTGTTCCATACATTTTGTGGCATTTGGACAACCATTATAACGGCCGACAATTGGTTTTGTTTGACAAACCTTTTGCCTGAGTAGTTACGTTGGGTAGAAAAATACTATAAAAAATGTGAACATGTTGATCTTTTTTGTATTCGCTTTGGAAAGTCAGTAGGTAATGAGTACAGAATAAAGAAGTAACTTGCACGAAATACAATTTTTAAATATTAAAAAATATGTATTTTTGAGGCTGAATTCACCTAAAAGTAAAAGTCATTCGGTCTATCAATGAAACCAATCTACATATTATGCTATCCCCCTGAGGCGGGGATAGGTATTCTGGGTTAGGATAGTTTAAAACCATAAAATAACGATATAATTAATTGTTTGTATATTCTTAACCAACTTTTGCATCTGACTGTACAATACTAAAAACCCATCGAAATAATGGTTGTCAAAACGCCACAAAATGTGTGAAATATAAAAAGGTTTAAAGCAACTTTTGTGTACGTATGTTATGAAGGTTACGAAACGGGAAGGTGTCCAAATGGGGAAGACCACCATTCAGTTTAAGTAGACACCGTGCGTTCTAATGAAAACGCGGCTAGCCAAGCCCCGGTTTCACCCTAAGTATTTATTTGTTGTGTATTGTTACAGCATTTTTGCTCACTGGCAGCTCAATCGAGATAGACAAACGAAGTAATGGCTGCACTCGCCTGGACTACACTAGAAAAGTCTATAATTTCTACATGAAAATTATATCCCAACTCACTTACACGTGAAACGTGTCGCAACTTCTATAACAATTATGTGTGTTAAATTTTCAAACTACTTTCAACAGTATCTTTGAATTGTAGGCATAATCTCATTAGTCACACATTAATAAGTAGTTTTATAGCATCAGAACCCTTAATTAAAAGTACTTACCGGGCTTAGAAACGTCTTTATATGTTGACCGACTAATTAAAAAATATATATAATGGCAGCATTCAATAATGAAGGTGAAGGCACTTTTTCATTTGATTGTGTATACAAAGTCTTGGTTTAAACCTGTTGTAGTACGGGTTAAGGAGTAAAGACAAGCCCTTCTTAAAATGAATACATGTACAGTCACCAGTTCTGAATCTACAATACAGGTTGTAATTTTAATCAGTGATCATATGTGTAAAAAAATATCGTTCTTTTTCTTGATTTAATTATTGCTACCATATTGAAAGTTGTTCATATTCATCAGTGGAGTCTTTACACGAAATTTGGTCACAGATTAAAATGTCAGAATGTATATAAGGTCACCTCGTTTTAAGTGATAATATTTACAGGATTAAGCACAGTAAATAAAACATTTTTGTAGAAAACAATTTGTGTATTATACGCTAGTTTTTGAGAAAGTTAGAGTTTTACGTAATATTTTTTTGCTGATTTTGTTTTTCATTAATTAAGATTAAAATTAGAGAAACAGAAAGTGTGGCCATTGAAATGAGAGAGGCAAAGCTGATGACGTAGATAACTTTTTAAATTGACATATTAAAAAAAAAATATATTATTTTTGTTAAAGAAAAAAATGAAAAACTCGATCTTCTAAAAAATATGATGTGTCCTGTTTCTATGATGTATACAAAGACACAGTTAAAATATTTTTACTTAAAACTATTTGACTTTTTATACCACAATTTGATTGGCTAAAGTCAAATGCTACTTACCTACCTACTATGATAACTAGTTAAAGCTTTTGAGACTGCTCGACACTGAAATTATATTGTGAAATTATGTTCACAAATCACACCACGTAAGTGAGCAATAAATCGCACATTAGACCTAATTTTTGGATTTTAAATCGCCACATATTCCAACATACTCAGATCCGATTCTCTAAAGTAGATTCGCCAGCGATATTCAAGGTTATATTTATAAATCGGGACGGAACACGGAAATTCACTCAATATTCGCAGCATGCATGCTGGCTTCAGGCTGATTTGTTCATATTTTTAGATAAGCAAGTATAGGCCAAGTACGGACTGCGAATTGGTACTGTATTATATTTTTTAAGGAACTACATAAAGCGAGTCCTAGTTCCTAGTACCTACTACACTTTTAGGACACTGGAAAATTTGAACCAACAGAAGGAGACGTGTTGAAAATTAAGTGAGGTGCAGTGATCTATTCAAATTTTTAGCTTAATTGGTATAGATTTAACGCTCCATTAAATCATTCGATACCATTTCGTATATTCATCGATCATCCATTATATTTATATGTATCTTTGATTAACCTACGCGTGTAGTTTTCTCAGATTGAGTTTAATAAACTAAATAACATAGTCATTACAATTTCACTCACCAACTGGACATCAAAAGTTCCATTTACTTTAGCTGAAAGCCTTTTATTATTCTATTGCCCATTAAAATTTAGTACAGCTATAAACACGAACTTAAGCTCCTGGCCTACATCTCAGATAGAGATGCATTTTCAATTCAATGCGAGGCATCCGTATCCTACGGGCGCTTTGGCGTGCATATTTACTTAAGCCTTGATTCAGAGCCTTTCTGAACAACATGAGATTTGTAGTAAGAAGTGATACTTCTGAAGATCCATTAATGGTTTGAAAAAAATTATGTTTGTATGCTGCCTGCTTTGGGTTTAGTTTTAAATTTATTTTTTTACTAGCCGCGACTGTGTCTGCGTGTTTTGAGTTATCCCTCCCTACCCGTCGCAGCGTGATGTGTTAATTATAGCCGGCTTAAGCTTATCAAAATAATGAGCTATCTAACACATTTTTTTAAATCAGTTCAGTAGTTCCTTAAATATATTCGTCGTCGGTTTCGAAGCGGTGAAATTTAATAACCTGTAAATGAAATACATGCTTATTATTACATGCTACGCATAAGTTACAGCCGCTAAGACTTATTCTAGGATCGAGAATCATCTTGCAACAAGATGATTCTCGATCCTAGTCTGCCCCACATATTTACTTCGTTCTGTAATGCACTAAACCACATACTCACTGTGTGTGACTTATGTAACACCGCTGTATTTATTAAACTACACAATATCTTCGTTATATGTTCAATACATCATAATTTATACACTTATCTAGATTTGACATAATAATAATGTTTATCGTAGAAATGCCGGAAATGTCCTCCATGTTAAATGTAATTCGGCTATGATATAAGACTTACTTGCATTAATCTTGAGATGATTTAATTATTGTAATTATATTTTATTCATTGTAAATTTAATATTTAAAGATTATTGGGACACTTATTAGACTTTTATGTTTGCCGTATAACAAATGATAATTTTGGCGCCCAAGGAAGTTGACTCTGGTTGGTTGATGAAGGTTAGATTTATTTCAAAAATTGTAACTATTATAATAATGATCTAAAAAAAGCTGACTAAATTTAGTACGATTAATAACTAAATTATTAATGAAATTATATAAAATTAATTATCAGATTGTTAATTCCTACAAACAGTAAATACACATATAAATAAATAAAATAGTAAATAGTTTATTATACAGTAAATGTTCAGATATGGAAACGGATGTCGTCCCCACTGTTTTCTACCGTTGTTCAGGAATTTGATTTGTATAAAAGCGAGCTGCATGCCAGAATGTGCTTTCTCTGACTTTGAGCTTTATCTTTGTGCTATTTTTAGGAATAAATCTATTGGAGAAGCACCTGAAGATTTATACTACGTGTTTATTTTTCAAGCACCCCACACGCGGTCACACTTGTTAACTAAATTATCGAGAACAGACAAAAAACACGATAAGAACTAATGGTAAAGACATAATAATTCGGTAGTACTGTCTGTATTCCTCTAACAGAACACATAAACGGCGCGGCTTTGAATGCTTAATTAAGAGTCTCAAACAATCACACTAAAAACTTGTAAGCAGCTAGTTACACAATTAACCCGTTGTACATACAGACAGGTGAAATTCCTTACTGACATTACTCCCTCTCAGCTCAGTCAGAAATATATTTTTTTATAGATGAAAGTCTTCAACTGGTGTGTGTTACTAGTGATGCCATACGGATCCGAAACATGGTCTCTAACTGTGGGCCTTATTAAGAAGCTCAAAATCACACAACGAGCGATGGAACGGGCTATGCGGGGTTTCTCTACGGGATCGAATCAGAAATGAGGAGAAACGTCGAAGAACTTAGGTAATGGACATAGCCTTGAGAATCAGTAAGCTCAAGTGGCAATGGCGAAGAACTGTAGCCCGTTGGTGCAAGAAAGTTCTAGATTGGAGTCCCTTCGATCAAAGACGCCGGACATCCACCGACAAGATGGACATACGACCTTGTAAAGATCGCAGGATCAAACTGGATGCAGATAGTGATCAATCGCTGTAGAAAGCCGTGGGGGAGGCCTATGTTCAGCAGTGGACGTCTTTTGGCTGATAATGATGATGATGATGATGTTTTTTAAAACCAAAGGCTTTGCCTGCTACTATAAAACGGCATGTTCTCAACATTAAATACGAGTGAGCGAGTTACACAATTAACCTCTCGTACATACAGACAGGCGTAATCCCTCGCAAAGCAATCAACAGGTCTTCAAGCTCCGAGTAGATCAGGACATTGCCTCTTAGCAATCTAATAGCAATCTTGTCTTAAGACAGAAGCGCCGTCTTTTTGCGGTAGGTCGGTCGGTTTTAACTTTTATTTTTTAGATTTTATTTTAAAATACTTGTAAGTATTTAGTTATCAGATATTTTTAATGTATTATGTTTTTTTCTTTTAAATGTTTCTTCGTTAGCACAAGCTTAACATTAAGTTTACACATTATGGAAACTCTTGATGCCTTTTTATAAACAACTAACGGTCCCCCATGTCTTCGTCCGCGTAATTTTGGATTTCCTGTGGGCATAGCCAAAATGTATACACTATTTTATAATATCAGAGACTTATTATAATATCATAGACTATATATTGTTAATACCTACACTCACATAAGAAATAATAATATATATAAATGTAACTTTCTTGATAAGTATTTAAGATAAACCTAATCACAAGTCAGGAACTGGGTGGATAATGCATAGTATTCTATTAGAGTAAGAAAATATGTTTTTAATTTGGTCTTTATATTCCGCGGATTCAAAATATTCTTAATAAGTGACTGTGGTCGAAGCACACTAATCAACCCGTCACGGTGACAGCACCGCATCAACTCGAGATGTTCAGGATTCTTTGTATGAAACTCCATACTTCAATGCACATCTATCAACTTCGTAACGACACCATCTCGGATCAAGACCAACTCGAAACCCACTTTGACCAGCGGCGCATGCGTTGTGACGCGCTTACGGCGCGTCGCCCGCTGGTTGACAACTATCCGTCCACCTTGTCAAACGGGCTGTAATTCACAAGAAGAACTGTCATAAGTTATAGCAAACATGATCCGAGGTGAGGCGTTCGCTATCCGGTGCCGATCCCATCCGAGGCGTTGCTGTTCCCTTTACGTGCTTCCGTATGGTTGACGCCTGGTTGGTGCTGTTCCCATGCTGGGTGGGTAGATTTGCTTCAACCTTTAGGCAGGAGGCAGCAGAGACCTCTGTGCTTGAACTTCAACTACTTCCACACATGACACGTTATAATTATTATCCACTTACATTAAGTTATTCGGATAATCCCAAGCTTACCCGCAAGTTAAATAAGTATACACAGTGTTTCAACATTATAATATTTTATTTGAATACAGTTTCGACTACATTATCCTGCACATATTACAATCTTCCATCATAACCTAGAGGTATGACTGGAAAAGAATGATTTTAGAATTTAGTCCACCTTTTTTACACGTATATGTGCAATAAAGTTTTGAAATAAAAAAAAGTATTTTGACGATACAATTTTTTATTACTCGTGATGATTTTTAATGATATGTCCGATTTGAATAATTCAAAAGTAATTCTTGTTACAGGCTAACTCCACTTTTTTTATAAAGTACATTAATATGAATTTTCCCATTCAGTGGCAGTAAAATGGCGGCCAATTTCTGAGAGCTTTCACGATTAGCCTAATAGATGTCAATCAAAACTTTACAGGTCAAAGCCCATTAACCGTAACGATTCTAATTTGAAAATCTTTTCGCTTGCAGATGTCGAAAGGGTAACAAGTGTTTGAAATTCGACTTTTCACCTCGCAAATTGGTGAGAAATTACAAATTTAATTATTCTAGCACTTGTAACCGATCGCTGGTTATTTATTAGGAGTTCGGCTCCGATGTCCGCAATCTTCGGCATTCCCGAACAAGTTTCGTAACTTAATTAAAGCAGGTGGTGTAAACCGCTCTATCTAGGGTTATCACGAGACCTTAGAGAGTCAATTTTAATTTATAATGTAGTTATTTTTAAGCTATTGCATAGCTACTACTGCGGACCTTGAGCGTGGAGACAGAATCCAAAAATTACGTAACGAAAATAACCTAGCACCCCACACTTCCACCGACTCATCGGTGATACTTTTTAGTTTTTCTATCTATCGATGAATAGCAGAACTTTTAATGACTTTTTTAAATATCACGCTCGTCCCTTTAGTTCAGCAACCCGCCTTTAGGTGGCATTAGTTGTAATAGTAATTAGTAAAATAATAATTGCAGTTAAATAGTAATTGCATAAGTTGATAAAAAATGCTATACAATAGCTTTACCGCGGCAGTCTCCAAGTGCCACACGTCTTTTTTTATTTAAGTTTTTTTTGTTAGATTGATTATTGTCGTTCTAAAGCATTGAACTACTACTATTAACGTATGCAATTGACACCAGAATAAATTTCGTGCTTCATGAAAATACGCCACTTGTTATCAACGCATTCAAACGGTATCATGTTCGGCATTCGAATTGCAAGGAATATGACACAATCGTGTCACACATCGCCATCTAGTCCCAAAGTAAGCTACTCAAAGCTTGTGTTATGGGTGCCAAATAACGGATATAACACATAAATACTTTTTGTTTGTAAATACATAAATGATATACATAAAAAACACCCAGACCCTACAAACAGACATGTTCATGCACACAAATGTTTGTATTGTGCGGGGATCGAACCAGCAACCCGCTGCGTAGTAGGCGATTTCTCGACCACTACACCAGACGAGTCGTCAAAAGTTGCGACACCTTTGTTGCTTGGCAAAGCGTCATTTTTTTGCGACAACAGTATCCTGCGCGCTTGGAAGACAGGTGAAACTCGCCGATGCTAGTTAGATAGATACGGATACACGCAGTTAAGTAGACATCTTGCTGACGGCAGAGGGTGCTACATCTGTTGTACGTACGTGTGATTGTCTTTTTTGGTATATTTTGTTTTGTATTGTATATTACTTAGTTTAGTTTTAAGGTCAAATTTAACTTATCAAACTATATGGATCAAGATGTCCGGAATAAACATTTATTTATTTATTTATAGATTCTCTATACTTAGCAATAACAAATCACTGGGCTACAGGCTATATATACAACACGCTGCAACCTACGGAAAGGGAGTAATTTTAAAAACGCGTGGACGTAGTGTATTTGCGCCTTCACATTAGAGCGACAGCAGTTTGTCTCTCTAATATGAAAAGCGTAACTGCCGTCATTTTATGTATGAAATTGACAGCAGCGTGACTGCCGCGCGACCGTCGCGCTACTAAAGTCGCCTAAGTGAGAAAGCGCTGTAAGGGTATCAACCTACTCAAATAAAACATACGTACTTACTTAAATTTATATAAGTGCTAGTATCTAAGTTTTATTTATCTAAAAATACAAAAAAAAAAAACTTATCGAAGACCAACACACTATTATTGGACAGTGTCGAATACTTCGCCTAACTTTATATACCTGTGTTAGTATCAGCCCTATTAGAACATCCATAACAGTACCTATTATAACTTGGAGAGTCAGTAAAAGTTTTGTTCAGAGATGAGAGATTTAAGATTATTTGTTAAGTTTACAGAATAATTATGATAAAAATAATTCAGATAGGAGGAAAAACACTTAATAATTTATCTTTTTTTTAACTTTATTGCACAAATAAAAGTGTACAAAAGGTGGACTTAATGCTAATAGCATTCTCTCCCAGTCATACCTTCAGATCATGCAGAGAGTTTGTTATAGGTGCAGGAGAATATTGTAAATAGATATTAAAATTGCAACAAATACTATTGTGTTAAATTGTAATATTATATATATACTATAATATACATAAACTAAATATACAGTATAAAAGAGTTAAGATACATAACTTTCAAATGCATACATAACTAAAAATATACATACATACATATTTTACCTATTTCGCAATCATTGAAACAGAAACCTTCGAAGTTTGTATCTTCTCATCAATGCACGTAAAAGGTTACGATATTTTTTTAAGTTTCAAAGGAGGTTTGAGTTGAGTGTCCATTTTAAGGTGTTAACACCACAAATTGTTTAGTAGTTGTGACAGAAGGAATAGAAATTATGTAGTTAAAACTTCATATCTTCTCACGCACATTAATCAAACAAATTTTCTTTTCTTCTTCTATTTGTTAGGATAGGTAGACTACTGGTCAGGTCCAGTTGTAGAAATAGGAGGTCTATTTTTGAATTACTCGCGTTAATATTCCGAGTGATTTTCGTTTGAATACCAAAGAAAAGTCCACGAAAATCACACTGAAAAAATACGCCAACGTTACAAAAATCGAGTTACAATTTGGGGGAATGAAGCGGCGTGTAAATAGCCGACTCCATGCGGGAACTTAAATACGTAAAGAAAAAAGAGATAAAATAAGATGAACAAGATAAAAGAGAAGAAGACGTCAGGAAAACATAGGAATAATTCCTTATATTACAGGAAACTGAATGGCCCACTTACCTTAAAAATCAGCTCCAGTCCCGTCGTCCCCTGGCCGCACCTTTGCAATGCTATAATAGCACCACGAAGTTGTATATGATGCTGCGCACTTATTAAAGTTCCCTTTTACAGACACGATAGCAATTATCGAACTGCCATGTATTCTTTTAGTAAAAACACAGAACCGAAAAATATTAATTATATATGTCTCTTTATTTATCTGACACAAGACAATGTTTTTTATGAGCTTATCTATGCCGACTAAAGAGGTGGCATTATGCTAGCCTTGCAGGATCAGACGAAACCTTCACCGATCGTCAAGGAGCATGAACCAAGCAATTTCCAGTAATATTTATAAGGAATTATTTTGAAGGATATAAATAAATGTGCTATAATAGCAAGAGATTATTCTTATCTTATCTTATCTAACCTACATCATCCCACTGCTGGGCAAAGGTCTCCCCCAACTTTTTCCATGTGTCTCTGTCAGCGGCCAACATTTCCCAATCCCTCGCAAAGCTGGACAGATCGTCACACCACCTCTATTTTGGTCTACCCCTTCGTCGATAGCCGTCAGGTGGTATCCATCGCGTGACAATTTGGGCCCATCTATCCGGGTGCATTCTACACACATGTCCCGCCCACTCCCATTTAAGCTTTGCCGTCTTTTCGCCTACATCTGTTATGCGAGTTCTGGAGCGTATTGTGGTATTCTGGATCTTATCAATCCTTTTAATACCCAATACGCTTCTTTCCATAGCTCTTTGGCAAACCTTGAGTTTGGATTTTTGACTTTCGGTCAATGACCACGTCTGCGCTCCGTAAGTAAGTACGGGCAGGATGCAAGTGTCGACGAGTTTTCTTTTCAGTGACAATGGAAGGTCTCCCTTCATATACGTTTTCAGGGACCAGAAGCTTTTCCAGGCGTTATCGATACGACGACCGATCTCTTTATCCTGCCTGTTTTCGAAGGACACTATCTGGCCCAAGTATATGTACTCGTCGACATATTCCATTCTCTGCCCGCATACCACTCTGTCGTTTTCAGTGGCATTGGTCATGACTTTAGTTTTTGACCTATTCATCATCAATCCAACCTCAAGGCTCGCCTCACTCAGCTGTTCGAGCATGGTTTCGAGCTCTGACGATGTTTTTGCAAAAAGAACTATATCGTCGGCAAAGCGAAGGTTTGTAAGCTTCTTTGCCCCAACATTGATACCCATCGTTTTCCAGGGATTGACCAGCTGTTTAAATACCTCTTGTAAGGCGCTGGTAAATAATTTAGGGGAAAGTGGATCTCCTTGCTTGACGCCCTATAATATTGGGAATGATGTGCCTGGTGCATGAAGTTTTATTTCTGCTGTACTCTGTTGATAAATGAGTCGCAAGAGTTGTATGTAGGTGGGGTCCACATCCTGGCGTTCCAGAGCGTTGAATATAGGCTCATGTTTAAGGCTGTCAAACGCCTTGGAGTAGTCAACAAATCCCAGATAAAGTGGTTTATTGAATTCTTTACACTTTTCTATTATTTGGTTAACAGTGTGGAGATGGTCAGTTGTTGAAAAATGTGGGCGGAAACCAGCTTGTTCGGGAGGTTGATGTTTCTCTAATTTATGGGCAATTCGATCCAGTATGATATTTGCAAATAATTTATAAATATGAGAAATTAAACTTATGGGCCGGTAGTTGTTGATGTCATGTTTGTCACCTTTTTTATGTAACAAAATAATGTTGGAATGGCAAAATTTCTTAGGTAGAGATCCGCTAAGCAGAATCGTATTAAAAAGTTTTGTAAGGTGAGGTCGAAGGGCTTTCTTTCCAAGTTTAAGGACCTCAGTGGTGACACCATCCTCTCCTGGGCTCTTATTGTACTTCAAGCTCTTAATGGCAGTGTTGACTTCATGTTCGTTTATAAGAGGAATGTTGTCACCACAGCGGTATTCCACGGGAAGGGCATAGTTTGAGTTGTCTGTGTATAAGGTTTTGTAAAACTCTGTGCATATGTTTATGATTTCATCACGGTTACTGTGCCTCTTCTTTTTGGAATCCTCTAGACTTGTTATCCAAGTCCTACTTCTAGAAAACCCTTGTTTTGCTGCTCTGAGTGAAGTATTTCTTTGTAGTGCTATCTTTACCAAGTTTGTGTTATAATTTCTGAGATCTTTTCTAATGTTCTTCTTTACTATTTTGTTGATGCTTTTGTATTCTTGTGATCTTATATCTGTATTTAATCGTTGTTCAATAAGTTTTTTGGTATTTTCAGATAACTTGTTGCTCTTTCTTCTTTCACATTTTATTTTGCAGCTGGCGGATTTAATGCTGGATAAAAGGTTTTTATACTGGGTGTTGACATCAAAACATTTATCGAATTTTGGAAAATTAAATTGATTTGTTAACTCTAAATTAAACTGTTCGAAATTGCTTGAAATGGTTTGCTGGTCTAAGCGTTTAACGTGTTTTTTAAAAAGTTTCACCCTCTCTAGTTTGAAGTTAAATTTAATTGTGGCCCGTACTGGCCTATGATCGGAGCTAAATTTTATTCTATTTATTACATTGACATCGGTTACAATATTGTTGTCAGAAGCGAGTATATAATCAATTTCGTTTGATTATTAAAGAAATTATTAAAGAAAGAAATTCATGAAAGATATAGAGTGAAGTAAAGGTGTTGGGACACACCACGCCCAACCACAATTAAAAAATCACAGCCGCACGGCTAAACTGTAACTGATTTTCATTCAAAAATTGAACATAAATCAAAGAAAAACACACGCTGTATTGACGCGAGTAATTAAAAATAGAGCTCCAGAATTAAGAATTGCTTTAGCACTGATTATTGAATCATTATCGACGACCTCCGTGTAGTGGCTAAGCACGCTGGTTTCAAGGCGTCGCCGCTCCGAGGTCCTGGGTTCAATTCCCGGTCGGGTCAATACAGGAATCAAAATTTTCTATATTATCTCGGGTCTGGGTGTTGTGGTACCACCGTTGTGTCTGATTTCCATAACACAAGTGCAATTAGCTACTTACTTTGGGATCAGAGCAATGTATGTGATTGGTGTCCAATATTTATTTATTTATTATTATCTAGTTTGATATTGTATTTCTTGCTATTAAGGACTTACTCCTAGTTACAACTCGGAAGTAAGTCACACATACAACTGATATCAAATAAATATTACTTCAAAACACTGTCCCCTAAACACCGTATGTAAAATATTCACCATTTGGCTGTAATATACCCAATTGGATCGAAGGCGCGTTCATTAAAGCATTCCGCTTTTTAACACGCAATTTCGCTTCGATTTGCCCAGAATTACCCATTTCCCATGGCGTTTCGGTTTTTATAAGCAAATGAAAATTATACGTCACGCAATGATTTGAACGGTTTATATCCGTCTTGTAACGAAATCGGGAAATGTACTCGCGTTTTTCCTTAATGTAAGGGGGAATTGGAATTGGTATGTATAATGAGGAGGCTTGATAAGAAAAATATGTCACGCGTTAATAAATGAAATATCAGTATTTTCTTCTGGAATATTTGAAATGGAAAATGGAGTCGGGAGGAATCGACATGAAATACCTACATAAGACGCAAAATACAGATGTTTTATACGATAAGAATGATAAAAAACTTTCTGCTTCGTTTCTACAAAAATTTCGTTCAAAAGTATATATGTGTATATGCAGGTTGTTGTTTGGTCAGTGACATCCAACTCAGAGGTGATAATATGTTATTTGTATTTTATATTATTTAAGTTTTTTTTCAAAACCAAAACATTCTAAAACATTTAAAAAAAATGAATGCGGAAACTCGCACACGCGCCCATAGCTCGCGCGTTTCTATGAAATCCTAGCTATAATAGGCCGTAGCTACGAAGGTGACCTAGTGTGGGTTGTTTTGAGTCACTTGCTAGTATCGCAATATTAAGAAATTTTGTTGGTATTTCCTTTTAAAAAATGTTGGCATCAGTATCGTTTGTACAACCAGTTGCTCGTCGCTGACCAAAACAAAACCCTGTATAAGTAAATATTTTTAGTTAGCTCCAAACATAATCGCCTTGGCACTAATTCGGTTAAAATACGAAGCTACTCGTTCACAAAACAAGTAGGTACCTAAGTGGCTACTTAACGCTAATGTTTCCCCACATTAGTTCTCAGTGGCCAGAAACAAGCGAATTGCACCCAACCCTTACAATCGTCTTCCGAGAGAATGGAATCCGCTCTTGAGGTTTTTAAGCTCTGCCACCTAATCTGTAAGGTGGGTTTCCACTGGTAGGCGATAAAATAGGTTTTCTTAAAAGTTTTTTTTTATTTGAAATGGGTTTGCTCTTGATTTTAGGCTAGACCTGATTTGGCTTAGAAAGAATTGACGACGGAGCAAGCTCATCCAGAAGATATTTTTGAATCACTGTCGTCAATATTACGATTGATATTCGTAAAAGAACAAGTAAAAATAATATGAAATACTGTGGAGTGCAAGTACTTACACATTTGAGTTATATTATTTTATATCCCCTTTGTGTTGATTTTATACGCTTCTCATTCGAAAATTACACGTTAACCTACGAAAAACACACATACACACATTTAAAAATAGAGCTCCTGTTAACTCTGACGTTGTAGATCTTTGGGTCTCAAAATTTGTTTATCGTACTTATATTTTTAATAAAGCTGTTGTTTAACTTAGAAATCGGACTTTCTGTTAATTGTACAAACCTCCTCGTAGAGCACCTTTCATCACATTTTCGATACGTATAGAATAAGACTACTTATAACGTACTTTCTTACACTTATATTCAAATCGCACCATATTTTGTGTTCTTGATTACCCACTACTTTTTGCTGTAATTATCTTTTAAATTTTGCGTTTACTCCCTTTACAAAATTTATCAATCGTCATCAAGTTTTAAAGAAAATATCGTTGTTTCTCGAATCAAACATAGTACTTTTTTTACCATAGACCATATTGTAAAGTAGGTTATATCAGTGGCACACAAGCCTTCGGCAGGTAATAGCGCCCTGTCTGTTTGCGCGGCACCAATCTGCGGCCACCGCTCGCTGCCGAACACGACCTACAACCTGCGCGTTTACCCTGCAGGCGTGAGTTGTACCTAGTTACAGCGGAGAGGCTAAAAATAGACACTTTGTCAATGTTGGGAGTTAACAACGGCACTCTTTAGTGCCTAAGTAACGATAAATTGTCAAGAATTATTTTTATTTTTCTTACATAATGAAACTGCAAAAAACTCATGCTTTGTTGAAGTGCATTAAGGCATGTAATCTATTGCTAGTCGAGTATCTTTGATTTTACAGTTTCATTTTTATATAAGAGACACTATAGGTAGGTGTACTTTTCAAAATGTTGATTAAATTACACTTGGATTTTCAGGAACTTATGAATAAAGACTGTATTGACAAACAAATGAATATACCTGTGGTTTCCCTATAAAAACGATTTGTTCAGGGATTTTTACTAGTGTGTAATTGTTCATACTAAACCTCTTTTTACACATTTATTAATTTATACTTTATTGCACAATAATAAAATTCTGTCGAAAAAGTGCACTTAACGCCATATTGGGTTCTCTACCAGTCATACCTTTGGGCTAAGCAGAAATGATTGTGGGCGGTGTGACAAAGAATCAAAATTAATTATATATATAAATATGACTACATAAATAATAGAAACGTACTTAGTTTTTATGCAATAAAATGAATACCAAATAAATACACCTAATACTTACATAATATTACACATACATAACACAAGCAATAAAATAAATACATCAATAATTTATACATATACCAAAATATATTACATATATTATATATATTATGACGAACGTTGTAGATACATGTTATGGGGATGATTCCGATATATGAAGAAAGTTTGCACGGACGAGTCTCTTAAATGAGAACTTACTGGGAGCTTGTTGAATATTTCAACTGTATAAATGCAAGATCAAACAACAAACAGCTAATTTCTCGAAATAATTTGCTTAGTTCCGTGGCTGCGGCATTTGTGGTCTACCGAGAGAAACTGAGACTTGGTGTAAAGGAAGACTTTTGCTGTGAGAAGGGGTAAAAATCTTTTGAGGTTGTTCTTTGGATAGTCGTAAATGTGTGAGAAGTAAAAGCAATACAGTCTAAGTAAAATTTACATGACCCATGGGTATCTGCGAGAGCTTTGATTAGGATCTGCATATTACTATCTGCCGTATGCTGCTATCTGCTGTAGCTGTACTATCAGTTCCTTGTTCAAAGCACTTTTTAAATGTTTTTCACTCTTCAGATGACTGTCAGATCTGCTGGTGGCAATCGATACTGCATTTATTTTTACCTGTTTTATTAGACGTATAACTAGCGGTCCCCCGCGGCGTCATCCGCGTGAATTTCGGATTTTCCGTAAAAGTTTTTCAACGCAATACACATATTTTCACTGTAAGAAAGAGACAAGTAACCATAGCGGTTAGCGCAAGCTCACGTTGTACTCAAGCTGCGAGTATTATTTTGGTGCGGAGTTATTTTAAAACTGTGATAGCTTCTAAAATATTTTTTTAAAATTAAATGATAAAAAGCGTAATTTTGTTCAAAAATAAATGCTAATGATGATGAATATGTTTATTTTGATAAGAATAAATACTATAATGAAAATGGGACATTAGTTTTTTCCAATTTTTAAACATAAAAAAGTTTGTAGTGAGTAAACTATATAAGATAGACATATGCTGTCTCGTATTTGATTGTAGATCTTTTAAAGGAAAACAATATATCTTTAACGGTTTACGCTGCGTACGCAACGGAAGCTCGTAAATGGAATATTCCCCCCCCCCCCCCCCAGTTTTTACCGTATTTCTCATTGTTGCTCTGCTCTTATAAGTCATATCGTTATATTTTATGTCTAAAGCCTTCCTTGATTAATTCAAATTACAGAGACCTCTATCATCTACCAAAACCACTTCAAATTACACAAAACTTAAATCTAACAGCAGTGTCCGCAAAACTTTGTAATAGTTCAGTAAGCCGTGACAGATGCGAGTGTGACGGTTAGCTTAGTTTGTTTCGAACGAGACACAGAGTGTCTTTAAGTTATATAACTCTTAAGTTTAAGAAGAAGCTGTTTTTATTGGCAAAAACCCAGGAAATCAATTTATTATTGCGATACTAGCGAGCGAGTCAAAACCACCAACGCCAGGTCGCCTCTTCGTAGCTTCGTAGCTACGGCGTAGTACTTCGTAGATATGCGCAAACTACGCGCGAGCGTGCGAGTTTTCCTGTATGTTTTTAGGGTTCCGTAGCCGAATGGCAAAAAACGAAACCCTTATAGTTTCGTCAAGTCTGTCTGTCCGTCCGTATATCACAACCATTTTATTCTGTAACTATAAGCATTACAGAATTGAAATTTGGTAGGAAGATGTATCCTGCTAACCGCTTACCGATTCTCATACAAAAAATAAAAAATAATGACATTTAAGGGGGGCTCCAATACATGAAACTAAAACCAAATTTTTTTTTAGTCAAACCTATGCGTGTGGGGTGTCTATAGATAGGTCTTTTAAAATGACATAAATGTTTCTAAAACCATTTTCTTTTAAAGTCTAACGTTTCATAGCTAGACGCTTCCAAAGTGATAAAATAGGCGTCCCCCCCCATCTAACTTCTAAACCAAGCAAGTGTATATTTTGAGAAATATATGGAATGTAGATCTTAACAAATATTTTCAACGAAAATTGGTTCGGACGGGATCGAACTAATAGTTTTTGAGATATAGCACATTTTCAACAACCGCACACCTGACTTTGTACTTCATACAAACTCTATGAAAAACAAAGTTATATTTGCAGTCAACCAAATATTGTCGTATTTTGCTAAGTAGAAGTAAGTGGATTCCCTAATTCAGTTAAAGTTGGCACGGTCGGAACCCTCAGTGCGCGAGTCCGACTCGCACTTGGCCGTTTTTTTTTAATGTTGTGAGAGGTTTTCATTGCTTTTTTGTTAAAGTTGCCTATAATTTAAAGAAAACATATTATTTGAATAAACATAACCCATATTATCGTCCCTGCGGGCGAAGTCTGATGCATCATTTTTGACATTTCGCGTCGACAATGTCAATTTTTTTATTTTCTAATTCATCAAATATCATTGTAACTAACGTAGATATATCTTTAATAAATTTAAAAAAAATATTTGTAGTTTTTTAAGAATCATTCAAAAATTATTCTCAATCAATAAATACACGAAAACACCGATTTTGTCTCAGCATTTTTCGAGCGACACCTGGTGGTTTTACACGGAACTATGTCGAAACTTCAGACACTGACTTGCAAGTCACTGTCAAAAATACCCTGTACACGCCGGTGCCCAATTTTCGTGCGGAACACATTTAATGAACGTTCACCAAAAGAATTTTACTTCTCGGAGAAAAAAAAAACATTTTTGCATTTTCAGGGTTGTGTGCGTTTATTTCAAATGTCCATGAATGTCGATTCATCACTGTATTTTTAACACAATAAATGCACGGAGAAAATCAAAATGTACAGATTTTGTGAAATTTACAAAGCAAAACCTGTTTTTTTTATATAACTAATTGAATGTTAATTATATTTTTTATGTTGCATGTATTCGCTTTATTTTATTATTGTTTGTTATTAATAATGAATAAAGATTTTAAAGTAATGTACTACGATGAAAGAAACTTATATTGCGAATAAATTCACCTACACATAAAATATCTGTGCTTGTCGCTTTAAAATTGTATACTTACATCTCTGAATCAGCTTAATGTTGGTTTAGTTCCACTCCCACTCCAACTTTGAGGAACTAGAAACTTGTTCGCAGACGCTATTAAATTGAGCCACTTTTATAGTGTAGCCACTTCGGCTACACGTAGTATTGAAAGGGAAATAAAGTTTGATTCGGTTATATTCTGAAGGCTAGTGAAAGACAGTTGTAACAATATATATATATATAACACATTCGTATTTTATAGTGTTGCAAATACTTATGAGAAGGTTTAAGGTAGATCAGAATATTTGTGATTAGCCACCCTCTTTGTGATCAGCGTTAATTTAAAAATATTACTAGTTAATTTTCTTCACCTTAATATGAAGACAAGTGTTGAATATTGTTGTGTTGAAGCCAACAATAGGGCCTTTGGCTACGCTTGAAGACTATACTCATATTATACAGCTGAGGAGTTTGTTTGTACGCGCTGATCTCAGGTACTACTGGACCGATATTAAAAAAATATTTTAATGTTGGATACCTTATTTATCTAGGAAGGTTTTGGGTTATAGTACATAACGCTGCGACGAGAGCAAATTCAAATAGCGCGGACGAAGTCGCGGGGGCCGCTAGTCAACTGATATTATCCGGGACCAAAGGCCGAGATAGAAGAACAAAGATACTCGTCAATACGTTATTTTTATGAGCGAAATGGTCACACATCCTTTAACGACCGCACTGCATGAAGGTGGCTTTAGGCTTCGGCAAAAAACTGCACTATTCATTAATTATTTTATGAGAACATTTGGATTGATCAAGACGCAGAGTGGGGTTTCGTTCTGGTTAAGATCAACCACGTAGCGACTGTAACGTGTATTGTATTTTAATGTCATTTTATTTTGAATAAACAGTTTCAAATAAAGTTAACGTGACGACACCTGTTCCGTTACCAGAGTTTACGACGGGTTTCCTCGCTAGCGACGACGTAAAAAGGTCTATGGAAAAGTGAATTTTTATTGAATCAGTCACACTCACATATGTTATTTGATTATAAAATGTAAATAAAATATATGCTGTATATTTAGTATTAAGAAACACGTTAAACTGTAATTTTGAGAGCTGTGGATTTTGTTGTAATAATAAAATAAAATAAATAAATGAACAGCGCCTGTAGCGGTCATTGACAGAACTAAAATTTTCCATACAAAAAGATACGTCGTCGCTAGAGTAAAACCGTTGCAAACTCATGTTAAAGGTACTGTTGCTGATTTAGTTTGTAATTTTTGCATGTGGATTTTGGAAAAAAAAACATAATCTGCATTATAAAAATAATAACCATTTTAAGTTTTGCTAGATACTCCAGTTTGTAATGAGCTCTACTTTGTACATTTATCTTCATTGTACTATAAGTATTATCCCTCATATGCCTATTTAGTTGGCTCGATAGAAGTTACCTCATTACTCAAGTTGAACAATAGGATCGCGCCCAAGTATTGTTGATGGTAACTGTCAAGAGGGCTATTCATTATCAACACTATGTAAGTATGTAATAGTGGTAACAGACAGCGGGCTTTATTAATATCTTCTATGTAACTATAATCTAAGATAGGATTATTGAAGTCCTTACTAATGATGAATTCTTAACGAAGCGAATCAGATTTTAAAATAGATGTTCAACTTCTTAAAATGATACATTCTTATAAAGACAACTTCTCATTTTGTCAAGTTGTTATTTTGCGAATTTTTCATTTCAAGACATCGACTTAATGAGAAGTTGTCTTTATGAGATTTTGTCATTTTGAGAAGTTTACATTCTGAAAAATTAACATTTCGCGTCCGATATCATGTTGAGAAGTTTTCAAGACGTAAATAAAAAGTCTTCTGGGCCAAAAGTTGTGCCGAACGGACCTCACAGATTCATAATAAGTAAATAAACAATATTTCTAATCTGATTTCGTAAACATAGCCTGGAAACTCATATCGTGGGCCAGAGCAGCTCTCAATAATAGAAAAATTATTGCTTTCCATCCTTTTCTCTCACCCGATATATACATAAGAGCAAAAAGGACAGTGCCCGGAATATTCGTATTCAGTTTGTGGAAGCTCGCGTAATGAGGGACCCAAAATTTCACTCATAGGACAGATTACTGTAATGGAAACCAGGCATCCACTCTTGAAATGTGGTTTTATCCGGGAAATAATATTTTTGTACGAATATCTTATGGACGTGTGTTAATGGTAGACAAATGAAACAGATATTAAATTAAGAGACAGTTACTTTGAAATGCATTGAGAATGATTTTTTTAACAACTGTAATTGAAATATTTTAAAAGTACACCATCTGAAAAATATAGGCAGAATTTCGTTAAGAGACTGCAAAAATTGGACATTGTACTATTAAAGCTGGTCTTTCTCACACGGTTAATAAATGATACTAAATACAATTGCTCTGATTGTTAAAAAGTTATGTCTGTATGTTTTTTTTTTATTTTTTTTTGTATGTATGTTACCTCATATCTCAGTCGTTTGTCGACCGAATCGAAAGAAAATTTCACCTACTTAGAGGGTGTACCTTTTAGTTGGTCCCATTTTTTTCATATTGGGCTCTGATGATGGGATCTTGGTTTAATCGAGGGAAACCCTCAAATTTTAAAGGCACGTATAGTGTTTCTTTACTAGAATCTTAATATTGGCATGTTGTTACGTCTGATAGTCAACATTTTGTGGGGCTGAGCTGATGGTGGAACTCCTTAACGCTTAGGAGTTCAGTAATTATAATGACGGAACTTATGATAGGTAATTTGAAGCTTCTTAAGAAAAAGAATCATAAGGTGCAACTCCCCCCCCCCTCTTACGTAATCACTAAAAATGAAGAAATAAAATAAACTTAAAAAAAAGTAAAAACCGACTTCAAAACCAAAATGCACTAAAAGTATTAAATAAACTCTTCACCATTGAAAGGAAAGGAATCCGTTTCCTTTCCTTTCAATGGTGAAGAGTTTATTTAAGACTTTTTAGTGCATTTTGGTTTTGAAGTCGGTTTTTACTTTTTTTAAAGTTTATTTTATTTCTTTCGATTCGATTTCGAGATCGTATTTTATTTGGCACTGCAGTTTCTGCGATTAGTACGATTAAATAAACAAACAATTTTTCCGTTTTTCCAATTATGTATGTGATCCATATCTATATCTTTAATGATAGCATGATCAACTCATCATAATAAATAGCAGTCCCCGAGAACTTCATGCGCGCCTATTGATTTTACTCAGTTCCTGTAAGCCAGCGTGTTTTTTGCAAATAACCTGTCTTGCTAGGTACATACTTCTTACATACGTCGACCCTTACACAAAACGTTTGTTTTCAAAATCGGACCAGTAATAATTCTGATCTGAGAGAAATGCTTTCGAAAAATTAATTAAACAAAAGTCAAGAAGAAATCAGCGATATTAAAGTTCTATACAGGTCACCACCGCCTTACAATAATGGCCAAAGAAAAAGCCTAAATCGTTTGTCTTGCGTCGTATCGTGTGTGCAAGCGACAATAAGTGAGTGTGGATAAAGATCGAAGCCCACTAATCGACAACGTCACGGTGACAGCACCGTATCAACTCGAGGCGTTCAGTATTCTTTGTATGAAACTACATGAAATAGAAAGCACATCTATCAACTTCGTAACGACACCACCTCGGATCAAGACCAACTCAGGACCCACTCTCGCCCAGCGGCGCATACGTTGTAATGCGCTTACGGCGCGTCGCCCGCTGGTTGACGACTATCCGTCTATCCTGTCAGACTGGCTGTCATTCACAATAAGAACTGACATAAGTTGTAGCAAACACGAACCGAAGTGAGGCGTTTGCTATCCGGTGCCGATCCCATCCGAGGCGTTGCTGTTCCCTTTACGTAACGCGCTTCCGTATGGTTAGTGCTGTTCCCGACCCGGGTGGGTAGATTTGCTCCAACCTTTAGGCAGGAGGCAGCAGAGACCTCTGTGCTTGAACTTCAACTAATTCCACACATTATAATTATTATCCACTTACATTAAGTTATTCGGAAAATCTCAAGCTTACCCGCATGTTTAAAAAGTATATACAGTGTATCAACATTTTATTTTTTTATTTGAATATAGTATACTGCACTTATTTTAATCTTCCTGCTTATCCTAAAGGTTTGACTGGAAAATAATGATTTTAGAATTTAGTCCTCCTTTTGTACACTGTTATATGTGCAACAAAGTTTTGAAATAAAAGAATGTCTTTGACGATACAATTTTTTATTACTCGTGATGATTTTTAATGGTATGTCCGATTTGAATAATTCAAAAGTAATTCTTGTTACAGGCTAACTTCACTTTTTTTATAGAGTACATTAATATGAATTTTCCCATTCAGTGGCAGTAAAATGGCGGCCAATTTCTGAGAGCTTTCCCGATTGGGCTAATAGATGTCAATCAAAACTTTACAGGTCAAAGCCCATTAACCGTAACGATTCTAATTTGAAAATCTTTTCGCTTGCAGATGTCGAAAGGGTGACAAGTGTTTGAAATTCGACTTTTCACCTCGCAAATTGGTGAGAAATTACAAATTTAATTATTCTAGCACTTGTAACCGATCGCTGGTTATTTATTAGGAGTTCGGCTCCGATGTCCGCAATCTTCGGCATTCCCGAACAAGTTTCGTAACTTAATTAAAGCAGGTGGTGTAAACCGCTCTATCTAGGGTTGTCACGAGACCTTAGAGAGTCAATTTAAAACTTATAACGTAGTTATTTTTAAGCTTTTTAGTTTTTTCTATCTATCGATAAATAGCAGGATTTTAATGACTTTTTTAAATATCACGCTAGTTCAGCAACCCGCCTTTAGGTGGCATTGGTTGTAATAGTAATTAGTAAAATAATAATTGCAGTTAAATAGTAATTGCATAAGTTGATAAAATATGCTATGCAATAGCTTTACCGCGGCAGTCTCCGAGTGCCACACGTCTTTTTTACTACTACTACTATTAACGTATGTAATTGACACCAGAATAAATTTCGTGCTTCATGAAAATACGCCACTTGTTATCAACGCATTAAAACGGTATCATATTCGGCATTCGAATTGCAAGGAACATGACACTATCTTGTCATAAAGTTAAATAATATCCTTTGGAAATTCCCACACATCGCCATCTAGTCCCAAAGTAAGCTACTCAAAGCTTGTGTTGTGGGTGCCAGACAACGGATATACTACTTAAATACTTTTGGTTTGTAAATACATACATGATATCCATAAAAAACATCCAGATCAATACAAACAGACATGTTCATGCACACAAATGTTTGTATTGTGCGGGGATCGAACCCGCAACCCGCTGCGTAGTAGGCGATTTCTCGACCGCTACACCAGACGGGTTGTCAAAAGTTGCGGCACCTTTGTTGCTTGGCAAAGCGGCATTTTTTGCGACAACAGTATCCTGCCCGCTTTGGAAGACAGGTGAGACTCGCTGATGCTAGCTCTAAAGATACGGTTACACGCAGTCAATTAGACATCTTGCTGACGGTGGAGGGTTCCACATCTGTTATACGTGTGTTTGTCTTTTTGGTGTATTTTGTTTTGTTTTGTATATTACTAACTTTAGTTTTAAGGTCAAATTTAACTTATCTAACTATATGGATCAAGATGTCCGGAATAAACATTTATTTATTTATTTATAGATTCTCTATACTTAGCAATAACAAATTACTGGGCTACAGGCTATATATACAACACGCTGCAACCTACGTAAAGGGAGTAATTTTAAAAACGCGTGGACGTAGTCTATTTGCGCCTTCACATTAGAGCGACAGCAGCTTGTCTCTCTAATATGAAAGGCGTAACTGCCGTCATTTTATGCATGAAATTGACAGCAGCGTGACTGCCGCGCGACCGTCGCGCTACTAAAGTCGCCTAAGTGAGAAAGCGCTGTAAGGGTATCAACCTACTCAAATAAAACATACGTACTTACTTACATTTATATAAGTGCTATTATCTAAGTTTTATTTATCTAAAAAAATCTTATCGAAGACTAACACATTATTATTGGACAGTGTCGAATACTTCGCCTAACTTTATATACCTGTGTTAGTATCAGCCCTATTAGAACATCCATAACAGTACCTATTATAACTTGGAGAGTCAGTAAAAGTTTTGTTCAGAGACGAGAGATTTAAGATTATTTGTTAAGTTTACAGAATAATAATGATAAAAATAAAAATAATTCAGATAGGAGAAAAAGCACTTAAAAATTTATCTTTTTTTTAACTTTATTGCACAAATAAAAGTGTACAAAAGCTGGACTTAATGCTAATAGCATTCTCTCCCAGTCATACCTTCAGATCATGCAGAGAGTTTGTTATGGGTGCAGGAGAATATTGTAAATAGATATTAAAATTGCAACAAATACTATTGTGTAAAATTATAATATTATATACATACCATAATATACAAAAACTAAATATACAGTATAAAAGAGTTAAGATACATAACTTTCAAATGCATACATAACTAAAAATATACATACATACATATTTTACCTATTTCGCAATCATTGAAACAGAAACCTTCGCAGTTTGTATCTTCTCATCAATGCACGTAAAAGGTTACGATATTTTTTAAGTTTCAAAGGAGGTTTGAGTTGAGTGTCCATTTTAAGGGGTTAACACCACAAATTGTTTGGTAGTTGTGACAGAAGGAATAGAAATTATGTAGTTAAAACTTCATATCTTCTCACGCACATTAATCAAACAAATTTTCTTTTCCTCTTCTATTTGTTAGGATAGGTAGACTACTGGTCAGGTCCAGTTGTAGAAATAGGAGGTCTATTTAAGAATTACTCGCGTTAATATTCCGAGTAATTTTCGTTTGAATACTAACGAATAGTCCACGAAAATCACACAGAAAAAATATGCCAACGTTACAAAAATCGAGTTACAATTAAAATATCACAGCCGTGCGCATTTAACTGATTTTCATTCAAAAATTAAACATAAATCAAAGAACACGCTGTATTGACGCGAGTAGTTAAAAATAGAGCTCCAGAATTTAGAATTGATTTAGCACAGTTTATTAGTCAATATCGACGACCTCCGTAGTGTAGTGGCTAAGCACTCTGTTTTCAAGGCATCGCCGCTCCGAGGTCCCGGGTTCGATTCCCGGTTCGGGTCAATACAGAAATCAAAATTTCGTATATTGTCTCGGTTCTGGCTGTTATGGTACCACCGTTGTGTCTGATTTTCTTAACACAAGTGCAATTAGCTACTTACTTTGGGATCAGAGCAATGTTGGGTGTCCAATATTTATTTATTATTATCTAGTTTGATGTTGTAGTTCTTGCTATACGAGGGTCAAACTGAAAGTTCTTAGAAAATCAAAAACTGATTACATTAGCCAGTTATTAGTTTTATTATATCTTTTCAAAATATTGTCCATTGACGTCTATACACCGCTGCATGCGATGGAACCACTGGGAAAAGCACTTTGCCCACTCGTCCTTAGGGGTCTCTTCAATGGCATCGCGATACGCAGCCACCGCTTCTTCAGCATTCATAAACCGCTTTCCTTTAAGTTTTTCTTTAATTTTTGGAAATAAATAAAAATCACAAGGCGCGAGGTCGGGGCTATACGGCGGGTGACCCAGTAATTCAACGTTTGATGTCGCCAAATAGTCGATCGTTCGCTTGGCGGTGTGCGACGAGGCGTTGTCGTGGTGAAGGAGGATCCTACTGCGAGGTCGTTTCTCTCGAACTTTTTCCAAGACAAGTGGCAAACAATTGGTAGTGTACCATTCTGCAGAAACTGTTTTTTGATCCTCTAACACAATTGTTGCGAAATGACCTATCCTTCCAAAGAACGAGGCCACCATTTTTTTTCCCGCACTTCGATCTCTCTTCACTTTAGTTGGCAACTCCTCGAAAGGAAACACCCACTGAGCAGATTGTCTTTTGGTTTCAGGATCATAACAGTAAATCCAGCTTTCGTCACCTGTTAGTATGTCGAACACAGCATTTGAGTCACCTCCGTTAAATCTTTCAATCATTTCACGGCACCAATCAACACGATGGAGTTTTTGAGCCTTAGTCAAATTATGAGGTATCCACCGGGCGCAAAGCTTCCTGACCGCTAAATGTTCGTGGAGGATTTTGTGCACTTGACTCATACCGATGCCTAAGCTTGTCCGAATCTGCTGATAGGTCACTCTTTTGTCAGTCTCTATCATACGCCGCACAACACAGATGTTATTTTCAGTCGTCGCCGTAGAAGGCCGACCCTCACGTACATCATCAGTGAGATTAGTGCGACCACGTTTAAACTCATTAAACCAGTTGTAAACAGTCGCACGAGATGGGGCTTCATCGTGAAAGGCCAATCGTAGTCTATCATATCTTTCTTGTTGACTTAAATGACATCGAAAGTCATAAAAAATCATTGCACGAAAATTTTCTCGTGTTAAATTCATGTTGACGTGACACAGACAATTTTCAATTTGCCGCCAAATCGTAAAACAAATGACAAATGAATGAAATATATACTCAGTAATATTGGCAAAGAGTTCTATTTTCAAATTTTAGAATATTTTTTTATTATATTGTTTATAAGTGGCCAGTTCTAAGAACTTTCAGTTAGACCCTCGTAAAGTACTTACACCTAGTTACAACCCGCATGTAAGTCACACATACAACTGAAATCAAATAAATATTACTTCAAACACTGACCCCTTAGGTCAGAAGTTGAAGTAATATTTATTTACCACCGTATGTAAAATATTCACCATTTGGCTGTAATATACCCAATTTGGTCGAAGGCGCGTTCATTAAAATATTCCGCTTTTTAACACGCAATTTCGCTTCGATTTGCCCAGAATTACCCATTTCCCATGGCGTTTCGGTTTTTATAAGCAAATGAAAATTATACGTCACGCAATGATTTGAACGGTTTATATCCGTCTTGTAACGAAATCGGGAAATGTACTCGCGTTTTTACTTAATGTAAGGGGGAATTGGAATTGGTTTGTATAATGAGGAGGCTTGATAAGAAAAATATGTCACGCGTTAATAAATAAAATATCAGTATTTTCTTCTGGAATATTTGAAATGGAAAATGGAGTCGGTGGGAATCGACATGAAATACCTACATAAGACGTAAAATACACATGTTTTAAACGATAAGAATGATTTAAATCTTTCTGCTCACCCTTTGAGTGTGGGACAAGGTTTCGTTCAAAAGTATTTACAGGTTGTTGTTTTGATCAGTGACATCCAACTCAGAGGTGATAATATGAGTTATTATATATTATTCAAGAAAAAATCTTTTTTAAAAATGTGTGCAAGTTTCATAAAAGAAAATTCTTTCATTCAAAACTAAAACCATTAAAAAAAATATGCGGAACCTCGCACACGCGCCCATAGCTCGCGCGTTTCTATAAAATACTACACCGTAGCTAGTAGGCCGTAGCTACGAAGGTGATCTGGTGTTGGTTGTTTTGACTCGCTTGCTAGTATCGGAATATTAACTAATCTTGTTGGTTATTTCCTTAAAAAAATGTTGGCATCAGTATCGTTTGTACAACCAGGTGCTCGTCACTGACGAAAAACAAAACCTGTATAAGTACACTTTTTTAGTTAGCTCCAAACATAATCGCCTTGGTACTAATTCGGTTAAAATACGAAGCTACTCGTTCACAAAACAAGTAGGTACCTAAGTGGCTACTTAACGCTAATGTTTCCCCACATTAGTTCTCAGTGGCCAAAAACAAGCGAATTGCACCCAACCCTTACAATCGTCTTCCGAGAGAACGGAATCCGCTCTTGAGGTTTTTAAGCTCTGCCACCTAATCTTTAAGGTGGGTTTCCACTGGTAGGCGATAAAATAGGTTCTCTTAAAAGGTTTTTTTTATTTGAAATGGGTTTGCTCTTGATTCTAGGCTAGACCTGATTTGGCTTAGAAAGAATTGACGACAGAGCAAGCTCATCCAGAAGATATTTTTGAATCACTGTCGTCAATATTACGATTGATATTCGTTACAAAAACAAGTAAAAATAATATGAAATACTGTGGAGTGCAAGTACTTACACATTTGAGTTATATTATTTATATCCCCTTTGTGTTGATTTTATACGGTTCTCATTCGAAAATTACACGTTAACCTACGAAAAACACACATACACAGATTTAAAAATAGAGCTCCTGTTAACTCTGACGTTGAAGATCTTTGGGTCTTAAAATTTGTTGATCGTACTTATATTTTTAATACAGCTGTTGTATAACTTAGAAATCGGACTTTCTGTAAATTGTACAAACCTCCTCGTAGAGTACCTTTTATCATATTTTCGATACGTATAGAATAAGACTACTTACAACGTACTTTCTTACACTTATATTCAAATCGCACCATATTTTGTGTTCTTGATCACCAACTACTTTTTACTGTAATTATCTTTTAATTTTTGCGTTTAATCCCTTTACAAAATTTATCAATCGTCATCAAGTTTTAAAGAAAATATCGTTGTTTCTCGAATCAAACATAGTACTTTTTTTACCATCGACCATATTGTAAAGTAGGTTATATCAGTGGCACACAAGCCTTCGGCAGGTAATAGCGCCCTGTCTGTTTGCGCGGCACCAATCTGCGGCCACTGCTCGCTGCCGAACACGACCTACAACCGGCGCGCTTACCCTACAGGCGTGTGTTGTATCTAGTTACAGCGGAGGGGGCTAAAAATAGACACTTTGCAATGTTAGGAGTTAAAAACGGCACTCTTTAGTGCCTGAAGTTACGATAAATTGACAATAATTATTTTTATTTTCCTTAAATAAGGAGATTATCGTATCTTTGATTTTACAGTTTCATTTTTTATGTGACTCACTATAGGTGTACTTTTAAGAATGTTAATAAAATTACACACGGATTTTCAGGAACTTACGACTAAAGGCTGTAATGACAATCAAATATATAAACGTGTGGTTTCCTTGTAAAAACGTTTTGTTCAGGGATTTTTACTCGTAAGTGTGTAATTGTTCATGTTAAAACAAAACATTCAACTGTATAAACGCGAGATCAAACAACAAACAGCTAATCCCTCGGTAAAGAAAGACTTTTGCTGTGAGAAGGGGTAAAAATCTTTTGAAGCTGCTCTTTGGTTAGTCGTAGATGTGTGAAGTAAAAGCAATACAGTCGAAGAAAAATTTACATGACTCATGGGTATCTGCGAGAGCTTTGATTAGGATCTGCATATTACTATCTGCCGTATGCTGCTATCTGCTGTAGCTGTACTATAAGTTCCTTGTTCAAAGCACTTTTTAAATGTTTTTCACTCTTCAGATGACTGTCAGATCTGCTGGTGGCAATCGATACTGCATTTATTTTTACCTGTTTTATTAGACGTACAACTAGCGGTCCCCCGCGGCGTCATCCGCGTGAATTTCGGATTTTCCGTAAAAGTTTTTCAACGCAATACACATATTTTCACTGTAAGAAAGAGACAAGTAACCATAGCGGTCAGTGCAAGCTCACGTTGTACTCAAGCTGCGAGTATTATTTTGGTGCGGAGTTATTTTACAACTGTGATAGCTTCTAAAATATTTTTTTAAATTAAATGATAAAAAGCATAATTTTGTTCAAAAATAAATGCTAATGATGATGAATATGTTTATTTTTAATAGGAATAAATACTATAATGAAAATGGGACATTACTTTTTTCCAATTTTTAAACATAAAAAAGTTTGTAGTGAGTAAACTATATAAGATAGACATATGCTGTCTCGTATTTGATTGTAGATCTTTTAAAGGAAAACAATATATCTTTAACGGTTCACGCTGCGTACGCAACGGAAGCTCGTAAATGGAATATTCCGCCGCCCCCCCCCCCAGTTTTTACCGTATTTCTCATTGTTGCTCTGCTCTTATAAGTCATATCGTTATGTTTTATGTCTAAAGCCTTCCTTGATGAATTCAAATTACAGAGACCTCTATCATCTACCAAAACCACTTCAAATAACACAAAACTTAAATCTAACAGCAGTGTCCGCAAAACTTTGTAATAGTTCAGTAAGCCGTGACAGATGCGAGTGCGACGGTTAGCTTAGTTTGTTTCGAACGAGACACAGAGTGTCTTTAAGTTATATAACTCTTAAGTTTAAGAAGAAGCTGTTTTTATTGGCAAAAACCCAGGAAATCAATTTATTATTGCGATACTAGCGAGCGAGTCAAAACCACCAACGCCAGGTCGCCTCTTCGTAGCTTCGTAGCTACGGCGTAGTACTTCGTAGATATGCGCAAACTACGCGCGAGCGTGCGAGTTTTTCTATATGTTTTTAGGGTTCCGTAGCCGAATGGCAAAAAACGAAAACCTTATAGTTTCGTCAAGTCTGTCTGTCCGTCTGTCTGTCTTTCTGTCTGTCTGTCTGTTTGTCTGTCCGTCCGTATATCACAACCATTTTATTCTGTAACTATAAGCATTACAGAATTGAAATTTGGTAGGAAGATGTATCCTGCTAACCGCTTACCGATTCTCATACAAAAAATAAAAAATAATGACATTTAAGGGGGGCTCCAATACATGAAACTAAAACCAAATTTTTTTTTAGTCAAACCTATGCGTGTGGGGTGTCTATAGATAGGTCTTTTAAAATGACATAAATGTTTCTAAAACCATTTTCTTTTAAAGTCTAACGTTTCATAGCTAGACGCTTCCAAAGTGATAAAATAGGCGTCCCCCCCCCCCCATCTAACTTCTAAACTAAGCAAGTGTATATTTTGAGAAATATATGGAATGTAGATCTTAACAAATATTTTCAACGAAAATTGGTTCGGACGGGATCGAACTAATAGTTTTTGAGATATAGCACATTTTCAACAACCGCACACCTAACTTTGTTCTTCATACAAACTCTATGAAAAACAAAGTTATATTTGCAGTCAACCAAATATTGTGGTATTTTGCTAAGTAGAAGTAAGTGGATTCCCTAATTCAGTTAAAGTTGGCACGGTCGGAACCCTCAGTGCGCGAGTCCGACTCGCACTTGGCCGTTTTTTTTTAATGTTGTGAGAGGTTTTCATTGCTTTTTTGTTAAAGTTGCCTATAATTTAAAGAAAACATATTATTTGAATAAACATAAGGGCATTTCTACAGAAGCGACTGATTGACCGACTGGAGCAAAAAACCTACCTTTAAAATTGAATAACGTGTCTAAAAATAATCACACGTATTTACACAACTCTTGGCCTGATGGAGAGCATATCAAGAAGACCACCAGGTTGTACATACGGTCTAAAAAAAATCGGAAAGTTCAAAAACGGGCAGAATTTGGCCTAAAATGGAGTGTCCGGTTTCCAGAATTTACTCGTTTTCGTTTCATAACTTTTAAAATAATAAGTTTCTGATTATTATTCCTACATTCCTATAACAAGGAACAAATAATGAAGCCATATACGTGCTTACATATATCGTGAATCCTTTAATTTGAATACAGTGACACATTTAAATTTTGTCCGAGGCTTGTGCCTCAATTCGGTGAAATTTACTTTTATGTACCTGTAGCACTAACTATGCATAATAGGAACACGCACTTCTTGTTCCCGTCATCTGACAGTTGCGCCCGAGCAGACGAACAGTGTAAACGGGAGATCTGTAGCACTCAGGAGCATTTTTCAAAGGTACGAATTCGTTCGGTGTTTTTGGTACACGGTTATTTCTCAAATCGGTGTGCCACCTCGATTATGTATCTAAAGTATTTTATGAGATTTGTGCTAAATCTATTAAGGCCCGTGCCTGTATTTAGAATAAGTTAGCCAGTAATAAATCATCTTCGAATCGGTGCAGACATTACTCGATTTTAATTTTAATTTAGTTAGTTTTTAAAAACTCCCCACCCGGCTCCCGATACGTAACTAGCTACTATCATGAGGTTAATTTGAACTTTCGTTCAGTTAGCAGAATGATTCCTTTAGCGCTTCAATTAAGTAAAGCAATAAAGAAGAAGGATAAGAATAAGATATAAATATATACAATAAATACAATAAAGATAAAAAGACAATATAAATATTTATATATATAAAACAATAAAGATATAAATATATCGATAATACATAGTATTATGTTATCCTCTTTGAAAATGACGACCCGTCTGGTGTAGTGGTCGAGAAATCGCTTACTACGCAGCGGGTGCGGGTTCGATCCCCGCACAATACAAACATTTGTGTGCATGAACATGTCTGTTTGTATTGGTCTGGGTGTTTTCTATGTATATCATGTATGTATTTACAAACAAAAAGTATTTAAGTATTATATCCGTTGTCTGGCACCCATAACACAAGCTTCGAGTAGCTTACTTTGGGGATAGATGGCGATGTGTGGGAATGTCCAAAGGATATTTAAGGATATTTATTTATTTAAAATTGTAATGTTTAAATTGTTTGAGTTTTAAAAACAAGACTGATTACAAGTTATATCGAAAAATAAACATGTTGATCAGTTTTTTTTATTATTAACATTACAAGAATTATTAATATAGATAGGCACATAAACTATTAAACCGATAGACCAGCAGTCAGTTAACATAACGCTTTAGGTATTTTTTTTATTTTGATCATTCAAATACATTATATATACACAATAGAATGCAATACAATACAATACATTAGATAATGTTGCATCTATTCTACATTCGGTGATTCATTTTCTCAATTTGGTGCATCGTTTTCTCAATTCGGTGCTTTCTCAATTCGGAGCCTAACTTTTCTCATAGATCAATCAACAAAATTTAGGCAAATCGTTATTTTATGTTTCAGGATGGAGTAAACTTCATTTTTTATTATTTAAACTACTACAAAATCCAAATTAAAAATCAACCACCGAATTGAGAAAAAAAGTGCCCTTCTGTAGAAATGTCCATAACATATTATCGTCCCTTTGCAAGTCACTGTCAAAAATACCCTGTACACGCCGGTGCCCAATTTTCGTGCGGAACACATTTAATGAACGTTCACCAAAAGAATTTTACTTCTCGAAGAAAAAAAAAACATTTTTGCATTTTCAGGGTTGTGTGCGTTTATTTTAAATGTCCATGAATGTCGATTCATCACTGTATTTTTAACACAATAAATGCACGGAGAAAATCAAAATGTATAGAATTTGTGACATTTACAAAGCAAAACCTGTTTTTTTTATGTAACTAATTTAATGTTAATTATATTTTTTATGTTGCATGTATTCGCTTTATTTTATTATTGTTTGTTATTAATAATGAATAAGGATTTTAAAGAATTGTACTACGATGAAAGAAACTTATATTGCGAATAAATTCACCTACACATTAAATATCTGTTCTTGTCGCTTTACAAATGTGTACTTGCATCTCTAAATCAGCCTCATGTTGGTTTAGTTTCCCTCCAACTCCAACTTTGAGGAACTAGGAACTTGTTCTCGGACTTTATTAAATTGAGCTACTTTTCTTCAGCTACACGCAGTATTGAAAAGGAAATAAAGTTTGTTTCGCTTATATACTAAAGGCTGTGAAAGAGAGTTGTTGCAATAAATATGAGTATTTAACACTTTCGTATTTTATAGTATTGCAAATAAATACTCATGTGAAGGTTTAAGTGGATCAGAATATTTGAGGTTAGTTACCCTCTTTGTGGTCAGCGCTAATTTAAAAAGATTACTAGGTATTTTTCTTCACCTTATTATGTAGACTTGTGCTGAATATTGTGAAAAAAATTAAATTTAGCCTGTAAATGATCCACTGCTGGGCAAAGGCCTCACATATCCTCCTCAGTGCGGATTGGCTGAAAGATATTGCACGGAAAGCGACCAATCTTGCTTTCAGATGTTATCAAGCCAACAATAGGGCCTTTGACTACGCTTGAAGACCATATATATACTCATATTATAAAGCTGAAGAGTTTGTTTGTTTGAACGCGCTAATCTCAGGAACTACTGGACCGATTAGAAAACTTTTATAAAAGTTGGATAGCTTATTTATGGAGGAAGGCTTTAGGTTATAGAACACTACGCTCTGCGACGGGAGGGAAGGGAGCAAACTCAAAACGCGCGGACAAAGTCGCGGGGGTCCGCTAGTCAATAGATATTAGCTGAGACCAAATGTCGGGACCGAAGCACAAAGATACTTGTGAATACGTCACTTTTATGGGCGAAATGGTCACACTTCTTAATACGACCGCATGAAGGTGTCGCTTCTGTGTGCGACGCTTCTGTATGAAGGTGGTTTTACATCGAAAAAAAACTGCACTATTTTTTTATTTATAATTTAATGGGAACCTTTTGATCGATCAAGACGCGGGGTGGGGTTTCGTTCTGGTTTAGATAAGCCATGGAGCGACTATTACGTGTGTGGTATTTATATTTAATTTTATTTCGAATAGTTAACGTGACGAAACTTGTACTTTTAACATGAGTTTACGACAGTTTTCTTCGCTAGCGACGACGTAAAAAGATCTATGTTTTTTTTTTTATTGAATCAGTCAAACTCACATATATTTTATTTGTTTATAAAATGTAAATCCAATGTTGGCTGTATATTTAGTATTAAGAAACACGTAAAACTGTAATTTTGAGAGCTGTGGATTTTGGAGTAATAATAAAATAAAATAAATAAATGAACAGCGCCTGTAGCGGTCATTGACAGAACTAAAATTTTCCATACAAAAAGTTACGTCGTCGCTAGAGTAAAACCGTCGCAAACTCATGTTAAAGGTACTGTTGCTGATTTTGTTTGTAATTTTTACATGTGGATTTTGGAAAAAAAAACTTAATCTGCATTATAAAAATAATAACCATTTTAAGTTTTGCTAGATACTCCAGATTGTAATGAGCTCTACTTTGTACATTTATCATCATTGCACTATAAGTATTATCCCTCATAGGCCTATTTAGTTTGCCTCGATAGAAGTTACCTCATTACTCAAGTTGAACAATAGGATCGCGCCCAAGTATTGTTGATGGTAACTGTCAAGAGGGCTATTCATTATCAACACTATGTAAGTATGTAATAGTGGTAACAGACAGCGGGCTTTATTAGTATCTTCTATGTAACTATAATCTAAGATAGTATTATTGAAGTCATAACTAATGATGAATACTTATCGAAGCGATTGAGATTTTAAAATAGATGTTCAACTTCTTAAAATGATACATTCTTATAAAGACAACTTCTCATTTTGTCAAGTTGTTATTTTGCGAATTTTTCATTTGAATTTAATGAGAAGTTGTCTTTATGAGATTTTGTCATTTTGAGAAATTTACTTTCTGAAAAATTAACATTTCGCGTCCGTTATCATGTTGAGAATTTTTCAAGACGTAAATAAAAAGTCTTCTGGGCCAAAAGTTGTGCCGAACGGACCTTACAGACTCATAATAAGTAAATAAACAATATTTCTAATCTGATTTCGTAAACATAGCCTGAAAACTCATATCGTGGGCCAGAGCAGCTCTCAATAATAGAAAAATTATTGCTTTCCATCCTTTTCCCTCACCTGATATATACATAAGAGCAAAAGGGACAGTGCCCGGAATATTCGTATTCAGTTTGTGGAAGCTCGCGTAATGAGGGACCCAAAATTTCACTCATAGGACAGACTAGCGGTCCCCCGCGACTTCGTCCGCGCGTTTTGAGTTTGCTCCCTCCCCTCCCGTCGCAGCGTCATGTTTTATATCCTAAAGCTCGATAAATAAGCTATCCAACACAGAAATATTTTTTCAAATCGGTCCAGCAGTTCCTGAGATAAGCGCGTTTAAACAAACAAACTCTTCAGCTTTATAATAAATTAGCGCAAGCGTAGTTGTACTTAAGCTGCGAACATTATATTGGTGCGGAGTTATGTTAAAACTGTGATAGCTCCTAAGATATTTATTGAAATCAAATGATATAAAGGGAAACTTGGTTTTAAATGAAATTCTCGTGATGATGAATCTATTTATTTTGATAAGAATAAATACCTGTGTGTATAATACACCTCTAAAAATAAAGCATTATTTTTTTACAAATTTATTAATATAAAAAATATTGTAGTAAGTCAACCATAAAAGATAGACATATGCTGTCGCAGACTTTATTATAGAACTCTTAATGCTGAACAATCCTGTCATACATGATTTTTGTGTAACTTAAGCGGTTTCCGCAGCGTACGCAGCAGAAGCTCTCAAAAGGAATCTATTTTTTCCGTTTTCGCAACATTATTCATTGCTGCTGTGGTAGTATGAGTCGTATCTTTATGTTATATAGCCTAAAGCCTTCCTCGATAAATGGACTATCCAACGTAAAAATATTTTTTCAGATCGGGCCAGTAGTTTTTGAGATTAGCGCGTTCAAACAAACAAACAAACAAACAAACTCTTCAGCTTTATAATATTAGTATAGATTACTGTAATGGAAACCAGGCATCCACCCTTGAAATGTGGTTTTATCCGGGAAATAATATTTTCGTACGAATATCTTTTGGACGTGTGTTAGTAGTAGACAAATGAAACAGATATTATATTAAGAGACAGTTACTTTTAAATGCATTGAGAATGATTTTTTTTACAACTGTAATTGAGAAATATTTTAAAAGTACACCATCGTAAAAATATAGGCAGAATTTCGTTAAGAGACTGCAAAAATTGGACATTGTGCTACTAAAGCTGGTCTTTCTCACATGGTAAATATATGAAAGTAAATACAATTGCTCTGATTGTTAAAAATGTACAAGCATTATAGCAAACAATGTTCCATGCTTGTTTTTCTTGTCCCTTAAACACGCGATCTTTTACGAGTGTATTATTTCCCAGAATGCCAGCTAAAATCACAAACTTAGGCCCACACAAACCTCTAATGCTACAACCGTTAATGAAAACTCCACTCTTGAACTGACAAATGTCCTCTGTTTTGTCAGGGTTGCGGTTTTCACTCCGGTAACGCAACGGTATCTTGTACCTATGTCCGTATAACCACACCAACATAATCTGATCTCGGATACCTTCGCTATCCATACAATTTAAGACGACCCTACTTGACGATACTAGCTTAAATGCAGACCCAGATATACTGGTTATATTATCCATAGCACATCGCTCACTAGGTCTGTTTTCAGGGAAATTGGGCGTGATAAAGGAATAGATACCCAACTGGGAAGGGCTAAGGATATAATTTGAGTGCTCTCATACCGCCCGTATAATCCGGGCTGCTGCTCATCATGAGATTAGGTTGTTGGAGTCTTTAAAAACAAAAAATGATGGAAGATTTATTATTTGTTATCTCCTAATCGATTTGGTGGTAAATGATGGAGGTTTGGTAAAATATATCGAAATAAATTTGGTCTTTACTGATCAATAATGATCACCTTAATAAAACATTACCCTTGTATTTTTTCTACCAAATATCTCATCCATTTTAAAGATGGATGGATATAGTTCATGTAAGTTTCTGCTTTCTTCAGTTGCAAATTGAACGACGACCTCCGTGGTCGTCGGTGTTCCGAGGTCTCGAGTTCGATTCCCATTCGGGTCAATATGGAAATTATAAACTTTCTATATTTTCTCGGGTCTGGGTGTTGTGGTACCACCGTTGTGTATGATTTCCGTAACATAAGTGCATTAGCTACTTTGGGATCAGAGCAATATATGTATGTGATTGGTGTCCAATATTTATTAAAAAAAAATCACGTTAAATGTCACCAAAAGCCGAGATCGTATTTAATTGTGAGATCTCATGTAGAGCCAAGCTTCTAACCCTACACGACCTTACCTACTTCAAGATCTTCTCAAACTCTAAGCTTTAGTCAAAATAATGTGATTGCGTGAGTTGCGCGTTTTTGAAACGCACGGCAGCATCGCGACCACGCAATTAACAGATTTAGTTTAGTACGATGCTGTCGCGCGTTAGTATCGATGCAGAAGCGCGATAAACAAACTCTGACATGACTACAATAAAACTCATTTTTTAAAGATCACAAATTCCTTCACGACTCTTTGTCTATTCAAATCGCAGTATTTTATCTGAATTTATTTACAAATAAATAAAGATAATTGGGTTTTGTGTTTTACTACCGCGATGTCATTTCAAACCGTCAGAGTCACTAGGTGGCGGCGCAAATGTCGTGCACGAAGCCAAAACTATCTAAGATTTTATCTAAGTTATCTAATTTTATCTAACAACTAGGTAATTCAGGTAGTCATAATATTGTTTGCAGAAGTCTCATTCAAAATCGCATCTCCTAGTGTACAAGAGGTTGTAGAGTTTCAGAAACGTCTCGTTAAATGTGTACCTCAACTAGCTTAGATACCAAATTTCAACTTTCTAGGACTTCAAGAATTCGCTCAGACTTTTGATGATCTTCAGTCAGTAACGGAATAGGGGATATTTAGATACCAATAAAACCTAAAGTATAAAAGTTTTGCAATTGAAACTTTGCATGTTCTATAAGTATATTACAAACATTACCTATATCTAGGAAGTTTCGTTCGTCTGGTATAATAATGACCGAAGTTATAGGCTTTTAATAAATCGACGAAACACTTCGAAAAAGGTAGGTATTGCGTCGTTGCGCTGCGCTTGGCTCGGTTAGATTTATTATTGGAACGATAGTGACGTTTTTTCTTAAGTAGCACCACCCATGTTACTTTAATTTCTGAGTTCAACAGTAAGTGTTGTTCACAATATCCTGTCATCACGATAGAAATGATCAATCCTAATGGCTCCACTCGGAGTTTCAAAACAACTAGTCAGTTTACATCGAGCAACTAACTCCGTCAGCAAGCTCAAGATACAACATAAATAAGTATGGTAGGTTTAAATTCCTTTGCACATTCTTAAAGATGTAAAAATAAGATAATAAGAAATCAAAAATTGCGCACGGACGGGACTCGAACCTGTAACTTCTGGCTAACCGGGCCGAACTCTTTTTCAATTGAGCTACCGTGCTATCGGTCCGACCACGCGAAATTTCTGGTCTCTTATGGATACGTCATAACGCGTGACATTAGCGTTCTACCCGTCTGTTTATCCAACAGTGGGTTAAGTAGTAGTGGTAGTAGTGGTAGCTATTCATTACAGAATAAATTTATCTTGAAAATTGATAACGCTAGTGAAGCGTTTCAATGGTTTATGTGTCACATTTTTGGTTTCTTAATACATCTTTAAGAATATTCAATCTAAAATTGAGTGTTAAAACATTCTAAAGCCATTCTTTTGAAGAGCATCATTGTGCAGGTACTTGGAGTGAAATGGAACCATTCATAAAACGGATAATGTAAAGCTATATAGATAGTATATGTAAGTATTGATGAGCAAGAGCGAGTTTACGTAGGGCGGTATACCTACCAGTCATAACACGAGTCTATTTTTATTCCATCAACTTAATTGCAGATGATTTATATGGTAGACTGAAGCTAAATACAATATCTTATGCGATTATTGTGTAGTCTGAAATACTATGTACCATTTGATCGTAGCATCTTCGCCTAGTGGTTCGAAGATAGGCTACGCAAATCTTAGCCAGTGGCTAGCTTAAAACTTCAAACGAAAGAGGTAAGGAAACTAAATTACAATAATTGCCAGTATCACTGTCGTAGTGTGGGAACCACATAAATTACAAAAAATATTTAAAATCATAAAATTTATTACAACATATTTAGAATATTAAACATTTCTATTATACATATATAACACTAAACACTTACACTAAAATATTTATTTATAATATAAAACAAAGTACATTTCAATATTACACATAATACATTCATTCATCACACTATCACAACATTATCAACATACAAACACCAAAACATTAATAAAATTAATTACACGAGCAAACCCGCACGATACTCGTAGTATGCGGCGAGCGTTGTATACCGACGCGCTATAGCTACGCGCGCGCACCGCGCACCGCTCGGAAGTTCGTTCGACTCCCACGCACTGCGAATGCTCGCCAGTCGAGAGAACATCGTCTGACGCATAACCCGTGCCCCTCGCCGCGCTGTCGATGCCTACGCGCTCGGTCTTGAATTTGAAACTTAACGTTAAACTGTGCGCGTTCATCTTCTCGTGTTTTGTGCTATTGTACTGTGACTTCTACTGTGTAAATTCGTCTCTTTATGTACTCCTTCTTCATGTTCTGTGTTGTGTAAAATAAACAATATTAATAGTGATTTGGACTTGCTCACTTTAACTCCACACATACACAAATAACCGGAAGTGGCCCAAGCACTTCCATAGTAGTACTACGAAGATATACTGCGACAGCCGTAGCACGTAGGAATATCTTTATGAGAAAGTTAAGCATGTTTTAGTTTTATTAGCCGTTCTAAATTTTGTCTGAGCCTGCTGTCTCTTTGTACCTCTATTGTACTGCAGATCCATTAAACTTTAAACTGTACCTTAACTTCATGTCCACTCAAATTAATCTATTTCCTTGTTACCCAACGCTTTCAACAGGCTGTTGCGCCATTATATGACTATGGTTAGTAAACCAATTATTTGCGTCGCTAGAGATTTGAACTTTATCAGAAAGAGCCAAAGGTTCAGGTTCATATTGTTATAAGGCTACCATGATAAATAAAGTATAGGTACTTTTACTTTTTTATAAGTTACAAAACTATGCCGAAACTGAGTTTTCATTTACATACCAAACAGAAGTGGTGAATCTTTTGTATTATGTTACATGCACTTTTATTCCATTTAGTGTCATTTTTTTTAAATTAAGTAACTTTTGCCAAATAATGATTTAAGTTAACAATGATGACGACATATATTGTATCACTTAGTATTTTATAATAGTCAGAGCCCTGGATGGCTGCGTTTTCGATTTTTGTGTACATGGTTTTACAGGTTGACTAATCATTAGCCACTGAGGCACACATGTGCACGTAATAATGCCCACCTTTTTTTTACATTTTTGAAAAGCTGTAAATTGAAATGCAGCGAAACCATGGTGGCCGACGAAGTTTTTGATGTTTCTTAGGGTATAATAATCGCTATTAATAATGTGCAGTTTTTCTTCTTCTTAGCGTGTCGATGAAACCCGAGAAATGATGGGACCCACAAAATGTGCAGTTGAAAGCGCTGCAATCGCAATAAACTTTTTTTTTTGTTTGTATTTTTTTTCGTTTTTGTCGACGACGTGTTTGATTTACACCCAGCTTTTAACAAATATTCCCGCTGAAAATCAGTGTCGCGGCATGTTTGTCATCTGTACCCCAATCACGAACTTTTGACGTATTCGTCACGTTATCGTAGCGAGTTTACGTAGTACAACGTTAGTCGGCATCACGAAGCACTCTCGTGTCGTGTAGTAAACTCGATAGCATTGACGAAGATGACGTCATACTAACGTAAACATGGCCGTTGAATGACACGTCCAGATAGTCTAGCACACATGGAATAGAATAGAATAGTATAATCATTAATTTTACACACACGAAGAAAAAAAAATACATATTATGAAAAAAATACAAATAAAAATTTCCAATCAAATAATAAAAATAAAATTACAAAAGTCTTATGGTTATAGTGATGTGTGCCAAAAGGTTCCTGCTCAGTATAAGTCAAGGCAACAGTACCCCACGAATAATTTGCGTCAAAGTATTCATATAGTAACGTAACCATTTGTATGAGAATCTGAAAGCGCCTCTATCGGACGTAAAACAAACTAAATTTGGCAGCTCAAATAATTGACATTTATTGTGCGTAAACATTTTCTATAGTGTTAAACTGTATTTGCGATCACGAATCTTCCTTTGACGTATAGTATCGTGAGTTGCAATAAGATTACTTGAGATTCTGTGTGTCAAAAATGAGTGAAGAGAGACTACGTAACTTTTACCGATAAGACCGCCTAAATTGCTTTTTTTTCTAAAATTATCATACAGCTGCATTTGAAGACGGATTCAAGCTCCTGGAATGGGAAAGATTCGGCATCAAAGTCAAAAGCAAATACATCTCTCACCTCCGGTTTATTGATAATTATTATATTCTTATTCGTACAGGCAAAGATGAGATTTTGGAACTACAGTCGAAAGCCTTAACCGAGCCTTACAACAAGTGGTTCAAAGAAAGACGTCTATCAACGACTCTAACGCGGCCGGCTAGGCAGAGGTCGGGAAACTGCGCATGAGCGTCTTCTCGTCTTTTTAACCTCAGTATTTGAAGACGAAAGTCTTCAACGGGTGTGTGTGTACTTTTGAGATCGTACGGATCCGACACATAGTTTATTACTATATGTGCTCAAAATCTCACATATAAAAACAGACAGAGCTTTGGCTTTTGGCAAGAAATAAAGAAACGTGTGGAATAAAGAAAATGTTTGTGGTCATATTTATAATTCTAAAATTAAGACATTGCAGTAGAAATATGAAATTTATTACAATATTTTTATCTTATACTCCTTTCATAAAGATGAAATAAGAAACCAAAAATTTGCGCACGGGCGGGACTTGAACCAGCAAACAGACGGCTAGATGGCGCTAAGCGTCACGCAATTGACGTTTTCATAAGAAACCACAAATTTCGCAGGGTCGGACTAACAGCACGGTAGCTCAATTGGTAAGAGCGTTTGGCCCGGTTTGCCAAAAGGTTGCTGGTTCAAGTCCCGCCCGTGCGCAAATTTTTGGTTTCTTATTTCATCTTTATGAATATAAAATATGACACTGTGAGTGTTAAAAACATTCTAAATCATTATACTCCTTTTATTTAACTTTAAAACAAATCAGGAACAGGGAACTTGTAACAGGTGTATCGATTTTGATCTTGTTGGGTTCAACTTTGCTCTCAATATGACATATGAGAGTAAAGAAGACCGCTGGAACTGCTAGACTCACTTTATTTCTTCTAGCTGGGTAGGCGTATTTCTATACATTGTATTTTGGTCTGTCTTTATTCTGCCATTCCAGGAGCTTGAATCCGTCCTCAAATGCAGCTGTATGATAATTTTAGAAAAAAAAGCAATTTAGGCGGTCTTATCCGTAAAAGTTACCTAGTCTCTCTTCGCTCATTTTTAGGGTTCCGTAGCCGAAAGGCAAAAAACGGAACCCTTATAGTTTCGTCAAGTCTGTCTGTCTGTCTGTCTGTCTGTCTGTCTGTCTGTCTGTCTGTCCGTCCGTATGTCACACCCATTTTATTCTGTAACTATAAGCATTACACAATTGAAATTTGGTAGGAAGATGTATCTTGTTAATCGCTTACCGATTCTCATACAAAAAATAAAAAATAATGACAGTTAAGGGGGGGCTCTCATACATGAAACTAAAACCAAAAAATTTTTTTTTTGTCAAACCTATGCGTGTGGGGTGTCTATAGATAGGTCTTTTAAAATAACATTGAGGTTCCTAAAACCATTTTCTTTTAAAGTCAAACGTTTCATAGCTAGACGCTTCCAAAGTGGTAAAATGGGCGTCCCCCCCATCTAATTTCTAAACCAAGCAAGTGTAAATTTTGAAAAAAATATATAATGTAGATCTTAATCAATACTTTCAACGAAAATTGGTTCGGACGGGATCGAACAAGTAGTTTTTGAGATATAGCACATTTTCAACAACCGCAAACATAACTTTGTACTTCATACAAACACTATGAAAAACAAAGTTATGTTTGTAGTCAACAAAATATTGTGATATTTTACTAAGTAGAAGTAAATGGATTCCCTAATTCAGTTAAAGTTGGCACGGAACCCTCAGTGCGCGAGTCCGACTCGCACTTGGCCGGTTTTTGACACACAGAATCTCAAGTAATCTTATTGCAACTCACGATATCATACGTCAAAGGAAGATTCGTGGTCGCAAATCCAGTTTAACACTATAGAAAATGTTTACGCACAATAAATGTCAATTATTTGAGCTGCCAAATTTAGTTTGTTTTACGTCCGATAGAGGCGCTTTCAGATTCTCATACAAATGATTACGTTACTATATGAATACTTTGACGCAAATTATTCGTGGGGTACTGTTGCCTTGACTTATACTGAGCGGGAACCTTTTGCACACATCACTATAACCATAAGACTTTTGTAATTTTATTTTTATTATTTGATTGTATATTTTTTTATGATTTTTTTTCATAATATGTATTTTTTTTTCTTCGTGTGTGTTCTATTCCTTGTGTGCTAGACATTTTAAAATTTTCTGGCCAGCTCCCTAACTATAATCAATGATTTCTGCTTGACAACGGATCGAAGTAAGAACCTCAAACTTAGGTAAGCGATGCCTTCGCGTGACATCGTAAAATATATTATGTTCTGCGATTTGAAGGGCATACTGTTGGATATCAATAAGCTCACTCAGGAAATAATTTGCTATCCATTTCGGTCTTGACTTAGGACGCGGGGATACTACTTACTTGTACCTTGAACAGGGTAGGAAGATAAATAAATTATTATTATTACAGCCCATTTTATCCTTTGCAGCCTTGCACGGCCTTGACAGGCTAAAGTCCAATATTTGATCTTCAAAAATGTTGAAAGTTCTTGAAATCAAGCCAGGCAGGGACTAAGCTTTTATTTTTAAGGACTTCAAAAAAAAAAAGTAATCAATGAAATGTGTATGTATGTGATATCGTTGACATTTAATTAAAGTATTTGAGTTTGTTGATCTAGTAAGGTTTCCAAACAGATGTGCTTAATTTTCGACGTTTATGTTTGTTTGTGTATTTGTATGTTTGTCCAAGAATTTCTCGAAAGCGAAAAGTCAAGACAAGCGAGATTATTATCTTTTAGTTCAATCAGGTATATGTCAACTTATAGTACAGTGTAAGTTAAAACAAAATTAGTCAAGAAGGTTTTTAGACATGGATAATGATAAGTTTAAAAAACGAAAAATCATGAGATAAAAAAAAACACTTAAAAAATTAAACCGCGTTCAAAATCCTGACCAAAAACCTGAAAATAAGGCATTCAACGAGGTCGGTTTGACAGAACCAGAAATGGACTGACATGTATGTCACAAGACTCAAAAGTCTAAACTCGTCTTTCAATAACACCCACCATCCACTTTAATTTTTATTTGAAAAACTATTAATTAAAAAAGAACTTTTGCTAGGTTTTTAGATAACATAATAAGGATTCGGTACAATAAAGATATCAAATGATGGTTAATTATTATCATGTCCGATACTTCACAATAAATTGGCCAAAACTCGATTCAACGATTTACATGTACCTACTCAATTGTTGCGCACCCAAATCTGGGGCGAATTCAATTAGTTGGACAGATTATGGTCTCCGATTAATTCTGTTTGGGCTGCAGCGGTGTTGCGTTTAATAGCTCTGTCAAACCTGCTTTGAGGTCGGGCCTGATTTTATTTTGCATTAATTGGGAGCAAAAGTTATTTGATAGTTTCGTTGAAAGCTCCTGTCAAATCTTCAGACTGGATTATTTATCAATGTAAGAAGTAGGTACTATAAATTAAACCAGTTTATTGAAAATCGACTTATGATGATGTCGCATTAGAATACCCTGAGATCCTCTTATTACCGACTTAAAGTAAAGGAGGCAATTAATCCGACCTGTATTTATGTGATATGGTCACAAATGAATAAAATTTTCAGTGTCCGAATTAAAGTATGTTGATCTATTCAGGCTTCTTAACACGTGTGCAAAATTTTGTAAGTGTATGTATGTTTGACTCAAGATTTCTTGAAAACGAGAAGACATAGCGAGATGATTATTTTTTAATTAATTCAGGTGTAGTTTAACTTAGGGTACAGTGTAAGTTTTATAAAAAACACACCTCTGCGGCGAATCCTGACTGCGGCACCGGAATCTGAGACGCCGGCAGGAGCTGGTCTTAATGCCGAGTCCAGGTCAAGCCGTCATCAGTGTACTCTGTGTAGTGTAGCTGACCCAAGCGTTGCGTTACTGAGCCAAATGCCCATCTTTGGGATGAGCTACTGTTATTCCTAGCTTGCACTCTGTATAAGCTATATAATTGGAAAGTTTTAGCAAAATGCATCCAGTGGTTTGTGCGTGAAGGAGTAACAAGCATACATACATCCTTACAAACTTTTACGTTTATAATATTAGCTGGAAGTAGGATTATAAATTTAATACCAATCCTTGGTTATAATCAATGTTTTAATGGACAACATAAATATTGTCTATTCGGTGGATCAAAAGATAGGAAACATATCCTGATCACCTACAAATCAATGTGTTCACCGAAATTCGTGTCCACATCGGCGTGAGATCAATTTGTGAAATGTGGGCGTCTGTTTGCCAATTAAACGGCGAGTGTGGATCCAATATTTGCGTTGAGGCATATTGACTCGGCCCGCCCTAATGGCCCGTGGGCTTCTTGCTTGAGAGATATAGAAAGCCTTCAGCTGCACTCGTATGAAAAAAATATATTTATGAATAATTATTTGAAAAATCACTGATAAATAGAAATAGCGAAGAACTGATGGCCGTTGGGGCAGGAAAGCTCTAGATTGGGGACCCTTCGACCAAAGACGCAGCGTAGGACGTCCACCGACAAATATACAGACGACTTTGTAAAGATCGCAGGATCAAACTGGATGCAGACCGCAAGTGGTCGGTTGTTGTGGAAAGACGTGGGGGAGGCCTATGTTCAGCAGTGGACGTCCTTTGACTGATAATAATAATGATGATTAGAAATATCGGCAAAAGTAGACTATTTAAAAAGTATGTATGCATATCTATCTTACCGTAACGAGAACAGCACCGTATTGTCATCAACCACGCGTCAACCATATGAAAGCACGTTACGTAAAGGGATGAGCGACGCTTCGGCATTTTATCTGAACCGGATAGCAAACGCCTTGCCTTGGATCGCGTTTGCTACAACTTATGACAGTTCTTCTTGTGTATTGACAAGTTGGCCAGGTTGCCATGGTGGGCAGATAGTTGACGAACATCGGGTGACTAGCCTAACTTGGCAACTAAATAAAAAAAATAACTAAATAATTTGTGTACGTCAATTTGATGTAAACAAAACCGCAGAACGAAACAATGGCTTGACTAGATTAACGCGAAAAACCGGCGCTTAAAGTTTGTATCATTTAATCTTTTGTTTTTAGTATGTTTGTACCTATTATTGTTAAAACCAAGATACGTATTCTGATAAAAAATATTTAATGTGTTTGCAGTGAAATATAGCTAATATCATGTAGATCACTCATATTTCTCATTATGGTTATAACTTTAAAAATATTTCAAATAAGTTCGGATAAAAACCAGTGACCCACGATATAAGGTCCTTACCTAAACATAAAGGAATCAGTATTGCAGATTGGTAACCAAAATATTCAGGCCAAATGCAAATGTGTTATTTTAAGTTTTAGTTAACAAAGTTTCCCAATATGTGCAATTTTTCGTATTCATTCCAACTGCATACATCGATCAGTCACATAATAATATAATTGATGATAACCCTTAGTTCATTTCCCGGGTCCGTTTTTCTTTGCTAGTCGAATATAAAAAAACAATCTTGACATTCGTTTTAACGACATGATTCATTTTAAAATAAGAGAAACACAAAAATCAAATCCTACATAGGCAATTAAAAACGTAGATATTTTTAAATAAGATAGTACACCAGTTTTATTCACTGATATTATTATAAAAGTTATAAAAAGATTGTTTACAATATTTGACTTCCCCCCTTTTAGCCTATTCAGTGAAACCTTATATTCCCAAAAAACAGGGACCTGGCAGAAACGTGCAAGCAAGCCTTTTAAATTTATAATGTACTCAAAAAATCAGAACAGCTAATAGGTTTATCATGTCGACCGTTATAGCTCAGACCGAATCAATATTTCAATGGACGAAAGATAATTTATTTGTTAGTGTTTGTTTTGGTTGGTTTGCTTACGTTTCCTATATACGTACGTGTATATAGAGAATACAACGTGTATATTGGATAAGACCTCACCTTAATGCACACGCACTGCTGGCTGGCATTTGTGTGCCTGTCTGTTGTATTTATATAAGTGTTTTTTTTTTACATATTTCTAAATGTATGCCTGTTTTTTCTTTTTCTCTGTGTCCGAGCGTTTGTTTGTTTGTGTGTGTGTGTGTGTGTGTGTGTGTGTGTGTGTGTGTGTGTGTGTGTGTGTGTGTGTGTGTGTGTGTGTGTGTTTGTGATGTTCCTAATCAATAAAAGCTTTTCTTTCTTTCTTTCTATATGTGCATGCATTGGGCCATTCTTATAAAGATGAGATAATAGATTAAAAGAAACAAATCTTTATTCACATTTACCTCGTGATATCATGTAATTAAAACGTTTTGCCAACTGGTCAAAAAATAAGCCTTTAAAGACGATAGTCTTGAATCAGACATTGTACCATTTGGTTTTAGTACTGTAATACATGTAGAATTAGTTCATTTTGTGCTCCTTATAACTCTTGATATTATTTAACTAATAAAGTTTTAAGGAACACTATACTTGTAGGTATATTTCCGTTTCCAAATAAGTTCGACGGAAACCCATACAACTTTCTAAAGTAGCGAAAAGAAACTGAATCCGCCACTCCAAAACACTTGATGGAGGAACTCGTTCAAAGGGTGATAAGCCTGGCCCTGACCTTTGTCCAACTACCCGCGAAGTTTAACGCGCCGAGGACTCTTTAAGTGTTTCCCTCATGAAATCTGAAAGGAGGTTCTATTTTCACGGAAACGGAAAATTGAGGACGTGTGCTGTTGAAGTCTGGTTCTGACGATACAGATATATATAGTATAGTATTTTTCATCGCGTCTGTCCGTCTGTCCTCGATAAAGTTAAAAAATACTTCAAGTAGGTAATTTCAAGCGGTTTTTACCAATTACAATAGTTGATGCATGAGGAAGGTAGGTATATACAATGCTTTGATTTGAAGTAAGAAACCAATGCACTTGTGTTATGGAAATCAGACAGAACGGTGGTACCACAACACCCAGACCCGGGACAATATAGAAAAGATCGTTTTCTACATTGACCCGACCGGCAATCGAACCCGGAACCTCACGAGGTGGCGACGCTTGAAACCAGCGTGCTAGCCACTCGACCACGGAGGTCGTCAATATATTTCATAAAAGTTACTTGTACCTATGATAACTACTTATTTGTTTTTGCTGCAGCAGAATTAACGAATAACCTGCAATATTATTTTACTAGCGGTCCCCTGCGACTCCGTCTGCGCGTTTTGAGTTGGCTCCCTTCCCTCCCGACGCAGCCTGTTGTACTAAAGCCTAAAGCCTTCCTCGATAAATAAGCTATTCAATTCATTTTTTTTCAAATCGGTCCAGTAGTTTCTGAGATTAGCGCGTTCAAACAAAGAAACTCTTCAACTTTATATAAGTTTAGTTTGTGTGAACATTGGTATTATCACGAACATATCCGAATTCATTGCTGGGAGAAATATAAATTTTGCTTGCCACGGATTCCCGTCAAACAATCAATCAATAAAGCATCTATTATTTCAGCTGTAGGTATTTGATTTATCATGGATTTTTCGAGTTCTTGATTTTATGTAATAAGTGCAAAATAAAAAATAAAACCTAATTCTATCGGGGTTGATAATTAAGCCACCCGAAACGCGTTTTTGCACATGTTATTTTTCTGCTCGCAGTCATGACATTTTAAACTACTTTTATACATTCCTCAAAGCAATTTTGCAGTTATCATGATAAATTAAAACTTACCTACGCATTTTACTCAGGTAGACATTTTTAATATGTAAATAAAAAATATAAGAGAAAGATTGTAAGCATAGAAATTAAACGGCTTGCTTTTATATCATTCCACCTTCAACACAATAAGCTGATTTAGAGATCTAAAACCGTATATTTAAATGAGTAAACGTTCCGGGAGAGACCCAAAAAGCCCTTTGGGATACCTCTAAACGGATTATAAAAAGGAAAAGAAAATAGCGTAACTGCCAGGAATTCCTATTGCAAGAAAATGTAACAAATCTTACTTCAATACAGGGTGTTTGGTACATCGTGTGCCAAATGAAAAATGGCTTATTTTTGGCCCGGTGGTTTATTTGTAGTTTTTTGAAATATCCCAAATACGGTATTCGAATATTTAAAAAAAAAACTATAATTGGTATTCTTCATATTATTTATGGATGTTATTGTGCATTATTTTGCTGTTTTTCTGACATCAAAATCACATACACAAGCCATCTAGTTCTTTAGGTTACGAAACATAATTTCCCCATATTTGACTTGCAAATTTATGTGGTTGTGAAAACTAAACTAGAAATGACTGGACTCGTCCGACTTTATAAAAACTTCTCTAGACTGTGCTTGTTGTAAAGGTAGGCCATTTGTTATAAAAACATTCAAATTTTCACATTAGTTGACTCAAAATGCTGCATAAAAAATTCGTACTAAAATTAGTTTGTATGAAGTCGCGGACATAAGCTAGACATTAAGCTTAGTTTAGCTGATAATATTTCGGGTGGAGATAAACGGCATTTATAGGAACTACTCGTATAGTAATCTTAAAATCTCGCTTCCTCTGCGAAAATGAAACGTGGGACTGCTAAGCGGATACCTATATATACCTACATATATACCCTCTTTCACAATCACAGGCCTAATAGGGAGGCGTAATGTTGTACTGCACACTTGACAGTTATCGATAAGTGCTTCAGCGCACCGATGACTCCTAAGCGCATGAATGATTTATGGCCACAGAGGAAGCATTTAATACTACTATAGTATGATTACTTCATTTTCTGTCCGTCAGCGATCATTCATGACACTCCAGAAGTGCTAGAATGTCGGAAAGTTGAAACTATCACGTGTGTTCGTAACTTTGTAACCAATAAACTATAATTTGAGATATTTTATCGCCAGGAACTTGCGAACAAGTTTCAGTTAAGTAGCAGCTGGTAAAAAGAAAGTTGAAGAAGAAGTGTTTATACATTTATGAAATCGTTATGTTTGTCAAAAAGAATATGAATTTATTTAAAAAGAGAAGTGATATTCACATCAGAAAACTCAGAGACACGAGGAAACTAATTAACAATTGTTTGCCAAAGCTGCAGCATTATCACAATCAATGTGATGCTATGTGCGTCAAGATTTACAATGCCATTCCGAATGACATTAAAGACCTTGCAACTGTACGCTTATTTTTTTTTAGAACTTCTTTAAAATAAGTGACATTTTTAAACAAGAATTATAATTACAAAATTAGATTGTCATGAATACAATCTATAGGCCATATATAAAGGTAAAACATGAGTGTTATATTTTTTAATGTTATTTACCATCTGCAATATGATCATGTTTTAGGTAAATAAACATTTTCATTTCATTTCATTTCATTGATATTGGAAGAAACAGCGCCATAAATCGAGGAGATACTTAGTGTTTATTTCATCAAACATAATGATCACGTATTTTAATCAAGATTCAGTCGGAAACAGCGCCATCCAATGAATTTCTTAGTTGAATTCCCTTCGTAGTTTCTAGCGATAAAACTGAAAATACGCCCTTGACCGGTCTGTATTAGATTTACGACTTTAAGATTACTATCAGAATCTAGTTTAGGCATCACTTTACAGGGGTATAAAGTCTGTTTATACTCATGAGCGTCATATCTGCTGCTGGCTGCTGATAAAAATATCGTTCAGCGAGACATGAGAGGTATCTCGTATCACTATGAGAATTACAAAAATGTGTTTTTTTTGTTTGTTAGAAAAAGAAGCATACATTTGTGTAACTCTCTCAATTGTAGTAACCTAAGAAACCAATGTTAAATTAGTGTTAAAGTAATAAAAGTCCTGAAGAAACAGAGAGAGAGAGAGAGAGAGAAAGAGAGAGAGAGAGAGAGAGAGAGACAGAGGGGGCTGAGCTAAGGGTGTAATCAGTAGCAATAGACACCGGTAAACGGTAAAGTTAGGTTTGTAAATGTAACTGTTACTATGACCTTATTATAACTACCATTAAAATTAGATATTGACGATCAGATTCTATTTACCTTCTTCTAAAATAATATGGTGACCATTGAAAATAATAGTCTATGAGCTCATTATTTCTTTACCAGAAGTTTGTCTGGAAGAGATCCCTTATAGCGATAAAACCGCCTCAATTGTACATTTCACCTAAACTAATTTGTAACTTACCTACCTGATGTGCAATAAAGAGTTATCTTAGTCTGCTTATGTATATAATATTGTGTCCTAAATATTATATCTCGTAACGTAAGAGTTACATGACCTGTCCTACAGAACCCGCAATATTATGTTGCGACATAACATGGAACATAGATTCTTCTTCTAGATAACTCTATCGATATGAAACTATTCAAATATAAAGAAGCTGTGAATAAAATGTAGTATTTATTGGACCTGCCCAATATCAGACAACCTAGAAATCTGGATCGCTACAATTATCCCACATTTTCTATACTAGTAATGAAATGCTAGTAACTGATATATTTTTAGAAATTCTCAGTGAAACATCACATATCCATTGTTTGCTTGTCCACGAACAGTCCGCTTTGTTAGATAAAAGTTGTGCCGCGTTTGATGAAACGTGTCAATCAAATCAAATCAAAAAATATTTATTCAATTTAGGACACAATATGCCACTTATGAACGTCAAATGTACAGTGTGCACAAACAGCACGTCAAATTCAACATTGCTCTCCAATTCAGTTGCTATTAAGACTATATTTAAAATAAAACGTCAATGGAAATCAATTCAACGTGTATGTACCTGATATTGTCGGAAATTTTATAATGCTTTTGTATTTCGATCTATTAAGACTTGAAAACAAGCGTGCAAAATTTCGTAAGTGTATGTAAGTTTTTATTTTTGTTCGCCGATTATTCAAAAACAAGAAGTCATAGCGAATTGATTCTTTTTAGCTCGATAAGGTATATTTCAACTTAGGAGACAGTGTAAGTCTCATCAAATTCGGTCCATTAATTTTTGAGACATGGGTAAATTACAAAAAATCATGAAATAAAAAAGTAAGTTAAAAAATTAACTGCCTTTAAAAATCTCAAAATCACGCATTTTTTTGTTCTAAATGGAGGAAAAAATGCGTTTTTTAAGCTTTTTAGAAACGTTTTTGAAGGCGGTTATTTTTTTTCAATTATTGAAAAATATAAAGTCTATTATTGTTCCAACCAGCGGACAGATTTAAGTTTGAAGATTGTTTTAGCTGGTATTTATGTTATCGTTAAGCCTGTAGTATAACTATTTTGGTAGTTATTCATTTAACTTCTCCACGAATTCAGCAAAATTTACGCAATTGATTTACATTTGCTATGAGTGCGCTAGGAAATATTAGCTTAGTATTTAATACAGTTCAGCGTTCGTTGGTTTTAAGATGTTACCATGTGAGTTTAATACCCTTATGTGACAACTTACTAGAAGACAACTTATTAGAAGAATCCTTATGAGAGATATCGAAGATACTTCATAATTACTGTTCTATGATTGGACCCTTCACATTGAAGTGATTATTGCACGTGACAACAGATGGGCAGTTTTGTTGTCATTAGATGATTATATCAGCGATAGATGGCGCTAGCGTTACTTTAGGAAATAACTTTTTAAAACTTCAGTTTCAGTATTACAGCAGAGGGTAATTGCTTTTCGCCAACATAAATTATAACCTGTTTAACAATAGATTTAATAATGATTAATAAGTATCTTAATAATTATTTCTTCTTAATTTATGTATTTGACTATATTTACTTGGGCACTTTTTTCGTCTATGGTTTTCCGCCAACGTAGTGAAAACTGTAAAGTGATGAGAGAAAACTGCTCATTTTCTAAGATAGTTAGCGAGGTACCTCAAGTTTGACAAACGTTCCCTCCTCGACAACTCGACTGAGCAAAACTTTGAGTCAAGGATTTTTGGCCCTTTAAGAATTCGGATTGACGAGGTTGAAGGGAGTATGAGCGGAGTCGAGGAAACGTCTTAACATACTGGTGTTAGTAATCATAGCATAGTCATGCCATGCTACGATTAGTAAGACAAAGTCAAAGTCCAAAATAATTTATTCAATTTAGGACACAAAATGCCATGAACGTCAGTAATTGGTTTATATAAATCAATTTTAGCCCATATGGGGCTAGAACATGTCTCCTTTTCTTTTGGGCCCTACAAGCGCTTCGAGACAAGACACGGTTTCGTAAATAAATACATCTCTCTTTATTTCTTTCTTTAGTTAATATAGCATAGCATGACAAGGTTTTCGCTCACTTTTTTGTTATTAGCTCACAACCCAAATCCTTCAGACCCATAAGTCTAACATCCTTCCTAATGAAGACCATGGAAAGAATTGTAGACCAGCACATTAGGGCCAAATACTTAGTGGACATGCCATTAAGTATCAACCAACATGCATACCAAAAGGGAAAATCCACTGAAACAGCCCTCCTCGATCTGGTCGACAAGGTGCAAAAATCCCTAGAGGATAAGCAAACAGCCCTGTGTGCTTTTCTAGACGTTGAAGGTGCATTTGATAATACCCCTATAGAAACCATTCTTAATGGAATGGAGGCAAAAGGGATAGATGAAAGCACCATCAGATGGGTAAAAAACATGCTCTCAAATCGAGTAGCAAACATTACCCTCAATGCTTCAAAGCTTGAATTCCTTGCCGCGAGAGGATGTCCACAAGGAGGAGTACTGTCTCCACTTCTATGTACCCTAGCAGTAGACCAACTACTTGTTAAGATTGCAGAAAAAGACTATGATACACAAGGCTATGCTGATGATCTGGTAGTGATCATCAGAGGTCCTTGCCTCAGCACAATTTCTAGTCTAATGCAAGGCGCTCTCAACACCATAAGTAAGTGGTGTAGAGAAAACGAATTATCTATCAATGTAGATAAAACAGTGATAATCCCATTCACAAGGAAGAGAAAACTGGAAAAACTGGTGAATCCAAAGTTAAACGGTAAAATTCTTCCTTACTCTAGTGAAACCAAGTATCTAGGGGTAACGTTTGACCAAAAACTTACTTGGAACTCGCACCTAGATAATATCATTCAAAAAGCCAAAATGGCTCTGTGGAGCTGCTGTCGAATGGCGGGGTCAAGATGGGGACTAAAACCCAAAATTGGTTGTACACAGCGGTCGTGAGACCAGTAATAACATATGCACCTGCCGTCTGGTACAGCAAGGTCAACCAAGCGACAACAATACAGAAACTGAGCAGCCTGCAAAGGCTTGTCTGCATTACAGCAACTGGAGCACTGTCTACGACACCAGGGGCAGCTTTGAACGCTCTGCTGGATCTAACACCTCTGCATTTACACGTACAAAAAGAGGCCAAGCAGAGCACCTATAGAATCTGCTCCCGCACGAAAGTCAGATGGGCTTCTCAAAATCTGATAAGACTCAAGGAATCAGTACTTGAAAACCGACTACTAAGCATGCCTAGTGACGACATGCACACGGAATGTAACTTTACTAAGCTATACTCCGTAAATATACCTTCTAGAGACAAATGGCTTGAGGGCCAAATGTCATTTAAGAAAGGTAGCCACGTCTGGTACACGGACGGATCCAAAAAAGGAAATGATGTAGGTTGTGGGGTCTACGGAGAGAGGCCTAAGCTCAAAGTTAGTGTAAACATGGGGACTGAAACCTCCATCTTCCAAGCCGAGGTCTTTGCCATAAACAAATGTGCAGAGATAAACCTTGAGAAGAGACTCCGGAACCAACACATCTACATCAACTCAGATAGCCAAGCTGCATTGCTGGCTCTAAAATCCTTCGAACAAATGTCAAAACTGGTGCAAATATGTCCTGAGACATTGAATGAACTGGGACACACCAACAAAGTCACACTTACATGGGTACCAGGGCATTCAAAGATTGAAGGAAACGAAATAGCAGATGAACTTGCTAGAGAAGGAGCCGACAACCCTCAAATCGGTGTAGAACCTTTCTGTGGCATCACTAAACAACGCGCCAACACGCTTCTAACCACCCTCTGTAAACAAGAGGCCATGGAGTCGTGGAAGTCTATACAAGGACAAGAACACTCAAAAGCACTAATTCAAGGTTACAACAACAAAGTAGCTAAAGAACTGTTAAAGTTCGAAAGATACAAAGCTTGTGCAGTAACCAAAATACTAACTGGCCATTGCAAACTGAACAAACATTTGGCCAATATGAACATGACCGAAGACGCTCTATGTAGATTCTGTAATACAGAAGAAGAAACGGCCATGCATATTCTCTGCTCATGCGGACCGCTTATGAGCAAAAGAAGTATCCATCTCGGGCGGCATATCATGCACCCGGATGAGATAGCAGATATCACGCTCCAAAGAATCTGGAAGTTTATAGACTCAACGGGACTAAGCAGTGAAATTTAAATATAAGGGCGCCACAATAGATCATACCTGGTCGAGATGGCAACATTAGAGCCCAACAACCAATAATAATAAATAATAATAAATGACAAGGTTTCAGGAATTTAATAAAACGGTGCTAGGAGTGTTGTTTTGGTCAGCGAAATCCAACTCATGGATGATAACCAAACGAAAACGAATGGGTAAACTCGCACCCTTGCGGGTAGCTCACTTGGATCTACGAATTACTATGCTGTACCTAGTAAGCTACGAAAAGGCCTAGCGTTGACCGTTGACCTAGCGTTGCTAGAAGTTTTGATTCGCTCGCTGGTATCGCATTAATAAATGATGTAGTATTTTTTTTCCATAAAAAAATACATCAGTATTCTTTCACAGTCACCCGTAAGTCGGGCGTTGCTGATTAAGTTCATGAAAGAGTTATGAGAGTTATATAGGATGTTGGGCGGTCCCAGTAAACTTGATTTCGGGCCAAGACAAATAAAAGAAAGTAAAAGACATTAAAACCAGTTCACCCGTTTCCTGAGTTACAAATGGTGTTACTAACACGACTTATTATGTGTATCATATAGACTTAAAGTGTTATTTTAAAATTGCGCTATTACTATTGAATCAAATTCCTTTACGAAATTTCGAAATATCTATCTGAACATTACACGGAAGAAGCCGAACTTTCATAACAATGTCAGCTAGCTATCGCGTTCAGTTACAAACTCGATTTCGGTTTAGGATTTCTATTTCCATATTTCAATTTGAAATTACGAGTATAGCAGGCAGGGACATCCTAATGTGGTTTAGATTCATGTTTTTTTGGAGAAATCTAGGGAATGTTATTGGGTCATACTCATTTATGAATTATGTTTTATTTTAGGAACAGTGTGTGACGACAGCGTCTCAAACATTGAAGTGTCAATTGGCTGGCTGTCATTACGAAAAGTAATTAAACCATAGTTTTTTTAATTAAATATTGTATTAGATATATTTATAGTGACAATTTTAATAATTTAATATATTATAAATTAATAAATGTCCAATTCCTTTACTCTTACAGCCATTCGACTTTAGAATGGGTTTCCAAAAAGTGTCCAAATATCTACCACAAAATTTACCTTAGAGATTATTGCGAACATTTTACAGAGACGAACTGATTTTCACCGACCTGTCTCATTGACTTTAATTTATCTATGTGTACCATATTATGGTTATTTTAATGATGAGTATGTTTTTATGATAAATACATATGTCTTTTTTTGAATGTTTTGGTTTCTTATTTCATCTTTATGAATATAAAATATGACACTGTGAGTGTTAAAAACATTCTAAACCATTAAATAGAGAAGCGTCATCAATTTCCAAGTTGAATTTATTCTGTAAGGAATAACTACTTAGACCATCTGTTTCATAAACAAACTTTATTATGAACTGGCTTTATTTATGAATATAAAATACTAGCGGTCCCCCGCGACTTCGTCCGCGCGTTTTGAGTTTGCTTCCTCCCTCCCCTCCCGTCGCAGCGTGATGTTTTATATCCTAAAGCCTTTCTCGATAAATAAGCTATCCAACACAGAAATATTTTTTGCAAATCGGTCCAGCAGTTCCTGAGATAAGCGCGTTCAAACAAACAAACTCTTCAGCTTTATAATATTAGTATAGATAGCGCAAGCGCACGTTGTACTTAAGCTGCGAACATTATTTTGGTACGGAGTTATGTTAAAACTGTGATAGCTCCCTAAGATATTTATTGGAATCAAATGATATAAAGGGCAACTTGGTTCTAAATGAAATGCTCGTGATGATGAATGTATTTATTTTGATAAGAATAAATACCTGTGTGTATAATACACCTTTAAAAATGATGCATTATTTTTTTACAAATTTATTAACATAAAAAAGGTTGTAGTAAGTCAACCATAAAAGATAGACTTATGCTGTCGCGGACTTTATTATAGAACTGTTAATGCTGAACAATCCTGTCATACATGATTTTTGTGTAACTTAAGCGGTTTTCGCAGCGTATGCAGCGGAAGCTCTCAAAAGGAATATCTTGCTCCCGTTTTCACAACATTTTTCATTTCTGCTGTGGTCTTATGAGTCGTAACTTTATGTTATATAGCCTAAAGCCTACCTCGATAAATGGACTATCCAACGTAAAAATAATTTTTCAAATCGGGCCAGTAGTTTTTGAGATTAGCGCGTTCAAACAAACAAACAAACAAACAAACAAACTCTTCAGCTTTATAATATTAGTATAGATTCATAAAGATGAAATAAGAAACCAAAAATTTGCGCACGGGCGGACTTGAACCAGCAGCCTTTTGGCAGACCGAGCCAAACGCTCTTACCAATTGAGCTACCGTGCCGTCAGTCCGACCCTGCGAAATTTGTGGTTTCTTATGGAAACGTCAATTGCGTGACGCTTAGCGCCATCTAGCCGTCTGTTCATGAAACAGATGGGCCATGCATTTATTCCTTACAGAATAACTTCAACTTGAAAATTGATGTCGCTTCGCTATTTAATGCTTTAGCGTTTGGCTCGGTCTGCCAAAAGGTTGCTGGTTCAAGTCCTACCCGTGCGCAAATTTTTGGTTTCTTATTTCATCTTTATAAATACATATTTATTTTTATATAATCGTATATAAGTACTTAATAGGCGACTATACATTTATCATCGTATTATACTAATCTTTATCGCTATTCTCTTCTCTGTTCTGACCTATGGTTGACTGGTAGAGAATGCTTTTGGCATAAATTCCGCCATTTGTACAATTTTATGTTTTGTGCATGGAGTTTTAAATAAATAAATGACATATGAATGATTGACATTTTTAATAATTATAATATCATTTTATTAATAAAACATAACGCACGGATATGTGCATTTTGTACTTAAATTACTAGAGAAATGGTAACAGACGCCATCAATGTTGTTTTTTTTTTGTCCACAGTGAGCGCTGCCATCCATTCGCGCTTCCCCCGCCACCTACTTTGCTCACAGCGAATAGATATTTCACACCTAATTCGCTCACAGCGAATAGATGTCTCACACTTATTCGCTCACAGCGAATAGATGTTTACACCTACTTCGCTCACAGCGAATAGATGTTTCACAACTAGACGCTCACAGTGAATAGATCTTTCACACAAACATACCTACCGTATGTGCTTGAGCATCCCATATGTCAGTGAAAAAGGATATGAGAGTGGTCACGAGAAGTTCCTTTCCATTTAAAACTCGTGATTGAAGACAAAATTCAGATAGTAAGACAAAACAAAGATAGCGAAAAAATCAGAATTGATAAATAAGATGAATTTGCTGGAAATCGAAACGAAGATAATCGGAATGCTCGAATTTTCGTCACTTTTTCTTTGTGTTTAAAGAGTAATAAAAGTCGGGAGGCAATCGGCGGGTATTTGTCCATAAAAGGCTCTGCTTTACGAGTTTGCCCGATAAACCGCAGTCAATACTGCTTATTTGTTTAGGCGCCAATAAATCAGGGGCAGAGGAATATTGCATAAAACTTAGTACAGTTGGCTCATAGAAATTCACTCAATTTATAAAAGTAACTCTAATTTAAATTAAAACTTGGGATGAGACACCGTGTTTCCATTAGAGCTGACCGGTTGCTTAGGAAACCCATAGGGGATGCTGAGGTTCAACAGTGGAGGTCCATCGGCTAAAAATCGGATGATGCTCGTCCGTGCACACTTCCTTCATATATCGGAATCATCTTCATAAGATCCATCTACAAAGTTCGTAATAATACAAAATATATAAAATATATAAGTTCGTAATAATATATATTGGTATGTGTATTTACCGCCCATCACTATGTGGCGCAGCGGTTGGAGGGCGAACTTTAAAGCGACGGCTGCGCCAGAGGCCGCGGGTTCAATCCCCAAAAATAAATACGTATCTGGGTTTTCCCGTTCAGTTATTCTTAAGGTAGCATGGAGTTTGGAAGTTGGCGGTATTTCACCCCTGTGTGTGACAAATATTGGTTGTGCAATAAAGTATAAATAAATGAAAATCTAAGCTACCGGCGTCGCAAGACTGGGACTGTATCTACCTAGCTACCTAGCTTATATAAGTAGATACTTGCTAAATTTAAAAGTGCAAAAAAGAATACAACCGCTATTGGGACAAACTATTGACAAAGGGGACGTTGAAATGACAAATAGCTTGCTGTCATTACGAAAAGTAATTAAACTGAAGTAATACCCATACGTCATCTTGGGTACATTCAATGAAATATTTTCATTCATCCATTATCTATTTATGTTTTTCAATTGAAGTTTTTTACTTGTAAATAAAATATGATGCACGATTACGTAAATTTAGCAAAATTGCTAGAAAAATGGTGACAGACGTCCTAAACTTTTTTTTTGGTCACTACGAGCGCTGTCGTCGTAACAGGTTTTCCCACCACCTAAATCGCATACAGCGATGCAGTCGCGATGCTAACGCGCGTTAGTATCGATGCAGTCGCGATGCAGAAGCTGCAAATTGACAAATTATGTACTGAATTTTGGCGACTGCATCGATACAGTCGCGCGTTAGCATCGATGCAGTCGCGCTTCTGCATCAATACTAACGCGCGACTGTATCGATGATAAATTAAATCTGTTCATTGTGTGAGTCGCGTTACTGAAGAGCGTTTTCAAAACGCGCGACTTTATCGATGCTAAAAATCGCAGTGTGTAAGGGGTTTAAGATGTTTCGAATTATTTTTGGGCTTTATATAAAATGTAGGTCGTGCTCATTACCAAAGTTACACGTACTGTCGTTTGAATGTCTACTCCTGGGAGACAAGACAGGTGCTCACCATCAAAAACCTTCTGAAACAAATACAAGTCTCTTACCAAGCCTACTTTATACGTATGCACTGTGATATGTGACCGTCGATTTCTGAAACGAAAATCGCGTATTGTTCTGAATAATCGTTCAAGTTCCATGGAGGTTTTGTTTCGCATGAAAATGAAAAACGTTTCACTGAATTGAAACGTGAAAAGGTAGTAGTTAAATTGATTTTAATGGATAAAAGTACTCATTGCTTCTAGCTTCTAGCTTCTAATCTATACTAATATTATAAAGCTGAAGAGTTTGTTTGTATGTTTGTTTGAACGCGCTTATCTCAGAAACTGCTGGACCGATTTGAAAAAATATTTCTGTGTTGGATAGTTTATTTATCGGGAAAGGCTTTAGGATATAAAACATGACGCTGCGACGGGAGGGGAGGGAGCAAACTCAAAACGCGCGGACGAAGTCGCGGGGGACCGCTAGTCTGATATAATATTATGAGGGCTGAAGTTAAGCATATACACATATATACATATATAGATAAGCATATATGTATTGTAAAATAAATACCTATGTAGTAAGTTTACTACCTTTTGGTGCTGTTTCAGTTAAATATATGCGATATTAGAAAAATAGTTTAAAAATTAATTTGCCTTCAAAAAAATATTAAAAATAACGCATTTGTCTTCTATTTTGGAGTCGGGGCATAATGTGTAAAATCTGTTGGTGTATGCAGGTATGCTTGGCATCATGCACCGACTCCAACAGATTTGTTCCTACTTAATAGAAAAAAAAATGCGTTGTTTTAAGCTTCTGAGACAGTTTTTTGAAGGCGAATTATTTTTAAAATTCTTATTTTAATTTCATGTTTCATTTAGTTAAAACTCATATCTCAAAAACTATGAGTCTGATTTTGATGAACCACTGTACTATAAGTTCAATTATACCTGATTGAACTGAAAATAATCATATCCTTATGACGTCTCGTTAGACAAGCATATAAATATACAAACAAACATACACTTACGAAATTTTGCTCACGCGTAAGGAGTTTAAGATAGATCACCATTTGCTGAAATTTCATAAAATTCCAATTTAAATCAATTCAATTTATTTTAATTTTCTTCGGTACTTATTGTTATTCTGTAGTTATTATTTTTAATCTTCCGCTTTTTGATAGACTCTCTGCATTCCTAATCAGTTGACTGGTAGAGAATGCTTCGAGGCATTAAGTCCGCCAATTGTATAACAAACAGTGCAGTCAAGTTTAAATTAAAATTAAACAAAAATTGGTATATTTTTAAGTAATTTATTTCACCTCTTGGGTAGAGGAGTTCAGAAAATACTTCCTTCGAAATAAATTACACTAGCAATTTCTGGAATCCTGCGATCAGTCTTTCACAAAAATAATAAACGTAAGATAAAAAAGGGTCTGCTTAACAAACTGAAACAAATAACAATGTTGAACTAACCAATTTTCTTCAGGCGCAACTTCAAAACTGTCTAAATCAATTTGTCTGTCCCTTTCACCTTACCTAGGGCTGCCAATTTGTATGTAATGTCTATTTTTAATCAACATTGTTTTTTCTTATCTATCAGTTTTGTTATTAGAAATGTTCCTCCCTGTTATAAGAATATTAGACAATGATAAGCAAGAGAAATATTATTACTTAAAAGAAGAAGAAACATTACAGTATATTTCAGTAAGTAATAACATTGAAATTTTGTGCGAATGTAAAGTGATGAACGTATTTTTTATTTTATTTATTCCTACATAATATAAGCATTTCTTGTTCCGAATTACGCACCAGAAACTAAAATATCAATTCCAATTTTTAAGTAACCGTAACTTAATCTGTCAATTACTTCATACGAAATAGCGTTCCATATTTTTATTATTCGTCGGTTATTGCTAATTTACCGATGGTGAAACAGACCCTTAGTTTCCTGTTAAATTAAAGTCAAAGTTTTTCTCACCAACTCATGGGACGCATTATAAAGGAGACTGTGCAAGGTATTTGACGACCTTCGTGTTGTAGTAATTACGCAAGGGGTTTCAACGCGTTGCCATTCCGAGATCCCGGGTTCGATCCTGGGTCGAGTCAATATAGAAACCAAAATTCACTATATTGTCTCGGGTCTGGGTGTCCACCGTTGAGTCTAATTTTCATAACACAAGTGCATTAGCTTCTTACTAAGGGTTCAGAGCAATGTATGTGGTTGGTGTCCACTATTAAAAAAAAGGTATTGCTTAATATATAAGTTGTATGAGACCATCAATACCTGCCACTTTTACTACGGGGACATTGTTCAATCCTTTTTTTCTGCCTATACATACATTATTGTCAATGTAGTTGACTGATGTGTATGGGGCACCTGTAATTTTATAAAAAAATAATAAGTTGTGTGTATTGATGGTCTCAACTCTTAAAATTTGGTAACAATCATCCTAAGTTCAGCAGCCCTACTAAGATATCACAATGTGGAATCGGTTTAGGAACTTTCAGGCTGACTGGCCGTCACGTCTGCTTTCTACTGCTCACTCTGACCAGCGTGAGTGCTTTATTTGTTTAACTTTACTTTTTTCTTCACATACGTGAACGAGGCTTTCCTCGTTCACGTAAACACTGAATTCATAGCATCTGGCTTTCCAGATGCTATGAATTCAGTGTTTTGTATAAATTATTTTATTATTTGGATCCCGCTTAATTCTTACAAAAATCATGACTTAATGAGTAAAGCCTTATAGTTCTATTTACTATAAAACCAAGCAGCTCAAACTGGTATGTTGAACACTTTCGAGAAGTCCCAGTTTTAACAGCTAGTAAACCTTTTCACCATCGAAATGATATTAAACAGTATATGATTAATGTTTAAAAACTGGACATGTAAGAGTGAAACTTTATACTGGATCTTGTAGAATATCTTCGCGAGATTTTAAATAATACTCCGGTGTTATCATTATTTACTGTTACAGTCTAATGAAATCAGACGACACTTTGTAAGCCAACGCCAATTATTGCTACGTAGAATCGATTGGGTTCTTCAAAGAAAATAATAATGGTCGGACCACACGGCGATAAAGCGAAAGCAGTTGTCCGATAAAGGTGATGCGTTCAAAGTTACGCATTTTCAGTATTTTTGTATTTATTCATAACTTTGGTCATACGCAAACAAATCCACCAATTTGTAGAGTTAACATGGGGTATCTCACTGTGGTGTATACACTAGAGACCACCACTGTACATACGAAGTAGATATTAAATACAATACACTTCCTTATCGTCCGAGTCCTAAGTGTCACGTAGCTCCGTCTGTGTTGTAAAGTACAACGTCTAAGATCCAGACGTGATGTTTTGTTTGTAAACTGTCTGGCGTGCTGGCGGTATAGTTCCTCTAACAATTAAGTATACTATTTAGTATACTATAATCTAATTCAAGAACTACCGTCACGTCCTTTGTCGTCTACTCACATCGTGGACGTGTCGCCCTGTGACCAGACCCTTACAACACTAAGGTTTCTTACACACGGACAACAGTTTGCCGACATCAGTTGCCGATTAGAGATGTCATCTGTCGGCTTAATCGAAACCTCGTACCGTTGATATGTGTAGTCAATGCGGTCAATGCGGACATTACGTCGAGACATCAGTGACGAGTCGTTGACGCGACGAATGGCGCTCTTATGTCGAAGCACAAACGCCGGTAGCTGCATTCACATGCGGTATGTGACATTTGAATGCGGCATGTGACATTGGCATGCTAATGCTACGTCTCGGCCTAGCATGTCTAGATGTGATAGTATCTATGATAGTACTGCCTCGGTGGCGCAGTGGTAAAAAAGCGACCTTTAAAGCGACGGCTGTGCCTGAGGTCTCGGGTTCAATTCCCGGGTCGGACCAAAAACATGTACCTGGATTTTACTGTTCATATATTCTCAGGGTAGCCCGGAGTTTGAAAGTTGGCGGTGGTCTTGCGCTTGATATTTCTCCGGTCGTGTCAGATTGCTGTCCCATCGGATTATGAGAATGATAGAAATAGAGAGTGCACAAGTGTGTGCACTTGTGCACTATAACATGTCCCGCGCAGTTAGGTTAGTCGTTGAGTAGCTGGCCACCGTAGTCGAAATCGGCTAGGGGGACTTTTATTAGTATCCTTGTCAGTACTGTTCACCCGCATCGCTGCCGCGCAGGTAAGTATTGATAATGCAGAGTGAGTTTCAGACAAAATATTTCACGGTGACCGAAAAAGTGTAAAATTCGACTAACTTTGTATGGGATGTATCTTTTAAAATATCACAGGAGAGTACCTACTAGAACAGCGGAGCGTGCGCAGGCCACTCCGGTGAGCTAATATGATCGAAAATTATGCTAAAAGATGATCGATTTGAACAGAAACGACAAACTAAAACTTTTTAAACTGAGATTTTTACGACAAATATTCAAAGTGTCTAATGTAGGTGAAAAACGCAAAAATTGCAAACAGAATCTAAAAAGAGAATTTTTGGAAGTCCAACAGGTCCGATCTACACAAACGAGATGTCTACGCAACGGGCTCGACGCGGTCAATATAAAGTAGGTAAGAATCAAGAGTAAGTTTCAGAATGCGTTGGTGTTCTAACGTAGAGAAAATAAATAAATAATATGATTGTATTATATTAACTGCGTAACTGGCTGGCACTGTTACAAGGCGGCCTTTTGATTCCATAGAACTTCCATCGAGCGATTTGAACTGTCTGGCATTAGGATTGAAACGTAACACGTCTTGGAATGAGTCAAGGATTAATTAAAATTATTCGAAGTTTCGTTTGCTTAGGGCATGATTGTTTGATCAAAATCTCGGTCAGTGTGATTGTAAGCCATGTTTAAAGATGTAAAGTTTTGATGGGATTTTCACAATGTGTAAAATTTGAGTGTGTAAATTAATATAATTTACGTTAAATTTTTGAACGATGCGAGATGAAATAAGAAACCGAAAATTGCGCACATTGGGATTCGAACCTGCAACCGCTGATGAACCGGGCCAACGCTCATTCCAATCGAGCTACCGTGCCGTCCATCCGAAAGCGTAAATTTATTTCTTATTTTATCTTTTTATAATACAAAATAACACTTTAAGTGTCAAAAACATTTTAAATCTTTACGAGCTTCATTAAACTACTGAAGTTTATTATTATGGTTTAAGCATATCATATTACATTATATTTGAATCATCTCTCCCTTCCTTCCCTGACCTACATCAGGACAACACAGGCGTCATCATTGTCTCCATTTAACACGTTTTGAATAGGGTACACCTACAATTTAACGGCCTATCATATCTGCGAGTCGCAGTGCCGACGACAAAAGGTGGCGCAGACGTTTCAAATAATACCAGCCGTTGTTCGTCAGCTTACCTGACTGTAATATCCGTTGGGACTCGCTGTGACATGTTAAATACGTTACTTTGGTATTATAAAGGTGAGTTTTTGCTAGTTTTTTAGGTGTTCCGTATCCGCATGGCAAAAAACGGAATCCTTAAAGTTTCGTCAAGTCTGTCATTCCGTCCGTATGTCACAGTCACTTTATTCTGAAACTATAAAGATTACATAGTTAAAACTTAGTAGGTTGATGTATCCTGTTAACCGCTTTACGATTCTCTTACAAAAAAAAAAAACAATGATATTTATGGGCGGGTCCCATACATTAAACTAAAACCTAAACACATTCTTTTGTCAAACCTATGCGTATAGGATATCTATAGATAGGTTTTTTAAAATAACATTTAGGTTTCTGAGAAAGACGCTTCTAAAGTGGTAGAATGAGCGTCTAACTAACCATCTAATCTAACCCCCCATCTAACTTTAAAACTAAGCTAGTGTAAATTTTGAAAAACACACAATAATACGTATATCTTGACAAATACTTTCATTTATTATTATTTATTCAGGATAGAACACATTTTCAAAAACCGCAAACAAACTTATTCATACAAATACTATGAAAAACAAAGTTATATTTGCTGATGTTTGCTAATCATGGTTACGTATAAGCTGACGAGTTTCACTCAAAGCTCGCCATAAGATTGACCAACGTGGTGTTAATAACACCGTGTTATTATATCGGACGGTAGTTAAACAACATCCAAATATTATAAAATGTGACCAAATACAAAGAAATGTTCCGAATAACCATCTAACTAACTGTATGGATTTCCGCTTTTTTATTTACATAATCGAAATATGCTGAAAGATAACCGGCGTACCCGAAGGTAAACAGGAAAAGGTAATCATGAAACCTTAGATCAATGTCCTTGAGTGTTCATCGATTATTATGACAATATAGCGAATTTAAATGAAAATATATATTTTTTTGGGTTAAAATGTTTTTAACACTTACAGTGTTATGTTATAGTCTAAAATAAGAATCTGAAAATTCCGCACGGGCGCGATTCGAACCTAATACTTCTGGCTTACCGGGCCAATTGAGCTACCGTGCTGTCGGTATTTATATAGATACTGCCTGATTTCTACGACAGCACGCCGATGATAAAATAAGATAAAACCAAAATACACTAAAAAGTCTTAGTTTTGAAGTCGGTTTTTACTTTTATTAAGTTACTTTATTTTTTTCATTTTTAAAGATTACAGGAGAGGATTAGTTAGATTAGATTATTAGATTAGTTGCACCTTATGACTCTGTTCTTTAAGAAGCTACCAACTACCTATCATAAGTTCTGTCATTATATTTACTAAAATCCTAACCGTCAAGGAGTTCTACCATCAGCTCAGCCGCCCAAGATATTGACTATCAGACGTAAAAACTTGTCAACATTAAGATTCTGGTAAAAAAACACTATGTGTGCCTTTAAAATTTGAGGGCTTTCCTCGATTACACCAAGATTCCATCATCTGATCCTGACTTGGCAACAATGGTACCAACTAGGAGGTATACCCTCTAAGTTGGCGAAAAAATTTTTCGAATCGGTCGACAAACGACTGAGATGTGAGGTAACATAGATACAAAAAAAACATACATTTGAATTGATATCCTCCTCCTTTTTTGAAGTCGTTTGAAAACAAAACAAAACCTCCCGAAACTCTTCAAGTATTAGGCGCTGCCTGTGTGTTCTACGCTTTAAATCTTTTCTTTACTATCATAAGTCGTATCGATTTACCATCCCCCTTTCTTCGCCACGGATGGGTAAGAATATCGATACGTTTGCAAGACACTGAGCATCGCATGTCAAGGTCAGGTGCCCAAGGCTTCCAGTGCTGGGGCACAGTCGCAACATCGTAACCTTTATAACGACTGGTAGTAAATCATTGTGTCACAGACGACACACCGATTGCATGGAAGCTTGCTACCCGATTTCTGTATCCGTGAAAAGAAACTCTTACAAAATTTTATAACTGAACTCTATAATAGCTACAGAGATAGATAGATATTATGAAACGATGAAAAATAAAATTTAATTCGTTTTCAAATTATGATAATAGATATGCTATATGAACTCACAAATAAAATCCACTTCAATCTAACTTCTTAAATCGGCCCATAAAAAGTCATCCATCGACAAGTGGCGATAGATCAGCACGTACAAAAAATATAGATTTAGATTGGAGCATAGATTTTCTACAATTCACGTCATACAATATTGGTTCTGAAGCGCGAATACTACTCACTGTTCTGGGGGCACGGCAGTGCCCCCACCAAGTCGAGCAAAAAAGCGTCACGGCCGTACCATCCTTTTCTCGAAGCAATTCAGACCATTTTCGACCCCATATAACTTCGTTGTGGATAAAACTAGAAGACTGATATTTTCAGTAACCATGCAGCATTGTAAAGACACGGTATATTTCAAATTTCATTCAATTTAAACCAGTATTTTAAGAATTATAACAGGTCAAATTTCTTAATTTTGTCACTCACTGACTCACCGATCATCAAAATGCTAAGGCACTTCTAGCAGACCTAGAAGCTTCAAATTTGGAATATAAGTAGTGTTTGGTGTATGAATCAAGGAAAAACTAAAAAATCTAGAAAAGACCGCAAAGAAAATTAAGCCCATACAGCCAAGTCTTCAGTAAAATTTTTCAATATTGGCTTTATTCGTAACGATGTTTTACGGCAGTTATTATTATTGCGTGCGAAGCCGCGGGTTTAAGCTAGTCCCATATAAATATAGGTGCATGGTAGTGCCCCTGCCAAATCGAGCAAAAAATGGGTATTCCCGTCATGAAAACACGTGTAAATTAAATTATTTAATGCAAAAAACGTACCTACGTGCGTATTCGTACTTATTACGAGTGCGTAAGGTTGTAAATTAATTATTATACCACGCGCTGCGATGCTAGCAAGTGAGCGCTGGTCGTTACTTACTACGCGCTGCCCGGTGCTAGCGTGAGGGCGCGGGCCGGGCGGGGACGGTGGCGGGGCGCGCGGAAAGGTGAATGTCGCCGAGCGAGCTGTCGCGGTGCTAGCGTGAGGCGAAAAGTTCATAAGTCAGAGAGAGGGCTTTAATAAAATTCGTTGCTGGTAGATATACATATACACAATAAGTAGAAGGTACCGAAAAGGTAAAAAGTAGAACTGTTTACAAAATACAAAAAGAAATGAGATCCCATCAAAAACAATACTTGTCAAAAAAACCAAGTCTCGCAACTCAGTTGTTCTACGGTAAAAAGTTGTGAGATCCATGTAATACTAAGTCGGTTATTAATTTATTCAGTCTCGACTTAAGCGACTTTCTGTCTTAATACGTCCAGTCTCTAAGACCACGATCGTGGTCCATAACAATTGAAAATCAATTGTGTCTGGAATCTCCGTACTCGAAACATTAAGTTGTTACGTAATAATTAACAGCATCTTATAGTGACGCATATCAATATTAAAATTCTTTAATGTTTTATGTAAATATATTGAGACTTGGCCATTGCCTGAAAACACGTGTAAATTCAATCGCCTGAAAACACATGTAAATTCAATTATTTAGTGCGATGGCCCAGTCTCAATATATTTACATAAAACATTAAAGAATTTAATATTGATATGCGTCACTATAAGATTCTGTTAATTATTACGTAACAACTTAATGTTTCGAGTACGGAGATTCCAGACACAATTGATTTTCAATTCTTATGGACCACGATCGTGGTCTTAGAGACTGGACGTATTAAGACAGAAAGTCGCTTAAGTAGAGACTGAATAAATTAATAACCGACTTGGTATTACATGGATCTCACAACTTTTTACCGTAGAACAACTGAGTTGCGAGACTTGGTTTTTTTGACAAGTATTGTTTTTGATGGGATTAAAATACTTTACGGATATATTTCACGCTCTTTCATTTGATTTTTTAATGTCCTGACATTTCCAATGCCTCACGCCATTATCAATCTATTTACAGCACTGACAGTTCTATGATTTAGAGCAGCGTAATAAGCCTAACTATAGTCAGTCACGTTTATTTATTATATCAAAGGAATCCGGCTGCTTTCCTCGGCGTAACATTTATCGCAAGAGTGATTCCTGGGCCCCTGAGAGATGTTCCCGAATTTGTCCTGCAAATGACCACACGTTCGGGCGGATCCACGGATTTATTCCTCACTTTACATATTTATAGAATACCCGATGCCTTTTTGGTTTTCGGGAAGGGACGACGAAAATACCTTTTTATAAACAATGAAAAAACTACTTAAGTATGTGTTTAATTGTTTACTGTTTTTAATGTATTAGCATATTCTAGCAATATTGCGTGATTTGGCCTTTTTAGACCCGCAGGTTGTTTTAAAGAATACCGAGGGTACACTGGGACAAGGGCAATTTTTCAAGTACTTTAGTATTTCTTTCCCCAGTTTTATAAAGTAAAATAAACTACAAACTATACTAATAGATTTATTATAATTACTAGCGGTCCCCCGCGGCTTTGTTCGCGCGTTTTCTGTTTGATGATTTCTCAATAAACAAGCTTTCCAACACAAAAATATTTCATCAAATCGGTCTAGGAGTTCTTGAGATTAGCGCGATCAAACAACCATCTCTTCAGCTTTTTAATATTAGTATAGATTATGTTAATACAAAATCTATAGCTTGTAGTTAACGTGCATACAGTTTGTGTCTTGTTTCTTACGATCACCGCTATTGAGAAGAGGTCAAGTCCATTTCACACCATCGACTTCAATACAACGCTAGGGTTGATAAGAATATTTTTTCGGTGAATATAAAATCTTGAGGAGCTCGTAGAGCAGTGGTAGCAGCGCTTTGCTAGTGATACCGAAGTGAAGCAATCTACGTATTTGTATGGGTGACCATTCCGACCATATAAGTGACGTATATCACGACTATCTCCGTGCTTCGAAAGGCACGTTAAACAGTTGTTCCCCGCTAATAACGGTTGATATTAGTCGTTAAGCCTAGTCAGAGGCCTTATGGGCGGCTTGATAACATCCAACAGCAGGGTCAGTCATGAATGACTCGAAATACCTCATTGTTGAGGTAAGGCCTTTGCCCAGCAGTGGGACGTTACAGGCAAACTTAACTTTTTAATATAATAACTTAGAATTTATATCTAGCTGATATGCTTTCCAGCTAGGACTTAGCTGGTAAGTATATCTAAAGTAGAAATGAGTTACCATCCTTACCTCGTCGATGCCCCGCTGATTAGAAGTAAGCGCTTCCCAACAACATTTATAGTACGCACGGCAAAAGAGTAAAACTCCGTCTTAGTCGCACTAGGCTTGGGCAGGTGTCAGGAGCTATCGTATCTATACTAATATTATACTATATTATATTATACATATAAAGGTGAAGAGTTTGTTTAAACGCGCTAATCTCAGGAATTACTGGACTGATTTGAAAAAATATTTTTGAAGTAGATAGGTAATTTATCGAGAAATTATAACATCAAGCTGTGACGGGAAGAGAGGAAGCAAACACAAAAGACTCAGACGCAGTCGCGGGGTACCGCAAGTTCTTAATAAAATTAAATAAAGAGGATATAGGCGAGGATGTTTTGTTGGGAATTGTTGTCGAAGACAATAGTACTACCAACACTATTAGGCACCGACGGTGGTAACAACATTCATATATAGATAGATTTTGATTTTATATAGTTTTATTAGTTTGTGACAGCCAACAAGGCTGAAGAGAGACAAGTAAAGTTTATAGAGTTTCAGAATATGTTTCTTACTAGGTGTAGGCCAACAACAAAATTGTGCGAAACAATTTCAATCTTCATTTCATTGGCTAAGTAATGGTGTTTGTGAAAATGTCCAAAAAAATATTGAACCTTTTAAAATGTTATCCAAAAGAGATCCATGTCTTCTCCATTCACATTTGCTAACAATGTGTAGATACTAAAATAAAGTTATGCTGAACATTATGCATTCATATCGACAAGTTATATATATCATAGCTTATCTTATTGGTGTCTTTATTAATTTTCGTATGCAAATGGAAGACAAAATTGAATTTTCCCGCTGAAAAAACATTCTCAACCACCAAACTATTAAAAAGATTAATGGCTTGTCTGTAAATAATGGATTAATGTTGGCGTGTTTCGTTTTATTCAAAACAATGCTTAGAGTGTGTACTTTGAATATACTATCAAGAAAAACTCACTCGGAATTATAACTTGCATTTTTTAAAAATAAAACCGTATAGGTACACTCTTTATGTTTGGTATGATTCTTATTTGCATAGGTTTTAAATTTCATTGAAATGCTAGTATTCAAAATGTGTTTGAGCTATTTCTGTTTGACAACTGAAAATACAATAATAGTACATTATGATACAAGTGTGCTAATTTGACCATTATATACAAGGCGATATTGTGTGCGCACGAGCGAAAGCGAGTGCGCCATTAGAAAGCCGCGTATATTATGGTCACAGGCACACGTGTTTCATACGACGTTTTTCAACACACTTGCCATTAATACAAACTTCATCACACCACAGCCGCCAACTATTTACGAAAAATGGCGCGTTGTTTTTTTCTTGCCGCGAAACTGATGCGCGCGCAAGGTTAAGGCGCGAACTAGATCGGCCAACAGCCAAGATTAAAAATGTAATAATTCGTTATTTAAAACACAAATCACAGAAGAATTTAAATGAATTTGAGTTATTTTTAGTAATAAAGCTGGATTTACCATTTATTGAAATAAATATGTACATACTGTTATTTTTCGCATAAATACTGTTTGTTGTGTAAGTTATAACCCGACTAAATTATATAGCTTCATCTTCTTACTTACTACTTGGTACTAAACAAAATAATAATAAACAAAAGGCACTAGTGCAATAATATACAGAAAAAACACGCGTGTTTAATATCTAGGATTATGCGCCACAAATCGGTGGAATAAAAACGTCTTTTGGTGCAAGTGTGTTGAAAAAAATCTTTTTCAACATATTATATTATTGCACTAGTGCCTTTAGTTTATTAACCCGACCAACTAACATTTGAGCCCTAGTAGCAAGTAGTAAGTAAGAAGAAGAAGCGATATAATTTAGTCGGGTTATAACTTTTATCTTAGCAACAAACAGTATTTATGCGAAAAATAACAGTATGCACATATCGACGGCGAAGTGCCAATAACTCCTATCTAACATTTTTCGAATAGTAAATCTAGCTTTATTACTAAATAATTAATCAAATTCATTTAATTTTATCTGTAATTTGTGTTTTTTCCTTGCAAGTGTGTAGAAAAACGTCGTATGAAACACGTGTGCCTGTGACCGTTATGTACGCGATTTTCTAATGGCGCACTCGCCTTGTATATAATCGTCAACTTAGCACGCTTGTATCATAATGTACTATTTGGTCGAGATAGAGATTAAATTCAATCAGTAAGAGATCAAGTAGTAACTTGCTATGACATAATACTAATGGTGTTTCTTCCGTGTTTAACTTATTGACACACAAACATATCGTTATTCGCATTACAAATTCGACCCACAGGTCGTCTTCAAAAGCAATATAAATGTTAATTCAAAAACTCACGTAAAAGTAACATGAAAACGTGAAATACATCATAGGGTGGAATGATGATGACGTCACATTTTGTGTACGTGTGACACATATTTTATGTTTGTTTATACTATGTATGGCAGAATCAATATCTACAAGTCATTTCATATACAAGGGTGGGTATAGCGATGTTGCTTTGACAGTTAAACAGCTCTGAATTTGAACGATTAACAAATTTGTATTGGGACTTAGCGAATTTGCGTGGAAAAATTAATATTTTATTTTTTTATTAAATCTCATCGCTATGCCAATTTGGTGACTGATTTGGAAATGAACTGCATGGAATCTGAAAAATCGCATTACGCCTTTAGATACGTTTTCTCGTATACATGGTAGAGTGTTACCTCTTTCAACCCCATCAAAGCTTTCGCCCAGTAGCGGGATGCTTGTAGGCTAATACTTTAATTGACTTCGCTTAAATGTATTGTTTTGTCGAAAGATTTGAAAATAGCACATAAAAGATGATAAATCACTTCCGTGGGAAACGAGATCAAAATACAAAACATAAAACAGTATCTTTTGTTTTTTATAAGACTTTTAAATAATATTTGTTTTTTAAATTCATTATTTAAAAATTGGCAGCCCTAGCAATATACTTGAGCATCTTATGAGGAGAATAGTCCCCCACACAGTTAGCGACAATGACAAGCAACTACTTAGAAACAGAGTACAACAGTTTTCAACTTTCTTTTTTAGTTAGAAGATTTATTCTTTTGCCAATGACGACGGAAAAGCTGCGTCAGTCATATGTAGCACTTACTGACGATGTGAGCAAATTACAGAATTGATTTGCAATAGGTACCGGTACGTGCTAATACTAGCGGTCCCTGCGGAATTTGAGGGTGACCCCTCCCCCCCCCCCCTTTATAACTGTTATCCTATTATAAGGCAAAGACGAATCCAACAAAGTAAAAATCATGAAAATTGGTTCACCCGTTGAGTTATAGGGGTGCAACTAAAACGATTTTCTTTTATGTAGGGACAACGGCACATTAAAGTAAACACTGTGGTATCTTATGCAATTGTAATTTGGGCTAGTTTGCAACAAAAGTGGGTAGCCTGATTGCTGGCGACTGTACTATAAATGAAAAAGTATACCTACAATAATCATGAATATTTCATAAATATGTTCAAAATCCCTTCCTACAGAACCGTTCAAAATACCCCTTCCTATTAAACGCATAATTTCTTTCCCTTTACCGTATTATTCAAATTTTAGGTACAGGCAAGTACAACTTAGTTCCAATTGCAGGAATGAGCATTTCTCGAAACACACGTTCTACTACTGTGGCAGCAGATCTCATAATGCCATGGATCCATATTTATGCATTAGAACTAAACGAAAACAATTTGGACCACGAATGTACACACATCAAAAGTGTCTAGGGATCAAGCATTTTTATGCGGATTTCTTGAGATTGAGATGTGGCTTTGTAATAAATTTATGATTTTATAAATTTATATGGATCCTTTTTGGTGCATTTCAAATCAAATTCGAGTAAAAGATGAAAATCAGCTGTCAATATTTTCCCTATAAAAAAATACAACGTATTAAAGACATTATTAGTGCTACTGTTTCTCTACTACTGATTAAAACCAACGTTATTATGGAGCGTTGAAGTCATTTAAGCAGGTAAGAAATGCTCAGAGCCGTGGGAATGATAGAAGCTGGTACCCGGCAACGTACTGTGGCTTTAGCTTTGAATACAAGTCAGAGTGTTATCAGTCGACTTTGGACACGTTACCGAAGCACTGGTACCGTGGCTGAGCGCCATGGAGGACGGTATCGCTGCACCACACGGAGACAAGACCGATGTATTCAAATCACAGCTCGAAGAGCTCCAACAATAACCGCCATGATGTTAGCCGTGAGGCTTCATCACTCTTCAGAAAACTTAATTAGCGACCAAACAGTCAGAAACCACTTGCATGAAGTGAACCTTTATTCCCGAAGACCGCTTCGGGTACCACCTATAGCAATGCACAATCGTAGGATTCGATATCAATGGGCTCTTGAACACAGAAATTGGGCAGAAGAACAATGGCGTTTCGTGTGCTTTTCTGATGAGTCGCGTTTTGGTATGAGACCGGATACAAGACGTATACGACACTGGAGAACCCCTGGACGCCAACAGCGATTAAAATCCTGCCAGAAAGTCCATCCTTATAGTGGTGGAAACATCATGGTATGAGCGGGTATTTGAATCGTCGGAAGAACTGATTTGATTCGGATCAAAGGCAACCTCAACGCTCAAATTAATGCTGAGACGATTGTATCAGACGTCATCGTTCCTCTACAAGTGCAAATCGGTCCCTTATTTCAGTTAATGCATGATAATGCACGACCGCACAACGCAAAAGTTGTAAGACAGACTCTCGCTGCAGCTGACATCAATGTCCTGCCCTGGCCTGCTCAGTCGCAAGACTTGAACCCGATTGAGCATGCATGGGATATGCTACAGAGAAGAGCTCTGCCGAATATGGAGGGTATCCAGTCGCAAGAAGACCTTTTTTGTTGTTGCAACGAAATTGGGCGGCCATTCCACAGCGTGATTTTGATGAACTCATTTTGAGTATGCCAAACCGATGTTCTTATGTTGTTAGTGTTCGCGGTAGAAACACGGATTATTAACTGTTTAAGTTACCTAATAAAATTTTAAAGGAAACTGTTATTTCAGTTTTTTTTCGAACTTTATTGTTAGTGGTTCAAATGTCAAAAATCCCTTTATTAGGAAAATGGCAAATTTCTTTACTAATGCAAAGGTGACTTGGTTTATCGTTACTGTAGACAAACGAAAACACTTTATTTGATGAATCCTTAAAGAACATTTTAATTAATATCAATCAGGAGAAAAGTTATTGCAAAAGTATATGTTGATCCCTAGACACTTTTGATGTGTGTAGTCCAGTAAGCCGTGACAGATGCGAGTGCGACGGCTAGCTTCGTTTGTTCCACCGAACAAGACACAGCGTGTCTTTAAGTTACATAACTCTTAAGTTTAAGAAGAAGTTTCTTTTATTGAAAATAGGAAATCAATTTATTATTGTGATTATCGAGCTCCGAGCAAAGCAAGAGCGAGTCGAAACCACCAACGCCAGGTCGCCTTTTCGGAGCTTCGTAGCTACGGCGTAGTACTTCGTAGATATGCGTAAACTACGCGCGAGCGTGCGAGTTTTCCTGTTCGTTTGTTTTTAATGATGTGAAGAGGTTTTAGTATTTGTTTTTTTTTTAAGTTGCATGTACTTTAAAGAAAATGTGTTTTTTGAATAAGCATAACTCATATCATCATCCCAGAGTTGGATGACACTGTCAAAAATACCTTGTACACGCCGGTGCCCAATTTTCGTGTAGTTCACATTCAATGAACGTTCACCTAAAATAGTTTAGTTTTCGGAGAAACATTTTTTATGTTTATAGTCAATGAACGTTCACCAAAAGAATTTTAGTTTTCGGAGAAAAAAAAAAGATTTTTGGTTTTTCAGGGTTGTATGCGTTTTTTTTTAATGTCCGTGGTCGATATATCACTTTATTTTTAATACAATAAATGCACGGAGAAAATCCAAATGTATAGAATTTGTGACATTTACAAAGCAAAACCTATTTTTTTGGATATAACTAATTTAGTGTTAAGTATATTTTTTTGTTGCATGTATAACCTTTATTTTATTACTGTTTGTTATTAGTAAAGAGTAAGGATTTTATAATATTGTTCTACGATTAAAGAAACTTATATTGCGAATAAATTTACCTAAACATTAAATATACTGTGCTTGTCGCTTTACAAATGTCTACTTACATCTTTAAATCAGCTTAATGTCGGTTTAGTTCCACTCCCACTCCAACTTTGAGGAACTACGAACTTGTTCTCGGACTTTATTAAATTGAGCTACTTTTCTTTGGCTACATGCAGTATTGTAAAGGAAATAAAGTTTGTTTCTCTAATATACTGAAGGCTAGTGAAAGAGAGTTGTAACAATAAATATATAACATATTCGTATTTTATAGTGTTGCAAATACTTATGTGAAGGTTTAAAGTTGGATCAGAGTATTTGAGCTTAGTCACCCTCTTTGTGAACAGCGTTCTTTTAAAAAGATTTCTAGGTATATTTTTTCACTTTATTATGTAGACATGTGCTGAATATTGTGAAAAATAGAAATTTAGTCTGTAAATGACCCACTGCTGGGCAAAGGCCTTACATATCCTCCTCAGTGCGGATGGGCTGAAGGATTTTGCACGGCAAGCGACCAATCTTGCTTTCAGATTGTTATCAAGCTAACAAAGGCTTTGACTACGCTTGAAGACCATATATTACTAATATTATAAAGCTGAAGAGTTTGTTTGTTTGAACGCGCTAATCTCAGGAACTACTGGACCGATTAGAAAACTTTTATAAAAGTTGGATAGCTTATTTATGGAGGAAGGCTTTAGGTTATAGAACACTACGCTGCGACGGGAGGGAAGGGAGCAAACTCAAAACGCGTGGACAAAGTCGCGGGGGTCCGCTAGTCAATAGATATTAGCTGAGACCAAATGTCGGGACCGAAGCACAAAGATACTTGTGAATACGTCACTTTTGTGGGCGAAATGGTCACACTTCTTAATACGACCGCATGAAGGTGTCGCTTCTGTGTGCGACGCTTCTGTATGAAGGTGGTTTTACATCGAAAAAAAACTGCATTTTTTTTTTATTTATAATTTAATGGGAACCTTTTGATCGATCAAGACGCGGGGTGGGGTTTCGTTCTGGTTTAGATAAGCCATGGAGCGACTATTACGTGTGTGCTATTTATATTTAATTTTATTTCGAATAGTTAACGTGACGAAACCTGTACTTTTAACATGAGTTTACGACAGTTTTCTTCGCTAGCGACGACGTAAAAAGGTCTATGGAAAATTGAATTTTTATTGAATCAGTCACACTGACACATATTTTATTTGTTTATAAAATGTAAATCCAATGTTGGCTGTATATTTAGTATTAAGAAACACGTAAAACTGTAATTTTGAGAGCTGTAGATTTTGGAGTAATAATAAAATAAAATAAATAAATGAACAGCGCCTGTAGCGGTCATTGACAGAACTAAAATTTTCCATACAAAAAGTTACGTCGTCGCAGGCGTAAAACCGTCGCAAACTCATGTTGAAGGTACTGTTTGTAATTTTTGCATGTGGATTTTGGAAAAAAAAACTTAATCTGCATTATAAAAATAATAACCATTTTAAGTTTTGCTAGATACTCCAGATTGTAATGAGCTCTACTTTGTACATTTATCTTCATTGTACTATAAGTATTATACCTCATAGGCCTATTTAGTTTGCCTCGATAGAAGTTACCTCATTACTCAAGTTGAACAATAGGATCGCGCCCAAGTATTGTTGATGGTAACTGTCAAGAGGGCTATTCATTATCAATACTATGTAAGTATACAACAGTGGTAACAGACAGCGGCCTTTATTTGTACCCTCTATGTAACTTTAATCTAAGATACTGCCACTGCCTCGGAGGCGCAGCGGTAGGAGGGTCGCACTTTAAAGCGACGGCTGCGCCAGAGGTCCCGGGTTCGATCCCCGGGTCGGGCCAAAAATATATACCTGAGTTATTCTGTTCGGAAATTCTTAGGGTAGCCCGGAGTTTGGAAGTTGGCGGTGTTACACCCCCGTGCCTCGGAAAAGCACGTAAAGCCGTTGGTCCTGCGCATGATCTCTCTTCGGTCGAGTCAGATTGCTGTCCCATCGGGCTATGAGAGTGAAAGGAATAGAGATTGCACCTGTGTTTGCGCACACACTTGTACACTATAATATATCCCGCGCAGTCGGTTAGTCGTTGTGACTGGCCACCGTAGTCGAAATCGGCTAGGGGGACTATGTATACTATAATCTAAGACAAGATTATTGAAGTTTTTACTAATGATGAATACTTATCAAAACGATTAAGATTTTAATAAAATAGACATTGACAACACAACAGAATGGTGCATACAAAAATAAGTCATTTCATAAAATGACAAACCGTCATAAAGACAAATTCTCATTATGTCCATTCTTTAAACGCTCAAACGGAATCAACAAAGTTGTCATTTTGCAAATTTTTCATTTCGAGACATCGACTTAATAAGATGTTGTCTTTATGAGATTTTGAGAAGTTTACTTTCTGAGAAATTGACATTTTGCGTCCGGTTGTCATATTGAGAAGTTGTCGTTTAAAGCTGAAACGTTTTCAAGACGTAAATAATAACTGGCCAAGTGCGAGTCGGACTCGCGTACTTAGGGTTCCGTGCCAACTTTAACTGAATTAGGGAATCCACTTACTTCCACTTAGTAAAATACCACAATATTTGGTTGACAGCAAATATAACTTAGTTTTCCATAGTGTTTGTATGAAGTACAAAGCTATGTATGCGGTTGTTGAAAATGTGTTATATCTCAAAAACTTCTTGTTCGATCCCTCTCGAACCAATTTTCGTTGAAGGTATTTGTTAAGATCTACATTACACATTTTTCAAAATTTACACTCGCTAAGTTTAGAAGTTAGAAATGAAATGAAATGTTTATTATTTGCGTAAGAAAAATATAGATATTAGATGGGAGGGGGACGCCCATTTTACCACTTTGGAAGCGTCTAGCTATGAAACGTTAGACTTTAAAAGAAAATGGTTTTAGAAACCTCGATGTCATTTTGAAAGACCTATCCATAGACAACCCACACGCATAGGTTTGACTAAAAAAATTTTTTTTGGTTATAGTTTCATGTATGTGAGCCCCCTCTTAAATGTCATTATTTTTAATTTTTGTATTAGAATCGTAAAGCGGTTAACAGGATACATCTTCCTACCAAATTTCAACAGTGTGATGCTTATAGTTACAGAATAAAATGGCTGTGACATACGGACGGACAGACAGACGGACTTGACGGAACTATAAGGGTTCCGTTGCCATTCGGCTACGGAACCCTAAAAATACTTATGGGCCAAATTTGTACCGAACGGACCCCCAATTGTAAAACAGCCACGAGATTGTAACAAGGGGAAGGACCTATAACCTGCAGAGGCACACACCACAGGCTCACAATAAGTAAATAAATAATATTTCTAATCTGATTTCGTAAACATAGCCTGGCAACTCATATCGTGGGGCAGAGCAGCTCGCAATAATAGAAAAATTATTGCTTTCCATCCTTTTCCCTCACCCAATATATACATAAGAGCAAAAGGGACAGTGCCCGGAATATTCGTATTCAGTTTGTGGAAGCACAAGCGTAATGAGGGACCCAAAATTTCACTCATAGGACAGATTACTGTAATGGAAACCAGGCATCCACCCTTGAAATGTGGTTTCATCTCGGAAATAATATTTTTGTACGAATATTTTTTGGACGTGTGTTGAAGTAGTAGACTAATAAAACAGATATTACATGAAGAGAAAGTTACTTTTTAATGCATTGGGAATGACTTCTTAACAATTGTAATTGAAATATTTTAAAAATACACCATCTTAAAAATATAGGCAGATTTTCGTTAAGAGACTACTAAAATTGGACGTTGTACTACTAAAGCTGGTCTTTCTCACACGGTTAATAAATGTTAGTAAATAATTGCTTTGATTACTGAAGCATTGTTAAAAATCTACAAGCATTATAGCAAACAATGTTGCATGCTTGTTTTTCTTGTCCTTTAATACACGCAGTCCCCTACGAGTATAATTATTTCCCAGAATGCCAGCTAAAATCACAAACTTAGGCCCACACAAACCTCTAATGCTACAACCGTTAATGAAAACTCCACTCTTGAACTGACAAATGTCCTCTGTTTTGTCAGGGTTGCGGTTTTCACTCCAGTAACGCAACGGTATCTTGTACCTATGTCCGTATAACCACACCAACATAATCTGATCTCGGATACCTTCGCTATCCATACAATTTAAGACGACCCTACTTGACGATACTAGCTTAAATGCAGACCCAGATATACTGGTTATATTATCCACAGCACATCGCTCACTAGGTCTGTTTTTAGGGAAATTGGGCGTGATAAAGGAATAGATACCCAACTGGGAAGGGCTAAGGATATAATTTGAGTGTTCTCATACCACCCGTATAATCCGGGCTGCTGCTCATCATGAGATTAGGTTACTGGAGTCTTTAAAAACAATAAAAAATAACGGAAGACTTATTATTTGTTATCCCCTAATCGATTTGGTAGTAATTGATGGAGGTTTGGTAAAATAAATCGAGATAAATTTGGTCTGTACTGATCAATAAAGGTCTTCTTAATACAATATTACCCTTGAATTTTTTCTACTAAATATTTCATCCATTTTAAAGATGGATGGATATAGTTCATGTAAGTTTCTACTTTCTTCAGTTGCAAATTGAACGACGACCTCCGTGGTCGTTGGTGTTCCGAGGTCTCGAGTTCGATTCCCATTCGGGTCAATATAGCAATTATAAACTTTCTATATTTTCTCACCATTGTGTCTGATTTCCGAAACATAAGTGCATTATCTGATGATATCATAGATTTTATTTTCGCCAAAACAAGAGAAAGTATATTTTTACAGAAGATAAAAATGAAAAACGATAGGCCTTACAATGCATACAAGATGATGGTAACAAGACACAAATTAGATATGTTTATAAATGATCAACTCTGGCCAGACGGTATAACCTGCCGGCGTTTTATGCCGTATAATGATTTAAAGCGCAGAGGTGAAAATGTATCCAATTCTAAATATGTTTAGTGCAACCTTTGTTACCTACAACTGTAAGAACGTGAAGCGCTCGACAGAGGGCATTAGACAGATCTGTGGTTATGCGGACATCATAGCACTACAGGAGACATGGCTGCTTCCGCATGATCTACCCTATTTGTTTTCTCTCAATGAGAAGTTTGGAAGCACCGGCACGTCGGCGGTCGATACCTCTAAGGGTATTCTTAAGGGACAGCCTTATGGAGGAGTGGCGCTTCTGTGGCGGAAGGCAGTGTTCAAGTGCGTGGCCGTGGTACCGTGTTCGAATCCGCGAATAGCAGTAATTCGAGTTGCTACGAATGATAGGCCAGTGTTAGTGGTAAGTGTCTATATGCCTACGGACTCGTCTGAGAACTTACTAGAATTTACGGATTGTTTAAGTGCAGTCAATGCAATCATTGACGAGGTTAATGTCGAGTCGGTGTTTATCCTAGGAGACTTTAAAGCGCACCCGCATGAACGTTTTTACAATGAGCTCTCAGTGTTTTTGGCAGAGCAAGATTGATCTGTGTGGACGTTGAAAATCTTAAGGTCACTTCGGAAACTTATACATTTATGAGTGACGCTAATGGGAGCAGGAGATGGCTCGACCATTGCGTATCCACCAAGGCTGCTTGGCAGTGTGTCACAGACGTACACGTCGAACACGGTGCTTATTGGTCGGATCACTTCCCATTAGTTGTTAAGTGTAATCTTAAGGTAGTAAGACAAAAAACCGAGGCAATAGGTCTTAAACATAATAAGGCTACTTGGGGCATTAAAGTGGAAAAACAAATACAAGTGTATAGAGATATATGCAACTCTAATCTTAAAAATGTAGACTTTCCATGTGACTTTCAAGAGTGTGCGAATTCGTATTGTTGTAATGACCTTCATAAAAATGTAATCGATAACTTGTATACGACGATTATAGACACTATGAGTAAGGCTGCAATTGTCACGTGTGAAGATTGGAAGCCGAAAGGGCGGAGGAATCTGGCCGGCTGGGATAAGCATGTGGCTGACGCTCACCGGATTGCCAAGCTAAAGTTTAACACTTGGGTGCTTTTTGGAAAACCAACTGGGGGCATATTTTTAGTGATATGAAGGAAAGTCGATTTTTTTAAAAATCTTAGTTGAGGTGGTGTCAAGGCCACCAGGAACAAATAATAATGGATCTGGTGGCTAAACATCACCACAATAAGGATTTCCCTAACTTTTGGAAGACCACAAACAAAATGAGTGCAAAACCTGGTATTCCGGTTAGCGTAGATGGATTCTCTAGCCCCACTGATATAGCTAACATGTTTAGGGATTATTTCACTGTGCAATCGCCTTTAGAGCCTTCTAGTCGAATGGTAGGTGCAGGGACTCATGGTCTGGCGATCTCAACCGTGATCACAGCCAAGGACGTGAGGTTAGCCATTAATAAAATGATGAGAGGCAAATCGCCTGGCCGCGATGGGCTTAGCATTGAGCATTTACGCCACGCTGGCGTTCATCTGCTCGCAATGCTTTTCAGTTTCTGCATCAATCACTCGTGCCTACCGCCTAGAATGATGGAGACTCTGGTGGTGCCTATTATCAAAAATAAAACGGGTGACGTGTCGGACAGGTCCAACTATAGGCCTATCTCTCTGGCCACTATCGTGTCGAAGGTGCTTGTCAGTGTGCTCAACTCAATATTAATCCAACATGTAAAACTCTGTGACGCTCAGTTTGGGTTCCGGCCTGGGCTCTCAACCGAGACGGCTATTCTCAGTTTGAAGCACACTGTCAGGTACTACACCGATAGAAGCACACCTATGAACGCTTGTTTTTTGGACCTGTCCAAAGCGTTCAATCTCGTGTCTTATGACCTGCTGTGGGACAGAATGCTGAACACAGGTCTACCACCGGAGGTGGTCCATCTTTTCAGGTATTGGTATCTGAACCAAATGAACCGCGTGAGGTGGGGGGGGGGGGGAGAGGTGGCTTGAGCTCGCCCTTAATTTTCAGCCTGTATGTGGATGGACTAATAGGGCGCCTAAGCAGCATGCCTGTCGGATGCTATGTTGATGGGGTTTGTATTAACAACATCAGCTACGCTGAAGACATGGCGCTGCTTGCCCCCTCGGTAGGTGCGCTCCGGGAGCTCCTCAGGACCTGCGAGTCATACGCCGCCTTACATGGTCTCATTTAAAACGTCAAAAAAAGCCAGTACATGGTCTTGTAGTGTGTGCGCTACCTCACCCCATATTAGTTATGTAAGTTAGTATATAAGGCTTTACTACTGTAATTTTAGTTCTTAATAATACAACAGTGCGCGCTATCACTTGGTTTCATTGTGTCTCCCGCGTCTAGCCTTACATGGCGACCCTGCCAGTGCTGCCTCAGGCAGTACTGAGCACGGGAACATAATCGAGAATTATTGGCGAACATCACGATTAAATTCTTATTGTAGTGACAATGGATTATAACAGACTTGATAAAACAGTGTTTTAGTATTTTTTCCGGATTGTAAAAATGGACTATAATAATACGAGTACTTAAAAGGAATCATGAAAGGTGCTGAAGAAAATGAAGCCGGAGGAGTGATTTCCTGGCTGCCGGGCGTGCGATGGCGCCAGATGGTGGTGTTATGGTAATTATATGCTGGGCGCAGGGAGTCTGTTGGAGTCGGATGTGTGAATGAGAATGATGCTGGGCGCCGGGAGTAGTCGGTGTCCATGGTGGACGCTGCTGCCGGAAGGTCGGCGAGTCGCGAACGACGACCTCAGAGTGAAAAAAGTAATTTTGTGTGTGTGAGAGTAGATATAGTGGCCCATAATATATAAAAATATATAATCCAATAGATATATAAGATATATGTTTTAAATCTAAACTTTTCAAGGGCACTGTTACCAATTTTGTAAGTAAAACAAATTAAAAGTTCAAATTCCCTAAGTAGTTACGCATCTCCTTAGATAGATTTAGCGTTTTAAAAAAAAAACGAAGTCGATTTTATTTTACTCGTTACTCAATTTTTATTTATTTAAAAATTACAGGATTTATACAGACGTCAATCAGGTCAGATTTTATGTTTCTTTTGTTCCATGTTTTTTTTTTCAGAGTGATTAAAGGTATTAATTTCATCTTCAGAATTTTAAAAATGCAGTTTTACATACATATAAATCGTCATTAAATACATACTAATATAAGAATATAATAAGTTGATAATTGCAGTCATTCCTTGTAATAAATATTTTGAAACCATTGCTTTCATAAAGTTTTCTCATTATCAGTGTAAAAGTAGATTTATTTTAAAACCGAAATATGTTTGATAAAAACCCTTTGATGGTTTAAAATCTTGTTTGACCTAATTTCATTAAATCATGCACAATGACGAGTGACTATGGAAAAATTTGCTGACGTTGAGACGCGTGTAGTTTCGTCTTGAAACTTGATGCGCTTTTGCGAGTTGCGAAGTGCTCCGTACCCGACTGCGTCGAAATGGTAATGTTTTTATTTCGTGAATGGTTTCGAATGTAATAAGTTTATAATGTAATGGAAATATTTTTGGCGAGTCTAAACCAACTCATTGGATAGTATTGTCTTTTATAATGACAGGTACACATGTAACTACCGGTACTTACTAAGGTAAGGTATAATATTCATACTATTTTGTAATATGCGATCCATATACTCGTATTTATTCAGCGTACTTATCAATAATGTGAGTTTTGCACAAAGTAGGTATTTAATTAACAATCATTTTTATTTTATTACTATTCACTGAACCCTACGACTATTTGGAAAGTTTTGAATGTTTAATATTTTGTCGCATGCATATTCTACCTACACCAATACTTTTTAAATTATATATATTTTTTGAGAATTTTAAAACAGTTATTCGCTTCTCTTAGTTAACTTGACAAATAAACCCTTTCTCAAATCGTACTTATACAGAGCTTACTACATTACATTATTTTATGCAACAAGAACTTTAAACCTATTAACCAATCGAATACCTTTTATTTGATTACATAGTTAATACACTCAATATTAAAATTCTGTATCCGTACTACGTCTAGCGGTAGATTTATTTCCAAATTTAATAAGTATTACATTCAATTAAAAAACAGGATGATTTTTCACTATTTTTGTTTCACTAAGCTGATAATATAGTTACTTTACGTTAGGTAGGCATACAATTATTATTTTTCACTCAAGATGACTTTCTTACATAATTTACATCTTAAAATTACTAGCATTATTTTTTAAATTGCAATGATGACGTTACAACCCAGCACTATAGTAGTTATGGAATTAGAGGTTATAACAAAAATTTAGTTTTCATTAATTTCAGAGGTTCTCTAAAAATTGCATGATAGAAAAAAAAACGTTAATTTTATATTTTATTTAATATTTTCAGCTATTAAAAGGTCAGTAATAAGAATGTTTTGAAATGTTTTATCAAATAAGGCGTCACACACTGTGATTAATTAATTCGTGAGCATTTGAAAGTAGAAGGTAACAGATGCATCCCTTATTAGTACGCATACACATCAAAATATCGGTAACATTATTCTATACAATGCCACCCAGGTAGAGTTCGATTTATACAAATCTATTTTTATGTCAGGTTATGAATAAAATATTTGTAATTGATTTCTATACAGTACTTAGCGAGTATCAAGTAGCTATCAATAGGTATTGCGTAACTATTATAAAAAAAATACCTATATTTTTATATGGATTGACACAAGTTACTAAAAAGACGTAACAAATATAAGACTTATCATAACGACGCAAATGCTGCAGAATTTTGCGATAAATTACGACTAAGGATATAGGCATACTTAAGTTTGTAAGTAATGCCATAAACACTGATAAATGACAATGTTTATTAGTACATAATTGGGGTTTATGTATGTTGGCTAGTTGTAAAGATGTGCGAGTAATTTGGTCACAAAGTAAGGTAGTTCAATCGGACTGATCATCCGAAAGCAGTACAATATTTTGAAAGGTAATTATTCTTGAAAGTTAATGTTAAGTTTAATGCAAATAAATCGATTTGAGTAATCCCAATATGGCAACATGAGAGTAGTTACTTGTTATTAAAGATTAATACAAGTTGAGGTAGAAAAGATTAGTAAGAGATCAGTTCCTTCAGGGTAAAAGCAACGTGAACGAGCTTCATCGCTGAAGCCTGTTGGAGACTAAGTATAAGGTCTTAATTCGTGATTCTCTATGATAATAATGTGATTAAATAATGGTAAAAAAGGTACAAAATAGGTACAAGAAGTGTCAGTTCCTTCCATTCGATCATGGTGTGAACGAGTTTTCCTCCGTGAGATAAGTTGGAGTCCAGTAGAGACTTAAATCGTGACCTTCATATTAATATTAGGGCGTGCACGACCCATGTTATAAATAAATAATTTTATTAAAAGTCGACTATAAAATAAAATGTATAATGTACCAATAAAATAAATAAATAAATAGGGCCCGCCAGTTGTTGTTTAATAAATATAAATTAAAATATCGATCGATAATATAATATAATACACGTACGTACGAAAATGACAATAAGATGTAACTACCAGCGATGACAATGATTTTGATGATTAAAGAGTGATAGATGAGGAGAATTTCTTAACAGTAAGAACACCTGACGAGGTGGTCATTATTGTTAAACAGGACATGACAAAAATACGAGATATCATCTCAATGTTAACATGAAAAGATAACGAGGAATCAGAAAGGTGAATATTGCATTCATGATATGGTTACTGAAAAAAAAAAAATTTGATATGAATTGTTTATTTAAATGAGTGATTTTTCTCTTCTTTACATATTTGTAATTAAAACCTTTTATTATTAATGTAGTTCAAAATAAGATGTTATGACTAATATGTGCATATTTTTTATTTTAAAGATGATGTTCAACACGTTTGACTTTTGAATTTGAATTATATAATATATATTAATAACTAAAAGAAAATATTTCCTAAACATTATTATGATTGAAGAGAGACTCTGATTGCTAACAGTGCCCGTCCTTAATTCTATTTTTATACTTGTGTTATGTTAAGCATATGGTAACTTCTTAAAAAAAAGCATATATTATGTTTAATTTTACTTTAAAATTTAATACGATATTTGGAAATATAAATTATAGTCTTGGTAGTGTCGGTATACAAAAACTATCCTTAAAAAAACATTTTAATGATTAAAAGTATCAAATAATATTTTTGAACATAATAATGTAACGAATTTTCAATCATGTGTAGTAACTAAAATAACAAAATTTCATGTGAAATTCATTTTGGATTTATTGTCTCGATTTATATGATGCTCAATATTGCATTTACATTTTCAATACTACAGTTTTTTGTATGTAATAGAAAATAGAATTATTGGTCAAATAAAACAATTTATTTATTATAAACTCTTGCATTTGTATTGTTATAATAAATCTTTTTTGCATAATTTTATATAATGTATTCTTTGGAAAAGTTTAATAAAAATGTTTGTGATTCAACTTTATTTACAATCAGTTTTATTTGATTTTATTTGATATTGATTCACATAAAAATTTATCAATTTCACAAAAAAACAATTATGTTTCTTTTTTTGTTTTTTAAAAACGGGGGAGGTGTAGTGTGTGCGCTACCTCACCCCATATTAGTTATGTAAGTTAGTATATAAGGCTTTACTACTGTAATTTTAGTTCTTAATAATACAACAGTGCGCGCTATCACTTGGTTTCATTGTGTCTCCCGCGTCTAGCCTTACAGTCTTCAAAGCGGGTACCAGGTGCACATCTTTTATACCACCCATTACGTTAAATGGCGATGAAATGGACAGAGTTTCTCAATTTAAATACCTCGGGCACTGGGTCACCGACGACTTGAAAGACGATGTCGACATCGAACGCGAGCGCAGAGCGCTGTCGATAAGAGCGAATATGCTGGCTCGAAGATTTGCTAAGAGTACGAATGCAGTCAAAATAACGCTTTTTAAAGCATACTGCACTTCACTGTACACTGGCAGTCTTTGGGTCAGATATACTCAAAGATCGTACAGCGCTCTGCGAGTCCAATTTAACAATGCTTTCAGAATATTGCTGGGGCTGCCTCGTTTTTGTAGTGCGTCGGCCGTGTTCGCAGAGGCGCGTACAGATAATTTCGCGGCCATCATCAGAAAAAAACAAGCATCTCTGATGTTAAGGGTGCGTGACAGCTTCAACAGTATACTGAAAGTCATTGCTGGGCGACACCATGTCTCTCCCTTTATGTGGCATATAAGTCAAAATACATGCTCCAAATTAGTTATTAGGTACTAACATAGTGAGTAAGATGCGTTGTTTACTAACCCTACTTGGATCTTTTGTTGTCTCATTCAATAAATAAATAAATAATAAAAATAAATTAAATACTTTGGGATCAGAGCAATGTATGTATGTGATTGGTGTCCAATATTTATTTTAAAAAAATCACGTTAAATGTCACCAAAAGCCGAGGTCGTATTTAATTGTGAGATCTCATGTAGACCCAAGCTTCTAAACCTACACGTCCTAACTTTACCTGCTTCAAAATCATCTCAAACTCTAAACTTTAGTCAAAATAATGTGATTGCGTAAGTCGCGCGTTTTGATAACGCACGGTAGTATCGCGACTCACGCAATGAACAGATTAAATTTAGTACGATGCTGTTGTGCGTTGGTATTAATGCAGAAGCGCGATAAACAAACTCTGACATGACTACAGTAAAACTCATTTTTTAAAGATCACAAATTCCTTTACGACTTTGTCTATTCAAATGGCAGTATTTAATCTGAATTTATTTACGAATAAATATAGAGAATTGGGTTTTATGTTTTATTACCGCGATGTCATTTCAAACCGTCAGAGTCACTGGGTGGCGCAAATGTCATGCACAGAGCCAAAACGGATACTTTTCATGATATTTTTTAGTTTCATTCATTTTAATAGACTTTATCTAAGTAAGTCATTTCTAACAACTAGGTAATTCAGGTAGTCATAATATTGTTTGCAGAAGTCTCATTTAAAATCGCATCTCCTAGTGTATAAGGGGTTGTAAAGTTTCAGAAACGTCTCATTAAATGTGTACCTCAACTAGCTTAGATACAAAATTTCAACTTTCTAGGACTTCAGGAAGTCGCTCAGACTTTTGATGATTTTCAGTCAGTAACGGAATCGGGGATATTTAGTTACCAATAAAGCCTAAAGTATAAAAGTTTTGCAATTGAAACTTCGCATGTTTAATAAGTTTTCTACAAACATTACCTATATCTTGAAAGTGTCGTTCGTCAGGTTATACCTGATGAAATGGTCAAAGTTATAGGCGTTTAATAAATCGACGAAACACTTCGAAAAAGGTACGTAGTGCGTCTTTGCGCTGCGCTTGGCTCGGTTAGATTTATTATTGGAACGATAGTGACGTTGTTTCTTGAGTAGCACCACCTTGGAGCACCACCCATGTTACTTTAATTTCTGAGTTCAACAGTAAGTGTTGTTAACAATATCCTGTCATCTCGATAGAAATGATCAATCCTAATGGCTCCACTAGAAGTTTCAAAACAACTAGTCAGTTTACATCGAGCCACTAACTCTGTCAGCAAGCTCAAGATACAACATAAATAAGTGTAGTAGGTTTAAATTTCATTAAAGATTCTTAAAGATGAAATAAAAAAACAAAAATTACGCATGGGCGGGACTTGAACCTGCAACTTCTGGCTAACCGGGCCAAACCCTCTTTCAATTGAGCTACCTTGCTATCGATCCGACCACGCGAAATTTCTGGTCTCTTATGGACACGTCATTACGCGTGACATTAGCGTTACCCGGGTAGAATCGTCTGTTTATGCAACAGTGGGTAAATAGCTATTCATTACAGCATTATTCATTAAATTCAACTTGAAAATTGATAACGCTTCGTTATCCAATGGTTTAAGAATGTTTTAAGACTCTGTGTAATATTTTTGGTTTCAATATTCAATCTGACACTGTGAGTGTTAAAAAACATTCTAAAACCATTATCTTGAAGAGCACCGGCGCAGGTACTTGGTGTGAACTGGAACCATACATAAAACTGATTATGTAAAGCTATATAGATAGTATATGTAAGTATTGATGTGCTAGAGCGAGTTTACGTCCCTACGTAGGTATACCTTCCTAGGTATACCTACCAGTCATAACACAAGTCTATTTTTATTCATTATTAAAAATAGACTTTTGTATGACTGGTAATATGGTATTATAATATGGTATTAATATTAATATAATATGGTATTAATATTAATATGGATTAATATGGTAGACTGAAGCTAAATAGGAGTACTATATCATATGCGATTGTTGTGTAGTCTGAAATGCTATATAACATTTGATCGTAGCATCTTCGCATAGTGCTTAGAAGATAGGTTACGCGAATCTAAGCCAGTAGCTAGCTCCAAATTGTAATGAAAGAGGTAAGGAAACTTAATTACAATAATTGTAAGTAGCACCATCGTAGTACTACGGAGGTTTAATGCGACAGCCGTAGCACGTAGGCCTATCTTTATGAGAAAGCTAAGTATGTTTTAATTTTATTAGCATCTAAATTTTATCTGAGCCTGCTGTCTCTTTGTACCTCTATTGTACTGCAGATCCATTAAACTTTAAACTGTACCTTAACTTCATGTCCACTCAAATTAATCTATTTCCTTGTTACCCAACGCTTTCAACAGGCTGTTGCGCCGTTATATGAATATAGTATAGAGATTTGACTTTATCAGAAAGAGCGAAAGGTTCGGAGTCATATGTTTTAAAAACGCTACCATGACAAATAATGTATAAAGTCTGTTTATTTTTTGCTTGGCCAATATTGTTAACAATCTTAATATTCCTTCTTAATGAAATAATTTCGCTCGAGGTCTCCAATCTAGAACTTTCCTGCCCCAACGGCCATCAGTTCTTTGCGCTATGTGCCCTGCCCATTGCCACTTGAGCTTACTGATTCTCAAGGCTAAGTCCGTTACCTTAGTTCTTCTACGTATCTACTCATTTCTGATTCGATCACGTAGAGAAACACCCAGCATAATCCTCTCCATCGCTCGTTGTGTGATTTTGAGCTTCTTTATGAGGCCCATAGTTAGAGACCATGTTTCGGATCCGTATGTCATCACTGGTAACACACACTGGTTAAAGACTTTCGTCTTTAGACACTGAGGCAGATGAGATGAGAAGACACTCTTGCGTAATTTCCCGAACGCTGCCCAGCCGAGTTGGATTCGTCGATTGACCTCTTTCTCGATGTTGGACCTACCCAATTGGATTACTTGTTCAAAGTCTTCGAGCATAGTGCCAAGATCGTCCAGCGTCTTTGCCACAACGACTATTTTATCGGCAATCGAATATTAACCTATTTTTTTTAGTTACTATTATTTTAATGGTTAATATTTGAATCGTATTTTAATATCGTTTGGACATCCTTTGGACATTCCTATACATCGCCATCTAGTCCCAAAGTAAGCTACTCAAAGCTTGTGTTATGGGTGCCAGACAACGGATATAATACTTAAATACTTTTTGTTTGTAAATACATACATGATATACATAGAAAACACCCAGACCAATACAAACAGACATGTTCATGCACATAAATGTTTGTATTGTGCGGGGATCAAACCCGCAACCCGCTGCGTAGTAGGCGATTTCTCGACCACTACACTAGACGCGTCGTCAAATTATTATTATTTGTTTTACAATTCATTAAGGGTTGATTTTTTAATAGTCAGATAAAAAAATATACGTTGAACAAAATACAATATGGCTAATTTGAAAACGTCACCTAATTGTCAGCAATCATACGTAACTGTATTTTTTTCAAATGTGTCGCTTTATAATTTACCGGTCTGATAAGTTTTATCTGACCATTGAAAAATCGGCCCTAAATCATATTTATTATCTTATTTAGAAAGTTTATTACGGACGACGTGTTTGCTTTACACTCAGCTTTTAACAAGGGTTCCCGCAAAAAATCAGTGTTGCGGCATGCTTGTCATCTGTTGCCGCGACTTATACCTACTGAGCGGGGACTATACCTACTGGCACTTCTTCTTCTTCTTAAATGTAAGAGCTTCGCTCTTGTCGGTGGAGTAATCGCCATTATTTTCTTATATTTGCCTTTTCCTTGACCTCCTGGTACGACATGACATTTACTTTTTTTTTTTTTTTTACTTGGTCGAAATAGCTTTTTGGCACACATGACTATAATAACCTTAAGATTTTTATAATTTTACTTTGATTATTTGTTTTATTTATATTGTGATTGGATATTTTTTTAATGTTTTTTTTTCATGATAATTATGTAAATATTTTTTCTCTTTGTGTGTGTAAAATAAATAATATTCCATGTGTGCTAGTCATTTTAAAATTTTCTGGCCAGCTCCCCAACTATAATCAATGCTTCCTGCATGACAACGGATCGAAGTAAGAACATCAAACTCAGGTAAGCGATGCCTTCGCGTGACATCGTAAAATATATTATGTTCTGCGATTTGAAGGGCATACTGTTGGATATCAATAAGCTAACTCAGGAAATAATTTGCTAGCCATTTCGGTCTTGACTAAGGACGCGGGCATAATACTTACTTGTTACCTTGAACAGGGTAGGAAGATAAATAAATTATAATTACAGCCCATTTTATCCTTTGCACAGGCTAAATACCAATATTTGACCTCCAAAAAATTCTCAAATTTTTGAAATCAAGCGACGCAGGGACTCTGCATTTATTTTAACGACTTCAAAAAAACGACGTTATCAATTTAATGTTGGAATTTAATAATATTTGTGATTGTTGATCTAATGAGGGGTCCAAGCCCACGTGGGGTTTGATTTCGTGTTTGTATATTTGTATGTTTGTCCAAGAATTTCTCGAAAACGAGAAGTCAAGACAAGCGAGATTCTTCTCATTTAGTTTAATCAGGTATACTCGAAGGTATTTCAACTTAGAGTACAGTGTAAGTTAAAACAAAATTAGTCAAGTAGTTTTTTCGACATGGATAATGACAAAATCATGAAATAAAATAAAAAAAATTAAACATCAAACCGACTTCAAAAACCTGACCAAAAAGCTTATAATAACGCATTTAACGAAGTCGGTTTTACAGAACCAGAAATGGACTGACACGGCTGTCACAAGACTCAGAAGGTCTAACTTGTCTTTCAACAACTCTCACCATCCACTTAATTTTTGTTTGAAAAACTTTAAATCACAAAATAACTGTTGCTAGGTTTTTAGATAACAGAATAAGAATTCGGTACAATGGAGATATCAAATGATGGTTAATTATTATCATGTCCGACATTTCACAATTGATTGGCCAAAACTCGATTCAACGATTTACATGTACTCAATTGTTGCGCACCCAAATCGGGGGCGAATTCAATTAGTTGGACAGATTATGGTCTCCGATTAATTCTGTTTGGGCTGCAGCGGGTGTTGCGTTTAATAGCTCTGTCAAACCTGCTTTGAGGTCGGGCCTGCTTGTATTTTGCATTAATTGGGAGCAAAAGTTATTTGATAGTTTCGTTGAAGGCTCCTGTCAAATCTTCAGACTAAATTATTTATCAATGTAAGAAGTACTATAAATTAAGTATACCAGTTTATTGAATATTAAGTTATTGCCATTAATGTTAGTTGGAAGTAGGATTATAAATTTATTATTGTACCAATCCTTGGTTATAATCAATGTTTTAATGGACAACATAAATATTGTCTATTCGATGGATCAAAAGATATGAAACATATCCTGATCATCTACAAATCAATGTGTTCACCGAAATTCGTATCCACATCGGCGTGCGATCAATTTGTGAAATGTGGGCGTCTGTTTGCCAATTAAACGGCGAGTGTAGATCCAATATTTGCGTAGAGGCATATTGACTCGACCTGCCCTAATGGCCTGCGGGCTTCTTGCTTAAGAGATATAGAAAGCCTTCTGCTGCACTCGTAAGAAAAAAATATTTATACATAATTATTTGAAATAACTTATACATAAAAATAGCGATGAACTGATGGTAGAAAATTTCTAGATTGGAGACCCTTCGACCAAAAACGCAGCGTAGGACGTCCACCGACTAGATGGACAGGCGACTTTGTAAAGATAGCAGGATCAGACTGGATGCGGACCGCTAGTGATCGGTCGCTTTGGAAAGCCGTGGGGGAGGCCTATGTTCAGCAGTGGACGTCCTTTGGCTGATAATGATGATGATGATTAGAAATATACGGCAAGAGTAGACTACTTTTTAAATAGTTTAGATAGATATCTAACCGTAACGAGAACAGCAACGTATTATCATCAACCACGCGTCAACCATATGAAAAACGTTACGTAAAGGGATCAGCAACGCCTCGGCATTTTATCTGAACTGGATATGCCTTGCCTTGGATCGCGTTTGCTAAAACTTGTGACAGTTTTTCTTGTGGATTAACAAGGTGGCCCTTGCCAGGGTGGGCAGATAGTTGACGAACATCGGGCGCCTAGCCTAACTTAGCAAGTAAATAATAATAAAAAAACTAGATACTTTGCGTGTGTGTGATTTTGAAGTAACTAAAACTACAAAATAATTCACAAAAACAAACTTAAAGAATATGCAGAAAACATAGTATGTTTCGTGCTTTATATGATTCGAATGCCAAATATCGGATATTTTTCATAAAAAATCGATATAAAAAATCCACTGGGTCAAAAAATATTTTAAAAGCAGAAAATGGTAGCTAATGACCCCCAATATAAGCCGCTTTAATTTGACAAACTATGTACTAAACACTTAATGCAAATCAAGCCCTATGGCTTGACTAGATTAACGCGAAAAACTTGCGCTCAAAAGTGAGTACCATGTAACCTTTTGTTTTTTGTATTAAACATAAATGAATCAGTATTGCTGTATGGTAACCAAAATATTCAGTTCAAAGTATTCATATTACGTATAAACTACTGGTTTGTCGCAGCTTTATATGCATTCATTATAAAGCTATTATGTATTATTATTAAGCTATTCAAAAAATTAAATCCATAAAATCGGTCCAAAACAAAAACAATTTCACAAATCCTTTTTTATTCCTTGACCGATTCAAAAGCACAAGCTTGCAACAATACATAGGTAACATAAAACCGTGCCCGATTCGGTCAAGCCGTTTCCGAGATTAGCATGATGAAATGCAAAGATAAACCAAATGGTTTCTTTTTACCGATTTCAAAAAAAGTGATATTGTAGGAAGTTAATAATATTTGATTATGCTGATCTATTAACCGCTCTGCAGTCCAATGGCACTACAGTGCCATTTTCTTTTTTACGGTAAACTGTCCGTGGTACTACAGTGCCCACCACTTGAAAAGTATGTTTTAAGTATAGTATATATATAAATTAAGTATAGTATATATTATAGTATAGCAAGTATATTATATTTTCAACTTTTTATATATTTATAACTATTACCTATCTACCAGTATTTTTGTTTTCGTAATCACAACTATACTTTTCTTTATATAATCGTTTTTATCGCGCGACATGTCGCGCGATTTTTATCATGCAACCGTCGCGCGGTATCGCCGGACAGTTTTCCCACATCATAGTCTGACAGCGCGGACAGTCGAGTGGTTATGGCTTCCAAACACGTTTCGTAAGTATATGTTTGTATATTTTTGTATGTTTGTCCACGGAAATAAGTAGCGAGATGATTTTTAAAATCGATTAGGTATATTTTAATAGGGTATAGCGTTAGTATGAAAATAATTAAAAAATACTAAATAAAAATATAATATTTACTTAATAAAAATCGGTCCAGTAGTTTTTGAGACATAGGAAAATTACTAAAAATCATTCATCGTTATCATCATTCGACTCCAAATAAATTTGTTTCTAAGTAGATGGCAAATGCGTTATTTTAAGCTTTTTATTCAGTTTTTAAGGGGGTTGTAGCGGCTCGATGACGCTACAGTTTTGCATCGTGAGCAGTTCCGGAGCTCGCGATGTAAATCAGGCAGTCGTCACCCGCCGCGCTTTCCGACCACTCTATCCATGTCATAATTATGTATTTGGTGCACCAGTAAAGTATTTATCATGAGACCCAAGACTTCTCATTTCACCACCACCGCACACGGACCCCCCGACACCACCACTAGCCTCAACAGGGTTTTCTGTTTCTAAATGATTTATTGTTTTAACTTACGTTTCCAATATGTGTTATTTCTCGTATAATTCCAAGTGCAGACATCGATCAGTCACATATTATATTATTGATGATAATCCGTAGCTCATTTCGCGATACGGATTACCCCTTTCCGCCGATTCAGTGAAACGTTATATTCCCAATAAACAGGGACCTGGCAGAAATGTGCAAGCAAGCCTTTTAAATTTATAATGTACTCAACAAATCAGAACAGCTAATAGGTTTATCATGTTGACCGTTTTAACTCCGGCTGAATCAATATTTCAATGGACGAAAGATATTTTATTTGTTTCTGTCTGTTTTGGTTGGTTTGTTTACGTATCCTATACACCTATATATATAGGAAACTCTACGTGTATATTGGTTCGGACTTCACCGACATGCACACGCACTGTTGGCTGGCATTTGTGTGCCTGTCTGTTGTATTTATATAAGTGTTTTTTTTACATATTTCTAAATGTATGCCTGTTTTTTCTTTTTTTCTGTGTCCGAGCGTTTGTTTGTGTGTGTGTGTGTGTGTGTGTGTTTGTGATGTTCCTAATCAATACAAGCTTTTCTTTCTTTCTTTCTATATGTGCATGCATTGAGCCATTCTTACATAGATGAGATAATATATTAAAAGAAACAAATCTTTATTCACATTTACCTCGTGATGTCATGTAATTAAAACGTTTTGCCAACTGGTACAAAAGTAAATCTTTAAAGACGATAGTCTTGAATCAGACATTGTACCATTTGGTTTTAGTACTGTAATACATGTAGAATTAGTTCATTTTGTGCTCCTTATAACTCTTGATATTATTTATCTAATAAAGTTTTAAGGCGCACCATACTTGTATGTATATTTCCGTTTCCAAATAAGTTCGACGGAAACCCATACAACTTTCTAAAGTGGCGAAAAGAAACTGAATCCGACACTCCAAAACACTTGATGGAGGAACTCGTTCAAAGGGTGATAAGCCTGGCCCTGACCTTTGTCCAACTACCCGCGAAGTTTAACGCGCCGAGGACTCTTTAAGTGTTTCCCTCATGAAGTCTGAAAGGAGGTTCTATTTTCACGGAAACGGAAAATTGAGGACGTGTGCTATTGAAGTCTGGTTCTGACGATACAGATATATATAGTATAGTATTTTTCATCGCGTCTGTCCGTCTGTCCTCGATAAAGTTAAAAAATACTTCAAGTAGGTAATTTCAAGCGGTTTTTACCAATTACAATAGTTGATGCATAAGGAAGGTAGGTATATACAATGCTTTGATTTGAAGTAAGAAACCAATGCACTTGTGTTATGGAAATCAGACAGAACGGTGGTACCACAACACCCAGACCCGGGACAATATAGAAAAGATCGTTTTCTACATTGACCCGACCGGCAATCGAACCCGGAACCTCACGAGGTGGCGACGCTTGAAACCAGCGTGCTAGCCACTCGACCACGGAGGTCGTCAATATATTTCATAAAAGTTACTTGTACCTATGATAACTACTTATTTGTTTTTGCTGCAGCAGAATTAACGAATAACCTGCAATATTATTTTACTAGCGGTCCCCTGCGACTCCGTCTGCGCGTTTTGAGTTGGCTCCCTTCCCTCCCGACGCAGCCTGTTGTACTAAAGCCTAAAGCCTTCCTCGATAAATAAGCTATTCAATTCATTTTTTTTCAAATCGGTCCAGTAGTTTCTGAGATTAGCGCGTTCAAACAAAGAAACTCTTCAACTTCATATAAGTTTAGTTTGTGTGAACATTGGTATTATCACGAACATATCCGAATTCATTGCTGGGAGAAATATAAATTTTGCTTGCCACGGATTCCCGTCAAACAATCAATCAATAAAGCATCTATTATTTCAGCTGTAGGTATTTGATTTATCATGGATTTTTCGAGTTCTTGATTTTATGTAATAAGTGCAAAATAAAAAATAAAACCTAATTCTATCGGGGTTGATAATTAAGCCACCCGAAACGCGTTTTTGCACATGTTATTTTTCTGCTCGCAGTCATGACATTTTAAACTACTTTTATACATTCCTCAAAGCAATTTTGCAGTTATCATGATAAATTAAAACTTACCTACGCATTTTACTCAGGTAGACATTTTTAATATGTAAATAAAAAATATAAGAGAAAGATTGTAAGCATAGAAATTAAACGGCTTGCTTTTATATCATTCCACCTTCAACACAATAAGCTGATTTAGAGATCTAAAACCGTATATTTAAATGAGTAAACGTTCCGGGAGAGACCCAAAAAGCCCTTTGGGATACCTCTAAACGGATTATAAAAAGGAAAAGAAAATAGCGTAACTGCCAGGAATTCCTATTGCAAGAAAATGTAACAAATCTTACTTCAATACAGGGTGTTTGGTACATCGTGTGCCAAATGAAAAATGGCTTATTTTTGGCCCGGTGGTTTATTTGTAGTTTTTTGAAATATCCCAAATACGGTATTCGAATATTTAAAAAAAAACTATAATTGGTATTCTTCATATTATTTATGGATGTTATTGTGCATTATTTTGCTGTTTTTCTGACATCAAAATCACATACACAAGCCATCTAGTTCTTTAGGTTACGAAACATAATTTCCCCATATTTGACTTGCAAATTTATGTGGTTGTGAAAACTAAACTAGAAATGACTGGACTCGTCCGACTTTATAAAAACTTCTCTAGACTGTGCTTGTTGTAAAGGTAGGCCATTTGTTATAAAAACATTCAAATTTTCACATTAGTTGACTCAAAATGCTGCATACAAAATTCGTACTAAAATTAGTTTGTATGAAGTCGCGGACATAAGCTAGACATTAAGCTTAGTTTAGCTGATAATATTTCGGGTGGAGATAAACGGCATTTATAGGAACTACTCGTATAGTAATCTTAAAATCTCGCTTCCTCTGCGAAAATGAAACGTGGGACTGCTAAGCGGATACCTATATATACCTACATATATACCCTCTTTCACAATCACAGGCCTAATAGGGAGGCGTAATGTTGTACTGCACACTTGACAGTTATCGATAAGTGCTTCAGCGCACCGATGACTCCTAAGCGCATGAATGATTTATGGCCACAGAGGAAGCATTTAATACTACTATAGTATGATTACTTCATTTTCTGTCCGTCAGCGATCATTCATGACACTCCAGAAGTGCTAGAATGTCGGAAAGTTGAAACTATCACGTGTGTTCGTAACTTTGAAACCAATAAACTATAATTTGAGATATTTTATCGCCAGGAACTTGCGAACAAGTTTCAGTTAAGTAGCAGCTGGTAAAAAGAAAGTTGAAGAAGAAGTGTTTATACATTTATGAAATCGTTATGTTTGTCAAAAAGAATATGAATTTATTTAAAAAGAGAAGTAATATTCACATCAGAAAACTCAGAGACACGAGGAAACTAATTAACAATTGTTTGCCAAAGCTGCAGCATTATCACAATCAATGTGATGCCATGTGCGTCAAGATTTACAATGACATTCTGAATGACATTAAAGACCTGCCCACTGTTCGCTTTGAATGAAATTTTGTAAAATGGCTTAGGGACAAGAACTTCTATAAAATTAGTGAAATTTTTAAACAAGAATTATAATAACAAAATGAAATTGACATTAATAACATCTATAGGGTACAAAATTAATTATATTTGCATGCCATATATAAAGGTAAAACATGAGTGTTATATTCTTTAACGTTATTTACACCATCTGCATATTATCATGTTTTAGGTAAATAAACATTTTCATTTCATTTCAATTCATTGATGTTGGAAGAAATAGCGACATAATTCTAGGAGATTCTTGGTGTTCGTTTCATCAAACATAATTATCACGTATTTTAATCAAGATTCAGTCGGAAACGGCGCCATCCAATGAATTTCTTAGTTGAATTCTCTTCGTAGTTTCTAGCGATAAAACTGAAAATACGTCCTTGACCGGTCTGTATTAGATTTACGACTCTAAGATTACTATCAAAATCTTGTTTAGGCATCACTTTTCAGGGGTATAAAACCTGTTTATACTCATGAGCGTCATATCTGCTGCTGGCTGCTGATAAAAATATCGTTCAGCGAGACATGAGAGGTATCTCGTAACACTTGCATTTAGGCTGAAGACACACATTACCTTCATATTCTTTCTCTGCTTCAGTCTGCCCCCTTTCGATGTATATACAAACCTGTTTTTCTGCTGCCCAGCTTTGTGACGTCATATAAGAATTACAAAAATGTGTTTGTTAGATAAAGAAACATACGTTTGTGTTACTCTCTCAATTAGAGTAGCCTAAGAAAACAATGTTAAATCAATTTTAAAGTAATAAAAGTCCTTAAGAAACAGAGAGAGAGAGAGAGAGAGAGAGAGAGAGAGAGACAGAGGGGGCTGTGCGAGATCGGTAAAGTTAGGTTGGTAAAGGTAACTGTTACTATAACCTTAATATAACTAGCATTAAAATTACATATTGGCATTAATTATAAAATAATACGGTGACTACTGAAAATAATAGTCTATGAGCTCATTATTTCATTACCCAAAGTTGTCTGGAAGAGGTCGTCTAAATTGGACATGATAACTAAACGAATTTGTAATTAACCTACCTAATGTGCAATAAAGATATATCTTTCTTAGTCTGTGTATGTATATAGTATTGTGCCCTAAGTATTATATCTCGTAAGAGTTACATAACCTGCCCTACAGAACACACAATACTCGTATTACGTTAAGGTATAACATGGAACAAAGATTCTTCTTCTAGATAACTCTATCGATATGAAACTATTCAAATATAAAGAAGCTGTGAATAAAATGTAGTATTTATTGGACCTGCCTAATATCAGACAACCTAGCAATCTGGATCGCTACAATTCTCCCACATTTTCTATACTAGTAATGAAATGGTAGTAACTTATTTGTGTATTTTAGAAATGCTCAGTGAAACATATCCATTGTTTGCTTGTCCACGAACAGTCTGCTTTGTGAGATAAAAGTTGTGCCGCGTTTGATGAAACGTGTGCACAAACAGCACGTCAAGTTCAACATTGCTCTCCAATTCAGTTGCTATAAAGACTATATTTAAAATAAAACGTCAATGGAAATCAATTCAACGTGTATGTACCTGATATTGTCGGAAATTTTATAATGCTTTTGTATTTCGATCTATTAAGACTTGAAAACAAGCGTGCAAAATTTCGTAAGTGTATGTAAGTTTTTATTTTTGTTCGCCGATTATTCAAAAACAAGAAGTCATAGCGAATTGATTCTTTTTAGCTCGATATGGTATATTTAAATTTTTGAGACATGGGTAAATTACAAAAAATCATGTAATAAAAAAGTAATTTAAAAAATTAACTGCCTTCAACAATCTCAAAATCACGCATTTTTTTGTTCTAAATGGAGGAAAAAATGCGTTTTTTAAGCTTTTTAGAAACGTTTTTGAAGGCGGTTATTTTTTTTTCAATTATTGAAAAATATAAAGTCTATTATTGTTCCCACCAGCAGACAGATTTAAGTTTGAAGATTGTTTTAGCTAGTATTTATGTTATCGTTAAGCCTGTAGTATAACTATTTTGGTAGTTATTCATTTAACTTCTCCACAAATTCAGCAAAATTTACGCAATTGATTTACATTTGCTATGAGTTCGCTAGGAAATATTAGCTTAGTATTTAATACAGTTCAGCGTTCGTTGGTTTTAAGATGTTAACATGTGAGTTTAATACCCTTATGTGACAACTTACTAGAAGACAACTTATTAGAAGAATCCTTATGGAATTATCGAAGATACTTCATAAATTGCTATTCTAAAATTGGACCCTTCACATTGACGTGATTATTGCACTTGTCAACAGATGAGCAGTTTTGTTGTCATTAGATGATTATATCAGCGATAGATGGCGCTAGCGTTACTTTAGGAAATAACTTTTTACAACTTCAGTTTCAGTATTACAGCAGAGGGTAATTGCTTTTCGCTAACATAAATTATAACCTGTTTAACAATAGATTTAATAATGATTGTTTTTGTTTTTAAAGAGCTTTATTTAAATAATGATAAGGAAATACATGCTTACCAAGTACAAAACATTTGATTAGCACATCATGCATACGATACACCTTTTTTGGCTTCTTGCACCACTTAAAGCTTATAACATTTCGTAATTATTACGTTAAATTTACCTCAAGGACAATAAGATAACACAAATATTTTATATAAACAACGGACTTAGTACAAGACCTTCCTATTTGCAATGAATATGACGGTTTAAACTATTTTAAATAGCAGGTACATAACTAAAACCTCTTTGCGTGACCAGAGGTCCGGAGCTCTCACGTGATAGGTTAGAACGACCGGCGGGGGTCTGCGCCGACTGGTTATTGCGTTCACGCATACACAATGGATGACGTTACACGAGTGATGTGTTAAAGGCTACTGCGGTTAGATGTCGATATTGCGTTAGTTGCACTTGATATTGGAGCGGATCGGTGTGATTTAAGATACTATTGTAAAAGCGTTATGTTAATTTTGAGATAAAATGATATAAAAACGGATAATTTATATTATGATGTAGAATTTGCAAGTCCGGAAAGGGGTGTTAAAATCTATTTTAAGAGCTTTGTTTTGAATAACTTGCAGCGATCGGTGATTAGTAAGGCATGTTTGATGCCAAGCAGGACAGGCATACGTGATAATGAGGCGAACCAGTGTCGAATAGATGCGTAGTTTGGTTGAAGGGCTTAAAGGACTTCTGCGATTTAAGATAGGATGCAGTCCAATCAAAGCAGTTGCTTGCTTTATATGGCTGATCCATTTGAGCTTTTTGTCAAATGTGGCACCTAGATATTTCACTGTATCATTCCATGGAATGGAATAAGAACCAATCTGCAGTGTTTTTAAAGGTTTTTGGCGCTTCTTGGAAAACATAATTGCTTCGGTTTTAGCATCATTTAACTTCAATCTCCACTTCTTAAAATAAGTTCTTAAAAAATCTAACGATAGCTGCAGCCTATCAACAATGAGCTCCTCGTCAGAGGCAGAAGAAAAAGATGCTGTGTCATCCGCAAAGCATGCCAATTCTGTGCGCGGTTGTTTAGGAATATCATGAACGTATAAAAGGAGCAGGAATGGGCCCAATGTGGACCCCTGCGGAACTCCAGCTGGTATTCTCTTCGCTTGGGAGCAGGTTGTACCAATATGTACTCTAAAGCTGCGGTCAGTTAGGTATGATTGGATCATTTTTACCAGACCAGTCGGTACATTTAGGGCCAAAAGTTTGTGAAGAAAACCTTCATGCCAGACCGTGTCGAACGCCTTCTCAATATCTAGCAGAAACATTCCGGTAGACTGCTGCTGTCGGAAACGACGTGCGACATGCTCTGATACCCTGACCAGCTGGTGAGTGGTGGAATGATTAGTTCTGAAGCCAAATTGCTCGTCCATCAACAAATGCTGTGAAGAACTCAAGAGCCTGGAGTAAATGACTTTCTCGAACAGTTTTGCGAGAACCGGAAGAAGACTAATGGGACGATAGCTTACTGGTATGCTAGCATCTTTATTTGGCTTTTTTATGGCGATTACCTTAGCCTTTCCCCAAACGTCAGGAAAGTAGTTAAGGCGATGGCTACTATTCATAATCTTAGTTAAGTAAACAATAGCTTTTTGAGGGAATTTTTTTATCAATAGGTTGAATGTTATCCTCACCAGGTGACTTGTGGTTTTTAAGTTTTTTAATATGCCGTAAGAGTTCACAAGGTCGGACAAGGGTATATGCACTATTTTCATTGTTGTGGGAAAGTAGGTCAACGGATTTACTTACATCTTCATCTACATCTTGGTTCTGCCAGTCAATAGTTAGTGACATATTAGACACAAACGTTTCAGACAGTATTTCGCATTGATCGGCAGTATTACAGTCTTTTGAGAGGAGAAGTAACTTGAAGAGGATTACTGCGGACAGATTTTATAAGTATCCAAATGTCAGAGCTGGGGTTATCTACTTTATTTAATTTTTGTTTCCAAATTCTATCCTCGTACTGTCTTATTTTTGACTTAATTACCGTTTGTAGCCTATTTATTTCACGCTTAAGAGTCATTTTAGTTACAGAGCACTCAGCACTCTGAAGATCACGTCTTAGACGATTACGACTTCTTATAAGTTTTTGGATAAACCAGGGTAACTTATCCTTAACACTGTTTTGACGGGATCCCATAGGTAATAATAATAATAAATAAATATCCTTTGGACATTCCCACACATCGCCATCTAGCCCCAAAGTAAGCTACTCAAAGCTTGTGTTATGGGTGCCAGACAACGGATATATTACTTAAATACTTTTTTTTTTTTGTAAATACATACATGATATACATAGAAAACACCCAGACCAATACAAACAGACATGTTCATGCACACAAATGTTTGTATTGTGCGGGGATCGAACCCGCACCCGCTGCGTAGTAGGCGATTTCTCGACCACTACACCAGACGGGTCGTCAATAGGTAAACTAATGTTGCGAGCTTCGGTGATGCATTTGTTCAAATGATTGAGTTTTGAATCAATTTTGGAGCGCGTTTCATAAGATTTTGAATCTAAAATAATTATGTCGTTTATATACGAACGAAACCCTTTCCAATCGGCTTTATGATATAAGTAAGTTAATAGAGATGGCTTAATATTTCGTCGACCGCCCACTGTGAAAAAGAGGGGTGGATGATTTGAATACAAGGAGTTAAGGGCAACATATTTGCTTACGTTGGCAAAATTTTGAAGAATTACTAAGTAAGGATTCGTCGGAGATAAGTTAGGACGATAGTGAAGCAGAGTGGGAGCCTCACTGGCTTGGACAATGCAGTTGTTTGATAACATATAATCATAAATTTTCTTACCATGGGCGTTGTTGATTAACAATGATTAATAAGTATCTTAATAATTATTTCTTCTTAATTTATGTATTTTACAATATTTACTTGGGCACTTTTTTGTCTATGGTTTTCCGCCGACGTAGTGAAAACTGTAAAGTGATGAGAGAAAACTGCTCATTTTTTAAGATAGTTAGCGAGGTACCTCAAGTTTGACAAACGTTCCCTCCTCGTCAACTCGACTGAGCAAAACTTTCAGTCAAGGATTTTTGGCCCTTTAAGAATTCGGATTGATGAGGTTGAAGGGAGTATGAACGGAGTCGAGGAAACGTCTTAACATACAGGTGTTAGTAATTATAGCATAGTCATGCCATGCTACGATTAGTAAGTCAAAGTCAAAACTAATTTATTCAATTTAGGACACAAAATGCCACTTATGAACATCAATAATTGGTTTATATCAATCAATTTTAGCCCATATGGGGCTAGAACATGTCTCCTTTTCTTTTGGGCCCTACAAGCGCTTCGAGACAAGACATAGTCAATCTGGCAAGTGCTAACTCATATTTACTCTCTAACTTACATTTATTTGCTCAAATTAGGGACGAAAATATTGACATTACATATTTATTTTGCACGTTGATACTCACTAAATGTAATAAGTTAAATTGACATCTATTAATTCTGTGTTTTGTGAATACTAAGTAACTGTACACGTGGTTTCGTAAATAAAAACATCTTTCTTTAGTTAATATAGCATAGTATGACTAGATTTCAGGAATTTAAGAAAACAGTACTAATTAATACCAAAGAGTGTTGTTTTGGTCAGTGACATCAAACTCACGGATGAAAACTAAACGAAAACAAATGGGGAAATTCGCACCCTTGTGTGTAGCTCGCATGTGTCTACGAATTACTACGCTGTAGCTAGTAAGCTACGAAAAGGGGACCTGACGTTGCTGGAAGTTTTGACTCGCTCGCTAGTATCGCATTCATAAATGATGTAGTAGGTTATTTCCATAAAAAAAACACATCAGTATTCTTACACAGTCACCCGTAAGTCGGGCGTTGCTGATTAAAACAACATCCTATATAGAGTTCTATATAGAATGTTGGGCGGTCCCAGTAAACTTGGTTTCGGGCCAAGACAAAAACAAGAAAGTAAAAAACATTAAAATCAGTTCACCCGTTTCCCGAGTTACAAATGGTGTTACTAACACGATTTTTTATGTATATCATATAGACTTAAAGTGTTATTTTAAAATTGCGCTATTACTATAGAATCGAATTCCTTTACGAAATTGCGAAATATCTATCTGAAAATTACACGGAAGAAGCCGAACTTTCATAACAATGTCAGCTAGCTATCGCGTTCAGTTACAAACTCGATTTCGGTTTAGGATTTCTATTTCCATATTTCAATTTGAAATTACGAGTATAGCAGGCAGGGACATCCTAATGTGGTTTAGATTCATGTTTTTTTGGAGAAATCTAGGGAATGTTATTGGGTTCATACTCATTAATGAATTATGTTTTATTTTAGGGACAGTGTGTGACGGCAGCGTCTCAAACTATTGGCGAACATTGAAGTGTCAATTGGCTGGCTGTCATTACGAAAAGTAATTAAACCATAGTTTTTTTAATTAAATATTGTATTAAATATGAGACAGACTTTATTATGAACAGGCTTTATTTATGAATATAAAATATGTCACAGTGTCATATTTTATATTCATAAAGATGAAAAAAATTTGCGCACGGGCGGGACTTGAACCAGCAACCTTTTGGCAGACCGGGCCAAACGCTCTTACCAATTGAGCTACCGTGCTGTCAGTCCGACCCCGCGAAATTTGTGGTCTCCTATAAATACGTCATTGCGTGACGCTTAGCGCCATCTAGCCGTCTGTTTATGAAACAGATGGCCCAAGCAGTTATTCTTTACAAAATAAATTTAACTTGGAAATTGATGACGCTTCGCTATTTAATGCTTAAGAATGTTTTAACACTCAGTGTCATATTTTATATTCATAAAGATAAAATACGAGTAAGAAACCAAAAATTTGCGCACGGGTGGGACTTGAACCAGCAACCTTTTGGCAGACCGAGCCAAACGCTCTTACCAATTGAGCTACCGTGCCGTCAGTCCGATCCTGCGAAATTTGTGGTTTCTTATGAAAACGTCAGTTGCGTGACGCTTAGCGCCATCTAGCCGTCTGTTTATGAAACAGATGGCCCATGCAGTTATTCTTTATAGAATAAATTCAACTTGGAAATTGATGTCGCTTTGCTATTTAATGCTTTAGCGTTTGGCCCGGTCTGCCAAGAGGTTGCTGGTTCAAGTCCCGCCCGTGCGCAAATTTTTGGTTTCTTATTTCATCTTTATAAATACATATTTATTTTTAAATAATCATATATAAATACTTAATAGGCAGTCTTTACATTTATCATCCTATTATAGTAATCTTTATCGCTATTCTCTTCTCTGTTCTGATCTATGGTTGACTGGTAGAGAATGCTTTTGGCATAAATTCCGCCATATGTACAATTTTTTGTTTTGTGCATGGAGTTTTAAATAAATAAATGACATATGAATGATTGACATTTTTAATAATTATAATGACATTTTATTAATAAAATATAACGCACGGATACGTATATTTTGTACTTAAATTACTAGAGAAATGGTAACAGACGCCATCAATGTTGTTTTTTTTTGTCACAGTGAGCGCTGCCATCCATTCGCGCTTCCCCCGCCACCTACTTTGCTCACAGCGAATAGATATTTCACACCTAATTCGCTCACAGCGAATAGATGTTTCACACTTATTCGCTTACAGCGAATAGATGTTTACACCTACTTCGCTCACAGCGAATAGATGTTTTACAACTATTCGCTCACAGTGAATAGATCTTTCACACAAACATACCTACCGTATGTGCTTGAGCATCCCATACTCGTATGTCAGTGAAAAAGGATATGAGAGTGGTCACGAGAAGTTCTTTTCCATTTAAAACTCGTGATTGAAGACAAAATTCAGATAGTAAGACAAAACAAAGATAGCGAAAAAATCAGAATTAATAAATAAGATGAATTTGCTGGAAATCGAAACGAAGATAATCGGAATGCTCGAATTTTCGTCACTTTTTCTTTGTGTTTAAAGAGTAATAAAAGTCGGGAGGCAATCGGCGGGTATTTGTCCATAAAAGGCTCTGCTTTACGAGTTTGCCCGATAAACCGCAGTCAATACTGCTTATTTGTTTAGGCGCCAATAAATCAGGGGCAGAGGAATATTGCATAAAACTTAGTACAGTTGGCTCATAGAAATTCACTCAATTTATAAAAGTAACTCTAATTTAAATTAAAACTTGGGATGAGACACCGTGTTTCCATTAGAGCTGACCGGTTGCTTAGGAAACCCATAGGGGATGCTGAGGTTCAACAGTGGAGGTCCATCGGCTAAAAATCGGATGATGCTCGTCCGTGCACACTTCCTTCATATATCGGAATCATCTTCATAAGATCCATCTACAAAGTTCGTAATAATACAAAATATATAAAATATATAAGTTCGTTATAATATATATTGGTATGTGTATTTACCGCCCATCACTATGTGGCGCAGCGGTTGGAGGGCGAACTTTAAAGCGACGGCTGCGCCAGAGGCCGCGGGTTCAATCCCCAAAAATAAATACGTATCTGGGTTTTCCCGTTCAGTTATTCTTAAGGTAGCATGGAGTTTGGAAGTTGGCGGTATTTCACCCCTGTGTGTGACAAATATTGGTTGTGCAATAAAGTATAAATAAATGAAAATCTAAGCTACCGGCGTCGCAAGACTGGGACTGTATCTACCTAGCTACCTAGCTTATATAAGTAGATACTTGCTAAATTTAAAAGTGCAAAAAAGAATACAACCGCTATTGGGACAAACTATTGACAAAGGGGACGTTGAAATGACAAATAGCTTGCTGTCATTACGAAAAGTAATTAAACTGAAGTAATACCCATACGTCATCTTGGGTACATTCAATGAAATATTTTCATTCATCCATTATCTATTTATGTTTTTCAATTGAAGTTTTTTACTTGTAAATAAAATATGATGCACGATTACGTAAATTTAGCAAAATTGCTAGAAAAATGGTGACAGACGTCCTAAACTTTTTTTTTGGTCACTACGAGCGCTGTCGTCGTAACAGGTTTTCCCACCACCTAAATCGCATACAGCGATGCAGTCGCGATGCTAACGCGCGTTAGTATCGATGCAGTCGCGATGCAGAAGCTGCAAATTAACAAATTATGTACTGAATTTTGGCGACTGCATCGATACAGTCGCGCGTTAGCATCGATGCAGTCGCGCTTCTGCATCAATACTAACGCGCGACTGTATCGATGATAAATTAAATCTGTTCATTGTGTGAGTCGCGTTACTGAAGAGCGTTTTCAAAACGCGCGACTTTATCGATGCTAAAAATCGCAGTGTGTAAGGGGTTTAAGATGTTTCGAATTATTTTTGGGCTTTAGGTCGTGCTCATTACCAAAGTTACACGTACTGTCGTTTGAATGTCTACTCCTGGGAGACAAGACAGGTGCTCACCATCAAAAACCTTCTGAAACAAATACAAGTCTCTTACCAAGCCTACTTTATACGTATGCACTGTGATATGTGACCGTCGATTTCTGAAACGAAAATCGCGTATTGTTCTGAATAATCGTTCAAGTTCCATGGAGGTTTTGTTTCGCATGAAAATGAAAAACGTTTCACTGAATTGAAACGTGAAAAGGTAGTAGTTAAATTGATTTTAATGGATAAAAGTACTCATTGCTTCTAGCTTCTAGCTTCTAATCTATACTAATATTATAAAGCTGAAGAGTTTGTTTGTTTGTTTGTTTGAACGCGCTTATCTCAGAAACTGCTGGACCGATTTGAAAAAATATTTCTGTGTTGGATAGTTTATTTATCGGGAAAGGCTTTAGGATATAAAACATGACGCTGCGACGGGAGGGGAGGGAGCAAACTCAAAACGCGCGGACGAAGTCGCGGGGGACCGCTAGTCTGATATAATATTATGAGGGCTGAAGTTAAGCATATACACATATATACATATATAGATAAGCATATATGTATTGTAAAATAAATACCTATGTAGTAAGTTTACTACCTTTTGGTGCTGTTTCAGTTAAATATATGCGATATTAGAAAAATAGTTTAAAAATTAATTTGCCTTCAAAAAAATATTAAAAATAACGCATTTGTCTTCTATTTTGGAGTCGGGGCATAATGTGTAAAATCTGTTGGTGTATGCAGGTATGCTTGGCATCATGCACCGACTCCAACAGATTTGTTCCTACTTAATAGAAAAAAAAATGCGTTGTTTTAAGCTTCTGAGACAGTTTTTTGAAGGCGAATTATTTTTAAAATTCTTATTTTAATTTCATGTTTCATTTAGTTAAAACTCATATCTCAAAAACTATGAGTCTGATTTTGATGAACCACTGTACTATAAGTTCAATTATACCTGATTGAACTGAAAATAATCATATCCTTATGACGTCTCGTTAGACAAGCATATAAATATACAAACAAACATACACTTACGAAATTTTGCTCACGCGTAAGGAGTTTAAGATAGATCACCATTTGCTGAAATTTCATAAAATTCCAATTTAAATCAATTCAATTTATTTAAATTTCTTCGGTACTTATTGTTATTCTGAAGTTATTATTTTTAATGTCCCGCTTTTTGATAGACTCTCTGCATTCCTAATCAGTTGACTGGTAGAGAATGCTTCGAGGCATTAAGTCCGCCAATTGTATAACAAACAGTGCAGTTAAGTTTAAATTAAAATTAAACATAAATTGGTATATTTTTAAGTAATTTATTTCACCTCTTGGGTAGAGACACATAGGAGTTCAGGAAATACTTCCTTCGAAATAAATTACACTAGCAATTTCTGGAATCCTGCGATCAGTCTTTCACAAAAATAATAAACGTAAGATAAAAAAGGGTCTGCTTAACAAACTGAAACAAATAACAATGTTGAACTAACCAATTTTCTTCAGGCGCAACTTCAAAACTGTCTAAATCAATTTGTCTGTCCCTTTCACCTTACCTAGGGCTGCCAATTTGTATGAAATGTCTATTTTTAATCAACATTGTTTTTTCTTATCTATCAGTTTTGTTATTAGAAATGTTCCTCGTGTTATAAGAATATAAGACAATGATAAGCAAGAGAAATATTGTTACTTAAAGGAAGAAGAAATATTACAGTATATTTCAGTAAGTAATAACATTGAAATTTTGTGCGAATGTAAAGTGATGAACGTATTTTTTATTTTATTTATTCCTACATAATATAAGTATTTCTTGTTTTGAATTACGTACCAGAAACTAAAATATTAATTCCAATTTTTAAGTAACCGTAACTTAATCTGTCAATTTCTTCATACGAAATAGCGTTCCATATTTTTATTATTCGTCGGTTATTGCTAATTTACCGATGGTGAAACAGACCCTTAGTTTCCTGTAAAATTAAAGTCAAAGTCTTTCTCACCAACTCATGGGACGCATTATAAAGGGGACTGTGCAAGGTACGAGGGTCAAACTGAAAGTTCTTATAACTGGCCACTTATAAACAATATAATAAAAAAATATTCTAAAATTTGAAAATAGAACTCTTTGCCAATATTACTGAGTATATATTTCATTGAAAATTGTCTGTGTCACGTCAACATGAATTTAACACGAGAAAATTTTCGTGCAATGATTTTTTATGACTTTCGATGTCATTTAAGTCAACAAGAAAGTTATGATAGACTACGATTGGCCTTTCACGATGAAGCCCCATCTCGTGCGACTGTTTACAACTGGTTTAATGAGTTTAAACGTGGTCGCACTAATCTCACTGATGATGTACGTGAGGGACGGCCTTCTACGGCGACGACTGAAAATAACATCTGTGTTGTGCGGCGTATGATAGAGACTGACAAAAGAGTGACCTATCAGCAGATTCGGACAAGCTTAGGCATCGGTATGAGTCAAGGGCACAAAATCCTCCACGAACATTTAGCGGTCAGGAAGCTTTGCGCCCGGTGGATACCTCATAATTTGACTAAGGCTCAAAAACTCCATCGTGTGGATTGGTGCCGTAAAATGATTGAAAGATTTAACGGAGGTGACTCAAATGCTGTGTTCGACATACTAACAGGTGACGAAAGCTGGATTTACTGTTATGATCCTGAAACCAAAAGACAATCTGCTCAGTGGGTGTTTCCTTTCGAGGAGTTGCCAACTAAAGTGAAGAGAGATCGAAGTGCGGGAAAAAAAATGGTGGCCTCGTTCTTTGGAAGGATAGGTCATTTCGCAACAATTGTGTTAGAGGATCAAAAAACAGTTTCTGCAGAATGGTACACTACCTAGACTAGAACTAGAACTAGAACAGGTGCGATGTTACAAGTATTTAGGGCTATTAATAGATAACAAATTCTCATGGAACTTGCATGTCGAACAAATTTGTAAAAAGCTGCGCAGTGTTTTGGGTAAAATGTATCACTTGAAGTATAAGACAAATAGAGGTATATTACGTATGATATACCATGCGCTAGCGGATTCAACGATAGGGTACGGGTTGGGTAGCTACGGACTCACGTTCCCGGTGCATATAAATAAAATTAAAAATATTCAAATTAGGTTACCTAAAATTTTGGCTAGTAATAAAGATAAGAACGCGTGTAATAAGGAATACGAAAAGCTATTTAAATTATGTAAAATTATACCGATGGATAAAAAAGTTAAAATTTCCATATTAACAGAACAATTTAATAATTCTGAGCACAAAAAGGAACGGGAGTATAACTACCCAACGCGTCAATCAAAAATAAAAAAATACATTGTACCAAGATTTAATAACTACTTTGGTAAGCGGACAAGAAGGTGGATTGTGCCGACGATACTTAATGAGTTACCTACAGATTTGCTCGCAGAGGTCATCTCAAAGAATCACCTTAAAAATATATTAAAAAAACACTACCTGTCAACGTGTCCATGACAAATCCGGAACTTGTTTACTTTTGCTTACCATTGTTATGTTTTTATTAGTTATTTAAAGTCCCAGATAGATAATTTTTATTTTTATCTTATTTTATTTTTTGTTGTTTTATAAGGAATTCACCCCTGCGCTCTATTGTAAAACTAATATGTTTCAGAAATTAAGGCATATGGCCGGTAGCTGTAGATATAAACATGTATAAATATAATATAATATATAAGATGGGTGGGATGTATATGCAACAAAATATATAGTTTTATAATTATATATTTAAGATAGTAATTGGCTGTCTATGGTTACTTAGTTTATATAATATAGTTAATTACCTACTACGATTGTATACTAACCAATAAGATTGTGATAAGATTATGATTATAAAGTAAGACGAGAACTACTGCCGACAAACTGTTATGCAGTTTGGCAGATGTAAAGAATCGCAAACTCTGTAATTACTATGGAAATAAATATATTAAAAAAAAAAAAACAATTGTTTGCCACTTGTCTTGGAAAAAGTTCGAGAGAAACGACCTCGCAGTAGAATCCTCCTTCACCACGCCTCGTCGCACACCGCCAAGCGAACGATCGACTATTTGGCGACATCAAACGTTGAATTACTGGGTCACCCGCCGTATAGCCCCGACCTCGCGCCTTGTGATTTTTATTTATTTCCAAAAATTAAAGAAAAACTTAAAGGAAAGCGGTTTATGAATGCTGAAGAAGCGGTGGCTGCGTATCGCGATGCCATTGAAGAGACCCCTAAGGACGAGTGGGCAAAGTGCTTTTCCCAGTGGTTCCATCGCATGCAGCGGTGTATTGACGTCAATGGACAATATTTTGAAAAGATATAATAAAACTAATAACTGGCTAATGTAATCAGTTTTTGATTTTCTAAGAACTTTCAGTTTGACCCTCGTATTTGACGACCTCCGTGTTGTAGTAATTACGCAAGGGGTTTCAACGCGTTGCCATTCCGAGGTCCCGGGTTCGATCCTGGGTCGAGTCAATATAGAAACCAAAATTCACTATATTGTCTCGGGTCTGGGTGTCCACCGTTGAGTCTCATTTTCATAACACAAGTGCATTAGCTACTTACTAAGGGTTCAGAGCAATGTACGTGGTTGGTGTCCACTATTAAAAAAAGGTATTGCTTAATATATGAGTTGTATGAGACCATCAATACCTGCCACTTTTACTACGGGGACATTGTTCAATCCTTTTTTTCTGCCTATACATACATTATTGTCAATGTAGTTGACTGATGTGTATGGGGCACCTGTAATTTTATTAAAAAATAATAAGTTGTGTGTATTGATGGTCTCATCCACCTCTAAAAATTTGGTAACACCTTGTGAAATCATCCTAAGTTCAGCAGCCCTACTAAGATATCACAATGTGGAATCGGTTTAGGAACTTTCAGGCTGACTGGCCGTCACGTCTGCTTTCTACTGCTCACTCTGACCAGCGTGAGTGCTTTATTTGTTTAACTTTACTTTTTTCTTCACATACGTGAACGAGGAAAGCCAGATGGTATGAATTCAGAGTTTTGTATAAATTATTTTATTATTTGGATCCCGCTTAATTCTTACAAAAATCATGACTTAATGAGTAAAGCCTTATAGTTCTATTTACTATAAAACCAAGCAGCTCAAGTTGGTATGTTGAACACTTTCGAGAAGTCCCAGTTTTAACAGCTAGTAAACCTTTTCACCATCGAAATGATATTAAACAGTATATGATTAATGTTTAAAAACTGGACATGTAAGAGTGAAACTTTATACTGGATCTTGTAGAATATCTTCGCGAGATTTTAAATAATACTCCGGTGTTATCATTATTTACTGTTACAGTCTAATGAAATCAGACGACACTTTGTAAGCCAACGCCAATTATTGCTACGTAGAATCGATTGGGTTCTTCAAAGGAAAATAATAAAGGTCGGACCACACGGCGATAAAGCAAAAGCAGTTGTCCGATAAAGGTGTTCAAAGTTACGGATTTTCGTTTTTTGTTTTTATTCATAACTTTGGTCATACGCAAACAAATCCACCAATTTGTAGAGTTAACATGGGATATCTCACTGTGGTATATATATACACTAGAGACCACCACTGTACATACGAAGTAGATATTAAATACAATACACTTCCTTATCGTCCGAGTCCTAAGTGTCACGTAGCTCCGTCTGTGTTGTAAAGTACAACGTCTAAGATCCAGACGTGATGTTTTGTTTGTAAACTGTCTGGCGTGCTGGCGGTATAGTACCTCTAACAATTTAGTAATATACTATAAACTAATTCAAGAACTACCGTCACGCCCTTTGTCGTCTAATCACGTCGTGGACGTGTCGCCCTGTGACCAGACCCTTACAACACTAAGGTTTCTTACACACGGACAACAGTTTGCCGACATCAGTTGCGGATTAGAGATGTTATCTGTCGGCTTAATGGAAACCTCGTACCGTTGATATGTGTAGTCAATGCGGACATTACGTCGAGACATCGGTGACGAGGCGTTGACGCGACGAATGGCGCTCTTATGTCGAAGCACAAACGCCGGCAGTCCATCGCTGCATTCACATGCGGATCGATTTGAACAGAAACGACAAACTAAAACTTTTCAAACTGAGATTTTTACGACAAATATTCAAAGTGTCTAATGTAGGTGAAAAACGCAAAAATTGCAAACAGAATCTAAAAAGAGAATTTTTTGAAGTCCAACAGTTCCGATTTACACAAACGAGATGTCTACGCAACGGGCTCGACGCGGTCAATATAAAGTAGGTAAGAATCAAGAGTAAGTTTCAGAATAAATAATATGATTATATTATATTAACTGCGTAACTGTGCCAGCGCAAGGCGGCCTTTTGATTCCATAGAACTTCCATCGAGCGATTTGAACTGTCTGGCATTAGGATTGAAACGTAACACGTCTTGGAATGAGTCAAGGATTAATTAAAATTATTCGAAGTTTCGTTTGCTTAGATGATTGTTTGATCAAAATCTCAGTCAGCGTGATTGTAAGCCATGTTTAAAGATGTAAAGTTTTGATGAGATTTTCACAATGTGTAAGGTTTGAGTGTGTTAATTAATATCATTAACATAAAACTTTTTAACAGTGCGAAATGAAATAAGAATACAAAAATTGCACACGGTTGGGATTCGAACCTGCAACCTCTCATTCCAACCCGGCCAACGCTCATTCCAATCAAGCTACCGTGCCGTCGATCGAACCGCGCCAAATTGGTTTCTTGTTTCATCTTTTTAGGGTTCCGTAGCCGAATGGCTAAAAACGGAACCCTTATAGTTTCGTCAAGTCTGTCTGTCTGTCTGTCTGTCCGTCCGTATGTCACACCCATTTTATTCTGTAACTATAAGCATTACACAATTGAAATTTGGTAGGAAAATGTAGGTATCTTGTTAACCGCTTACCGATTCTCATACAAAAAATAAAAAATAATGACAGTTAAGGGGGGGCTCTCATACATGAAACTAATACCAAAAAAATTTTTTTTGTCAAACCTATGCGTGTGGGGTCTATGGATAGGTCTTTTAAAATAACATAGAGGTTTTTAAGACCATTTTCTTTTAAAGTCTAACGTTTCATAGCTAGACGCTTCCAAAGTGGTAAAATGGGCGTCCCCCCCATCTAATTTCTAAACCAAGCAAGTGTAAATTTTGAAAAAAATATATGATGTAGATCTTCGTAAATACTTTCAACGAAAATTGGTTCGGACGGGATCGAACAAGTAATTTTTGAGATATAGCACATTTTCAACAACCGCAAACATAACTTTGTACTTCATACAAACACTATGAAAAACAAAGTTATATTTGTAGTCAACAAAATATTGTGGTATTTTACTAAGTAGTAGAGTAAGATGAAGTTAATGGATTCCCTAATTCAGTTTAAGTTGGCACGGAACCCTCAGTGCGCGAGTCCGACTCGCACTTGGCCGGTTTTTATAATACAAAATAACACTTTGAGTGTCAAAAACATTCCAAGTCTTTACGAGATTCATAACACGATTAAAGTTTGCTGCAACATATTTCAATCATCTCTCCCTTCCTTCCCTGACCTACATCAGGACAACACAGGCGTCATCATTGTCTCCATTTAACACGTTTTGAATAGGGTACACCTACAATTTAACGGCCTATCATATCTGCGAGTCGCAGTGCCGACAACAAAGGGTGGCGCAGACGTTTCAAATAATACCAGCCGTTGTTCGTCAGCTTACCTGACTGTAATATCCGTTGGGACTCGCTGTGACATGTTAAATACGTCACTTTGGTATTATAAAGGTGAGTTTTTGCTTGTTTTATAGGGTTCCGTATCCGCATGGCAAAAAACGGAATCCTTAAAGTTTCGTCAAGTCTGTCATTCCGTCCGTATGTCACAGTCACTTTATTCTGAAACTATAAAGATTACATAGTTAAAACTTAGTAGGTTGATGTATCCTGTTAACCGCTTTACGATTCTCTTACAAAAAAAAAAAAACAATGATATTTATGGGCGGGTCCCATACATTAAACTAAAACCTAAACACATTCTTTTGTCAAACCTATGCGTATAGGATATCTATAGATAGGTTTTTTAAAATAACATTTAGGTTTCTGAGACAGACGCTTCTAAAGTGGTAGAATGAGCGTCTAACTAACCATCTAATCTAACCCCCCATCTAACTTTAAAACTAAGCTAGTGTAAATTTTGAAAAACACACAATAATACGTATATCTTGACAAATACTTTCATTTATTATTATTTATTCAGGATAGAACACATTTTCAAAAACCGCAAACAAACTTATTCATACAAATACTATGAAAAACAAAGTTATATTTGCTGATGTTTGCTAATCATGGTTACGTATAAGCTGACGAGTTTCACTCAAAGCTCGCCATAAGATTGACCAACGTGGTGTTAATAACACCGTGTTATTATATCGGACGGTAGTTAAACAACATCCAAATATTATAAAATGTGACCAAATACAAAGAAATGTTCCGAATAACCATCTAACTAACTGTATGGATTTCCGCTTTTTTATTTACATAATCGAAATATGCTGAAAGATAACCGGCGTACCCGAAGGTAAACAGGAAAAGGTAATCATGAAACCTTAGATCAATGTCCTTGAGTGTTCATCGATTATTATGACAATATAGCGAATTTAAATGAAAATATATATTTTTTTGGGTTAAAATGTTTTTAACACTTACAGTGTTATGTTATAGTCTAAAATAAGAATCTGAAAATTCCGCACGGGCGCGATTCGAACCTAATACTTCTGGCTTACCGGGCCAATTGAGCTACCGTGCTGTCGGTATTTATATAGATACTGCCTGATTTCTACGACAGCACGCCGATGATAAAATAAGATAAAACCAAAATACACTAAAAAGTCTTAGTTTTGAAGTCGGTTTTTACTTTTATTAAGTTACTTTATTTTTTTCATTTTTAAAGATTACAGGAGAGGATTAGTTAGATTAGATTATTAGATTAGTTGCACCTTATGACTCTGTTCTTTAAGAAGCTACCAACTACCTATCATAAGTTCTGTCATTATATTTACTAAAATCCTAACCGTCAAGGAGTTCTACCATCAGCTCAGCCGCCCAAGATATTGACTATCAGACGTAAAAACTTGTCAACATTAAGATTCTGGTAAAAAAACACTATGTGTGCCTTTAAAATTTGAGGGCTTTCCTCGATTACACCAAGATTCCATCATCTGATCCTGACTTGGCAACAATGGTACCAACTAGGAGGTATACCCTCTAAGTTGGCGAAAAAATTTTTCGAATCGGTCGACAAACGACTGAGATGTGAGGTAACATAGATACAAAAAAAACATACATTTGAATTGATATCCTCCTCCTTTTTTGAAGTCGTTTGAAAACAAAACAAAACCTCCCGAAACTCTTCAAGTATTAGGCGCTGCCTGTGTGTTCTACGCTTTAAATCTTTTCTTTACTATCATAAGTCGTATCGATTTACCATCCCCCTTTCTTCGCCACGGATGGGTAAGAATATCGATACGTTTGCAAGACACTGAGCATCGCATGTCAAGGTCAGGTGCCCTAGGCTTCCAGTGCTGGGGCACAGTCGCAACATCGTAACCTTTATAACGACTGGTAGTAAATCATTGTGTCACAGACGACACACCGATTGCATGGAAGCTTGCTACCCGATTTCTGTATCCGTGAAAAGAAACTCTTACAAAATTTTATAACTGAACTCTATAATAGCTACAGAGATAGATAGATATTATGAAACGATGAAAAATAAAATTTAATTCGTTTTCAAATTATGATAACAGATATGCTATATGAACTCACAAATAAAATCCACTTCAATCTAACTTCTTAAATCGGCCCATAAAAAGTCATCCATCGACAAGTGGCGATAGATCAGCACGTACAAAAAATATAGATTTAGATTGGAGCATAGATTTTCTACAATTCACGTCATACAATATTGGTTCTGAAGCGCGAATACTACTCACTGTTCTGGGGGCACGGCAGTGCCCCCACCAAGTCGAGCAAAAAAGCGTCACGGCCGTACCATCCTTTTCTCGAAGCAATTCAGACCATTTTCGACCCCATATAACTTCGTTGTGGATAAAACTAGAAGACTGATATTTTCAGTAACCATGCAGCATTGTAAAGACACGGTATATTTCAAATTTCATTCAATTTAAACCAGTATTTTAAGAATTATAACAGGTCAAATTTCTTAATTTTGTCACTCACTGACTCACCGATCATCAAAATGCTAAGGCACTTCTAGCAGACCTAGAAGCTTCAAATTTGGAATATAAGTAGTGTTTGGTGTATGAATCAAGGAAAAACTAAAAAATCTAGAAAAGACCGCAAAGAAAATTAAGCCCATACAGCCAAGTCTTCAGTAAAATTTTTCAATATTGGCTTTATTCGTAACGATGTTTTACGGCAGTTATTATTATTGCGTGCGAAGCCGCGGGTTTAAGCTAGTCCCATATAAATATAGGTGCATGGTAGTGCCCCTGCCAAATCGAGCAAAAAATGGGTATTCCCGTCATGAAAACACGTGTAAATTAAATTATTTAATGCAAAAAACGTACCTACGTGCGTATTCGTACTTATTACGAGTGCGTAAGGTTGTAAATTAATTATTATACCACGCGCTGCGATGCTAGCAAGTGAGCGCTGGTCGTTACTTACTACGCGCTGCCCGGTGCTAGCGTGAGGGCGCGGGCCGGGCGGGGACGGTGGCGGGGCGCGCGGAAAGGTGAATGTCGCCGAGCGAGCTGTCGCGGTGCTAGCGTGAGGCGAAAAGTTCATAAGTCAGAGAGAGGGCTTTAATAAAATTCGTTGCTGGTAGATATACATATACACAATAAGTAGAAGGTACCGAAAAGGTAAAAAGTAGAACTGTTTACAAAATACAAAAAGAAATGAGATCCCATCAAAAACAATACTTGTCAAAAAAACCAAGTCTCGCAACTCAGTTGTTCTACGGTAAAAAGTTGTGAGATCCATGTAATACTAAGTCGGTTATTAATTTATTCAGTCTCGACTTAAGCGACTTTCTGTCTTAATACGTCCAGTCTCTAAGACCACGATCGTGGTCCATAACAATTGAAAATCAATTGTGTCTGGAATCTCCGTACTCGAAACATTAAGTTGTTACGTAATAATTAACAGCATCTTATAGTGACGCATATCAATATTAAAATTCTTTAATGTTTTATGTAAATATATTGAGACTTGGCCATTGCCTGAAAACACGTGTAAATTCAATCGCCTGAAAACACATGTAAATTCAATTATTTAGTGCGATGGCCCAGTCTCAATATATTTACATAAAACATTAAAGAATTTAATATTGATATGCGTCACTATAAGATTCTGTTAATTATTACGTAACAACTTAATGTTTCGAGTACGGAGATTCCAGACACAATTGATTTTCAATTCTTATGGACCACGATCGTGGTCTTAGAGACTGGACGTATTAAGACAGAAAGTCGCTTAAGTAGAGACTGAATAAATTAATAACCGACTTGGTATTACATGGATCTCACAACTTTTTACCGTAGAACAACTGAGTTGCGAGACTTGGTTTTTTTGACAAGTATTGTTTTTGATGGGATTAAAATACTTTACGGATATATTTCACGCTCTTTCATTTGATTTTTTAATGTCCTGACATTTCCAATGCCTCACGCCATTATCAATCTATTTACAGCACTGACAGTTCTATGATTTAGAGCAGCGTAATAAGCCTAACTATAGTCAGTCACGTTTATTTATTATATCAAAGGAATCCGGCTGCTTTCCTCGGCGTAACATTTATCGCAAGAGTGATTCCTGGGCCCCTGAGAGATGTTCCCGAATTTGTCCTGCAAATGACCACACGTTCGGGCGGATACACGGATTTATTCCTCACTTTACATATTTATAGAATACCCGATGCCTTTTTGGTTTTCGGGAAGGGACGACGAAAATACCTTTTTATAAACAATGAAAAAACTACTTAAGTATGTGTTTAATTGTTTACTGTTTTTAATGTATTAGCATATTCTAGCAATATTGCGTGATTTGGCCTTTTTAGACCCGCAGGTTGTTTTAAAGAATACCGAGGGTACACTGGGACAAGGGCAATTTTTCAAGTACTTTAGTATTTCTTTCCCCAGTTTTATAAAGTAAAATAAACTACAAACTATACTAATAGATTTATTATAATTACTAGCGGTCCCCCGCGGCTTTGTTCGCGCGTTTTCTGTTTGATGATTTCTCAATAAACAAGCTTTCCAACACAAAAATATTTCATCAAATCGGTCTAGGAGTTCTTGAGATTAGCGCGATCAAACAACCATCTCTTCAGCTTTTTAATATTAGTATAGATTATGTTAATACAAAATCTATAGCTTGTAGTTAACGTGCATACAGTTTGTGTCTTGTTTCTTACGATCACCGCTATTGAGAAGAGGTCAAGTCCATTTCACACCATCGACTTCAATACAACGCTAGGGTTGATAAGAATATTTTTTCGGTGAATATAAAATCTTGAGGAGCTCGTAGAGCAGTGGTAGCAGCGCTTTGCTAGTGATACCGAAGTGAAGCAATCTACGTATTTGTATGGGTGACCATTCCGACCATATAAGTGACGTATATCACGACTATCTCCGTGCTTCGAAAGGCACGTTAAACAGTTGTTCCCCGCTAATAACGGTTGATATTAGTCGTTAAGCCTAGTCAGAGGCCTTATGGGCGGCTTGATAACATCCAACAGCAGGGTCAGTCATGAATGACTCGAAATACCTCATTGTTGAGGTAAGGCCTTTGCCCAGCAGTGGGACGTTACAGGCAAACTTAACTTTTTAATATAATAACTTAGAATTTATATCTAGCTGATATGCTTTCCAGCTAGGACTTAGCTGGTAAGTATATCTAAAGTAGAAATGAGTTACCATCCTTACCTCGTCGATGCCCCGCTGATTAGAAGTAAGCGCTTCCCAACAACATTTATAGTACGCACGGCAAAAGAGTAAAACTCCGTCTTAGTCGCACTAGGCTTGGGCAGGTGTCAGGAGCTATCGTATCTATACTAATATTATACTATATTATATTATACATATAAAGGTGAAGAGTTTGTTTAAACGCGCTAATCTCAGGAATTACTGGACTGATTTGAAAAAATATTTTTGAAGTAGATAGGTAATTTATCGAGAAATTATAACATCAAGCTGTGACGGGAAGAGAGGAAGCAAACACAAAAGACTCAGACGCAGTCGCGGGGTACCGCAAGTTCTTAATAAAATTAAATAAAGAGGATATAGGCGAGGATGTTTTGTTGGGAATTGTTGTCGAAGACAATAGTACTACCAACACTATTAGGCACCGACGGTGGTAACAACATTCATATATAGATAGATTTTGATTTTATATAGTTTTATTAGTTTGTGACAGCCAACAAGGCTGAAGAGAGACAAGTAAAGTTTATAGAGTTTCAGAATATGTTTCTTACTAGGTGTAGGCCAACAACAAAATTGTGCGAAACAATTTCAATCTTCATTTCATTGGCTAAGTAATGGTGTTTGTGAAAATGTCCAAAAAAATATTGAACCTTTTAAAATGTTATCCAAAAGAGATCCATGTCTTCTCCATTCACATTTGCTAACAATGTGTAGATACTAAAATAAAGTTATGCTGAACATTATGCATTCATATCGACAAGTTATATATATCATAGCTTATCTTATTGGTGTCTTTATTAATTTTCGTATGCAAATGGAAGACAAAATTGAATTTTCCCGCTGAAAAAACATTCTCAACCACCAAACTATTAAAAAGATTAATGGCTTGTCTGTAAATAATGGATTAATGTTGGCGTGTTTCGTTTTATTCAAAACAATGCTTAGAGTGTGTACTTTGAATATACTATCAAGAAAAACTCACTCGGAATTATAACTTGCATTTTTTAAAAATAAAACCGTATAGGTACACTCTTTATGTTTGGTATGATTCTTATTTGCATAGGTTTTAAATTTCATTGAAATGCTAGTATTCAAAATGTGTTTGAGCTATTTCTGTTTGACAACTGAAAATACAATAATAGTACATTATGATACAAGTGTGCTAATTTGACCATTATATACAAGGCGATATTGTGTGCGCACGAGCGAAAGCGAGTGCGCCATTAGAAAGCCGCGTATATTATGGTCACAGGCACACGTGTTTCATACGACGTTTTTCAACACACTTGCCATTAATACAAACTTCATCACACCACAGCCGCCAACTATTTACGAAAAATGGCGCGTTGTTTTTTTCTTGCCGCGAAACTGATGCGCGCGCAAGGTTAAGGCGCGAACTAGATCGGCCAACAGCCAAGATTAAAAATGTAATAATTCGTTATTTAAAACACAAATCACAGAAGAATTTAAATGAATTTGAGTTATTTTTAGTAATAAAGCTGGATTTACCATTTATTGAAATAAATATGTACATACTGTTATTTTTCGCATAAATACTGTTTGTTGTGTAAGTTATAACCCGACTAAATTATATAGCTTCATCTTCTTACTTACTACTTGGTACTAAACAAAATAATAATAAACAAAAGGCACTAGTGCAATAATATACAGAAAAAACACGCGTGTTTAATATCTAGGATTATGCGCCACAAATCGGTGGAATAAAAACGTCTTTTGGTGCAAGTGTGTTGAAAAAAATCTTTTTCAACATATTATATTATTGCACTAGTGCCTTTAGTTTATTAACCCGACCAACTAACATTTGAGCCCTAGTAGCAAGTAGTAAGTAAGAAGAAGAAGCGATATAATTTAGTCGGGTTATAACTTTTATCTTAGCAACAAACAGTATTTATGCGAAAAATAACAGTATGCACATATCGACGGCGAAGTGCCAATAACTCCTATCTAACATTTTTCGAATAGTAAATCTAGCTTTATTACTAAATAATTAATCAAATTCATTTAATTTTATCTGTAATTTGTGTTTTTTCCTTGCAAGTGTGTAGAAAAACGTCGTATGAAACACGTGTGCCTGTGACCGTTATGTACGCGATTTTCTAATGGCGCACTCGCCTTGTATATAATCGTCAACTTAGCACGCTTGTATCATAATGTACTATTTGGTCGAGATAGAGATTAAATTCAATCAGTAAGAGATCAAGTAGTAACTTGCTATGACATAATACTAATGGTGTTTCTTCCGTGTTTAACTTATTGACACACAAACATATCGTTATTCGCATTACAAATTCGACCCACAGGTCGTCTTCAAAAGCAATATAAATGTTAATTCAAAAACTCACGTAAAAGTAACATGAAAACGTGAAATACATCATAGGGTGGAATGATGATGACGTCACATTTTGTGTACGTGTGACACATATTTTATGTTTGTTTATACTATGTATGGCAGAATCAATATCTACAAGTCATTTCATATACAAGGGTGGGTATAGCGATGTTGCTTTGACAGTTAAACAGCTCTGAATTTGAACGATTAACAAATTTGTATTGGGACTTAGCGAATTTGCGTGGAAAAAATAATATTTTATTTTTTTATTAAATCTCATCGCTATGCCAATTTGGTGACTGATTTGGAAATGAACTGCATGGAATCTGAAAAATCGCATTACGCCTTTAGATACGTTTTCTCGTATACATGGTAGAGTGTTACCTCTTTCAACCCCATCAAAGCTTTCGCCCAGTAGCGGGATGCTTGTAGGCTAATACTTTAATTGACTTCGCTTAAATGTATTGTTTTGTCGAAAGATTTGAAAATAGCACATAAAAGATGATAAATCACTTCCGTGGGAAACGAGATCAAAATACAAAACATAAAACAGTATCTTTTGTTTTTTATAAGACTTTTAAATAATATTTGTTTTTTAAATTCATTATTTAAAAATTGGCAGCCCTAGCAATATACTTGAGCATCTTATGAGGAGAATAGTCCCCCACACAGTTAGCGACAATGACAAGCAACTACTTAGAAACAGAGTACAACAGTTTTCAACTTTCTTTTTTAGTTAGAAGATTTATTCTTTTGCCAATGACGACGGAAAAGCTGCGTCAGTCATATGTAGCACTTACTGACGATGTGAGCAAATTACAGAATTGATTTGCAATAGGTACCGGTACGTGCTAATACTAGCGGTCCCTGCGGAATTTGAGGGTGACCCCTCCCCCCCCCCTTTATAACTGTTATCCTATTATAAGGCAAAGACGAATCCAACAAAGTAAAAATCATGAAAATTGGTTCACCCGTTGAGTTATAGGGGTGCAACTAAAACGATTTTCTTTTATGTAGGGACAACGGCACATTAAAGTAAACACTGTGGTATCTTATGCAATTGTAATTTGGGCTAGTTTGCAACAAAAGTGGGTAGCCTGATTGCTGGCGACTGTACTATAAATGAAAAAGTATACCTACAATAATCATGAATATTTCATAAATATGTTCAAAATCCCTTCCTACAGAACCGTTCAAAATACCCCTTCCTATTAAACGCATAATTTCTTTCCCTTTACCGTATTATTCAAATTTTAGGTACAGGCAAGTACAACTTAGTTCCAATTGCAGGAATGAGCATTTCTCGAAACACACGTTCTACTACTGTGGCAGCAGATCTCATAATGCCATGGATCCATATTTATGCATTAGAACTAAACGAAAACAATTTGGACCACGAATGTACACACATCAAAAGTGTCTAGGGATCAAGCATTTTTATGCGGATTTCTTGAGATTGAGATGTGGCTTTGTAATAAATTTATGATTTTATAAATTTATATGGATCCTTTTTGGTGCATTTCAAATCAAATTCGAGTAAAAGATGAAAATCAGCTGTCAATATTTTCCCTATAAAAAAATACAACGTATTAAAGACATTATTAGTGCTACTGTTTCTCTACTACTGATTAAAACCAACGTTATTATGGAGCGTTGAAGTCATTTAAGCAGGTAAGAAATGCTCAGAGCCGTGGGAATGATAGAAGCTGGTACCCGGCAACGTACTGTGGCTTTAGCTTTGAATACAAGTCAGAGTGTTATCAGTCGACTTTGGACACGTTACCGAAGCACTGGTACCGTGGCTGAGCGCCATGGAGGACGGTATCGCTGCACCACACGGAGACAAGACCGATGTATTCAAATCACAGCTCGAAGAGCTCCAACAATAACCGCCATGATGTTAGCCGTGAGGCTTCATCACTCTTCAGAAAACTTAATTAGCGACCAAACAGTCAGAAACCACTTGCATGAAGTGAACCTTTATTCCCGAAGACCGCTTCGGGTACCACCTATAGCAATGCACAATCGTAGGATTCGATATCAATGGGCTCTTGAACACAGAAATTGGGCAGAAGAACAATGGCGTTTCGTGTGCTTTTCTGATGAGTCGCGTTTTGGTATGAGACCGGATACAAGACGTATACGACACTGGAGAACCCCTGGACGCCAACAGCGATTAAAATCCTGCCAGAAAGTCCATCCTTATAGTGGTGGAAACATCATGGTATGGGCGGGTATTTGAATCGTCGGAAGAACTGATTTGATTCGGATCAAAGGCAACCTCAACGCTCAAATTAATGCTGAGACGATTGTATCAGACGTCATCGTTCCTCTACAAGTGCAAATCGGTCCCTTATTTCAGTTAATGCATGATAATGCACGACCGCACAACGCAAAAGTTGTAAGACAGACTCTCGCTGCAGCTGACATCAATGTCCTGCCCTGGCCTGCTCAGTCGCAAGACTTGAACCCGATTGAGCATGCATGGGATATGCTACAGAGAAGAGCTCTGCCGAATATGGAGGGTATCCAGTCGCAAGAAGACCTTTTTTGTTGTTGCAACGAAATTGGGCGGCCATTCCACAGCGTGATTTTGATGAACTCATTTTGAGTATGCCAAACCGATGTTCTTATGTTGTTAGTGTTCGCGGTAGAAACACGGATTATTAACTGTTTAAGTTACCTAATAAAATTTTAAAGGAAACTGTTATTTCAGTTTTTTTTCGAACTTTATTGTTAGTGGTTCAAATGTCAAAAATCCCTTTATTAGGAAAATGGCAAATTTCTTTACTAATGCAAAGGTGACTTGGTTTATCGTTACTGTAGACAAACGAAAACACTTTATTTGATGAATCCTTAAAGAACATTTTAATTAATATCAATCAGGAGAAAAGTTATTGCAAAAGTATATGTTGATCCCTAGACACTTTTGATGTGTGTAGTCCAGTAAGCCGTGACAGATGCGAGTGCGACGGCTAGCTTCGTTTGTTCCACCGAACAAGACACAGCGTGTCTTTAAGTTACATAACTCTTAAGTTTAAGAAGAAGTTTCTTTTATTGAAAATAGGAAATCAATTTATTATTGTGATTATCGAGCTCCGAGCAAAGCAAGAGCGAGTCGAAACCACCAACGCCAGGTCGCCTTTTCGGAGCTTCGTAGCTACGGCGTAGTACTTCGTAGATATGCGTAAACTACGCGCGAGCGTGCGAGTTTTCCTGTTCGTTTGTTTTTAATGATGTGAAGAGGTTTTAGTATTTGTTTTTTTTTTAAGTTGCATGTACTTTAAAGAAAATGTGTTTTTTGAATAAGCATAACTCATATCATCATCCCAGAGTTGGATGACACTGTCAAAAATACCTTGTAAACGCCGGTGCCCAATTTTCGTGTAGTTCACATTCAATGAACGTTCACCTAAAATAGTTTAGTTTTCGGAGAAACATTTTTTATGTTTATAGTCAATGAACGTTCACCAAAAGAATTTTAGTTTTCGGAGAAAAAAAAAAGATTTTTGGTTTTTCAGGGTTGTATGCGTTTTTTTTTAATGTCCGTGGTCGATATATCACTTTATTTTTAATACAATAAATGCACGGAGAAAATCCAAATGTATAGAATTTGTGACATTTACAAAGCAAAACCTATTTTTTTGGATATAACTAATTTAGTGTTAAGTATATTTTTTTGTTGCATGTATAACCTTTATTTTATTACTGTTTGTTATTAGTAAAGAGTAAGGATTTTATAATATTGTTCTACGATTAAAGAAACTTATATTGCGAATAAATTTACCTAAACATTAAATATACTGTGCTTGTCGCTTTACAAATGTCTACTTACATCTTTAAATCAGCTTAATGTCGGTTTAGTTCCACTCCCACTCCAACTTTGAGGAACTACGAACTTGTTCTCGGACTTTATTAAATTGAGCTACTTTTCTTTGGCTACATGCAGTATTGTAAAGGAAATAAAGTTTGTTTCTCTAATATACTGAAGGCTAGTGAAAGAGAGTTGTAACAATAAATATATAACATATTCGTATTTTATAGTGTTGCAAATACTTATGTGAAGGTTTAAAGTTGGATCAGAGTATTTGAGCTTAGTCACCCTCTTTGTGAACAGCGTTCTTTTAAAAAGATTTCTAGGTATATTTTTTCACTTTATTATGTAGACATGTGCTGAATATTGTGAAAAATAGAAATTTAGTCTGTAAATGACCCACTGCTGGGCAAAGGCCTTACATATCCTCCTCAGTGCGGATGGGCTGAAGGATTTTGCACGGCAAGCGACCAATCTTGCTTTCAGATTGTTATCAAGCTAACAAAGGCTTTGACTACGCTTGAAGACCATATATTACTAATATTATAAAGCTGAAGAGTTTGTTTGTTTGAACGCGCTAATCTCAGGAACTACTGGACCGATTAGAAAACTTTTATAAAAGTTGGATAGCTTATTTATGGAGGAAGGCTTTAGGTTATAGAACACTACGCTGCGACGGGAGGGAAGGGAGCAAACTCAAAACGCGTGGACAAAGTCGCGGGGGTCCGCTAGTCAATAGATATTAGCTGAGACCAAATGTCGGGACCGAAGCACAAAGATACTTGTGAATACGTCACTTTTGTGGGCGGAATGGTCACACTTCTTAATACGACCGCATGAAGGTGTCGCTTCTGTGTGCGACGCTTCTGTATGAAGGTGGTTTTACATCGAAAAAAAACTGCATTTTTTTTTATTTATAATTTAATGGGAACCTTTTGATCGATCAAGACGCGGGGTGGGGTTTCGTTCTGGTTTAGATAAGCCATGGAGCGACTATTACGTGTGTGCTATTTATATTTAATTTTATTTCGAATAGTTAACGTGACGAAACCTGTACTTTTAACATGAGTTTACGACAGTTTTCTTCGCTAGCGACGACGTAAAAAGGTCTATGGAAAATTGAATTTTTATTGAATCAGTCACACTGACACATATTTTATTTGTTTATAAAATGTAAATCCAATGTTGGCTGTATATTTAGTATTAAGAAACACGTAAAACTGTAATTTTGAGAGCTGTAGATTTTGGAGTAATAATAAAATAAAATAAATAAATGAACAGCGCCTGTAGCGGTCATTGACAGAACTAAAATTTTCCATACAAAAAGTTACGTCGTCGCAGGCGTAAAACCGTCGCAAACTCATGTTGAAGGTACTGTTTGTAATTTTTGCATGTGGATTTTGGAAAAAAAAACTTAATCTGCATTATAAAAATAATAACCATTTTAAGTTTTGCTAGATACTCCAGATTGTAATGAGCTCTACTTTGTACATTTATCTTCATTGTACTATAAGTATTATACCTCATAGGCCTATTTAGTTTGCCTCGATAGAAGTTACCTCATTACTCAAGTTGAACAATAGGATCGCGCCCAAGTAATGTTGATGGTAACTGTCAAGAGGGCTATTCATTATCAATACTATGTAAGTATACAACAGTGGTAACAGACAGCGGCCTTTATTTGTACCCTCTATGTAACTTTAATCTAAGATACTGCCACTGCCTCGGAGGCGCAGCGGTAGGAGGGTCGCACTTTAAAGCGACGGCTGCGCCAGAGGTCCCGGGTTCGATCCCCGGGTCGGGCCAAAAATATATACCTGAGTTTTTCTGTTCACAAATTCTTAGGGTAGCCCGGAGTTTGGAAGTTGGCGGTGTTACACCCCCGTGCCTCGGAAAAGCACGTAAAGCCGTTGGTCCTGCGCATGATCTCTCTTCGGTCGAGTCAGATTGCTGTCCCATCGGGCTATGAGAGTGAAAGGAATAGAGATTGCACCTGTGTTTGCGCACACACTTGTACACTATAATATATCCCGCGCAGTCGGTTAGTCGTTGTGACTGGCCACCGTAGTCGAAATCGGCTAGGGGGACTATGTATACTATAATCTAAGACAAGATTATTGAAGTTTTTACTAATGATGAATACTTATCAAAACGATTAAGATTTTAATAAAATAGACATTGACAACACAACAGAATGGTGCATACAAAAATAAGTCATTTCATAAAATGACAAACCGTCATAAAGACAAATTCTCATTATGTCCATTCTTTAAACGCTCAAACGGAATCAACAAAGTTGTCATTTTGCAAATTTTTCATTTCGAGACATCGACTTAATAAGATGTTGTCTTTATGAGATTTTGAGAAGTTTACTTTCTGAGAAATTGACATTTTGCGTCCGGTTGTCATATTGAGAAGTTGTCGTTTAAAGCTGAAACGTTTTCAAGACGTAAATAATAACTGGCCAAGTGCGAGTCGGACTCGCGTACTTAGGGTTCCGTGCCAACTTTAACTGAATTAGGGAATCCACTTACTTCCACTTAGTAAAATACCACAATATTTGGTTGACAGCAAATATAACTTAGTTTTCCATAGTGTTTGTATGAAGTACAAAGCTATGTATGCGGTTGTTGAAAATGTGTTATATCTCAAAAACTTCTTGTTCGATCCCTCTCGAACCAATTTTCGTTGAAGGTATTTGTTAAGATCTACATTACACATTTTTCAAAATTTACACTCGCTAAGTTTAGAAGTTAGAAATGAAATGAAATGTTTATTATTTGCGTAAGAAAAATATAGATATTAGATGGGAGGGGGACGCCCATTTTACCACTTTGGAAGCGTCTAGCTATGAAACGTTAGACTTTAAAAGAAAATGGTTTTAGAAACCTCGATGTCATTTTGAAAGACCTATCCATAGACAACCCACACGCATAGGTTTGACTAAAAAAATTTTTTTTGGTTATAGTTTCATGTATGTGAGCCCCCTCTTAAATGTCATTATTTTTAATTTTTGTATTAGAATCGTAAAGCGGTTAACAGGATACATCTTCCTACCAAATTTCAACAGTGTGATGCTTATAGTTACAGAATAAAATGGCTGTGACATACGGACGGACAGACAGACGGACTTGACGGAACTATAAGGGTTCCGTTGCCATTCGGCTACGGAACCCTAAAAATACTTATGGGCCAAATTTGTACCGAACGGACCCCCAATTGTAAAACAGCCACGAGATTGTAACAAGGGGAAGGACCTATAACCTGCAGAGGCACACACCACAGGCTCACAATAAGTAAATAAATAATATTTCTAATCTGGTTTCGTAAACATAGCCTGGCAACTCATATCGTGGGGCAGAGCAGCTCGCAATAATAGAAAAATTATTGCTTTCCATCCTTTTCCCTCACCCAATATATACATAAGAGCAAAAGGGACAGTGCCCGGAATATTCGTATTCAGTTTGTGGAAGCACAAGCGTAATGAGGGACCCAAAATTTCACTCATAGGACAGATTACTGTAATGGAAACCAGGCATCCACCCTTGAAATGTGGTTTCATCTCGGAAATAATATTTTTGTACGAATATTTTTTGGACGTGTGTTGAAGTAGTAGACTAATAAAACAGATATTACATGAAGAGAAAGTTACTTTTTAATGCATTGGGAATGACTTCTTAACAATTGTAATTGAAATATTTTAAAAATACACCATCTTAAAAATATAGGCAGATTTTCGTTAAGAGACTACTAAAATTGGACGTTGTACTACTAAAGCTGGTCTTTCTCACACGGTTAATAAATGTTAGTAAATAATTGCTTTGATTACTGAAGCATTGTTAAAAATCTACAAGCATTATAGCAAACAATGTTGCATGCTTGTTTTTCTTGTCCTTTAATACACGCAGTCCCCTACGAGTATAATTATTTCCCAGAATGCCAGCTAAAATCACAAACTTAGGCCCACACAAACCTCTAATGCTACAACCGTTAATGAAAACTCCACTCTTGAACTGACAAATGTCCTCTGTTTTGTCAGGGTTGCGGTTTTCACTCCAGTAACGCAACGGTATCTTGTACCTATGTCCGTATAACCACACCAACATAATCTGATCTCGGATACCTTCGCTATCCATACAATTTAAGACGACCCTACTTGACGATACTAGCTTAAATGCAGACCCAGATATACTGGTTATATTATCCACAGCACATCGCTCACTAGGTCTGTTTTTAGGGAAATTGGGCGTGATAAAGGAATAGATACCCAACTGGGAAGGGCTAAGGATATAATTTGAGTGTTCTCATACCACCCGTATAATCCGGGCTGCTGCTCATCATGAGATTAGGTTACTGGAGTCTTTAAAAACAATAAAAAATAACGGAAGACTTATTATTTGTTATCCCCTAATCGATTTGGTAGTAATTGATGGAGGTTTGGTAAAATAAATCGAGATAAATTTGGTCTGTACTGATCAATAAAGGTCTTCTTAATACAATATTACCCTTGAATTTTTTCTACTAAATATTTCATCCATTTTAAAGATGGATGGATATAGTTCATGTAAGTTTCTACTTTCTTCAGTTGCAAATTGAACGACGACCTCCGTGGTCGTTGGTGTTCCGAGGTCTCGAGTTCGATTCCCATTCGGGTCAATATAGCAATTATAAACTTTCTATATTTTCTCACCATTGTGTCTGATTTCCGAAACATAAGTGCATTATCTGATGATATCATAGATTTTATTTTCGCCAAAACAAGAGAAAGTATATTTTTACAGAAGATAAAAATGAAAAACGATAGGCCTTACAATGCATACAAGATGATGGTAACAAGACACAAATTAGATATGTTTATAAATGATCAACTCTGGCCAGACGGTATAACCTGCCGGCGTTTTATGCCGTATAATGATTTAAAGCGCAGAGGTGAAAATGTATCCAATTCTAAATATGTTTAGTGCAACCTTTGTTACCTACAACTGTAAGAACGTGAAGCGCTCGACAGAGGGCATTAGACAGATCTGTGGTTATGCGGACATCATAGCACTACAGGAGACATGGCTGCTTCCGCATGATCTACCCTATTTGTTTTCTCTCAATGAGAAGTTTGGAAGCACCGGCACGTCGGCGGTCGATACCTCTAAGGGTATTCTTAAGGGACAGCCTTATGGAGGAGTGGCGCTTCTGTGGCGGAAGGCAGTGTTCAAGTGCGTGGCCGTGGTACCGTGTTCGAATCCGCGAATAGCAGTAATTCGAGTTGCTACGAATGATAGGCCAGTGTTAGTGGTAAGTGTCTATATGCCTACGGACTCGTCTGAGAACTTACTAGAATTTACGGATTGTTTAAGTGCAGTCAATGCAATCATTGACGAGGTTAATGTCGAGTCGGTGTTTATCCTAGGAGACTTTAAAGCGCACCCGCATGAACGTTTTTACAATGAGCTCTCAGTGTTTTTGGCAGAGCAAGATTGATCTGTGTGGACGTTGAAAATCTTAAGGTCACTTCGGAAACTTATACATTTATGAGTGACGCTAATGGGAGCAGGAGATGGCTCGACCATTGCGTATCCACCAAGGCTGCTTGGCAGTGTGTCACAGACGTACACGTCGAACACGGTGCTTATTGGTCGGATCACTTCCCATTAGTTGTTAAGTGTAATCTTAAGGTAGTAAGACAAAAAACCGAGGCAATAGGTCTTAAACATAATAAGGCTACTTGGGGCATTAAAGTAGAAAAACAAATACAAGTGTATAGAGATATATGCAACTCTAATCTTAAAAATGTAGACTTTCCATGTGACTTTCAAGAGTGTGCGAATTCGTATTGTTGTAATGACCTTCATAAAAATGTAATCGATAACTTGTATACGACGATTATAGACACTATGAGTAAGGCTGCAATTGTCACGTGTGAAGATTGGAAGCCGAAAGGGCGGAGGAATCTGGCCGGCTGGGATAAGCATGTGGCTGACGCTCACCGGATTGCCAAGCTAAAGTTTAACACTTGGGTGCTTTTTGGAAAACCAACTGGGGGCATATTTTTAGTGAAATGAAGGAAAGTCGATTTTTAAAAAAATCTTAGTTGAGGTGGTGTCAAGGCCACCAGGAACAAATAATAATGGATCTGGTGGCTAAACATCACCACAATAAGGATTTCCCTAACTTTTGGAAGACCACAAACAAAATGAGTGCAAAACCTGGTATTCCGGTTAGCGTAGATGGATTCTCTAGCCCCACTGATATAGCTAACATGTTTAGGGATTATTTCACTGTGCAATCGCCTTTAGAGCCTTCTAGTCGAATGGTAGGTGCAGGGACTCATGGTCTGGCGATCTCAATCGTGATCACAGCCAAGGACGTGAGGTTAGCCATTAATAAAATGATGAGAGGCAAATCGCCTGGCCGCGATGGGCTTAGCATTGAGCATTTACGCCACGCTGGCGTTCATCTGCCCCGTGTGCTCGCAATGCTTTTCAGTTTCTGCATCAATCACTCGTGCCTACCGCCTGGAATGATGGAGACTCTGGTGGTGCCTATTATCAAAAATAAAACGGGTGACGTGTCGGACAGGTCCAACTATAGGCCTATCTCTCTGGCCACTATCGTTTCGAAGGTGCTTGTCAGTGTGCTCAACTCAATATTAATCCAACATGTAAAACTCTGACGCTCAGTTTGGGTTCCGGCCTGGGCTCTCAACCGAGACGGCTATTCTCAGTTTGAAGCACACTGTCAGGTACTACACCGATAGAAGCACACCTATGAACGCTTGTTTTTTGGACCTGTCCAAAGCGTTCAATCTCGTGTCTTATGACCTGCTGTGGGACAGAATGCTGAACACAGGTCTACCACCGGAGGTGGTCCATCTTTTCAGGTATTGGTATCTGAACCAAATGAACCGCGTGAGGTGGGGAGGGGGGAGAGGTGGCTTGAGCTCGCCCTTAATTTTCAGCCTGTATGTGGATGGACTAATAGGGCGCCTAAGCAGCATGCCTGTCGGATGCTATGTTGATGGGGTTTGTATTAACAACATCAGCTACGCTGAAGACATGGCGCTGCTTGCCCCCTCGGTAGGTGCGCTCCGGGAGCTCCTCAGGACCTGCGAGTCATACGCCGCCTTACATGGTCTCATTTAAAACGTCAAAAAAAGCCAGTACATGGTCTTCAAAGCGGGTACCAGGTGCACATCTTTTATACCACCCATTACGTTAAATGGCGATGAAATGGACAGAGTTTCTCAATTTAAATACCTCGGGCACTGGGTCACCGACGACTTGAAAGACGATGTCGACATCGAACGGGAGCGCAGAGCGCTGTCGATAAGAGCGAATATGCTGGCTCGAAGATTTGCTAAGAGTACGAATGCAGTCAAAATAACGCTTTTTAAAGCATACTGCACTTCACTGTACACTGGCAGTCTTTGGGTCAGATATACTCAAAGATCGTACAGCGCTCTGCGAGTCCAATTTAACAATGCTTTCAGAATATTGCTGGGGCTGCCTCGTTTTTGTAGTGCGTCGGCCGTGTTCGCAGAGGCACGTACAGATAATTTCGCGGCCATCATCAGAAAAAAACAAGCATCTCTGATGTTAAGGGTGCGTGACAGCTTCAACAGTATACTGAAAGTCATTGCTGGGCGACACCATGTCTCTCCCTTTATGTGGCATATAAGTCAAAATACATGCTCCAAATTAGTTATTAGGTACTAACATAGTGAGTAAGATGCGTTGTTTACTAACCCTACTTGGATCTTTTGTTGTCTCATTCAATAAATAAATAAATAATAAAAATAAATTAAATACTTTGGGATCAGAGCAATGTATGTATGTGATTGGTGTCCAATATTTATTTAAAAAAAATCACGTTAAATGTCACCAAAAGCCGAGGTCGTATTTAATTGTGAGATCTCATGTAGACCCAAGCTTCTAAACCTACACGTCCTAACTTTACCTGCTTCAAAATCATCTCAAACTCTAAACTTTAGTCAAAATAATGTGATTGCGTGAGTCGCGCGTTTTGATAACGCACGGTAGTATCGCGACTCACGCAATGAACAGATTAAATTTAGTACGATGCTGTTGTGCGTTGGTATTAATGCAGAAGCGCGATAAACAAACTCTGACATGACTACAGTAAAACTCATTTTTTAAAGATCACAAATTCCTTTACGACTTTGTCTATTCAAATCGCAGTATTTAATCTGAATTTATTTACGAATAAATATAGAGAATTGGGTTTTATATTTTATTACCGCGATGTCATTTCAAACCGTCAGAGTCACTGGGTGGCGCAAATGTCATGCACAGAGCCAAAACGGATACTTTTCATGATATTTTTTAGTTTCATTCATTTTAATAGACTTTATCTAAGTAAGTCATTTCTAACAACTAGGTAATTCAGGTAGTAATAATATTGTTTGCAGAAGTCTCATTTAAAATCGCATCTCCTAGTGTATAAGGGGTTGTAAAGTTTCAGAAACGTCTCATTAAATGTGTACCTCAACTAGCTTAGATACAAAATTTCAACTTTCTAGGACTTCAGGAAGTCGCTCAGACTTTTGATGATTTTCAGTCAGTAACGGAATCGGGGATATTTAGTTACCAATAAAGCCTAAAGTATAAAAGTTTTGCAATTGAAACTTCGCATGTTTAATAAGTTTACAAAAAACATTACCTATATCTAGAAAGTGTCGTTCGTCAGGTATAATAATGATCGAAGTTATAGGCGTTTAATAAATCGACGAAACACTTCGAAAAAGGTAGGAAGTGCGTTTTTGCGCTGTGCTTGGCTCGGTTAGATTTATTATTGGAACGATAGTGACATTTTTTCTTGAGTAGCACCCACCCATGTTACTTTAATTTCTGAGTTCAACAGTAAGTGTTGTTAACAATATCCTGTCATCTCGATAGAAATGATCAATCCTAATGGCTCCACTAGAAGTTTCAAAACAACTAGTCAGTTTACATCGAGCCACTAACTCTGTCAGCAAGCCCAAGATACAACATAAAAAAGTGTAGTAGGTTTATATTACATTAAAGATTCTTAAAGATGAAATAAAAAAACAAAAATTGCGCATGGGCAGGACTTGAACCTGCAACTTCTGGCTAACCGGGCCAAACCCTCTTTCAATTGAGCTACCTTGCTATCGATCCGACCACGCGAAATTTCTGGTCTCTTATGGATACGTCATTACGCGTGACATTAGCGTTACCCGGGTAGAACCGTCTGTTTATGCAACAGTGGGTAAATAGCTATTCATTACAGCATAAATTCAACTTGAAAATTGATAACGCTTCGTTATCCAATGGTTTAAGAATGTTTTTAACACTCTGTGTAATATTTTTGGTTTCTTATTTCATCTTTAAGAATATTCAATCTGACACTGTGAGTGTTAAAAACATTCTAAAACCATTATCTTGAAGAGCACCGTGGCGCAGGTACTTGGTGTGAACTGGAACCATACATTAAACTGATTATGTAAAGCTATATAGATAGTATATGTAAGTATTGATGTGCTAGAGCGAGTTTACGTCCCTACGTAGGTATACCTCCCTAGGTATACCTACCAGTCATAACACGAGTCTATTCCTATTCTATCAACTTAATTGCAGATGATTAATATGGTAGACTGAAGCTAAATAGGAGTACTATATCATATGCGATTGTTGTGTAGTCTGAAATGCTATATAACATTTGATCGTAGCATCTTCGCATAGTGCTTCGAAGATAGGTTACGCGAATCTAAGCCAGTAGCTAGCTCCAAATTGTAATGAAAGAGGTAAGGAAACTAAATTACAATAATTGTAAGTAGCACCATCGTAGTACTACGGAGGTTTAATGCTACAGCCGTAGCACGTAGGCCTATCTTTATGAGAAAGCTAAGTATGTTTTAATTTTATTAGCATCTAAATTTTATCTGAGCCTGCTGTCTCTTTGTACCTCTATTGTACTGCAGATCCATTAAACTTTAAACTGTACCTTAACTTCATGTCCACTCAAATTAATCTATTTCCTTGTTACCCAACGCTTTCAACAGGCTGTTGCGCCGTTAGTTAATACTCGTATAGTATAGAGATTTGACTTTATCAGAAAGAGCGAAAGGTTCGGAGTCATATGTTTTAAAAACGCTACCATGACAAATAATGTATAAAGTCTGTTTATTTTTTGCTTGGCCAATATTGTTAACAATCTTAATATTCCTTCTTAATGAAATAATTTCGCTCGAGGTCTCCAATCTAGAACTTTCCTGCCCCAACGGCCATCAGTTCTTTGCGCTATGTGCCCTGCCCATTGCCACTTGAGCTTACTGATTCTCAAGGCTAAGTCCGTTACCTTAGTTCTTCTACGTATCTACTCATTTCTGATTCGATCACGTAGAGAAACACCCAGCATAATCCTCTCCATCGCTCGTTGTGTGATTTTGAGCTTCTTTATGAAGCCCATAGTTAGAGACCATGTTTCGGATCCGTATGTCATCACTGGTAACACACACTGGTTAAAGACTTTCGTCTTTAGACACTGAGGCAGATGAGATGAGAAGACACTCTTGCGTAATTTCCCGAACGCTGCCCAGCCGAGTTGGATTCGTCGATTGACCTCTTTCTCGATGTTGGACCTACCCAATTGGATTACTTGTTCAAAGTCTTCGAGCATAGTGCCAAGATCGTCCAGCGTCTTTGCCACAACGACTATTTTATCGGCAATCGAATATTAACCTATTTTTTTTAATTACTATTATTTTAATGGTTAATATTTGAATCGTATTTTAATATCGTTTGGACATCCTTTGGACATTCCTATACATCGCCATCTAGTCCCAAAGTAAGCTACTCAAAGCTTGTGTTATGGGTGCCAGACAACGGATATAATACTTAAATACTTTTTGTTTGTAAATACATACATGATATACATAGAAAACACCCAGACCAATACAAACAGACATGTTCATGCACATAAATGTTTGTATTGTGCGGGGATCAAACCCGCAACCCGCTGCGTAGTAGGCGATTTCTCGACCACTACACTAGACGCGTCGTCAAATTATTATTATTTGTTTTACAATTCATTAAGGGTTGATTTTTTAATAGTCAGATAAAAAAATATTCGTTGAACAAAATACAATATGGCTAATTTGAAAACGTCACCTAATTGTCAGCAATCATACGTAACTGTATTTTTTTCAAATGTGTCGCTTTATAATTTACCGGTCTGATAAGTTTTATCTGACCATTGAAAAATCGGCCCTAAATCATATTTATTATCTTATTTAGAAAGTTTATTACGGACGACGTGTTTGCTTTACACTCAGCTTTTAACAAGGGTTCCCGCAGAAAATCAGTGTTGCGGCATGCTTGTCATCTGTTGCCGCGACTTATACCTACTGAGCGGGGACTATACCTACTGGCACTTCTTCTTCTTCTTAAATGTAAGAGCTTCGCTCTTGTCGGTGGAGTAATCGCCATTATCTATACTAATATTATAAAGCTGAAGAGTTTGTTTGTTTGTTTGTTTGAACGCGCTAATCTCAAAAACTACTGGCCCGATTTGAAATTTTTTTTTTACGTTAGATAGTCCATTTATCGAGGAAGGCGTTAGGCTATATAACATAAAGATACGCCTCATAAGACCACAGCAGAAATGAAAAATGTTGCGAAAACGGGAGAAAGATATTTATTTTGAGAGCTTCCGCTGCATACGCTGCGGAAACCGCTAAAGTTACACAAAAATCATGTATGACAGGATTGTTCAGCATTAAGAGTTCTATAATAAAGTCCGCGACAGCATATGTCTATCTTTTATGGTTGACTTACTACAACCTTTTTTATGTTAATAAATTTTTAAAAAAATAATGCATTATTTTTAGAGGTGTATTATACACACAGGTATTTATTCTTATCAAAATAAATACATTCATCATCACGAGCATTTCATTTAGAACCAAGTTGCTCTTTATATCATTCGATTTCAATAAATATCTTACGAGCTATCACAGTTTTAACATAACTCCGCACCAAAATAATGTTCGCAGCTTAAGTACAACGTGCGCTTGCACGCATCTATACTAATATTATAAAGCTGAAGAGTTTGTTTGTTTGAACGCGCTTATCTCAGGAACTGCTGGACCGATTTGAAAAAATATTTCTGTGTTGGATAGCTTATTTATCGAGAAAGGCTTTAGGATATAAAACATGACGCTGCGACGGGAGGGGAGGGAGCAAACTCAAAACGCGCGGACGAAGTCGCGGGGGACCGCTAGTTTTCTTATATTTGCCTTTTCCTTGACCTCCTGGTACGACATGACATTTACTTTTTCCTTCACTTGGTCGAAATAGCTTTTTGGCACACATGACTATAATAACCTTAAGATTTTTATAATTTTACTTTGATTATTTGTTTTATTTATATTGTGATTGGATATTTTTTTAATGTTTTTTTTTTCATGATAATTATGTAAATATTTTTTCTCTTTGTGTGTGTAAAATAAATAATATTCCATGTGTGCTAGTCATTTTAAAATTTTCTGGCCAGCTCCCCAACTATAATCAATGCTTCCTGCATGACAACGGATCGAAGTAAGAACATCAAACTCAGGTAAGCGATGCCTTCGCGTGACATCGTAAAATATATTATGTTCTGCGATTTGAAGGGCATACTGTTGGATATCAATAAGCTAACTCAGGAAATAATTTGCTAGCCATTTCGGTCTTGACTTAGGACGCGGGCATAATACTTACTTGTTACCTTGAACAGGGTAGGAAGATAAATTAATTATAATTACAGCCCATTTTATCTTTTGCACAGGCTAAATCCCAATATTTGACCTCCAAAAAATTCTCAAATTTTTGAAATCAAGCGACGCAGGGACTCTGCATTTATTTTAACGACTTCAAAAAAACGACGTTATCAATTTAATGTTGGAATTTAATAATATTTGTGATTGTTGATCTAATGAGGGGTCCAAGCCCACGTGGGGTTTGATTTCGTGTTTGTATATTTGTATGTTTGTCCAAGAATTTCTCGAAAACGAGAAGTCAAGACAAGCGAGATTCTTCTCATTTAGTTTAATCGGGTATACTCGAAGGTATTTCAACTTAGAGTACAGTGTAAGTTAAAACAAAATTAGTCAAGTAGTTTTTTCGACATGGATAATGACAAAATCATGAAATAAAATAAAAAAAATTAAACATCAAACCGACTTCAAAAACCTGACCAAAAAGCTTATAATAACGCATTTAACGAAGTCGGTTTTACAGAACCAGAAATGGACTGACACGGCTGTCACAAGACTCAGAAGGTCTAACTTGTCTTTCAACAACTCTCACCATCCACTTAATTTTTGTTTGAAAAACTTTAAATCACAAAATAACTGTTGCTAGGTTTTTAGATAACAGAATAAGAATTCGGTACAATGAAGATATCAAATGATGGTTAATTATTATCATGTCCGACATTTCACAATTGATTGGCCAAAACCCGATTCAACGATTTACATGTACTCAATTGTTGCGCACCCAAATCGGGGGCGAATTCAATTAGTTGGACAGATTATGGTCTCCGATTAATTCTGTTTGGGCTGCAGCGGGTGTTGCGTTTAATAGCTCTGTCAAACCTGCTTTGAGGTCGGGCCTGCTTGTATTTTGCATTAATTGGGAGCAAAAGTTATTTGATAGTTTCGTTGAAGGCTCCTGTCAAATCTTCAGACTAAATTATTTATCAATGTAAGAAGTACTATAAATTAAGTATACCAGTTTATTGAATATTAAGTTATTGCCATTAATGTTAGTTGGAAGAAGGATTATAAATTTATTATTGTACCAATCCTTGGTTATAATCAATGTTTTAATGGACAACATAAATATTGTCTATTCGATGGATCAAAAGATATGAAACATATCCTGATCACCTACAAATCAATGTGTTCACCGAAATTCGTATCCACATCGGCGTGCGATCAATTTGTGAAATGTGGGCGTCTGTTTGCCAATTAAACGGCGAGTGTAGATCCAATATTTGCGTAGAGGCATATTGACTCGACCTGCCCTAATGGCCTGCGGGCTTCTTGCTTAAGAGATATAGAAAGCCTTCTGCTGCACTCGTAAGAAAAAAATATTTATACATAATTATTTGAAATAACTTATACATAAAAATAGCGATGAACTGATGGTAGAAAATTTCTAGATTGGAGATCCTTCGACCAAAGACGCAGCGTAGGACGTCCACCGACTAGATGGACAGGCGACTTTGTAAAGATAGCAGGATCAGACTGGATGCGGACCGCTAGTGATCGGTCGCTTTGGAAAGCCGTGGGGGAGGCCTATGTTCAGCAGTGGACGTCCTTTGGCTGATAATGATGATGATGATTAGAAATATACGGCAAGAGTAGACTACTTTTTAAATAGTTTCGATAGATATCTAGCCGTAACGAGAACAGCACCGTATTATCATCAACCAGGCGTCAACCATATGAAAGCACGTTACGTAAAGGGATCAGCAACGCCTCGGCATTTTATCTGAACCGGATAGCAAATGCCTTGCCTTGGATCGCGTTTGCTAAAACTTATGACAGTTCTTCTTGTGCATTAACAAGGTGGCCCTTGCCAGGGTGGGCAGATAGTTTACGAACATCGGGCGACTAGCCTAACTTAGCAAGTAAATAATAAGAAAAAACTAGATACTTTGCGTGTGTGTGATTTTGAAGTAACTAAAACTGCAAAATAATGCACAAAAACAAATCTAAAGAATATGCAGAAAACATAGTATGTTTTGTGCTTTATATGATTCGAATGCCAAATATCGGATATTTTTCATAAAAAATCGATATAAAAAATCTACTGGGTCAAAAAATATTTTAAAAGCAGAAAATAATAGCTAATGACCCCAATATAAGCCGCTTTAATTTGACACACTATGTACTAAACACTTAATGCAACTCAAGCTCTATGGCTTGACTAGATTGACGCGAAGAACTTGCGCTCAAAAGTGAGTACCATGTAACCTTTTGTTTTTTGTACATAAACATAAATGAAACAGTATTGCTGTATGGTAACCAAAATATTCAGTTCAAAGTACGTATAAACTACTGGTTTGTCGCAGCTTTATATGCATACATTATAAAGCTATTACTATTATTAAGCTATTCAAAAAATTAAATCCAAAAAATCGGTCCGAAACAATAACAATTTCACAAATCCTTTTTTATTCCTTGACCGATTCAAAAGCACAAGCTTGCAACAATATATAGAACAAAACCGTGCCCGAATCGGTTAAGCCGTTTCCGAGATTAGCGTGATCAAATGAAAAGATAAACTATTTGGTTTCTTTTTACCGATTTCAAAAAGAAAGGGATATTGTAGGAAGTTATTGACTATGTTGATCTATTAATCCCTCAAGCATATGTGAACGAGACACAATAGGTATTCTATTGTTATGCGGTCGCATGCGACCGCTCGGGTGTTGAGGTATTAAGGCTTCCAAACACGTTTCGTAAGTATATGTTTGTATATTTTTGTATGTTTGTCCATGGAAATAAGTAGCGAGATGATTTTTAAAATCAATTAGGTATATTTTAATAGGGTATAGCGTAAGTATGAAAATAATTAAAAAATACTAAATAAAAATATAATAATTACTTAATAAAAATCGGTCCAGTAGTTTTTGAGACATAGGGAAATTACTAAAAATCATTCATCATTATCATCATTCATTATAATCATTCGACTCCAAATGAATTTGTTTCTAAGTAGATGGCAAATGCGTTATTTTAAGCTTTTTATTCAGTTTTTAAGGGGGTTGTAGCGTCTCGATGACGCTACAGTTTTGCATCGTGAGCAGTTTCGGAGCTCGCGATGTAAATCAGGCAGTAGTCACCCGCCGCGCTTTCCGACCACTCTATCCATGTCATAATTATGTATTTGGTGCACCAGTAAAGTACTTATCATGAGACCCAAGACTTCTCATTTCACCACCACCGCACACGGACCCCCCGACACCACCACTAGCCTCAACAGGGTTTTCTGTTTCTAAATGATTTATTGTTTTAACTTACGTTTCCAATATGTGTAATTTCTCGTATAATTCCAAGTGCAGACATCGATCAGTCACATATTATGTTATTGATGATAATCCGTAGCTCATTTCGCGATACGGATTACCCCTTTCCGCCGATTCAGTGAAACGTTATATTCCCAATAAACAGGGACCTGGCAGAAATGTGCAAGCAAGCCTTTTAAATTTATAATGTACCGTCAACTCCTGTAACTTCGCCTTTTGTATCATACTTCGCCTAAAATTTTAAAACAGTTATAACTTTTTTATTGTTATGGTAGCATTCCTTAATGTTAATTGGTAAATTGGCAAATTTAACTTTGGTAATATTGCAACTTCATTTTTCAAAATCAAAGCCGCCATTTAGTCAGTGTAAGTCAAAACGTGGAATGAGGAGTTTGTGTTTTTTTCGTGGAGCCCAGAAAAGTTACCTACATCGAGGAAACTACCAAAGGTAAAGGTTTAATATTTTTACAGTAAGTTATGTATATGATTGACTATCCGTAGCGATAATATTATGGGGGTGTCTTTGAATAGAACAAAATTATCTAGACAGGCAATGTTAGGAAGGGTATCTTCAACTAACAGCCACCATACTTCGCCTACCCTTAGGGTTGGCACTTTTAGAAAAACATATCAATAATAAAATTAGTAATGATTTGTATGGTTGCTTTCGTGATTTCATTGTTGTTTGCAAAGTTATAGTTGAGTAGATAGTTCAAAAACATCCATATATATATTTATTTATTTTTAGTATTTTTTTATATACCTATATTTTATGAACAAGTATTTTATTAAATTACCTACTGCAGTTTATATTCCGAGATATAATTATAAATCTAAAATAATGCAACGTTAAAAGTAACGACTACAGTGTCATCGATACGCAGTTTTTGTTATTTTGGTTTTTTAGTTATTTTGGCTTAAAAACTAAACTACTGAACCGATTTTGATAAAATTTATATGACAATGAATTAAAAGAAGACTCTCTCAAATAATAAAGATTTTCCAAATTGGTTAATAAATGACAGTTCTAGGTTAACAATCACAAAAAAAAAAACGCAATCGCAAAATAAATAAATAAAATATATTTTGGATTTTCTGCCCAATACTAAATTCAACAAAAAAAAATTTGGTTTTTAGCAACCCTATTCTTTGTTCCCAGTTTCGAAAATAGCTAGCCTAACTTCGCCTAGGTAAGATTTTTTTTAAAACAAGCTCTTTCTGGTTCTTTTATTTCAATCAAACTGGCGCAGGCCTTATATCTAATGTAATAAGTGCTTAGGTTGCGCAATAAAGTTTGAATTCATAGAGATGAAACTACCAGGCGAAGTTAGGTTCAATGCTCTAAGTTCGCCCACATTTTTCAACCACAGAATATTAACGTATAGTGCTTCGTATCAATTCCTAACACACACACCCAAAAAGACCCCACCCCATTGGTCAGGTTTGCAGTGTGCCGATGTTTCAGACTATCTTTGTTTAGCGGGAAAATTAAAAAAAATGCAATTTTTTATCGAATTTAGGCGAAGTTACAGGAGTTGACGGTACTCAACAAATCAGAACAGCTAATAGGTTTATCATGTTGACCGTTCTAACTCCGGCCGAATCAATATTTCAATGGACGAAAGATATTTTATTTGTTTCTGTCTGTTTTGGTTGGTTTGTTTACGTATCCTATACACCTATATATATATAGGAAACTCTACGTGTATATTGGTTCGGACGTCACCGATATGCTACGCACTGTTGGCTGGCATTTGTGTGCCTGTCTGTTGTATTTATAAGTGTTATTTTACATATTTCTAAATGTATGCCTGTTTTTTCTTTTTCTTTGTGTCCGAGCGTTTGTTTGTGTGTGTGTGTGTGTGTGTGTGTGGTTGTGATGTTCCTAATCAATAAAAGCTTTTCTTTCTTTGTTTCTATATGTGTATGTATTGTGTCATTCTTATATATAGGTAGATGAGATGAGATAAAAGATTTAAAGAAACAAATCTATATTCACATTTACCTCGTGATGTCATGTAATTGAAACGTTTTGCTAACTGGTAAAAAATAAGCCTTTGAAGACGATAGTCTTGAATCAGACATCGTAGCATTTGGTTTTAATTTTGTAATACATGTAGAATTAGTTCATTTTGTGCTCCTTATAACTCTTGATATTATTTATCTAATAAAGTTTTAAGGAGCACCAAACTTGTAGGTATATTTCCGTTTCCAAATAAGTTCGACGGAAACCCATACAACTTTCTAAAGTAGCGAAAAGAAACTGAATCCGACACTCCAAAACACTTGATGGAGGAACTCGTTCAAAGGGTGATAAGCCTGGCCCTGACCTTTGTCCAACTACCCGCGAAGTTTAACGCGCCAAGGACTCTTTAAGTGTTTCCCTCATGAAGTCTGAAAGGAGGTTCTATTTTCACGGAAACGGAAAATTGAGGACGTGTGCTATTGAAGTCTGGTTCTGACGATGCAGAGATATATAGTATAGTATTTTTCATCGCGTCAGTACGTCTGTCCGCGATAAAGTCAAAAAATATTTCAAGTAGGTAATTTCCAGCGGTTTTTACCAATTAAAATAGTTGATTCCTGAGGAAGATAGGTATATACATTGCTTTGATTTGAAGTAAGTAGCCAATGCACTTGTGTTATGGAAATCAGACAGAACGGTGGTACCACAACACCCAGATCCGGGACAATATAGAAAATATCGTTTTCTACATTGACCCGACCGGGAATCGAGCCCGGAACCTCACGAGGTGGCGATGCTTGAAACCAGCGTGCTAGCCACTCGACCACGGAAGTCGTCAATATATTTCATAAAGTTACTTGCACCTATGATAACTACTTCTTTGTTTTTGCTGCAGCAGAAATAACGAATAATCTGCAATATTATTTTGCTAGCGGTCCCCTGCGACTTTGAGTTTTGAGGCGTTTTGAGTTGGCTCCCTTCCCTCCCGACGCAGCCTGATGTACTATAGCCTAAAGCCTTCCTCGATAAATAAGCTATTCAACACTTTTTTTTTCAAATCGGTCCAGTAGTTCCTGAGATTAGCGCGTTCAAACAAAGAAACTCTTCAACTTGGTAATATAAGTTAAGTTTGTGTGAACATTGGTATTATCACGAACATATCCGAATTCATTGCTGGGAGCAATATTAATTTTGCTTGTCACTGATATCCGTCAAACAATCAATCAATAAAGCATCTTTTATTTCAGCTATACGTATTTGGATCGCATTTCTGTGGCGCTTCCAGATTGGATTTATCATGGATTTTTCGTGTTCTTGATTTTATGATATAAGTGCGAAATAAATTGATAATTAAATGTCACCCAAAACGCGTTTTTGCACATATTATTATTTTTCTGCTCGAAGTCATTACATAAGAAATTACTTCTATACATTCCTCAGAGCAATTTTGCAGTTATCAAATTATAACTTACGCATTTTACTCAGGTAGACATTTTTAATATGTAAATATAAAATAATACAGAAAGAATGTAATCATAGAAAATATATCCTTTGGACATCCTTTGGACATTCCCACACATCGCCATCTAGTCCCAAAGTTACTCAAAGCTTGTGTTATGGGTGCCAGACAACGGATATAATACTTAAATACTTTTTGTTTGTAAATACATACATGGTATACATCGAAAACACCAAGACCATAACAACAGACATGTTCATGCACACAAATGTTTGTATTGTGCGGGGATCGAACCCGCAACCCGCTGCGTAGTAGGCGATTTCTCGACCACTACACCAGACGGGTCGTCAAATAAACGGCTTGCTTTTATATCGTTCCACCTTCAACACAATAAGCTGATTTAGAGATCTAAAACCGTATATTTAAATGAGTTAACGTTCTGGGAGAGACCCAAAAAGCCTTTTGGGATACCTCTAAACGGATTATAAAAAGGAAAAGAAAATAGCGTAACTGCCAGGAATTCCTATTGCAAGAAAATGTAACAAATCTTACTTCAATACAGGGTGTTTGGTACATCGTGTGCCAGATGAAAAATGGCTTATTTATGCCCGGTGTTTTATTTGTAGTTTTTTGAAATATCCCAAATACGGTATTCGAATATTAAAAAAAAACTATAATTGGTATTCTTCATATTATTTGTGCATTATTTTGCTGTTTTTCTTACATCAAAATCACATACACAAGCCATCTAGTTCTTTAGGTTACGAAACATAATTTCCTCTTATGTCGTTGTGAAAACTAAACTAAAAATGTCTGGACTCGTCCGACTTTATAAAAACTTCTCTAGACTGTGCTTGTGGTAAAGGTATGCCATTTGCTATAAAAACATTCAAATAACTCTGAAAATAAACTCATATTAATTGACTCAAATTGTTTGAATCAAAATTGGTACTAAAATTAGCTTTTGTATGAAGTCGGTCGGAGGACAATAGAATTTATAGGTACTATAGTAATATTAAACACTCTCTTCTTCTGCGGAATTCAAACTGCCATAGCGCTCACCTGCCTCTCTTTCACAATCACAATAGAGAGGCACCGCTAACTCCATAGCGCATGAATGATTTATGACCGCAGAGGAAGCGAGTGTTTAATACTACTTTAGTTTGATACCTTCATTTCTTGTCCGTCTTTGATCATGCACGACACTTCAGAAGTGCTATCGGATGTCGGAAAGTTGAAACTATCACACGTGTTCCTGACACAAGTTTGGTAAAATGGCTTACGGACAAGAACTTCTATAAAATTAGTGTCATTTTTAAACAATAATTTTAATTACAAAATTAAATTGACATGAATAAAAACTATATGGTACATATATAAAGGTAAAACATGAGTGTTATATTTTTAATGTTATTTACACCATCTGCAATATGATCATGTTTTAGGTAAGTAAACATTTTCATTTCATTTCATTGATGTTGGAAGAAATAGCACCATAAATAGAGGAGATACTTTGTGTTCGTTTCATCAAACATAATGATCACGTATTTTAATCAAGATTCAGTCGGAAACAGCGCCACCCAATGAATTTCTTAGTTGAATTCCCTTCGTAGTTTCTAGCGATAAAACTGAAAATACGCCCTTGACCGGTCTGTATTAGATTTACGACTTTAAGATTACTATCGAATCTACTTAAGGCATCACTTTCCAGGGGTATAAAACCTGTTTATAATCATGAGCGTCATATCTGCTGCTGGCTGCTGATAAAAATATCGTTCAGCGAGACATGAGAGGTATCCATTGCATTTAGGCTGAAGACACACATAACCTTCATATTCTATCTGTGCTTCGGTCTGCCCCCTTTCGATGTAGGTATATCAAACCTGTTTTTGTGCTGCCATGCTTTGTGAAGTCATATCAGAATTACATAAATGTTTGTTAGAAAAAGAAGCATATATTGGTGTAACTCTCTCAATTGTAGTAGCCTAAGATATCTTTTTAAATCAGTCTTGGAGTAATAAAAGTCCTTAATCCCTCAAGCATATGTAAACGAGACACAATGGATATTCTATTGTTATGCGGTCGCATGCGACCGCTTCGGTGTTTATGCGTTAATAAAAGTAGAGAGAGAGAAAGAGACAGAGGGGGTTGTGCTTAGGGTGTAAACAGTAGCAACAGACAGTAAACGGTAAAGTTAGGTTGGTAAAGGTAACTGTTACCATGACCTTATTATAACTACCATTCAAATTAGGTATTGACGATCAGATTCTATTTACCTTCTTCTAAAATAATATGGTGACCATTGAAAATAATAGTCTATGAGCTCATTATTTCATTGTCTGGCTCATTGTCTGGAAGAGATCGCTTATAGCGATAAAACCGCCTAAATTATACATTTCACCTAAACTAATTTGTAACTTACCTACCTGATGTGCAATAAAGAGTTATCTTAGTCTGCTTATGTATATAATATTGTGTCCTAAATATTATATCTCGTAACGTAAGAGTTACATAACCTGTCCTACAGAACCCGCAATATTATGTTGCGACATAACATGGAACATAGATTCTTCTTCCAGATAACTCTATCGATATGAAACTATTCAAATATAAAGAAGCTGTGAATAAAATGTAGTATTTATTGGACCTGCCCAATATCAGACAACCTAGAAATCTGGATCGCTACAATTATCCCACATTTTCTATACTAGTAATGAAATGCTAGTAACTGATATATTTTTAGAAATTCTCAGTGAAACATCACATATCCATTGTTTGCTTGTCCACGAACAGTCCGCTTTGTTAGATAAAAGTTGTGCCGCGTTTGATGAAACGTGTCAATCAAATCAAATCAAAAAATATTTATTCAATTTAGGACACAATATGCCACTTATGAACGTCAAATGTACAGTGTGCACAAACAGCACGTCAAGTTCAACATTGCTCTCCAATTCAGTTGCTATAAAGACTATATTTAAAATAAAACGTCAATGGAAATCAATTCAACGTGTATGTACCTGATATTGTCGGAAATTTTATAATGCTTTTGTATTTTGATCTATTAAGACTTGAAAACAAGCGTGCAAAATTTCGTAAGTGTATGTAAGTTTTTATTTTTGTTCGCCGATTATTCAAAAACAAGAAGTCATAGCGAAATGATTCTTTTTAGCTCGATAAGGTATATCTAAACTTAGGAGACAGTGTAAGTCTCATCAAATTCGGTCCAGTAATTTTTGAGACATGGGTAAATTACAAAAAATCATGAAATAAAAAAGTAATTTAAAAAATTAACTGCCTTCAAAAATCTCAAAATCACGCATTTTTTTGTTCTAAATGGAGGAAAAAAATGCGTTTTTAGAAACGTTTTTGAAGGCGGTTATTTTTTTTTCAATTATTGAAAAATATAAAGTCTATTATTGTTCCAACCAGACAGATTTAAGTTTGAAGATTGTTTTAGCTGGTATTTATGATATCGTTAAGCCTGTAGTATAACTATTTTGGTAGTTATTCATTTAACTTTTCCACAAAGTCAGCAAAATTTACGCAATTGATTTACATTTGCTATGAATGCGCTAGGAAATATGAGCTTAGTATTTAATACAGTTCAGCGATCGTTGGTTTTAAGATGTACCATGTGAGTTTAATACCCTTATGTGACGACGTTTCTTTGAAACTACCACGACTCCAACTCAACTGAAGAATCCATATGAGAGATATCGAAGATACTTCATAATTACTGTTCTATAATTGGACCCTTCACATTGACGTGATTATTGCACGTGACAACAGATGGGCAGTTTTGTTGTCATTAGATGATTATATCAGCGATAGATGGCGCTAGCGTTACTTTAGGAAATAACTTTTTAAAACTTCAGTTTTAGTATTACAGCAGAGGGTAATTGCTTTTCGCCAACATAAATTAAAACCTGTTTAACAATAGATTTAATAATGATTAATAAGTATCTTAATAATTATTTCTTCTTAATTTATGTATTTGACTATATTTACTTGGGCACTTTTTTTGTCTATGGTTTTCCGCCAACGTAGTGAAAACTGTAAAGTGATGAGAGAAAACTGCTCATTTTCTAAGATAGTTAGCGAGGTACCTCAAGTTTGACAAACGTTCCCTCCTCGACAACTCGACTGAGCAAAACTTTGAGTCAAGGATTTTTGGCCCTTTAAGAATTCGGATTGATGAGGTTGAAGGGAGTATGAGCGGAGTCGAGGAAACGTCTTAACATACTGGTGTTAGTAATCATAGCATAGTCATGCCATGCTACGATTAGTAAGACAAAGTCAAAGTCCAAAATAATTTATTCAATTTAGGACACAAAATGCCATGAACGTCAGTAATTGGTTTATATCAATCAATTTTAGCCCATATGGGGCTAGAACATGTCTCCTTTTCTTTTGGGCCCTACAAGCGCTTCGAGACAAGACAAGGTTTCGTAAATAAATACATCTCTCTTTATTTCTTTCTTTAGTTAATAAAGCATAGCATGACAAGGTTTTCGCTCACTTTTTTGTTTTTAGCTCACAACCCAAATCCTTCAGACCCATAAGTCTAACATCCTTCCTAATGAAGACCATGGAAAGCATTGTAGACCAGCACATTAGGGCCAAATACTTAGTGGACAGGCCATTAAGTATCAACCAACATGCATACCAAAAGGGAAAATCCACTGAAACAGCCCTCCTCGATCTGGTCGACAAGGTGCAAAAATCCCTAGGGGATAAGCAAACAGCCCTGTGTGCTTTTCTAGATGTTGAAGGTGCATTTGATAATACCCCTATAGAAACCATTCTTAATGGAATGGAGGCAAAAGGGATAGATGAAAGCACCATCAGATGGGTAAAAAACATGCTCTCAAATCGAGTAGCAAACATTACCCTCAATGCTTCAAAGCTTGAATTCCTTGCCGCGAGAGGATGTCCACAAGGAGGAGTACTGTCTCCACTTCTATGGACCCTAGCAGTAGACCAACTACTTGTTAAGATTGTAGAAAAAGACTATGATACACAAGGCTATGCCGATGATCTGGTAGTGATCATCAGAGGTCCCTGCCTCAGCACAATTTCTAGTCTAATGCAAGGCGCTCTCAACACCATAAGTAAGTGGTGTAGAGAAGACGAATTATCCCATTCACAAGGAAGAGAAAACTGGAAAAACTGGTGAATCCAAAGTTAAACGGTAAAATTCTTCCTTACTCTAGTGAAACCAAGTATCTAGGGGTAACGTTTGACCAAAAACTTACTTGGAACTCGCACCTAGATAATATCATTCAAAAAGCCAAAATGGCTCTGTGGAGCTGCTGTCGAATGGCGGGGTCAAGATGGGGACTAAAACCCAAAATTGGTTGTACACAGCGGTCGTGAGACCAGTAATATCATATGCACCTGCCGTCTGGTACAGCAAGGTCAACCAAGCGACAACAATACAGAAACTGAGCAGCTTGCAAAGGCTTGCCTGCATTACAGCAACTGGAGCACTGTCTACGACACCAGGGGCAGCTTTGAACGCTCTGCTGGATCTAACACCTCTGCATTTACACGTACAAAAAGAGGCCAAGCAGAGCACCTATAGAATCTGCTCCCGCACGAAAGTCAGATGGGCTTCTCAAAATCGGATAAGACTCAAGGAATCAGTACTTGAAAACCGACTACTAAGCATGCCTAGTGACGACATGCACACGGAATGTAACTTTACTAAGCTATACTCCGTAAATATACCTTCTAGAGACAAATGGCTTGAGGGCCAAATGTCATTTAAGAAAGGTAGCCACGTCTGGTACACGGACGGATCCAAAAAAGGAAATGATGTAGGTTGTGGGGTCTACGGAGAGAGGCCTAAGCTCAAAGTAAGTGTAAACATGGGGACTGAAACCTCCATCTTCCAAGCCGAGGTCTTTGCCATAAACAAATGTGCAGAGATAATCCTTGAGAAGAGACTCCGGAACCAACACATCTACATCAACTCAGGTAGCCAAGCTGCATTGCTGGCTCTAAAATCCTTCGAACGAATGTCAAAACTGGTGCAAATATGTCCTGAGACATTGAATGAACTGGGAAACACCAACAAAGTCACACTTACATGGGTACCAGGGCATTCAAAGATTGAAGGAAACGAAATAGCAGATGAACTTGCTAGAGAAGGAGCCGACAACCCTCAAATCGGTGTAGAACCTTTCTGTGGCATCACTAAACAACGCGCCACCACGCTTCTAACCTCCCTCTGTAAACAAGAGGCCATTGAGTCGTGGAAGTCTACACAAGGACAAGAACACTCAAAAGAACTAATTCAAGGTTACAACAACAAAGTAGCTAAAGAACTGTTAAAGTTCGAAAGATACAAAGCTTGTGCAGTAACCAGAATACTAACTGGCCATTGCAAACTGAACAAACATTTGGCCAATATGAACATGACCGAAGACGCTCTATGTAGATTCTGTAATACAGAAGAAGAAACGGCCATGCATATTCTCTGCTCATGCGGACCGCTTATGAGCAAAAGAAGTATCCATCTCGGGCGGCATATCATGCACCCGGATGAGATAGCAGATATCACGCTCCAAAGAATCTGGAAGTTTATAGACTCAACGGGACTAAGCAGTGAAATTTAAATATAAGGGCGCCACAATAGATCATACCTGGTCGAGATGGCAACATTAGAGCCCAACAACCAATAATAATAAATAATAATAAATGACAAGGTTTCAGGAATTTAATAAAACGGTGCTAGGAGTGTTGTTTTGGTCAGCGAAATCCAACTCACGGATGATAACCAAACGAAAACGAATGGGTAAACTCGCACCCTGGCGGGTAGCTCACGTGGATCTACGAATTACTATGCTGTACCTAGTAAGCTACGAAAAGGCCTAGCGTTGACCGTTGACCTAGCGTTGCTAGAAGTTTTGACTCGCTCGCTGGTATCGCATTAATAAATGATGTAGTATTTTTTTCCCATAAAAAATTACATCAGTATTCTTTCACAGTCACCCGTAAGTCGGGCGTTGCTGATTAAGTTCATGAAAGAGTTATGAGAGTTATATAGGATGTTGGGCGGTCCCAGTAAACTTGATTTCGGGCCAAGACAAATAAAAGAAAGTAAAAGACATTAAAATCAGTTCACCCGTTTCCCGAGTTACAAATGGTGTTACTAACACGACTGTGTGTGTATGTATTATGTGTATCATATAGACTTAAAGTGTTATTTTAAAATTGCGCTATTACTATAGAATCAAATTCCTTTACGAAATTGAGAAATATCTATCTGAACATTACACGGACGAAGCCGAACTTTCATAACAAACTCAGCTAGCTATCGCGTTCAGTTACAAACTCGATTTCGCTTTAGGATTTCTATTTCCATATTTCAATTTGAAATTACGAGTATAGCAGGCAGACACATCCTAATGTGGTTTAGATTCATGTTTTTTTGGAGAAATCTAGGGAATGTTATTGGGTTCATACTCATTTATGAATTATGTTTTATTTTAGGGACAGTGTGTGACGGCAGCGTCTCAAACTATTGGCGAACATTGAAGTGTCAATTGGCTGGCTGTCATTACGAAAAGTAATTAAACCATAGTTTTTTAAAATTAAATATTGTATTAGATATATTTATAGTGACAATTTTAATAATTTAATATTTTATAAATTATAAATGTCCAATTCCTTTTCTCTTACAGCCATGCGAAGTTGGAATGGGCTTCCAAAAAGTGTCCAAACATTTACCATAAAATTTACCTTCAAGAAGGCATTGCGAACACTTTACAGAGACGAACTCACTGACCCGTCACATTGACATTAATTTATCTGGGTGGACCATTATGTATACTTAAATGATGTGTATGTTTATATGTATAGTAAATACATATTTATTTATTTTTTTATAATCGTATATAAGAAAAAGGCAGTATTTATGTTTATCATCGTATTATAGTTATCTTTATCGCGATTCTCTTCTCTTTTCTTGCCTCTATAACTTTACTTGCACCGCCTGTACGTATATTTTTCTCTGTTCTGACTTATGGTTAACTAGTAGACAATGCTTTTGGCATTAATTCCGCCATATGTACAATTTTATGTTTTGTGCATAAAGTTTGAAATAAATAATGTCATATGAATGATTGACAAATATACAAATATACAAATACAAATATCTTTATTTGTTATTAAGTAGGGTAGTACATAAATAAAAATGTGGTCTTCAATAGTAAATAGAACAATGACCTACTTAGCCATACAAAACAGCATACAAATAATTAAATTAGTTACAATTATTAATAAATTTATCAACCGAAAATAATATTAATTTAATCATACAATCAATATTATAGCAACAATGTCAGCAAATTACATCAAGAGTCTTTATGCTTCAAAAACTCGTCAATACTTTAAAAAGCATTATATTTTATCAACCATTTGCGCAGTGAATATTTAAAATTATTTTGCTCGAGTTCTTTGATTTTAATGGGTATTTTATTGAAAATAGTTTTACACATAGCAAATGAATTATTTTGAAATCTAGCAGTTTTTAGTACAACCTCTAATATCAGCCTATCACAATTACGTGTTGATCTTGTGTAGAAATCTTTCGTTTGTTTGAACTTGTGTATATTCCGCTTGACAAATATACCTACTTCAAATATATATTTTATAAGCATGGTAGGGACAATATTTGAAGCGATTTAAAATAAGGCAAGCAGGATAATGTAACATAGCGCCAGATGTCGCTATGTTACAGATAGCTCTGATACACCTCTTTTGGGCACTGAACAGATTTTTCATATCAGTACCGTTACCCCATATTATAAATCCGTATCTTAAAACTGATTCAACGTATGCATAATAAGCAGTAACAGCAGTGTTTATATTTGCATCTTTAGCCAGTTTGTACAGAGCAAAAGCAAACCCATTTATTTTGCTGCGAGTTTTCTCTATTTGATCCTTCCAGCTTAGTTTTGGATCTATAATTAAACCTGGGAATGTTGCATTGTCGGTGCTCCTTAGAATTTGTCCATTGAAATATATGTCAACCGATTTATATTTATAATTATTGAAATTTATTAGATTAGTTTTTGTCAAATTTATTTTAAGATTGTTTTTGCCATTCAGTTATAGATGTCAACGTATTTATAATGTCATTTTTGTGTTGTTCTAATGAAGCCAATTTATTAGTCTTAACTATAATTGATACATCATCAGCAAAAAGGATCGTCTTTTGTTTCGACACATTTGGCAAATCATTAATATACAATATAAATAATAACGGGCCAAGCACACTCCCCTGTGGGACGCCGCACTTGTTGGTTTTTTCATTTGATTTGTACACATTTATAATGAGTATAATAATATTTTATTATTAAAATATAACGCACGGAGCCATTTTGTACTTAAATTATTAGAGAAATGGTATCAGAAGACCACCAATGTTGTTTTTTTTGGCACATCGATTTGAGTTCCCTCGCCACCTACTTCGCACACAGCGAATAGATGCGGATGTTCTGGCATCCGCTTTATTTCCTGTCTTCGTAAATTTGATAACACTCTTCTTTTTGGTCACAACTTGTATGGCTACCTCTTCATGTTCGACGTAAAATCAGAATCCTCTGCACGGTTTTCTCGGTATTAAACGACCTTAATTCTCCTAGCTACTAAAAATCCCAGTTCACCTTCCTCAGTGAGACGCACTCGCGTCCGCTGCGCTGTTCTCATAATCTTTCCCTCGCTACTCCTTCGCACCGCACAGGTTTCCTCTCAAGCTCTTTTCTTGTTCATGCTTTTCGTCTTTGGAATGCCCTTCCGGCAAATATTTAACAAGCTCCCAGTAAGTTCTCATTTAAGAGACTGTCCGTGCACACTTCCTTCATATATCGGAATCATCTCCATAACATGTACTCGTATCTACAACGTTCGTCATAATACATAGTATATATGTTGGTATATGCATGTGTTATTGATGTATTTATTTTATTGTTTGTGTTATGTGTGTGTTATATTATGTAAGTATTAATTGTATTTATTTGGTATTCATTTTATTGCAAATCTAAGTCCAACAACAAGATTATTTATGTAGACAATTTACTTTTTTTATATATAATTAATTTTGTTTCTTTGTCGCAGCGCCAACAATCTTTTCTGCTTAGCCCAAAGGCATGACTGGTAGAGAACGCCATATGGCGTTAAGTCCAACTTTTGTACAAAATTTTATTATTATGCAATATAAAGTATAAATAAATAAATGTTTAACACAAACATGCCTACCGTATGTTCTTGTGCAACCCATTCAGAGAAAAAGGGTATGAGAGCGGTGACGAGGAGACCCTTTCCATTAAAAACTAGTGCCTCAAAGACAAAATTCAGATATTAAAACAAAACAAAGCTGGCAGAAAATCAGACTTGATTAATAAGATGAATTTGATCGAAATCGAAACGAAGATAATCGGAATGCTCGCATTTTCGTCACTTTTTCTTTGTATTTAAAGAGTAATAAAAGACGGGAGGCAATCGGCGGGTATTTGTCCATAAAAGGCTCTGCTTTACGAGTTTGCCCGATAAACCGCAGTCAATAATGCTTATTTGTTTAGGCGCCAATAAATCAGGGGCAGAGGAATATTGCACAAAACTTAGTACAGTTGGCTCATAGAAATTCACTCAATTTATAAAAGTAACTCTAATTTAAATTAAAACTTGGGATGAGACACCGTGTTTCCATTAGAGCTGACCGGTCGCTTAGGAAATCCATACGGGATGCTGAGGTTCAGCAGTGGACGTCCATCGGCTAAAAATCGGATGATGCTCGTCCGTGCACACTTCCTTCATATATCGGAATCATCTCCATGAGATCCATCTACAAAGTTCGTAATAATATATAATATATTGGTATGTGTATTTATTATTGATGTATTGTCCGCCCACTACTATGTAGGGCAGCGGTTGGAGGGTCGCACTTTAAAGCGACGGCTGCGCCAGAGGCCGCGGGTTCAATCCCCAAGTCGGGCCAAAAATACGTATCTGGGTTTTTCCGTTCAGTTATTCTCAAGGTAGCATGGAGTTTGGAAGTTGCCGGTATTTCACCCCTGTGTGTGACAAATATTAGTTGTGCAATAAAGTATAAATGAAAATCTAAGCTACCGGCGTAGCAAGACTGGGAATGTATCTACCTAGCTATATGACGTAACTATCTACTTGCTAAATTTAAAAGTGCAAAAAAGAATACAATCGCTATTGGGACAAACTATTGACTAAGGGAACGTTGAAATGACAAATAGCTTGCTGTCATTACGAAAAGTAATTAAACCGAAGTAATATCCATACATCATCTTGGGTACTTTCAATGAAATATTTTTATTCATCCATTATCCAGTTAAGTTTTTCAATTGAAGATTTTTGTAAATAAAATATGATGCACGATTACGTAAATTTAGCAAAATTGCTAGAAAAATGGTGACAGACGTCCCAAACTTTTTTTTCGGTCACTACGAGCGCTGTCGTCGTAACAGGTTTTCCCACCACCTAAATCGCATACAGCGATGCAGTCGCGATGCTAACGCGCGTTAGTATCGATGCAGTCGCGATGCAGAAGCTGCAAATTGACAAATTATGTACTGAATTTTGGCGACTGCATCGATACAGTCGCGCGTTAGTATTGATGCAGAAGCGCGATGCTACATTAAATCTGTTCATTGTGTGAGTCGCGTTACTGATGAGCTTTTTTAAAACGCGCGACTTCATCGATGCTAAAAGTCGCAGTGTGTAAGGGGATTAAGATGTTTCGAATTATTTTTGGGCTTTATGTAAAATGTAGGTCGTGCTCATTACCTAGAGTAGACCTTCAAACGACAGTAAGTTACACGTACTGTCGTTTGAAGGTCTACTCCTGTGAGACAAGACAGGTGCTCACTATCAAAATCCTTCAGAAACAAATACAAGTCTCTTACCAAGCCTACTTTATACATATACACTGTGTCATGTGACCGTCGATTTCTGAAACGAAAATCGCGTATTGTTCTGAATAATCATTAAAGTTCCGTGAAGGTTTTGTTTCGCATAAAAATGAAAAACGTTTCACTGAATTGAAACGTGAAAAGGTGGTAGTTAAATTTATTTTGAATGGATAAAAGTTCTCATTGTAGAAACTTCTAATCTGATATAATATTATGAGGGCTGAAGTTAAGCATTTTACACATATAGTTATATGTATTGTAAATTAGATACTTATGAAGGAAAGTTTACTACCTTTAGGTGCTATTTCAGTTAAATATATGCTATGATAGAAAAATTGTTTAAAAATTAAATTAAATAGAAAAAATAATAAAAATAACACATTAATCTTCTATTCTGGAGTCGGGGCATGATGTGTAAAATCTGTTGGTGTATGCAGGTATGCTTGGCACCATGCACCGACTCCAAAAGATTTGTTTCTACGTAACAAATGCATTGTTTAAGCTTCTTATACAGTTTTTTTAGGCGGTTTTATTTCAAAATTAATATTTTATTTTCGTATCTCAAAAACTATCAGACTGATTTTGATGAACCATACACTGTACTCTAATAGTACATTATGACACAAGTGTGCTAAGTTGACCATTATATACAAGGCGATATTGTGTGCGCACGAGCGAAAGCGAGTGCGCCGTAAGAAAGCCGCGTATATAATGGTCACAGGCACACGCGTATCATACGACGTTTTTCAACAAACTTGCGAGGAAAAAACAAGACTCTTCATTTACTAACTTTTTAATTATTAAAACATTTACTCATAGTTAAAATACATTTCACTCGACTTTGACGGCAAAAGACTATCGCACGCGTTTTTCGTCTCGTTACGTATGACCGCCAGAGATATTAATGGGTTTTCTTCATTTTCTTTACTTGAAGTAGACATTTTCGTTAATATTAAACTTCACAATTAATACAAACTTCGTCACAGCCTTCAATTAGCTATTTACGAAAAATGGCGCATTTTTTTTGCCGCGATACCGATGCGCGCGCAAGGCTAAGGGCGAACTAGATCGGCCAACAGCCAAGATTAAAAATATAATAATTCGTGTTAAAAACACAAATTACAGAAAAATGAAGTGGAAAATCTGGATTTGCCATTTATTGAAATAAATACCTATGTAGAATACTATTATTTTTCGCATAAATAATGTTGTTGCTAAAATAAAGGTTATAACCCTACTAAATTACATCGCTTCTTCTTCTTACTTACGACTTGGTACTAGGGTACAAACCTAAATTGGTCGGGTTAATAAACTAAAGGCACTAGTGCAATAATATAACGAAAAAGCACGCGTGTTTAATATCTAGGATTATGTGCCACAAATCGGTGGAATAAAAACGTCATTTTGAGCAAGTGTGTTGAAAATTAAATTATACCTGATTGAACTAAAAATAATCATATCACTATGACGTTTCGTTTTCGAGAAATCCATACAAAGACAACCATACAAATATACAAACAAACATACGCTTACGAAAATTTGCTTACGCGTTAGGAAGTCATGATAGATCAACATGCTGAAATTTTATAAAATTCCAATTTATACATATAGGTCTTATTAATTACCTCTTTTTTGTAGTCAGTAAAAATGGTAAATTTATTTAAATTTCTTCCGTAGTTATTGTTATTCTGTAGTAATTATTTTTAATATTCCGCTTCTGGATAGATTCTTAGAATTCCCAATCAGCTGACTGGTAGAGAATGCCTCAAGTCCGCCAATCGTACAACTAACAGTGCAATAAGGTTTAAATAAAAGGGATAAATAAATAAATATTGCTTTATTTCTAAGCAATTTATTTTTCGTAGGTAAGGGAACCCATCACTTAATGGCAATTTTCTTACACGATTGTCATTCGCCATAAAACAATTCGCAGATGTTTCTACGATATTAAACATGTTCTAGAATCATATTACATCACAATTACACTTGGTCGAATTCTTATTATCTACAAACTAACTTCATTGTTACTTCTTTTCATATATAATGTATTTTATCGAAGTAATGTTAGTTTAATATTTTGTTATCCATAAATTTATTTCTACGTAAGTTTCAATACGCAGAATTGTTAAACATCTGATTTTACTTTACTAAAGTCCGTCCTTTATTGGCAAACGATATATGTTACAAATATTATATTGAATACTTTATTAATACACATAACACATGGAAATAAAATTCGGTATCAATAAAGTATGTGTCTTGATAGATACCCCTTAAGTAGAGACACATAGGAGTTCAAGAAATACTTACTTTGAAATAAGTTACACTAGCGATGCCTGTGTCGGAAGTCTCGACATAGTTCCGTGTAAAACCACCAGGTGGCGCTCGAAAAATGCTGAGACAAAATTGGTGTTTTCGTGTATTTATTGATTGAGAAGAATTTTTGAATGATGCTTAAAAAACTACAAATATTTTTAAGGATTTATTAAAGATATAGCTACGTAAGTTAAAATGATATTTGATGAATAAGAAAATCATAAAATTGAAATTGTCGACGCGAAATGTCAAAAATGATGCATCAGACTTCGCCCGCTGGAATCCTGCGATCAGTCTTTCACAAAAATAATAAACGTAAGATAAAAAAGGGTCTGCTTAACAAACTGAAACAAAAAAAAAATGTTGAACTAACCAATTTTCTTCAGGCGCAACTTCAAAACTGTCTAAATCAATTTGTCTGTCCCTTTCACCTTACCTAGGGCTGCCAATTTGTATGAAATGTCTATTTTTAATCAACATTGTTTTTTCTTATCTATCAGTTTTGTTATTAGAAATGTTCCTCCTTGTTATAAGAATTTTAGACAATGATAAGCAAGATAAAATATTATTACTTAAAGAAAGAAGAAATATTACAGTATATTTCAGTAAGTAAGAACATTGAAATTTTGTGCAATGTAAAGTGATGAACGTATTTTTTATTTTATTTATTCCTACATAATATTAGCATTTCTTGTTTTGAATTACGTACCAGAAACTAAAATATCAATTCCAATTTTTAAGTAACCGTAACTTAATCTGTCAATTACTTCATACGAAATAGCGTTCCGTATTTTTATTATTCGTCGGTTATTGCTAATTTACCGATGGTGAAACAGACCCTTAGTTTCCTGTTAAATTAAAGTCAAAGTTTTTCTCACCAACTCATGGGACGCATTATAAAGGAGACTGTGCAAGGTATTTGACGACCTCCGTGTTGTAGTAATTACGCAAGGGGTTTCAACGCGTTGCCATTCCGAGATCCCGGGTTCGATCCTGGGTCGAGTCAATATAGAAACCAAAATTCACTATATTGTCTCGGGTCTGGGTGTTCACCGTTGAGTCTGATTTTCATAACACAAGTGCATTAGCTACTTACTAAGGGTTCAGAGCAATGTATGTGGTTGGTGTCCACTATTAAAAAAAGGTATTGCTTAATATATGAGTTGTATGAGACCATCAATACCTGCCACTTTTACTACGGGGCCATTGTTCAATCCTTTTTTTCTGCCTATACATACATTATTGTCAATGTAGTTGACTGATGTGTATTTTTACCTGTAATTTTATTAAAAAATAATAAGTTGTGTGTATTGATGGTCTCATCCACCTCTAAAAATTTGGTAACACCTTGTGAAATCATCCTAAGTTCAGCAGCCCTACTAAGATATCACAATGTGGAATCGGTTTAGGAACTTTCAGGCTGACTGGCCGTCACGTCTGCTTTCTACTGCTCACTCTGACCAGCGTGAGTGCTTTATTTGTTTAACTTTACTTTTTTCTTCACATACGTAAACGAGGAAAGCCAGATGCTACGAATTCAGTGTTTTGTATATATTATTTTATTATTTGGATCCCGCTTAATTCTTACAAAAATCATGAGTTAATTAGTAAAGCCTTATAGTTCTATTTACTATAAAACCAAGCAGCTCAAACTGGTATATAAATAAATAAATAAATATCCTTTAGACATTCCCACACATCGCCATCTAGTCCCAAAGTAAGCTACTCAAAGCTTGTGTTATGGGTGCCAGACAACGGATATAATACTTAAATACTTTTTTTGTTTGTAAATACATACATGATATACATAGAAAACACCCAGACCAATACAAACAGACATGTTCATGCACACAAATGTTTGTATTGTGCGGGGATCGAACCCGCACCCGCTGCGTAGTAGGCGAATTCTCAACCACTAACCAGACGGGTCGTCAAGTATGTTGAACACTTTTCGAGAAGTCCCAGTTTAAACAGCTAGTAAACCTTTTCACCATCGAAATGATATTAAACGGTATATGATTAATGTTTAAAGACTGGACATGTAAGAGTGAAACTGTATTATAGATCTTTGTAGAAAATCTTCACGAGATTTTAAAAAATACTCCGGTGTTATCATTATTTACTGTTACAGTCTAATGAAATCAGACGACACTTTGTAAGCCAACGCCAATTATTGCTACGTAGAATCGATTGGGTTCTTCAAAGGAAAATAATAAAGGTCGGACCACACGGCGATAAAGCGAAAGCAGTTGCCCGATAAAGGTGTTCAAAGTTACGGATTTTCAGTATTTTTGTATTTATTCATAACTTTGGTCATACGCAAACAAATCCACCAATTTGTAGAGTTAACATGGGGTATCTCACTGTGGTGTATACACTAGAGACCACCACTGCACATACGAAGTAGATATTAAATACAATACACTTCCTTATCGTCCGAGTCCTAAGTGTCACGTAGCTCCGTCTGTGTTGTAAAGTACAACGTCTAAGATCCAGACGTGACGTTTTGTTTGTAAACTGTCTGGCGTGCTGGCGGTATAGTTCCTCTAACAATTAAGTATACTATTTAGTATACTATAATCTAATTCAAGAACTACCGTCACGCCCTTTGTCGTCTACTCACGTCGTGGACGTGTCGCCCTGTGACCAGACCCTTACAACACTAAGGTTTCTTACACACGCACAACAGTTTGCCGACATCAGTTGCCGATTAGAGATGTCATCTGTCGGCTTAATCGAAACTTCATACCGTTGATATGTGTAGTCAATGCGGACATTATGTGGAGACATTAGTGACGAGGCGTTGACGCGACGAATGGCGCTCTTATGTCGAAGCACAAACGCCGGTAGTCCATCGCTGCATTCACATGCGGTATGTGAAATTTGAATGCGGAATGTGACATTGGCATGCTAATGTTACGTCTCGGCCTAGCATGTCTAGATGTGATAGTATCTATGATAGTACTGCCTCGGTGGCGCAGTGGTAAAAAAGCGAACTTTAAAAGCGACGGCTGTGCCTGAGGTCCCGGGTTCAATTCCCGAGTCGGACCAAAAACATGTACCTGGATTTTACTGTTCATATATTCTCAGGGTAGCCCGGAGTTTGGAAGTTGGCGGTGGTCTTGCGCTTGATATTTCTCCGGTCGTGTCATATTGCTGTCCCATCGGGTTATGAGAGTGAAAGAAATAGAGAGTGCACAAGTGTGTGCACTTGTGAATACTTTATTAATACACATAACACATGGAAAGAAAATTCGGTATCAATAAAGTATGTGTCTTGATAGTTCAAGAAATACTTACTTTGAAATAAATTACACTAGCGATGCCTGGAATCCTGCGATCAGTCTTTCACAAAAATAATAAACGTAAGATAAAAAAGGGTCTTCTTAACAAACTGAAACAAATAACAATGTTGAACTAACCAATTTTCTTCAGGCGCAACTTCAAAACTGTCTAAATCAATTTGTCTGTCCCTTTCACCTTACCTAGGGCTGCCAATTTGTATGAAATGTCTATTTTTAATCAACATTGATTTTTCTTATCTATCAGTTTTGTTATTAGAAATGTTCCTCCTTGTTATAAGAATATTAGACAATGATAAGCAAGATAAAATATTATTACTTAAAGGAAGAAGAAATATTACAGTAAGTAATAACATTGAAATTTTGTGCGAATGTAAAGTGATAAACGTATTTTTTTTAAATTTATTCCTACATAATATAAGCATTTCTTGTTTCGGATTACGCACCAGAAACTAAAATATCAATTCCAATTTTAAAGTAACGGTAACTTAATCTGTCAATTACTTCATACGAAATAGCGTTCCATATTTTTATTATTCGTCGGTTATTGCTAATTTACCGATGGTGAAACAGACCCTTAGTTTCCTGTAAAATTAAAGTCAAAGTCTTTCTCACCAAATCATGGGACGCATTATAAAGGGGACTGTGCAAGGTATTTGACGACCTCCGTGTTGTAGTAATTACGCAAGGGGTTTCAACGCGTTGCCATTCCGAGGTCCCGGGTTCGATCCTGGGTCGAGTCAATATAGAAACCAAAATTCACTATATTGTCTCGGGTCTGGGTGTCCACCGTTGAGTCTCATTTTCATAACACAAGTGCATTAGCTACTTACTAAGGGTTCAGAGCAATGTACGTGGTTGGTGTCCACTATTAAAAAAAGGTATTGCTTAATATATGAGTTGTATGAGACCATCAATACCTGCCACTTTTACTACGGGGACATTGTTCAATCCTTTTTTTCTGCCTATACATACATTATTGTCAATGTAGTTGACTGATGTGTATTTTTACCTGTAATTTTATTAAAAAATAATAAGTTGTGTGTATTGATGGTCTCATCCACCTCTAAAAATTTGGTAACACCTTGTGAAATCATCCTAAGTTCAGCAGCCCTACTAAGATATCACAATGTGGAATCGGTTTAGGAACTTTCAGGCTGACTGGCCGTCACGTCTGCTTTCTACTGCTCACTCTGACCAGCGTGAGTGCTTTATTTGTTTAACTTTACTTTTTTCTTCACATACGTGAACGAGGAAAGCCAGATGCTATGAATCCAGTGTTTTGTATAAATTATTTTATTATTTGGATCCCGCGTAATTCTTACAAAAATCATGACTTAATGAGTAAAGCCTTATAGTTCTATTTACTATAAAACCAAGCAGCTCAAACTGGTATGTTGAACACTTTCGAGAAGTCCCAGGTTTAACAGCTAGTAAACCTTTTCACCATCGAAATGATATTAAACAGTATATGATTAATGTTTAAAAACTGGACATGTAAGAGTGAAACTTTATACTGGATCTTGTAGAATATCTTCGCGACATTTTAAATAATACTCCGGTGTTATCATTATTTACTGTTACAGTCTAATGAAATCAGACGACACTTTGTAAGCCAACGCCAATTATTGCTACGTAGAATCGATTGGGTTCTTCAAAGAAAATAATAATGGTCGGACCACACGGCGATAAAGCGAAAGCAGTTGTCCGACAAAGGTGATGCGTTCAAAGTTACGGATTTTCATTATTTTTGTATTTATTCATAACTTTGGTCATACGCAAACAAATCCACCAATTTGTAGAGTTAACATGGGGTATATACACTAGAGACCACCACTGTACATACGAAGTAGATATTAAATACAATACACTTCCTTATCGTCCGAGTCCTAAGTGTCACGTAGCTCCGTCTGTGTTGTAAAGTACAACGTCTAAGATCCAGACGTGATGTTTTGTTTGTAAACTGTCTGGCGTGCTGGCGGTATAGTACCTCTAACAATTCAGTAGTATACTATTAACTAATTTAAGAACTACCGTCACGCCCTTTGTCGTCTACCCACGTCGTGGACGTGTCGCCCTGTGACCAGACCCTTACAACAATAAGGTTTCTTACACACGGACAACAGTTTGCCGACATCAGTTGCCGATTAGAGATGTCATCTGTCGGCTTAATCGAAACCTCGTACCGTTGATATGTGTAGTCAATGCGGACATTACGTCGAGACATCAATGACGAGTCGTTGACGCGACGAATGGCGCTCTTATGTGGAAGCACAAACGCCGGTAGTCCATCGCTGCATTCACATGCGGATCGATTTGAACAGAAACGACAAACTAAAACTTTTCAAACTGAGATTTTAACGACAAATATTCAAAGTGTCTAATGTAGGTGAAAAACGCAAAAATTGCAAACAGAATCTAGAAAGAGAATTTTTTGAAGTCCAACAGGTCCGATCTACACAAACGAGATGTCTACGCAACGGGCTCGACGCGATCAATATAAAGTAGGTAAGAATCAAGAGTAAGTTTCAGAATGCGTTGGTGTTCTGACGTAGAGAAAATAAATAAATAATATGATTATATTATATTAACTGCGTAACTGGCTGGCACAGTTACAAGGCGGCCTTTTGATTCCATAGAACTTCCATCGAGCGATTTGAACTGTCTGGCATTAGGATTGAAACGTAACACGTCTTGGAATGAGTCAAGGATTAATTAAAATTATTCGAAGTTTCGTTTGCTTAGGGCATGATTGTTTGATCAAAATCTCGGTCAGCGTGATTGTAAGCCATGTTTAAAGATGTAAAGTTTTGATGGGATTTTCACAACGTGTAAGGTTTGAGTGTGTAAATTAATATAATTTACGTTAAATTTTTGAACAGTGCGAGATGGAATGAGAAACCAAAAATTGCGTACGGGTGGGATTCGAACCTGCTACCGCTGATGAACCGGGCCAACGCTCATTCCAATCGAGCTACCGTGCCGTCCATCCGAAAGCGTAAATTTATTTCTTATTTTATCTTTTTATAATACAAAATAACACTTTAAGTGTCAAAAACATTTTAAATCTTTACGAGCTTCATTAAACTACTGAAGTTTATTATTATGGTTTAAGCATATTACATTGTATTTCAATCATCTCTCCCTTCCTTCCCTGACCTACATCAGGACAACACAGGCGTCATCATTGTCTCCATTTAACGCGTTTTGAATAGGGTACATCTACAATTTAACGGCCTATGATATCTGCGAGTCGCAGTGCCGACAACAAAGGGTGGCGCAGACGTTTCAAATAATACCAGCCGTTGTTCGTCAGCTTACCTGACTGTAATATCCGTTGGGACTCGCTGTGACATGTTAAAAACGTTACTTTGGAATTATAAAGGTAAGTTTTTGCTAGTTTTTTGGGTTACGTATCCGAATGGCAAAAAACGGAATCCTTAAAGTTTCGTCAAGTTTGTCTGTCCGGCCATATGTCACAGCCTATTCATATCATAGCTTATTATGAAACTATAAGTATAACACAGTTGAAACTTAGTAGGTAGGTATCCTGTTAACCGCTTTACGATTCTCATAAAATAAATAAAAAATAATGATATTTAAGGGCGGCTCGTATACATTAAACTAAATCATAAAAACATTTTTTGTCAAACCTATGCGTGTAGGATGTCTATAGATAGGTCTTTTCAAATAACATCGAGTTTCCTAAAACCATTTTCTCTAAAGTTTAAGAGAAAGACGCTCCCAAAGTGGTAAAATGGGCATCTAACTAACCATCTAATCTAACCCCCGATCTAACTTTCAAACTAAGCTAGTGTAAATTTTGGAAAACATACAATACCTATGTAGATCTTGACAAAGACTTTCAACGAAATTGGTTTACGAGATCGAACAGGATAGAGCACATTTTCAAAAACCGCAAACATAACTTTTTAATTCATATACTTTATTTCATTTTTTTTATTTACATAATCGAACTATGCTGAAAGATAATGGGCGTACCCGAAGGTAAAAAGGAAAAGGTAATTATGAAACCTCAGATCAATGTCCTTGAGTGTTTATCGATTATTATGTCAATGTTGCAAATTTAAATAAATGTATATTTTTAACACTTACAGTATCATATTTTATATTCTGGCTAACTGAGCCAAACGCTCTTCCAATTGAGCTACCGTGCTGTCGGTATTTATATAGAGACTGCCTGATTTCTACGACAGCACGCCGATGATAAAATAAGATAGGTAAAACCGATCCATTTTAGGTAAACCATTTCTTTTTGGAGTCGGTGCTGTAATAAAAATTGTTTGCCTAAAATGGATTCCTTTCCTTTCAATGGTCAAGAGTTTATTTAAGACTTTTTGTTGCATTTTCGTTTTGAAGTCGGTTTTTACTTTTTTATGCGAATTTTATTTTTTCATTTTTAGAGATTACAGGAGAGGAGGGGGATTTGCACGTTATGTTCTTTAAAAATCTACAAACTACCTATCATAGGTTCTGTCATTATAATTATTGAAATCCTAAGCGATACTCCTTAACTCGTCAACATTAAGATTCTAGTAAAAAAACACTAAACGTGCCTTTAAGATCCCATAATCAGATCCCGACTTGGCATCAATGGAACCAAGTAGGAAGTGTACCCTCTAAGTTGTCGAAATTTTTTTCGAATCGGTCGACAAACGACTGAGATGTGAGGTAACATAGATACAAAAAAAAACATACATTCGAATTGATATCCTCCTCCTTTTTTGAAGTCGGTTGAAAACAAAACAAAACCTCCCGAAACTCTTCAAGTATTAGGCGCTGCCTGTGTGTTTTACGCTTTAAATCTTTTCTTTACTATCATAAGTCGTATCGATTTACCATCCCCCTTTCTTCGCCACGGACAGGTAAGAATATCGATACGTTTGCAAGACACTGAGCATCGCATGTCAAGGTCAGGTGCCCAAGGCTTCCAGTGCTGGGGCACAGTCGCAACATCGTAACCTTTATAACGACTGATAGTAAATCATCGTGTCACAGACGACACACCGATTGCATGGAACTTTGCTACCCGATTTCTGTATCCGTGAAAAGAAACTCGTACGAAATTTTATAACTGAACTCTATAATAGCTACAGAGATAAATAGATATTATGAAACGATGAAAAATAAAATTTAATTCGTTTTCAAATTATGTTAACAGATATGCTATATAAACTAAAAACTAAAATCCACTTCAATCTAACTTCTTAAATCGGCCCATAAAAAGTCATCCAACGACAAGTGGCGATAGATCAGCACTTACAAAAAATAAAGATATAGATTGAGCATAGATTTTCTACAATGAAATGAAATGAAATGAAATGAAATGAATATTTTATTTGCCTTTGGAAAAGGGTACATTTTTGAAGGTGTTGTGTAATATTGCGGTTCAGCTTTTCCAGCTATCAAAAATAGCATGCAAATATTTTACAAACTTATTAAATTATTAACTACGAATTATAATATTATCATTACAATGTCTTCATCATATTATTATTTAAGTCACATATTTACTACATTAATTACATTTAAATTACATTACAATTAAATTAATACTATTTTAATATAAGTCAATTAAAAATTATATTTAGAAAACCTACGTCATATTTAAAAAATCATCCACCTTGTAAAAGCATTGCTTTTGTAGCCACTTAAAAAGGACACATTTAAATCTGTTTAAGGGCAAGTCTTTTATGTTTTGGGGTATTTTGTTAAATATAAGCGTGCACATACAGTAGCAATTGTTTTCAAATCTTGCACTTTTGGGTATGGCATCTGCAACAAGTCTGTTGCCGTTCCTGGTGTTTCTCAAGTAAACCTCTTTTGCTTGCTTAAAATAATACATATTTTGCTTGACAAACTTGGCAATTTCGAAAATGTACAGACTTGGAAGGGTAAGGATATTTAGCGACAGGAATAATGGACGGCATGGCTCGTCAGGCGCAGTGCCACATATCGCCCTGATGCATTTTTTTTGGGCCAGAAAAGCTTTATGAGCATCAGTGCTATAACCCCATATAATGAGTCCATAACGCATGACGGATTCGACATATGCAAAGTATGCAGTAAGTGCGGTATTTTTAGTGGCAACCCTTCCTAATTTGTATAGAGCGTATGAAGATCTATTCATTTTTTTGCAGACATTTTCTATATGATATTTCCAATTTAGTTTATCGTCTATCCATACCCCTAGGAATTTTGTCATATTTGTACCTTTTAGTTTATGTCCATCATAATAAATATTCATTGATTGATATAGTATATTATTAAAATTTATGAAATAAGTTTTGTCAAGATTTATTAGTAAATTATTATTTTCCAGCCATGCAATTATTGTTTTTACAGTATTATTTATGTCTTAAATGTGGTCTTCAAGTGTTTGCTTGCTATCTGTATTGACTATCACAGATATATCGTCCGCGAACAAAATACATTTGTGTTTAATTACACTTGGAAGATTGTTTATATATATCAAAAACAACAGTGGGCCCAGGACACTTCCCTGTGGCACGCCGTATTCGTTTTTTTTATGATCTGATTGATATTTATGTATTACATTTTTAATGTCAGGTTTACTCACTTCCACAGCTTGTTTTCTATTTTGTAAATAAGTTTTAATCCAGCTCAAGGCATTGCCCCTAATACCACAATTTTCCAATTTATCCAGAAGAGAATTATGTGAAACATAGTCGAAGGCCTTCGACATGTCAAAGAAAAGGCCAGTTGTGTAGTGTTTTTTATTTAAGCATGTGAGAGTTTCATGTACCATATCAAAAATGGCATGAGCAGTTGATTTGCCCTTCTGAAAGCCATACTGGTTTTGCTTCAGGATATGATACTTATCAAAAAAAGAAATGAGTTTAGTTTGCATAACCTTTTCATACAGTTTGGATAGAATTGGAACCAAAGCAATTGGTCGGTAATTGTTTAAAATTGATTTTTCGTCCCTTTTAAATAAAGGCTTTATCAAAGAAAATTTAAGTTTGTCAGGGAATGTGCCAGAGACCAATGACAAATTTATCAAGAATACCAAGACATGGCATATTTCCTTACTGCATGCCTTGATGACTTTTGTACAAACACCGTCATATCCCTCAGAGTTGCTATTACTTAGGGACATAAACAATTCACGTCATACAATATTGGTTCTGAAGCGCCAATACTACTCACTGTTTAAAATACTTTACGGATATATTTCACGCTCTTTCATTTAAATTTTTAATGTCCTGACATTTCCAATGCCTCACGCCATTATCAATCTATTTACAGCACTGACAGTTCTATGATTTAGAGCAGCGTAATAAGCCTAACTATAGTCACTCACGTTAATTTATTATATCAAAGGTATCCGGCTACTTTCCTCGGCGTGACATTTTTCGCAAGAGTGATTCCTGGGCCCTGAGAGTTGTTCCCGAATTTGTCCTGCAAATGACCACACGTTCGGGCGGATACACGGATTTATTCCTCACTTTACATATTTATAGAATACCCGATGCCTTTTTGGTTTTCGGGAAGGGACGACGAAAATACCTTTTTATAAACAATGAAAAAACTACTTAAGTATGTGTTTAATTTTTTACTGTTTTTAATGTATTAGCATATTCTAGCAATATTGCGTGATTTGGCCTTTTTAGACCCGCAGGTTGTTTTAAAGAATACCGAGGGTACACTGGGACAAGGGCAATTTTTCAAGTACTTTAGTATTTCTTTCCCCAGTTTTATAAAGTAAAATAAACTACAAACTATACTAATAGATTTATTATAATTACTAGCGGTCCCCCGCGACTTTGTTCGCGCGTTTTCTGTTTGATGATTTCTCAATAAACAAGCTTTCCAACACAAAAATATTTCATCAAATCGGTCTAGGAGTTCTTGAGATTAGCGCGATCAAACAACCATCTCTTCAGCTTTTTAATATTAGTATAGATTATGTTAATACAAAATCTATAGCTTGTAGTTAACGTGCATACAGATTGTGTCTTGTTTCTTACGATCACCGCTATTGAGAAAAGGTCAAGTCCATTTCACACCATCGACTTCAATGCAACGCTAGGGTTGATAAGAATATTTTTTCGGTGAATATAAAATCTTGAGGAGCTCGTCGCGCAGTGGTAGCAGCGCTTTGGTAGTGATACCGAAGTGAAGCAACCTACGTGTTTGAATGGGTGACCATTCCGACCATATAAGTGACGTATATCACGAGTATATCCGTGCTTCGAAAGGCACGTTAAGCAGTTATTCCCGGCTAATATCGGTTGATATTAGTCGTTAAGCCTAGTCAGAGACCTTATGGGCGGCTTGATAACATCCAACAGCAGGGTCAGTCATGAATGACTCGAAATACCTCATTGTTGAGGTAAGGCCTTTGCCCAGCAGTGGGACGTTACAGGCAAACTTAACTTTTTAATATAATAACTTAGAATTTATATCTAGCTGATATGCTTTCCAGCAAGGACTTAGCTGGTAAGTATATCTAAAGTAGAAAAGGAGTTACCATCCTTACCTCGTCGATGCCCCGCTGATTAGAAGTAAGCGCTTCTCAACAACATTTATAAAATGCACGGCAAAAGGTAAAACTGCCTGCGACGGTGGTTCCTTATGATTATAATCCGAATCTATTCAAAGTTAGAGTTAACAGGCTTCTCCTAGGCCAGGTCGTTCCATCTTTAACTCCGTCTTAGTCGCACTACGCTTGGGCAGGTGTCAAGTGCTATCGCATCTATACTAATATTATAAAGGTGAAGAGTTTGTTTTAACGCGCTAATCTCAGGAATTACTTAACCGTTTTGAAAAATTATTTTTGAGTTAGGTAGCTCGTTTATCGTGGAATTATAACATCACACTGTGACGGGAGGAAGCGGAACAAACTCAAAACACACGGACGCAGTCGCGAGGTATCACCAGTTCGAAATAAAATTAAATAAAGAGGATATAGGCGAGGATGTTTTGTTGGGAATTGGTGTCGAAGACAATAGTACCACCAACACTATTAGGCACCGATGGCGGTAACAACATTCATATATAGATAGATTTCGATTTTATATATACTTGTTTGGTATGATTCTTATTTGCATAGGTTTTAAATTTCATTGACGACCTCCGTGGTCGAGTGGCTAGCACGCTGGTTTCAAGCGTCGCCATCTCGTGAGGTTCCGGGTTCGATTCCCGGTCGGGTCAATGTAGAAAACGATCTTTTCTATATTGTCTCGGGTCTGGGTGTTGTGGTACCACCGTTGTGTCTGATTTCCATAACACAAGTGCATTGGCTACTTACTTTGGGATCAGAACAATGTATGTGATTGGTGTCCAATATTTATATTTATATATTATTTATTTATATAGTTTGATTAGTTTGTGACAGCCGACAAGGCTGAAGAGAGACAAATAAAGTTTATAGAGTTTCAGAATATGTTTCTTACTAGGTGTAGGCCAACAACAAAATTGTGCGAAACAATTTCAATCTTTATTTCATTGGTAAGTAATGGTGTTTGTGGAAAATCTCCAAAAAAAGATTGTACCTTTTAACATGTTATCCAAAGGAGAGTATATCTTCTCCATTCACATTTGCTAACAATGTGTAGATAATAATAATAAATAAAAAACTGAACATTATGCATTCATATCGACAAGTTACATATATCATAGCTTATCTTATTGGTGTCTTTATTAATTTTCCTATGCAAATGGAAGACAAAATTGAATTTTCCCGCTGAAAAAACATTCTCAACCACCAACCATTAAAAAGATTAATGGCTTGTCTGTAAATAATGGATTAATGTTGGCGTGTTTCGCTTTATTCAAAACAATGCTTTGAGTGTGTACTTTGAATATACTATCAAAAAACTCACTTGTTTTTTTTTAAAACTTATAACTACACTCTTTAAGTTTGGTATGATTCTCGTATGCATAGGTTTTAAATTTCATTGAAATACTAGTATTCAAAATTTGTTTCACCATTTTTGTGTGACAACGGAAAATACATTGAAAGATTTTTTTGGTCGAGATAGAGATTTACTACTTGCTATGCCATAATACTTTTGGTTTTTCGTCCGTCGTTTACTTATTGACACACAAACATATCGTTATTCGCATTACAAATTCGACCCACAGGTCGTCTTCAAAAGCAATATAAATGTTAATTCAAAAACACACGTAAAAGAAACATGAAAACGTGAAATAAATACATCTTAGGGTGGGGTGATGATGTCGTCACATTTTGTGTACGTGTGACACATATTTTATGCTTGTTTTATACCATGTATTGCAGAGTAAATACCTACAAGTTATTTTATACAAAAGGGTGGGTATAGCGATGTTGCTTTGACAGTTAAACAGCTCTGCTATTAACGAATTAACAAATTTGCATTGGGACTTAGCGAATTTGCGTGGGAAATAGAATATTTTTATTTTTTATTAAGTTGAATTGCTATGCCAATTTGGTGTCTGACTTAGTAATAAATTGCATGGAATCTGAAAAATTGCATTACGCCCTTAGAAACGTTTTCTCGTATGCATGTTAGAGTGTTACCTAATCAAAGCCTTCGGCCGGTAGCGGGATGTTTGTAGGCTTATATTTTAATTGACTTCACCTTAATGTATTGTTATGTCGATAGAATTAAAAATAACACATAAAAGATGATTAATCACTTCTGTGGGAAACGAGATCAAAATACAAAACATAAAACAGTATCTTTTGTTTTTTGTAAGACTTTTAAATTATATTTCTTTCAAAATTCATCAATTGAAAACTGGCAGCCCTAGCAATATACTTGAGCATCTTATGAGGAGAAGAGTCCCCCACACAGTTAGTGACAATGACAAGCAACTACTTACAAACAGAGCACAACAGTTTTCAACTTTCTTTTTTAGTTAAAAGCTTTGTTCTTTTGCCATTGACGACGGAAAAGCTGCGTATGTATATATGTAGCACTTACTGACGATGTGAGGAAATTACAGAATTGATTTGTAATAGGTACCAGTACGTACTAGTACTAGCGGTCCCAGCGGAATTTGAGGGTGTCACCACCCCCCCCCCCCCCCTTTATAACTGTTATTCTTATATAAGGCAAAGACGAATCCAAGAAAGTAAAAATCATGAAAATTGGTTCAACCTTTGAGTTATAGGGGGTGTAACAAAAACGATTTTTTTTATGAACGATCGACGGCACGTCAAGGTAAACACTGTGGTATCTTATGCAATTGTATTAAGGACTAGTTTTCAAAAAAGTGGGTGGCCTGTTGTGCTGGCGACTGTACTATAAATGGAAAAGTATACCTACAAAAATCACGAATATTTCAAAATTCCTTCCTACAAAACCTTTTAAAATACCCCTTCCTATAAAACCCATAATTTCTTTTCCTATGCCTTCGTATGCGGCCCTACCGTATTATTCAAGTTTTAGATACAGACAGGTATAAGTTAGTTCCAATTCCTGGCATGAGCAATTCTCGAAACAAACGTCCTACCGCTGTGGCAGCAGATCGCATAATGCCATGGGTTCATATCAATGCATTAATACTAAATGAAAACAATTCGGACCACGAATGTGATATTTACGTGATAATTAAGAAATAGGATTTTTACTTAAATTTCTTTCATTGACCTATTGTTAATAGATTGAGGTCCCCTGTAAGAGGCATCATACTACATATTGGCTTTTGATATAAGACCGCCTAAATTGTACATTTCCTTAAAAATAATTTGTAAAACAATTTATGTTATGTGCAATAAAGAATTATCTATCTATCTATTTTAACAAATTCACATTTTAACAAAATATATATATATTATAACGAATTCGATAAAAATTCTTACGTTTTTCTACGAATTATCATGTGGTTAATTTTCTACTTTTATGAGCTCTATACAGGTATTATAGAAGTAAGTAGGTTTTTTATGCCTGAAATCCAGAATTCTTACGAAGTGGAGGTGGCAATCTTAATATTTCGCACACGTGACAACCTTAATTGAAAGAGCCCGCTGAATACGAAAGATATTTCATTGGCGACAAGTTATGTTTAAATTATCATGTACTCAAGGTATTTTCAGTTTGTGGCACCATTTTTTGTGATTTCTCTTTAAGTTGTGACTGGCTGAAAGCTTTTTTAAGTTGAATATAAATCGCGTATTTTTAAGTAACATAATTCAGCACTCAAACTAAGTAGAGATTGTATTTTATTTTTGAAATTGAAGAGTATTGTTCAGAATTATTTTGTAGTTGTATGAAAGATAAGCTGTATAACTTTTTTATTTGGTTTCATAGCCATCAGTAAATATGTAATTTTCTAGATTCTGCAAACACAAAATGTTTAGCACGTAGGGGTCAATATAATCCTACTCCTATTAAAATTACAATCTCAAAAGTTTGTATGAATGGATGTTTGTGTGTTACTTCTTCACGCAAAAAATACTTAATAGATTTTGATGAGAATTTACAAAAAAATGTTTATACATTGAAATTACATATGGGCTATATTTATTAAAATTGGAATTTAACTAACGAAGATATGAAAGTAAATGTTAATGGAACCGGAAAAAAAAACCAACTGAGACGAACATACTGAGACGGTTATACAACCTGCAAAGAGATTATATTGAAGACAAAAAAAAGAGAAAGACGAAGAACTACGACGTCCAGTGACCTTCATTACAGCGGCTAACCGATGGATACAACAAGCACTGAAAGCACTCACACCGGGAGAACACAACCACATTAGCCATACAAAAATTCTATCATAAAATATAATCATTATAGTAGTTCCCTAGCCGAACGGTGGCCAGTCACAACGACTAACCGACTGTGCGGGACATACTATAGTCCACAAGTGTGTGCGCCAACACAGGTGCACTCTATATTCCATTCACTCTCATAGCCCGATGGGACAGCAATCTGACACGACCGGAGAGAAATCGGGCGCAGGACCAACGGCTTTACGTGCTTTTACGAGGCACAGGGGTGAAACACCGCCAACTTCCAAACTCCGGGCTACCCGGAATTTCTGAACAGAAAAACTCAGGTATATAATTTTGGGGGATCGAATCCGGGACCTCTGGCGCAGCCGTCGCTTTAAAGTGCGACCCCCTTACCGCTGCGCCACCGAGGCAGTTAGAATCATTATACTGATAGGCCCAATCCACCCAACAACCGTCCGAACCTAGTTTTCCTGAGCGAACTATGAACAGCTCTTCTATAATCATCATCGTTATTGTATCCATAAACTAACCTGATGTACTGAGCGGAGGCCGAATCTAAGCCGAGCTGTTCAAAAGCGAGATTAATTACCTACTACTTACTACCTACATAAATAACCCAGAACACAGCTCTGTAGCGCAAAAGTACTAGGAGCGAGATCCGTTCCCGATCATAAGTACTGGGGATGATGACTTTAAATAACATAATTAAATATGTAACCTATTCAACAATGTCTAAACTTAACCTTAGTTAGTTAGTTTGGCTGGGGTATTTTCCGCACTTAGCCTTATGATTGGACCATTGTACAGTCAACAGCAAAAGTTGATGATCAAAATCAGGCATTCAATACTAATGAACGAAGTTGGTGTCACAACATTGAGACGTATCCGTGATTCAAAAGAATGTGATTGTAAATCACACCAAACATTAACTACTAGAACAGCTGCCATATATTAGTGATCAGTTTAGACTCCAAAATTCATAAACTTAATTCGCGTCAGAACTAAGAAGTGTTTTCTCTTTTCAAAACTAGTGAACACCTAAAATCAAAAATTAAATAATCATGATGGAAATAATTCATCCAAACTCATTATATAAATATCCCAGTAATTTAATTTATTATGTTTTAAGAAAAAACAGATGAATTGATTTTTGCCGAATTTCGTCCCATTGAACCCTGGAGGAAGCATAATATATTCATAAAAAAACATATATAATTGTACTAATGTTGAATGTTTAAAAGTAGATTATGAAATACCGAATCATAATTCGATAATTAATATAATCTTCGTGAACTTGTGTCAATGTTTAAAACTAGCTGATGCGATACAAACTCAATGAATGTATTATATTTATAAATTACAGCTATTGAGTGAAAATATCATAAATAGTAGATTGTTATGCAAGGGACAAAGTGACCCATTTCATTTAAGATGCTTTCGAGAGTGAAATGTTTTTTATTTCGACTGTGAGGAAAAATAAAAATTTAGCTGTGTGATTATGATGCGATGATGAGATATTATGATTTATGGCGAGAGATGAAACCTTAAGTTTTTACATCACATATCAGTTTACTGTCGTTATACATAAAACACAAGATTAGAGGGACAATGACGGCGACAAATACAACAGAATACATAAAAAGCGGACGATATTGTTAAAAATTTCAATCGATTTTCTCTCACAGACAAAAATAATAGAGGAAGAACGCAACCTTAACCTTATGACAAAAACTACCACAGGTTATGTCAAATTCCAGGTTCCATTTTGCCTCATGAGATAGCTCTATGAGTGACAGCTGAAGGTGGGAGTAAGAAGATAAATGAACAACAAAATCGCGGCAAGTCGCCTCCGCCTGCTTAATAATCAGTGCAATAATCGAACAAAATAAAAAAAATGACATTTTTTTTATTGTTGTCCGACAGACAAACAAAATGTGGCAATTTATAGTGAAAATAAAAGTTTCACTATGTATGGCGGGCAACCGCCATATTTGTAAATTTTTAATTGTTAAAAATTAGACCAATTTAATAAATTTAAAAAATCAGTGACTATAATTAACACGCTTTTGATGTTTAGCTTATCTTAAAAATATGGAAAGCTTTTTTATTTTAATATACGATGTGACTCAATTATCTTTAACTCCGTGTCTGATCGTAGCAATTAAAACTAAATTACTTTCCAACCTAGGGATGGAAAAGCTATTTTCCACCCGTCTATCTTCACATGACAGTTCAATTTTCCGAACAGAAGAGAAAAATATATATTTTTAATTGTTATTTTTTATCAAATTTCATTATGTTTAATTTTAAATGTATAAATCATCAAAAACTTCATTAAAATGATCAATAAAAAAAATCGATAGTCTAAGATTGCTCTAATACATTGAAACCTGAAGGTAGATTACATATTTTAAGTGTCATTTTTTATGTTGACTGGTTGCGCTTTTGTCGCACTGTTAGCTTTGAGCACGTCTGTTATCTATTTCATTGATATTATTACCAAGAAATAATAGATTTAAAATATGACGCACCATATTATAACAGAGCAGGAACGACATAGAACTATTGCATGAGGACGGATTGAGTGTTTGTGATATCATAAGTAGGTGTCACGGTAAGCAAGCATTTATTACTTCTTTATTGGAATATCTCCTAACATTTATCAGTGGAAAAAAGTGAAGACACTTTTAATTTAAACCTGTTAGTTTATTCTACTAGTCTAGATTAAACCACTAATTGCATTACTATTTGCTTTTGCTTTTAATTTATTACGTAGTATATAGGTATAGCAGATGCAGTGCCAAACAATAAATAAGTATTATTATTATAAAGTAATTACTGTCTGTCACTGCCCCAAACAGTGCTCAATGCTAACATTGCGACAAAAGCTCAACCAGTCAACATAAAAAATGTCACTTAAAACATTTATCTACCTTCAGGTTTCAATATATTGAAGCCGTCTTAGCCTTTGATTTAGATTTAGAGTTAATTTTTTATTGATCACTGTAATGAAGTTTTTAATTACATATTTATACATTTAATATTGAATGTAATAAATATTCATAAAAAATACTAATAAAAATATATATTTTATGATGTTTTCACTTAATAGCTATAATTTACAAATATAATACCTATGTACATTGACTGAGTTATGGTTTTGTATCGCATCAGCTAGTTTTGAACATTGACACAAGTTCACAAAGATTACAATAATTATCGAATAATGATTCTGTATTTCATAATCTACTTTTAAACATTCGAAATAAGAACAAAAAAAAATTGAAATATGAAAGTTTTTCAATTATATGTTTTTTTATGAATATATGCTTCCCCCGGGGTTCGATGGGACGAAATTCGGCAAAAATCAATTCATCTGTTTTTTAAAAAAAAAAATTAAATTACTGGCATATTTATATAATGAGTTTGGATGAATTATTTGTATCATGATTATTTAATTTTAGATTTTAGGTGTTCACTAGTTTTAAAAAAGAAAACACTTCTTAGTTCTGACGCGAATTAAGTTTATGAATTTTGGAGTCTAAACTGATCACCAATATATCGACGGTCACAACGTACAGAATCGAAACTACAAATTACATACTTTACAGTAGGGCCGTTTAAAGTTTTATTTTGAGTTAGAATAATAAGTTTTAATAGTGTCGTGAAATTTACTCCTCTGTGTGATAGCTAATTTTCTGTGTTTTTTTTTTTTGCCTGAGCATGTTTATAATATTTATGATATTTTTCTAGATATTTTAGATTCGTTGATTTACCTTGTCAGTATAGGCTGCAATTTTATTGAAAGTGGTAGATTCGATACTATTCAAGGTTTTTGAAATTTGAACAATCATCAAATCTACCAGTTTCGATACTATTCTTCAACAATTTATGTAGACATAAAAAAGTTTCGATAGTTAGTTCCTGAGCAATTAGCTCTAATTGTTGCTTTTTTAATTAAGAAAACGCTAGTTTTGTAATTTTATTACATACGTTTATTAATTATGAAATTAAACAATAACATCATCATGAGATTCATCGCAAGTAACGACTTAAAACAAATATCCTTAAGTTTATACTAATGTGCTATATTGTGAGATCTTAGTCTTATTATGTAAATATAAACCACCTTTTATCATGTAGCTTAAAATTCCTTAGTTAAGTAGGTAACATGACAATATTCAGTCTTGTAGGTTAAACATTAGGAACTCAAAAGTACTTATAACAAAAACCCTCTTTGGGTGCTTAAACAAAAAATAATCTTTTAAATACACTAGCAACAATAACAAGTACAGTCCAAAAAATTGCAATGATAAATCAAAAATAGTTAAAGCATTATAAATCTAAGTTAGGCATTTCTTGAATGTTTTTATAAGAATATCTAATTGTCTTCATCGCTCCCAGAATCATTATTTTCATCTTGACCGCTTTTCAGATTTTTAAAGAATGCATTATATTGCTTTAGAATGTGTCCTGCTTGGCAAAGATGCATCAAGTCTTTGTATTTTGCTTCACGAATCGAAAAACTGTCTGCATACAATTGTTTTAATGCATCGTTGCAGGTTGCAACAACTTTTTTCTTGTTACGGCGTGTTTGAACTAAGGTATTCAATCTAAGATAATCAGAATCCAAATCATACGTGTACAAAATAATACCAGGTTCAGATCTCTTCACACATATTTCCTTAATGTTATTCCATTTAATGTCTTGATTTAAAGTGTTTTTCTTAAAATTTCTGTTTTGTTAGAGTTTTTTTAAATCATACAGCATTTCTTGAGACACTTCTATAACGTGATATGGCTTATCATTTGTATTTGCCCAACGAACCAAAGCATACCATTGATCTGGTGTATATATTATTTTACCTTTTGCAGATCTCTCAATAACGGCATGTACACTGTCTGCTTCCTGTTGCGTATGACCAGACTCTAGAAATCTGTGTGTGATGTCAATATTATATTTATTAGTAAATTTGTTTATGTACTGCCATTGCTTTGTGTGATCGGATAAATGCCAGAACTCGTCAAAAATGTTTCTTCGTATGTCTTCTGTGAAATATTGTGTGCACTTTAGCTAGCAGGAGTTCATGAAGGTTTTATAAATTTAGCTAGAATGATCTTACCTCTTTTGGAAACACACTGTTTCCCGGAATTCGTTAATAATTTTCTACGAACATCAGCCCACTCGTTGACGTGTCGTTTTCGTTTACGACCAGGATCAGTTTTGTAAGTTGGTTTGCGTTTGCGCGTAGTGGATAAATTAGGAGTAGAAGGATTGTCATTATCAGATGTCGAAATTAGTGAATTTATGCTTGGTAAGTTATGGTCTTCCGGTACTGGTGGCGTTGTTGCACTGAGGTCTTTTTATTTGGAAAAATGTTCAATCGGCGCATTTACTTTATTTAGAGTAGTAACAGTGTTATCAGTTGGTGGTGACCCGAAGTTATTTTCTTGTTTGGAAGAGGGTAATGATGTTGGCATCCCTTCTTTGTCGTCTTTATTTAGCGTATTAACTGGGTCATTCGTTGGTGATGACCCCAAGGTAAAGTCTTGTCTGAAGTTGGATGATGGCACTGGTGTGCATTCTTCGCTGGCAAATATAACGCTGTTGGAGTCATTTGCTGGATATAATTAGTCTTGTCATCATCTGATTCTATTTGTGATGTTGGAAAAACATCGTCATAAATATCATTCAATATTCTCCATTCTTCCTCTGTATAATCCTTGTAGTATGCAGGGGATTCTTAAATAAAAGGAAAAAATATTTATTTACCTAAAACATATAAAGACACTAGGTAGACACAAAAAATTTTTTTTTAGTCAGTTACAAATTAATGTCAATTAAAATTGGATCTGTCATCTAGCCAAGAATTAGCGTAGAACAGTATAGTAACTGGTAAATTCGAAAAATATTTTTATAAGTAAACTATCGAAAGTACCACATTCAATAGGTCTCAGTTTCGAAACATATGCGTAAACTATCGAAACTGCCACTTACAATATTTTTCAAAAAATATTTACCTAGAATACAATCGAATCTACCAATTTCGATAGTTTAGATTGTTAATCTCAAATTTGGTCACAAGGATAAGAAAAAAACATAGTTACTAATAATTTTAAAAGATCAAATCACTAGATTTATTATAAATAATTTCGTAGTTATATTTATTTTATTAAATATCACTTATCCGGACGATCGTCATTTTTTTCGTTGGGCTTGGTTTCACTACGTTGGCGTTGTTCGTCTTTTAAAATTAAATTAACCAAATATTTACCTCGGCTATTCATTTTTATACTTCAACTATAATACAAACCATAAAATAAAAATAACAACTGAAAAGTTTAGTAACCTAAGCCGACGCGCCCTCCTTCTCTCACATAGCGGTGAACACTGACGACTCGGGCAGTTACAAACTGTGCGTGCGTACCATCGCGTTGGAACGGTATCGAATTTACCACATTCGTTCATGTTCGTCGCTTTAAATGTGAAGTTTCGATTTTCTTCAATTTAAAACTTGATTAAATAGTTAAGAAAATATATATAAAAAAATGTTACTTCAAAATATAACGTGTTCTATTACAATTAGTGCAATAAAAATAAAAAAGGTAATTTTGCAGATTCGATACTGTTTGTTGCAGCAGTCGATATGGCAGCTGTTCTAGTAGTTAATGTTTGGTGTGATTTACAATCACATTCTTTTGAATCACTGATACGTCTTATTGTTCTGACACCAACTTCGTTCATTAGTATTGAATGTCTGATTTTGATCATCGACTTTTGCTGTTGACTGTACGTATAAACCTAACCTTAACCTTACATGCACGAATAATAATGAAAACGAAAAAGTGTGTTGTACTGTCTTCCTATGTCAGTTTCCACTCAACAACAGGTGAACCAATTCTAAACATTGATTATATATGGTACCAATTTAAAAGGAACTGTGCAGATCTAAGCCTGGTGAAGGTGTTTATGGCAAATCTCGCAGCGATCAATAAGCGAGCTTTGAGCCAAAGTACAAGAATTTTGAATACGATCTGTCTTCATTAGCTTGCTCTTGGCTTTTCTTATTAGCATTTTTTTTTATTTTTGAAGTGAAAACTTCTTAAACGGCGTTGAGCACTTTTGTGGGATGGGGGAAAAATGTGAAACTCGCGTCAGGACACGTGGGCTGATCGAAAAACCGTAAGACGGTTGGCGAAATTATGGATGTAAGTTGATTTTTCTGAGAGATAAACTTTTTAATGTAATTTAATATAATATAAATTGTAATGTTTGTGTACGATAGCGCAATAAATAAATATTGTATTCTATAAAAATACTTTTATATTATAACGAAATTAAAACACTGAGACTTTTTCAATACTTTTATTCTTCGAACAGGGTACAACTTTAGATACAACCTCTTCAACTTGATGCCGCAAACCAACTGAACTGCCGGACTCCGCGCTCTCCCCGAATACAAAACTCCCCTCCAAAATATATCGGTGTTGCCAGCAAATAAATTTAAATGTAACTGTTATAAATACCAGTTCGAATAAATGATAGCAGCTATTTATTTGAAAATTACGACATTCGGCCGTCCTACATCGAGCAGCCTCCTGGCGCTCGAATGGCTTGCAGTTCAGTTGGGTTGAAACGAGTACACAAATAACCAAACATTACCTTATGATTTTGAATAGTAAAAATAGCATCCGAGTGCAATCTAAAGTTTTCAAACGGAATTTAAATAATTTAAAATGTGCATGAATAATTATTAATGCCAAGAAAATTATAGTGTAATAAATAAAACATGAAATTTTCATTTTACACTCATAATAATGAAAATTTGGTTGCAAAATGCTAAGAAAGTATATATAAAATTTGTTTCAGATAATTAATAATTTCCTTGAGTCATTACGACATTCGCGCAGTAATAGCAAATATTCTACATTATATTACAACATTTTGTATATACCAGACCGTCTAGTACTAAAGTTAAATCTAAATACAAATATATCTTATTGTTGATCTACTTAACCATTCGAAACAGCATATAAATAATTTGAATACAATTTTGGTAAGATTTATCAAGATTAAGTAATGATTGAAACTGTAAATCAATATTAATTTAGTTTTCTTTGGGTCTTATTTTATTTTATATAAAATAAAGCAAATAATTCAAACATTGTACAACATTAAACATGGCCGATAAAAATTTGTGCCAGCAAGCATTGTTAAATATTGTTCTTACAGCGTCGCCAACGCCATCACTAGATGGCGATAATTTATGATAGATACCATTCATGGATATGGTGATAAAATGCTATGAATTCGTAAAATTATAATTTAAAAAAAAATGCCCATTGATTTGATTACACAGCAACATTGTCTACATTGAGTAATTATAAGCTGTAGAACTAATATTTTTAAAAATATTTTAAAATCTTGCAGATTTTGTGTACTACTTTGACTCAAGCTTATAACCGACTCAGTGTTTTTATTTAAGGTTGTCAATTGATCTAATCATTCATCAAAAGCGACGATTTCAACTATAGTAAGTTTACTTTTGCGTACTCTGAATATTCATAAAAAAAAAATAACTTTCAAAATCCTTTAAAACGTTCTCAACAAACGTTACTTGTAACTTTATAAGCGGCTGCTTAACACCCGACTTGTAGATTCACTACATTAATACTGTTTATTTTCACTCATTAACTAGCGGTAACTAAGTTTAAAGTGCAATTTGTTAATTAAGTTATAGTTTATGTAACGGTAAGTGCACATTATAAAGAATTAAATTGAATAAAATACCCTTTAGAATATTTTGAGAGTTTAAGTCGTAATGTTATTCGTCTGTAAATAGTGATCTTACATTTACTAACCTTCAAACATAGGTAATAAAGTTTTGTAATGTAACCTAAACATTTTATGTATAAAAAGTGCAGTGTATTGCATTTACATTATCAAGGTGTAATGAACCAAACATTTGCCAGACAGCTTAAAAACTAAATCCTATTCGCTTTATCTGTTACAAGAAGCGTGATACAACATTTCCTTAAAGATCTTGATATTTAGTAGTGTATAAATTATTTCAAATCCAATAAACCATCAAATTAGATTTAAAGTTTATAACACTTATTATTTATAAAATTATAATAAAAAAGCAATTATAGTTACTAACAGTTACGTAATGCGTTTCTCAAATGCGAACGGAGAACCGGCTAGGACGAAACTTTTATCAAACCCACCCGCAACATTATTGATACTTAATGAATGACTCGATTCTTGTTAAAGTTTAGCCAAAAGTAAAAATAAAAATAATTCGTGTAACATGTCAATGCACCTGTTTGCAATTCCTAATACCATTTGTGTTTTGGATATATCTGGTCAAGTGAATTGTATTCTTTGGGAGCAATAATTAATTAAGGTATAACAAGCAAAAAGCTGTGGTGTACTTTTACTTAATTTAAAAAATAAATCACAATCATACCCTTTTTGTGAACCAAAAATTCAGCGAAAACGATATATATAAACCCATACGATAGGGAATGAGGTTGTGCGCACAAGAATTTGCAAGTTAAGATGAATACACACAAAATAAGCATTCTTTTCCCAAATTTATTAACCTTATTCTGAATCAAGTAATAGTTTTTTAGTATGATGGTGAAATTATATTAAATGGTTCTAGTGTTACTAATTCAATCCACTGAGACCTAGGTGAGATACGGTACCTATTTTAACAGTATGAAAACAAAGATAGTTTAGTAACAGAAACACTATGATATGTTTATAAAACTCATCGAAAGAAAAATATACAATGATATAAGTTGTAAGAATTAAAAATGAAAGCTTGCTTTTATGTATTATTTTTGTTGTTCTGAATGTAATCATATAATGCAGTATTTGATGAAAATATGTCAAATATCGTGTTCTGATAACTACAACAGTAAAATAGAGCCTAAGGCAGCATATTTAATAGGTACTTGCTTTACGATTTACTTAAATTAAATTTCAAATAATATTTCGTCTAAAATTTTAAAAGCTTTGGCAAACAGCCTATTCATAAGAATGTCTTTAGAAAAATTAAACTCCAGCTATACTAGCTGCTTAATATTGCTCTTTGGGATTATTTGATTGATTATTCCATGGGGAAATGTTTTTTTTTATGGATTACCAGAATGATTTATAGACTTACCAATACTACACTTAAAACAATTGTTACAAAGAGGAAACCCTCAAGAGGGTAGGTCATTACAAAAGTGTATTATAACGCAGAAAATTATTTCAAAGCTAATAAAATGTACCGACTTAAATTGAATACCTACTACAACATAGTCAACTCCTTGAAAAGAGGCATTGAAAACAGTGACAGTTACTTGTGCTGCTCAGCATTAGGTACCCCAAAATTGCCCCAAAGCTGTATTAGGGTATAATTTGGAGATTTGAGTGGGTCCAGCCAGCTACACGTCTTCCTTCTCGGCTCTGCCTCTCAGTTACATCCTCCATCGTTCACCGTGGGGTCTTTGCTTCTTTCGAGCTCATGCGCGACATCGCGTGTGATGCAGACTCATCAGATCGCATGAAACAAAATCATTAGGATTCATCAGATGCCTTTATTGTATAATCATCATAAGATTAACTGATAAGATTGGCTGAGAATTGTCTTCATAACTCAGTAGGAATTAACAATAATTCACTAATAATTTATAATAATAAAATATGAAAAACTTTGTCATGTATTTATAAATTAGATTTAACTATGGGACAAAATATTGTATCACATTTAAATATAGTTTTCACGCCTTGCATTGCTTTTTGTAAAAACCTGTAAACCTGTGCTGTTAACTAGCATTTTATATTTTAACACATTTTTGCTAGTAAATGATTTGAATTTAATCAAGTAGGCAGAAAACATTTATTCATTAATAGGATATTAATTTTGAACCAGAAAATTTCAATTATGAATTCGAAGCTATGAGTAAATATTTCTCTCAAGGGTTTTTAAAGCAATTATGAAAAAAATAGCACAAGGGCATAAGGTAATATTTATGAAAAATTTCATATTTTATTTAACTTTTACATATAAAAATGTCTTTCATTTATGGTAAGGAATTAATATAGCGCTCAAAATTTCATCACCATTATAACTTTGCCTAGCATCAAGATTATTATCTGGCTATGTTAGCCACTTGTAAGTTTACCATTGACTTATATCACTGTATCAAAAAGCTATGTCATTAAGAGAATAACCGCGTGGCAAACTCAGTTCATACTAGAGTACAAACGGACATATAATCAGCCACAGTTGCCTCCGTCAGAAAAATAGCACACTTAACTATCATCTGACAAGGAACCTATCAATTTGCACAGTTAGCTACAAAATCAGTCCATATAAAAGTAATAAACTTAACAATTCCCCGACGAAAAAAACAACCACTTGGCATATTTAGTTACAAAACCAATCCATATAAAAGTTGTCAGTGACTATCAGTCTGACAGTGACACCAAGTAGTAGCCCACTTAACTATTTCTCGGCATGGAAAAAAAAATGAAGTAGCGTACTTAGCTACAAAATTAATTCAAATCGAAGTACATCTTAATCAGTCTGACATTGACACACTTATCAGTATGAAGGCAAATTATTCTCGTTAGGGGTAAAACTATCCAGTGAGGAAGAAAGTAACCAGTTGGGATACTTAGTGACAAAATCAATTCATATGAAAGTAGAAACTGACAATTTATCAGTCTAGGGCAAACTATTCTTGTCAGGGTCATAGCACACTTAACTATTCCCCGACAAATAAAACAACCAGGTAGCATACTTAGCTACAAAATCAATTCATATGAAAGTAGAAACTGACAAACTTAATCAGTCTTAGGCAAATTATTATCGTCAGGGTCATAGCACACTTAACTATTCCCTAACAAGGAAAACAATAAAGTAGCATAATTAGCTACGAAATCATTTTATATTAAAGTACAAACTGACACACTTAATCAGTCTAAGGCAAATTATTCTCGTCAGGGTCATAGCACACTTAACTATTCCCAGACAAAGAAAGCAACCAGGTATCACACTTAGCTACGAAAACAATTCATATTAAAGTACAAACTGACACACAATCAGTCTAAGGCAAATTATTCACGTCAGGGTCATAGCGCACTTAACTATTCCCTAACAAAGAAAACAGTAAAGTAGCATAATTAGCTACGAAATCATTTTATATTAAAGTACAAACTGACACAATCAGTCTAAGGCAAATTATTCTCGTCAGGGTCATAGCACACTTAACTATTCTCAGACAAAGAAAGCAACCAGGTGTCACACTCAGCTACGAAAGCAAGTCATATTAAAGTACAAACTGACACACAATCAGTCTAAGGCAAATTATTCTCGTCAGGGTCATAGCGCACTTAACTATTCCCTAACAAAGAAAACAATAAAGTAGCATAATCAGCTACGAAATCTTTTTATATTAAAGTACAAACTGACACACTTAATCAGTCTAAGGCAAATTATTCTTGTCAGGGTCATAGCACATTTAACTATTCCCAGACAAAGAAAGCAACCAGGTATCACACTTAGCTACGAAAGCAATTCATATTAAAGTACAAACTGACACAAATAATCAGTCTAAGGCAAATTATTCTCGTCAGGGTAATAGCACACTTAACTATCCCCAGACAAAATACATTATTAAAATACAAATGCACTCCGTATCGTGCCTGTGCCGTGGGAATAGCCCCAACGATGCACAAAACACAACGTCGCACATAGGGACGAAAATAATTCGAATGCAAAGCGCTTCGTATCATGCCAATGCAGTCCGAGATTTGTTCAGACTATGCACAGAACACAACGTTACGCACAAGCATCGAAAGTCACACTTGGATTAAATTTATACGTCCCACTCATATTTAAATACAAGTGCACTCCGTATCCTGCCTGTGCTGTCGGAAAGTAGCTCCGGCCATGCACAAAACACAACGGTGCACACGAGGATTCAAATAATTCTAATACAAATGAGTTTCTTATCATGCCCATGTGGCTATGCACAGAACACAACGTCACGCATAGGCATTTGAATGTCACACTTGAATTAAGTTATGCTGCCTTGCCTTAGTCACGATTTGACTTGAATGCCAATAGATTCAACTTATTTAAATACAAGTACTCTCCGTATCATGTCGGTGCTGTCAGAAGCTCCAGCTATGCACAAAACACAACGTCGTACACGAGGATTCAAATAATTCGAATGCAAATGTGCATCGCATTATGCTTAATGCAGTCGGAGAGTCGCCCCGACCATGCACAGAACACAATGTCACGTATAAGCATTTGAATTCCACACTTAAATTAAGCTTACACGTCCTAATCTTAGCTACGCTTTGTCTTTTGACCAGGTTAAAACCTCATTTAACTATTTGTTTTAAAATATGCGACCGTATTTCTTAGGTTTTAGAAATAAATTTATCAATTTTTAAATATTGCTTTCAACTACACGTGCCCTCATATTGTGCCAGTTTCATCGGAGAGTAGCCCCAACCTCAAACAGAGTACACTACGGCACACGTGGATTCAAAAGCTTTGAATTTAAGTAGCACGACCGGAGGGTAGCCCCGACCACGTGCTACAAAAATCGTATTATTTAAAAATAAATTTCACTTGCTAATAAATAAATTTCACTTGCTAATAGTTAACTTTATCACTTCATATTCTCACTAACTTGGTCATAATTCAAGCATACACTATTTCACGTACCTTGTTCTTTGTGGGCTGCAGGTTCTTGCGCACTTCGGATATATAACGAAATTATAACACTGAGACTTTTTCAATACTTTTATTCTTCGAACAGGGTACAACTTTAGATACAATCTCTTCAACTTGATGCCGCAAACCAACTGAACTGCCGGACTCCGCGCTCTCCCCGAATACAAAACTCCCCTCCAAAATATATCGGTGTTGCCAGCAAATAAATTTAAATGTAACTGTTATAAATACCAGTTCGAATAAATGATAGCAGCTATTTATTTGAAAATTACGACAATATTGATAACTAGCGGTCCCCCGCGACTTCGTCCGCGCGTTTTGAGTTTGCTCCCTCCTCTCCCGTCGCAGCGTCATGTTTTATATTCTAAAGCCTTTCTCGATAAATAAGCTATCCAACACAGAAATATTTTTTCAAATCGGTCCAGCAGTTCCTGAGATAAGCGCGTTCAAACAAACAAACTCTTCAGCTTTATAATATATTAGCGCAAGCGCACGTTGTACTTAAGCTGCGAACATTATTTTGGTGCGGAGTTATGTTAAAACTGTGATAGCTCCTAAGATATTTATTGAAATCAAATGATATAAAGGGCAACTTGGTTCTAAATGAAATGCTCGTGATGATGAATGTATTTATTTTGATAAGAATAAATACCTGTGTGTATAATACACCTCTAAAAATAATGCATTATTTTTTTACAAATTTACTAACATAAAAAAGGTTGTAGTAAGTCAACCATAAAACATAGACATATGCTGTTGCGGACTTTATTATAGAACTCTTGATGCTGAACAATCCTGTCATACATGATTTTTGTGTAACTTAAGCGGTTTCCGCAGCGTACGCAGCAGAAGCTCTCAAAAGGAATATCTTTCTCCCGTTTTCGCAACATTTTTCATTGCTGCTGTGGTCTTATGAGTCGTATTTTTATGTTATATAGCCTAAAACCTTCCTCAATAAATGGACTATCCAACGTAAAAAAAAATTTTCAAATCGGGCCAGTAGTTTTTGAGATTAGCGCGTTCAAACAAACAAACAAACAAACAAACAAACTCTTCAGCTTTATAATATTAGTATAGATAAGAGCAATTCATTCAAAATTATTCCCTAACTATTCCAAAAAATCAAAAATGCACAATGTGGATATTCAAGTTTTCACTTCTGCCGGCACTCCCGGAGTGCAATTTTTTTTATTTTCAATATTCCGTGGAAACTACACAATTATTAGAAGGTTTATTGTATACAGAGTGTGTGTAACGTAAAGGTGCAGGAGAATTCAAAGGGTTATTACCAGTACCCGCAGCCAACGCTCCACTGGAGGCAACTGGGAATTCGTTAAAAATAATGTCCCAGTTGCCACCGTGTCTCCTACACCTACACTCTGTATAAACGCTCTTAAACATATGCCATTATAGTATCAGTATTCGTATTGGAATCGAGAATAGCCTGTGATTACGGATACGTCTTATCTATCCAGAGGTAATTACTTGGCTAGATGGTATTCAACTAATTAACAATTGTCATTTCCCGGTAGATTGGCTAGTAATTGAACGGCTCCCACAGGAACTTGATATCACATGGGTAATTGGATTAATTGTAGCGCAGGAAATGATTTGTTCGAAATTAGATAAAGTTGGACGATTCGAAGTATCAATTTGTTTCTTGAAGTCCTAAAAAGGGTAAAGCGCGGTATGGGTTGTAAAAGTCTTAAAAAGTAAAAATAAAAAAACTGATGAATTATTATTACTATTAGCTCAGGAAAGGAAAGATTAGAAAGGGAATTACAAGGAATACGATTTTTTACTTCGTTACTTTGTTTGGCTAGTCCAAACGTTAAGAGTTTAACATAAAGATGAAATAAAAAGCCAAAAATTGCGCTCGGGCGGGACTAGAACCAGCAACTTTCTGGCTAACCGGGCCAAACGCTCTTCATTTGAACGTGACCAAACGAAGAGCATTTGGCCCAGAAAGTTGCTGGTTTGAGTCCCGCCCGTGCGCAAGTTTTGGCTTCTTATTTCATGTTTATGAATATAAAATATGACACTGTGAGTGTAAAAAACATTCTAAACCAGGAGGTTAACATATCATAAGTCCCAGGCCGTGCCTCTTGAGCCGGGAGGGAGAGGGTGTGAAGGTATTTTATTTTTTATTTTTCGCATACCTGTATATCGGAAACATCCCATGTCGTAAGGACGCCAACCTAAGTTCCAGATTAAGGAAATTAGTAAGACATTTTCAAGTTTCGTCATGACTTCTAAACCTACCTATTAAGCAAGATTTATGTGTTACCCATCTGTTTTGTCTGGATAATTTATATTATATCTCAAAAGTTATGGTGTTTACCAGGTGGCTTTTGTGTCATTATTAAGTTATTAACCAACTTCAAAAATGATAAGGTTATTAATTCGACTGTATGTTTTTTTGAGGTTGTGTTACCTAATATCACAGTTATTTGTGGACCGATTTAAAAAAAAACGCTGACCTAGAGGTTATACCTTCTAGTTGGTCCCATTGTTGCCAAGTCGGGATCTGATGATTTTGGTGTAATCGAGGGAAACACGCAAATGTTAAAGGCACGTATAGTGTTTTGCACTAGAATCTTAATTTTGACGTTTTATTACGTCTGATTGTGTGAAGCTGAGCTGATTGAAGAACTACTTAACGCTGAGGAGTTCTGTGATTATAATGATAGAACGTATAATAAGTAATTTGTTCTTCTTAAATAATGGAAATGGATTCAAAAGGTGCAACCTCTCTCCCCCCCCCCCTCCTCCTGTTATCACTTAAAATAAAAAAATAAAATTAACTTTTAAAAAAAGTAAAAACCGACTTCAAAACTAAAATGCATTAAAAACCATTAATAATCTCTTGACCCTTTAAAGGAAAACAATCCATTTTAGGCGAACAATTTATTTTATTATGTCATCTATTTGAATAACACATGTTTTTGTATTCTTATAACATGAAATAAGAAACCAAAAATTACCACACGGTCGGGACGTTTCGCGTTATAATGACGTATCCATGACACCAGCAAGACAGCACGGTAGCTCGATTGGTTAGAGCGTTGACCCGGTTTGCCAGAGGATACCGTTTGAGTCTAACCCGTGCGATTTTTAGGGTTTCGTACCTTAATGGCAAAAAACGAAACCCTTATAATAAATAATAATAATAAATAATTTTTATTTCAGACTCACGTCCATATTTCTTATAGTTTCGTCAAGTCTGGCTGTCTGTCCGTCCGCATGTCACAACCACTTTATTCTGAAACTTTTAATACTACACAGTTGAAACTTAGTAGGTAGATGTATCCTGTTAACCGCTCTACAATTATCATACAAAAAAAAATACTGATATCTTAGAGGGGCTCCCATATATTTTTTTGTCAAACCTATGTCTATGGATAGGTCTTTTAAGATGACATCCAAGTTCCTGAAATCATTTTTTTCTACAGGTCTAACGTTTGAGAGACAGACGCATCCAAAGTAGTAAAAGGGGCGTCTCCTATCTAATTTTTGAAATAAGCAAGTGTAAATTAAAATGAAAGTACATGATGTAGACCTTGACAAAGACTTTTAAATAAAAATTGATTTGAACCAGATCGAACTAGTTGAAAAACAAAGTTATATTAGCTGTCAACAAAATATGGTGGTGTCTGGCTAAGTATTAGTAAGTGGATCCCTAATTCAGTTATAGTTTGCACGGAACCCGTAGTGTGCGAATCCGAGTCGCACTTGGACGGTTTTTGTTAATCTTAAAAAACTACTTCATTGCCTGTTATTAAGAAACTATAACTGTAAAAGAAGAAGAATATGTATTTCACTAGGTATTAGATAATCCTAAGTGCTTACCTAAAATAAGCTCGTCGACTCTGGTTTTTATTCTGATTGTTTTCTAAAACATCTTTAGGTGAACCAAAATATTGGTTCATTTCTCACGTTAGTTAACAAAGCGTATAGATTTACTTAAAAAGCTACTGTAGAAACGATCCCTTATAATTTACATCATTTTCATTGTAATAAGCTGAACCCAGAACTTTAGTTTCCATATACCATTAAGCACAGGCAAGTCTAGACAAGCATACGTCGATTAGACTAAAGGAGATTGCCTCTGCGCTGTATTAGTTATCTCTGCCCTTACAAGAGGTCTATTCTAAAAGATATTGGTTCTTTAATGTTTCTACTCTATACATTACATTAACTCCTCACGGATGTGCAATGTTCATCAACAGTCTTTTGTTATGCTTTTGTTTATGCGAAGGCCGGCGGCCTTTTGATCTTTGAGCATCAGCTCTTTGCCCAGAACACCGTAGCATAAGATTACCATGTTAGGGACGTGTCGGGAAAAAAATATTTTTTGTATTGAAAACTATAACACCATATTCTCTAGACCGTTCCGTCCCGACCAACACCGTGAGTGCCATGCACGGAGCGTATTTGCTGGTGCTGACAAACCCGTGCATTTAATGGATATTTAATGAATTCCAAAAAGTAACTCAAATAATGCACTTAGTTGTTTGTGTCTCAGTTGGAAGTAGTTAAAAGAATACTAGATCCCCTTCGGTGGCCAATCACAATGACTAACTGACGGGACGGGCGCGGGTCATATAGAGCACAAGTGTGTGCGTAAACACAGGTGCACTCTCTATTCCTTTCACTCTCATAGCTCGAAGGGACAGCAACCTGACACGACCTCGGCGTGAGATCAGGCGCAGGACCAACGGCATTACGTGCTAAATATTATTATTATGAGTTATAGGAAATACTATTATACCTATAAGATAAACTGTCTTCCAACAGGTTTGCCAATGCTGCTTCCTTTTATTTTCAGCATCAAAAGTGCTAGTAATAAGCCTATAAATACAATAAAGAAACTTGTTTTTTTATCATGTCACACAGCATTACATGTCCAGATTCAAATATCCAGATAGAATATAATTGAATAAAATATAATTATTAATTGTTCGACACACTCATAGAAATAAATATCATTTTCATTAGACATACAATAAAAAAAGAAATTAGATAAAACAAAAACAAAGCCCCTAAGTGTAGTAAAAAGGGACTCAGTATAATTAAAATTAATTTTAAAATTGGTCCAAACATATTCCTGTAACGTTATCTTTTAATTAAGTCGGTTATTGTGTTTACAGAGTAGGGTGTTACAGGCGCATCGGCAATATTGCGGGACTAATAAGGATGGAGAGCTATCTCGAATCTCAACAGCTGGATTGAGTAGGTTTGATTCCTCGTCTAGTCGATCAGCCGTGTATTCAGAACCTAAACTTATGATCGTCTATGATCAAGACGCGGTGAAGGTATAATGAGACCTCTAAAAATTGCCCGTGTAATTACTATTACAAAAATTGCTTCAAAGTTAATATTATTATAGTTTTTTTTAAATATTCGACACCAATCACAAATATTGCCATGATTCCAAAGTAACAAGCTCTAACGCCTTGTGTTATGGAAATCAGGGGTGCGATTGTGTAAAGCAATCGTATTCATTTGACAATTCAAAACGTACGGTATGATCTGTCAAACGGCAAAGAACAAAGCATTTGACAGATCATACCGTACATTATGAACTGTCAAATGAATACCATTGCTTTACACAATTCCAGCTCAGGTACAACTGTGGTACCCCAACACCCAGACTTGATGTAGAAAGTTCTGATTTCTACATTGACCCGGCCAGTGGGTAGTCTAAAGCAACATTTTTGACATCTGAGACAAAATTGGTGTTTTCATGTATTTATTGCTTAAGAAGAAATTTTCAACGAAGCTGAAAAAAATACATAAGTAAAAATGATATTTAATGAAACGGGAAATTGAAATAATCGACGCGAAATGTCAAAAAATTGCTTCAGACTTCAGCCGCAGGAATCGAAACCGAGCTGAAATTGAAACCCACAGTGCTTGCGTGCAAGGTCATCTTTTCATTTCTAAACTCCTAATTAGAATAACTAGTTTCAAAATCCGAGTATAATATTGATAATTAAGATGTAATTCCAAATTATTAAATCTGATTGATATCAATTGATATATCATATCGCTTACAATATGAATCTGAGTCAGAACAAGCATGCGATCACTTTTACCTTCCCAGTTCCCACATTCCTCCGATGAGCTCCTAAAGGTTAGGGTTCGATTCGCAAATAGCCCTTTGATCGCCTTTGATTCAGCGTAGAATTAAAACTTGGGGAATTCAGGATCCTTCCACCCGACTGGGCATTTAGAAGTTTGTTTACTAAGTTTCCCTTTAGTTTACTTGGACGACTGATAACATCCGGTACCGAACAACTTGTCGTAAACCAAACTTTTTTGTAAAGTGATTTCATGACAGCTTGCCTCATTGTAAAGGCAATAAATATTTTTCATATCGAAAGAAATAACATTAAGAAACGTTAAAAATAATGGCCGCCAGGCACATTAGAAATTTGCAGGGCTCATGTTTTGGTACTTCTTATTCATACATTGAGTCTTTAATGGAGCTTTGAAAGTTATACGGTAACTTTTTAACTACCATTTTGGCTATGTCGGTACCCTTACCGTTAGTAGCAATAAAATATTTTGAAAAAGAATTTATTATCAATAATACTGTTCGACACCACATAATACGTTGTAAAAGCTGCTTTCTTTACTCTACTTTAATAACCAGCTGCCAATTTTTTTCTAGATATGTTCCAGCTAAACGTTACATTTCGGCTTTGCATTGTGGGAGTGGTTATAGCGCGAACGCGACGTTTTGCCTTACAAAAACCCTTTGCAGTCTCTCAACATTTCATAACTTATTGATGTGACGACCTGGAGACCTATTATTGAATAACTTGCGTCAAGGTAACGTGTGATATTCATTGATCATTGTCCGATTTTTGTATTAAAAACAGTTGAAATCCATACGACAGTGCTTTTAAAACCAATCAATCAATTCAATTATTTGACTACTTTCATCTAATTTTTGCGTGATTCGTTGTATTTTAGTTCGATTTCGAACGAATATTACACGCCACATTCAAGCGTGTGATTCTAAGTTTATAATAGAGCTCCTGAGACATTAGCAGACAATATGTGCCAGAATTGTTCTAGCTAGCTAAAACCAAAAATACACACGGCATAGATGCTATCAATATCTGACGCGCTCGAGTATGTCCATGCAACAGATTTTTTAAAAACATTTATGAAAATCTGTAGTCGCTCCGCTCCCCCCACTAAGGATAAGGTAAATATATGTCATTTTTTTGTTCTTATCATGTAAACTTCGCAGTACAATAGGTCTCTATGACGCTCGAGTAAATCCCGATTTAGCACCATTGGCTCTACTAAAGTATAGTGTGAGCGTAGAGTGAGACGCGTGTAAGGTTTATCCGACGCGCATAGTGACGTCACAATCGCATTAGCGACAAACTCGGCCTACTGCACACCACCAGTGATAGCAGAATAATCATAAAACATTTACATTAAGTATTTTAAAATCAAATTAATTTAGTGTGGAACACAGGTACATAAGTTCTCAAATTCATTTACTATAACATAACAGGTACCTACATAAGCTCTTAATAAAAAATGACGTCTCACTGTTACCTGTCTTATCAAATATGCATTTTTTTAAGGACAAATAGAAATAGACAATTTCAAAATAGTATGCATTCAGTTTTAACAACAATAAACAATTAAAATTAATGTATATTTTTTTGCTTATGTACAAATATCATTCAAATAGTAGTATGTAAGTATATTAGTAGTTTAAATTTAATTTGTTGCTTTTATGTGTAATTTTACGCCGCCTCAATCGTTTCTGTTTCACCCAATGGTTGACTGGTAGAGAATGCTTTAAGCATTAAGTCCGCCATTTGTACTTTAGTTTTGTCAGTGCAATAAAGAATTATAAAAAAAAAAAAAAAAAAAAAAATAGTCTTTAACTGAATAATAACATATACTACGAGTATCAATAGCTGTTATTATTATTTTTAAACATTGCTAAATCTTTTTTTTATAAACTCCTGGCAATTTATTTCAATTTATGGGAGCCTTTTCAAATACACTCTTGTCTACCAAAGATGTTTTATGACCTTCAGTTACCAACTTTTTCAGTCACCTAATAAGTACGAGTAAATAACGAAAAGTTGCCTACTTTCCTTCAGCTTGGTTACGTAGTCTCCTCTCTGGCAGCCAAGAGTTGAAAAAGAATTGTAAGTTGACAGTTCACGAAATCTAACCTTGACGATCGTCAATTATTGATTTTAACTGCCTCGGTGGCGCAGCGGTAAGAGGGTCACACTATTGCGACGGCTGCGCTAGAGGTCCTGGTTTCGATCGCCGGTTCGGGCCAAAAATATATACCAGAGTGTTTCTGTTCAGAAATTCTTAGGGTAGCCCGGAGTTTGGAAATTGGCGGTGTTTCACCCCCGTGCCTCGGAAAAGCACGTAAAGCTGGTCCGGCGCCTTATCTCTTTCCGGTCGTGTCTGATTGCTGTCCCATAGGGCTATGAGAGTGAAAGGAATAGAGAGTGCACCTGTGTTTGCGCACACACTTGTGCACTATAATATGTCCCGCGCAGTCGGTTAGTCGTTGTGATTGGTCACCGTAGTCGAAATCGGCTAGGGGGACTATTATTATTATTATTGATTTTACTAACTTAAACGGTGGTTCCTTCATAATTTGAGATCCGTAAATGTGACTCCTTTGCATTAATACATTATATTTTGGCTCTTTAACTATCACTACTTCTACAACTTCACTTTTGCAAAATCAAAACAATGGATCTAAAATATCTTCCATTCCGATTTAAATTAAAAATAGTAATAAACAAAATTATAATTACAATTTATGGTCTCGGGTTAGATTTTTGTGCTGACGCTACTTATTAAGTTAGATTTCCATTACGTAAGTAGCACATGTATGCTCTGTTGTGCCGGAGCTTATTTCATATCGTGCAGTTTAAAACGATGCAACGGACCATTGATACATCTTGTTTCGTAGGAAATAATATCATTTGATGTGTTTTACTGGGATTCGAAGCAATCGCGCGTTAGCATCGTTGCAGTCGCCAAATTTCAGTACATAATTTGTCAATTTCCAGCATTGCATATCGCGACTGTATCGATGCTAAAAGTAGCGTAATGTTTAAGGTACATCGGACGGCGCGCATCGGAGCGCGCTTACACGCCCGTAAAGAAAATAGTATTTTATTAACAGTTCTTAAAGTCGTAATTGGTTACGACTGATACATTTTCAATCCGGACGGATGCACGAGCATGCGTCGTATCTGTCGTAAGCAATTATGATTTCAAGAACTGCTAATAAAATACTATTTCCTTCACGGGCGTGTAAGCGCGCTTCGATGAGCGCCGTTCGATGTGAATCCTACCTAAAAGTTGACATTTTGCGACTGCATCGCTGTTAAAAATCGCAAACTGTAAATTATTGTAGCGTTTCAATTATCCTTTAGCAACAATTCTATACTTCATGTGCTTCGAAGATTCATTACAATTTATATTAAAACTAGTACTATATATAATATATATATATATATATATATATATATATATATATATATATATATATATATATATATATATATATATATATATATACATATATATATATATATATATATATATATATATATATATAGTAAAATGTAAGCCTGATTGAGTTTATTTATGTTGACGATGTTATACTTACGGTTAGTGAACAAAATTTTTAAAGTGAAATGAATATTTGACTTCGTATTCCCCAGACTGCGGTACCAAGCTTTTGTGAGTGTTGAAGAGTTTCTCAACTAACTTTTATTAATAAAACGATACTCTGAAGGAGAATAAAAGTTAAAAAACGACTGTTTTCGTGAAAACGTTCTAATCGTACATAATGTTTAAAGAACACTTCAGCTGGCAGATAATTTAATATTTTAATTTATATTACTTATATTGCTACTATTGCTCTAAATTACTAGTATTGGTCAATGTTAGCAAAAAACTTTGAAATGCTTACTATAACCTTATATTTAGGAACTAATAAATATTGAAAGTCTTCCCTTTTGCTCAATTGTTTCAGTACAAACAGAACTTTGTATACAAAAGAGGCTTAGGGTTTCCATGAACTCTGATACAAATTGTACCATTAATGAAATTTTGTGGTTTCATTGTTTGTACCAACCATCTTGTTTTATATCATGATGAGAATTAAAATACTGAAAAGGAATGATTATTGTACGTAATTGTGCACTGTTTTGTTATAACAAATCACTTCAAATCAATAATCATAAATAATGGTTGTTCTGGTAAGGACCTATTTTTCTAACGTCGACAAAGACTTATTAGACTGAAAAACTAGAAAACAACTAATCTTAAAATGACATTTACGTAAATGATTGACAACAAACAGGTAAAGCTTATAGATAGATATTTAATTCGACGAATATTCCGTATGTGACGTTTGCAAAATTTGGCCTAAAAATCATATTTGTTTCAGCCGTTGTCTGTCAATATCATTAACTAACAGGTTCCATTTCATCCAGTGAAGTATTGATTAAATAAGAGAAATGCGCTTTTAGAAACGATATGAATTCGAAATTAGGTCAACGGAACGTCGTCAGACTGAATAGATTAATTAATAAAATTGATATTTAATATGCCAAGCTGAAACCCACGGATTATCAAGTTGATTGATGATAATTTATGGTTTTATTAATCACCCTCAAAGGACTCGTTTTAGGTGCAACGTACATCTTTACATTTATAGCGCTGTTCATACTTAGACGACTTTAGCGGAGCGACGATCACGCGGGTAAGATCATCCGGGTAAGACGGCGCGATCAGATCGCTTCACTTAATTCCCCACTTTAATTGCATTATTTTCTTCAAAAGCACAAATTATTATGATAATTCCACCACACAATCACAATAATTGACCCGAAAAAACCAATTACTGAAACGAAGAAATAAGGTCCGTCCTTCCCTTTTCGTTTCCCGCGCAAAACTCCGCTGTCAATCTCAGACATAAAATGACAGCAGTAAGCCTTTCACATTAGAGAGACGCGCTGCTGTCGCGCTGCTATCGCTCATATGTGAAGGCGCACTTAGGATAAATATTATGAGCACAATTTTATGTCCAGGCGAAAGCAACTTAATACTGTAGAGTGTTACTTTCCTGTATTGCTGTGTATTATAAGTTAGTTTGTTATAGAAGTACGTAGCCTTGGTTTCAAAAAGTCACCATACTTAGTATCAATCAAATTTTAGTTATCATCATTATCATTATCAGCCAAAGGTCGTCCTTAGGCTGAACATAGGCCTCCCCAGCGGCTTTCCACAGCGATCGATCACTAGCGGTCTGCATCCAGTTTCATCCTGCGATCTTTACAAGGTCGTCTGTCCATCTTGTCGGTGGTCCTCCTACACTGCGTCTTTCGTCGAAGGGTCTCCAATCTAGAACTTTCATGCTGCCCCAACGGCCATCAATTCTTGCCGATATGTGCCCTGCCCATTGCCACTTGAGCTTACTAATTCTCAAGGCTATGTCCGTTACCTTAGTTCTTTCTTCTACGTATCTCCTCATTCCTGATTCGATCCCGTAGAGAAACACCCAGCATAGCCCTCTCAGGTTTTAGTAAATAAACTAAAAGATTAGAATACCAAATTACGATTCAATACCGATTCATCATCATGAGCAGCAATATCATTAAGGACGTTAACTGCTGGACATAGACATGTCGAATTGTTATCACAGCAACCGATCACAAGCAGTCTGCATCCAGTTTGATCCTGCGATCTTTACAAGGTCGCCTGTCCCTCTTTTCGGTGGACGTCCTACGCCACGTATTTGGTCGAAGGGTCGAATCTAAAACTTTTACTGCCCCAACGGCCATCAGTTCTTCGCTTTAGACCGAATCGAAATACCAATTGAACAATATTTTTTTTTACATTCCTAACTTTTTACTAAACCTTTTTTTGTTTAAGAAGAAAAAACTTTTAAAAGGAATTTAGTTAAAGTGGAAAGTGACAAGCAAATTGATATTTGAGAGAAAGAGCTCAAATATGGAAATATAAGACGTAAGATTTAAGAAGAAGAAAAGGAATATTCACATGAAAATATCTCCGCAAACCCCAGTTTATTTCTCTCCACTCTCATTGCACGCTTTTTACGGGGGAACACAAACATAAAAAAATATATTTCTTACTGAATAATATCATCGTTTCACGTCAATGTGTGTGATCGTCCTAACCGTAAGTCGTTTAGAAGTATGAAATGGAAATGTAACGGAACTTTGTGAAATTCGTAAGTTTCCTTGAGGGTTGGGAAAAAAATTGGCGAAGTGCGAATTTGACTCGCACAAAGAGTTCTGTAGCATTGTATTGTTTGCGATAGTTGCCCAGAGTTTAAGAAATCGTTTAAGATCCTTTACACACTGCGCTACTTTTAGCATTGATGCAGTCGCGATACGAACGTGCGTTAGCATCGAGACAGTCGCGATGCTGAAGCTGGAAATTTACAAATTATATACTGATTGTGTGCGTGCATCGATGCTAAATTGAATCTGTTCATAATGTGAGTCGTGATGCTGAAACGCGTTTTTAAAACACGCGACTGCGATGCAGCGCTAAAAGTCGCAGTGTGTAAGAGGTCTTAAACTTGATTAAGCGTATTTTGTAGTTATTTACGATCGATGTAATGAACTGTGACTATAACTTTACCTGTCCTTAAAAAATAATTAAAATATCTGCAAATAGTACATATTTGCGTTGCGCTTCCGATAAGAAACTTTATAAAACCGTTTCAGATTGTGCGTCGTCCAATACATTTTACTGAAAGACATGTAAAGGTTAAAAAAATATTAAGTTACTCAATTAGCATGTTCTACATCGAATTTCCAATTCGCTGTGCACGAATTTCCAATGCTTAGCATTTATTTGTGGGACGGAACCCGAGAAACGTTTATTCCCACTTCGCAATCACCAGTTTAGAGCAGCTGTTGCGCTCTCCTCCGTGTGAATGCGAGCATTTGTTTTCTGTGGAAACCGCACACACAGGCGATTATTTCGCCTGTTTCTAGGACCATGCAATAATTTCATCATTTTTTATGTAGGCTAGTTTGTGAATGCCATTCTAAAAATATATTTCTCGTCTTATTTGTGCACCGTAAAATACTTGATCAAACTGAATCGGAATCTAGAAAATAAAAAAGATTTTGTCGTTATCTAACGCACTAACGGTCCCCCGCGGCGTCGTTCGTGTAAATTTGGATTTTCCCGTAAAATATTTCTGCGAAAGACACATACAATTTTCATTGGTAGTACGAGGCCAGAAACCATAGCGGTTAGCGCAAGCGCGTGTTGTACTTAAACTATAAGCATTATTTTGGCGCGGAGTTATTTTATAACTGTAATAGCTTCTAAGATACTTATTGATATCAAATAATTTAAAGGGTGTGACAACAAGCTGCAACCACACCGTTCGCAACGGTGTACGCAGTTTCGCATGATTACCGATAAATGGCGCTGTATCTCGCGGTATTACTTGGTCATAAAATTATTATCCCTTTGGAATAGAACGACAAAAGCGAGATGCCACTAGCAGCAAACTGTGTGATAAAAGAGATGGGTAGCAGAACCATTTTTGTCAGATGTCAAACAGTTGACCGCCCAGCAGAAGCTCGCTGAAAATTACGTGCATTTGATTTTTTATATTTAAAAGTGAAATTGTGTATATTTTGGAGAAATAATGCGTCTGAAACATGGTGACTTGATCGGTGATTGATTGTTATGCATTACAGCGGCATAACTCCAACAAATAATCATTTAAGAGGTAGATTAGTCCAAATCGAAGCCTTTTAATATACGACTTATTTTTACAAATGCGCTTCAAATTTAAAGTACGCAGTTTGATTATTCTATTCTACAAACGTTAATTAAAAAATAAAGACAGAATAACACAGGGAATGTATATCGACGAATATTTTGTATAATGAAATTACATTTAGTTTTACACTAGAGCTGCATGTTCAATATTTTGTGTCGACTGTTTATCATGCAGTAAACTAGATACTATATTTAACTAACGAACATTGTTATAAATCACCTGATCGAATGGTTATCTCATTTAAAGCTACAAATGTTACATACTTATGTTAGTTACTGACATCTTAAATCGGTTTCGTTTGACAGCTTTTACTTGTTCTTCTATTCCGATAGGAATATTAATTTTATCGTTTTTCCCGAGATGATATGTAGCCAGTGTGATTGTTAACTCATATTCTGAAGGACCTTCTAATTTAGCGAATCTAGGGCATCGGATCATTTTTACCCTCGCACGATTACTTGTGCTGACGTACAGGATCATCCATCCTAACTGGATTCACTCTCGAATTATTAGCGTTCTCACTCCGTGCGAGCGCCAAAAACTTCTCGAGTGAAATGGGTCACTTTCTCCCCTTGTTTAATCAATCTACTGTTTCAACTCTGTCCTGTAGTTCCTAAGATAAGCTCGTTCTATTAGGTATTAGATTTTTCATCTATATTTAGGAGGCAACAGTTATTCAGAGTCGTTGTATGATGTCAAGCTTAACAACACCAACAGTCTATGGTTTACATTATTAACGAATTCCAAATAATTTGTTTCTTATTTAAAGCTTTTCAGTGAGTTTTTGGAAGGCGGTTAAATTGTGCACATGTATGCCGTTTAGTGGACACTGCAGATTTGCATCATACTATCGAAAAGGATTAAAGCCAATCACGACTGCTGAAAGCTTTGAGTGTGCTTAAACACTTATGGGTTGAATAGCGAATGGCATTTGTGAGTAAAAATCTGAAATTGGTTCGTTGCAGCCCACACGTCTGTGCCGATTTCATTCCTGATGCGCGGTAATAGAGTTCATAGGATAATAGTGTCAAAAGTTTACTTTTCAGTATTGATATTCATATATAAACTGCAGTAAGCAGGTGTTGTGCTCACTCTTAATAATCTTAATTCAGTTATTTACTAACAGTGACATATTTATTACATTTTTGTTGAAAACTAACCCTTATTACAACTGTATAAGAGTGTTTACCTTGACGTGCTGCTTGTCCGTATACATAGCAACCATTTTTGTAAGTGAAGTAATACGAGAGTTTAAAAACTTATTTATTTCTTTATTCAAACGTTGTTTCACTGTAAGTTGTGCAATTGGCTGACTTAATGCCTTTTGGCATAGTCTACCAGTTAACCACTTGGCAATGCAGAGAGTTTTATCAGTGGGGGAACATTTATAATTACTGAGAAGTGTTGTACAAAAAGAAGAAGTAAAATCACCTTAGAGGTAATCATAAAATTATTATCTAGGATATAGTACTTCTAAAGAGGTAATATTAATAATAGGTAATGAGGCATAGTCGTACGTAATACTGTTTATACTTAATATTCTTCGAACATAACCATCAAAATTCATCTTCACGGTTAAGGTGAGGGTTCTGACCGAACAGCTGTCAACCTTCATGACAACAGAATTTTGGCCGAAGGGTGTTTTGTATGGTCGGTTTCGCAGACGGTTACCGGACACCAAGATGCGCAACACTACACCGGCAAAATAGTGTTTCATTTCTTTTGATAGTTTAATATTGTTTTTATATGTATGTTGCTATTTAAGGTATTTATTATATTGGCTTTTGGTACTTGCAAAATATGATTAAATAAATAAATAAAATGGGTGCAAACAGGCAATACTACTAATAATTAACCTACACAGTCATGTGAGTCGCAAAAGCTAACGACAGTATTCATGATTCTTGTTGTGTCATATTCTCGGAAATATTCTCACTTATTTTCACGTGAGAGTTTCTGGGGTAGGTAGGTACTTGTGTTTTCTTTTCTTTGGTTTTCTTCGGCTGATTTGACAATGTTTTTTTTATTCTTTTATGTTTTGACAATGTTGACTCATTTGATTTGAAAATTTTGCATTTATTTGATTGACTAACAGCCTATTTTAAAATGTCCTACTAGGTTCTTGTTACTGCTATCTACCGATCATACTAAATGACGTTCCATTTTGAATTATTCGTTGTTTTTAACATATTTGAATGGGTTTGCTCTTGACTCCAGGCCAAGGCCAATGGCTTAATCGTAATTGCAATTGGTAAGTGCTTAATGCAAATGTAATAATCTCCGACACTAGCTATAAGATTTAGTTCTAACTGATATCGGCTCTGCCAGAAATAAAATTTTGTAGATTTATCTCATTGTTGATAGTAAAAAAGCCCTTGGAATGTTAATGACGTGTTTTCCTGCAACCCCTCAAAAATCCTTACTCGAAAATTATTTGGATTTGTTTTTGTTTTAATTTTTAAGAATATGAACCGGTCATCTATACTAATATTATAAAGCTGAAGAGTTTGTTTGTTTGTTTGTTTGTTTGTTTGAACGCGCTAATCTCAAAAACTACTGACCCGATTTGAAATTTTTTTTACGTTCGAGAGTCCATTTATCGAGGAAGGCTTTAGGCTATATAACATAAAGATACGACTCATAAGACCACAGCAGAAATGAAAAATGTTGCGAAAACGGGAGAAAGATATTCCTTTTGAGAGCTTCCGCTGCATACGCTGCGGAAACCGCTTAAGTTACACAAAAATCATGTATGACAGGATTGTTCAGCATCAAAAGTTCTATAATAAAGTCCGCGACAGCATATGTCTATCTTTTATGGTTGACTTACTACAACCTTTTTTATGTTAATAATTTTAAAAAAAATAATGCATTATTTTTTTAGGTGTATTATACACACAGGTATTAATTCTTATCAAAATAAATTCATTCATCATCACGAGCATTTCATTTAGAACCAAGTTGCCCTTTATATCATTTGATTTCAATAAATATCTTAGGAGCTATCACAGTTTTAACATAACTCCGCACCAAAATAATGTTCGCAGCTTAAGTACAACGTGCGCTTGCGCTAATATATTATAAAGCTGAAGAGTTTGTTTGTTTGAACGCGCTTATCTCAGGAACTGCTGGACGGATTTGAACAAATATTTCTGTGTTGGATAGCTTATTTATCGAGAAAGGTTTTAGGATATTTAACATGACGCGACGGGAGGGGAGGGATCAAACTCAAAACGCGCGGACGAAGTCGCGGGGGACCGCTAGTCTATACTAATATTACAGAGCTGAATAGTTTGTTTGTTTGAACGCGCTAATCTCAGGAACTGCTGGACCGATTTGAAAACACTTTTTTGTATTGAATAGCTTATTTATCGAGGAAAGTTTTTAGCTTTAAAATATGAAACTGCGATTGGAGAGGAGTCGGTAATAGAGTGTGGGAGATCGGGTTACATTAGTTTGTAAAGGAGACCAATGGAAGGTGTTGAGGGAAACCTTTGCCCTGCAGTGGGAAGAGACAGGTTAAATCAGCCCAGTGTTTGGTCGCTTGTTGCTCACGACAGAAAACTTCTGGTAAACATTTGGTAGTATACCATTCGGCGTTGATTTCTCTTTGATCTCGTTAGGGAATTGACATCAGTGGTCAGTCACATTAAAGAAAGCTGACGATCAAAATCTTTCCCCTGTTCCGAGATCGTTTCACTTTGGTAGGCGTTGGTTCGTTTTGAAACTCTCAAACTGTCGACTGTCAAAGGGCGACCGCTTCGTTCTTCAAACCCCGAGGTTGGTCGACCGCGCTTGAATTCGTTATACCAACGATACACGGTGGCCTAGGCCTTCATCCATAAATGCCATTTGAAGTCTTTCGAACGATACTTCCGGTTTCAGGCGAAACTTGAAATCGTAAAAAAATCATAGCTTTAAAATGTTTCCGGTGCAGATTTATTTTTCAGTCAGACACGATACTTGGAATTGGCTCGCAAAAAGTGTAAAGGAAGGAGAGAGTAAAAGAAGAAGGTAATTCAAAAAATGGAACACACCTATTTTTACTAATAAATAATCATATTTTCGAAATAGATTCTAATCAGCCAGTCTCCCATAGATAAAACCTTTTTTTCGCAAAACTTTCTGAGTGGCCTGGTAGTTAGTTTTTCACTTTTCATCATGCAAGTACTATCCCCTATCGGAAAGGGATAACAATTTAATGCTTTTCATAGAAAGTTTGCGGTTCTGAATAGAAAGCAGACGGTATAACAAAAGCTTCTTTATCGATCACGCTACAGTTGGAAAACTATTTAGTTTCTGCGAAATAATAAAGCAGGTGTATAAAAGAAATGGATCCAGTAAGATTGTTTGATTCGAGGTGAAAACTTGCAATACGTTTGCAAAAACATGGTATTTGTTTGTTTATAAATACTTATAATTCAATTCGGCCTATAAATAAAGGAGCGAAAATGACAATGACCTGGGTCAAATATTTTGTTTCTATTTAATTCGTATTCTTTATAAGGTTGTAATTTTAAGTTTTTGTTTATAAATTAATAAAATAAATAAATATTAGACACCAATCACATACATTACTCTGATACCAAAGTAAGTAGCCAATGGCACTTGTACCTATTATGGAAATCAGACACAACGGTGGTACCACAACGCCCAAAACCGAGACTATGTAGAAAATTTTAATAACTACATTGTTCCACCAGGAATCAATCACACCACGGAGGTCGTCAATTTATTTATTTTATCTACTAGCGGAACCAGCGAACTTTGTTTCGTAATAGAAATTAAAAATTATGTCTAAAAAATAAAATAAAAAAATTAGGGGTGGATTACCCCTAACATTTAGGGGGATGAAAAATAGATGTTGGCCGATTTTCATAGGTACCGGATAAGCAAAAAAAAATTCATCAAAATCGGTCATGCCGTTTCGGAGGAGTATGGCAACGAAATCTGTGACACGAGAATTTTATATACTAGATAATAATAGTTTTTATTTCACTTTGTAACTTTTTTTCACAATGTGTAATATAATAATCGGAAAAAATTGTACTGACGCATTAGAAGATTACGAAAATCGCGATTAAAAAGAGAAAAAATACAATGTTTAAAGAGCGTTTTCTCTTTTGGTTTTGGTTCGATCTGCTCTACGTTTATAACTAGAGGTCCCTGCGTCTGCATGCTTTAAGTTTAATCCCTTCCTGCCCGTCGTAGCGTGATATTGTTCAGCTTAAAGCCTTTCTGGATAAATAATCTATCTTATAAAAAATAATTTTGCAAATCAATCCAGCAGTTTCTGAGATCAGCGCGTTCTAACAAACTCTTCAGCTCTATAATATAATTATTGATTTCGACACAATGATTAAATGCAACGGTCCTCACCCTGATTTGAGGAGGCATAAGGAAGTCGCTATTGCAACTTATAACACAGTGTGGGCTTACTTCATAAGACTGTTGTGTGCCGGGAACGATTTGTATTGTTACAACGGTGCACAAAGGAAAAGTATTCGAACGCCAAGCAGAGGCGAATTGGTGAGAACCAATCTCTCACCAGACGGCAACTATATGGAGTATGATAAATAATGGGGTTCTTTGTTGATTTGTAGCTTTGCTGTTGTCAGTTCAGGAGTCGAAAAAAACTGGTATTTCTTATGTCAGGTAAAAGGGAAAGAGAAAATATAAAAAAACCGGCTAAGTGCGAGTTGGACTCGCCTACTGAGGGTTCCGTGCCAACTTTAACTGAAATAGGGATCCACTTACTTCCACTAAGCCAAAATACCACAATATTTTGTTGACAGCAAACATAACTTTGTTTTTCATAGTGTTTCACACTCGATCTCGTTCAAACCAATTTTCATTCACTATACACTTGCATAGTTTAAAAGGGGTGGGGGGCGGGGGGAACGCCCATTTCACCACTTTAGAAGCGTCTATCTCCCGAATATTAGATTTTAGGAAAAAATGGTTGTAGGAACTCGATGTCATTTGAAGATACCTATCCACAGACACCCTACATGCGCATACACAACAATTTATTTATTTACTTCCATGTATGGGAGCCCCCCTCCAATGTCATTACTTTTTATATTTTGTATAGGAATCTTTAAGCAGTTTACATAATAGATGTACCTACCAAGTTCTATCGATGTAATGCTAATAGTTTCAGAATAAAGAGGCTGTGACATACGGACGGACAGATAGACAGAACAGACAGACAGACTTGACGAAACTATAAGGTTTCCGTTTTTGCTATTCGGCTTCGGAACCTTAAAAATTGCACTATAAAGACTAAAATTATTCATTATCAGAAGTATAATGGGTAAACAAATTCATTTTAAATTGGACCATGAAAAACTAATAGACGATTGCTGTCCGAGAAATCGTGTACTGACACCAAATGGATTTGTTGCTCCTTAATACGTGATAAATGCGTTATTGAAAGCTTTTTAGTGTATTTTCCAAGGCTTTTTATTATTTTTACTATTCCAATAAAATATTTTGTACTACATTTATCTAACTGGTAATCTGTACCTTAAGCCTATTTCCTCAAAACGGTAATGTAATATCAAATGTATAGTGGAACGCGCAGCTATCTATAATTCAGCCCAAGACTCGTCTTGAAGTAGTAAACCGCAATCTTGGGCTACCAAATATCAGACCCTTCCTGTACCTCCTTACTAATACATCAACTATTCGGGCACATACCTCACATCCTTTGGGCTTCCATTATTGACTAGGTTTTGTTGTCCAACACCTGTCACTGACAAACTTTTTATTAGTGTAGATAGCCAGACATTTGGAGACCCTTTGACCAGAGACAGAGCGTAAGGCATCGATCGACAAGATGGGCAGACGACCTTGTAAAGATCGCAGGATTAAACTGGATGCAGACCGACAGGGATCGGTCGCTGTGGAAAGCCAAGGGGGAGGCCTATGTTCAGCAGTGGACAACATTTGGCTGATAATGATGATGAACCAGACAATTCGCCACAGTTGCATCTGATGGTTAGTGACAATACGGCCTAACATGGGACATATTTTTGAGTCACTCGCATCAATATGGCGCGTACTTTTTGTAAATTAATGGCCGATTTTCGAATCAAAAGCAATTGAAATTTACACGGACGTCAATCTACATCAGCAGAGATTTCCGTTAATTTTTTGTTGGTATTCAAACGAAAGTCAACTCGGAATATTAACGCAAGTGATAAAATAATAGAGGTCTTGGTCTAACTATTAACAGCCTTCATTCTTTTCTTGACCAAATTATGGTTGCTGAATTCAATCCTTATCCGCAGACAAAATAAATGTAGACCTGAATTGAAAACATTATCAAATACTTACAATTTTCTTTTACTAATTTCAAATTACATTTTATGTCAAAAGAATAAGAATAAAACAATTCAAAAAATAGTCGCTGTATTTTTGAAGGGCAAAACTCTAAGCAATACATCAAAGGTCAGCCACGTAAACGGTCATAATGAAATCGTTTTCAATATCCATTAAAGTCGTAACACAAAAGAGAGGAAATTATATGGCTTTGTCCCTTTTGTTCAAAAAAAGGTACAAAATCCAGTGATTTTAAATAGTACATTCGTCAGAAAAACTATGTATACATTTCTGTAGAAAAATATGTTAAACTAGCTACTCGGCAACTATCAACTAGCTTCGAACGGGTGCAATGTTTGGTAGGGTTCAGCCAGCGTTTGCAATGTAAGCGCAAAAAATACTTTATTCACGACTTCAGAAACCTCCAAAATGATCAGTGTTTTACTACTATATTATGAATGTTTTATACATCTAGTCAACTTTCGAGTATCATTTTATGCGCTTTACATTAGCGTATGGCATTGGCAAATAAATGAATATGAATATGAATATGTAAGACTAGCGGTAGTTTCCGATATATTATGTTTCTTTGATCGATACAAATACAGTAACAACTATATTAAATAATATAAAATTTTCAGGTCAGGCAACAAATCAAACATTTTTGATGTAACGATTTTTGAAGGTACGTACATAAACCTTCCTCTTTAATCAATCTGTATAATATATATTGCGTCGTTTTAAAGATTAAAGCATACATACATACAGACAGACAGTGGGAAGTGACTTATATGTAATTACACTAATATTTAGCTTTACGTGCGAGATGTAAATAACTCAATTATAAAACAATCAATTTTGTCAACTTTTGCTACATGTTTTTTTTAAATCTATCACTCGGATTTTCACAAAGGTTTCAAGATTGAATATGCAACCTCCATCCTGACCAGTAGAAAAATTGTATTTTATGTGTAACTTTATGTGATCGCTCTTCTATCATAACTTATCCTGAGTCAGATGAACAGTCAGGCGCTATACCAACTCAGTTCATAAACATCAACCCTAAAGCGTTTACACAACGTCCTCATTATCCACGTCGTAATGAGTTGCCGATGACGTTAAAAGTGCAAGCTTATAATGAGGCCAAAGGCCCCCATGATAAATGGCTATGATCGCGCATCGCTGATACTGGAGACACACTGGAACTGTGTATAGAAAACCTGCTGTTCAGCTTTTTAAGGGGACGGTGGCATAGGACGTCCACTGACAAAATGGATAGACGACCTTGTCGGTCGCTTTGAAAAACTGTGGGGGAGGCCTATGTTAGTGGACGTTCTTTGGCTATTAATGATGATGTTGAAAAGTAAATAAATGTAAGTTAGTTGAGAAAAAAAATGGCCATCAAAAGGCAAAGGCGTTCAATGCTGAATGGATGCGATTATTTCATTCTTGTTTTGCTAATTCAAATGTACACGTTCTTAATATTAGAAATTTAGAAATGCATTTAATTTTGTAAGCCAGTAATGGGTAAATGTGCTGATCTTTAAAATATCGAACCATCTATGTAATACCACATTTATGCAAATAAATTGATTTGATTTGATTTCTTTCTTACGGTTTTCCACAGTGACCGGTTGTGAGCGGTCTGAATCTAGTACGATCCTGCGATCTTCACAAGTTAGTCTTCCCATCTCGTCGGTGGATACTACGCTGCGCATTTGGTCGTAGGGTTTCTAGAACTTTTCTGCCTGTCATCATTTTGGTCTTATATCTTATCAACCGGGGTATGGATATTATATTAAAAAGAAAGAAATAAAATTTGCGACATTCGCAAAAAGCGAAGTTTCGGTTTTGTTTCTCCACTGTGGCGATAAGCCCTACCTGCATGGCTATCGATTATTCATTAAACATCGGAGCAAGTGTTATTATGACGTTAGCAGACTAATTGCAGAAAGAAGTAATCTAACATTTTAGTAAGATATTATTTAAGGCAAGAACCGTTGAACGATTCGCTTGGACGTGTATTGCAGTCAAACAGAATCTGCTCCTTTTTAAAACCAATGGGATTTTTTATAAACTTGTGCGTTGTAGTAACTAAAATAAGAAAAGAAATGAAATTGTTCTGTAATTTGCTTTTAAAATAATGCTTTGCATTATGTTTCCTATATTATTATTTTCAGAATTATTTTTACTTTTGGCGATGGCAGAAAACGAAAGGTGACTTTATAACATTAATAATGGTTACTTTATTAATCGGCCGCTGCCTCATGTCTACTGCCTGCGTGTGGACTGCGCTGCGGTAGGTACGGTGTATGGCGCCTGCTGCCCGCCACATCCATAGACTTATAGCCACATCGCGTCTACCGAGCCAGCTAGATAATTTGATAATTAACTGTTAATAGATTATGATAATATTTAAAAAAAAAGTAAAAGGGCAATGGGCTTCTGAGGTGGAATTGTGTACAGCAATCGTATTCATTTGACAGTTCAAAACATATGGTATGATCTGTCAAACGGTAAAGAACAAAGCGTTTGATTACATAATTCCACCCCTGGGGCAATTCTCGTGCTATTCGTTTACGAAAAAAGTTCACCGATCGAATTTTCTTTGTCGAAGAAAAACTAGTTTTTGATTTCTCAGTGTCACGATTTCTGTGTATTTAGATTATGCGATAGTTTTTTTTAGGTGTAGATATTTAACTTGATTTTTGAGGTAAAACGGTAAATCGCGCAATCGAATTACAACACGAAAAAGTTCGATTGCGGCGAGTTTCGGCCTCCAGATACTCTATCAGGATTAGAACCCGGGCTTTACGTTCAGAACCCGCCTATTTTACCCACCTGAGCTATTATAATATTGACATGTGATGAAAGCGTATTGAAGCAAAACCAATATACAGTGTATCCCTAGATATACATCGAATGCAAAAGTGAATTATTGAGCTATATATGTTAAATTCACATTTGCACTGCAACGTACTCGAACCTATAATAAATTTCTCTTACATTAGTTTTGACATGCGGGTACGAGTATTTATTACCTTGATGAAATCCTGAAGCTTTTTGTATTTGTACCATTTCTGAGAAAGTCTAAGTTAAAACCATAAAATTATTATCCCTTTGGAATAGAACGACAAAAGCGAGATGTCACTAGCAGCAAACTGTGTGATAAAAAGAGATGGGTAGCAGAACCATTTTTGTCAGATGTCAAACAGTTGACCGCCCTGCAGAAGCTCGCTGAAAATTACGTGCATTTGATTTTTTTTATTTAAAAGTGAAATTGTGCATATTTTGGAGAAATAATGCATCTAAAACATGGTGACTTGATCGGTGATTGATTGTTATGCATTACAGCGGCATAACCCCAACAAATAATCATTTAACAGGTAGATTAGTCCAAATCGAAGCCTCTTAATATACGACTTATATTTACCAATGCGCTTCAAATTTAAAGTACGCAGTTTCATTATTCTATTCTACAAACGTTAATTTACGTAAAAAATAAAGACAGAATAACACAGGGAATGTATATCGACGAATATTTTGTATAATGAAATAACATTTAGTTTTACACTAGAGCTGCATGTTTAATATTTTGTGTCGACTGTTTATCATGCAGTAAACTACTATATTTAACTTAGAAATATTGTTATAAATCACCTGATCAAAAGGTTATCTCATTTAAAGCTACAAATGTTACTTACTGTTAGTTACTGACATCTTAAATCGGTTTCGTTTGACAGCTTTTACTTGTCCTTCTATTCCGATAGGAATATTAATTTTATGGTTAAAACACAAAGACAATATTTCTACACCCTAAAATAGTTAACAGAGGCTCTAACCCATTTTAAGAGTTCCTTAGCCGCATGGCAAAAAACAGAACCCTTATAGTTTCGTCAAGTCTAACTGTCTGTCTATCAGTCTGTCTGCCCGTCCATATATCACAGCCACTTTATTCTATAACTATAAGCATCACACTGTTGAAATTTGGTGGGAAGATGTATCCTATTAACGCTTACTATTTTATACAAATAATTTAAAAATATGGTATTTTAGGGAATACATGAAACTGAAACCGATTATTTTTTGGCAACCTATGCGTGTCTATGGATAGGTCTTTTAAAATGACATAGAGGTTTTTAAAACCATTTTCTTCTTAAGTCTAACGTTTGACAGATAGACGCTTTCAAAGTAGTAAAATGGGCGCATCCCTCTAACTTTTAATCTAACCAAATGTAAATTTTTAAATATAATAATGTAGACCTTTACATGTTCTTTCAACAAAAGTTGGTTTGGACAGGATCGAAGCAGTCGTTTTTGAGATATAGCACATTTTCAACTACCGCAAACATAACTTTGTTCTTCATACATACACTATAAAAAACAAAGTTTTATTTGCTGTTAACAAAATATTGTGGTATTTTAGGAAGTATGAGGATTCCTTAATTCAGTTTTAAAGTTGGCAGGGAACCCTCAGTGGGCGAGTCCGACTCGCACTTAGCCAGTTTTGTAATAAGGTTACAAAATGATAGTACAGGTTTAAAAATCAAGACTGAAGTGGGTAACTTTAGTCACCAACATTTTTTTTAGTAAACATTATGCGATCACTACTTTTGTCAATGAGCAAATTTGATGAGCGAATTTATTCTGATGGAGTAGTTTCCCATCAGAAACACCTTCCATATGGTCAGCAGTGGCGGCTGTACCTTAAGTGCGCTCGTGCGCTGAACCACCAATTCAAAAGATTTAAAAATTACAAAATATTAAGTAATTCATCTTTATTTTTAATTACCATTTTAATAGTTATTTTTAAACACACAAAAACGTATAAAACATATAATCTCCAATTATGGTGAAACAGTTTGAGCGCTTTACTAAAGTATTAAGACTTATTTTCCTGTAAAGACAAATTCTCGTGCGCTCCGGCGAGTGCACGAGGACTGCTAATATAACTTGTAGGAGATACGAGGTAATACGCCTGGCGCGTGAAACAAAAGATAGTTCATAGAAATGGACCGAGTAATGAGTGGGTTGTCGAGCGCCGCACGTGCGAACCGAAGATTGCCGAGAGCACCCGATGTTTGACGAATTGGCCGGCCGGATCGGCGCTAGGCGGCGACGGCAGCCATGATTGACATCATGGCATGTTTCACTGTATGTGTGACTCATTAATTATTATTGTTTATTTATATTACCGTAATTATTTTTAGTTATTGTTTCGATTTTCTTAAAGTGCACTACCAGTTCGGTAACCCACCAGCCGCCACTGATGGTCAGTATTTGACTAATTGTTGCCCAGATCTCTTTAGTCGCCGTATGCTGTCGGGCAGCGTAATCTCGACAGCGAGCTGATTCTGATGTTTCTCTAGCCTGATTTTTCCTCTATACGTAAACAGCAAGTATACCTCTATTATTATATGCGGTTCTTATGACTCATATGAGCAATGTATGTGATTGGTGTCCATTATATTTATAATTGGTGTCCAATATATTTATGACTCTTTTTTAAATTGGCCAGTTAATACTTTAGTACGGTTCTAAACCTGTCACTATGTTGTTGGAATACGGGGGTTAGAGAAACAGTAATAAAATTGTGAGAATGGAGCTTTCGCTTGGCAGTCCTATTTAAGATAATTTGTAGCCTCCTAAACTTCATGTTTAGGGAGCGGTAAACCCAAAATTGGTTAGGTCGGCTTCCAATTCATTAAGACTAGTGCTGTGGTTGTTGGCAAACCGATCACTTGCCAATTCGATAGAAATCGATTCTAAAAACTAGATTTATGATTTTGACTACGTTATTGATTACAAGAATAACTACTTTAATAACAGTGTTTTGAGTACGAGGGAATTATATTTCAAAACCAATTAATGTTGTCAACTGAGCTCGCGTGATGGAGTCTAGCTCATACTACCTCATGCTTGAAATGATGCTTTTTCTCCAGCTGTGGGATGTTTAAAGGCTAATACTACTATTACTAATACTAATCCTAAAAAGCAAGAGAAAAAGTGAGTTGCACTGAGTAAAAAGGAATAAGTCAGTGACGAGTGATAGACTATTACGGTGCATTATGTTTTTCTCTTTCGCACTATGCGAAAGAGAAAAACATAATGCGCCGATTCCAGGTAAACTGTGAACAAGGCAAGATGATGATGATGTTATTCCAATAAAAGCAGAAGGCAATCAGTTTATAGGTAATACGAGATAATTATCGTAAATAAATAATAAATATTGGACACCAATCACATACATTGCTGATCCCAAAGTAAGTAGCCAATGCACTTGTGTTATGAAAAGAAACAATGGTGGTAGCACAACACCCAGACCTGAGACAATTATAGAAAATTATGATTGACCTGACCGGGAATCGAACCCGGAACATCGAAGCGGCGACGCCTTAAAACGCATGCTTAACCACTACACCACGGAGGAAACTTAACAATACAAATGTATGAAATAAATATCAGTAAGTCGTAGATATATCGATTCATGAATCATCATCTTCAAATTGAAGTTTGGAGGTCAGCACGTAGAAACCGATGCGGTCTTGAGTTGCTCTTTTTAGATGGTTTGGTCCAGTCTTTGATGTCATCCATTCATTTTCTTCTGGGTCGGCCTAGTGATCTCTTGCCAGGAATCTTGCCTTCGAGGACCGACCTTAGGAATTCATATTGTGAACCTCTTTGCATATTTCCAAAGAAGGCAACCTTCCTTCTCGTTATAGTTGACATTAGTTTACGTTTACACTTTGCACGTTGAAATGAATAAATATCGATTATTAACCAACACTATCACATCACTGGCATCGTAATGGCCGTCGGATAAGCAAGTTTCAGGGAGTGCAGGCTCGCGGCAGTAACTCAGTTGCGTGATGCGATTACAACATACTGTCAAGGTATACTACAGTCACGTTACCTGCAGTTCCTGAGCTCGTATGGAACTAGGATGCTAGAGTCCTGAGAAAATTACTGCACCGTTACTATGAGTTTACGGCGGTTTTACTCGCTAGCGACGATGTAACTTTTTATGGAAAATTTTAGTTCTGCCAGTGACTGGTAGAGGCGCTAAGCAATTTTTCATAGACTTTTTTTTACGTTATAGCTAGCGAGTAAAGCCGTTTCAAACTCATGGTATCAGTACTGGTACAAAAGCATTTGGAGTAGAAATACTTGTCGGAACGCAGTAGGATTTTTTACCAAAAGTGGCATCTGGTATTTCACTCGAAAGTAGAAAAGAGATTACGATTGTACTATATTGTAAACTGCTGTGCATTTATGTTAGGAATAAAAACTCTTGGTTTACGTCCTTAAAATATTTAAAATAAAGTAAGGTATACATTTGACTTCAAATCTTTTTAAATCGTTGTTAAGCTCTAGTCAATGGTTAGCAGCCGCAGAGTAGCACAAGCACATAAAATTTGATTATAAATGACAGTTTGCACAGAAAAAAAGTAAACGAAGACTTCTATATTCCTCAACTATTTCCATTCGTTGATATTAAAATCTTGAAAAAGCCTTCCATTTCTTTTCGTCTCTCCAGATTTTTATGTTGTAAAAGACATAAAAAGCAACTGTTACAAGTTTATTAATATGTACGAATATCAGAGTGGGGCGATATTGACAAACTTGAGGCATCAACACCAACTGTGATCAGACAAAAAATCTCATTTCGCTTGATCCGTCAACTAAGGCACTTTTTTGAGAGCAACTTCGTGCTGTATTTTGGTACTGACAGACATAAAAACTGGCCTAGTGCGAGTCAGACTTGCGCACGAAGGGTTCCGTATCTAATATGTATGTAAGCACTTTTATTGCCTAAGAATGACCTGTATAACAGGATAAAGATTGCCTTAAGGTATAATAAGGATTCGACTCACTTTAAATGACAAAATTATTTTAATACGATGGTTCAAACTTTGTTTTCTTTAAGCTAAAAGAGACAATAAATTCAAATATTTAATTATAGTTTCTGTTATATATATTAATGCGTTTAGGAGGAATAAAAAATTAAAAGAAAATTTACATAAAAATTATTTTGCTTCAAGTTAATGGGCTACAACTCTTTTTAGCATGACAGATAGACAGTGCTGTAAATTTTTTCACGTATCTACCTACATCCATTTAGTTGGGAGAAGGTAAGAAAGAGATCTGTCAAAAAATGCCTTTTACAACTAAACTGTTACGAAAAATGATACTTTATCGAAAAAATTAATGTATAGTTTACTTTATCATATTTTAGAAAGTTCACAATCATTATGCTTTTCAACGATACTCCATACGATGGGTTTGGTTAGAGAAAAAAAGTGATGTTGACTAACACATGTAACAGCATTTCTACATAAAGGTTCTAGTACAAAAACACTACATCTTCAAAATTTGAGGGCTTCCCTCTATTGCACCAAGATCCCATCATCAGATCCTGACTTAGCAACGATGGGACCAACTAGAAGGTATAACTCTAGGTTAGCGAAAAAATATTTCAAATCAATCTACAAATGAGTGTGAAATGAGGTAACACAGACACAAAAAAAAAACAGTCAAATTGATAACCTTCTCCTTTTTTGAAGTCGGTAAAAAAACATCATTCGAAGAAATACCTCATATTTTTTGAAATTGAAGTTGTTTTGATTAGGTAATTAGTAAAATGATAAGATGTGATTGTGTCCCGCACTGCAAACATTTTTTATCATATATTTTCATTTTTTTTGAAGCCGATTAAATAGCATTTAAACTATCAATATTCATTCCATTCCTATTCAATTTATTTTACAGTTAATAAACTGCTTGTTTCATATATTTAAAATAAATAAATTTTAAAGATGCAAATTAAATCAGTGTTTTAATCTCTTTACTCTTGCAAAGTATTAGCAAAATATTCAATTTAGAATCTTGTTACGATTTTAACGACGTTCAATTAACACCAACTAAGCTCTTGTCTCGTCGCCTTTGTTGTACTAACTAATGCCTTCTAGCACCGACTGTCGTTTGTTATCAAATTTAATTATTTTGATAGTAAAAAATATATTTACTAACTAGCGGACCCAGCAAACTTTGTTTCGCCCCCAGCCCCGTCCCGCCCCAGCCTCGTCCCGCCGAGTCCCAAAATTTTAAAAGTTAAACATTCCCAGCGAATTTCGTTTCGCCCTTAAATTACTAAAATGGCTATTAAAAAATAAGGGTTGATCGTAGAAGGGTGAAAATTGAGGATTTTATGTATTTTTGTATGTCGTATCATAAAAAAATAAAAATTTTGTCTAAAAAATAAAAATAATTTTAGGGGTGGACTACCCCTAACATTTAGGGGGATGAAAATTAGATGTTGGCTGATTTTCATAGATACTGGGTAAGCACAAAAAATCATCAAAATCGGTCTAGCCGTTTCGGAGGAGTATGGCAACGAAAACTGTGACACGAAAATTTTATATATTAGATAAGCAGCTTCTTGTCATTACATGTTTATGTCATCGAGAGATTACGGTAGCGTCACATTAGGAAATATTTTTTAAACTTTATTGAAGTATTTTAGCAGAGGCTAATTTCTTTTTGCCATCATCATCATCATTCGCCATCACATCTGTATAGATGATTGTTGCAGCGCTAGCGGGTTTCTCCCTGGTTACCGCTAAAGAGCCCTATAGCTGTAAAACACTTTTTGCCTCACCGGTCGCACACATAACGCGAGTCTGTAGGAGGTGGTAGAGCACGGCAAAGACTTTTCTGCTTCTGGTTCTCCAGCAAGTCATCATTAAGCCTTAAAACACCGACTTTGGTATCGTGGCGCCATTCAGTATCATTTCAGAGCGTTTTTCCCAACCATCAGGCTGAATATAAAAGCTATTCATTTCCCAAATGAGCTTTTTGCCAGCGTTAATAATAAATAGTAATGTGATATTAATGTTTATTTAAAGGACTTTATATTGATAAAAATAATATTGATCGGGCTGCTGACCTGGAACACATTCGTTCGATTCCTCAACTCCCTGTCGCTACTGAGCTGGACAAGACACTCACTCATGAGGAGATTGCTCTCGCTATCAAACAACAGCAAAATAAGCGTGCGGTGGGCATTGATTCTATACCGGGAGAACTGCTTAAATACGGCGGTGATGAGTTGCATTCGGCTATATGGGAACATTTTGTTCGTATGTGGCAAGAAGAACAAGTTCCATCTACTTTTATAGTATCACGTATAAAGGCGCTATACAAGAACAAGGGTGACCGGTCCGACTGTAATTCATACCGTGGTATATCACTGCTATCAGTCCCTGGAAAAGTCTTTGCCTCGTGTCTTGCTGAACCGCCTTATGACGCTTTCTGAAAAACTTCTTTCCGAAACCCAGTTCGGCTTCCGGCCATACCGAGGTACGTGTGAGGCTATATTCTCAGTGAGACAATTACAGGAGAAGAGCAGAGAGCAAAATCGTCGTCTATATCTCTGCTTTGATGACCTTGAAAAGGCTTTGGATAATGTTCCTCGTGAAGCCCTCTGGCTTGTTCTTCATAAAATCGTGTACGGAGAAGTTTGTGAGACTTCTAAGACTCCTGCACGGCGACATCAGTCAGTCAGACATCATCAGTTAACAACGATCAGTCCGATTTTTTCCCCGTCACCTGTGGGGTAAAACAGGGGTGCGTTCTAGCACCCACACTATTCGCGTTATATTTTTCAGTCGTAGTCCAGGAGGTCTCACAAAAGACTTCTGAAGGTGTCCGTATCCGTTTCCGCATGGACGGCAATATTTTTAATCTTGCCAGACTAAAAGCCTGCACCAAAGTATCGCATACCGTGATCACTGAGTTGATGTACGCCGATGACCTGTGTTTCGTAGCAGAATCTCCAGGGGGCCTGCAACAGCTAATGTCCGATTTTCACGAGTCGTGCCAAAAATTTCGTTTAAAAATCAGTGTCAAAAAGACGGAGGTGATGTCTTTGGACATTCATGGTCGCGAGTCACTAAATATTACACTCGGAGGGGATAAGCTAAAGCAGGTGGACACGTTTCGCTACCTGGGGAGCACAATATCATCTAAGTGTGATCATGATGCAGAGATCAACAGCAGAATCAGCGCTGCTGCAGCGGCCTTTGGCAAGCTGAACTCTAAGGTCTTTAGCTCACACGACTTTAGGCTGGCAACGAAGATAGCTGTCTACATGGCAGTTGTGCTGCCCAACATCTTATACTCTACCGAAACGTGGACAGTGTATCGCCGTCACATCCGTATGCTAGACCGATTCCACCTCAAGTGCTTACGGAAAATACTTCACATCCAATGGTCTGACCGTGTACGGAATACTGAAGTGCTGCGAAGGGCTAATGTAGGTGGCATTGAGTCGTACGTCGTCGTGGTGCGGGCATGTGGCGTGTATGACGCAAGAAAGAACAGCTAAGCGCATCTTTAACTCAGAACTTGAGGAAGGCTTGCGGAGGCATGGCGGACAACTCCTTAGGTATAAAGATGTGCTAAAGCGATACATGAAGCAGTGCGACATCAATCCATCTCTGTGGGAGAGGCAGGCTGCCAGACGGCCGGAGTGGAGAGCACTTGTTAAATCTAGCGTCAAAGCCTTTGAAAACCGGCGGCTTCTTGAGCTGGATGCCAGACGCGACGAGCTGAAAGCCCGACCACCTGCGGCTATCGGCTATAATTTTGTGAACGGTGTGCTCTCATGCCCGCAATGTGCGAGGATTTTTACAAACAAAATTGGCTACATAAGCCACATGCAAGCTCATCAACGGCAAAACCGTAGTTGAAGACAGTCGCCGTGGCCGAAATCGGCCGGGATCATCATCATCATTATCATTGATAAAAATTCGTACGTGAAAAAATGTGCAGGCCATTAACGCATTTCAAAATATTTACTTATGCACTTTTTTTCTTTGGTTATGGTTTTCCGCCAACGTGAAAAAACTTGTAACTTTGTTGTGAAAGCTGTGAAGTGATGTGAGAAAACTGCTCATTACACGACTTGGATAAAGCTATTTAAGTACACATCACGATCACTTTGAAAAATTGAAATCCATTTTGTAACGGTAAATTATATCATTACATATTCTTATCAATATAATATATCAAATTTTACTTTATTAAGAAAACACAAATATGTTTTTTTAATAAAGTAACATTAAAACAAATAAGACTCTTTGCACACTGCTACTTTTAGCAGCGATGCAGTCGCAAATTGAAAACTTTTACACACTTGCGCTTATTTGAGTATTGTATATTGGCGCTTCTGGAATGATACTAACGCGAAGAAGCATCGGTGTCAAATTACATCTGTACGTTGCGTGCGTCGCGATGCTGTCGCGCGTTGCGATGCTGTCGCGCGTTTTAAAAACTCATCGATGCTGAAAATCGCTCTGTGTAAGGGTTCTTAATCAGCTTATGCTAATGATCTCAAACTTTTTTTCATGTGTGTATATATATTTTCATTTGTTTTAGTTCTGTCTCGAAGTAAGGTACCTCAAGGCACTCAATAAATCAATGAAATCTGATATAAGTGACAACAATTTCAATCATTTTGTTTTGTTTATGTTGTGCTTGGTTGGAAAAATAGTGGTGCTCGTAGCGCAGTGGTAGCAGCGCTTTGCGCAGTAGTATCGCAGTGATATCTTAGTGAAGCAACTTACAGTGCGGTCGTGTTTGGATGGGTGACCATGCCGACCATATAAGTGACGTATATCACAAGCATCTCCGTGCTTCGGAAAGCACGTTAAGCCGTCGGTCCCGGCTAATATAGGTTGATATTAATCGTTAAACCTAGTCAGAGACCTTATTGGCTTGATAACATCTGACAGCAGGGTAGTCGCTTGCCTTGCAAATACCCGTGGATATTTGCAAGGCATGAAATAATTGTGGAGTATGGCTCGAATTACCTCATATTTGAGGTAAGGCCTTTGCCCAGCAGTGGGATGTTGCAGGCTAACTTAACTTTTTTTTTGTTTGGTTAAACGTCCATCTATAATTTCAAGCATCAATCACGTCACGTTCCCAGCGGTTAAACATCAAAGTATGCTCAGAAAGCCGCCGAAGGCATGTAAGGAACAATCAATCAAGAGCTCTTGGGCTCAAGTGTCATAATGCGTTGTGGAGAAATCGAGAGCTGAATGTTACATGACGAAATGTTTCAAATTAAAATACTGGAAGAGACCGATAAACTCCATAACAATATGTACAAAGTTTCGTTTATAATAAATTAGTAAGTCGGATAAGTCTAATTTGAAGATGGTTAGATCGACTTTCAATCTTAAATAGCTGGAAGGCTTGAGATTGGGATCTAAGTTATCAGAAAATAATTTGGTTATTAGCAAATATATTTTCTTTGTACATAGGCTATTCCACTTATACACGTCCCAACATTGGCCCTACCACAGCTTCAGGACAATTGTGGACTAGTGCCGAGAAGAAGTTGCCCAAAATACTCAGTCACTATTTTAAATGCCTCTTTTTAAAATATTACAATTTAATGTTCATACAAGCTAGACCATACTTTGGTATCGTGCATGTAATCGTTTATTCTAAAATATCCTTTGGTAATTAAATATTGTTTAGCAATCGATTTGAATGTATCTAAGGATAATTCAATTATATTTTTAGGCAATTTATTTAAGAAAGAAATTCATATTCCAATAAATAAGTGATTTACCTACTGAAGTCTGAAGTTTGGAAGAGCAAGTTTATTCTTGATTCTGGTATTGAAAATATGTAAATCACTTTTTTTGGAAATAAGTGCAAGTTTCAAAGAACATAAATCAAATTTTCATATATAAACTGTGAATACACTGTAAATACCTTCAAGCTATCTATCTATGTTCGCTCCCTTAATAACATTGTTTTTTTTATTTTATTTTTATTACCCGTTTCGATTACAAATACGGCTGAACAGATTTTCCTAAAACATTGCTAAAGTCATTCAGGATAAAATTATTGATGACACATAAAAATCTAAATGAAAATCGGTTCATCCATGTAAGAACTTCGATACCACGTTAGATACGTTACACTTATCACACCCCTCGCTTTTTGCGTCCGATGATAAAAATAACTACACTTTCATGTAACTTGAAAACATAGGAATTCATTGTTAGTAGTATAAAGATGAAATATAAAACCAAAAATTTGCGCACGGGCGGCACTTGAACTAGCAACTTTTTGGCTAACTGGGCCATACGCTCTACCGATTGAGCTACCGTGCTGTCTGTCCGACCTTGCGTAATTTGTAGTCTCTTACGAATACGCGTGACGTTTAGCGCCATCTACCTGTCTGTTTATGCAACAGTAGTCCAAGTAGTTATTCTTTACAGAATGAATTCAACTCGGAAATCGATGACGCTACTCTACCTAATGGTTTAGAATGTTTTTAACATTCACAGTGTCATATTTTATATTCAAAAAGATGAAATAAATTTGTATTTCACCCGTAAAGCACCTGACAGTCACTTCCAGCTGTCTATTTTCTGTGACAGACTACAGCTGTATTAATCTGCGGGCCCTTTGTGCTCACACAAAGGCCTTCTTACATATTATAGAGGCTCACATACCTTTATTAAGTGCACGACTATCACATTAAAGGTGAATTTAATGCAGTGATTTTGTAGAGCAGAAAAGTTATTTAAGACGCGAACCTACTTTTCTCGTTAAATAACCTTGTTGCTGCTACATTAAATATTAACAAGGTATGGTTGTATAAATATTTGATACTCACATTTTTTTATTGAAGTGAAAACTTCTTTAGCGGCGTTGAGCACTTTTGTGGGATGGGGGAAAAATATGAAACTCGCGTCAGGACTAGCGTTGGGTTTGTGACCGGTAATTTACTCAATTTCGAGTAAATTACCAAAAACATGTAATTTACTCGGTAAAATTACCGATGACTGGGAAAATATTCAAATGATTTTAATTAACAAAACTTAGTGTATAAATATACTTAAATCCTTTACCAAATTACCATTAATAACATTTCACTCATTTTTACTGTCTTAGCATGATGATACTTCTTTACATGCCAATACGAACACGAACTTTTGAGCTGGATTCACATCACACAAAAATATATTTATTAGGTTTATTTTTGTTTTGTACTTTGTACTTTATGTTATGAATGATATTGTGTTTGTAATATAAACATATTCATGTTTATTTTAAAAAAGGAGGTCATCAATTCGACCTATAAGATATGTGATATTGTTAGAATTTTATATGTTCGAGTGGGGTAATCTTTTAAGGCTTCCAAAGTTCCAAACACGTGTTCAAAATTTCGTAAGTGTATGTGTGTTTTGATGTTTTTTTCACCACGGATTTCTAGAAAATGAGAAGTCATAGCGAGATGATTATTTTTTGTTCAATCAGATATATTGCTACTTAGGGTACCTACAGTGTAAGTTGCATCAAAACCAGTAGTTTTCGTTTTATATGTTATTAATTAAATAACTGAAAATGTCGAAAAAAGTTAAATTTTTGAAAAAAATGCCTCCTTATCATACTGACCTAAAAGCTAAGCTTATCATTCACCTCACCATCATCTGCGTCGCCGGTTCCTTTTCACTTTCTTACTCAAAATAACTAACTAAACTAACGAGTTGCAGAGCGCAAGCCACAACTAATTCAACCTTCGGCATCTTCATGTACAACAAATGCTATGATTAATCTCGCGCAAGTGTGAATCACGAAGCGTCTCGCACGTAGGTTTGATGACTTCCAGCCTCCCGAACAAGCCGAATTCTGAAAAGGCTACAGTACCATAGACCACATCTATTAAGGCAAATTATACAGAAGTCCAAAAATACGAGTATAATATGCTCCTATGTTTAGCGTTTGTGGACTATGAGAAGGCTTTTGATTCGATCAAAACTTGGGCGGTGCTTAGGCCTCTTTAGTGGTGTCACATAGACGATAGGAGTTAAAGTGTCTGTATAACAACGCCACCATGGTCGGTCCGAGTACAGGAACAAAATACGAGGGCGATTCCATTGCGGAGAGGTGTAAGACAGGGAGACGTTATATCTTCGAAACTGTTTACAGCGGTATTGGAAGACGCCTTTAAGCTCCTGGAATGAGAAGGATTCGGCATCTGCGTCAATAGCGAATACATAACACGCCTCCGGTTTGCCGATAATATAGTCGTTGTGGCAAAGACGCTGAATGATCTTGGCACTATGCTCGACCAAGTATCCCATCTTTGAAAAAAACATGGAAAAGACGAAAATTACGTCAAGTTCCCGTGTTATACCTACTCCAGTACCCGTTGGAAACTCAACTCTTGAAGTTGTTGACGAGTACGTCTACCTTAGATGAAAGATCCAATTAGATAAGTCCAACTTTGAGAAAGAGGTCAATTGACGAATCCAACTCGGCTAGGCAGCGTTCGGGAAACTGCATAAGAGCGTCCTCTCGTGTCAATTACCTCAGTGTCTGAAGACGAAAGTTTTCAACCAGTGTATGTCACCAGTGAAGACATACGGATCCGTTACGTGGTCTCTAACTATGGGCCTCATAAAGAAGCTTAAAATCACACAACGAGCAATGGAGTGGGCTATGCTCGGTGATCGAATCAGAAGCGAGGACATACGTAGAAGAACTAAGGTAACGGACATATCCCTACGAATCAGTAAGCTCTAGTGGCAGCAGGCACTTTGGCAGGGCACATAGCAGGGATCTGATGGCCGCTGGGGCAGAAAAGTTCTAGATTGGAAACCCTTCGACCAAAAGCAGCGTGGGATGTCCACCGACAAGATGCACAGACGACAGGACCAAACTGGATGCAGACCGCTCACAACCGGTCGCTGTGGAAAGGCATATGTTCAGCAGTGGACGTCTTTTGGTTGATAATGATGATGATGATGTGTGAACATCAATGTTAACAGCAAGCTCGCGTCAGCTCTCGTGCACGAATATTTCCTGGAACGTTTCGTCAATAACCAGACGAGAAGCGAGCGCGAACGGTAAATGCCATTTAATAATTAACGCAACGCGCACGAATATTTGTTTTCTGTTTAATGTGGTGACCCAAGTAACGTAAAAAATAATCAATTTTTGAAGTGTTTTCTACCATCAACACCGCCAACAACCGTTTGGATTAAAGCTTTAATCATGCACAAATTATAGAATAAATAAATATAGCAACTGAATATTTTACGGTCTATTTGGTAAATTACGAGTATTTTACCATTTTTACCATAAATTACCATATTTTTCATTACTTACCATTTTGTTTTTTTACCTGCCCAACTCTAGTCAGGACACGTGGGCTGATCGAAAAACCGTAAAACGGTTGGCGAAATTATGGATGTAAGTTGATTTTTCTGAGAGATAAACTTTTTAATGTAATTTAATATAATATAAATTGTAATGTTTGTGTACGATAGCGCAATAAATAAATATTGTATTCAATAAAAATATTATTATTATTTTTATTATTATTGTATTCTATCACAAAAATGATAGTACTTTTATATTGATAATAAGAGCAATTCATTCAAAATTATTCCCTAACTATTCCAAAAAATCAAAAATGCACAACGTTGATATTCAAGTTTTCACTTCTGCCGGCACTCCCGGAGTGCAATTTTGTGTTTTTTTTTTATTATAACAGGATCCAATAAGAAAGAGCGTCGGCCCGGTAAGCCAAAGGTTGCTGGTTCGAATGTAGCTCATGCGCAAATTTTAGATTTCTTGTTTCATTTTATTAACTAGGTATATTTAAAAGAGTAAATTATTTACTACTGTGAATTTGCGTTTTAACTTTTATCACTCATGCATTCCTAAAAAGGTGGTTAACTTTAGCGTACTTGTCAAATTGCGTTATAATGTAGTAAAAAGTTCGTCCTTAGGTGTAAATTTAAGACTATCGTAGACTAGTCTCAAAAAGAGATAGTAACAGAAAGTAACTTCTCGCAACAAATAAAATATATACCCTCCATATTCCTCGAACAGAGTAAATAAAACAAGCCATACCCCGATATCACTAGAATGATCCACGTGCGGCCATAAACTCGTAACGGAACTCTAAACAAGATATAGGACCATCTTCCTTAGTCACCACTAGCTGCCTCAAAAATGATACAAATCAAAATAAACAGGTAGGTACATCAGTTTGGTGCAGGATGGACTGTCCATACATTTTCGTCATTAAGATAGTCTTGAATTTTATAATACCCCTTCGACATTAGGGTAGTTTTGACATGTAACTTAAATTTGTGAATAGGTAGTTCGATGACATTATTAGGTATATTGTTGAAAAATTTAACACAATTTCCCAGGAATGAATTCATTGTTTTGGCTAACCTGAAGTTTGGAATGACAAGTTTGCTTTTATTTCGTGTGTTATACGAATGTATGTCACTTTTTTTCATGAAAAAATCTAATTTTTTACGTACGTACATGATATTATCAAATATGTATTGAGAAGCGACAGTGAGGATGTTAATTTCCTTAAAGAATTCTCTCAGGGATTCGCGGGGACTAAGTTTGTAAATGGCACGAATGGCTCTTTTCTGTAAAATAAAGATGGTATCGATGTCCGCAGCAGAACCCCCCATCGGATATTCATTACGTTTGAATATCAAAAATATAAGGATGGTTTCTATTTTATAAGTTCTATAAATTTTTGACGTTTCAGTTAATGTATCGGAGTGAATTGCGTTTAGAGCCTGTTTCAAAATCGCCAAAACAAGCAGAAACCAACAAATAATTCAAATAAAATCATTATTTTGTATTAACTATCTGACAGATAGCGTAGTTAACCAAAACTTTCATATATTTTGTGAAACTGGTTGATAGATTACGAGTAACTCAGTGTTAAACATAAATTTGATGCTAGTTTTACCATTATCATCATTATCAGCCAAAGGACGTCCACTGCTGAACATAGGCCTCTCCCACGATTTTCCACAGCGACCGATCACAAGCGGTCTACATCCAGTGTGATCCCGCGATCTTAGCAAGGTCGTGCGTCCATCTTGACGGTGGACGTTCAACGCTGCGCTTTTGGGCGAAAGGTCTCCAATCTAGAACTTTTCTCCCCCAACGGCCATCAGTTCTTCGCGCTATGTGCCCTGCCCACTGCCACTTAAGGTTACTGATTCATAGGGATATGTCCGCTTTCTAAGTTTTTCTACGTATCTTTTCGTTTTTGATCCGCATGTTATCACTGGTAACACACACTGGAGATGAAACGTCTCCCTGTCTTTCACCACTTCGTAATGGAATCGCCCTTGTATTCTGTTCCTGTACTCGGACCCACACGGTGGCGTTGTTATACAGACACTTAACACCTCTTTATACCTATAGTCTATGTGACACCGCTAAAGAGATCGAAGCACCGCCCAAGTTTGGATCGAATCAAACGCTACACGTACGTCCAAATAGAGGCATGTTATACTCCTCGGACTTCTGTATAATTTGCCTTAATTATACAGAATTAGCCTTTTTAGAATCTAACTTGTTCGGGAGGCTAAAAGTCATCAAACCTGCGTTCGAAACGATTCGCGATGACTTATGTATGATGCTAATTTACTAAGGGTCAATTTTAGCAACGTCAGATAAGACTTATCTCACTGAATAAGTAGGCTTTTGTATTATATTCGACGAATATCCCTTATCAGACTGGTAAAATCGAAACTAAATTATGTTTGGTTATTCTCACTCTCATTAATAAAAAAAAGAAAATCATTTAAATAAGTATTGACTAATGAGTCAAAGTAACTTATTTAACGTAGTGTAGACGCCACAACACCATTGAGGTCTACAAACCATTATCAAATAAAATATGGTTTACATACACGATCAATTTAGATTCAAACTTTGATACAGGCTCTCTCCACATGAGCTCATAGAACCAATATTGACGCTCCAAAACCGAGCAACTTGTCAAAAACCGTTAAGAAAATGTGATGCCGACGTTGAACATTTTAACACGATAAAACTCCGGTAAATATTTTTCCAATACCCGTCTTCGGCGAGATTACGGGGATGCCAGAAAACGAGATAAGCGACACCTGGTTATGGTGGAATGCTGTTATTCAATATGATTGGCAAGGCTTGATAGAAAACTGTGAAGTGCACAGACTTAGGCGGGCGTATGACGCCTGCTAGTTCTCATATAACGTAGGTTCAAATATTGTAACTGCGATTGGGATTCTTGAAACGTAATCTCCACCTTCAGGTTCTTCTCTAATAGATTCATTCCACATAATAGCACAAAGATAGTACACAAATTAAAAGCACAAAATGAGGAAACATTCTAGCATGCAGCTTACTTTTATTTTAATTTACTTTTTGGCTTTTAAACAAATAAAAACCTTGAACAACCCTAGAAATGCAGCGGTGACTACATCCGTTTCCGTATCTGAAAATTTACTAAAATATTTATTAGGGATAAACAATTTGCTTAATAAATATGCTACATCATTTATTATTTAGTAAGTGAATTAGGTTATCCTGTAAGATTATTATTTTAAAAGTTACAATAAACAAATTTAATCTCCCCATCCAATCACAGTCAACAAATCCTTTTGGCGCCAAAATGAACATTCGATACGGCGGGCATAAGAGTCTAATAAGGGTCCCTATAATATTAAAATTATAATTTTACAATTAATAAAATATTATTATACTAATTTAATAATCTAACGATTTATACAATTAATTTAAATAACGTAGCCGAATTACATTCAACTTGGTGGACACTTCCGTCATTTTCTTTACAAACGTCTATCATAAGTCAAATCTAGGTAGGTGTATAAATTATGATGTATTGAACATTTATGACGATGAGAATGTGTAATTTAGTGAATACACGGTTACATAAGTTACTCACAGTGAGTATGTGATTAAGTGCCGAAGTATACTATTATAGAACTAAGTAAATATATGGGGCAGATTATAGGATCGGGAATCATCGTGTAACACTATTGAAAGGAGTCCATTACACAGTGTTAGGGTCTTGCACTAAAAAATATATCTGATAATAGCTTATGTTTTATATAGAATTATAAAAGACATGTGAAATTCCTCAAAAAGTAATATGTAAGCTATTGCAAAGGTACAGTCGTCGCAAATCAATTCTGTGTTTTGCACACGGCGAATCTAAATATTAACAAACCAAAACCAAATACACTGATCCGATTAAACAAACATTGCATTTAATGATTCAACATTCCGTAATCCAGCGCCTAATTAACGATCCTCTTAGTTAGCTTTGATTAGCATACTGATCGCGTTCATAACGGATAAGCGGAAGGTCTAATTTCCATTTGTGCTCTGACTCACGAGCACTTAACGACTGATACAGCTCGTGTTACCTTTGGGCTGCAAAGAGCCATTGACGTCTCGATAGATGTGTGCCAAATAGGTGGTGGGAGAATCCATATCGACGACAGCGCTCGCAGTGACAAAAAAAAACAACTTTGGAGGACGACTGTCACCATTTCGCTAACAATTTTAGTACAAAGTTTACGTATCCGTGCATTATACAGAGTGTTGTTTTGGTCAGTGACATCCAAATCAGGGGTGATAATATGAGTTATGCTTATGCGCGTAGCTAGCGCTTATCTACGAAATATTACGCCGTAGCTAGTAAGCTACGAAGAGGCTACCTGGTGTTGGTAGTTTTGACTCGATAGCTGTACCGTATAAAAAAATGATTTTGTGAGTTTTTTCCATTTCATTTTTTTTTCTTTTAAATATTGTATATATCGATTGTACAGCCACCCCGGTCAGCAACGAGCAACTGCTCGTTGCTGACCAAAACAACACCCTGTATATACTAATAAGTAAAAAATAAATCTGCAGCTTCACGTAATTTAATAAAATACTCATAAATGAGTAATACAATAATTCATTTCAATAACCTTGGTTAAATTATTTTTTATAATGACAGCCATTTGTCATGTTTCTACTCAGTTGATGAAAACGTTATCTCTAAGATTGACATTTGATTAATATTGATGATATTTAATTTGTAGAAATTTATTTTGATAATAATTTATAGGAAATAGGCTTTATTTTTATAGGAATCTACCTAGCATTAGTACAGTCAATCTTAGGTTACTGTATCACTTCTTGGGGAGGTTGTTCCAAAACCAAATGAGTCGGCTCGACGATGCGACTCAACGGCTATAACTTAAGGTCATGTAGTTAAGCCAAGTAGAGTTCCTACAGTCGAACTGTATGAAATGTATCATATCCTTAGTGTAAAGAAACTTTATATATATCAAGTTATCTTAAAAAGTCATAAACACTACATTACGCACCACAAACAACAGAAAAGAGATGCAGAAATAAAGCTGTTCAAATTTTCGTTACTGAAACTTAATTTGCAAGAGGCCAATTTAAACATAGTTTCTTTACAATAGATTGACAAAGAGCTTCAAATCTATCCACAATGTAAAAATATACCACAAACATGGTTTGAAGGTCTTACTTAAAATGAAACAGAAAATTTGGTATCATAAAAGAATATCATTGGATAGCACTTGAACTATTATTTATTAACTAAAAGAAAAAGAAAAAAAGATTTAGTGTTAACCTATTAGAGTAGAAAATTATTGTATTAAAAATAAAATATATATATATTACATTTCATAGAACGTATCAATAATCAACTATGAATCAATTTATCATATAATATAATTCCATAATTTGTTTTTTTTTGTAGAAGAGCGAGCCCTCCTGGCACAAGTATTTAACTATAGGAGGACTCAACAATGTATCATAGCTTATACTAAAGGAAAATAAACAAATTTCATTTCAAAGACGTCTAGAAATGCATGTTTTGCTTACTTAGTACTTATTTATTTTCTCTGTGCTAAGATAAATTCCAACATACACGCAAATGAACATCTCTGTGTTCTCTCCTACAAGCTACTAGACAATCTAGTATCAACTGAAATCACAGTTACAAAGGCGCATACTATGAGCGCGTTCGTACCCTGATTTTGAATATCTAAGCAAAATTCAGACGAGCTAAGAAAGCATTGAACACATTAATTCACATCACGTCCGTCACGCTGTGTTAACATTTTCGTGTCTGTTGCTGCACTAATTAGGTCGATACAACAGTTACTAAACACTTCATAAAAAATAATAAAATCTTAGGGTAAGATTCAGAAATGTATTATGTGCCAGTATATAGTTAAATGAAAAGAAAAACAAGAAAATAAGATGTTAGGACTGTGTTTGCAATTGTTTGCGATGTCCGGTTTTTTGTACTATGTATGGAAGAATATTTACTTTATAAACCATCGACATCCGTGATCTCTAACACATCTGACACCTCATACATGTTTTTTTAGTATTTTAGGGAAGAAAGTGCATAATGTCATATAAGTGTTTTCGTTGCTTAGCTTTTTGTCATCATGAATAATTCAATCTTTTTACGGTTTGAGACATTTATTTCTCTAAAAGAATAAAATTCACTTACAAGAGAAATACTTAAGAAAGCTAAAAATTAAATTGTTAACAAGTGTATCAAAGAATGAATTATCAATTACTTATAGTACGTTTTTTGCAGGTACACTTAACCTCTTAATAATGATAGATGTAAGCAGAGGTTCAGGCCCAGCTGAATATAGTGTAGGAAGAACTAAGCGCCCATTGTACATTCTTATGTACAAATGTATTTATGTGCCTCAGGCCTAAGCAATAATTCTAATTTTTTTTTAGAAAAACGCATTCCAGATTTTTTTAAGTATTTTTTTAGATAATCTATGGTCAAAATAGGAACAGTGCGGTAAATTTGAAAAAGATAGATTTTGTTCCTTTAAATTTACAATAGGCATTTACAAAATGGAATATTTTGGGAAAGGCAGAAAATTTGGGAAATGTTATCAGCGATGATGGTCATTTATTCTCCTAGTACATTCGTAATTGCGTATAGTTTATTGAAGACATCAATAAGGTAATACCCACACAAACATACGCATCTTGTTTGGTCAGATTTAGAGAATGTCATGTTTTTTCAATAGTTCATCATCCGGTAAAGTGTTTCATCTTCGCTTTCTTCTTCTGCTTCGTGTTGTCTTCTCCTTTGTCCTATACTCCTTCCTCTCCCCCTTACTCTTCCCGTATTTGAACCCCTCTGTCTGCTTCTTCCTTGTCTCTAAATTGTTCTCCGAGTGCCTCTTCCATGACCACTTCTTGAAATGACTGTTCATCTTCGCTTTCAGAGCTATCGCTATTCCATCAACGGTCTGTGACCTTCGCACTGAAACATACTCGTACTCTGGATCCTCTAAGTCTTCATCCGAAGGCACAAAGTCTTCAATGTCGGAAACATTAAGAGAATTTTCGATCTCGCGGTCTCTAAGACCTACATTAAAAAAATATAATTTATTTACTCAGAAATGCTCAACGTTTATCAAAATGTAAATTTTTTAGTAAGGCAAATTAAAAAAAGCTACTCATGATCACTTCAAAATAACAACAGTTTGCTGTAAATTACTAAAAACTCTTAAATCAAGCTAGAATTTAATAAGAATCTACTCAAGATTTACGTGAAAATAATTGATTAAACTTACACCTTCTGGAGCTCTATTTTTGAATCACTCGCTTCAAGATGGCGAGTGATTTTCTTTCGAAGATGAATTAAAAGTCATAGAAAAAACTCGTTGTCGAACGAAAATCACTCGCCATTTCGAAGCGAGTGATTCAAAAATAGGGCCCCTGCTCGTGATCGCCATTTTCAACACAAGTGCAATATTTTGACATATGCTTTATGGTCTACGGACAGCTGTCATTGGTAAATTGAATGTACCAATCAGAATAAAGTTTTTTTTAAATACGGCGGCAGGCGGCAACTCAACGACAATTTGAAATAAATGCGCTAAAATATATTTTGGTCATTGTAATGTACATTGAGTGTTTTCGTTATCTTATGAACAATCTCTCTGGGCCTGAAGCATTTTTATATTATGTACATTAAAATTAACAATGGGCTATTAGTTGACAAAATGTTTTTCAATGGTGGGCCTTAGGAGGAAAAAATAACATTTTATTACGATCACTTCACAATCACACACTGCGTATCGCTATATTATTATTACATAATGCTTAGGTAATTTACAATTAACAAACTAGTTTACTTTTGTTATTAAGTAAGTACTAGCCTCTCAAAATTGTAAGTATGTATTAAAAAAATTCGAAACACCTTCATCACTGTAACAGATTCAATTACGAATTGCTTTGTGGCTACTATCGAATCACTTCAGACTTTTTGGCGTCCTAAACACTCATCACGTACTAAAATATTCAAAGTTTTACTTCAAAATGAGAGTCAAAAACATGTCAGCCTACATACAATTTACTTAAACGCAAAGTAACGTGAATGATAGCGTTTGCCTGAAAGTGCATGCAAAATAGAATTTATTCAGTACATCTGGTTTGAAAAGTAGGTCAGATGCGAATTGAAAGTTGAATGTAGAAATATTTCTTTGAATTGGAAACAAACTGTTATTATTGCTAGTATAAAAACAGGCGTATTCTGTTTCAAAGTACTTGAAATGTAAAAAAGCGAGAAGCAACGAATGTTATTTGAAACTGTTTGTTCGTTTTTATTTCAGAATAATAATAAAATTATTGTTTGCCTACATTTAATGTATTTTTTTGTATGTCAACATAAACAGCAACTGAAAGAAATATGTGATTTCCTTTTTAAAGTCAATATCAATATATTTTAGTAAGAAATCATATAAACATTAACAATAAGTAGTAAAAAAACTTTAAAATTGAGATATTATTAGTTATGAATGTATGATGTACTTAGGACCTTTTTATTAAACCTAACCTAATGAACATTTGTCTTTCACAGTGCACATATTACACTATACCTATAGATATCCACAAAGTGAAAAATATTTCTGAACGTTCTTATGATTCTCACTTTTATAATTTATAATTCATTTTTTAATACTTACATATTTTTGACCGCAAACTGTACCCCAATCACGAACTTTAGACGTATTCGTCACGTTATCGTAGCGAGTTTACGCAGTACAACATTAGTCGGCATCACGAAACACTCTCGTGTCGTGTAGTAAGCTCGATAGCATTGACGAAGGTGACGTCATACTAACGTAAATATGGCCGTTGAATGACACGTCCAGAAACAAGTTAAGCGATCTTTTTTATGAATATTATCGAAATATATCATGATATTCCAGTAAAATCTAAGAAAAATCAACAACGAAACAAAATTACGATCAATATGTTCTGCAGGGTTAGCAAATGTAAAAATTTGGTCTATTAAAATATGAAGATATATGTTTTTCTGTAATCTTAAGATTTTTGAACTGTTAAGTAGACTGTCAATTGACAGATTGACGTTATGCCATCAAATTGTGACAAATTCAAAAGTTTTACAAAAGATTTAGTTAAAAATTATGAAAAAATATTAAAATAACGAGGACAAGTCGTTTGCAGTACAACGTAACAGTATTTGAATTTTTTAAAAAGTAAGTATGCAAAAGTAATACAAGGATAAGTGATTAAAGTGATTTTATTCATTGGCTATTATAGCGAGATAAACTCTAACTAGATCTTATTTCTCAAGAAATTGTGATTTATCCAAGCCCTCAGCTCTCCAAGAGGACGCTGTTTCTAACAAATGGAATGAAAAGTATTACATCAATATAAAATATATATATATATATATATTATTTTTCAGAATTAAGACAGACCAAAGTACAATGTGTAGAAATACGCCTATATACGCCAGCTAGAAGAAATAAAGTGAGTCTAGCAGTTCCGGCGGTCTTCGTTACTCCCATATATATTTAGAGCAAAGATGAACTCAACAAGATCAAAATCGATACACCTGTTACAAGTGCCCTGTTCCTGATTTCTTTTTAAGTTAAAAATAAGGTGTATAAGATAAAAAATATTGTAATAAATTTCATATTTCTAATGTAATGTCATAATTTTAGAATTATAATTATGACCACTAACGTTTTCTTTATTCCACACGTTTCTTTATTTCTCGCCAAAAGCTAAAGCTCTGTCTGTTGTTATATGTGATATTTTGAGCACATATAGTAAGAAACTGTGTGTCGGATCCGTACGTTCTCACTAGTACACACACACCCGTTGAAGACTTTCGTCTTCAGACACTGAGGTTAATGAGACATGGCGACGCTCTTGCGCTGTTTCCCGACCTCTGCCTAGCCGGCCGCGTTGGGTTCGTTGATAGACCTCTTTCTTAGAACCACTTGTTGTGAGGTTTGGTTAAGGCTTTCGACTATAGTTCCAAAATCTCATCTTTGCCTGCACGAATAGTATATTTATCAATAAACCGGAGGTGAGAGATGTATTTGCTATTGAAGTTGATGCCGAATCTTTCTCATTCCAGGAGCTTGAATCAGTCTTCAAATGCAGCTGTGTGATAATTTTAGAAAAAAGAAACAATTTAGGCGGTCTTATCCGTAAAAGTTACCTAGTTTCTCTTCACTCATTTTTGACATTTAGCATCTGAAGTAATCTTGTTGCAACTCACGATACTATACGTCAAAGAAAGGTTCGTGATCGCAAATCCAGTGTAACACTATAGAAAATGTTTACGCACAATAAATGGCAGGTATTTGAGCTGCCAAATTTAGTTTGTTTTACGTCCGATAGAGGCGCTTTCAGATTCTCATACAAATGATTACGTTACTATACGAATACTTTGACGCAAATTATTCGTGATAGGGGTACTGAAGTATGATTGCTGACATGCATGGGCAAAGATTCAAATTATGAACACCGCTCTGTTGACAGTGTCCAAATTCGAATGATTTGAATATTCTGTAATAGAATGTAGTGTTGAATTTTGTTTGAATTTGATATACGTTAACCGAACAATAGAAAAAGCAATTTTGAATTTTTGCATTCATAATGAATTTGCTATGTGAAAGTTCAAAAGCCTATACTCAAAACTTTGGTTCCTTTTTGCGTCGCGCTGGCTACGTAGGCTGCGTTATTAATATTGAAACAGCAGCCAATTTCCCTCAGAAGCCGGTCTCCGATTATGATAATAATGCCATCAAAGTGCTAATATCTCGCAGACTAGTCAGTTTGCAGGACACTTTGTTCCAGGCTTTTTATTTTCCGTGTATACAGCCTCAAAGCCCGTGGAAGCTTGACTGCTAATAAAGTTGATGAATAATCATTGTGTGCAATGAAAGTTTGGTTTCATCTGAATAACGATGAACTCCAATAGTTTGGCTTTAAAATGCATAGTTCATTTTAATTGCTAATTTGATCTGGAAAATAACAAATCAATTCGGAAAATAGAAGCGCTAGTCCGACACTAATTCTATTATTTAATTTTGTATACTATAAGCCGCCTTTCAAAAACTAAAAAAACTAAGCTTAAAATAACGTAGTCATCTTCTTTAGAGAAACAAATTCATTTGAAATCGGTGCCTGATGATTGTAAAAAGTTGGTGCAAGTAAACTTGACATCATGCACCGACTCCGAATGAATTTGTTTTTGAAGGCGGTTTAATTTCTTAAATTATTTTTATTTTATGAGTTGTAATTATTTATCCATATCTCAAAAACAACTGGACCGATTTTGATGAAACACACTATGAACACTAAGTTGGATACCTAATCGAATTATAAAATAATCATCTCGCTGTGACTTCTTGTTTTCGAGATATCCGTGGACAATCATACAAACACACGAACATACACGAAATTTTTCACACGTGCTTGGAAGCCCTTCTAGATCAACATACTCAAATATTATCAAATCCAATAATATCACATACAAACACATTGAATTAATTAACTCCTTTTTTAAAGTCTATAATTAAATAGATTTATGCATATTCTTGTACTTCTCAATTTAACCAACTCAGCTCCAAACTAAAAGCAGCTAATATTAAGGGTTTACAATGAAAATTATTATTAAACTTATTGAAATATGAGAAATAGTATCGCGTGTGCAAACTCACTTACGTCTCCACAATTTATGGAAAAGCCTGGAAAGATGACTGGAAATTATCTTTCTTTTGTCAACCTTTTATTTTTACCAAATCTAGCTTGCGGATTTGTTCAATCCGGTCCTCTTTAAGTGTCCTCTTACAAAGATTTCGCCGCGTCAGCAGATTTTAATGCATTGTCGCTTGCACTGCAAGGCTGTCGAATAAGTCTGTATTTACTCAGTTATTTGGTCAACTTTGTTTTGTAGCGATAGTACTTTGTTACAACTCTAAATTGATTGTGTTCGTGACAAAAAAAAATTTTGGTTTGCTCATCTACACTCAACTCATCGTAAAGTCCACACTCAATTAAATTACTGCATGATAAAGTATTGTTAGCAATCATGATGTCAGCAGAGATGACGAGATAGCGGTGGCAGACAGGCCTCGCCGGGACTCCATATTCTCAAAACGTGTGTGTGCTACCTATGTAAAACCCTTTGTTTGTTGTAGATGATTATACAACGTATTGAAGAATCCTAGTTTTATTTACCATCTATCTTATGATCTATAACATATAGTAAAGTAAATTTTTCTTCGCTAGTCGAATAGTGTAAGCAATCTTGACATCCCTTTTAAATGACATGAGTCTTTTTAAAATAAAATAGTCATTAAACTCAGAACCAACACAGGTAAGTCATAGTTAAACACTGAGATCTTTTTTAAATATATTAGTTTAATAATTTTATTTTCTGATATTATTCTAAAAGTTGTTAAAAGATTGTTTACATTTTTCGACTAGCAAAGAGAAACTTACTTTAGTAGAATGACGTATTAGTTAATGTTTATGTAGCTTGATACATATTTCTAAGTTTAGTGGCCATAACTTTAGCTTATGCTTACATAACTAAGTCTAATAAAATATTGTTATTATTGGGTATTAAATGGATAACTAAAATCCGAAATACCACAATTACGCTTCAAAACTGGCATAGCAGACGTTCGCGAAAAAGCAGCAAACTTTGAATCACCGTTCGAGAACGAATTCAAAATCAACAAAAAAACGTAAAATATAGAATGTGAATATTTAAAAAAAATACTTAGCCTTTTTAATAACTCCCGTGTGGAGCGAGGCGTTGGACGTTAATCAATTAATATCACATGCTTTCTTAACCCGAGTGATTCAGAAATAGAGCCCCTAAAGTGGGAGTGACAAACAGATGGATATAGAAATACGTGGAAGTGTTTGGAAGATGCCTTTGCTCAGCAGAGGGATAAAATAGGCTATTTGTATAGGTTTTTTGTATTCATTGAAGCACTTTTTTCAATATTTGAAGCCTTACGTAAAGCAAATTGTTCCATTGCAATTGACGGAGTAAATTATTAATTCGGTTTTTTTTTCATAAAACACGTATTACTACGACGTAGCAACACAACGTAGCCAGAGACGACTACGAGACTACGAAAACTTTCGTAGCGCATGTAAAGGACTACGTAGTTTTCGCCTGCATGTGAAACTTAGGGAGGTTTTTTTTTTTGTTTTTGACTTCTGGAAATCATCAACTAATTATAGTAATGAACTTGTTGAACTTGAAGTTGAACTTTAATTCTTGTTGACGACCTCCGTGGTTTAGTGGCTAAACACGCTGGGTTTCATAGCGTCGCCGCACTGAACTGAGTTCGTTTCCCGGTCGGGTCAATGTAGAAATAGTTTTTTTCTACAATGACTCAGGTTTGGGTGTTGTGGTACAACCGTTGTGTCTGTTTTTCATAGCTCAAGAGCATTAGCTAATTTCTTTAGAATTAGAGCAATAATGTATGTGATTGGAGTTACTTTTTTAAAATAACATTATTATTATTATTATGTTTTTTTGTCACCTTTGAACTCCCTTGCCTTGCCATTTCTCCCGTTTAGGAAATGAGTCATATAAGCATTGTACTTCGAAACCGGCATACCACAGGGTATGGGTTTTGGAATGTGTTTTGTCAAACCTGCATCCATATTTGTAGTAAAAACAAAAGAAAATCTTCTATCCCGCAACCATTTGATCCGGTGGTATCCACATAAATTATGGAACCGCCTCATATTCGCTCGAAGCGTTCGCTCGCAATAACAGAATGAGGACGATGCGCTAATTGCAACGAGATAGCGTTCCACTATAACACCACATTACTTACAACCTTACACCCTTATGAATAACGATCAAAATCGCTCACCATCAACCACAGGCCAACTTGGTTGAGTTATACGGCACAAAGTTATTCCAGCAAGTGTACCAGCAAATATGAATCGTAACAAGAATAGATTAAGACTCGGTTTGGTGTAAGTGATTGTGCGTTTTGCAAAATGTATATCAAATTCGTAAGGATAAAATTGTGTACAATTGATAACCAATTATACTGTTAATGGTATCCTGTAACAAATCACTACGAAGAATTAGCGACACTGCTCAAAGCTTATTATAGCTAGCGAAACTTTTCTTTAGCTTATAGGGTAAAAGCACGTAGAAGTACCGTTTGTGGCCACTGTACGATTTATGGCCATTTTTTGTCTAAATATACTATAATAATAATTCTGCTTAAACAATACCATCATAATCTTGATTAAATTAGGCGTAAAAAGTTAAAAATTCAATAATAAATACTTTTAGTGTTATAATTTTCTATGAATTAACGCAAATTTCAACTGTCAACAAACGGTGCAAAGGTGGCCAAAAACGGTACTTCTACCCTAACTTTATTTTATTAACATCACAAAAATGTAGGCCTTCAAGTCTTCGTCTTCGGTCTCTTCCGCTTGAATGAGCGACGAAAAAATCAAAAATATCTTATGGACTGTCAATTCTTTACATATTAACATCCATTACTTAGGTTCAAATGTTCGTACACATCACACAAACATTTGCATCTTGCGAGATGCGAACCCGCAATGGCCGGCATAATAGTCAAAAGCGCTAAACACTACACCAAACTCGTCATCTACTTGTAGTCATATTTTGTGTGACGACAAAATAATATTCGCCGACTTCATTATATATTTGTCTCATTCTAACCCTCTTCATTACAAACGGCATCATTCCGTCCCGTCTGGCTTGTAATTACTATCCACCATTGTCTCGTAAACAATGTGTAATCCACGCCACAGGCTTTCTTATGAGGCCTCGCTTTGTATCTACTGGCGTGAATTAGCCAATGAATATTGTACAGTCACCAGCGAATTCTGTATGTAGAATACCGTCTCAAAATTGTGTAAGAAACTGATGAAATCTATACTAATATTATGAAGCTGAAGGCTTCATTGTTTTGAACGCACTAATATTAGGAACAACTGGACAGATTTGAAAAAGTGTTTTTGCGATGGATACACTAAAGATGAACATACGGATGCGAAACGTGGTCTCTAACTATGGGCCTCATAAAGAAGCTCAAAATCCCACACAACGAGCTATGTTGACGGTTAAGTTCGGTGTTTCTCTACGAGATCAAATCAGAAACGAGGAGATACTTAGAAGAACTAAGGTAACGGACATAGCCTTGAGAATCAATAAGCTCAAGTGGCAGTGGGCAGGGCACATAGCGCAAAGAACTGATGGCCGTTGGTGCAGAAACGTTCTAAATTGGAGACCTTTCGACCAAAAGCGCAGCGTGGGACGGGAAAGATGGACGGACGACCTTGTTAAGATCGTACACTATATGCAAACTGCTTGTGATCGGTCGCTGTGGAAAACCGTAGGGGGGGGGGGGCTATGTTCAACTTTGGCTGATATTGATGATGATGATGCGTTAGGTAACTTATTTAACGAAAGGCTTAAGACTACAAAACATCACTCTGCAACGGTACGGGTTCTAGCAAACTCTGAACGCGCGGGCTTAGTCGTGGGGGACCGCAGCGCAAGTTAATGATATTGAGTTTGCTACTTACCTTTGTACACCGATGATATCCTTCCGCTGTCATGCAGAGCCTGAATAAAGTATTGGTTTAGTTTGATAATTGTTTTATTTTTAATAAAAACACCTTCTTTTAGATTAGCAAACTTAATATATCAATCATATAAGCACGCTTACCTCAGAGGATCAAAATCAAATAGCGCTTAAAGAAAATACCTTATTTTAGTAATGAGTATTGATGCAACAACTTCTTAGATGAGTTAGGTACCTACTGTACTTGTACTGTCCATGCATGCTTTTATTTATTTAGCTTCATATAGAAACACACAAAATCATCAAAAATAAACAGAATCGAGATTGCAGACATAAGAGCCAATCAATTGTTATTCGCGTCCCAAATAATGTCGTTGGGGCTTGACAGATTAACCACGTAACCCGAAAACCTGCCCTAATTTTGCGGTAAGCCATTGATATAAAAACCCAAGTAATACTTGGAAAGCCCCTTCTATCCCTACAGGTATCTCGTTTGTAACTGTTTATGTATAGCATCACTGTGACAGTGCTATCGACACAATGGTAAACAAATTAAAACGGACTCAGAACACCATGTATTGTGCGTCTTGACGTGACGAGGGTGCAAGTTACGGGGTGTAGCGAGGACACAATACTACGGAGGTGTAAACAATGGTTTATTGTGCCTACAAATCGTAAATGTTTAAGTCAGCGACTTACGCTATAAGTTGCTGATCTTGTGATGATTATAGTACTTTAATACATATTTCCAACAGCACTTAAGCAAACCAACGAATACTTTAAATATGGAACGTCATCGTATGTATTTATCATAGAAGTACTAATGGTATTTATAGACAGATAACGCGTCACTGACTAGGTACTTATTAGAGTCCATATCCATTTGAGGCAAACTCGAGGAGAGTCAGCCGCTCGACGCACAGCTGCAGGAGTGGAGCCGCTGTCTCAACCTGATGCACGCCGTGACATTGCCGTCGTCGTTGCCGCGACATATTTCTTCGGTCTTTTTGGTGCGCTCAAAGAAGTCTCAGTCAGTCCGAGCCTTGGTGGAGACAGGCGTGTCGCTTTAGGTCGATTTCTCTAGCTTCCTCGAGTGCCTCAAGTCTATGCCTCGTAGTGAGCAACAGTTGCTTCAAATCGAAGCTGCTCGACCTGAGGCTGTTCTAATGGATACGCACCTTTACGACTTTGAGAATCAGGCCATAAAAGTATGCAACGATTCAAAGAGTACATCAGCTGGTAGCTGATGACTAAAAACGACTCCCGTTTTCTGTTTGACTTACTGTGATTATGGCACTAATACGCTATGCCTACGCTAATTGATCAACATTATCAGACCGTCGACATGTCCGCAGCTACCTGTCAAGTTCATGCTCCGTCGTCGTCTGTTAACTACAACTTTAAAGGCTGATTCACGCTACACCGTACCGGCGCCGGGCCGGGCTTCAGCCTGGCGGCGGCCGGGACTAGGTCTAACATCATTGTAATTATTTTGTATGAAAAGTGTCATGCCTGAACGTGCTTCGCCCGGCGTTGAAATGTCTATGGAAGTTTCTCTCGGCTCCGGCACGGTCCGGGCCGGGCACGTTGTAGCGTGAATCATCCTTTATTCGTCATTCGTCACCGCTCTACATCAGAACGAATAGTTAAGCAGAAACAAAAGCGTATCGCTTAAGCCAGCGCTGGGCAGGCTCGATGACAGCATGTATCTTCGTGTGGATACAATGGCACAGGCACAATACAGCCTACAGGCACCGTGAAGCCTCATGCCGGGTCGAAGCATAACATTAGTATGGACTCTATTACCTGTTAAATTACTTGTTACGTTAAAATGGTTATACGAAGTACTTTTAGAGTGATTTAATATGTTGTGCCGAGTGATTGCACCGTTGCGTCTAATGAGTTGCTATGACGACTGGTATTGATTTGCATGAAGATGTAAAGTTCCTTTCAACATTAACTTTCAAACTCAACTACATTGAATCAAGGGTACTTTTCTTCAATGTAGTTTTTTGTAGTTGATTTATAAATAGAACAAGTAATATTCTCTGACTTTTCAGATTGTATTTTGAACTAGCGGTCCTCTTTGATAGATTATTTATTAAGGAGAGCAAAAACATCAAACGGAGGGGCCGTTGCAGCGTGATGATTTTGCCTTTCTCAATAAATAAGCTATCTAACACAAAAATATGATTTAAATCAGTCCAGTAGTTTCTAAGATAAGCGCGATCAAACTAACAACACTCTTCAGCTTTATAATATTATAGTGCCAATTAAGTATAGATTGGTATGGGTTCTACCAAATAATTTCGCTTTATTTTGTCTTTGCTGACTTATTAATCATGGCATTGCGCAAAGTAACCCACCTATTAAGAAAATAAAAGTTATTCATTCAAAAATCAAGCAAGAGCTATCGACTCACATAACACTGATAAAACAATCAAACCACTCGCTGAAACACCGCCCAAAACAATTAAATTCATTCATCAAGTCAGTCGCTGATCATTATTTATCTATTTATGATTTCCTCAGCCTTGACTAGCTAACGGTAATGATAGTGGTCACGACACTATCACAACGCCAAATTACACCAATTTGTCAGTGATTACCTTGTTTTTTTCTGTTTTTTTCTTGTCGTGAAAGAAATTAGCCAGGATATTGAAACGGAACAGAACCAATTTACCGACTCATTGAAGCTTTTAAAATTTTCCAGTAATTAGCCATAGTGTCGAAGGGTCTCCAATCTAGAACTTTCCTGCCCCAACGGCCATCAGTTCAGCGCTATGTGCCCTGCCCATTGCCACTTGAGCTTACTGATTCTCAAGGCTATGTCCGTTACCTTAGTTGTCCTACGAATCTCCTCATTTCTGATTCGATCCCGTAGAGAAACACCCAGCATAGCCCTCTCCATCGCTCGTTGTGTGATTTTGAGCTTCTTTATGAAACCCATAGCTAGAGAGCAGCGTAGGACGTCCATCAACAAGATGGACAGACGACCTTAAAAAGATCGCAGGATGAAACTGTATGCAGACGCCTAGTGATCGGTCGCTGTGGAAAGCCGTGGGGGAGCCTATGTTCAGCAGTGGACGTCCTTTGGCTGATAATGATGATGATGAGTCATAGTGTGATGGAAATCACAGAAACATGTATCGTCCGTTTCTCCTTGCTTGTCGAATACTTTAACAATTTTGACAATAATTTGTAACGATAACTCATTTTAAAATTAACAAAAAACACACCACACTTATGTAACTTACAGTTAGTACACTATTATATTTGACTAGCGGTCCCCCGCGACTTCGTCCGCGCGTTTTGAGTTTGCTCCCTCCCCTCCCGTCGCAGCGTGATGTTTTATATCCTAAAGCCTTTCTCAATAAATAAGCTATCTAACACAGAAATATTTTTTCAAATCGGTTCAGCAGTTCCTGAGATAAGCGCGTTCAAACCAACAAACTCTTCAGCTTTATAATATAACTAGTGGTCCCCCGCGACTTCGTCCGCGCGTTTGAGTTTGCTCCCTCCTCTCCCGTCGCAGCGTCATGTTTTATATCCTAAAGCCTTTCTCGATAAATAAGCTATCCAACACAGAAATATTTTTTCAAATCGGTCCAGCAGTTCCTGAGATAAGCGCGTTCAAACAAAGAAACTCTTCAGCTTTATAATATATTAACGCAAGCGCACGTTGTACTTAAGCTGCAAACATTATTTTGGTGCGGAGTTATGTTAAAACTGTGATAGCTCCTAAGATATTTATTGAAATCAAATGATATAAAGGGCAACTTGGTTCTAAATAAAATGCTCGTGATGATGAATGTATTTATTTTGATAAGAATAAATACCTGTGTGTATAATACACCTCTAAAAATAATGCATTATTTTTTTACAAATTTATTAACATAAAAAAGGTTGTAGTAAGTCAACCATAAAAGATAGACATATGCTGTCGCAGACTTTATTATAGAACTCTTAATGCTGAACAATCCTGTAATACATGATTTTTGTGTAACTTAAGCGGTTTCCGCAGCGTATGCAGCGGAAGCTCTCAAAAGGAATATCTTTCTCCCGTTTTGGCAAAATTTTTCATTTCTGCTGTGGTCTTATGAGTCCTATCCTTATGTTATATAGCCTAAAGCCTTCCTCGATAAATGGACTATCCAACGTAAAAAAAATTTTTCAAATCGGGCCAGTAGTTTTTGAGATTAGCGCGTTCAAACAAACAAACAAACAAACTCTTCAGCTTTATAATATTAGTATAGATTAGCGCAAGTGCACGTTGTACTTAAGCGGCGAACATTATTTTGGTGCGGAGTTATGTTAAAACTGTGATAGCTCCTAAGATATTTATTGGAATCAAATTATAAAAAGGGCAACTTTGTTCTAAATGAAATGCTCATGATGATGAATGTATTTATTTTGATAAGAATAAATACCTGTGTGTATAATACACCTCTAAAAATGATGCATTATTTTTTTACAAATTTATTAACATAAAAAGGTTGTAGTAAGTCAACCATAAAAGATAGACTTATGCTGTCGCGGACTTTATTATAGCACTCTTAATGCTGAACAATCTTGTCATACATGATTTTTGTGTACCTTTAGCGGTTTCCGCAGCGTACGCAGCGGAAGCTCTCAAAAGGAATATCTTTCTCCCGTTTTCGCAACATTTTTCATTGCTGCTGTGGTTTTGTGAGTCGTATCTTTATGTTATATAGCTTAAAGCCTTCCTCGTTAAATGGACTATCTAACATAAAAATAATTTTTCAAATCGGGCCAGTAGTTTCTGAGATTAGCGCGTTCAAACAAACAAAGAAACAAACTCTTCAGCTTTATAATATTGGTATAGATTTTATACAAAAATAAATACACAACTCTCTTAAAATAAAATATCGTCACTGATATTCTTATGATTGTTTGCAAAGAACGGATTTTACCAATCAAAGTCTGATTTTCTTTGCTACTCGAATAATGTAAGCAATCTTGACATTCATTTTTACCGAAATAATTTATTTATGAAGTGTTTGAAACGCTTATCCTGACTGGACCGAGAATGCTGCTGAGTCCTGCGATTCCGATGAAACAGTTGTATGTTTCTCGCCTGCATCACACCACAAAAGCTGAGAGGGTCATGGAATACGTGCACAAGAATACCAACTATACTTTGCGGGTCGTTAAGTTGGAGTCTAGTCGCGATAAGAATTTTACTAGACTCCTTTTTAACCGACTTCAAAAAAGGAGGAGGTTATCAATTCGACTGTATGTTTTTTTTTGTATGTTTGTTACCTCATATCTCAGTCGTTTGTCGACCGATTCGAAAAAAAATTTCGCTTACTTAGAGGGTATACCTTCTAGTTGGTCCCTTTTTTTAATTTGGTTTTGTTTTTTATTATTATTATTTTAATTTGGTATCTGATGATGGGATCTTGGTGTAAATGAGGGAAACCCTCAAATTTTAAAGGAACGTATAGTGTTTCTTTACTTGAATCTTAATGTTGACATGTTGTTACGTCTAATAGTCAACATCTTGTGGGGCTGAGCTGATGGTGGAACTCCTTAACGCTTAGGAGTTCAGTAATTATAATGAAAGAACTTATAATAGGTAGTTTGTAGCTTCTTAAAAAACAGAGTCATAAGGTGCCCCCCCCCCCCCCCCCCATTCTCCTGTAATCTCTAAGAATGCAGAAATAAAATTAACTTTAAAAAAAGTAAAAACCGACTTCAAAACCAAAATGCACTAAAAAGTCTTAAATAAACTCTTGACTATTGAAAGGAAAGGAACCCATTTTAGGCAAACAATTTCTTTTTGGAGTCGGTGCTATTATAGTTGATGCTTGATGGTCAAGGTGATGGCACCGACTCCAAAAAAGAAATTGTTTGCCTAAAAAAGGTTCCTTTTCTTTCATTAGTCAAGAGTTTATTTAAGACTTTTTAGTGCATTTTGGTTTTGAAGTCGGTTTTTACTTTTTTTAAAGTTATTTTTTTCCAACTTACCAACGACCCGCAGAGTATATGTTTTTTTTTATGTGATTAAAATTTAGATAACAACGTAACGTTTTTTATTATTAGGCTGATCCTGATAAAGGCAAGATTCCTGGCAAGAGATCACCAGGCCGACCCAGAAGAAAATGGATAAATGACATCAAAGACTGGACCGAGCTTCGCTGTTATAACTAGCTAAAAAGCGGCTTAAGACCGCATCGGTTTCTACATGCTGACCTCCAAACTTCAATTTAAGATGCCAACCCAGATGAAGATGATTTTTATTATTATCATAAATAAATATTATCAAAATCATTGTGGGATTGACACCTGATTTAATTGAAAGGAAACCATTTTTATAAGCAATACAGATAAATAAGCTTATGGTAAGATACACACCAGCATGAAATCAATTATGATTATGGATTTCAGTTTATCTTTTAACAAGGGTTTCCACGTTGTTTATTTAGATAACGTGTAATGAATGCGTCAAACCTCAGACATCCCAAACGATTATTAATTTTATAAACCAAATTCTTAAAGAAGTACAATAATTAATGGTTTTATGTGGAGTTTAAGTTTTACTGACACTTCTGATCATTTCGTGCTTTGCGGATGACGCTCTGTCGAGAAGAGTAGGTAGGTTGTTAAATCACCGGGCCACTGCGCCGTGCTGTCATTATTATTATTACTATATACGCTCATAAAGAAATAACCAGTGTTTTACGTTTTTTGGCAGGTTTGCGCACATGATGGCTTGTCTTATAAATAAATAGAAAGGGCAACATTTGTGTGAAGATTTTTGAAAAATAAGACGCTTTTGAAAAATAAGAACTAATGGTGTAATTGATTCTACTAGTTATTCCAATCAAACTGTTTTTAGGGTTTAAAGCATCTAACGTTACATGTTTTATATATTGTTTCTGTCATAGCATTTAATTGCTGTTGGTCTGAAAAATCACGAAAAGTGTTAAGAGGTTGCTGTAAATAATGAAAATAAACTTTTGAAATTACTATTTTATTTACGCAAACCGTCCTTTGAAAGTTTTGAACAGACAGTATACAAAGCACATGATTATGTACAACATTAATATAATTATTGACACAGTACTAAGGCGACAAATAGGTTACATTATTTTAGTGGATTGACAGTATTAAAGTTTTTGTATGTTTGACTGGCATCAAAGCATGTTTTAGTAGGTGTTTTGTTGTAAAACTTAGTACAAATAGTAAATAATAATTTGAACAATCAAAACCTTGTTTTTCAACAACAAAAGTGACACTGTTATTTTAAACGAAAAGATATGGCAAGATTTGATCTTGTTATTTTTTAAATTAGACCGTTTGTTTACTATAAGAAAGACATAAAAAAAAACTATGGCCAAATTTTAAGTCTTAAATATTTTATATAAATAAAGAAATAAATATCCTTTGGACATTCCCACACATCGCCATCTAGTCCCAAAGTAAGCTACTCAAAGCTTGTTTTATGGGTGCCAGACAACGGATATAATACTTAAATACTTTTTCGTTTGTAAATACATACATGATATATATAACAGAACATTTCAGAATTTTAATACTCGAATCTTTAGCATTACAAAAAGGTTTTGAAAATAACATTTGTACTCACTATTTAGTCACTATTTCATTCTTGATAAGATGACAATTTAATCTAACTACTGTTATTTCACTCTTGTCTTTCATTTTTCTTGTAAGAACTTACCTTTATTTTATACATGAATTAAGGATTACATTTTTGATTATTGTAAAATATCCTGATGTCGTTCTCTAATTTGGGATCACTACAGATTTAAATGTGTTTGTTAAATTTTGAATTTTTTTTTTTTCAACATGTTTCTTGGTAACGTAAGCTCCTTGTAAAACTCTAAGAATTTGTGCCATCAGAAAATATTACCTACCTCTTTTTATCATTTTATACTAACTTAATAAATGCAGCACTGAAGATGTGCTTTTTCAGACAACTACCCAAATGTAAGCAGTATCTTAAGGAATAAGTGACATTTATTGCTACTGCCCTCCTACCTTCCTCTTTATCAAATGAATATCATAACAAAATAACGGTTTAGGCCCGCACGATACAAATCTAATATAGAACTAACTTATAATTGACTATTATATATATTTGAATATATTTGAACGCTTGAAATCTTTAGCTGGGCTCTGAGCTTAAAGCTTTTAAGCGTTGCTTTATAAACAATGTGATTGTGAGTAGATTCATAAAAGTGACATTTAAAAATGAAATTAAAAATAAAGATTTACTAGTAATGTTCGCACTAAACTACCGTGAGTATTGTTTTGTCTTTCTCATTTTCACTAATAAATATTTTTACGAGAATCTTCTCACTATCACAATATCGTCAAGTTAGTAATCTATTTGAAACGTTTTCTTAACATTATACTCAACACATTTCCCTCAGATGGAGATAAAATCAACTACAACCATACATTCTTCCAAATATTCTCAAGCTAATTATTTAAATACTGAATAGAGTTTACAGCTCAATAAACAAGTATAAGTACGCTTAACTAGAAATATAAAGAGACTTTGAATAATTTTAAATCTAACATTTATATATACACGCTCTAACATTTTATTGTCAGTTCTGAACTCCAAAGATCAAATAAAAAACTTTATAAATATACAACTTTTCTACTTATGTACAAAACTTTGAGATCTGCTTTTAAAGCCGACGTTTTTCCTATACATTTAAATACATATTCTACACATTATGTTACTCCATATCTATACACCGAAAGCATACACCTAACAAAGTCATAAACGACTGGTATTGTCTTATTTAGCAACAATCGAATGAAGATCACTCGAAATTTGTGCGCGTAACATTGATCAGAGGTCTCTGAGCCAAACGGATTACGCTTTGTAGCCGACATACATGGACTAGGTGATGTGGAAATCCCCCCGAAGAAGTCTCGTGAAAGTCTTTTTGAACTGCTGGTTTGCCAACGCGTAACAGAACGGATTAATCGGACTGTTAGCGTAACATAGAAAATAAGAAAACATGTACAAATGCTTGTTTATGCATGGCGGGTTCGTACAAAAACCTTCCACCAACGCCAAAATGTGATAAGGAGTCCAACAAATTACAAACGCCCCCAAAATAAATGATATCGTTCTAAACGCTTTCCTAGCTCTGTTCTCAGATTTCGACTTTTGTCGTCCGATACTCGGGAATAATCCGTCTCGCTTCGAGCGCTTAACTTTCAGTTTTTTTCCTATATTTTTTACAAACTCTTTCTTGGAGTCACCGCGACCCGACCCAGTTACTGCGGTACTTGAAACATCGCTGTTTTCAACAGCTGGACTTAAAGGATTTAGTTTTAAGGGAGAAACTTTCGTCTCCGTAGACTTGGGCGTTTGGGGGTCGTTATTATTGGAAGACGACGATACAAGAGTAATCACAGGCTTCGATCGCTCGCCAGTGGATAAACTCACCTCCGTATTAACTTTGACTGGGGGAGGTGGGGAAAAACTACACTTGGGCTGTACTATTTGGGCTTCGGCTGTGGCTCTTATCAAGGCAGCTTGCAGCAATGACGTGTTTGTAATGTTTCCGGAATTCAAAGTGGGCGGTGAGGATGGTTCAGTCGCAGTAGGAAAAGTTACCGAAGACGGTGGACTTTCAAAAGTCGGAGATGGAACAATAACTGAACTCTCGTCCATGAAACGCAAGTCTGCGCCGTCCATAGCCACTAATACATCATAGGAAGTACCATCACTTTTAACAAGTCTGACAGTTTTGGTGCGAGACGATTCAGATTGTGATGGGGGACTCTCAGATACAGTAGGACTACATCTGAATTCTGATGGAGGTGGAATGATTCTTTGAGCGATAGTAGTCGAAACATCTCTCTGGTCGGATGGTGTGGCTATACCTGAAGAAATGGGTGACATAAAGCTCGCTGTACTGTGAGGCACTGTGGGTGCTGCAGCCTGACCACTGCTTTGGGAAGTATCGGGATTGTCAGTATCTAACAAACTCTTTTCAGATATCTGCGACAAAGACGTTTTTGGCTTTTCAGAATCCGGTTTAAGCATTGGAGACTGTTTCAAGTCGGTCTTAATTAACATACCACCGTTCATTCGCATGTTATTTAACAATTGTAAAGCACCGGTTTGCATCACTAAATTAGCTACTGATGGGCGTTTCTTGGAATTCGTTTGAGTGGTACTTTCTTCATCTGAATCAAAAGCTGGGCTGCTCGATCTTTCCGCCTCTACTTGATCTTCTTTCTTATCACCATCTGATTCTTGAGTTGTAGAATTGCCAGTAACGGTGGCACTGCTCTTGTGAGCGGATGACTTCTGGCTTGAATTAGAGTCAGTTGATCCCCCCAACGCAAGAAGTGGAGCTGCTAACGAGCCTTTTGATGTAGAATCTTTACGAATCGCTTCAGAATGAACCTTCACTTGATCTTCACTTGATATTGTTGCTTTCGACAAACCAGACGTGCCTGCCGCTCGTCCTGCCATTCCTGTCATAAAACCAGCACTTAAAGCTACCATTGACTGCATCTTCCTCTGTTTCGCTTCGCTTTTCTTCTGCATGTCATACGCAGTTTTGAATATTCCAGCGTACAAGACAATAAGCACGAACAACGTCGTCCAATAATATCCAATAATCAGAGCTGTATTGAATACCGGATCTTTCAAGAACTGTACAGCGCACTCACCTTCTTGCAAGTCTCTGTAACCCACAAAGTGCTCCCATCCGAAAATAGTTGTAAAAAATAGTAAAGCAGGTATAATCCAGGTGACTGTGACCATCCATATAACTCTATTTTTTGTTCGCCACGCTCTGTACCTTGCCGCAATTTTCACACTACAAAACCGGTCCACTGTTATTAGCAAGACTGTATATTGGGATACGAGGCAGACGGTGTAGTCGACAGACAGCCAGAGATCGCACAGTAAGGGTCCGAGATGCCAATATCCTTTTAAAACGTAGTCAGTGTAAAACGGAATGGAGAGAGTACCTGTGGACAATGAACTTTTTGTTTTCATTCATTTACTTACTAATCGAAAGCATTATTCAAATGGATGCAGCACTTCTTTCTCTGCATTAAAATTCCCACTAAATAATTTAACCGAATAGATAGAATGCCAAAAATTTAATGTTGGCCAATGAATAATAATTTGCGTCCAATTAGAAGGATGACATTTCATTATCCGTAATTTATTCCATACATTGAAATTTTGTATCATTTTTCAAGTAGACAAATATAAATATAGCTTGGTAAACTGACAGGACCGATGTTCAAACAAAGTGACGGCGGTGTTCAAACTCATTATAATAATGTTCAATTACTACCTCTAAACAGGGATGGAAGGCGCATAATTTATTACTGACATGGCTGAAGCACCTTTAGTCTCTTATTGTGCTTGTGGATAAGAAAAGTTTACCAAATTTTACATTAAACCTCTTGAACACATTCATAAATCATTTTTTTCATCTTTAAACCTGTCAGTTTATATTAAGCAAAATCACTTCAATTTTCTGAGCCCTAGTACCAAAGCAGCGAAAATAAAAGGGTGCCTTGTGGCCAATATAAAATTAAATTTGACTCTAAGTTTGTGTAGTCTCTCCATTGCAATCTTAATATTAGCCAAATAACCAACCTAAACAGCTCTCCATTTATCAAATCCTTACCTATCAACAGATCAGTGGCAGCCAGCGACGCGATGAAGTAATTACTCGGCTGCCGTATGGTTCGGTCTACAAGGAATGCGAGCAGCACCAACACATTACCGCTGACAGTCAACAGGATCACCAGTAGCAGACACGTCGCGAAGATGGCCGCCAACCAGACAGGGAATGGCGGCAGGACGGCTTGCTGCAACAAATATTTTGGCTAAGTTTTTTGCATATGATGTATAGCAAAATATGCCATATATTTTAATTAAATTGAAGATTTTATAGTCATGATAAATTATATGATTTTTAAGTCATGGCACTCAAGGCAGAAAAGTAAGTTAGGTATAAGATAAATTTAAACGAAGACCCGTTTAATGGAAAATACTGACTTGGCATTATTTAAGCCTTTAGTAGTTTTCACCATACCATTATTTCTCTTCTCGCTTAAATAAGACATTGCAAAGAAAATGCGTGTAGGACTAAGTTTAACTAACGGTTATTTTATTAAAACCGTGAACCCTTTAGGTAGTTATCCTAGTAAACTTCTGGCTGCTACAATCGTGGCGTAGTGAAGAACGGTAGCATTTTTCGTAGGGATAGTACGTATACGTAGTACGCAATCGTAGTCATTAGCAAGAGATAAGCTTGTTTTTTTTTGTATCAGGAAAGTATATTACACCAGTGTGTATATTATTATTTTTTTATAATATCAAAATGTGCTTGCATGACGTCAGTACGTCATGCAAGCACATTTTGATATTATAAAAAAGTGAGAGAGTTAATTTTGTTTTTAATTTTATAACAAAGTAGTGGTCCCCCGCGACTTCTTGCGCGCGTTTTGAGTTTGCTCCCTCCCCTCCCGCCGTAGCGTAATGTTTTATAGCCTAAAGCCTTTCTAAGTTAATAAACTATCTAACACAAAAATATATTTTCATATAGGCCCAGTAGTTCTAGAGACTAGCACGTTCAAACAAACAAACAAAGAAACTCTTCAGCTTTATAATATTAGTATAGATTTTGATAGCAATCAGTGCCGTGACGTGTGGACTCGATAATGGCGATCGATTTACGCCAACACGAAAGCTTGCAGGGAAATTTCTTATGTTAAGCCATGGAATGCCAGTGACCCACTATGTAACATGGCAAATAAATACCAGGTTAATTGGCTCCACTAGGCATCAATATTTTCCATCAATATATCAAGTGGAGCCGCAGTTTTTTCCGTATAGCCGTTAAGAATAATTCGCAAACTGCTGACATCCTGTGTGATCCTACTATCTGTACAAAAGCGTCTGTCAAAAGTTTTTTACTCATTTGTTTTCATTTTACATGTTTAATTTTGGATTGATAGCCAGTAAGCAACAGTTAACGTGCAGAGTTAGTAGGTACCTACCCCTAAATACCGAACTAATAATAATCGATGTTATCGCTAACATCAAAGCGTGCTCCACATTCTGCTAGTGTTATTAGAGCTATGAAACAATTATGTAATGTCCACAAAGCACACATGGTTAAGTTTAATCCGTCATGAGCAAAAATGTACCTAATCAAATAGGTTTACAACATATAATATAGCCACTCAGAGAATGCTATTATGACGTTTTTTAAGTTTGACAGAAACCCTAAAGAAATAACGTGAAAGTCAGGAAATATTATATTTCCTCCTTGTATGTTGTGTCAAAATGGAAAACGTCAAAATAGCATTCTCCGAGTGGGTTACCTATGGTATCCGTCTTTTGTGACACTATTTTTTTAGGAACCGATATTGTATAGTCAAGACAATTTTGACATGTGGTACTAGTTAACCTATCGTAGCCTTAAACTTAAGCATGAAAAAAATATATTATGTCATTTGTCGCAACGCAACCCACAGCGTAAGCTTTGATGGTCTAGAAAAAAACATCGTTTATAAAGACTTCTCTGTGAATGTCAAAATCATACTCAAGCAGTATTTTCTCCGTCCCTAGAGACGAAATTAGCGTTGAATTCAACACGAAATAAGAACTGTAATTAGGTACCTTTTGATGTGAATAAAAATCGCTGGTGTAACCCAGAGATATCACGTAATGTTTTAACGACAGACTTTGCCGTAAAAATGACATAACATTGCATCTTAAAGCCAACTGAAAATTTAAGTGGTCGTAAGGAATGAAGTTGACCGAGTTATATAATGACATTAATTATGCCATCAAAACTTTAAACCTTTATTGATATTTTTCATGTACTGAACCATCAGCAAGCAAAGATGAAAATGTATACTTATCTGACATAAATCGTTGAATGTCAAGGATTCACCGCTACGTACTTCCGAGTTCACCACACGGGCTCATTGCGGATTAGTGGAGGGGTATTTGCAAGGCAAGTGACTAAACCTACTGTCAAATATCATCAAGCCGCCCATAAGGCCTCTGCCTAGGCTTTACAACTAATATCAACCGATATTAGCCGGGACCAACTGCTTAACGTGCCTTCCGAAGCACGGAGATGCTCGTGATATACGTCACTTATATGGTCGGAATAGTCACCCGTCCAAACACGACCGCGCTGTAGGTTGCTTTACTTCGTGATACCGAAGTAAAAAGCATCAAAGCGCGTAAAGTACCAAAGCGCGGCTACAACTACGCTACGAACACTTCACAATCGTAATTCTCTATATTAATGTCTTGAGTCTGGGTGCTGTGGTACCACCGTTGTTTCATAAGTGCATTTCTTTGAGATCAGAGCGATGTGTGTTATTGGTGTCCAATATTTGTTTTTTTTTAATCATAGATTTCACTCTTTTCCACTTTGTGATATTTAGTTTACGCAATGGCTTTTCTTTTTCGCCCCTTGTATTTACAGAGTTTTCTTTTCGGTGGCAAACTTAACTTTATCTCATTTTTATTTCCATAAAAGTGAGCTAAGTAGTCTTTATGAAACTCATACTTTGTTTGCTTTTACACTAAACTTTGTCAAATAAGCTGCTTTGTAAACTTTTGAAAGCGGTTTTCACGGCATCCATTGTTACTTTTCCTATCAGGTCTAATGTCTTGGAAAAGTTTGTTTATCAATAACAGTGAAATAATACCCTTATTCTTATAAAGCCAATAATTTAACGCATTCCTCTACAATCAGAGAGGGGAGAAGGGGGGGGGCGGGTTTACACCTTCTGACTTTGTTCTTAACTATGCTGCAAACAATGGGTTTCCTCAATTGCACGAAGACCCTATCTCAGACCTCGATTTGTCCACAATGGGACCAACTAGAAGATTAACCCTCTAAGTAAGTTAAAATAAAAAAAACAAATCGGTCCACAAATGACAGAGATATGAGGTAACACACTTACAAAGAAAACAACATACAGTCGAATTAATAACCTCCTCCTTTTTGGAAGTCGGTGAACAATGTTAAGATAGCTTTGAGTTCGGTGGTATGATTTTACGCGAGCGAAATATGTGCCAAGAAATCGATGAATGCATGAATGAACAAAATGAAATTTATTTGCATAAAACACAATTGAGAAGACTCCCTTGAGATTTAAGTAACAATTCTGTTTGAATACTGATCTTATTTTTTACAGACTTCAAAAAAAAGTGAGTCATCAATGCAATTTGTGTCTATGTTATATCGTTGGGATTTTATAATATTTAGTAGGTATGTTGATAGAGTAAGGCTTTCAAACACGTGTGCTAAGGTTAGCAGTTAGTAAGTTTATGTATGTTTGTATATTTGTATGTTTGTTCAAGAATTTCTCGTAAACGAGAAGTCAGTTTTTTTTTAAAATTCAATTATGTATATTCCAACTAAAGGTACAGTGTAAGTTTTATACAAAGCGAACTAAAGGTTTTTTTTAAATTTAGGTTATAACAAAAAACCGCTTTAAAAAGTAATTGAAAAGTTTAAAATAACGCTTTTGTCTACTTTTTAGGAGCAGATTCTTTTGAATGTAAGAAGACTGTTGGTGTACGTAAGTTGACATTATGGACCGACTCCAAAAGACTTTCATCATCATCATCATTATCAGCCAATGGACATCCATTGCTGAACATAGACGTCTCACGGCTTTCCACAGCGACTGATCACTAGCGATCTGTATTTGTTTCTCCTTAATAAAAGACAAATGCGTTCGACAAATGCTAAGCTTTTTGGTATATTTTAAATCTGAAGAGTTTGTTTGAATGCGCTAATCTCAGAAACTACTGGACTAAGTTGAGTTGGATAGCTTATTTATCGAGAAAGGCTTTATTCAGGCTATAAAACATGACACTGCGACGAAAGGGGAGGGAGCAAGCTCAAAACGTGCAAACAAAGTCCTGGTGTTCCATTAGTTATTAATAAAGTAGTAAATGAAAATGCTTACCAGATCCCCGTTGGCTGAGAGGATATTCTCCACAGTGCTGTTGAAGAAGTAGATGTCAGTGAAGTTCGTGCCGTTGGCGAGGAATAACGCCTGGCACTCCTGGAAGTTGCCAGAGGAGATGCAGGAGCGCTGTTTGATCTTCTGGAGTTTCCTTTAACAAGAGCTAACATTAGGAGTGACATTAGAATGCTGTGTTAAGACATGGAAGATTAAAGGACGGTTCTTCAACCTTTTACTTTGCATCTTACACTGCTGCATTGTTATCGTATGATAAATTCAGGATGTGGATTTGTAATAGGAGCAAAATATCAACTCGTTATTGATTTAAATTTATAATAATCAATAAATATTGCCCGTTATTCGAACAAAATAAATCTAACTAGCAATGTATTGTAAACAATAGGTAGTCCAGTCATAAAACTAGTCATTTTTATCCGCTAAAGGACCGCATGACATTTAAAAATATCATTATTTCTTACACCTCAAAGGACCCGAAATGCAATTTTTCTCCCTGTCGATATTGTCTAGGATCTAATCACTACGACGAGTTAGCGATATTGATATACATTGGTTGGGGATTATAACTTTGGGTTACTACAACCCTGTGTTAAAGCCTTTTAGAGCACTATGACCAAATCGAAGTAACTTGTAATTAAAAAGCCCAAATTTCATAATATTTTAATAAAAATTCATTGCCTTACCAACCAAAAGTACATTAAGTACTGAAAACACTTTAAAAATAAACAAATATGAATTGGACTCAACATATTTTAAACTTTTTAATTTTCTTAATCATATCATTATTTTGTTGAAGTTAGAACAACTTTCGAATCAGCAACAAATTCGCGTCTTAACATCTATCTCACTTAAAATAAAACCTTTTTCGGTTAGTGGTGATGCCCACAAATAAAAATAAAGGGTTTCGATCAAGACGTGGCCGGCGGGGATTTCGATTTATTATCTTGTAAGTCGTCGATAAAAGAGAAAGCTAATATTTTCCAGAATATGGACCAAGTAACCTTACTGAGTCTGAGTGACCTACTCAGACCTAGGATAATTACAACGCGTTTGACTCCATACACACTAGTTTACTACATGCGAGTTTTAGCAGTGATGCAGTCGCAATGCTAACGAGCGTTAGAATCGATACAGTCGCAAAATGTCAACCTTTACACACTGTGCTATTTTTAGCATCGATACAGTCGCGATGTTAACGCGCGTTAAGTATCGGTACAGTCGCGATGCAGAATGATGATGTACTGGATTTTAGGCGACTGCATCGATGTTAAAGGTCGCAGTGTCTAAAGGGTCTTTGGTGTAGTGGTTAGCGCTCATCACTACTATGCCGGCGGTCGCGGGTTCGAACCCGCAAATGGCAAATTTGTAATGAGTTTATGTGATGAGCACGAACATCTATACTTAAGTCATGGATAATTATATGTATTTTCATTTACATGAGTAAAGTACTTCTTCGGGGCTTCGGCTTTTAGTCTGTTTGAAAAAAAAAACTGATAGAGGACAACCTTCAAATACAAATACAGTTCATCTGAAATATGATACCAAATTTGCATAGTATAAAATATATCTAGTACCAGTTGATGCGTTTGCTCCAAAAAGTTTTCCTCCCTGCAATCGCGTAAACCGTTTTTGCTATCTTGTAATTACTTAAAAACGCGGCCTGCTCATTTCTACCCTCCGCTATACAACCCAATAGCTTTTAAAGCGATATAGCCGAGAGTCCTTGCGGTTTGAAGCCTTGAAATAAAAATCAAAGCTTTGACTTTGTACCAGTTTTTTTTTCATCTCAGTATTCCACAGTCCATTTTCTTTTATTGAAGCTCGAGTAATCGGTGAGCCAAAGGGCAAATTTTACGTCCTTCGATTTGCAATGATCATAAAACACTCAGGTTCACTCAGATTTTATACGGTTATAATAAAGTTACAGTCTTATTGAAGATTACACGAGGATTTATCTCACCGTGGCTGTAAAGTTTTGGTAGTAAACAAACAGATTTGCTCTAATGTAAGTTGTTACGGTAACTCTTGTTATCAAATCGCAAGGTTAAACACAAATTAAATTTACTTTTTATCGACTTCAAAAAGAAAGGAGGTGATTATGGTTACAATCAATATCACCTAAACCAGGCTACTGCTTGGAAAATAATCTTGAGCTTAGATTTGGCAATAAATGCGCTTTCACATTAGAGTGTCAGAAGCGTGACAGCAGCGCGGCAGCAGCGGATGCCTTTACATTAGACTGGGTCGGTCCCATTACACCCATTTTAGTGCTAATACGGGGATAGTATTACCACTGCAATGGGTAATGGGTATAGTGGGATGGACCCGCGCGACTTACGCGCCGCTGCGGCGCTGCTGCCGCGCTGCCGTGTATAGTATGAAATCATCGGCAGCGCGACTGTCGCGCGCAAGTCGCGCTGCTAAAGTCGTCTTAATGTGAAAGCGCTCTTATCCTTTAGTGTCCAATGTCATTAATGCGAATAATGTGTATGACCGATGTTCCAAATTATTTTTATGTAAAATGAGTTAAATAAACTCACGTACATATAATGATTTATACTATGTTTTAAGTATGTAGACGAAGGTGCAGATTCAGTTTTGATCAAAGAAGAAGTTTTAGAAAACGTCCAAGTTTCATCCCGTGAGCAACTTCTCTTTGGTAAAGATTGCTACGCATATTGTAACTTTAAATTGTTTACCTCAAGGGAGATAACACGAAATTCTTTAACGTATGCCTTAACTTTGACAAGATCAAACTTTAAATTGATCTCACTGATGTAACACAGATACATAAACTGACAGATAGACAGCGAAGTGGTTTTATGAAGATTAAATTTCTGCTTTGCAGACCATAAAACACAATAAACCTAAAAAAACTCCGCAGTGTAACTTTCTGTCTACCCACAGTATTCCGCAAATTATTCCAATCTGTCTTCAATTCAAAGCAGCGAGGGAGTAATTTTCTCACCCAGCAGTAAGTAGCTTAAATAGGCACTTGGGATCACGGAAAGCGTTTCAATTACTGAACAAAATCGCATGTTAAGGTTGGCATACACTGAGTATTGGGGATGTAAGATGTTATCTTTGAAATTTTGAATAGATGAACCTTTATCCATACAAGTAAAACATAATAAGTTAATGTCAATAAAATGCATTCATTGATCGTTTGAAAACTGTGCTCATTTCTTGCCATGTTAAGGTGGAATTGTGTAAAGCAATCGTATTTATTTGACAGTTCAAACGTACGGTATAATCTGTCAAACGTATGGCCGTTCTATCGACACCTCTGGTTATGGAACACCTTATGAGATGCTGAATCAGAAAGACGTTTGGTTAATATTTTATACATACTTATGCAAATGTTCAATACCTGAGCTTTTCGAAAAATATATCTGTGTAGTATCAGCTTATAAGTATTGTATTACCCGCGGTATGGTAAAAATGCGTTAGCTAGTGATTTATTTGTGACTGAAAAACCCGCTATCGACTCCTGGCTAAGATTAATGAAACTCTGAAAAATTGCCACATTCCAACACTCCAATTTATGGGTAACGATTAAGATGTTAAGTCTGTACTTTCGGTTGATATGCCAGAAATGTTGTTAGAAACTGTTTATTTACTTTTTACCGTTTATAGATTTAAAAGTATCTTAATTTTCCTGATTACACAATTTATAATTTCATTGTCAATAGATAACTCAATAGTAGGAATTTCACAACCAACTAAGTAAAGTTTGTCTTTAGTTGTAGTTTTTATATTATAACTTTGAAAGTAACATGAGAATAAAATTAATTAACTATTTAATTTTAAAAGATCTCCGTGTACAACGAAATATTACCTGCAACTGTTGTGAGTTTTGTATTTGTCATATTTAAAATTAATCATTTTAATAAAAACCGGCCAAGTGCCAGTCGGACTCGCGCACCAAGGGTTCCGTAACACTGGGTAGGTAAACAACACAATTGTTTATTTCAAGTGCCTACATGTTGCCATTATTGATTTCGAATTAAAAAGGAGAAAACAATCGCGTTTGTTGTATGGAAGTCCTCTCTTAATTTATTCATTTTATTTAGTTTTTAACATCAACAAAACAGAAACATAACAGCAACAGATATACATAATTCGTGAAAATTTCAACTGTCTAGCTATCGCAGCTCTCGAGAACAGCCTGGTGACAGACAGACAGACGAACGGTTGGAGATACGGACGGACAGTCGGATGACAGCGAATTCATAGTAATAGAGTCCCGTTTTACCCTTTGGGTGCATGGAACCCTAAAAAAAGAATTTTAAAATTGCTTGCAATATTTAACAGGTAAAGAAAAACGGACTTTAACTTAGTCTTTATTTGTAAATTTCAAGTTATGGAAAGTGTAGTAAGGTTAGAATGGGGAGATTTTTTTGCGCATTAGTAGACCACTTACACACTGCGACTTTTAGGATCGATGCAGTCGCGCGTTTTGAAAACGCGCTTCAGCATCGCCTCACGCAATGAACAGATTTAATTTAGCATCGATGCAGTCGCGCGTTAGTATAGATGTAGTCGCCAAAATTCAGTACATCGATATCTTCAGGTTCAATTGTCGTATAAACCAAAACCCTACTTTTCAGGAGAGCCAAAAATCGTTTTTTTTTAAATATAAAAATCATAACTTTTTTATTTGAGAACTTAAAAAAAATGTCCAAGAGAAAACATTCTTAAATTTTTGCGATGAAAAAGTCTCAATATTCAAAACATGCCCATCTTCAGTAGTTTTAAAGTTAGCTTGGAGTTACGTCTTTAAAATAGGCACTCGGTGGTTTATACGACCCATTATATTGAACCTGAAAATAACTCTTTACGTCGTATTTGAATTTTTTGTAAACATGAGACTGATGTTGATGGCTTAATAGTACATTATGACACAAGTGTGCTAAGTTGAGTATACAAGGCGATATTGTGTGCGCACGAGCGAAAGCGAGTGCGCCATAAGAAAGCCGCGTCACAGGCACACGCGTATCATACGACGTTTTTCAACACACTTGCGAGGAAAAAACAAGACTCTTCATTTACTAAGTTTTTAATTACTAAAACATTTACTCGTATTAAAAATACATTTCACTCGACTTTGATGGCAAAAGACTATCGCACGCGTTTATCGCCTCGTTACGTATGTCCGCCAGAGTTAATAAAAGGTTTTCTTCATTTTCTTTACTTGAACTAGACATTTTCGTTAATATTAAACTTCACAATTAATCCAAACTTCGTCACAGCCGACAATTACCTATTTACGAAAAATGGCGCATTGTTTTTTTTTTCTAGCCGCGATACCGATGCGCGCGCAAGGCTAAGGGCGAACTAGATCGGCCAACGCCAAGATTAAAAATCTAATAATTCGTGTTATAAACACAAATTACAGAAAAATAAAATGAAAAATCTGGATTTGCCATTTATTGAAATAAATACCTGTGTAGAATACTGTTATTTTTCGCATAAATAATGTTTGTTGCTAAAATAAAGGTTATAACCCGACTAAATTACATCGCTTCATCTTCTTACTTACGACTTGGTACTAGGGTACAAACCTAAATTGGTCGGGTTAATAAACTAAAGACACTAGTGCAATAATAAAACGAAAAAGCACGCGTGTTTAATATCAGAATTATGTGCCAAAAATCGGTGGAATAAAAACGTCGTTTTGAGCAAGTGTGTTGAAAAAACCATTAGATGTAGTTTTTTTGATTTATATACCCATTGATATTGTGATTTATTCAAATGTTTTATTAAAACTTTGTATGTAAATAATGTATTGTTTACTATTTCCATGCTTTTGTTGTTTAAAGAATGTGCACAAAAATATTTAACAGTGAAAAAACTATATTGGTTGAGGTAGGTATAATACATTTGGTTGCATACGAAAAATAACATTTTTTATTGTTATTGTTTCACAATAACGGCAAAACAATTGAGATTTTAATAATTCTAAACAGAAATAATCACCATAAATTTTGAACAAAAAAATATAATAACAGCAAAACATTAAGATGCTTTCCTGGTTCTCTGCTGACGCATATTGATTTCGATTAATTATGATAAATTTTAACGTTTGATGTGTGCTTGCGTGCGTGCCTTTTTAAGGTCGTCTGTCCATCTTGTTGGTAGACGTCCTACGCTGCGTCTTTGGTCGAAGGGTCTCCAATCTAGAACTTTCCTGCCCCAACGGCCATCAGTTCTTCGCGCTATGTGCCCTGCCCATTGCCACTTGAGCTTACTGATTCTCAAGGCTAAGGCAGAGGGTGCTAAGATTATACCAATCGCAGACTAATAATTTTACTTACTGCCAATCGCGGGCAGCGCTTGGAAGCGCTAGGAACGTGGTTTATACGTCAATCCATGAGATTAACAAAAATAATTTACCATATTGAATACGTGGACTTACGACGTCAGATCCAAATAATTTGGACATTAAACGCCGTATGTCTGTAAGCGTAAAAACCATTTTCAATTACTAGAGAGTTTTACATCCTGGCTTTAAAAAAATATGGTTGTTACATCTTAGCCAAAATACCAAAAACAACCGTTTGGCTTTTACATCGTATTAATGGTATTTATTTATCTTTCAGGCTATAGTTTTTTGGGGCGTATAAACATTTTTTTACCGAATTTCAATAGTTTGAATATACAGATCGATAGAGAAAAAAAAACTGAATAAAATGGTATATATATCTCGATTTGGCCAAAATGGTTTAAACGACAATTGAACCTGAAGGTATCGACATAATTTGACACTTTCCAGCTTCTGCATCGCGACTGTATCGATGCTAAAAGTAACGCAGTGTGTAAAGGTTAACATTTTGCGACTGCATCGATACTAACGCGCGTTAGCATCGCGACTGAATCGCCGCTTAAAATCGCAGTTTGTAAAGGGTCTTATACATACCACTGCGTTATAAAGTTAGTGCCTATGGAGTAGATGGGGGTGGATTTATTGACGTCGAGACTGGCTTCTGTCACGTTCATCGTGGGCTTCGTCAGTGGCTGGTCGGTACCATCAGATCTGCTTGAAGGTGCCTGAAGTCGTCTGAAACAAACAGGCTTTATTAAAAAAGGTAAACGTATATTTTTAAAAGGTATTTGTGTTTATTCATTGGGACCTTTCATAAGATTTAACAGCAGCTCATTATTTTTTTGCAGCGAGTTACTCAAGTGTGTTACTCTTTTGATAACCGAGCTTATTACGCGCTTTGGCAGCATTAGCAGGCAGCGACCGCCATTTTTCTTGAAAGCGCTTTGAGTGTTTACTTTTTTCATACACACGGATAGTCGTCGCTGTCACAATTGCCCGAAACAAGGTACAATACCCTTGCGAATCAGTCTTGCCCCTTTTCCAAATAAAAAAAATTGTTGAGATTATTTAAAAACATTTTTTTTCCTATTTAACCGCTTTCTTTGATATACTTACATTGTAGCTGATAGTAATATTCGAATGAGCAAGGTACTGTATACGCCACAGATTTAGATTAAGAGCTGCAATGAAACCAACGATGTTTGTTATAATCGTATGTTTCCAGTGATTGCGTGGAAAAGAAGAGTATGGAGTGGTTCATTAATACGTTAATTAACAATAAAAAATTAAACCGCCTTCAAAAATCTGACTAAAAAGCTGAAAAGAGAAACAATTTATTTTGGAGTCGGTGCATGATGTCAAGCTTATGTACACCAACAGTCTACCTGAACATACCATGCAACGACTCCAAAAGAATTTGTTTCTCCTAAAAAAAAGATGTATGCGTTAGTTTAAAGCTTTTTAGTCAGTTTTTGAGAGCGTTAAGATTTTGATTTTTTTCTTAATTCACGATTTTAGTTTTTACTCATATTTCAAAAACTACTTGACGGATTTTGATGCAACTTACACTATACCCTAAGTTTATCTACCAGTGTCACATCTTGCTATGACTTCTGGTTTTTAGTAATCCTGAGAAAAACATAAAAAAAATACATAAAATTACGAAATTTTGCACACGTGCTAGGAAACCTTACTCGATCAATATGCTAAAATTTTACCCAATTTTATCGCATCACATACATACAGGTCGAACCAATTACCTTCTTATTTTTAAGTCAGTAATAAATAATTTTAACTTTTAGTCTATACTTACATAATTTTTGACGTGTTCTAAAACATTTAGTCTGTCAACTTAAATCCTTCATTCTAATAAATGCCAATTTAATTTTATAAGAATGGTACAATTATAATAACACTTTTTTATAAATAGGCCAGTCATAATATCATTTCATAATAATACGCACTAGTTTGTCCATTATCTACGTCTGCGTTGCATATTTCACACACTAATCAATAATGTTGGTGCAGTTATGAAATGAAATGAAATATTTATTTGCTTAAAACATGTTCAAGATGGTACAAATTTAAAAGCTCCGCATGTTTTGTCTGGTCTGACATGCAAATATTAAATGTATTAGAATTAAAATCTATGATATAATGTTTAGGTGGGTTAAGATTCAAATTAATAACAGTAATAAAGTCAATTAAATATAAAATGTCAGCTACTTATACAATAACTAATTCACAAATTACAAATTTAAAAATTCCTTAACAGAATCAAAACATTTATCTAATAACCATTGGTACAGTTTTTTCTTAAATGTATGTAGGGGAAAATCAGTTATGGATTTTGGTATTTTATTGAAAATTCGAATGGCCATAACGTCGTAACAGTTATTGCTAAACAATTTTGTCTTCATAACTGGAAATTTTATTCTTTCGGGGTGTCTCCTACTATATAACTGATTTTCTTCAAATTTTGTAAAGAAATCTGGATATTTTTTAACGAACACTCCAGTTTCGTAAATGTACAGGCTTGGCAATGTCAACAGCTCCAAATTCACAAACAGAGGTTTGCATGAGTCTAAAGTGTTATGTTATGACGGTTCACGATATTATATTTCAAAATAAATTAAACAAGCTGAACCGTTACCATGAGTTTACGACGAGTTACTCGCTAGCGATGACGTAAAAAAAGTTTATGAAAATTTGCACAGCGCCTCTAGCGGTCACTGACGGAACTAAAATTTTCCATACAAAAAGTGACGTCGTTGCTAGCGAGTAAAACCGTCGTCGCTAGCGAATAAACTCATGCCAAAGGTACTGAGTATTGAAACGATGTGTAGGTATTATACTAGTTAAACTAGTATAATACCATATATTAAACTAGTTAACTATGGAATAAAAATAGGCCCAGAAAGTATCATGGAATGTTATAATAGGTATAATGTTTAATTGTTATATTGTTTTAAAATAATATATCCTTTGGACATTCCCACACATCGCCACCTTGTCCCAAAGTAAGCTACTCAAAGCTTGTGTTATGGGTGCCAGACAACGGATATAGTACTTAAATACTTTTTGTTTGTAAATACATACATGATATACATGGAAAACACCCAGACCAATACAAACAGACATGTTCATGCACACAAATGTTTGTATTGTGCGGGGATCGAACCCGCAACCCGCTGCGTAGTAGGCGATTTTTCGACCACTACACCAGGCGGGTCGTCATTTAAAAGAAACGGGTAACTCATTTTGAACTAGAACAAACTTATGATTCTACAGAGTTTACGTAGTTACTTTGACCTTTTTATAGTGATCTTAAATGCTTTAACACTAAGATATAGTTATCCAAAGTTATTATCTCTAATCAATGTACATGAAAATCGCTAACTCGTTGCAGTAAATGACAATGTCAAGTTCTATGACTGAACACTTTTGTATGCAATACATTCCTGGTTTGAATTATTTTGATAGAAAATAACAATAATTTTACATTATAATTTTACATTTATTAACCAGTTACTAAGGTTACTGAAAGGGCCTATACTTAAAAACCGGTTAAGTGCGAGTCGTACTCGCCCACTAAGGGTTCCGTGCCAACTTTATCTGAATTAGGGATTCACTTACTTCCACTACGGCAAAATACCACAATATTTTGTTGATAGCAAACTTAACTTTGCTTTTCATAGTCTATGTATAAAGAACAAAGTTATGTTTGCGGTTGTTGAAAATGTGCTATATCTCAAAAACTACTAGCTCGATCTCGTTCAAACCAATTTTTGTTAAAAGTTTATATAACAATGTACATAACGTATTTTTTTTTAAATTTACACTCGCTCAGTTTAAAAGTTAGAGAGGGAGGGACGTCCATTTTACCACTTTGGAAGCGTCTATCTCCTAAATGTTAGACTTTCAGAAAAATGATTTTTAAAACCTCGATGTCATTTGAAGAGACCTATCTACAGACCTATCCACATGTATAGGTTAGACAAAAAAATATATATTTATTTAGTTCCATGTATGGGAGCCCCCCTCAAATGTCATATTTTTAATTTTTTTAAAGGGATCGTAAAGCGGTTAACGGAATACATCTGCCTACCAAGAACCACCTGTGTAATGCTAATAGTTTCAGAATAAAGTGGCTGTTACATGGACAGACAAACAGACAGACAGACTTGGCGAAACTATAAGGGTTTTTGCCAATCGGCTACGGAAACCTAAAAGGTTTGCTCCTATTACAGGGAACATTTTGTATATTCATTGGCATCGTGGAGGATAAAGGCATTGTCTACAAAATATGACGTCCATCATCATCATCATCAAAGGAGATGGAAACCATTACATACAAATTTGGGCCTGGATGTTATAAGATGAAAATGGTGTCGATTAATAGCTTAATACTTAGTAGACCTACACTGAAAATTCTTTGTTTTTTGTCAATCTGAGAGCCCAATAATTAGGGGTTTAGTTAAAATGAGTTTATGTAACAAACAGCTGATTTCCGAACTGCAAAGGATATTTTAACGTCAGCAGTTACAATTAGTCCACAAAATAGACGACAGCACGTTAGGCAGGGTTAGGATCCGTAAAACAAAGTAGTGGTCGACGAAAAAACACTCAAAAGGCATACACGCATAAGACGAAAAATACAAACGAAACGAGTGATCCATAGATTATTTGACACGACAGCTGTCAGTATCAGTGCACAGACAAAAAAAGTAAGACTCGATTTTATTTCATTAAGCAATCATGTTTCAATCAACGACCTCTATGTTACACTAGACACGCTGTTTAGAGCAAACTTTGTTCTACAGTAAGTTAAGGCCAAGTGGAGCACCTGTGTTTAGTCTGTTGCCAGAAACTACCATGTCAAAACGTCCCTTACGTCAAAAGACAATATAAACAAATTACTTAAAAATGTGTTATAGCGCCCGTATTTTGAACATTTAGTTTTTTTTTTGGTTGAATGTAGTAAATTTAAGTGATTAAAAGATTCGTTGAAGGCGTAAAAGTATTAATTTTCGTTTTCTCACAATTTTCATAGAAACCCAAAGATCAACCAAAAACAGACATGCCAAAACTCTTATAGGTAGAATATGTTCTATCTATGTGTCCCCTTCAGAATAATAGGGCCAAGTTATATCTATGGAGTTTGAGTTTTATTTTAATTGACTTTATCATTAAAGTCCGATTTTCTTAGCGAGCGATGGAAAATATCTCAGTGTTAAATAATTATTGCCTATGTAAAATTTGAGTTTTGTATTTATCTTATTTTAAAATAAATCATTATGTAAAAAGGAATGTCAAGCAAGATTGTTTACAATATTAGACTAGAAAATAAAAACGGACTTTAAAGTAAATAAGCTGTATGTACAGGAGTGGTATTGTAAGATAATTGGTACGAATTATGTTGTTATTATATTGGTGGGCATATAATTACCCTTTTTTGTAGAAACAACATCACATAAACATTATCATTTCATTTAATAGACTTGTTACTAGTACATATATCGAATCATAGGCAGAAAACTAAACACCAGCAAGGTGTCATACCTGTTCGATTACTCTTTGCTACCTATGACAGCTCAGTGTTGTTGTTGTAATGGCTATTGTCATGTTTGGAAGAAATGGGGAAAAATTATAGATGTGATATCTTTTTGGGATTTGATTGTTTTTCAGGTGTTTTGTTTTCTCTATTGCTTGAAAACGTTTTCAAATATCACGATGTTGAAATGTATTTGCTATAGTAGCTTAAGATTGATTGTTCACGAAGAAACACGACAATATTCAGCATCAAACAGGAGAAATCAAAAATATTATATAGCAACACTTCATACTTCTGTCATTTTATAAATGTGAGACAAAATTTGTTCTGAACAGCGTGTCTAGTAGAATACATATAAGTCTATGGTTTCAATTCACTTACATTCAATTCAATTAAAATATAAAATATATGTTTTATGAGCTAAAATAGTTATTGTAACGTATTTTTTTTGGGTTTATCGCCACGAATAGAGCAAGAGTGAATCTTTTTTCAAATTGTGTAATCACATTGACTCAAATCGATATTTCATTTAATCGATAATGTAGTGAATTCTTAAAATCTTGTTATTCATAATGCTCAGTTTCCATAAAGAGAAATAGGCTGATTTTTGGTATTTTAGGATGGAAAAATATGCACATTTTTTTAAACCATAAATCAACTAGTTACGTTTAGGGCCCAGCAGTTACCGTCACCTTTATGAGGTTGGTTCTTTTCGTTGAAGTTTTTTCCATCAATACCCTAAATTAGGAAAGATAGTGCGGCGGTTTCCCTCTTGCCTTCCACACTTTGTCGACCCTCGTGATGTAGTGGCCAAGCACGCTGGTTTCAAGGCGTCGCCGCTCCGAGGTCCCGAGATCGATTCCCGGTTGGGTCAATATACACATCGAATCCCGGTTGGGTCAATATATAGATAGAAATCAAAATTTTGTATATTGTCTCGGATCTGGGTGTTGTGTCTGATTTCTACAACACAATAATAATAATAATAAATATAATAAATATTCTTTGGACATTCCCACACATCGCCATCTAGCAAAGTAAGCTACTCAAAGCTTGTGTTATGGGTGCCAGACAACGGATATGGGCCATTATTTGAGCACCGTTTTTTGATGGTCACACGTTTGCAATTCCAAACATATTCAAATTTTAATTAAAGAATAAATGTTGTATGTTTTAGCATGTATGTATCTATATGAATTCACATTTAAATGTGTAATAATATTTGTAGTTTAGTAGGAAAAAATATTTTACCATCGGAAACGGGAGTAAAACTGCTGTTCTTCGCGCGTCACACCGAGTTGGCGCTCAGTTTAAACACTTATGTCTTGCTAAGCTTTCACATTATACTAACATAATATATGTCAAAAAATTGGACATATAGTCAGGATTAGGTATATTGAGATGGAAAAAATCCGTCTTTAGATTTCAATTTAATATAATTAATTTTGTGTCGGTCACACGATTTTAGCATTTTCGAAAATGTGACACATAAATGCTCATAACTTCAAAAAGGTTCAACCTATCGACACAAACCAAAGGTCCGCAGAAACTTCAGATGGATTAAAACATCAATAGAAGACAAATTTATATCTCACAGCAATGATATAGCTAATTACAGCTCCTTCCTTTTCATTTTTTTTCTTCAGACCCTAGTTCATGTGACCCTTCGTGGGTGATGTTTTATATTATAAGTCAGCGTTACGAAATAATGTCTACTATTGAATCATAAAAATCATAGTCAAGATTCGTTTGAGCTGATTAGATTGCATAAGCGTAAGTTACTTAAATCAATATTTCTGAAAATGAAAAATTTTCGTCACTTGCGTGGCACAATTTTCGTGGTCAATTGCCCACGAAAGTTACAAATGATACCACGAAAGGTTATCAAAGTGTACGGATCTCACTAGAATTTATATTTTATGGTTTGTAAATGCAGTTAAAATAACCGCCTTAACGTTTTATACTTAAATTCTTCTATTAAGACAGTTTCCAGAGTCACAGATATGATTTATAGAAATAATGTAGCTTACTAGAAAAATATGTAGAACATCACGTCTTAAATCTTAAGTTTCATTAGACTTTGAATCGCCTGATCAATATATTTACTAATTATATAACAGCGTAAAGTAATCACAATAAGTTACTCTAAAAAAAGCCTACTAATTAATTAATTAATTTTCGTGCATTACTCGTAATAACCCCAATTTGTGTAGTTTACATGAGAAAATAATAAATATCACAAAAGCAAACCTTGAAAATAATTCTTTGCCACTAATAAGAATGATAGCAGTTTATGCCAGTTGTCTTAATTTAATCAACCAAGTGGCATGGCTAAAATTTGAGCGTGGTCTAAAGCTGGAAATTATCCACTAGACCGATAAAAGAGTCTTCTTTGAGGCTACTAGATAAAAAAATAAAATCATGAGTTTGCTTCACGGGAAAAATACAAAAAAAACTGATACTATAACATCAAAGGTTTGACAATAAGTGCGTGACCTCTGGTGTTTATTTCCAAAGATGCTAAAGAAATAAAGTTTAATTCTTAATTGGATAAGAAAAGGTCGTATTTTGGACGCTCTAACAGCTATGATCCAGCAGCTAGTAGTCTGAATAGTCTCACTCCAGGCAAGAAAAATATCTGGAAGACTAATTTATTGTTTGTAAAGTTTATGAAGGGAATCACCTTATGCACTTGACTTTAAAAGTGAGTTTTGACTCTTCTCATAATAGCCGGAAAATATCTGAGTACTAAAATGCAGGGTTCCTTATATGTATTTTGAGGCACTACTTTGGAGGGTAAAGAGTTGATTGCTATAGATTTGCTACCATGTACCTAAGCTTACCCTTACCTTTATAACCCCATATAATTTTGAGAGAATGCACATACTTACCAAGATTGGTCAAGGAAGCGAATAGGTTACAAAATACTAAAAATTAGATCGTGAGAATGTGTTTTGTCGTATGTCAAAATACCATTGATACGAAAGTGTGAAACCGTAAAATTTAACAAAGTATCCTATCGCTGGCAGATACTGTCAGTGTTGTGTGTGTCGAGAACAAATGCGAGTAAACAGTGAATTCGAGGTCAGTGATACCGCAAGTGAGTGCAATAAAAGACTTCGAAAGAGGGTAGACCATTAAATCTGAAAATAACAGCTCACTCCCAACAGTTTTAGGTACCCTGTGATCATGGCACTTGCGACAGTGTTGAAATATCAGATACTCATAAATTATTTGGTATATAGTAGCAATGTCAAAGGTAACAAACTATTCTTACTTATGTTAGTGTTCATCATGAATGTTTAAAAATATATGAATACCTAACCACATTACTTTTTGTCTCATCTTTATTTAAATTAATGATTATATTCATGGGTGTAAAATAACCAGTCACATTTATGGATACGTACTTAGATTTTTATTATTATGATGTTTGTAAGTTTGTAAAGGCTAATGAACCGATAATAACATTCAATTCATGTTATGCCAAATTATCTTTTTTGCAGCAAGTATAATAAATGCTGGATTTAATTATGTATAAAGTTCAATATAAGGTAATATTTCAAGTCATTGATACTTTTATTACCGAATTATCTATCCAAAAAGACGCTGCGTAACTTTCGTGTCACGGTGAGTAACTTCCGTGGCTGACGAAATTTCAACATTAAATATTTACATATAATAAACCGATTTTCATGAACTAACAGATTTTGTTACAGTTTGATAGCTTCTTTAAAGCGGTATTTTTTTCATTTGAATATTATCAGTATAAATTTTCGCCACGAAGGTGACACGAAGAACACTTTCTGAAGAAATGCCCATATAATACTTAAATACTTTTTGTTTGTAAATAAATACATGATATACATAGAAAACACCCAGACCAATACAAACAGACATATTCATGCACACAAATGTTTGTATTGTGCGGGGATCGAACCCGCACCCGCTGCGTAGTAGGCGATTTCTCGACCACTACACCAGACGGGTCGTCACACACAAGTGCAGTGGCTTTGGAATCAGAGCAATGTATGCGACTGGTGTCCAATAATTATATTTATAAAGATAATATGGTATTTTTATTGTATTAGGTGATTCTTAAAATAACTATAAGATTAATTTTATAAGTAGTGTTCATCAAAACCGTCAAAAAATCATGACAGCGGGCTCTTGAATGGAATACAGGTATATCATAGGCACACAGATATGAAAGTAAATAGATCACGCTAGTTGCTATGGATGTCTGAAAAAACACAGATTATGGTTGCCAATTGTATTATCCACCATGACCACGCATAACGAATCAATTAAAGATATCTCCATCCGTACAAAAAAAATAATTAAAAACAATTAATTGAGTGATTTACTGAGATGGTGGGATGCGGACTAAATTAAATAAAAGAAGAAGCACTTTTAGAAAAGGAAAAACTTTTTTTCCTGTCACCGCCCGGCGCGCCCCTTTGCTCGGGTACGAAAAAGGTTTCGTCGTTTATGTAGCAAATTTTAAGATGTAACAAGAGAATCAAATATGTATATTTATACGGTACATTACAGTACATTTGAGGAGGAATTATAATGCTGTCAATATGACAGTACCTAAGAACACTAAGGTATTTAAATGCTTCGGTGGTGCAGCGGTACGAGGGTCACACTTTAAAGCGACGGCTGCGCCAGAGGTCCCGGGTTAGATCGCCCGGTCGGGCCAAAAATATATACCTGAGTTTTTCTGTTCAGAAATTCTTAGGGTAGCCTAGAGTTTGGAAGTTAGCGGTGTTTCACCCCCGTGCCTCAGAAAACACGTAAAGCCGTTGGTCCTGCGCCTGAACTCTCCCCGATCGTGTCAGATTGCTGTCCCATCGGGCTATGAGAGCGAAAGGAATAGAGAGTGCACCTGTGTTTGCGCACACATTTGTGCACTATAATATGTCCCGCGCAGTCGGTTAGTCATTGTGACTGGCCACCGTAGTCGAAATCAGCTAGGAGACTATTAGTATAAGGTATTTAGACTGATGCTGTTGCGAAGTTATTCTCGTTTTTTGCTGTTTTTTTACCCTCGCAATACAAAGTTACTATCTTGTCATCTAACTATAAAAATCCGCCTGATCGTATTCGACCATGGTGGTTTATCTCAACTGAGATTGGCAATCAGCGTCGGATATTGTTAAAAATGCTCAAGTGTGTGCGCAAAACACAAGACCACTCTCTGTTTCTTCACTCTTATTATTCAGTAAGATGGCTGATCCGACATGGCCGGTAAGAGATCAAGCGCAGGACCAACGGCTTAACCCAGATATTACTACTGTTCTGTATTCAGAACACCTGAGTTATAAGAAAGGACATGTAGTTTTATTAAGTAGTTTAAAAATTTTCTTGTCAAAACCATATTAATGAAAATAAAAACACTTTTCTCTGTACCTGAAACTCATATTAACGTATTTATATTAAATATATATATATATATATATCTATATATTTAAATTAAATATATATATCTATATATAATTTAATAAATATTATAAACAAACAAATTTTGTTGTTATAACCAGGTTAACTTGCGCACCGAGCAATTTTTGAGAGTTATGACGTGATGACCTCTTGTTGGCCTCCGTGTCAACAAGAGGTCATCATAACTCTCAAAAATTCATGCCAGCGAGCAGAGCATACAAGTCAGAGCACATCCTCTTGAATGATATGCAGGTATATACGCAGAGATGTTCATAAATAGATCATGCAAGAATCTGGAAAAAAACCGTGTCATCTAGTTACGTACATATCTGCGTTTATACCTTCGACCTAATTCGGTTCGCACGCTCTAACCAGCCGTAGCTATTCGTTGCTGCCGTGAGATTGCCACTTACCTATCCCTCTCCCTTTCATATGAATCCTACCTCAATCACTGTCAGGGACTATCTGGATTGAGTGATGTCTTCGAATCAGTGGTTGTGCACCTTATTTTTAGGAGGAATTCTAAGATTGGAATAGCTTTTTTAATAGCCTGTAGTAATAATATATTCAGACATTTCAACTGATATTCATGGATGTGAATTGTATTCTTCTTTTTTTCATATTTGTATGCTATTCCTGTAGCCTAACATGTGACTCAAATTATGTAACAAAGATCTATTTATACCATGTTTGATGCAAATAAAAATGATTATGATTATGATAATGCTTATAATAAATTATTCTCACCTAAGGATAATGTTTCATTGACTCAATCTAAAACACTGTTTTTGAGAATAATCGTTTTCATTTACCTATATTTGTTACGCTCTCAAAAAATATCAGAGAATGATCTAACACAAAACCGGCCAAGTGCGAGACGGAATCGCGCACTGAGAGTTCCGTACCAACTTTATCTGCATAAGGGAATTCACTATCTCCACTTAGTAAAATACCACAATATTTAGTTGACAGCAAATATAATTTTGTTTTTCATAGTGCTTGTATGAAGAACAAAGTTATGTTTGCGGTTGTTCAAAATGTGCTATATCTCAAAAACTTCACGTTCGATCTCGTCCAAACCAATTTTCGTTGAAACTATTTGTTAAGATCTACATTATATATTTAATTCAAAATTTACACTTGCTTAGTTTAGAAATTAGATGGGGGGTACGCCCATTTTACCACTTTGGAAGCGTCTAGCTATGAAACGTTAGACTTTAAAAGAAAATGGTTTTAGGAACCTCAATATCATTTTAAAAGACCTATCCATAGACACACACCCACACGCATAGGTTTGACTAAAAAAAAATTTTTTTGGTTTTAGTTTCATGTATTTCAAGGGGGGGGGGGCCCTTAAATGATATTATTTTTTATTTTTTGTATAAGAATCAGTAAGCGGTTAACAGGATACATCTTCCCACCAAATTTCAACAGTGTAATGCTTATAGTTACAGAATAAAATGGCTGTGACATACGGACGGACAGACAGACAGACAGACAGACTTGACGAAACTATAAGGGTTCCGTTTTTTGCCATTCGGCTACGGAACCCTAAAAATGGTTTTCAAAACCTCTATGTCATTTTAAAATCTATCCATAGTCACCCCACACGCATAGGTTTGACAAAAAAATTTTTTTTTCGGTTTTGCTTTCATGTATGGGAGGAGATATTATTTTTTATTTTTTGTATAAGAATTGTAAAGCGGTTAACAATATATCAATATCTTCCTACCAATTTTCAACAGTGTGATGCTTATAGTTACAGAATAAAGTGGCTGTGACATACGGATGGACAGACAGACAGACTTGATGAAACTATAAGGGTTCCGTTTTTTGCCATTCGGCTACGGAACCCTAAAAAGTTGTATTCTAGCGGCATGCATATGCAAAGTTGAGCCTCAGGTAATTTCGTATCAGTTCCTCCTGTCAAGGGTTAAACATTTTTTATTTTATTGAACATTTCACTGTTTTCACAATAACGTTTAGAACCAAGTAACTTTATCAATTGTCACTCAACTATCACTTTTCTTTTTAATGGCATCTCACCTCAACCGCTGTGACATTTTTCAGCCTTGGGTGGATATGAAAATGATAAATGATTATATAAGGTCGAATCGATTTAAGTGATAATATAATAACTGTGTCTGTAGACATCATAGAAACAGGACGCTATTTTTTTATATATTTGAATATGTTGATTAATTAAGAGTTCAAAACACGTGAGCAAAATTTTGTGAGTGTATGTATGTTTGGTATATTTGTATGAATGAATACAAGTTAATTTGTTTATCCTAAACAGAGCGCAAATGTGTTTTTTCGATTTTTTCGTCAGTTTTTTTGAAAGCGGTGTATTTTTTTTAATCACTGGTTTAAATATGGCGTGTGCTTTTCGTTCGAAAACGAATTAAAAATCAATGAAAATCATTAGAAAAATAGATGTTAGTACTCACAAAATTCAGTAATCTTGTTAATTAATATTAATTAATCACTCCCATGTGAATTTATCCTAATTTCTATTGTAAAATCGGACATTAATCAATTAATATCACACTCCTTGGCGCGAGTGATCCGAAAATAAGCCTTTAAGTCAAGCATAGATTGCTATCACATCGCTATCGCTTGTGATGCGAGCACGCGAGTTACCTAATGTCATGCGGAGATGTTTATGACGCATATCTTGTGGTGTTTCAGGAAACGCACGATCACAGCTCTCGGTAATTATGAAGGTGCATGTATACTGAATTTGACATCTCGTTATGCCTGGCGGTCTTGTATCTTGTATTTACAGGTATGACATTAAATAAATCTTAGCTTGAAATACACCTATAAATCTTGAATAATCAAATAAAGCTGATGAGTTTGTTTGCTTGAACGCGCTAATCTCAGGAACTACTAACCGATTAGAAAAAATATTTTTTTGTTGGATAGCTTATTTATTAGAGCAATCAAGAGTTGAAGCGGGAGATTGTTAGGGCACTTGATACGACGTGACAGTTTCATCAGAACGATAATAGAGGGAAGAATAGAAAGAAGAGAAGAAAACCAATAAAAAGCTATATGCATCAAATAAAGCAAAAGTTGAACGTTGCTCCATATCAAGAGGTCCAGAGAATGACGGCAGAGCGTAAAGAATGGAAAAAAAAACTCCACCGATAAGAGCTTAGCTCTTAAATTAGATGATGAGCTTATTTATCGAGGAAGGCTTTAGGCTATAAAACATTACGGTGCGACAGGAGGGGAGGAACCAAACTCAAAACAAGCAGACGAAGTCGCGAGGGACCGCTAGTAGAATATAAACTGTTTATTTGGTCCTGGTTATTAAGACTTAAACGCATGCATGAATAATTAAATAGTAATTTAATTTTAACATAATTATCTAAAGCTTCAAGAGGCGATTGTCACAAATAGAAATTTGTAAGTATAGCTGCGTTTGTGTTAATTCAGGATTATAATCATAAGTTTTTATAGTGCTGAAACTTAAGCCTGTAAATAACGATGTTTTAAAAAAAAATGCTTTGAAATCTGAGGTACTTTTTTCGGATAAGAATATGTTATTTTTATTCTATAGCCATGAGCAAGTGGTGGCCGTAGCTTAGTCTTTATAATATAATATTAACTTCCTATATACAACTCGAGCACACACAGTCTATCTTTGAAATTGACCTACATAATCCTATTTGAAGACATATAGACGGAGTATAAGCTTATGTCCACGCTGCAAAGCCTCGGACAGACAGAGGCGACCGGAATCAGATGTTATCGTGCCGTAATAGGGACTCAGTCTAGCCTCTGCCATTTTATTTAACTGTTTCGTATATCATTCGCTGGTAAAATTGATTAAAAAGGTGAGAGATGGTTGTAATTATTGGCTGTGTCGAAGTACTATAATCATTTACAGCGCTCCCAGTGGCCAAAAGTAGCATTAATGTAAGTTCTTTCATCTGTCGTAATAAACTGATATTGCCCAGAATTTACGCCCTGTTATAAATAACTTGTTTCTTTTGCCAAATAAATATGAGTAACTGTAGTTGATGTTTGATAAACTTCCATGCTTCTATCACTTTCCGAAGGAAAGAAAATGCAGCATTTTCTCTGTATAGACGTATGGTTGACTGGTAGAGAATGCTTTTAGCATTAAGCCCGCCACATGTACCTTTTGTTTGTACATGACGTGTTTAAAAAAAATGCAAGAATACGGGCAGGAATGGTTAATTTACGTTTTAACTATTCCTAACGGCTGGAAAGATAGTAAAACGATTAAAATGGATAGCTGCAGTCATGAGAACAAAGTAGGTAACATCATAGTCTTATTTAAATCTTTATTTCAATCATTGGGATTGTTCTCATAGTGGTTTACTTAAAAGTAAAATGAAAATATGAGACAATTCTCTTACTTAAGTTATAGCGCGTTTAATAGTAAGAAAAGTCACAGTAGCACACTATATGCCTTCTTACACTCAAGGCATATAGCGAGTCAGTGCAAACACAGCCTAATGTTATCTACTCACCACTAAGATAAGGCCGCGGGCAGACTGGCGGCGCGCGCCGTCCGGCCCGGAAGCCCGCAGTCGTCCATGCGATCACGGCCTTATTCCATCTGAAAAGGAAACTAGATGTGACCGGTTTGATCGCTAAGGCTTGAAGTAGATTGATTGTGAGCTGGAAATTGTTGGCAATTGTAATCTTTATCCGTCAGTTGCACCGTCTCAATTCGAACAGAATTAGAAGTTGACCCTAAAGATTTTTTAAGTTTAATCCCTAAAGGTGTCTGACAAGCTGAAGATCCCAAAATGCTGTCTTAATTTACTGAGGTAAACTATTAAGGAGGCCTAGGTCTATGCCTATGCTAGCATTGGACATCTTTTGTCTTATAATAAAAATCATGATGATCAATATGAATTGATAGCGACTAACAGTGCAATTTTAAATCCGAATTTCGGTAACCTGATTACGGTATTATTTGAAATGTTTCACTTCTTTAATATTTTTAGTATTCTATGTTTTCAGCCTTCTTAAGAGGCGTAAAAGAGATGGCAGAGGGATACCACGATACTATCATCCAAAATTTGGAGTTTTTATAAAAACAAAAACTCCACCGACAAGGGCCCGATCCTGAATTTGATGATGAAAATTAATGATTTTAATGAGAATAGATACGTTATACGCTCACAAAAAAAAATGTGCCTGGTCGAGAACGACAGCACACATGCGCAATTCTTATTAACCACATACCTATACGATGTGTGAGAGAGATAGCATATATTTTACAGTAAGGAAAAAAGAGATAGTGATTCTCTCTTGTGCTGTGTGTAAACAAAATGTCACTTCTTGACCAATCACTGCTCTCCACTGCACTATTAAATTAGTATATTAGTAATAGTAGCGTCGTTTTTCACACTTGTAAAAATAACTATTAATTTTCTCTTTAACCTTTGTAACCGTATTATGAAATGGATAATAAGTAAAAATATTTAAAATTTATTGATATGCATAACGTAAGTCTTGTTTACATAGGTACATGACGACCCGTCTGGTGTAATGGTCGAGAAATCGCCTACTACGCAGCGGGTTGCGGGTTCGATCCCCGTACAATACAAACATTTGTGTGCATGAACATGTGTGTTTGTATTGGTCTGGGTGTTTTCTATGTATATCATGTATGTATTTACAAACAAAAAGTATTTAAGTATTATATCCGTTGTCTGGCACCCATAACGCACGTCTTCACATGGGTACGTATCATAATACCGAAAGTTCATAATACGCTTGGGACGTCGAAATACCGAACGAATGAAATACCTTTACCCGATATACCGAAGCTTAATATGCCGAATTTCAAATAACCGAGAGTTCAAAATCCCGGAATTTCGAAATCCCGAAAGTTTGAAATACCGAAGGTTCATATCCCGAATGTTTAAAATCCCGAAGATTAATATACCTACAGTTAGTATACCGAAGTTCAAAATCCCGAAAGTAAGATTAACTTTGCGGTAGGCGTTTTTTTTTTACAATGTGAGCAGCAGTGTTCAGTCTCAATGTATGCAGCAAGCAGGCATGCAGCACGCAGCATGCAAGCAATCAAACAGGCATGCATGTAGCAAGCAGGCATGCAGCATGCAAGCAATCAAGCAGGCACGCAGCATGCAGCGTGCAAGCATTCAAGCAAGCAGGCATGCATGCATGTAGCAAGCAGGCATGCATCATGCAAGCAATCAAAAGCAAAACCTATGCTGCTACATGCATCAGGCATGCATGTAGCAGCATGCATAGGTTTTGCTCTTCTCCGGCGCTGCGGGAAGTGCGACCGTTTCGCCCTAGCGTAGTGAATCTCAGGCTCCCGTGCGAGCTGGAGCGGCTGCCGACCAGCAAGCCGAAGCTGCGGAGGGCTGCTATCCCTCCGCGCCTCCGACTTTTGAATTACACTCTAGTATCGGGCAGACTTGTACCATGGCGAAGGACCACAGCGAGTCGGGGTCAATCAAAATTATTTTTTCTTAATGAACCTCAATCTCAATGGTATACAATTTGTTTGGCGTTTCGTTCATAGGAGTAAAATTCGGTATTTTTAATCATCGGGTTTTAAATTATTCGGTATATTAAACTTTCGGTCATATAAACATTCGTTATATTGAACTTTCGGTCATATAAACAGTCGGTATTTTAAAATTCGGTATTTTAGTATTCGGTATTCTAATTATAGGTCTTATAAGATTCGGTATTTAGAATTTTCGGGATTTCAAACTTTCGGTATTTAGAACTTTCGATCATATAAACATTCGGCATTCTAAAATTCGGCCTTCCGTTCGTAGAGCTTATGAAATTCGGTATTGTTATACGTACCCCTTCTCATTGCGCGCCCGGGTAACAGATCTTTTTTTTTTAAAATCATTCATGATAATATTTTCGAACTACAACTAACCGGCTTTCAGAACTGTCCTAAAATATATCTTGGCAATATTACCTGATTACCGAAAATTACCGCACATGTAAGCTTAATGAAGCTTAATTATCGATTACATGGGCGTTGATACGCTAACCAAATTAAGTTGGTTCACTGGCTACGTGCTTACTCCAATGGAAATGGGCTATCTTGAGAATGCCACATAATTAATAATAAACGCAATGAACGAACGAATAATCACCTCAGATCAGAGCTGACAAAGGTTTTATGTCAAAATAATGCAGTATTAAAGTACGTTGCATTTTCTCTTCAAGTACTACTTTCAACGAAAATCTTGCACATACGACAAAAAAACGGACGTCACATCAAACAAAACACGACGCTAGGTACAAGACATTTAAGCTCTTAAGATGGTTAGGCGCGAGAGACCAGACCGTATTAAGAAATGTTTTTTAGCCCAAAGATCCAATAAGAGCGCACATTTTTACTCCATAAGGAAATTGTTCTGCTTTAAGATGCTAAAAACACAAAGCTTCTGTCTCATATAAGGACCCAAGACATAATGCACTAACATACGTAATTCAGTTCTATCATCGCTACATCTACAGGATGTTGTTCTGGTCAGCGACAAGCGTCTCAGGGGTGGCTGTACAAACGATACTGATGCCAAAAAAAACTTTTAATGAAAAAAACCCAACAAAAATCTTACTGCCTTAGCAGTAAGTAAGCAAGTCAAGTCTTCGTAGCTTACTAGCTACGGCGTAATATTTCCTGGATAGATGCGAACTTCGCGTGAGGGTGTAAGTTTCCCCATTCGTTTTGAGTTTTTAGGGTTTTGTGGACGAGTGGAAAAAAACGGAGCCCTTATAGTTCCGTCAAGTCTGTCTGTGTGTCGGTCCGTCCGTATGTCACAGCCAATTTATTCTGCAACTATAAAATTGTTGAAATTTTGTAGGAATATGTTTTCTGTCATGGAGTTTTTTTAAAAGTCTAACGTTACAGGTTACTGTAGAACTTTGCAGCGTTTTTATTTTTGAACTAGCTGTCCCCCGCGACTTCGTCCGCGCGTTTTGAGTTTGCTCCCTCCCCTCCCGTCGCAGCGTGATGTTTTATATCCTAAAGCCTTTCTCAATAAATAAGCTATCTAACACAGAAATATTATTTCAAATCGGTTCAGCAGTTCCTGAGATAATTGCGTTGAAACCAACAAACTCTTCAGCTTTATAATATAATTAGCGCAAGCGCACGTTGTACTTAAGCTGCGAACATTATTTTGGTGCGGAGTTATGTTAAAACTGTGATAGCTCCTAAGATATTTATTGGAATCAAATGATATAAAGGGCAACTTTGTTCTAAATGAAATGCTCGTGATGATGAATCTATTTATTTTGATAAAAATAAATACCTGTGTGTATAATACACCTCAAAAAATGATGCATTATTTTTTTACAAATTAACATAAAAAAGGTTGTCGTAAGTCAACCATAAAAGATTGACTTATGCTGTCGCAGACTTTATTATAGAACTCTTAATGTTGAACAATCCTGTCATACATGATTTTTGTGTAACTTTAGCGGTTTCCGCAGCGTACGCAGCGGAAGCTCTCAAAAGGAATATCTTTCTCCCGTTTTCGCAACATTTTTCATTGCTGCTGTGGTCTTGTGAGTCGTATCTTTATGTTATATAGCTTAAAGCCTTCCTCGATAAATGGACTATCCAACATAAAAATAATTTTTCAAATCGGGCCAGTAGTTTCTGAGATTAGCGCGTTAAAACAAACAAACAAAACAAACAAACAAATAAACTCTTCAGCTTTATAATATTAGTATAGATTAGCGCAAGCGCACGTTGTACTTAAGTTGCGAACATTATTTTGGTGCGGAGTTATGTTAAAACTGTGATAGCTCCTAAGATATTTATTGAAATCAAATGATATAAAGGGCAACTTGGTTCTAAATGAAATGCTCGTGATGATGAATGTATTTATTTTGATAAGAATAAATACCTGTGTGTATAATACACCTCTAAAAATAATGCATTATTTTTTTACAAATTTATTAACATAAAAAAGGTTGTAGTAAGTCAACCATAAAAGATAGACATATGCTGTCGCGGACTTTATTATAGAACTTTTAATGTTGAACAATCCTGTCATACATGATTTTTGTGTAACTTAAGCGGTTTCCGCAGCGTATGCAGCGGAAGCTCTCAAAAGGAATATCTTCTCTCGTTTTCGCAACATTTTTCATTTCTGCTGTGGTCTAATGAGTTGTATCTTTATGTTATATAGCCTAAAGCCTTCCTCGATAAATGGACTATCCAACGTAAAAATAATTTTTCAAATCGGGCCAGTTGTTTTTGAGATTAGCGCGTTCAAACAAACAAACAAACAAACAAACAAACTCTTCAGCTTTATAATATTAAGTATAGATGACCATGGAAACGGTGACAAAATATGATCGTGAGCCTTATTGTTTGAGCTGATATCCTCAAGGTTTGCGAGGAACTGTCTATCTTTAGAATAAAAGTGAAAGGTTCAGGCACTTGTTCTAAATTACCGAAGTGACTTCGCTTCGTAAAGTGTGAATTACTTTCTGACATTTCAAATCAGGCTTCTAAGGTGCAAATGTCATGGTCAATAGCCTTAAAGGTCGTGAGATAGCCTTTACATCGCTTAAGCGAGAGTATAGAAGCAACAATGGGAATTGTTAAGTTTATTTGAATGATTGGCATTTAACTTCTAAGGGAACTTTCACTGACTTGAAATGGCTTAAACACTGGGATTCTATTAGAAAGTTTATACTTAGTTTTAAAGGAAGTGTGCTGTATTTTTATTACAGACTCCTTTATAACCGAGAATCATTTAATTTATAATTGTTGTAATGGAAGACAGTGCATTGTCATGCCAATATTCAATACGTTACCCAAAAAATTATCTCCTTTCAAGTATTTAGTTTGGTAGTATTTCATACTCACGGGATGGCGGTCGAAAAAGGCTGAGCCATAAAATTAATTAACATATAAATACAAATGTATGGGTTTTCGTTTCATTTAAACTATGTTTCAACGTGAAAATTAGTCGATTTATCAAGGAAGGCTTTAGGCTATATAACATAAAGATACGACTCACAAGACCACAGCAGCAATGAAAAATGTTGCGAAAACGGAAGAAAGATATTCCTTTTGAGAGCTTCCGCTGCGTACTGTTACACCCTATATTTTACACCAATATTGCTGACTAAGATATGATCAATGTTCAATACCAATTAGTTATGAAATATTGTGATCAGCAATATTTGCGTATAAAAACTCGCGGATTTCCAAATTTAGGCAGTCTGTTCTAATTTGTCAAATCACTGCCCAACTACGGACCTGGTTTCTGCCTGCCGGTTGGCCTTCAGTGAGGAGACTCTGAAGGACAGGACCCCGGTATTTTACCCGTCTGTTGGTGTTAGTGAGGAGACTCTGAAGATCAGGTCTCACTCAGTCGCGTTCCAAATTAAAACTTAGAGTGAAGTGGCAGTTTTGAAACAGTGAAAGACAATTGTAGTTAGTATTATATTTTTATAAATCAAATAAACATTGTGGTGCAAGGACTTAGTTTTTTTTTTAAATTAAAGACTGTGCCCGGTGTAACATTGGTGTCAGAAGTAAAGCGGGATTATTCTCGTTGGTCGCCTACCCCTGACGACGACCTTGATTGACTACAATTGATCTCCGATCCTGCCGCCACTACGGTTTCTCTGACACTGTGGCGTGTCAGTCATCACTGTTGCTGCCTTCAATCTGCACCGAGTCATCCCTATTGCATCGTGCCCGTGGGTTCACTGCCCAGCACCGAGCATCGAGGAAGATCATCAATCGGAAACGACTTCACTTCATTACTCACCGAAATCATCGGCGCCTCGCCGACTGACCTACATATCGCTGCGCAACGCGTCGACCGCCGAATCAGCAAATGGACCTGTGGTTGTTTATGTAAGTGCGCTGTTTTAAAACATTCTTTAATTTATTCTCTGTTATCTGTCTTATTTACGTTAAATTTTTAATCAGTAGATAATCATGGCCAATGAAAATGTAAAGTTAGAACATTCCGGAGTATCCACCCTTACAGTTCCTGGAGATAGAGAAAATACCTCAATATCCTTTCTAACTAAGTTTATAAAACCATTTGATGGTGACAGAAATAAATTGTCGTCATTTTTACGTAATTGTGAAAATGCATTAAACCTTGCATCCAGTGGGCAAAGCGATATTTTATTTAAATACATTTTATCGCAACTCGAGGGCAAAGCTGAAACAGCCTGCTCCTTGAAAATATTCGACTCTTGGGCTGAGCTAAAGACATTCCTTAAAAGTACCTTCGGGGAAACAAAACATAGGGAACATCTACTTTTAGACCTTCAAAATTGTAGACAAAAACCGAATGAAAGCGTGTCACAATACAGTTTGCGCATAGAAACATGTCTTACTAGGTTACAAACAGACATTACCCATTCCACAATAGATAAGACCGAGTTAAAAGGGCGAATAGCTAACACTGAAGACTTGGCCTTACACACATTCCTTTTAGGGATCCCCAGTCACATTTCTAACATTCTAAGATGCCGAAACCCTTCTTCCCTGAGTGAAGCAGTTAACTTAGCAATCCAAGAAGAAAAACTGTTCAATTTCGCACAATCTTCTAGAACCCCCGATTCAAGACCAAAATGTCGTAATTGTGGACGTATAGGACACCTCGAGAGACAGTGCGTGCTTAACAGACAACGTCCCGTTTACACTGTATCTAATGGCGCTACAATGCCTTCGTCTTCCCAGTTGCTTTCTAGAAATTCTGCTCAATATCAGCCGTCCAGGCCTTCAACTTCATCTCAGCCTCCTACCTCGCACCAGGCTCCTACTATCTTCTGTCGTTATTGCAAATATCCTGGTCACGACATCAAAGACTGTCGTAAAAGACAATACAATAATAATATACGCCAAAATCAAAATAGACAAGTTCACTATGTCTCTGAAAACTATTCAAATAATCATGGTGACAATAGTTATTATTATGACGATAATCAACATGAACTCACACCTCTCTCTGAGTCTTTAAACTAAAAGAGATTCCGCCTGAGCGTCGTCAAACGGAATCTTCAACACAAACCGACGCCGTGACTTTTGCTAATGATCCCAGCATTCTATATCCTTCCACCTCTTCTATGACCACTGAATCTACTCTTACTAAACCTACAAATCCTATGAGTTCTACAAACCCTGCTAAATCGTATAAATCTTCCAAAATTACTAAATCTTCTAAGTCTACTAAACTAACTAAATCCTCTAAAATTATACAACCTACCAAATCCAACAAATATACTAAATCCAAATCTACCAATTCCAACAACTCTACCAAAGCCACTGTATCAACTAATCCACTATCCACTGTATCTGATCAATGTTCTACTTCAAACATAGCTTCTATCTCAATTGATATTACCGATCCTCTTAAGTCTGCTAAATTTCCTTCTAAATCTGAACATCCTAATATCGATTCAATACGCGACTCATCATCAGAAGATGAAATTTCATTTCGTGAACCAGTTAAAATCCATGAAATCAGTTATAATCCCAATATTCATCTACCCCATGTTTACGTTAAGACTCAATATTCCGACAAACCCCTTATCTTTCTTGTGGACTCTGGCTCTACCATTTCACTCCTTAAAAAATCTTCTTTATCAAGCCAACCTCCTCTGAAGAAAGAAACTATTCAATTTAAAGGTATTGACAGGAACTCCGCGCATTGCACCAGCTTTGGTCACTTCCCACTCGACATAACTTTATCCAACAAAGAAACCATATTCGGTACCTTTCACTTGATCCCAGACTCGGTCGAAATTAACTTTGACGGGATTATTGGCAATGACTTCTTAAAGCTTTATAACTCAAGCATCGATTATAAGAATGATGTCTTGAAATTTGGCAATAACTATTTAAAACTTCATTTTACGAAACCCCGCTATATAATACCAGCCCGATCTGAAATGATAATCGAATGTGAAGCCACCAATCCTGATGTATCACTAGGTTTTGTCGACAAAAAAGAAATACAAGAAGGTGTTTTCCTATCCAATTGTCTTGTGTCAGTTAAAAGAAATAAACACGTAAATGTTTCCATCCTAAATACAACTGAAGAAGATGTATCTATAAATTCTCTTAGTATTCAGTTAAATCCCTGCGATATCCTTGACGAATCATATCCAATCCAGAATCCAATTACGAATATAAATACGATCCACTCGTCATGTAGAAAAGATGACGTCAGAAAACAGATCAGGACTTCTCATCTCAACCCCGAGGAATCTAATGCTCTCCTAGAATTATGCTCTGAATATTCCGATTTATTTTATTTAGATGGTGACCAACTCACTTGCACCGACACTCTGACCCATGAAATAAAAACTACTAGTTCCCAACCAATCCACGTCAAAACGTATAGATATCCTGAGTGTCATAAAGAAGAAGTTAACAAACAAATTCAGAAAATGCTTGATCAAAAAATAATCAAACCTTCAAGTTCCCCCTGGTCTTCTCCCATTTGGGTAGTCCCGAAAAAACAAGACGCCTCCGGTCAAAAGAAATGGCGTATAGTAGTTGACTACAGAAAATTAAATGAGATTACTATAGGAGACGCCTATCCTCTTCCCAACATTACCGATATCCTCGACCAGTTGGGACACAGTAAATATTTCAGCACACTAGATTTAGCTTCTGGATTTCACCAAATAAAGATGAATGAGGAAGATGCATCTAAAACCGCTTTCTCTGTCCCTAATGGACACTACGAATATACTCGAATGCCATTTGGTTTGAAAAATGCCCCAGCTACCTTTCAAAGATTGATGAATACAGTGTTATCTGGTCTCCAAGGGCTTCACTGCTTCATATATCTTGATGACGTCATTATCTACTCTCACGACCTCCAATCCCATATAGATAAATTAAAACTTGTCTTCGATGCGCTTAGAAAACATACACTTAAATTACAACCTGATAAGTGCGAGTTTCTAAGAGGAGAAGTTGCATATTTAGGCCACATCATTACAGACAAAGGTGTTTCTCCTAACCCTGATAAGGTCAAAGCTGTCGCCGACTACCCTGTCCCTAAAAATCCGAAAGATATAAAATCATTTTTGGGTTTAGTCAGCTATTACAGAAAGTTTATAAAAGATTTTTCCAAAATCACAAAACCTCTTACCTCACTACTTAGAAAAGATGTAGATTTCCTTTGGACCAAACAACAAGACACAGCGTTCAACGACATTAAATCTATGCTTATTAACGCACCGATTCTGCAGTACCCCGATTTTTCAAAGGAATTCATCCTCACTACCGATGCGTCAAATTATGCTCTTGGCGCCGTACTATCTCAAGGCGAAATAGGCAAAGACCTTCCCGTCGCTTACGCCTCTAGAACTCTCAATAAAGCTGAAGGAAACTATAGTACCACAGAAAAAGAGCTTCTTGGCATTATCTTCGGAACAAAGACCTTCAGACCTTACCTCTATGGTCGTAAATTCAAAATCGTCACCGATCACCGCCCTTTGGTGTGGTTATTCAACTGCAAAGATCCTAGCTCCAAACTTGTTCGTTGGCGACTGAAACTAGAAGAATTTGACTACGAAATTATATATAAGCCTGGAAGAATAAACTCTAATGCAGATGCATTATCTCGTCCTCCAATCCACAATATCAATGATTTTCCTGATCTCACTGTTAGTTTGACCTACGAAGATTTCATGAAGTCACGATCTTCTCCTACTAATTTCGATACACAAATAATAGAGCATAATAAAAGTCTTTTAGAATCCTCTTGCTCCGCTATTGTCTGCCCCACCTCTATCGATCTTGACCCCTCTATGCCTTACTGCGAGTCTATTCTTGACCTTCTAGACGATAGAAACTCATTCCAACAAGCTGAAAGGGAATTATATGAATCTGCTACATCCGAAGTAAATAACAAAATATTTTTCCATCTTTTCTATAAGAAAAATCACTATGACTCAGCTTCATACAAAGAAATTTTCGAATCCTTAAAAAGATTGAGAAATAAATTAATAATATTCCATAATTCTATTGACGAAATTGCAATATCAGATTTTAACACCCCATTCGACAAACTTAAATTCACATTAATTTATGAGATCATTACCTATCTGTTTCACAAGACTAACATAAAAATTAATATTTTTCACAACTCTATCTTATACCCTACTCCTACTGAAGTCCCAATCATCCTAAAAGATAATCACGACTCCCCAATTGGTGGTCATATGGGAGCATCCCGCCTCTATAACAAACTAAAGGATAAATATTATTGGAAAGGCATGAAATCAGATATTGAAAATTACACAAGAACCTGTAAACAATGTCAGCAAAACAAAGCCCTTCGAACAATAAACAAAGCCCCAATGGAAATAACTTCAACTTCCCAAGATCCACTCCAGAGAATATCCACTGACATAGTCGGTCCTCTCCCAGAATCTGGCCCAAGCAAATATAGATATATCGTTACATTCCAAGATGACCTCACTAAATATTCAATGGCGTATCCTATCGTCCAGGCTACAGCTCAAGAAACTTCAGAAGCCCTTATAAAATTTATTAGCCATTACGGCATTCCTAAAACAATTCTATCGGACCAAGGTGTTCATTTCATAGCCGAAGTATATAAGCAAATTACTTCATTATTCAAAATAAAACATCTTTTTTCGTCTCCTTACCATCCTCAGACTAACGGTGCTCTTGAACGTAATCATGGAACCCTTAAAGAATATTTAAAGTCTTATGTCAATGAAAATCAAAATGATTGGGATAAATACCTATCTACTGCACTAATTTCATACAACTCCAGCATCCACTCTTCTACAAACTTCTCACCTCATGAACTATTATTCGGCTGCAAACCACATATTCCTAGTTCCATATATGATATCAACCCTGATGTAACCTATAATGACTACATAAAAACCCTAAAACACAAACTCAATATCTCTCGTAATATAGCTAGAGAAAACATTATTCAGAGTAAAGAAAGAGCCAAACATTATTATGATCAAAGAACTAAAGCTGTAACCTACAATGTTGGAGATATGGTTTACGTAAAATACCACCATAGACTTCGTAAAGCACTGTCACCTATATGGAAGGGTCCTTTTCAAGTCATCCAAGTTCATAACAATAATAATGTCACAATATTAATGAATCGTAAACATGTAAGGTACCATTTCGATGAAATAAAATTAGCACATAATAATTCTCTTCCAGGGCCATCATGCCAGGGCTCGTCATCTCAGCAAACCTAACGACGCCGATAGTCAATAGCCCCGGGCTTTATTTCGACCCACTAGGAACCATGAAATTCTATAACGACTATTGGAACATCTTAACTTATTCAGACTTTAGTTACGTAAAACCTCATATGGATAACATTAAATCAGCTTTAGATACTTCTAAAGATATTTGTAATAAGTATCCCTCCTTCGAAAGGCACATCGATTGTGCCAATGTACTCAGTCCTCTTGAAAGTTTATATGTCAATGTTTATAATAACTATGTATCTCTATCTCACTTAACATCCTCTGATCAAAGACGTAAAAGATCGGCTTGGTTTGGCGTTGGAGGTACCATCCTTAAACAACTATTTGGTTCTCTCGACGACGATGACGCAAAGGTATTCAGTGACGCTATCAACTCAGTTCAAGACGACCAGAGACACCTGGCATCTCTTATGAAAGATAATATTCATATTATATCTTCTACTATTTCTACATTCAATAATACTATTCAAAAACTGAATACTAACGAGGTAACTCTGAATAACAATATGGAAAAACTACACAAAATATTAGAAACCATATCACAGAACACTAACAAACTCGAGATCAATACCCATCTTTCAATGACTTTCAGTGCCATAGAAAGTTCTCTTATGATCCTCAACTTTAATCTGAAAGATCTCATTGACGCTATTCTATTTGGCAAACAAAATGTGGTTCATCCCTCTATTCTAAACCCCACTCGCCTCTTTCAGGAACTGAACTCTAACAGCAATATAATAGCACGTAACTTCCCTCTCCCTCTCACTCTTGACAATGTTCATATACTTCTCGATATAGCCGATATTTCATCATTTGTTAGTGATAATAAGTTGGTGTTTAATGTAAGAATTCCTTTAACACTACTAGCCGACTATAAACTCTATCACATTTTTGCCCTACCTACTCCCCATGATATTCAACACCCTAACTCATTTGCCATGATAAATCCTACTGCTAAATATCTATCAATAACAGAAGATAAATTAACTTACTCTCTTTTAGACAGTATCAGTGAGTGCAAAGTGATAAAGAACAATTACTATTTGTGCAAAATCGGCAGTGTTCATTCATCAGTGTCCAATCCAATCTGTGAAGTGACTATTTTAACGGAATACGTAAACAAAATCCCCTCAACATGTGATTATAAGGTTATAGTTGGTAACATAGATGTTTGGCAAAAACTTATTAATAATAGATGGATCTATGTACTTAGTAATATATCCAAACTTTCTGTTAATTGTAATGATCAAATTGTTGACTATGATCTGATTGGAACCGGTATCCTTCAGTTACAAAAGGGATGTAAAGCATATCATAAACTTTTACAATTTATTGCAACAAATGAATATCAATCTAAAATTTACCTACCATCATTGAACTTTAATATTATCGAAGACGATTGCTGTTCCAAAAAGACCGTCAATAATAGTTTACCATATTTGACACCCATTAAATTATCACATATTAACTTAGATTCTTTACAATACGCTTCTCATAGACTCAATCAAGCCACCGAAGAACTGGATAGAATCCAAAACCAACCATATTATGTCAAATATGGACACTATTTTAATATAATTACAACCCTGTTATCCTTGAGTGTATTTAGTTATTTATGTTACAAACTTTATAAATGTTTTTGTAGTAACAATAAAAGAAATCGTAGGAATTCCACAACTCCTAATTGTTGTATTAAAATATTCAATTCCTGTTACTCCAAACCAAATAACTCTGTAATGCGAGCTGAATCTGTAACTAGATCAAGCTCAAACATTATCGATGGGCTACCACTCCCTAATAATAGTTACGAAATGTCCCATATCGAATTAGGGTCTAATAATTCTTTGAGCTCACCTAGGCGTAATTTAGAATTTCAATAATGCTAATTACTTTTTCTTTTCTTTCCTTAGAATAATTTCTCTGTATTCTAGTTTAAGTTTATAGTTTATTTATAAATTTTATCAGTTTTGGGTTCTTTATTTTAAGTTTTTTCTTTTATATAACTTCTTTTTTATGAAACTGCTACTTCTCTTAAATATCCGTTCCAAATTTTACTCACATTCTTCTTTTCCGAATGCTCCGTCTTAATGGGGGGAGATGTTACACCCTATATTTTACACCAATATTGCTGACTAAGATATGATCAATGTTCAATACCAATTAGTTATGAAATATTGTGATCAGCAATATTTGCGTATAAAAACTCGCGGATTTCCAAATTTAGGCAGTCTGTTCTAATTTGTCAAATCACTGCCCAACTACGGACCTGGTTTCTGCCTGCCGGTTGGCCTTCAGTGAGGAGACTCTGAAGGACAGGACCCCGGTATTTTACCCGTCTGTTGGTGTTAGTGAGGAGACTCTGAAGATCAGGTCTCACTCAGTCGCGTTCCAAATTAAAACTTAGAGTGAAGTGGCAGTTTTGAAACAGTGAAAGACAATTGTAGTTAGTATTATATTTTTATAAATCAAATAAACATTGTGGTGCAAGGACTTAGTTTTTTTTTTAAATTAAAGACTGTGCCCGGTGTAACAGTACGCTGCGAAAACCGCTTAAGTTACACAAAAATCATGTATGACAGGATTATTCAGCATTAAGAGGTCTATAATAAAGTCCGCGACAGCATATGTCTATCTTTTATGGCTGACTTACTACAACCTATTTTATGTTAATAAATTTGTAAAAAATAATGCATTATTTTTAGAGGTGTATTATGCACACAGGTATTTATTCTTATCAAAATAAATACATTCATCATCACGAGCATTTCATTTAGAACAAAGTTGCCCTTTATATCATTTAAATTCAATAAATATCTTAGGAGCTATCACAGTTTTAACATAACTCCGCACCAAAATAATGTTCGCAGCTAAAGTACAACGTGCGCGTGCGCTAGTAATTTATAAAGCTGAAGAGTTTGTTTGTTTGAACGCGCTTCTCCCAGGAACTGCTGGACCGATTTGAAAAAATATTTCTGTTTTGGATAGCTTATTTATCGAGAAAGGCTTTAGGGTATAAAACATCACGCTGCGACGGGAGGGGAGGGAGCAAACTCAAAACGCGCGGACGAAGCCGCGGGGGACCGCTAGTTTTAAATAATGTTGTAAAGAGGTTTTCTTTTACTAAACTTGTTTTTGTTTTTTAGAATAAGCATAACTGATAGTATCATCCCTGAGTTGGATGTCCCTGACCAAAACAACACCCTGTATATAGCAGGTTACTGTAGAACTTTGCAGCGTTTTTATTTTTAAATGACCATGGAAATGGTGACAAAATATGATCGTGAGCCTTATTGTTTGAGCTGATATCCTCAAGGTTTGCGAGGTATTATCTATCTTTAGAATTAAAGTGAAAGGTTCAGGCACTTGTTCTAAATTACCGAAGTGACTTCGCTTCGTAAAGTGTGAATTACTTTCTGACATTTCAAATCAGGCTTCTAAGGTGCAAATGTCATGGTCAATAGCCTTAAAGGTCGTGAGATAGCCTTTACATCGCTTAAGCGAGAGTATAGAAGCAACAATGGGAATTGTTAAGTTTATTTGAATGATTGGCATTTAACTTCTAAGGGCAGACACTGACTTCAAATGGCTAAAACACTGGGATTCTATTAGAAAATTTATACTTAGTTTTAAAGGAAGTGTGCTGTATTTTCATTACAGACTCCTTTATAACCGAGAATCATTTAATTTATAATTGTTGTAATAGAAGACAGTTCATTGTCATGCCAATATTCAATACGTTACCCAAACAATTATCATATCTCCTTTTAATGTCAATTTTAAGTATTTAGTTTGGTAATATTTCATACTCACCGGATGGCGGTCGAAAAACGCTGAGCCATAAAATTAATGGATGTCAATGGATTGACAGCTATCACATCAGACATCAGATTCGGAACAGAATCTTAATTAACATATAAATACAAATGTATGGGTTTTCGTTACATTGAAACTATGTTTCAACGTGAAAATCAGTCGATTTATCAAGGTAAAATGATATATTTTTTCAATTTCGACTGTTTCGGACTGCACTGGTTTGCCACTCAACGAGTATCTCGCATCGCATCTGGAAATGACGTGTAACTATTAACTGAAATTGACAGTTAACTCCGTTTCTGATACCTGAAACTGACGAGCTTTTGATATTGATTTCAGGGCGAATACGAAACTTTAATCAGAAACTTTTAAAGACAATTAAAGTATACAAGATTTAACAAAATCAACTGTATTCCTTTATAGTGGTGATTCAGTTGCTAAAATACAACAACTTTTTGTATTGGACCAACATCATAAAACCAAGTTTTTTTTTGACTTCTCCATACAAACAGGAACCAGCTGATCGCCACTCGTATGGGAAAGTGAAATATTTTTTTGGATTATGATCCTATACAAAAAGTTGTTGTATTTGAGGGTCAGAATTAGCCCCAAGAAGGAATGCAGTTAATTTTGTTAGACCCTTTATAGATAACAAGATTTTACTTTCACTCATAAAGTATTGTATAATACAGAGTGTCCCTAGCCGATTCCGACTACCGTGGCCAGTCTCAACGACAAGCCGACTACGCGGGACAAACGGTACAAAAGTGCGTGCGCAAACACATGTGCACTCTCTTTTCCTTTCACTCTCATAGTCAGATAGAACACCAATCTGACACGATCGGAGAGAGACCTGGCGCAGGACCAACGGCTTTACGTGCTTTCCGAGGCACTGAGATTAATCAGCACCATTTTTTAAACTTCCGGCTGCCCTGAGAATTTCTGATCAGAAAAACCCAGGTATATATATTTGGCCTGACCTGGGAATCGATCTGCGGATCTCTGGCGCATCCGTGGCTTTAAAATGCGACTCTGTAACCGCCACTGAGGCAGTAATGGCATAATATATCGTATCAGCATCGTACATCATAGCATTTTAACTTTACAAGACTTCGGGAAAAGTAAGAGCGAAGCCACATTGGCATTGCGTTGTGCCTCCGTAGCAGTGCCTTGGGAGTACAAAGCCGGAGCGGAGAAGTTCCGTTGTATTACATTCAAATCACACAGTACGCTGCGCTGCGTTGCGTTGTCGGTACGCGTGTTAAACAGATTTGAGTTAGATTTACCGACGCAAAGCAAAAGAGATGCAACGAAACTCCAGTGAGGCTTCGCTGTACTTAAGTATCATGTCTGACTGGTCATTCCAAACGAACATGATAGACAAAAAGACTTCACTTTTAAAAAGTCTTTCCACACCCACTATCTTAACTTTGGCTCTCTTCAGAATTAAAAACCATTTTCTTTTATTTGTGTTTTTTGGATGTCATCAATATCATCACTTTTATCATTCATATTTTTGTATTTATAAAGTATATGTATTCTATGTATGTTTATTAGTCTTTTGCTTATTTATCCTATTATATATTTGTGTAATATTAGTATGTATGTGTACGTTAGCGCATTTTACTTCTTTTTTTGTATCACTCCTCTCACTTATTATTAACATTCCGCCACTGATTAAACTCTCTGCATTACCAGGTGGTTGACTGGTAGAGAATGCCATTAGGCATTAAGTCCGCCAAGTACATTTTACAATGCAATAAAGTTTGAATAAATAAATAAAAGTAACAAGAATAAAACATTATCTTGATTCGTCCGGTAAATTAACTGAATAATTAACTTCTAAAGATGATAAACGGCTTAGATTATTCACTGCTCTACAAAAGTAGTGTAGCGACTGAAATATGAAACACTTTTATGCTAATAAAGGAAAGAGAATTATCATCTTTCTTTGTGGAAAAACTGCAAAATATTTTATTTCTGAGTTTGTAAAGCAAAAACGCTTGAGTATTGTACATTCCTGTTTTACTAAAAAAACTCGACTATGAATTAATGTTTTACAAAAAACACTGATGATGTATTGTAATAATAACATATAATATTGGAAACCAATCACCATATATTGTTTTGATCTCAAAATAAGTAGCTATAGCACTTGTGTTATGGAAATAAAACCCAGCATGCTTAGGTACTTTACCACGGAGGCTGTCAAATGTATTAATGAAATTGAATAAATGAGATTTTTATTTGACTAAGTTGGTACCGATGTATTTTGTTAACATCAATTTCGACATTGATGTTAAATTTTAGTGGAAGTCTGTGTATAAATCATGGTTCTTTGGTTATTCACGGTTCGTGAACAAAGTGAGTAAACAAGTACATACTCGTACAAAAGCAAATCTGAACACAAACGGCCAATTTGTGTGAATCCAACAAGGCTCCTTCCTTTGTAATCCAGGGCATTTGAATTGGTACATTCAGATATGTAATGTGTGTTTACATTTTACGAAAGCTTGCAGATGTATTGACGGGCACTTGACAAAGTTGAATAAAATAAAAAATACAAAGTAACTCGCTGTATCTTAATCATGTGTAAAGTTATATTCTTAAACTTACAGTTATTGTACAGGCTTATCTTTGTAACTTTAGCATCGATTTATCTTTATTGTACTACTAGTATTAGTATAAAAATACTTCATTTCAAAGTAACATTACCTAACTTTACTGCAAAAAAAATATGACGACCTCCGTGGTGTGGTGGCTAAGCACGCTGGTTTTAAGGCGTCGCCGCTGCGAGGTCCCGGGTTCGATTCCCGGTCGGGTAAATGTAGAAATCAAAATTGACCATATTATCTCGGGTATGGACATTGTAGTACAACCATTGTGTCTGATTTCCATAACACAAGTGCAATTAGCTACTTACTTTGGGATCAGAGCAATTTATGTGATTGGTGTCCATTATTATTTTAAAAAAAGTGTAAAACCGTGCGTGTTTTTAGTTTTTCTTAGAAAAAATCATATTTAAATAGTTATTTTCCCTAACAAACTCTCACCATTATTAAAAGCAGTATCCTGCATTCCTACATGCTTCTTCAGTATGTAATATACTTTAAAGCTGATTATACATTAACTGTATAATTCTCCTATTATTCCCTCAGTAACAAAACCTGAACGAGGGTGGAATCGTGAAAAAACCACTTGACTCCATATCAGCAAAGAGCAGATACCCTGTGAAAACATAAAGGTAGGGCTTTAGGGGAAAATATCCCATGAAAGGAAGGGATAATAACACACTTTACGAGATTAGCCTTAATATCATGATGTTTTTTAGCTTTTATAGGACCGTGACAAGTTTTGAAAGTTGTTGTTGGACATATAAGCCCTATGTTGTGAAATTATAATAATAATAAGAAAAAAAGATAGCGTTGTTAAAGGAATGGTAAGGTATGGTAATGGTTATATAAGCAGATTGAAGAATATGAAGAATAAAGACTTACTACAAATAAATAAACAAGGGTTGGACAACTCTTTAATAATTTAATACGGCTAGTTTAGAATCAACGTTAATCAAGTCAAATGACATGAGGGTGACATAAATTTCACTATAGCCGCTAACATTTAAACAGAAGTTGAAACCCTGTTTTTTATTTGTGCTAAGACCGTTAATGAGGCGATAAATGAGCGCTGCTTGTGTAACTCTATTAAAAACTATACTCAATACTTTTAATATAACCCACTGGTTAGACTGTGGCGTGCATATAATGAATTGGCTCGTAGTAGCAGAGATATTGACCTTTTTAATAGTAAATTCTCAGTTTACGAGAACGGCTGTATCCCTGTAAGTAATCCTCAACGATGATCTCACCAAATGTTTCCGGACTTAGATAAATTTGAATTGTATTTATTATTTCATTTAACAAAATAACTGATTTAATTATATTATTTTTATAGTAACGATTAATATTAATTTCTGTATTGTTATTATTATTATTTGAAGTTTCTATTGATGTGATTTCATTTTTATTTAATTTTGACAAAAAAATATTTAATACCCGTATTGGTATTGTAATGATAATCGCAATAAAATATATTTTGAATATGCACCTCAAAGTATTTTAACTTTGTTCATTTATTTCTACAACCGTAACCATCAGACACGGGAGCCATTACCATAAAGCCAAACCAATAAAGTCAAAGTCTCTTGCTGTAAAACGGATAGTAAACTGAAAACTATTGGACGTTTATTTGCATATAAATAGTTTGGGCAAATTAACATGGGACCGACTCGTTTAAGTATCTGTATGCGAGCGGACGAGCCATCAATGGATATGTGAAAATGCTGATAATATATTATAAATAGACTTTTGATTACTTTTGAGGAAGATTTTCGTTTTGTTTTAAACGATGCTCACCCAGTCTTTGATTCAAATTATTACGTACAGCTTTGGTAAAGATAAAAAATAATTTAAAATCATTTTAGGATTACATAGTTTAACAGGTGACATAGTTTAGGATTCCATAGTTTTTTACTATTATTTGAAGAAAAAAAAAAACAATATTAAGTCTGCCATTTGTACTTCGTTTTGTTTGTGCAATAAAGAATATATAAATAAAAATAATAAAAATATTGTGAGTCATCGCCACCTAAAGATATAAAACGGTTGTCTCATTACTTCTGATATTTTATTATTTCAAGGGAACCAAAACCCTATAAGGCAATCTTAAACAAGTTTGCAAATTGTATATACAAGTGCTATAGATGATACGGATTACGGAACCTTTCGTTCGCGAGTCCGACTCGCACTTGGCCGTTTTTTTTTTTATTCAATACGTATGTACCTCTTACAAATTATGTAGCAATTCTGTAATCGAAGTCTTGTAAATAATGTCAGTTTCTTAGATGTATAACATACCTTCGGAAATCCAATATTTGGGTACTTTAATAGTATATCACTTCATAACGTAAAGACGTCCATTGCTGAACATGACCTCAACACAGTTGTTTTACAGCAGCCGTCGGTTTCAAGGGGTAAATACTAGGTTTTCTAAAAAGGTTGACAAACAAACAGAAACTTGTGCAAATAAAGTCATCAGAACAGTAACTAGGTGTGGTGTCATTGTGAATCAAAATAAAAACCCAAAATGCATACCGAAACATTTCCAACATAAAATAAAAAAAATAAAACGTATGTTTATTTCGAACCTGCCTCCCGATTCCGAATTATTCGGTTAAAAAAACGATAAATTTTACATATTAATAAAATTATAATAACTTGGATTTATCCGATGCTACTATTTTATTTTGTTTTTTTTATTATATTTGTTACTGAACGCAAATGGCATGATCATGCCTTTTTTAATAAAAAGAAAGGTTAAGAAGCAAAGTAAAAGTGTTATTTAACGTTCTAACTTTTCCGTTCCCAGACGTTTTTACGCAGTCTTAATGATTGTACTCTTGAGAAAAACTTGGAAACTGTACCCATTGAAGATTTTAAAGTTTTGATAAAAAGACGTCATTACTTTTGGCATTAAATAAAACACGAGTGAATCTGTAAAGGGTCTGCTATTCTTACAAGAGATAGGAGCAGTGACATTTTTGTGAAGCAGTAAGGTTCTTAGAAACCAGAATGTATGAAAATGAAATGTTTGAAATATGATTGCTTTTTGTTGGCAAGTGTGTTCTAAATGGACCCAGCAGGACAATTCAGAACCACTTGATAAGCCATCCGGCTTGGGTTTCTGCTAGATTTTCTATTCATTTTTAAATTAATCTCGTAGTTAGAACGGACGTCGATGGGTTCAGTTACAAATATAATGAAAGAACAAAATAAAATAATAGCATCGGATAAAATCAAGTTATTATAATTTTAATAATATGTAAAATTTATCGTTTTTGTAACCGAATAATTCTGAATTGACCACTTGAAACCGACGGTTGCTGTAAAACAACTGTGTTGAGGTCATGTTCAGCAATGGACGTCTTTACGTTATGAAGTGATATACTATTAAAGTACCCAAATATTAGATTTCCGAAGGTAAGTTATACAATGTTTTGCATTACTTACCCCATTCAATTTAGAAGGACCTATTTAAGCCTACTTCTATTTAGTTTCAGATTTACTAACTCCAATAAATAACCTTTAACAGGGTCGGAAATAAGGCGTGACTATTAATTATCTTCATTAAAGGGGGAAGGTTTGCTATTGTCTCTGAAGTTTAAAGGTCTTTCCAATTCTAGAGATAATTGCTCATGAAATTAAATTTTAAAACGAAATTAGGTTATTATTTGTGGCGTCACTCTACGCCAGCTCCTGATTTAGAACCATTCGGTTACGATTCGATAACTTTCACATATTAATAAAGTTATAATAACGTGGATTTATCCGATGCAACTATGTACTTTATTTTGTTATTTTATTATACCGGGTGACTTTTTTATCAGTACCGATATTTTGTGTAAAGACTCCACTGACGAATATGAACACCTTTTACTATGGGGGCAATAGCGAAATCGAGAAAAAAAAATCAGCTGTTCCATACATTTTGACCGCGCGCCAATGGAACTTTTGTATGGAACAGCTGATTTTTTTTTCTCGATTTGACTATTGCCCCCATAGCAAAAGTTGTTCATATTCATCAGTGGAGTCTTTACACAAAATATCGGTACTGATAAAAAAGTCACCCTGTATTTGTTACTGAACTGACATATCGACATCCGTTTAAACTACGATATGAACTTACAAACTAATAGAAAATCCAGCAGAAATCCAAGCCGAATGGCTTATCTAACGTCCTAAATTTCCCTGCTGGAGAGTTCAAACCTGCTCACAAAAAAATATTTCATGATTCTGTAGAATTTTAACCCCAAAACGAAAAAAATAAATATATTTAAGCACGAAGTTTAATTTTAACATTTGTATGTGAGTAAACAAATAAAATGCCACTTATCGGAATGGAATATAAATACTTTTCAATTATTTTGCAAAAATACAGTAAGTCGGTAAGGCTTGTCTAAACTGAAATGACGCGGCCCAATATTGCATTACCCCCAAAAGCAAATTTAAAATAGTCGACTGTGACGTAGGCATACAGATCTTAATTCGCGGAGCACTCCCACTCCCAAACAGATGTCATATTTGCACTCACACATCGTAATTGACTAATTAGTGGAAGGCACGTCATTTCAGCTTAGACAAGCTTACTGCATCTGAAACGTGTTGAAATCCTCATAATTTAGTCCAATTCTCAACTAAAGTGAAACAAACAATATGGTGTTTTATGTAATAATTTCTTAATTGGACCGGCATGTCGCTACAATGGCCAGACTCGTTTTGCACCTGTCAAAAGCATACGAGTAGTTGTATTCTTCGTCACATACGGATAACTCCGACATACATAAGTGTACCGCTCTCATGTTCGTCAGTGATAAACATGATTATATAAATTTACTAGCGGACCCAGCAAACTTTGCTTCGCCCCTAGCATCGTCCCGCCCCCGCCCCGGCCCCGTCTCGCCCAGCCTCGTAATTTTAAAAGTTATGAAAAACACTATAATTGATCATTTATCGAGCGGGATAAAAATTGATCAAATTACTAAAATGGCTATAAAAAAATAAAGGATTGTATGTACTTTTAAGCGCCACATTATAAAAAAATAAAAACAAAAATTCATCCATAAATTAAAAAATATATATATAAGGGTGAAAAACCCTTATCACCCAGGGGTATAAAAAATAGATAGTAGCCGATTCTCAGACCTACTGAATATGCATATAAAATTTGGTAAGAATCGGTAAAGCCGTTTCGGAGGAGTACGGGAACGAACATTGTAACATGAGAATTTTATTTATATAGGTCTTTGAGGTAGATTTGATAAGACTTTGAGTATGGTTATAACTTCATACTTATTTGTTTATTCAGTTGAGGGTAAAAGCGAAGAAATAATATTTTAACAACTAACGGTCCCTCGCGACTTCGTTTGCTCCCTCCCCTCCCATTGCAGTGATGTACTATAGCCTTAACCCCTCGACAAAAAAGCTATCCATCCAGCACAAAAATATTTTTTTAAATCAATCTCGAAGTTTTTAAGATTAACGTGTTCAAACAAACAAACTCTTAAGTTTTGTATAATATTAGTAAAGATTTTGATAAATTTCGAAAGTTTATATACTTACGTTTCTGTATGGGCTTGATTTGGGTAATTATTATTACTATTTCTACTAATTACCACCAAGGATTGTTACTATTTGTTCATTATCATGATTCAATCAGCCAAATGACGTCCACTGCTGAAAACATATGCCTACTCCATGGATTGATTTCCACAGCGACCGGTTACAAGCCGGCTGCATCTAGTGAGACCCTGCTTTCTTCACGAGACCGATTTCTCATCTTGTCGGTGGATTTGTTAAGTACTACCTAACAAATCGCCTTTCTATCTGGAAACACTTTTCGTTTAACTTTCAAAACACAGCCTACACAAACAGCCGGGACGAATATTGAGAAACCGAGTATAATCCATTTATCAGATCATATTTCATTTAAACCTCGTCGCCTGACTTATCTGTTGCCGACATTATAACTTTGGAGAAGTTTCTCTCGCCTATTTGCTCGCTACGGATTTCTGATGATACAGTACCGTTACCATTAATTTAATCGATAGCGAAGACGGTTTTACTCGCTAGCGACGATGTAACATTTTGTATGGAAAATTTAAGTTCTGTCAGTGACTGCTAGAGGCGCTGTGAAATTTTCCCTACACTTATTTTACGTCGTTAAGGTTCGGTACGAGTACTGTTTTTTATGTCGATTCGATTTTCTCATGGTTCTTTCTTTATATTCGCAAGCAACTATGGGAATAAATGAGCGCTTAACATTTTTGTAACAATTATAATGTATGTTATTTATTATTGTATAATATTTTGTCTTAGCTTAAAGAAATATAGAGCCGCAATCTGTTAAAGAAGGCTTTATAAGAACCAAGGATCTTACTCGTAATTCAAACAATCAATATTGGACACCAATCACATACATTGCTCTGATCCCAAAGTAGGTCGCTATTGCACTTGTGTTATGGAAATCAGACACAACGGTGGTACCACAACTCCCAGACCCGAGATAATAAAGAAAATTTTGATTTCTATATTGACCCGACCGAGAATCGAACCCGGAACCTCAGAGCGGCGACGCCTTAAAACCAGCGTGTTTAGCAACATCACGCAGGTCGTCTATAGAAGTATAATAGAAGAGCAAGAGCTTTGTCTTCTAATTTCCAGTCTGATTTTCCAAATTTCTCATTATATTATCATAACAAATGTTTTGCATCAACAGTATCAGTTATATTTGGAACATTGCGGAAATACGAATAATTACGTTTTGCGGTTCTGACTAGTTGAGGTCTGCAAACATGGCGATTGCAGAACTATTAACTATTTTGATTGAAGAACCTGCTAGTTAATAGCAATATTAACGAACTGGATTGTAAGCCAAAAAGAATTTACTTTGTAGGCAGTTTATTTTTGGGGTAGGTAAATTATATAAAACAAGCGGCCCCGGCGAACTCTTTCGTCTATTCGGAGCAGCGAATCATAAGAGTCGCGATAAAAACGGTTTTCTATATTTCTATTCCATTTCAATGCCTTAGAACTAAAGGCTAAAAGTTTTTCTTAAAAATGAATTTGAAGAAATATAACTCGCAGCTTATATTTTCCAATAATTTCATTAACACTGTCAATAACTTACTTTCTTGTTGTGAAATGGCGATCTTTACTGCTTACTTTTTTTCGCTATCTGATTATATCTGTGTCTAATAGAATGAGGCACAAAATAAGAAAGCGCATCAAAGATGAAATAAGAAACCAAAAATTGCACACGAACGGGAGTGTTAAAAACATTCTAAAACCCCAAGCGCATTAAAATCATAATTCGTGGCATGTTCTAAAGCTACGACGCAAGTATAAAGTTTTTTAATTAATATAATAGCAAACAAAACAGCGTAAAACTTGATCTCGCAAATTGCAACTTCATATGCAGTGCCGCGGTAGTTAGAGTAGGCATCCACTGGATTGAAACAGGGAAGTATTCAGGACTTATTTTAATTTATTGTCTTTACGAAATGCATTTTGTATCAAAATATACAGTGAGTTGTTTTGGTCAGAGACAACCAACTAAGTGATGATATTTTTGATTAATGCTTATTAAAAAAAAAAATCCTAAAAATTTTTAGTTTTATAAAAGAAAACCTCTTTACAACATTCTAATAAAATTCAAAACGAATGGGAAAACTCGCACCCTTGCGCGACGCTCGCGCGTATTTACGAAATAATTAAACATGTACTAAATAAATACTTATTTAAAAAAATATATTTTTGCGAATAAGCTTTAATAAAATAATGTTTAAATAATTTTGTAAATTAATATACAAATATGTCTTAAATCAAGTAGCAGTTTGTGTGTAATAAGATAGAGTAAGAGTTGATTTTGCGAAACGATGTAACTCATTCTTATAAACATTCTTCAAGCACATGTTTTGGCTTACAGTTACAAGAATCAAGTATGCAAACTATTATTTTTAATATTTAAACTTCATTGCACTGTTAGTTGTACGATTGGCAGAATTAATGTCTTATGACGTTGTCTACCAGTCAACAGCTTCAGAAAGCAAATAATTTAATGTGTCCGCTATCTAGTTATACATAAGTTGGATTTAGATATTACTATTCAATTCAATTATATAGAATGGAACAATTTGACACGCACCATCATATTTGACTCCGAAATTTAAGACTCATTTTCACTTCATACTTCAAAACGCGTAAAAGTTCCCCCTTAGTTCGTATCTGTACCATACGTACGGAGCGAAACAAATGTTTTCATAGATATTCAAACTGTAATTGGAGAAAGAAGATACGTGTTTCAGGTCAATGAAATGAATAAAACATGGTCGATATAACATTTTCTATTTATGTACCTGCTCAACGTGCGATACATTTAAGTATTGACCTACTTTTCATATTTTCAGGCATAAATTATAATACGTTTTCTTCTCGTTAATTAAAATAGAATCAATGATTACAATAATTTGAGTAAGTGTTAATTAAATTATTTTATGCCTGCACCTGTGCTCGAGTACCTTTAAAATTCGAAATCATAATTTTAACTTTGATATACTGAAGTACATTCTAAACTACTGGAGACTGCAATCATGGATATTTATTAGTAGATTATTATACAAAGGAAGAATGAAACCCATTTCTCTCGAGATATTTCTCGAGTTCGAGAGTGAAATGGGTGCTTTCATTCAAGTTTAATATATTTTTATGCATTTCAAATTCAAGGAAAAAAATTAAATTTACCCGTGTGGTGGACGAGATGTGATAATCAGATATGATTTATTGCAGTAAGAGATGAAACCTCAATATTTTGCAAAACATGTTATTTTATTTACATACACTCATATACATACGTACTACACACGATTAGAAAGAGTAACAAAGTAGGTACGCGGACGATGACAATTAATAGAAAATCATTGTTGAAAATATTGATCGATTTTTACTCACTGATTGTAATTCATAATTCATACACTTAATAATCTTTGCAATAATCGACAAAACTTAAGAAACATGTAAAATACAGAAAGAAAAGTAGTTGTCGATTTCGTGTAATTTTAAATGATTTAGCAGTTTTACATGAACGATCATAATAAACACTTTATTAATGATTAGATAAGCAAAATGTATGGAAAGCTTTTATTTTAAAAATTTGACTTGACTCCATTATCTTACGCTCCATTCCTAATACGAGTAGTAGCAATTAAAACGAAATTGTTTTACACCATATAGAGAGAAAAGCTTTTTTCCACTTGGCTTTCAATGCATAATAGTTATGCATTGAAAGCTAAGTGGTTAAAAATTAAAGGAAGAAGTGGATTAAAAATAGTTTTTTCTACACATCAAACTTCCAAGAACAAATAATACTAGAAAAAACCGGCCAAGTGCGAGTCGGACTCGCGCACTAAGGGTTCCGTGCCAACTTTAACTAAATTAGAGAATCCACTTACTTCCTTAGTAAAATACTAAAATATTTTGTTGACAGCAAACATAACTATGTTTTTTATAGTGTTTGTATGAAGAACAAAGTTATGTTTGCGGTTGTGTAAAATGTGCTATATCTCAAAAACTTCTCGTTCGATCCCGTCCAAACCAATTTTCGATGAAAGTATTTGCTAAGATCTACATTATATATATTTTTTCAAAATTGACACTCGCTTAGTTTAAAAGTTAGATGGGGGGACGCCCATTTTACCTCTTTGGAAGCGTCGCAGACAGACAGACAGACTTGACGAAACCTATAAACACGCTTTTTTAGGGTTCCTTAGCCGAATGGCAAAAAACGGAACCCTTATATATCGTTTTTTGCCATTCGGCTAAGGAACCCTAAAAAAGCGTGTTTAAAGGTTTTAAGTTTACTATCTGGCGGCCTATTTCAGGCACGAGAAATTAGCATATTTTGGTAAACTTGATTTTATAAAAAGCACAAAGTATTCTCACGACCGGGATTAGGGGAGGATCGGGTATCCAGGATTAAAGAACTTTAGAGCCTTTTATACAATGTAAATCTTGACTGAACTTGTTTATTCACGGAGCTTATCTTTTAACGGCAGTTGTGCTTTTGTTTTTTTAATGACTAACAGGTTATTCTCAATTTTATAGCCGTGTGACTATGATTCGATTTATGTTTTTTTATTAACCTATTTCATCCCACTGCTGGACAAAGATCTCCCCCAACTCCTTCCATTGGTCTCTGTCAGCAGCCTATGACACCCAATCTCCCGGAACGATTTTGGTCCAAAACCCCCCAAACGATTTATGTAAATTTATATTTAAAAAATCTATGTGTACTAACAAGAGCTGAGGAATGCCACTGATTAGAGATGCGATAAAAACTAAGACTAGGTACTCATAGCTTGCTGAGAGGAACGGAATGAAAAATACAACATTTCATGCAACAAATGTATCATCAATCTTAAATTAAATACGAATTTATTAAAACCTTTAGATTCCCACGCCGGGTATATAATTAACTATAACACCAAAAAGTCGGTGCTGTGATAGTTGATGCTTGATGGTCAAAGCGATGGCACCGACTCCAAAAAGAAATTGTTTGCATAAAACGGATTCCTTTCCTTTCAATGGTGAGGAGTTTATTTAAGACCTTTTAGTGCATTTTGGTTTTGAAGTCGGTTTTTACTTTTTTTTAAGTTTATTTTATTTCTTCATTTTAAGTGATTACATAAGAAGGGGGGGGGGGGGGTTGCACCTTATGATTCTATTTTTTAAGAAGCTACAAATTACCTATCATAAGTTCCGTCATTATAATTACTGAACTCCTAAGCGTTAAGGAGTTCCACCATCAGCTCAGCCCCACAAGATGTTGACTATCAGACGTAACATACGGTCAACATTAAGATTCTAGCAAAGAAACACTATACGTGCCCTTAACATTTGAGGGTTTCCCTCGATTACACCAAGATCCCATCATCAGATCCCAAAATGGAAAAAATGGGACCAACTAGAAGGTACACCCTCTAAGTAGGCGAAATTTTTTTTCAATTCGGTCGACAAACGACTGAGATATGAGGTAACAAACATACAAAAAAAAACATACAGTCGAATTGATAACCTCCTCCTTTTTTGAAGTCGGTTAAAAAATAGCGTTGTCGTAATAGTTCTTAATCTTTACAGAGATAATCCTTAATATTACTGTATGTAGGTATACAGACTAATTATTCTAAACTAGCGACCCGCCCCGACTTCGCACGGATGCAATGTTTGATCCATACAGTAAGGTTCGTAATGTAGGAAACCGCAAAAAATTAGTTAAATTACGATTCCACAAAGTTATTAGTGTTTGTGACCGCGTTTGGGGTGCTTGAATAATAAACACGTAGTATATCTTCAGGTTTTTCTCCAATAGATTTATTCCAACAAAATACCACAAAGATAAGGCACAAAGTGAGGGAAAGTACAAATAGAGGACACTTTCAGATATGCAGCTGGCTTTTATACAAATCAAAAACCCTGAACAACTGTAGAAAACAGTGGGGACGACATTCGTTTCCATATCTGAACATTTACTATAATATTTATTTGTAGGAATAAACAATCCTCTAATGAAATATATCAATTCATTAATTATTTAATTATTGATCGTATTGAATTTAGTAAGCCTTTTTGATTATTATTCAAAGTGTTCAATATTTGGAATAAATCTAACCTCCACCAACCAATCAGAGTCAATTTCCTTTTGGCGCCAAAATGAACATTTGTTATACAGCAAACATAAAAATGTAATAAGTGTCCCGAAAATCTTTAAACAATCAATTTACAATTAGTAAAATGTAATTATAATTATTAAATCATCTAAAGATTAATTCAAGTTATTCTTATATCATAGCCGAATTACATTCAACATGGTGGACACTTCCGGCATTGCCATAACAAACGTTACTGTCAAATCAAGATTGGTGTATAAATTTAGATGTATTGAACATATGACAAAGAAAATGAGTAATTTAATTATTACAGTTGGGTTACATAAGTCACACACAGTGAGTATATGGTTTATCGCATAAGTCTACTATTACAGAACTAAGTAAATAAGTGGGCAGACTAGGATCGGGAATCATCGTGTACAACATGTTTCACAGCTATATTTGACGACCCGTCTGGTGTAGTGGTCGAGAAATCGCCTACTACGCAGCGGGTTGCGGGTTCGATCCCCGCACAATACAAACATTTGTGTGCATGAACATGTATGTTTGTATTGGTGTGGGTGTTTTCTATGTATATCATGTATGTATTTACAAACAAAAAGTATTTTAAGTATTATATCCGTTGTCTAGCACCCATAACACAAGCTTTGAGTAGCTTACTTTGGGACTAGATGGCGATGTGTCGAAATGTCCAAAGGATATTTATTTATATCGTGCAAGTACCATACAAATCCTTACTCTCGAATTACTCTTTCTATTACAAAAAAAAGATTTAAGCATACATACATTAAGTGAGAAGCGCCTTTGTTTTATACTATGTAGTATTCAGTTCTATCAATTTCATTGTTATGAGCTTGTAAGCCCCAGCTGTGGTTCGTGCCGCAGTCCAAGCTATACAAATCTCTTACGAAGCCAGACCGCACCACAAATCGCTTGGAACGACAGTCCACAGATTAAATTGTAACAGAATACCAAACTGATAAAGGCGTGATTATTCCGAAGTATGGTACTCGTTTATACGTCTAATGAAATTTCCTTATTTAATTCAATTATATTATCAGCACTTTAGAAATATATATTTTTTTAATTAAATAAATATATATTTTTTTAATTATCTAAAATACATTTTCTCCAAAGTTTTTGAAAACGTCACCTATTTGTTAGCAAACATTTATGTAAAAGACATTTTAAAATCGGTCTTTTTTTAAATTTAGTCGCATAAGTCTTATCTGACGTTAATAAAATTGACCCTTAGCCTATGTCTACAAGTGGTATAAAATATGTGTCACACTGAGAACGCTCATCTTCTGATTTGGAACCGATTTATAATTCAATCAGCTGCAACATCAGAATTTAGTACGGTCGAGATATTGACCGTCCACCTACTTTTCAACGAAAATCGCTTACACACTCGGCACAAAAACAGGCGTCATTTCAAACAAAAGGCGACGCGAAGTGCAAGCAATTCCAGCTCTTAATGTGGTTAGGTGGCCGTGACATTGACAGTACATTATATACAGGGTTGCCGGTCAGTTAACGTTAGATATTTTTAGGTCAGGCATAATGTGGGGTATATATCTGAAACACCCCCATTTATTCAGAAATTTTAATGTGAACCGCTGTAGAAAATACTTTACAAAAATTGGAATGATAAAACATGTACAGTTTGGATTCGGATCATTGAAAAAACGTCCTTACAACTATTTAAATGTCAAAACGAGTTTAAATCGAATATGTATCAAGATGAAATAAGTAATCGATATTTGTGGACTGAGCTGGATCCGAAATTTTTGGCCCGGTTAGCCGAAGGTTGCAGTTCGAATCGAGCCCGTGCGCTGTTTTTGATTTTTTATTTTAATCTTGTTAGAATAAATCCAACCATGTGTGTGTAAAACCCTGATAAAACCGTATCAGTTTCAATGCAGAAATTGATACCAATTAAAGTAGTAAGTTGTTTAAAAAATAACACTTTAATTTGAACTTAATTCTATTAACTCTCTATAGTTTTATTCTGTGACCAGACTAAACGCTTCGACCGCAGCTAAATCTATCAAGTTGCGAACATTTTGCGCCTCCAGTTTATTTCCGAGAGATTACTGTGCGTTTGCATGTTTCTTTGATCCTGCTTCCGAAAGGAAATATATGAATAATGGTATTTTGTTTTCAAGAAATGTAGCTCATTTATTATAAGCGCGCAAACTCCCTCAACAGAGTATTTTTGGGCATTTTTAAAAACCCTTTATGTAGGTATTTTTTGGCTTTTACAGATAAAAAGAGTAACATAACGTCATCCTACACCTTCCACAACACCGTCATAATATATAGTTATTATAGTATATAAAGGTATAAGTATTTAAATTTATCGCTTGTGTTATATATGTGTACATGATTATAAATTGTTCATGTATTTTATATTTGTATGAGGTGATTGTACTTTTTTTGGAATAGTAACTAGTTTTCATTTGTCGCACCGACCACCATCATTTCTGCTTAGCGCAAAGGTATAACTGGTAAATAACATATGGTTAAGTCTACCTTTTGTAAAAAAAAAATGGTTTTGCATAAATATAAAGTATAAATAAACAAAAAAATAGAAGGTAAGGGTCAAAGGATCACTCTTATGAAGTCTATGCTTGCAAATCAGAATTATTTTTGATATCATATCTATCTATGTAAGAGGCTATTTTTTTAGTTGTGTACAACGTCGTCGTACGGTCGCGGTCACCATAAGAGCCGATAGGCCTTACTTGGGTCTACCTTGTTTCGCATAATTTTTATTGTCATAATTTTATTTGGCATATAATCAAATAGCATAAACTTCCTTTCGCAGAACATCAATTAGCATTCACTCATTTAGCAAAACGCATAATCGTGTAAGCTAGAATCGTCTTTAGGCAGAAATTTAATATCCGTAATAGTCTTAAAGCAGAATAATCTTAACGCAGAAAGTTCACAGATAGAATCGTCTTGTGGCATACAATTCGTATATATAGTCATTAATAGGCAGGATCATCCTATCTTAGGAAGTTCACAGTCCGAATCGTCTTTTGGCATATTTTTCATATTTAACATTCTCCTATAAACCATAATTTCTCTGTGTATTCCAAGTAGTTCTATCTCAGCAATACTAACATACAACATGCATGGCAAATCAAACATGCAGCATGCAAGCAAGCATTTAGCATGCAAGCAAGCAAGCAAAGCATGCAACAAGCAAGCAAGCATGCAGCAAGCAAGCAAGCAAGCAAGCATGCAGCATGCAAGCAAGCATGCAGCATGCAAGCAAGCATGTAGCATGTAAGCAAGCAACAGCTAGCATGCAGCATGCAACATGCATGGTTTCTGTCACGGCTCCGGCGCTGCGGGGCTCCGACAGTCCCACGCGAGCTTATCGTCGTAGCTCGCGGGCTGCCTCGCCCCTCCGCGCCTACGCAATTTTGAATTACACTCTAGGGGTGGGGCAAACAAGACTGCGTGGAGTCGGTTTTGCACCGATTCGTTTCTGTCACTAACTTTTGTACCACAACTTAATGACTTTTTAATTCAATCTTAGGGTAAAATACTATTTAAAAGAAATAGCAATAAGAAATTATTCTAAAGGAAATTCTGCTTTCTTCATAGTATGCCTAGTCAAATTATGCCAAATAAACATCGTACTAAATAAACATTATGCTTAGCGAAAATATGCAAAATAAAATTTTGCCAAAGGTAATTATGCCTTATAAATTTCTGCTATCTTAAAAGTATGCCATTGCAAATTCGGGCATATAAATATTCGACCAAACAATAATTATGCTAACAGAAAAATCTGCCTGATTAATATTCGACTAAAGAAAATTATGCCAAGTGTGTTATGCCAAGTGACTTTCGGAGCAAAAAGATTCTGCCAGATAGAGGGAACCCGCCTTACTTACCACAAATAAATAATCCAGGTTTGAACTTCTGTTTAAATGTTATACGGCTAATGTGAAATGTATGTCGGCCTTATATCATTCGACTTGATTGACGTTGAATTTAAATTAGCCATATATTATGTAAACAGTTGTCCAAACCTAGTTTATTTAATTGTTTGTGGTAAGGCTGAATACCTTGCACCTCCACTGCATTCGTGTCGTGCAAACCCATAAGAGAATAAGATGATGAATATTAATAAAATTTGAAAAGTCATACTAATATTTTCTATTGTACGGACCACATCATGTCAAGGTAAACACTGCGGTATTTTATGCAGTTGTGATAAGGGTCAGTTTTGAACAAAAAATGAATAATCTGATGTGCTAGGGACTACACCTTCCCTTCATAGTTTTGGTACCTTTTTAATTCAAATAGAATTTTGAGGTGATTGGAAAAAAAAATGGTGGTCACTGGAAAAAATGCTTGCATTTAAAATTTCCTTGTATCCACATTTGAAAACGCTCAAATAGCTTCCATTGAAATGCTTCAGTATTCATGATGCATACTTAATACGTGCAACTAAAATGACAATTGGTTATAATTTATGTTCGTTATACAACATCAATAGAGCCTTAATTGAATTAATGATATTGAAGCAATTTCTGGAATAAGCTTCATTAAATTTGTCAGTAATGATAAATTCACATTGTACAAAATGTTATTTTGCAGTAATAAGTAAACCTTTAACGAAGTAGGTATAACACAACTATGATTAAAATATTTATTTGAACTATAGAGGTACATATATTTTGTGTTATACAGATAGTATTTTAGAAAGAGTTAACACTGCAAAGATTTGACAAATACTGGTACTTACTTATAATAAAATATGGATAAATAAAATTACAATATCCACAGGGATGATAACAATTATTTACGTGCTAACCACACAAAGGACCGAGCCAAATTGAAAATATGTTTAATTTGGCTCCACAGTAAAGCGAACACTATGCAAGCGAAAGCAGTAAACAGTTATAATATTTAAGATCAAAATAGATTAGTAAAACCAAGTATTTTTAAGTATTATTAAGAAGTTCAAGTTTGTTAAGCATGACAAACTGAATTATACACCCACCAGTAAACGTTTAAAACTCTTAGAGAGTATATGCAAAATAAACACTTTACACGCATAGCGTAATTCTGTGACGTTTATCGCACGTACCGCTATTCCACATACTTATTACAATTTGCTGTGGAATGTAACAATTCTAAACTTGGGAAATGAGATAGTAATCCAGCATGGTCTTGTAAGATATTTTGTATCGTTTGTGATAATTCGCTTTCACGAACGATATTTCAGCTTGAGTAACATAAAAAAACTGGTCAAATAGCTACGTTTATAGGTATTAAAAATCATATAATTTTGATCCAATTTGGTATTAAGAGCCTGATTTTTATAATCCTTATTATCCTCCTTATTGTTCTTTGTTTTTAGAGTTATACCTTTAATGACTGTTTTGATAAAGCAAAGAATGTTGAAAAGATTATATTGCTGGGAACGAATCTGAGAAAATGAGAAATTGCCCTGGATGTGATGTTTTTGATTGAACCAAAACCTATCATTCTGCTTCCGAAGTTTTTATTATTTGAGTTGCAGGTAGGTATTTTATTATAATACACACTAGCTAGATACTTTAAATATGTTCAGCTACAGACAAAAATACAGTTCTTCTTTTGAACTCAAGTCCTTAAACTTGTCTTTAACAGCTTGCTCATGCTTCTACTCTTTTGCCATTTGGAATAATTATAATTTTGGCTTTAATTAAAACTTAAAGCACATTCTCTGAAAGTCAGCATTAGAACAGGAAAGTTTTAAAACTTTTCATTTGTTTATTTGCTGTTTCGTTTGCATTTGTTAGTAGATCGTTGTCATAATATTTAACGACACTGCCATGTTCAAGTTTTGTTAATTTTCCTATCAAATGGAATACAAATGAGGATTACAAATGCAGTTTTAATTGTAATTCTCCTCGACTGCACTAGTGCAAGGAAAAAAGTTGACGATTCAAATCCTTTTCAACTTTTCGCCAGCTGTGTGCTACAGAGAAAGTTGTAAGGGTCTACCTTTACACAGAGCGCTACTTTCAGCATCGATGCACTTGCGCTTCTGCTTCGATGCTAACGCGTGACTGCATCGATGCTAAAAGTCGCAGTATCTACGAGGTCTTAGACACATCAGTAGTAGTGGTGCCACGTTTCACAAATTTATATATCATCGTTGTCGTAAAAACACTTCAATCCTAAATCTAAGATTTGTAGAGATTCGAGAAACAATTGGCGAATCAAATACATTCTCTGCTTACTGTCTAACCAATTCAAAATTCATGTTTTAATGTTAAAATATCATATTTGAATCCAAAGATGATAGGTTGCTCGGGTATCGAATTCGATCGGCTGTTTTGTTAAATTAACATTCTAGTCAGGAATTCCAAGTCATTCAAGAACTTATACATTTCCAAGGAATTCACCTTGGCTACCGTCAAACTAATCTATTACTGAGTACCTATTAAGACTCGCTTTTGTCACGCCATGCTTTGGACTAGTATAATACAACGTGTCTTCAGCTGAATAGACTAAGGATTATAATGTATTAATTTTGTGAATCCAGGTTTTATGCTATAGGTAGAAATTCGATCGTGTAAGCTCTTGAACATAGTATAACTAGTCGCTTCAGTATACACTGAATTCAAAAACTAGCATTTTATTTAATGTTTCATTTTGCAGTTAATTCTAGATTTTCGAAAAATATTGAATATCTCGATAACGAGACACTTTAGTATTAGGGACATTATGGTTAATTTTGTTGGAAAAAAGATGTCTTATCACATCCCAAGAGGAATACGTCGAATTGCAAATCACATTGTTTTCTTAAGTCATCAGACATGTAATCAGTCATATCCAGACTGTTCACTAAATTCAAATTCAAATATTGTTTATTCAATTTAGGACACAATATGCCACTTATGAACGTCAAATGTACAATGAAAAATAAAATAAAAATAAATGTGCCCTGAAGGGGCCGAATCATGTCTCCTTATCTTTTGGGCCCTACCAGCGCTTCGAGACAGAACACAGACAAGAAGAACAGACAAGAAGAGAGGATTATCAGTTCAATAATACATGCCGGGCTGGAATTTTATTACAAGAAATATTATGGAAGCGTCTAAGCAGGTACATTTATGACGAAGTAACAAAACATACCTTCTGGAGATTTCTTTATTGAATTTCCTTATAAATTGTAGAGCTTAAGGTTAATTATTTTAAGCGTTGGATAGTCGAACAAGCGTAGATGGTATTAAAATAACTCGCTAACTGAATCAAATACCTTTACTTGATAAAGCATTTTATTTTAAATAAGTTTGGCAAAAAATATCAATATTTTTTTATGTAAGATCTTGTAAATTCGAAATTAACACATATTGTAGTGATATTTTTATTTGAAGTTAAGGACTAGACTGTAAACCCTCAAAAAACCGGAATAAAATAAGAGAATAAGCATCAGTTTTAAAATATTTTTTAAAATGAGAAATCTGAATTATCTAATAGCAATTATTTAAAGGAAAGTATTTATTTTAAATGCAATCAATAATATATCTTTTTAAGCATGACAATTGTGAGGCGCGTACACCTTACAATACCCATATTTCACTAAAAAATGATTCTAAATTTTGTAGCGAAACACAATTATAGCATTAATTTGAAATGAGATATTTCTTGTTAAAGAGAGATCATATATAATAATACTTATGCTTTGAACATTGTTGTTTAGAAAATGTTTTCTCAAAAGCTTTTGTGAAACGTGCCTCGCTTATTTTCCGTAATGAATATTGCTGAAATCTTTCTTTGGGCGAGTTAAGTAAAAAATATTTTATACTAATAAAATACATTTAGGAAATTACGAGTTTGAATATTAAAGTCAACTATTAAAACCTAGATCTTTACTATTTATAATCATCATTTGCAGCCCTTATTCGCAGTTCAACTGGGGTGGGGTCTCCTAGTACATTTGCGCCAGAAAACTTTGTTCTGGTTGTATGGTAATGAATCTAGGTGGAATTATTTTTATGACAGATTAACCATCATCTTCAAACACGGAATTAAGTCTACCAGTTGTACTATAAAATATAATATAAAATGATTCATTTTTTCGCAGATCAAGATTTGCCATTATATTTAGTTGTCTATCTCTTAGAAAATAAAATATTAGGACAAACTTTTGCAATATCGACGAATTGTCTGAAGTAGGTATTTTTGATAAGTAAGCGAAAATAATGTGAAAATGTTACTGAAATACTCATTTGGTTTCGCTACATTTATAGAAAATTTAAGAGCTGCGGGTCACAAAAGGACTATTTTGTAGAGTATATGAAAGAAATAATATTTATTTGATACACTTGTATAATACTAAGAAAAATAGCAAAAGCATTTTTTCTACATTTAAGGAGCTTAATTTAGTAGTTATTTTTGATATTTTGAAAGTTTTTCAATTTAAAATTTGTATTGATAAGTAAAAAAGTTATTAAGAATTGAAATTAATTGTGGCTGTAAATGATATATAAAAAAAACGAGATGGAAAATAATCCAAGCCTAACAATATATTGTTTTTAAGAATACTGTTTCCAAAATATATTTATTTTACTGAGGGGGTATTCCTTTAGCAAGAGTGATAATATTTTTCCACTTTCATACTAGCTAAACTTACCCGCTCAAAAAGCCAAAAGCAGGTGTTCATTATAAACCAGCCGAAATAATCCGCTCCATTTGAATGCGAACTATCGGAAACACAGAGTTCGAAAGTAGGGCACGGCGACCGACTACGGGTGCGAAGCGTGACGCGCGCGGGATCACTGACGACTACGACCGTAAGCTGTGCTACGCGCAACAGGCTACGGGGCTACGGCTGCTACGGGCCGCGCGGATTTCGTAGTCGGTCGTCATGCCTTTTTTGAGTTGATTGTTTTTTTTTGTGTAAAATACACTGTTTCAACATCAAGCCTATCCTACATCTTTTCGATTGAATATAACAAGAGTGATTATTCTTTATTCAATGATAAGTACCCGATATATAAAAAACAACTGGCCAAGTGCGTCGGACTCACACATGAAGGGTTCCGTACTAGTATGTAAGCACTTTTTGACACTTACAATTTTCATTTTTACAGCTTAAAGAGATATACAAAATTAATATTCAACTAAAGTTTAAGTTTCATATTATTTTACCGCGTTTTGGAGGTATACATTTTTAAACGAAAGCCAAAATTTTTTTCTTGAAATCTGAATGTTACGTAAACAGGCCATTTTATCGAAAAATTATGCTAGCCAACTGAATATCATTTTAAAAGACCCATTCAACAATACCCCGAACGATGGGCAAGAGAAAAAAAAAACATGCCCTCGTTACTTTTAGGACAGGTCGAAAAAAGAACATATTTTTATTGGAATCATTTTGGCCAAGAGATAAGAATACTTGCTCATGCCCAATCACAGTTTTCTAGCATCTCAGGTCTCTGCGCTAAACTGCGGACAGACGGACATAACGAAAAAGACTGATTCTCGCTACACCGGGCCGGGCCGGGCCCCGGCTGAGGCCCAGTCAAACATTATTGTATACATTTTATATGAAGTGATTCATGCCTGACCGTGCTCCGAAAAGGACACGGCGTTAGAATATCGGTGGTTTTTTTTTTCCGGCTCCGGCACGGTCCGGCTCCGGCACGTTGCGGCCTCGGCACTTTCATTCTTAAGGGTTTTTGGTCTACGGAACCCTAAAAATATTATCGCAAAATTTATAGCAATGGTTTTGCGAGTCACATAAGATTAAATTGTTATTTTAGTCAAAAATTATCAAAACACAAAGAAGTAGATACTCTACTAGTGAATACTACTATCAGCTTAATATATTCTCGAGTCATGATAAACCTCGTTGTTAAGTAAGTTGAAAAAAAAAATGCTACTCAGTCCCTTAGTTTAATAACCCAGCATTGGATTTCACTTAATAATATTCAGAATTTTAAACTTCTAATGATGTTCAAAGTCAAAAGTATATGCCAACATAGCTATACTGTTTCTAAGAAAATAGCTTTCACTTGATTAAAATTGTATTAGCAACTTATTTAATCGATAAACTTAACGATAATATTAAATTGTGGAGTTGATTGCTTCATTAAACTTGCATTAAAGTTTGATGTTAGCAGTTTTCACTTTTAAGTGAGCTTATAACGTCTGTGTACCTACTTACTTTAAATAAAAAGCAATAAATGTAGTCAATATTTTGATTTTGTTTCTCAATAACTTTAACAATATTAAGTGTATTAAATATGGTTTTGTCTCTTTAAAATAAAAATAAAACTGCCACTGTGGGTTCCGTGACAACTTTAACTAAATTAGGGCTCCACTTACTTTCACCTACAAAATACCACAATATTTTATTGAAATCAAAAATGCTTAGATTTTCATAGTATTTGTACGAAGGACAAAGCTATTTGAAAATGCGCTAAAGTTTAAAAACTACTAGTTCGATCTCGTTCAAACCAAAGATGGATGGGGGGGGGGACGTTTATTTTACCACTTTGGAAGCGTTTGTCTTAGCATCGTTTGATTTTCAGATAAAATCGTTTGAGAAACCTGCATGTCATTTTAAAAGACCTATCTATAGACTTCCCGCATATATAGGTTTGAGCAGTTTTTTTGTTTTAGTTTCATGTAATGGGAGCTCCCCTCAAATGATATTATTATTTATTTTTTGTATACCTACTACCTACCTACCTACCAAGTTTCATTTGTTTAATGCTAATAGTTTCAGAAAAAAGTGTCTGTGGCATACGGGCGGACAGAAGGACAGACAGACAGACAGACTTGACGATACTATAAGAGCAATAGCCTAACGGCAAAAACGAAACCCCAAAAGAACAGTCAAATATTGAAAATCATCAGCCCTTTGAAAATAATTTATTTATTGTATTATTTACAAAATGAAGTATGGTGACATATAGCATACTTAGAATCAGAAAAATGCAAAGAAGATTTAAAACTTTGTTAAATTTTGTACTTTACTAATCAACACACGGAATTTAATGCAACGATACAAGGTAAGTACGATGTTTACCTTATAAATAAGTGTATCGTTGCATTAAATCCCGTGTGTTGATTAGTAAAGCTGCAAATTAAGATTATTAAGTTTTAAATACAAAGTCGATTAAGGGTGAAAAAAGAACAGTTCACAACGGTTTTATTTTTAGTTTCATAGCTAAAAACGTTGGGATTTAATTCTGAGCAAGTGTTTATTGTTTACCCAGTACAGTCAGGATCAGAAATTGACCATCCGTGATTTAAAGTCACATAATATACTTTCTTTCAACATATGGAAATAATGATATTGTGGGATCGTCGTTTTTAGGGTTCCGTAGCCGAATGGCAAAAAACGGAACCCTTATAGTTTCGTCAAGTTTGTCTGTCTGTCTGTCTGTCCGTCCGTATGTCACAGTCATTTTATTCTGTAACTATAAGCATCACACTGTTGAAATTTGGTAGGAGTATGTATCCTGTTAACCGCTTTACGATTCTCATACAAAAAAAATGACATTTAAGGGGGGGCTCCCATACTAAAACAAAAATTTTTTTTGTCAAACGTATACATGTGGGGTGTCTATATGTAGATAGGTTGGACGCTACCAAAGTGGTAAAATGAGTCCCCCCCCCATCTATTTCTAAAATAAGCGAGTGTCAATTTTGAAAAAAAAAACATAATGTAGATTTTAAAAAATACTTTTAACGAAAATTGATTTGAACGGGATCGAACGAGAAGTTTTTAAGATATAGCATTTTTGCCGTTTTTTTTTAGTTTATTTGGTTTTTGAAGCCGATTTTTACTTTTTTATAGTATTTAATGTTAGAATTAATTACACCTTAAATATGAGAGTTTTTTTTAGATAAAATGTCAATTGACACAAAAATAAAAGTAATTTCAGACCAGTGTAGTCTGTAGTGTGAGAATATCTTTTACTTGCGAAACAGTGGTATCCTGTACTCGAAAATATCCAGCAGACTGTTGTTCCTTTTTGCCTTATTTAAAGTCCTAGATTGATTCTTCTGTCACGTATGTTTTTTTTTACAAAATCTTTCATCTAGATATTTTGGTATCGTCTTTGTTTCTGGTTTATACACAAAGATTCTTGAACCTACAGATTACTCTAGACTGAGCAGTGTATCTTCACGTCTAGTGTAATAATGTTTGTTAAAAAAAAGTAACCTTAACAATAAAAGTAACCTTATTTTGAAGCTGACTGTACTTTTAAATTGCAAATGCAAGTGGCGCACGTTTCGGCCCAAGGACAGTTTGGCGCTAGCAAATTTGCGCTACATTGTTAAATTTTACCGCTGTTCGTAGACAAAAATCTATTTGCATCAGCCACCCGGCGTGCACATACAGGCATTTACAGAATAATATTAAAATACAGGATGTTGTTTTGGTCAGTGACATCCAACTCAGGGATGATAATGAGTTATGCTTATTCTAAAAAAAATGATTTCTTTTAATTCTGAGCAAGTTTAATACAAGAAAACCTTTTCACAATATTCAAACAAACTACTAAACGAATGGGAAAACTCACACCCTAGCGCGTAGCTAGCGCTTATCTGCGAAATACTACGCCGTAGCTAGTAAGCTACGAATAGGCTTCCTGGTGTTGGTAGTTTTGACTCGATCGCTGTACCGCATAAAAAAATGATTTTGTGAGTTTTTTCCAGTTCTAAAAAAAATTAAAAAAAAAATATTTTTTTTGGCATCAGTATCGTTTGTACAGCCACCCCTGAGTCGCTAAAACAACACCCTTTATATTTAATACGAGTATGATCGATGTTCATATTTTTTGCCGACTTAAACAAAAGTTATTTTTATGTTTTATTAATACTTTATAGCACAACCAAAAATTTGTACAAAAGGTGAACTGAATGCCATATGGCATTCTCTACCAGTCATACCTTTGGGCTAAGCAGAAATACTTGTGGGTGGTGCGACAATCAAAAAGAAAATGAGTTACTATTAAAAGAAAAAAAAATGTTAAATTTCACACATAAAAAATACATAAAAAACATATATTAAAAAAAAAAGAATACAATTTACAATAAATACAATATGATCCTATAAAATATTAATCAATTTAATATGAATGTGATACCGTCAGAATTTGATATTTTTTTTGTATGTTGATCTATAATTAAGGCTTGCTAACACGTGTGCAAAATTTTGTGTTTTTTTTTTTAGTATGATATGGGTTTGCTCTTGTCTCTAGACTATACCAGACGAGGCATTAACAGAGACTACGCTGAAGCAACCTAACCCAAAAGAAGCCTGATCACTCTTTTTGTGAAAATAACAGGGATGTAGACTGTTGAAAACACAGATGCGGGTAAAGAGCTCCATTCTATTAGTGTGCATTATGAAAGTTGACAAGAAGCGCTTTGTTCGAGTTAATGGAATATCATCGAAGTATGGGTGGTATTCCGCACCGCGTCTTGTTGTGCGATAGAAGAAAGGAGCTGGTGGGATGAGCTCATGGAGTTTCTTTGCACACTCTCCAAAGTAAAGCCTGTAAAAATATAGGCGATAGTCAGGCGCCTTCACGACTTTGTATATTTGTCTCATTATTTCTCAATAACGGGAAGTCATAGCGAGATGTTTTTTTGGTTCAATTAGGTGTAGTTCAAATTATCAAAATCAGTCCAGTAATTTTTGAGATATGGATAATACTTATGACTGACTTAGAAGCTTCAAATAAAGCATTCGTCTTCTATTTAGGAGAAACGTATCATTTTTGAGTCGGAGCATGATGTGTATAAAGTCCGTTTTTCTTTCCTTGTCGAATATTGTAAACCATTTTGACATTCCATTCCATTTCGACGACCTCCGTGGTCGAGTGGCTAGCCCGCTGGTTTCAAGCGTCGCCATCTCGTGAGGTTCCGGGTTCGATTCTCGGTCGGGTCAATGTAGAAAACGATCTTTTCTATATTGTCTCGGGTTTGGGTGTTGTGGTACCACCGTTGTTTCCGATTTCCATAACACAAGTGCTTTAGCTACTTAGCTTGGGATAAGAGCAATGTATGTGATGTTGTCAAATATGTATTTATTATTATTATTATTCCTTTTCACCAAATTTTTATTTCAAATGAGATAAACACAAATTTCACGAACTACTTATGTAATTCATCATTTAGCACTAAGATATTTTAAAATAAAATAGTAAATAGATTCTATTTGTTAATATTATTTAAAAAATACAAAAATAATGTTTACATTATTTGATAAGCAAAGAAAAACAGAATGTAGACTGTTCGTGTAGGGCTTGACATCATGCTTCATGCACCGATTTCAAAACAAATCGTTCCTTCTAAAAAAATACGAATTCGTTATTTGATCTTACGGGATACTGCACCCATTGCCACTTCTCAGCGTGATAGTCCACCTTTGCACAAAATTATTTGTGCAATAGTCTTTAAATAAATAAAGGGAGACATGGTAATGTTAAAATCACTTAGTAAAGCGAGTTTTAGTAATGTGTTCATCTTACACGAAAATCTCTTTTTTAGGTTTTGTAGCCAAATGGTAAGAAACGGAACCTTTATTATTTCGTCAAGTCTGTCCGTCTGTCTGTCTATTTGTCTGTCCGTCCGTATGTCACAGTCACTTTATTCTGATACTATTCATTACACAATTGAAACTTGGTAGATTGGTGTATCCTGATAACCACCTTACAACTCTCATGCAAAAAATAGAAAATAATGGTATTTATGGTGAAGTTTCAATTCATGGTACTAAGACAAAAAAAAAACAGTTCGAGTCGGACTCGCGCACTGAGGGTTCCGTGCCAACTTAAACTGAATTAGGGAATCCACTTACTTCTACTTAGCTAAAATATCACAATATTTTGTTGACAGCAAATTTAACTTTGTTTTTCATAGTGTTTGAATGACGTACAGAGTTATGTTTGCGGTTGTTAAAAATGTGCTATATCTCAAAAACTTCTCGTTCGATCCCATCCGAAGCAATTTTCGTTCAAATTATTTGTTAAGATCTACATTATTATTATTTTCAAAATTAACACTCGCTTAGTTTAGAAGTTAGATGGGAGGGGACGCCCATCTTAACACTTTGGAAGCGTCTAGCTATGAAACGTTAGACTGTAAAATAAAATGGTTCTAGGAACCTCTATGTCATTTTAAAAGACGTATCTATAGACGTATAGGTTTGACTAAAAAAATTTTTTTTCGTTTTAGTTTCATGTATTTCATTTTTAGGGTTCCGTAGCCGAATGGCAAAAAACGGAACCCTTATAGTTTCGTCATGTCTGTCTGTCTGTCCGTCCGTATGTCACAGCCATTTTATTCTGTAACTATAAGCATTACACTGTTGAAATTTGGTAGAAAGATGTATCCTGCTAACGGGTTACCGCTTCTCATACAAAAAATAAAAAATAATGTCATTTAAGGGGGGCTCCCATACATGAAACTAATGAATTTTTTTTAGTCATACCTATGCGTGTGGGGTATTTATAGATAGGTCTTTTAAAATGATATTGAGGTTCTTAAAACCATTTTTTTGTAAAGTCTTACGTTTCATAGCTATCCGCTTCCAAAGTGGTAAGATTGGCGTCCCCCCCCCCCCCCATCTAACTTCTAAACCAAGAGGGTATAAATTTTGAAAAAAATACGTAATATAGATCGTAACAAATACTTTCCAAGTAAATTGGTTTGAACGAGATCAAACGAGTAGTTTTTGAGATATAGCATGTTTTCAACAACCGCAAACATAACTTTGTACTTTATACAAACACTATGAAAAACAAAGTTTTATTTGCAGTCAAGAAAATATTGTGGTATTTTATTAAGTAGAAGTAAGTGGATTCCCTTATTCAGTTAAAGTTGGCACGGAACCCTCAGTGCGCAAGTTGGACTCGCACTTGACCGGTTTTTTTTGTATAAGGATTGTAAAGCGGCTAACATATTACACATTCCTAACAAATTTCAACAGTGTGATGCTTATAGTTACAGAATAAAATGGCTGTGACATACGGACGGACAGAGAGACAGACAGACAGACAGACTTGACGACACTATAAGGATTCCGTTTTTTGCCATTAGGCTACGGAACCCTATTAAAACGCCTTTGTGGGTCCATGGATGGGTATTCTAAAATATAATAGAGGTTTCTAAGGGCTCTTTCTGAAAGTCAAATTTTAAAAGATAGACACTTCCAAATTGGTAAAATGAACTTTTAAACTAAGCAAGTTTTTTTTAAATGCCCCAATGGAGATCTTAACTATTACTTTCAAGAAAATTGATTGATCTAACCGGTATTTTTTGAGATATAGAACATTTTCAACAACCGCAAATATTACTTTGGCCTTCATATAAACAAACAATATGAAAAACAAAATATTTTTGCCGTCAAAAAATATTGTGGTGTTTTGGCTAGTGAACTCCTTATTCAGTTTAAAGTTGGCACGGAACCCTCAGCAGAGGTTGAATTCGGTCGGTCACGTGACTTTCACGCAGATCCGAGAAACCCCGTTCCTTACATCTTATTTAAACCTTATTTACAAGCTATTTAATTCTATTTTAGTTTTATAAAAGTTTTTGATTGTACTAACTAAATGAAATTAATTTAACATAATTACAGAGAAATCAAGTCATTTTTTCCTGAGTTAGATGACGATGTTTGCTAGTTAATACAATTTAAAGTTAACGACACAATATGTGATTTAGTTATTTTTTGCGAAAACTGATTCAGGAAATTAAGATTTATGGTTCATCGCCTATGGGCAAATTTACTAAATAAAATAATACTAAATTTAAATAAACAACAGTATTTGAACGGACACGTTTATGACAATTGTGACTGGTCAGTTACGATCATTTGAAAACACTACACCTGATAGTAGAAGGAGAGTTAAAAATGGACATTCATAAAATAAATATTTATTAAAAAAATAAATAAAAAATGTCGGCACATCCCCTAATAAGCGTTGCGCGCTCAGCAAATCGTGTTAATTAAATTGTTCCGGGTTGTCGGTTAAACAAGCGAAGCCTTCGGGACAGCAACGTAATTTGACTAAAAATATTTAATACGAAACCCCTTTGTCTAAATATTTTACTGTGAAATAGGAAATTAGGGGTTAATTGACAGCAAGTGTCGGCGAAATGGTTATTTAATTTTATTTTTGCTTTATTTTAATTATAAATAATTATTATGTCCTCTGAATGACGTCATCATCATTATAGACCAAAGGACGTCCACTGCTGAACAAATTTATTCCTTAAAGTTTAGTGTGATCCTGCGATGTTTTCAATTATCTGTCTATCTTGTTGGTGAAAGTCTCACACTGAACTTTTCTTTGAATCCTATAAAACAGACTTTGGGTATAATTATAGAAATAGTTAGCATTATTCCTTGTAACATAACCTTATTCCTTACTGATACCAAACAATTAGTTGATTTTTTTAAACAAAATTTCTTTTAACACAGCATGTGTTTTTATATGTAAATGCAATTAAGAACATCAGTTTAGCGTGCGCATTACTGTCAAATTAGACATTCTTATTGCGATTTCACATTATATATTTTTATCATTATTAAAATATACCGGCAGTTTTCAGCGGCTTTACGCGCGTTAATATGATATCTTTTAAAATATTATGGTGCATTATAGCCAATGTGCTTTTCTATTGTAAAAGCTACATTTTTGGAAAGAAATCAAAATCTATTCAGTAGTTTTTGCGTGAAGGAGTAACAAACATGCAGCACACATACTGCATAAACATACTACTCATTAATCTTCACAAACTTGCGCGTTTATAATATTATATACATATTATCGTACGTAGCATTATTACTATATTCATAATATTCGTTTACACTGAGTGGAAACTAAACTGCCTGGAAATTGAACGGATTAAGCTGGATCGCAATACGCCCCAGATATGCATGCCCTTTTGCTACGAAGTCACTATACTGATAGTTGTGGAAACATTGTCACAACACGGACAACTATGTTCTAATAGTCAACACTATCCAGCCAGAACTAACTACAATTTTCCATTCAACTATTACTCTTATCTGCATTACAATACATATTAGGTCAGTATCCTCACAAATAACATCAATAAACTGCCCCTGTCTCAAATTAGTCAGTAGAGCTTTTAATTTATTGCTTTGTTTTTTGTAATGTTTTGACAGTACTAGGATGCGGCAAAAAACACTTTACTATTATTATTGTAGGTAGGTACAATAGACGGTTCGTCCACCACTGAGTCATCAAGCTATAATGCCAATAGATATTAAAAAAAAAAGTACAAGCGAGATACACTTAGAGCAATGGCCTCAAATGCACAGGTACTTGATTCTGCGTCCGCCACGCTTGCTTCGGGCATGAAACACGCGGGTTGCTAATTTATCGCTATTCGCTTGCAAATAATATTGTCATTCATCCTTGCTGATCTCTTGAAGGAGAGGAAAATCCCAACTAACATTTTTTGTTTATTTTCAGGGCTGTTATGGTCACGGGTAAAAATAATCTGCAAGAAAATGACCAGCAACAAGTACGCTTGTAGAAGATACATGGATGTGAGTGTTCAATTCGTATATTAAATTCTGTTGTGATCCTTACAAACCTGCGGCATCTGCTTCCATTATGTTGTAGTCCTGCTGAATATTTGACTGCCCTAGGGAAAAGCGTGGCATCGCAAAATAGATGCCAACAGCTATGAATGCAGAATCACTTGACACTTTACTATGGAACTCTAGTGCAGTGTGGAATAGTTAATTACAGAAAAGTTACTAATTTTAAAAAGTTACGAGTTAAAACGTGGAAAAAGGAACAAACTTTTGCTGCCCCGACATTTGCTACCATCGAAACTCCTAAAAATATGTTTGCTTCTGTTAAATCCACATTAAAAGTGTGGTTACTCCCTAAAGTTAAAGAAAACAGTTTGTTCACGTTTATACTCGTTAGGTCAGTTTTCTTTGCTTGGAAAAATATTGAAGACAATATGTTTATTAAGTTTGTAAAAAATTCAGTGAATTAATGTTTATGAAGTATTTGATTGAAATAGAACTCATAGTGTAACGAAAAATTGGCCTGTTGTTGAGAGATTTGTGTTAATTTTTATTTAAAAATGAATCATTTTGTTAAAAACAATTTCGAGATTGTTTACCAAGCCAAGCAAAAAAAAAACCACAGGTAAAGTAAAATCGTGTGCCCAAGCTGGAATGTATATAAGCGCCTAATTCAAAGACACATGAAGCTAACCATTCTGAAAGATTTTTCAAATGACAACACAAATTACTGACGCATTGCTCACATGACTACCCGTACCTAGCGAGCATTTGAAAAGGTACCAATCGGTATAAAAATCATATATATACACTCAGACATTCATTGAATATTTGAATGCGAGTTCGAAAGAGGTCACGATCGGGCAAATTGGCTTGAAAGCGGGCTGTGGATGTTCAGAAACTAAACGAATAGTACATATAGATGCAGAAAGGTCGTTTAATTTGTTTTCCTTCATGAAAGTTATATAATAGTCATATTTATTAAACTCTACCATTTCTTAAGGACATTAAATGATTGAGTCCTGTAAAGTAACTGTGCAGGAAACTCAGTCACTATTGCCAAGGCCTCTTTTTAAAATTTTACAGTGACACTGTTTATAATTATTTTATTGATGCCAAAAAAGAGCTTTTACTTTAATCATGGATTACCAATTATTAAAACATGGATTAAAACGAATTAATGAATTAGTATCTGCAATATTCTTAATATGCACTTGAATTTAATATCACTTACCAAGCTGTGGACACACGTTTCGGAATGGCATCTAATTACTTAGTATTAGCAATTAGCTAGCTGGTCGTTACCCAAGAGGTCCCGGGTTCGAATGCCGGGTCGGGCCGAAATTAGTTTTTGTTTTTTTCCGCCTTGAAAATAATCGGAAACACCTAGGAATTAGGAACTTGGGGGTGATGGCCCCCGTGCCTTGGAAATCACGTTAAGCCGTTGGTCCTGCGCCTGATCTCTTATCGGTGATGTCAGACTGCCGTCTCACCAAATTAATGAGAGTGAAGGAACGAGGAGTGCACTTAAATATTGGGAACACGTCTGGGCATTACAATAATATCGTCTACGTACCTGGCCCTTCTCTGTTGAGCGCGGCGGCCAGTACCGAAAAGACTGTAGGAGAATATTTTACTGTATTTTTGAATGATGTTTTTCTGTGTTTGTTTTCCCTTATTAAGAAGTTATGTAATTACAACTCTAAGCATAATAAGTCCTCGTAAGTACAATGACTACGACTATATCGATTTAATATACACGAGTACTTAGTCAGAAATTATTTGTTATTTTATCTGAAGATACCTAATTAGCGCTTGAATTTTTCGGTGTTTTAAGCGTTATTAGGACAGAATTATAATGATCGAACACTATTAACGATAAGATAAGATTAATCACGGCGAATGATATTGCATGAATGAATTCAAATTAATTCATTGTATATGTGTCAGTGTGCAGAACCGCATATCGGTGAGTATTGAAATATTAAGTAGTGTTGTTGTTTTGTAGACGTTCTAAATCGGGCTCTTTTTGTACTCAATCCACATGATATATTTCATATGAGAAGTAAGATTGCCTATTTACATTGTACCAGTTAACAAACTTTACAAGCTGTCACAAACACAATATAACTTAAGAGGATTGTATTACTAGAAATAAAAATGTTGTTCTGTTGGTGTTCATTTTTTATTACTAGAAAATGAAGCATTATGAAAACATTACGACAGTTAAAGTTTTAAAAAAAAAAACTGAAAAAGTGCAATTGATGAAACCGGGTTTCTTAATTGTATTCTAAATTCTACTTTACGATCTTAACGAGGTTAAAGTGCCTCTTAAAAGCTGAAATCAGCTTTACTGTTACACACCTTGATAGAAATTTGTATCCATGAAGTTTTGAATATGATTAAAGTAAGTACTCCTATAAAATATCTAAGACTCTTTTATTTGTTTATTAATTTATTACAGGAACACATACAGTATTACATTCGATGCGTAATTGAAATTTTAACGTATAAACATATACATTTACTTATACATGTAAACCTAATTAAGATTCTTCTTATTCTACTGTTATGTTTTCTAGTATAAATATTTTTTTTTTTGTCAGCCGGCATCATAACCTCGGAATACTAATCAGAAAACTATGTTTAAAAAAAAGAGCACTATTAAGCTAGCTTTGCAAAAAATATTTAAAAGTTGCAGTGTTAATACCGTTGTGACAAGAAATGCTTAGGTATACATAAAATAAAATTAGAACGCAGTAATAAATATTTTTGTTTAGTGCACTCGCTCTGTTGTGTTATCGAATCCAAAATGGCAGCGATTGCGTCACGTTAGTAGCACTGCATTTGAGTGTTGCCAATTCGAAACTAAACATTAGGGTTTGGTAGATTTTGAAATAGTACAAATTACGAGCCGTCCAATTTAGGCAACTCGACCCTAATGGTTGGTTAAAGATGGATAGGGGTAGTCAAAGATACTGTATACTAAAGTATAGTTCACGTCTAATTATAATGTTGTCACAGAAGTATTAGCTTCTAAATACACTGTTATTATAAGTTGAATAGTACTTATTACAATTTTTCGTAGAGCTCATTTTAAAGTGCTCTAGATAAATGTATCTATGTAAAAGTTCTACAGTAATCTATGCTCAGCAAGGCATACGCCCGGATTGCGTAAGACACATGGTTCGATTCCTCGTCTGTCACAACAGCCATAGTTGCTTTTTACAAGTGCAATTTGCTATTTATATGCTCAGCATTCATGCTTAAGGCCGTTTCCCGCGGCAGTCCCGTTCTGCAGGGTCACTGCATTACTGGATCCTGCACAAAGCTCTGTTGTGTTAACACGGCAGTATTTTGCTGGTACGGTTGTCCTTCAACTGACTCTTGTAAACTCCTGTTAGTGTCTATCTCGCTTTTACTGATAAAACAGCGGGGAGTATATTCCTATACCAGCGTTGCCATGCTAATTGCTGTATTTATGTATACTATCCGACTATTTGACGACCCGTCTGGTGTAGTGGTCGAGAAATCGCCTACTACGCAGCGGGTGCGGGTTCGATCCCCGCACAATACAAACATTTGTGTGCATGAACATGTCTGTTTGTATTGGTCTGGGTGTTTTCTATGTATATCATGTATGTATTTACAAAAAAAAAAGTATTTAAGTATTATATCCGTTGTCTGGCACCCATAACACAAGCTTTGAGAAGCTTACTTTGGGGCTAGATGGCGATGTGTGGGAATGTCCAAAGGATATTTATTTTATTTAGGATATTTATCATTTTAATGTGTAATCACTAAAAAACAGGTCTCATTTTTTTGCGGGTCATCGGTGTCTGCAATCGCAATTTGACTAAGCAACTCCAGTGTCAGTTTGGCACACTCTTTTTGGGATATCCTGTATAAGCACTTTACTACGGTGTAAATGCATAATTGCATAAGCTCAATACAAAGTGCAGCTTGAAACCAAAACTTTACTTAGAAGATAGGTAACTTTAGCGAGCATACATTAAATTAACCCATCTGATCTTTGAAGATAACTTTTACACAGAATTGCTATATCATCTATACTCGTTAGATTTGTAATTACTTTTTCAATGATGATTTTTTTATTTATTTAAAAAACTACATGCACCAAAAAAGGTACATTTGGCGGACTTAATGCTAAAAGCATTCTATATATAAAAGAGTTTTTTTGGGACACCCTGTATAAGGTTGTACACTGTGTTGCAATTTGAACGAGTAACACTGATATCTCAATAAGATCAGGCAAGCTACATGATTTGATAAGTGACCCACGTTACTGTTATTTCTTTTAAAAATTAAAGCTAGTGCTTTATGCACATAATTAGGTCTAAAATTAGTGCAATCATTCACAGACAGGTACACAAAAAAGTCAACATTATATCAATCTGTTTTCTATCTCCGTATTTGTAATATAATCAAGTTCCCTTGACACTAGATCTAGGGTAGCTATTCACAAACCTAGAACTGAAATTAGAACGAAGTACTTATATATAATAGGGCGTGCTACCTGCATATGAGTTAATATATTCGTAGGTATACATTTAAAGAAGTGTCTCACTGAAATAGGTCACGCTTGACAGTAAGATAATCTCAAGTACTCTCATCTTTCCATTTCATCTCTTTCGATAAACTCATTTAAAAATGAACAGAAATCCTTACAAAATTCAGTAAAATGTGACCTGATTCCAAACTTTTTGCCTTTAAAAATACGCATGTAATTCGAACCTTTTGGTGACTGTATTTATTGTTTCCACACGAGTGAATCGGCCGATTTATAAAATTATTCGACCCAACGGCATTTTTTACTTGAATAGTCAAAGTCGGCGATCCGGTCTAGATGTATCAATCAGTAACCCGGTTGAACCCGACCCTTTACCTTATCTGATCGGGTTCTTATTTTATAGCGAATAAATAAGTGTTTGGAAACTGTTTTGATATTATCAGTAATGGACACTGATCCATAGTCGAATGAAGACAAAATCGTACTCATTGAAATTCGATATTTTGAGGTATTGACTCCAATTTGCTTTTGATCAGGTTTGGTTATCCTAATAGATGTATAGACACGTACTCATTAATAGGTTTAATTAGTTTTAACACGTTGTGTTTATTTTTATTTTAATAAGATTAATATAAGCAACCAAAAAATCCGCACGAGCAGGATATGAACCCACGAGCACTGGCGAATCGAGCCAATGCTCTTACCAACCGAGCCACCGTGCAGTTAATCCCCTCGAGAGAAATAAGTTTCTTATTTTCATCTTATAAGATTAAAAATAAACACTATGAACGTTAAAAATATTCGAACCCATTGAATTGCGCAAGCATTAACATTTCAAAGTAAAATTTATTCTGTAATGAATAACTACTTGGCCCACGGTTGTAATATAGTTTGGGTAGATGGTGTCAACGTGATACGTAATGACGTATTTATAAGAAGCCACAATTTTCACCCGAGGGGTTTCTTTTAAAAGTATTGGACACCAATCACATACATTGCTCTGATCCCAAAGAAAGTAGCTAATGCACTTGTGTTATGGAAATCAGACACAACGGGGGTACCACAACACCCAGAGCCGAGACAAGAAAATTTTGATTTCTATATTGACCCGACCGGGAATCGAACCCGGGACCTCGGAGCGGCGACGCCTTGAAACCAGCCTTGAAAATTATTTGCACGGTAGCTCAGCTGGTAAGAGCGTTGACCCGGTTTACCAGTGGGTCGTAGGTTCAAATTCTACTCGTGCGGAATTTTTGGTTTCTTATTTTTATCTTATAATGTACTCATAAAATTAGTTTTCTACCCAAGAAATTGTCGAAACAAATATTTACCTACATTAATATCGATTTGTGACGAGTGTGCACAAATATCTGTCTGTCATTCGGCTAATTGTCTGTACCTACATAGCCGTTATAATGAGCTACAATTTAAAAGTGATATCAAAATATCTGAGTCATAAACAATTACGATTATGATAATATTTGTGGATTTCAATTTTAATTACAACATGCGTACACGTGACAAATGTTGCGAAAAATCTCTCGTTTCTCAACACTTGCGGTCTCCTTTTAGGTACGTACTTCATCCATTCTTTAATTATGTTTTTTCTATGGAGTCTTTAATAGCGTTATAAAAACGGAAAACCCGAAAGTGTTGATATAAAAGTATGGATATTTACCTTTATTTTACTTTTAAATGGCTAGTGCTTATTAAATATATTATCCGTACTTAAATTAAAAGCCTTTTTGTCAATTATATAGTTTTTTATCTAGTTTTGAATATTTTAAATATGTTTTTATAAGTTTCGTCACTGGTAAAGTATGCGATATTATTCTCTGTTTGATTACCCAACATCTAATACTTAACTTCGAGTAGATTTTCGAGGCACAGTCGGATTGATATCTTAATCTTATTGATAAACCTATCTTTGGCTGATAAAATGGCAATCCCATTTATCTTGCGCGTTATCGCATACGCAAGTACTTTAAAGTAAATATTTAGATTAAATAAACTAGCACATTCACGAGAAATGTAACGCTGTATATTAACATTCCCTATTATTTTATGCTAATAAATTTAAAAATATTTACAATCCAATCAGCGTATTCGATAAAAAAACGTATTGTGTAAAAATACACATAAGCCTAAACCAGCCGAGCCAAAAGTGTGACTTGAAGAGAAAACCATATGGCATACTTGTACACTTTTCTGTCTGAACTATGACTAGTTTTGCAAAAAACAAGTTATTTAAAATTTATAAGGGCCGATTTACCCGTCAAATAAGACTTTACCGGCTGAATAAGTTTTAAACAACCGATTTTAAAACTTATTCAGCCGGTAAAACGGAAACGGAAACGGCCGATTCGCTCAAAAAAGCATTTACAAAAATCATTGCTGACAATTTTATGACGTTTTTAAGTTAGGCGTTTTGTATTATATTCGTCGAATATTCCTTGTCTGTCGTTGTTAAAATTGGACCTAAATCATTTGTCATGAAGTTACTAATATTCCAACAGACAACAAGCACAGTTATTTATAAATCGATACCAAAATAGTCTTTTTTTCTTTTTTTTCAGACATGTTACTTCTACTAATAGCCTTAGTTGGCTCAGCACTATGCAGCCCGGTAGAAGTACCTCTATCAAACAACGTAGAAGCCCGTAACACACAATTATTGACAGAACAGTACTATCTACCTAGAGAGGCAACACCAACCTTCTACGATGTGACTCTATTTTTGAATCCTGGCAACCCTGCAGCTTTTACTGGCAGTGTTACCATCAGGATAGTACCCAATAAAAATACAAGTGAAGTTGTCCTTCACGCCATGCAAATGGAAATTGATACGATCAATGTTTGGAACGATAGAACTCCTAACATCAATCTAGTCCAAGACTACCATCACAGTCAGAATGACACCCATTTCTTGAGGATCTGGACACAAGAAACATTATTGAAAGATGTGCCTTACAATATATATATAAACTACACTGGGCAGTACGCACCAAACATGTTTGGTATATACGTCTCAACGTATGAACAACCCGGTATGGGTACAGTGTAAGTACTCAAGTATTTATAATCGTAACAAGCTTTTATCTAGACCTTTCTTTGAAGAACTAACGACAAAGCAGCTTAAGTGAATTTTATATCAAGTACAGAAAGATTAAGTTAACTTTGTGAATCTTAACAAAATGGAAGTGCACATCAAATGGAAGAGTTTTAAATTTTGAAATTTAAATTTAAATAAAACTACTTTATAAAACATGCATTAGTTGTCTATCTACCTTGAAAAAAGCTTTGCTACTGCCACTATAATTTTGTTTAGAAATTAAACAAGAAAAATCTTTATATTAAAAAAAATTCAAAAAGTCCTTAGCCCTTAAATAGCACAGACTGAAGGCCAGAATACTAAGTACGTACTACCATAAAGATAATCAGACCATAGTTACAGAAATTGCTAAAGTTCCAAGCTCACGAAAATCATACTTAACTACAGCACCACTTCACCATTTCAGGAATCTGGTCACATCTCAACTACAGCCTACCTTCGCTCGCCGAGCGTTCCCTTGCTTCGATGAGCCAGCCCTCAAGGCAATATTCCGAACCACAATCTATGCACCTCCTGGCTACCCAACTGTGAGGAGCAACATGCCTTTGAGGAATGATAGTTTGAAGTAAGTTTTTAATATGAATATATTTAATAAATCGATCTCTACAGCCATTGGATGTCCCAAATGCCAGCCACCTAACATGACACTTTTTTTTCATAAGATCATGAACTTAGTTTACTTCATGACACTTCTGTCATTATGTCTTAAGAATTTGCAATCCGTAAATTCCGGCGACGTTCGGTTAAAAATACAAAAGTCTTTTTGATGAAATCGGTCCTTTTAAATCTAAATTCAAAAATTATACACGTAATACTTATGTTTCATAGTGTGTGTGCGACATGCTGATCAATAACATCACATTTTGTTAAAATAGTTTTTACGCTCATTACAAGTGGTCTATGATCTTTATTAGTTTAATGAAGTAGCTACTTTAAACAAATTTTATAAATCACATGCAATAATAAACAAGTCAAAGTCAAAGTCCCTACAAAAAAAAATGACTTAAGCTTTGTTGAAAGCTTGATTTTGGTTTTGATGTAACCGCGCCGTGATTAACATGCAATGGATTTGAAAGTGAACTATAATTGAGTGGTGGTTACAATGTAAATTGAATTGCAATTTACAATTAAAATTGACTCAGCAAGGCTTACCTCTGTAGAATTAGAAAAGAGTAAAGTAAAACGTACCTAACCCTTTTTGTGACGCAATAGTTAATGACGCCAGGAAAGTTTTTTAAAACCTCTGAAATAACGAGCTCATTACCATTTGATAGCTGTAAATATAACTTGTATACTCTTATACCCTTGATGGTGCATCTGATACATTGCTAAGCGCTTACTTCAACCTTACCATACATCCACTGCAATTCTATTGTGATTGTTTGCAATTTCCTTATCAATCGTGTTACTTTACTGTTATCTCATAAACTGCCTCGGTGGCGCAGCGGTAGGAGGGTCGCACTTTAAAGCGACGGCTGCGTTAGAGGTCCCGGGTTCGATCCTCGGGTCGGGCCAAAAATATGTACCTCTATCTGGTCGTGTCAGATTGCTGTCTCATCGGGCTATGAAAGTGAAAGGAATAGAGAGTGTACCTGTGTTTACGCACACACATGTGCACTATAATATACCCCGTGCAGTCGGTTACTGGCTACCGTAGTCGAATTTGGCTAGGAGGACTTTTAATAACCCATAAAAACACTTTATTTGCAGACCAGAGGTCCCTGGTTGGATAAAGCACGAGTTCCAAGATACTCTAGAAATGTCGACTTACCTTCTAGCTTACCTGGTCTCTAGCTTCGATTACGTCGAGAATGCCCAAGACCAGATTTACAAAGTACCCTTCAGAGTATACTCGAGACCTGGTACCCAGAACAACTCAGTGTTTGCCTTGGACTTTGGACAGAAGAACATGGTGGCTTTGGAGAACTATATCGAGTTGCCTTATGCCTTCCCGAAGATGGATAAAGCTGCTGTGCCTGACTTTGCCGCTGGAGCTATGGAAAACTGGGGACTAGTTATTTACAGGTATGATGATATATGGTTTTATAGGTCAGTGCCATCCAACTTAGGCATGATAATAATTAGTTATGCTTATCCTTTTAAGAAAATCTTTCAAATTTAATAAAATAAAACCTCTTCATTAAATCAAAAAAACAGCAACGAATGGGGAAACTCGCGTTTCTACGAAATACTACGCCGTATCTAGTTAGCTATGAAGAGGCGACCTGAGAGTTTATTATATATATATATATATATATAATAAACCCACAAAACATATTTCTTTTTGCGATACTAGTGAGGAAGTCAAAACTACCAACACCAGGTCGCCTCTTCATAGCTAGCTACGGCGTAGTATTTCGTAGAAACGCGAGTTTCCCCATTCGTTGCTGTTTTTTTGATTTAATGAAGAGGTTTTATTTTATTAAATTTGAAAGATTTTCTTAAAAGGATATATATATATATATATATATATATATATACATATATATATATATATATATATATATATATAGATAGATATATATATATATATATATATTGTTGCATCAGTATCGTTTGTACAGCCACCCCTGAGTTGCTCGTCGTTGATAACTACATTAAATAACACCACAAAAAGATTATGAAGAGTATTTTGCGAGTAAGAATCTCATCATAAGTGCGGAGAGGCAAAAATTGGCATCTTTTAAAGATCCAACTGCCAAATGATGGAAAAGCTTTATGCAATATCAGAATACTAAGGCTTTTATATTTATTTTATTTTCTAGAGAAGTAGCGCTTCTAGTCCAAGAAGGTGTGACGACTACCAACGTCCTTCAGAACATTGGCAGGATCATTTGCCACGAGAACATGCATATGTGGTTCGGTAACGAGGTGGGCCCTTACTCCTGGACATACACCTGGCTGAATGAAGGCTTTGCGAACTTCTTCGAAAACTTTGCCACTGAGCTGGTAAGTGATTCTTCTTTTTTGAACTTTATTGTTTCAAAATGAAAAATGAATTTTATACCATATAAAATCATGTTCAAGTTGTGAATTGCAATAAATCTTTATTTAAAGCTGAACAAATTCAATAATCCATAGAGTATCTACAAACGGAAACAAAATTAAAAAAAATCTCTACTAATATTTTTTAGATACACAAGCAACATCATTTTTTTTAAAAATTAAAAACAAAAAAAAACATTGTTAAAATTATGGCTATTCCTTGAATGTAAAATATTTGTTGTTCAAGTAAGAACTGATGAAACCCAGATAAATTTGTTATAAAAATCATCGCTATTTGTATCATAGTATTTTTAAATTTCAGGTCAATCCACACTGGCGTATGATGGACCAGTACGTGCTAGCCGTCCAGAATGTCTTCCAGTCAGATGCTTTGCTCAGTGTCAACCCTATGACCCACCCAGTCTTCACGCCTTCGGAAATCCTCAGCACTTTTAACGCCGTTGCTTATCAGAAATGTATGAAATAAGTAATAATTATTTTTTATTTTGTAATTATTCAGGGTGATAACCACATTTTTAGATCCTTTATAATGCGTATTATGATACTGCAGTCTAGGATGTTTGTACTTAGAAGTAAAAATGTGTCGTATTTGCAGCTGGTTCTGTGATTCGGATGATGCAGCATTTCCTGACTCCAGAAGTCTTTAGACAAGGGCTCGTACGCTACGTTAAGAATTTGTGAGTATCGAACCTTAATGCAATTAATGAATAAAGTGTTTCTGTGTGCACTAAGAGCATTCTTTGCAAAATTTTATAAATTTGGAACTTTCAAGCAAAATGTTTTCTTATGATTTACTTTCCTTGATACAAGTAGCAGAGGTTTGTATCAAGTCAACTACAATTTATTTAGAATCGACTCATTTAGGATCCAGACGCAGGATTACTAAAACCAATACTAACACTTAAATTCCTAGATCCCGCAAAGCAGCTCAGCCTTCCGACCTCTTTGCCAACCTCCAAGAAGTGTTGAACGAGTCAAACCACAGCATCCCTTGGACCATCGCCAACATTATGGAGAGGTGGACCACCCAGGGAGGGTTCCCAGTCCTCACTATCACCAGGTCCGCTGCTACTGCGAACTCCTTGGTCATAGCCCAGGTAAGATAATGATTCTTACTTTAACTCTTACGGATATGTTTATCAACATTCTTTTGTCTTTCTTTGTAATTTGTTTGTGATTGTTTTGGTTGCCTATGGTATCGGGAGGAATCTGTTAATGGATCTATTTGGTAATGTTTGGAATAGATAAGCTACTACTAGTACTAGGATAGAACACTGTAATATTTTTTTAAACCACAGATTTATAGATTTCACTTAATGTAGGTAAAGTGCCATAATATGTAGCCACTTGATGATGTTTCAAGTTTGGTTACTTTTCCTTCTTTAACAGAAATTTTGCAAGGGGTCCATTTGCTTGGTGTAGCATTTGCTAATGAATTGTGCTTAAGTAAACTACTTTCAGTATGCCCTATTTTCTAATATATTTTTTCAGGAGCGTTTCCTTACCGACCCTGAGTTATCATCCCCCGACAGATGGCAAGTGCCCATAAACTGGGTGTTATCTACGGATCCCGACTTCAGTGATACCAAACCCCAGTTCTGGGTACCACACACCTTCCCTGCCCAGTCGATTGACATACAAGGACTGAATCAGGCGCAGTGGTACATCATCAACAAGCAACAGACCGGTGAGCTATCATCATTTTAATTATCATGTAGAAAGTTTAGATGGTTAATGCTTATTGAGGAATTTTAAAAACAAATCTTTAAATGTGGATTGATCTAGTCATATAAAGAAAAGATCTATTACTGCCCTACAAGCTGACTGGAAAAAACCGGCCAAGTGCGAGTAAGACTCGCGCAATGAGGGTTCCGTACATAGAAAAAATGAATAAGGTTAGAATGGCCCCGGTCAGTGCGGCAGCGAGCTTAATTGTAGGCATATGCCTGCATTGAGCCGTAGCTACTTCAGTCGCGTGACAAGAGCGTTGCATTATTTTTTGTCAAAAATGCCGTCTTTTGCTATAATTACTTGAAGAGCGTGAAGCCAGGTCATAAAAAATGAGAGAGAAAGTGTATTTTTTCACTGGCGAGTAATAATACGTAGTTATTTCGACATTATTTGCAAAAAAACACTTTTTAATTATGATATTTCAAATGATAGCGGTTTTTTTGGACTAACGTCAAAAAAAATATTCATTGATGACTGTCCACGCATATTTCTAACAAATCTGCTATCTTAACACGCAATGTATCGCGTCCAATTTGCTTTGTTTGCTTGTATACGCATCACTAGGGATGTAGCTCACAGCACAGTAAAATTATCGATAAATGGTAATTTCCCTACTGATGTATTAAAAGACAAAAATAAGTTTTGTTTATTAATTATTTGAAACATAGTAATGATTAAATACAATAAAGTTGAAGAGTTTATATGTTGGAACGCGCTTATCTCAGGAACTACTAGAGCCATTTGAAAAAAAAATGTATTATATTCTAATTCGTGCTACCAAAATAACATTTTTCGACCTCCGTGGTCGAGTGGCTAGCACGCTGGTTTCAAGCGTCGCCATCTCGTGAGGTCCCGGGTTCGATTCCCGGTCGGGTCAATGTAGAAAACGATCTTTTCTATATTGTCTCGGGTCTGGGGGTTGTGGTACCACCGTTGTGTCTGATTTCCATAACACAAGTGCATTGGCTACTTACTTTGGGATCAGAGCAATGAATGTGATTGGTGTCCAATATTTATTTATTATTTATTTATAACATATTCCTGCAATAAAAATATAACGCACTGCTTAATCCTCAACTTTTCTACTTTCGCTGTTATTATCTTCGATTTTAATTTATCGGTTGGTCTATTTATTTGTAAAATAGGGTACGACAATTCACAGTTCAAAATCGATATGTGTCCAATACTCTTTCACAAGTTCTACATTGGTTTACTGTCAACAATCTACTCCCTTCGGCAGTGATACCGAAGTTAAACAAACAACTTACGGCGCGATTGTGTTTTAATGAGTGACCATACCGACCATATTTAAGTGACCTAAACAACGAGCATCTCCGTGCTTCATGAAGCACGTTAAGCTAGTATCAGTTGATATTTTCTTACAGTATCTAAAAGCATTCGGTATTAATTTTATCATAATTTCGAAATCTCGTTTTCCTACAAAATTTTAAAAAAAAATTTCCTTAAAAAGGTTGACTTTTGGAAAGTATATTCAGGGATCAAGATTGTCCCAAATGAGCTCCCCTATCAACTCTTAAAAGAATCCGGTCATATTATCAGTAACCCTGCATACAAATATTTTTGTAAGAGTAATTTGTAGTCAGCTATACACTTATTGTGAGTTTGTGTATAATTTTTGTAATTTAATAAACCTCTGCAAAGACCCTTTGGTGATGTGATTTAAATGCGAACAAAAGCACTGCAAGGTTAACTGTTGTATCATGCAGCTGTACATTTCTTTAACTTAATCACTATACTATCTTGGGTCATATTTATTTATTGAAAACTTCATGCACGAAACATAAAATTGTACATGTGGCGGTTGTATACCGGTCAACCATACGTATATAGGTATATTGTTTTTTTTTTGTAATCTAAACAATTTTTGATTTGAGTTTGTTCCCTCCCCTTCCGTCCCAGCGTAAAGTTCTAGCCTAAAGTCTTTCTCGATAAATAAGACATCCAACACAAAATCATTTTTTTATTGGTCCAGTAGTTCCTGAGATTAGCGCGATTAAACACATACAAACTCTTCAGCGTTATTGTATTAGCTAAGAATATAAATTAATAAATAGCATGGTAAGATATAATACCTGAATAATGTAGACCATGGCCTTTATGACTTTATACCTTTAAACATTTTTCTTTACATTGGAATCTATTTGTCTTATATAAGTAATTATTCTTTATACGAAGAATGAATCAATTCTACTAATAGAACTATTTTTAGAAACTACTTTAAACGGTATAAGTTACTCTATTTCAAGTAACGTTTAGCAACCATTTTTTTTTTACCGAAAGGCTATTGCCTTTTACTACTATTGTAGTACCCTTTGATGCGATCAAATGAGCTGTTAAATTATCCAAATTATTTTAAACTTAAATCCTACATGTTTATTTACAAAGAGACAAAACATTACATCGGTAATTGAATTTATAATAATCGACCTTTACCACATCACTAGTATTTTGACATGAAAGAACGAACGTATCTGAATGATGATTGGTGGTTTCACTGCTAGAAGCTCTGTGATTGGTAGTTGGTTTCAAGTACTAATTACACCAATCACAGAGCTCCAAGCGGAAATTGTGATTGGTTTGTGATATTGGTGCGTTAATTCATTGATTGGTACTTTTATCACTGCAGCAACAGCGCGGTTACTCCCACCGGCGACAAAAGTTCCCATACAATCGATCGATCAAAACCATTCTAACCTTATTCATTTTTTCTATGGTTCCGTACTAACTTTAACTGAATATGGAGTCCATTTATTTCCACTCAGCCCAAAGACTACAATATTTAGGTGACTGCAAAAATTACTATGCTTTTCTGTGTTCGTATGAAGGACAAAGTAATATTTGCGGTTGTTGAAAATAAAGTACATATCAAATACTGCCAGTTTTATACTAACAGAATTGTACCATTTTGGAAGCGTCAATCTTCCAACTTGTTTGAGGAATATTTCTGTCATTTTAAAAGACCTATCTATAGACATACGATAGTCTAATTTTTTTTTGTTTTAGTATAATGTATGTAGAACCCTCAGAAAAATATGTTTTTTTTTGTATATGAATCATTGGGCAGTCAATATAATAGCATAGTATAATCGTAGTATAGTAGTAGTAGTAGTAGTATGGCATAGTAATGGTTTCCGAAGCAATTGGCTGTGACATACAACGGACAGACTTGATGATACTATAATGGTTCTGATTTTGCCATTCGAATAAGGAACCCTAAAAATAAAATAAAAAACCATTGATTTTTGTCGACGTGAAATCACTCCAGTCAATGTATGAGACATGCGCATGTAGATAAGATGAAAGCGAAATCAATGATAAGATTACCTACTCATGCAATATTATTCAAAAATATGTATGACTAGGCGAGATAAGTTTGAGATAAAATTTTCCAGTTTCCTGACTTCAAGATATTTCTCTGTTGATGTATTCATCTAACAAAGACTTGCTTAAGAAATAACAAAGTATAGGATGTTAAAAGTTATCAACCCGTCAGTCGGCTTATTTTTATATTACTAGTCTGGCGGTTTCCCGTGAATGTGTCCACGTGTTTTTGAGTTTGCTCACTCCCCTCCTATTGCAGCGTGATGTTTAAAGCTGAGCGTACAATCTGAGCCTAACGCGCCGAACGCCTCGAACGAAACGAAATTTAGAATTCTTAGTGTACAATCTAAAGAAACCTCGCACACTTATCCGCGTCGAATCGTCCGAATTTGGAAGAACCCAAGAAATCCTAGAAGAATTCGGATGACGTCATCAGATTCGGCGCTGCTAATGCAGTCGACTTGGACAATTAAATCTTCCTACTCACTCCCACCTTAGATGTCGCTCATAGCGCTATCTCATGAGTTCTTCGATGTGATCGATTCGTCCGATTCGTTCGATTCTGCCGAATCGGTCGAATCGCCAGAAAAAATCTACATACTCACTCCCACCTATAGATGTCACTCGTAGCGCTATCTCATGATTTCTTCGACGCGGTCAATTCGGCCGAATCGGATATGTGTGCGAGGCCTGCTTGACTGCGATTCGTTCCGCGCGTTCGGCTCGGATAAATGTGCGGTCACCATTATTGCCTGAAGCCTTTCTCCAACACAAAAATATTATTTAATATCAATCCAGTTTTTTTATCTTAAAGTGGTTAGGCAGCGGTGACTTCATTATAACGATTTTATATGTTCACCCAGATAAGAAAACTAAAAAAAATCTTTCTCACAGGCTACTACAGAGTGAACTATGACGTTGCAAACTGGCAAGCTCTCGCTCAAGTTTTAAACTCAACCCACAACGTCATTCACTTGTTGAACCGAGCTCAGATCATCGATGATGCCTTCAATCTGGCTAGAAATGGACGACTTGTAAGTAACACTCTCATCATTATAATCAGCAGCAGGTAGATGTACTCGGCTTTTGAATAAGCCTCCTTCGAGCGCTTTCACATTTAGGCGACTTTAACAGCGCGGAAGCAGCGCTACTTACGCGCGACAGTCGCGCTGCCGATGATTTCATACTATACACGGCAGCGCGGTATCAGCGCCGCAGCGGCGCGTCAGTCGCGCGGGTCCGTCTCACTATACCCATTACCCATTGCAGTGGTAATACTATCCCCGTATTAACACTGAAATGGATAATGGGTGGGGCTGACCCAGTCGTGCGATCGTCTCGCTGCTAATGTAAAGGCATTCGCTGCTGACGTTCTAATGTGAAGGCGCAACTACTGCAATAAAAATAGGCCTTCTTATAATTTTCTATAGCAACCGGTCTGAATTCATTATGATTTGATTATTATTTTAAATAGCTTAATGAAACTCCTTCTTTAGGCGTATTCAAATACTTCGCGCTACGCGTACTCTAGTACAGGGTACATTAGGATACAAAGAAATGTGTCATGGGCTATGTTTTTCATATGAGCTACGACATTTCATCAGAACTGCTACATACAAAAATAAAATCTGCATTTTAGAACCTTGGGCCACCAATTTACATGTGCAATGAAGAGTAAGTTTAGACCACGGTGAAGTCAAGGCGTGAATAAACCTATGACACCTTTACAACGACACAACTTTCCACGTTACTCTATTTCTGTGTATTAATAGAAATTTTGTTGTTGTTCTTACATTTTACTTTGATGCGTTATTTCAGCCTCAAGAGAATATAAGAATACAATAAAACTTAAACGTTTTCATTACGCCCCACAGCTTGTTCTTACAAAACTTAAGTTTGCCAGAAAAGCTTCTATAAAGTTTTGATTTATTGCTGGCGAAAAAGGCTCGGTAAGCATATAAGGTAGCCAAACAATACGTGACTGTGCATAACACGATGATAATTTTTTTCTTAGGCAGTGAGCAAGCAAAATTTTTAATGATTACGCAATTATAATAACTTTTATCCTTTTCAATTTGACTGTGACACAAAATTAACCTGTACTTTCATAAGGAAATGACTTATTTATTATCTTTTTCTCCTAATATCGATGATTTCCTATTTATATCATGTATCCTGACAAATCCTAACACTTCACTACCACCCAATCTTTCTGACACTTATTAAAATAAATTGCTTCTCATACCCTCGAAATATCGAGTCACTCAAAGCGTTGAAGGCGGTTAAATCTTTTACTGAAAATCTTTTTGAAATAATGCGCGGTAAAATGTTTGCACATTCAAGCTCATGTCTTAAATTCTCAATGCTTATCCCTAAAAGAACTCCTTGGACTTAATGGAAATTTGATCTCTCATTTGAATGTCTTTATGAAATGGTTTCCCACGTTCCAAGTGAATTAAAGCTACATGTTAAATGCTTCATTTCTCAGGACTACACTCACGCCTTGGAGATCTCACGCTACTTGGTGCAGGAGCAAGACTACATCCCCTGGGGAGCGGCCAACGCAGCGTTCAGTTATCTGGATATAGTGCTCAGCGGATCCGATGTCTACAGTTTGTTCCAGGTATATCAAAGATTTTTCATCGCATAGCATCGCATACAAATAGTTAGGTGTTTAATCTTTTTTGCAGAATCACCCTCCATCAGACTAGATACGTCTAATAAAGGACTTTTCTGCCCCAACGGCCATCAGTTCTTCGCGCTATGTGCCCTGCCCATTGCCACTTGACTACTGTACTGATTCACAGGGTTATGTCCGTTGCCTTAGTTATTCTACGTAACTCCTCATTTCTGATTCGATTTCCCCGTTTCTGATAGTGTACACCGTGCGGGTAATTAAGTTGTAACTCATTGTGGTAGGTACCATAGTCTTAATTGGAAAAGTTACTCCGGGGATTCATACACGTGTGCTTAAAATTTGATACGTTCACGATTCGATTAGAGCAACTCGTAAGTCATCTGGATTAGTTCGAAATATTTAAATTGCCTAGTCATGTAAGAAGAGAGTATAGAAGACCTTCGTGGTCAAGTGGCTAGCACGCTGGATTTAGGCGTCGCCATCTCGTGAGGTACCGGGTTCGATACCCGGTCGGGTCAATGTAGAATATATTTTCTATATTGTCTCGGGTCTGGGTGTTTTGGTACCACCGTTGTTTCCGATTGCCATAACACAAGTGCTCTAGCTACTTAGCTTGGGAAAGAAGCAATGTATGTGATGTTGTCAAAATAAAATATTTAGTATGAGTACCTACTTTTAATTTTATATTTTATTTTATAAGTTTTGAATCTTATTGTATAATATTTTCTGTATTAAAAATAATTTAAGTCTCAAAAATGCTTTTTACCTGCAGATTTTGTCAGTTTTAGCTTATTTAGTTTATTGTTTATCAAGTATTATTTTATTTTTATTTTCCAGCGGTACATACTCGAGTTGACAGCTCCTTTGTACTCAAGCCTTGGCTTCAACGCCGATCCAACTGAGGAGTTTGTGACTCCATACCACAGGAATATCATCTTGAACTTCAACTGCCGCTATGGAAATGATGACTGTGTATCAACTGCACAGGAACTTTTGGAAGGGTTTAGAACCTCCGGTGAGTTAGTAGGATACAATAGTTTTTTTTAGGTTGTTCACGAAAAACTATTAAAATCCCGAATAAATTTGTCGTTCGCATTGGCGCACGTAACTACCAAAAGTTATAACTGCGCGTGGCTAAACCTACAGTCCGTTTTTCATTGCAAGTCGAATATTGTAAACAAACGTGACACTCCTTTTTGACGAAATTATTAATTTTAAAATGAGATAAACACAAAACTCACAACTTGTATGGGTTATTTATCGTTTTATACTGAGATCTTTTTATTAAATCAAATAATTTATTAATTTTATTTACTGATATTACTTTAAAAGTTATGAAACGATTGTTTACATTATTGGACTAGCCAAGAAAAACGGAGTTTATTGCAATGTTTGGGAGAGTATGTACCTCTAAACTAGGAGGCGGTTTAAGCCATATACGTCACAGTAGGAACATCGTCTGACTAAAAATCTCAAAATACCGCACTTCATGTCTTTTATTTCATTATCAACATTATCATTCAAAGGACGTCCACTGCTGAACATAGGCGTCCCCCACGGGTTTCCACAGCGACCGATCACTAGCGGTCTGCATCCAGTATGATCCTGCGATCTTTACAAGGTCATCTTTCCATCTTGTCGGCGAACGTCCTACGCTGAGTCTTTGGTCGAAGGATCTCCAATCTAGAACTTTCCTGCCCCAACTGCCCAACAATTTTCCTGTCTTTTATTTAAGAGATGAAAAAACAATCAGGGCTTATTATGCGTAGTCTTTAGATGGTGTACGTATGCTTGATATCACCACTCCGAATGAATTAACGATAACAATTTATAACGAGCAAGTAATCTTTCTGATTGTTAGTCATACTAGAATTCTGGGCGAAGAATACGTCTATATTTCAGCATTTCCCTCGGGCACTGAAAATCACAAAACAACAACCGCAATCGATCGAGCCCACAACCGGACGGCTACAAATCTCAATGCCCTCTATTCTTTAACGGACCGAAATCAATAACCTTTCCCGATAGATAGATTTAAGTGTCAATTTGGGCATCAAAATCCAACCGTGCATAAGAATAATGTACTAATATGGTATCTAAAGTGGTTGAGTAAGAAAATGATTGTTTTCTATGCATTTCTTGGATCCATTATTGATAGGTACACTTAATCCAAAGAACTGATGAAGTTTTGATGCTTAGATTGTCATAGAGACCTTTTACACTGTCATAGAGATGTGCTCGCTGATAGAATTTAGTAGAGACCCCTCAACTTTAAACTTACTGCTTTTATCTTAAATTTGCATTTAAATGCAACTACCTTTTTCTATAAAGCAGCTTAACTCTTCGGAAATCTCGCAAAATTACAAGTTTACTATTTATTTTTAAATTAATTTAAACCATAGTGTTTAATTCATTTAAATATTCGATGGGTTGTCGTGGTTTTGGCAATTAGCCCTGGCTTTTATATTGAATACACTCTGCGGCTTAATGTAATTAGTAAAACTGGTGAGATTTAATTAGTCAGTAAGCCGCACGTAAAAGGTACACAATATCAGGGATGTGGGAAAAATAAGTTTAAACTTTTAATGCTATTAAGCTCGGGTCACCCGCCTAAGTTTTTAATGCCCTGCTTACACAAAACTTTCTAATTATTAGGTACTGTTATTATCATATGAACCCTATTTTCTTGAAGTTGATATTTAAGTGAACTTTATACAATGTGTACTTCGATTCTTATTTTCATTTTGCTTTAATCGTCAGATAGTCATCTCTTGACCCCTTACACACTGCGACTTTTAGAATCGATGTATATAGTCGCGCGTAAGCAGCGATGCAGTCGTGATGCAATAGCTGGAAGTGGACAAATTATGTATTTTATTTTGGTGGCTGCATCGATGCTAAAACGCGTCATACTAACGCGTGTTAGCATCGATGCAGTCGCAGTTTGAATACGCGCTTCGGCATCGTGACACACAAAATTAATAGATTAATTTAGCACCAATGCAGAAGCGTGACTGCATCGATGCCAGTACATAATTTGTAAATTTCCTGCTTCTGCATCGCGACTGCGTCGATGCTAAAAGTAGCGCAGTGTGCAAAGGTTGACAGTTTGCGATTGCATCGATACTGCATCACGAATGCATCGTGACTGCATCGAAACTAAAATTCGCAGTGTTTAAAGGGTCTTAGACTTATCAGTATTGATTACAGTCCAAGTACGCAAGTGTGTAGAAACTCTGAAATATACCTTCCTACATTGTTTGTTCTGTCTGTTGTGTTTGATGTCATCGTTGTTGATTTCCAAAACAAAAGCGCTTTTGCTATTTACTTAATGGTCAACGTGTGTATTATATAACATTTTTTACATATTTCGTCGCAAACATTAGGATAAACGTTGATATATCTACGAAGTACTTATAACCTGATCGATACTTTTCTGTCGATCATGCTGGCTTGACCTTTGACACAGCAAGAAAAAAGGTAGCCGATCTGAAATTACGGCAACGTCTCAAGTTCTCAATGCAACATACCACTTCTGAATCATGCAGGTGTTCGTCTCCCAGCTGACATCCAGACCACAGTCTACTGCTCTGGTCTCCGAGGCGGTGACGTAGACAACTTCAACTTCTTGTGGCAACAGTACCTGGACTCCACAGACTCGAGTGAAGAGAGCATCCTCTTGAATGCCTTGGGCTGCACCTCTCACGCTGAGAGGCGTGAGTTGTAAGTGTCTTTTGAACGGTATCTGAGTTATCTTTTTGAGTATTTTTTGATAAGCTAGATAAATGTGTTCATAGATCACGGCTCGTTAGATCCGATATTTTTTCTACATATGTTTTTGAACTGATTTAATTCGGTCGACATGAGTCGTTAAGCTTAATCAGAGAACCTTTGTTAAAAATCTGACAGCAAGGTTTGTTGCTTGCCCTGCAACACCACTTCACCATAACACACTGAGCATGTGTGGTGGAGTATGGCTTATGATACCTTATACTTGAGGTCTTTGACCAGCAGTGGTGTTATTAACAATAGTTTTTTTTGTTCTGGCTAATAGTGCCTAGGGTTTAAATGTTTTTAACATTCACAGTGTTATTTGTATTCTTATAAGATGAAGTTAGAAGCCAAAAAATGTGCACGAGCGGGACTAGCCAAAGGATGCTGGTTCGAGTCCCACCCGTGCGCAAATAATGCATGTTTGAAAACCATAGTTACCAAAATAAAGTCGTCAAGAAATAAAATAAATTATTCGATTTCTTTTCCATAGCTACATGAACCAGGTAATCAGCGATACCTCAGCAGTGAGGGAGCAAGACAGACATACTATTCTCGTGGCTGTCATCAACGCCAGTCCTGAAAGCATGGACGCCGCTCTCGACTTCATCATTGAAAACTTCCACGAGATTCAACCAAGGTACATAGATGTGCAGTAAACTTATATTATTAATATAACTGTGTGTTTTCTCAAAATGTGAAATCCCTGTTATAATATTAAAAAAACAATATCTATAATAAGTAATTTTGACATCATTTACCGTAACAAAAAAGATTTTGGTTTTCGAAAATGATTGCTTTTTTGCTTTATTTTTAAAAAAGAGTACTCTACTTCTTGAATGTAACAAATTTTGTGAGAACATCAGCTTTTTTTTTACATATTTTGTGTAAAGATTTGGTCAATTCATTTTTTGCAAAATCAGGACAGGATGAGATACCTATTTAACCTAATAAAACCTATTATTACAGAGTACAAGGTCTGACTGGCACCACGAACATTCTGAACGCTCTCTCTCGAAGACTTACGACCCAGAGGCACTCCGAGAAGGTAAGATTGTTAACATCTACATTATTAACAACTGCAGAAAAAAAGAAATGAAGCAATTTCCCCAAAAATACCACTTCAATTGTTAATCCTTAGAAATCCACCGGCAATGAATAGATGACCGAGACTTTACAGTCCCAACAGTATTTTAAATATTTTGGCAGGGAGATAAGATAGTTCCCTGATGAAACACTGGATGCTTCTCGGTATTTTCATGGTGAGGCATTCAATTAAATTGAACATAAAGATGGTACTATCACATAGAATGGTCAACCACTTTTAACAGGTCAGCTGAGAAAAAATGTTGCGAGGCCTTTATTGACTCGCTGTAGATGGCTCATGATGATATTTGAAAAAAAAAGTGTAATTAAATATGTATTCTACGAGTATGCCGTCTTTCCTACTAAAAATATTGTCTCTGTTTTCCTAAAATATGAGTTCAAAGCAAGCTAAAGATGATTATGACCTCCGTAGTGTAGTGGCTAGCACGCTGGGTTTCAAGGCGTTGCCGTTTCTAGGTCCCAGGTTCGATTCCCGGGGGTCAATGTAGAAATCATAATTTTCTATAGTCTCGGGTCTGGGTGTTGTGGTACCACCAACCGTACCGTTGTGTCTGATTTCTATAACACAAGTGCATTAGCTACTTATTTTGGGATCAGAGCTATGTATGTGATTACCAATCACATACATAGCTCCAATAATAAATAAATATAAAATGTAAAAAACAAGTTATCATTTTATATTTCTCTCTTAGCCTGCCCCAACGGAGGAAGGTAAGATAAAGCTGGAATTTCGTCTCGATATCAGATTGTCTGAAAGATTTATCTAGAAAACCATATCAATCAACTTACGGACATTCCAAGCAAGAAAACGTTTTGGTTCGATCATTTTTCCGATTTAAGTAAAACACACAAACAATTAGTATAATATTTGGAGACTTTACCTACTGTTTTAGTCAGTGTCATCTAACTCAGGGATGATGGTATGAGTAATGCTTATACTAAAAAAAATCCCTAAGTTAAAAATATTTAATAATTATTTAAATTAAATGCAAGTTCTATACAAGAAAACCTCTTCAGAGCATTCAAAAAAAATGAAAACGAATAGGGAAACCCGCACCAATGCATGAACTCGCACGTACCTACGAACTACTACAAGGTAGCTAGTAAGCTACGTAGAAGCGATCTGGCGTTGGCTGTTTTTACTTGCTTACTAGTATCGCAATAATAAATTGATGTTGTGGGTTCTTTCTATATATTTTTTTATGAAAATCAGTATCGTTTGTACAACCACCCCTAAGTCGGGCGTCGCTGCCTTATTTTACGTGACCTACATTTAAGTGTTTATTCTTCCAGGTTGATGAACTTGTCAGTCGCCATCAGGGTATCTTCACGGCTGGCGAGCTAGCCTCCATTGCGGCGATCAGAGAGCACATTGCAGCCTCTCTCACGTGGAACGAACAGAACTTCGCAACAGTCGAGTCTTGGCTCACTGACAATTATAAAGACAGTGCCAGCATTGTGACAAGCAGCTTTATCGTATTCATTTCTGTTGTAGTTGCTTTTATCAACTACTAAGGAATGGTAAAGTACTTAAAAATGCAAATAAGGTTTTAAAAGACGATCATTTGCGTAAAAGAAGTTGTGTAAACCACCAAACTGAGACGACTCTGACGTGAGACACTCTGAAAATCTTCCGCTCTCAATTTATGTACTCTATATTATTATTATTGATTTAATGTTGCCTGTTTAGGTCAAAAAAAGATAATTTATTTCGTAATAGTGATATGATGTAGTTCAATTGGAAGGTAAATTAAAATAAAGGCTACAAAAGTGACGTCATTAACGTCTCAGTTTTGAGGTCATCCTATAAAAAGTTGGATGATGTGCAGAGCACATCAGAAAAAGAAAGTTGCTAGCATTATATACTATAGACCTCAACTGAATTTTATGGTGCATAATGCCTGTGTAGGCAAAGCGGCGTGAGAACAAAAGTATCTTAAATAAAGGCCAACCAATTATTTTTATGATTTGCCTAATAAAACTCGGCCACCGAAACATTGGCAGCCTGTTGATTTTTTTGGATTCGATTGTTTTTTTGACATAGTTGCTTTTACATGTGCAGTTCACACAAACTTTAAATTACTGAACTTTAACTTTGTCTCTAAAATGTTTTTAAACTAGATACAATGCCATTTTTTTACTAGAGTTATGGATATAATACAAACAGTCCGTTATTATTAATGTACTCCGTACTGCATATTTTATAGGTAGGTACTTACTCCTACTTTTTTGTTTTATGTGTTATTATTACTTAAGACTTTTTGTAAACTTAGCGCGTATATAGGTAAGGAGAGTTAAATGAAATATTTATAGAGATTCAGTGTAATAATGTGAAGAAGACAATAATATTTGTACTTCATAAAGATGAAATAAGAAACCAAAAATTTGCGCACGGGCGGGACTTGAACCAGCAACCTTTTGGCATACCGGGCCAAACGCTCTTACCAATTGAGCTACCGTGCTGTCAGTCCGACCCGGCGAAATTTGTGGTTTCTTATGAAAACGTCAATTACGTGACGCTTAGCGCCATCTAGCCGTCTGTTTATGAAACAGATGGCCCAAGCAGTTATACTTTACAGAATAAATTCAACTTGGAAATTGATGTCGCTTCGCTATCTAATGCTTAAGAATGTTTTTAACACTCACAGTGTCATATTTTATATTCATAAAGATGAAATAAGAAACCAAAAATTTGCGCACGGGCGGGACTTGAACCAGCAACCTTTTGGCATACCGGGCCAAACGCTCTTACCAATTGAGCTACCGTGCTGTCAGTCCGACCCGGCGAAATTTGTGGTTTCTTATGAAAACGTCAATTACGTGACGCTTAGCGCCATCTAGCCGTCTGTTTATGAAACAGATGGCCCAAGCAGTTATACTTTACAGAATAAATTCAACTTGGAAATTGATGTCGCTTCGCTATCTAATGCTTAAGAATGTTTTTAACACTCACAGTGTCATATTTTATATTCATAAAGATGAAATAAGAAACCAAAAATTTGCGCACGGGCGGGACTTGAACCAGCAACCTTTTGGCATACCGGGCCAAACGCTCTTACCAATTGAGCTACCGTGCTGTCAGTCATAAGAAACCACAAATTTCGCCGGGTCGGACTGACAGCACGGTAGCTCAATTGGTAAGAGCGTTTGGCCCGGTATGCCAAAAGGTTGCTGGTTCAAGTCCCGCCCGTGCGCAAATTTTTGGTTTCTTATTTCATCTTTATGAATATAAAATATGACACTGTGAGTGTTAAAAACATTCTTAAGCATTAGATAGCGAAGCGACATCAATTTCCAAGTTGAATTTATTCTGTAAAGTATAACTGCTTGGGCCATCTGTTTCATAAACAGACGGCTAGATGGCGCTAAGCGTCACGTAATTGACGTTTTCATAAGAAACCACAAATTTCGCCGGGTCGGACTGACAGCACGGTAGCTCAATTGGTAAGAGCGTTTGGCCCGGTATGCCAAAAGGTTGCTGGTTCAAGTCCCGCCCGTGCGCAAATTTTTGGTTTCTTATTTCATCTTTATGAATATAAAATATGACACTGTGAGTGTTAAAAACATTCTTAAGCAATATTTGTACTTATTTATTTTAAAGCAAATGTAAATATTCTGAATAAATATTTTTACCGTTTATCATTTATTATTCATTTAGCTGTGAAAAAAACATATTCCTGAATAACCGAGAATAATATACAGGATGTTGTTTTGGTCAGTAACATTCAACTCAGGAATGATATTATGAGTTATGCTTATTCGTAAAAAAATATTATGCAAGTTTTATAAAAGAACACCTCTTCACCACATTAATAAAAAAACGAATTGGGATACTAGCTTGCGCGTCTACGGAATACTACGCCATATCTAGTAAGCTACGATGAGGCGATCTGGTGTTTGTAGTTTCGACTCACTCGCTAGTTTACCCCTTAACATATCAACTACCCCCGAGTCCCTCGTTAATGTCCAAAACAACACTCTGTATAAAACAACATGAGTTGTTTTAGATATCATTCTCTTGATCTCGACGAAGGCGGGATAAGAATACGACGGGTATCAAACAGAGAGATACGCTATCAATAGATATCACAGCAAATTTCTCACCTACAAGTTATCTTTTAACACGGTAAATCAATCAATAGAAAAATAAATTTGACATATTCAGTAAACTTCACGACAAAAAAGGGACAAAAGTTTTTACGTATGTTTTATAAGTATGTGACCAAAGTAATAAAAAGGTCAAGCAAAATATATAATACCTGTCAGTTTAAGACGTTATTTATAAACTTATAATTGCCTCTATTTACGTTTTTTTTGAAACTTAACTTGAAACAATCATCAAACAAGAAAAAAGTAGATGCTATTAATTGCACATAGTTTTTAACTACACACAGTAGAAATAAAATAAAATTAGTCTCAGACTCGACAATTTTGCGAACGCTATGAATGTGCAGTTCATTTGCTATTGAGTGTATCTCATTCATCACCGTGATATTATGTTCTTGCCTCTTATGTTAACTAAAATGATGTCGATACACGTATGTCCCACTTCTTCACTCTCATCACTCACTATGTAGAATTCAGTCCATGTAGACATCCTAGAAGTGATCTCAAAGTAATGTAACAAACATGAATTTACCAATAGTATTCATTATCTCTTTAGTTTTAACTATAACGAGTCAATTACCAATCGCGATTAAAAATGAGGAGCTACCAGAAGTAGTGCCACCGTTAAATATCAATTCGGAGGGAACTGAAATTGTGACGGAAATAACCAAGCCTGTGTCTAATTTTAAAAGAAATCCAATTGTGTCAAATGTGAAAATAAATGAAAATGTGACGAATTTGAAAATAACTGAAAATGTGACTGTGAGTGAGGAACCCAGTGAAAGGACGTTGGTCAGAAATACAATAAGACCTGGTATGGTTGTTAATAGTTATGCAATAGAATTAGAACCGGACGAAAAAAGTGGGACTTTTAGTGGAAAGGTGCTTATTGTAGTAAACGTTGACGAGCCTTCTAGAGAAGATGACATCATCTTCCATATTAGTGACGATATGACTGTCAATTCTGTTGAGTTCGCGATTGGAGGAGGCAGCAATTTTATGGAAGCAAACTTTGATGAAGACGACGGTCTCCTTATTATTGAAACGGGACAAACTGCTACGTTATACAGCTTTTTAATAGAGTATGAAGGAAAATTGAGCCCTGCTGTTGGACTTTTCTCTGGTTCTTACGGTGATGGCGTGTAAGTACCATGTCCTGGATATTGTAACACTTATAGACCTTAAAAAATACGAATGAAGCTGTCTTACCAGCTGGTAAGCTCTAACTACTTACTTTAATTTTACTTTTAAAACAAAAAAAAATACATTAAAACAAAAGGTGTTTTGAGTTACAACTTGCTTGCCTTATATAGGTTGGCTAAAAACTTTTGTACAAATTATAATAATTATAAATAAATAGGCCCCAGATAACACACCAATTGTCGTGGTTTCGAAATGAGGAATTTCCTTTCCTGTGTCACAAATACCAGACAACGATTATGACAGGGGCGTCTCCGATAAATACTTAAATAGGTACATAATAAACATCAATGACTCAGGTACAATAATGTTCGTGTTCATCACGTTATAGTCAGGAGCGTAAACCATACACCAAACGCGTCGTTAAAGTGAAAAAATGTATTTTAGAAAGGGATTTTCTTACAGTAAAACTAAAAATACAGAAAAAAAAACTATTATACATCCTTAAGATCAAGAAATCTGTTACTATACACAATTTACAATAAGATCATCGAGATAGCGCTAGTGGTACCGTGTAATGAATCATCATCATCACCGTCATCATTATCACCCAAAGGACGTCCACTGCTGAACATAGGCCTCCCCCACGGCTTTCCACAGCGACCGATCACTAGCGGTCTGCATCCAGTTTTATCCTGCGATCTTTATAAGTTCGTCTGTCCATCTTGTTGGTGGACGTCCCACGCTGCGTCTCTGGTCGAAAGGTCTCCAATCTAGAACTTTCCTGCCCCAACGGCCATCAGTTCTTCGCGCTATGAATAGTTTTAGTTATGTTTAGTTTCGTGTAATGAATAGTTTTAATATTTCAAGCACTGACCATTTATGAATGTTTTATAATTTAAATAAAACAATTGTTTGCTAATAATTAAGGACAACCTGTATAATTTAAATAAAACTATTTATTACAAATTACTATACAACTGTATACAAAAAAAACTTATTATAGTCTAGTTCCTCACAACTTGAATGATGTACCAAGAGATAGCGGTTACTCCTATCACAGTTTCCTATACCAAAACGTAAATGCGCTATTTATCATTATTTAAATAAATAACTTACTTTAAATAAAACCAAACTTATACAACTTCGTCCGGAAAAAATCCTAGACTTTGGTTGGTAAAATAAAGTTAATATTTTACAATTCTTAGAAAAACCAGTCTTCAAACCTGATAACTGAAGTCGTTAGTGTGATTGACACCAATATCAAAATTCTTAGTGATAAAAAAACATAGCATCGTACTAAGGTATAGTCGACAACACCTCAGATTACACCTAACAATTTTGTTGAAAACTCACCCTTATTACAACTGCATAAGATGTGTGTTACATTCATGTGCTGTTTTCCGTACTTCAATGGAGTTTGGTATCATTAAAATTTCTTTAAGTCTTTATAGTGGCATCACACAGGAAACCTCTTACATAATACAAGCATGTTACTTTTATTTATCAATTTATTCGATTTCGGTCCAATAACGTCAACGGACAAAAGTAAGAAAAAATCAACCATTATCTGCTTTAGAAAAGGAAAGACAAAACACAGAAACTGTTGGTACCTATCTGTACTTATTATGGACCAATTTCGAAATATTGCAAATGTGGTATTTAATGAAAGGAAGAAAAAAGCGAAAGATTCAACAATGCTTACATTCTTCGACGATAGCACAAGATATTGATAAGTCCTCGAGTGCGTTTTGACATTATCATGATATGAACCTATCTTAAAACTATCTCGATTAAGTATTTCATGCGAATCTCCTATTTTCTTGGCTGGTTCTCGGAAGAGTCATCGTGTTTTAGGCGTGATGTTAATCGTAAAGTGACACCGGCCATAAAACAGTAAAATGGCTCGGGGAAGGTTAAAGTGGGATTTTGTGGTGTTATTTTGTATCCTATGCACATCAGTAACAAAATCATTACCAGTGAACAAAAAGAACGTTGTTGAAAGTGTTAGCCATGATGACATAATACCTACGTTGGATGACGAGGCTCCTGTGTTGGAATCTGCACAAGCGTGGGTCAGGAACGAAGATGTCAATAAAACAGAAACTGATATAGGCAATGCAGCCACAATCACCCAAGACGACGAAGAAGTCATTAATAATGGTATTGGTAAAGCGACTAGAAATACAGTTCCCCGAGAAAATCTGCCAATAATAAGACCAGGAATGGTTGTAAGTCGATATGCTGTAGAACTAGATTTTGACGGTGCAAAATTTTCTGGCAGAGCTGTATTGGATGTTGCGGTAACGGTAGCTACAAGAGAAGATAATTTGCTATTTCACGTCGACGGATTAACGGTCACCAGTGTAGCAGTCGGCCTTATATCTGAAGCAAATGCTCAAGCGGCCTCATACTCGGTTGATGACGGTGTTTTAGAAGTGGAGCAACCTCAATTCTCTAACACTTATGTCGTTATAATAACGTACACTGCAGATCTAGGAAAAGGACGCGCGCTGTTCGCAGGATCGGGCAATCAATAGTAATATATATTTTTTGTTTATATATGTTTCTTGTATTTTCTCTCGAGCTTCCATATTTTGAGAGAAGACAGAAAGTTTTGATAAATGTAGTAGTTTTCTTTCGGCTAGACTCCAGCACAACATAAGCCCGAAGGCATGCCAATTTAACACTATGAACCATTTTTGAGTTTAAGAGTTTCTGCCAATATAAATATGGTTACCGTTTTTGCAGAGAGCAGGTGTTCCCAGCATATGTTACTTTTGCAAATTGTTATTTTAAGAATAACAATTTGCAATTAGCTACAAATATAATTATTTTTTATAATATTTGACGTAGGATACGTTTTTTAGAAAACTAATATTATTACATTACGAAAACACGTATATTTCCGAATAAATTCATGGAAACTAATGGCTTCATAAAACTCCCTCTAACATTAAGTTGAAGCAAATTAAGTATTTTTAAAAAGTGATCATAGTGAATATACTTGCTAGACTATTACTATGCTAAGATATTGAGAAAACTGTAATAGACTGTAAAAATCATGACTGGGCACATCGCCGCTCACACTTCGAAACTTGCAAATCTAGTATTTTAATATTGGATAAGGTTTCAATTATTTTATGAAAAAAAATATATGATCGGATCTTATGCAAGCACGGATGTATCTTCAGAATACTAATAGTTTTTAATCTGACTACATTTAATTTTCAGTTCTTATCTAGCCATGAACTTACACCCTACGAATGCTCGCCGGGTTTTCCCGTGCATAGACGAACTCACTGAGGCTTCCACCATCTCGCTTACTGTCAACGGCGTCGACTACCCTAACATAGTTTCTAACTCCATGCTAGAAGAAAACAGCCAGTAAGTGTTGTTTTTTTATATTGGTCACCAATTACATACATTGCTCTGATCCCAAAGTTTATGCACTTGTGTTATGGAACTCAGACACAAAGGTGGTACCACAACACCCAGACCCGAGACATTATCGAAAATTTTGATTTCAACATTGACTCGACCGGGAATCGAACCCGGAACCTCGGAGCGGCGACGCCTTGAAACCCAGCGTGCTTAGCCACTACACCATTTTACGCTTTTGTTCACCATTAGAATGTTGTGCTTAATTGTGACGTAGTTTCATTTTCATTTTTATTGATTTGATGTGGTACCTAATTATTTAAGTCATATTTGAATTATTAATACATTAACTTTAATAGTCTATTCTCAATCGGCGATGCATCCACACTTGGGAGTAATTAAAACCTTAGTTTTTATTCTTAACAGTAATGCCATCTATGAAAATATGTACGAACCTTTGTTCCCTTACAAATAATCTATATCATTCACACAATAGCTCTTAATTTTATATGATAATATTAATCACAGGACGCAGTTTCGACCCTTGCAAGGGCCAGCTCACCTATGGGGACTCATGGCCCACAACTTCGCTCCACTCAACAACCCAGTAGCTAATCTTGTCTCCTTCAATGCCCGAAGTGGAGTGACCAACCAGGAAAGTCAGGCATCCCTGGCCATCAACTCCTATATGACCTGGCTCACCGAATGGACAGAGAAGACATATACGGAGATCATTTTTAACCAAGACGGCATGATGCACGTTTTTGCTGTTCCAGATGTTTCCATTGAATGGAACTCTCTGTCTATTGTTGGAGTTTGGTAAGTTACCTCTCTTCATGTATGGGTATGAAAAAACTTTCACTCGGGCCCACTTGTATGATCGAAGATATTATTCAGATGCTTTTTAATCTGTTCTGTATTTTGTCATCTTTTTCTTGCTGTAAGTTTATTAAATCTTGGCAGAGAAAGAAATAACCACGTGTTTACATTTCCACCCCTCAATCTAAATGTCAAACAAATGAGTTTTACTTAAATGCTAAAATAACCATAATTACATTGTTTTATACCAAAACTATTAATATTACAATTGGAGGTAGTGTTACATGTATATAAAAACATTTATCCAATTATTCGTTATAGTTTATGTGAAAGAGGTTTACTATAAAATTAGTTTAAAATAACTAATTTTACCAGGGAGCCCTACATCCTAATGGAACAACAAAATCATGCAATAATGCAACGGAAAACTGCATTAGTAGCTATCGCCGAGGCAATGGCGCGCCAATGGTTCGGATACGTGATCTATCCAGAAAACTGGATCCACAACTGGGTTCTTACTGGCCTAGGCAGTTATGCTGCCTACGGAGCTGTCAAAGATGTAAGTAACAGATATAGAGAATTACAGGATATTTAGCACTCACTAGTCGGTTCTAAAAACGATAAACTCATGCAGATAAGCATACTCTTTACGTCGTCTCATCATGAATTCGCTTTTACGCTTAGTATACGCTTAGATTAGTACAGTAATCTCATAAGTTACAGTTTTAGGTATGTTTGATTATTTCCTGGGCACTCTATAACAAGCTAATGCTAAGTTCGTTTTAACTAGGTAACTGGTTTAATTGTGGCAACAATAAAATTTATTTGTAATGATTTCAGCTGGAAACAAATCCCAATGGGCCTGATGACACACTTCTGGACGTTGAAACATTGCATGTAACTGACGTGATACAGGAAAGCCTGTATTATGACAGTTACTCCAGTGCTCTTCCACTTCAACCTGGTGAATTTGTCTATGAAGAGAACGATATACGAAAAACTATATACGGACTCGTCAAATACAAGGCGCCAGCGATCATGTCATTTTTGAAGCTAGTTCTTAGCAATTCGGACAATGATTTCATACGAACTGCAGCTAGAGGGCTATTTATCAGTCGGTTTGTAAAACTTGATGACATTACTATTTCTCAAACTCACTGATTGATATTTTTCTTGATAGCAATAGACAGAATTCCAAATTAAACCTAGTTGTGACTGGTTAGCAAACATACAATTTGCTTCATTCATTGTATGGTTGGGTGTAATTGTATATGCAGATAAACTGCACCCAATTCCTTCTTAAATTTAAATAATTTCATTTGCAGGTCCCTTCAAACTGTAAACACGCTGAATTTCATAGATGCCATAAACAGTGAGTGGTTGGCTGTTCCCGATGGTGACCGACTTATCGGCAATGTTGAGGAGTTCCTTGAGCCATACATAACCAGCACTGGCTACCCAGTAGTCCGAGTCCTGATGAGACAAGGCGGCGTTACTTTGACTCAGGTACTCTAACAAGGTCTTATTTATCAGAGCCTCTTGTTACCAATAGTTTTGATTTATTTTGCTCCACTGTTTTATAGGAAGGTAACCACTGCGTGAACCTAAATTGGTACTTAAACAACCTGTAATTTTATTTTGGAGAAACCTTCTTCAGACACCAGTATATCACAAATCATAGGAACTTCTTTTACTAACTCACTTAACCTTATAATGTTCATGTTTCCTTTATGAGAAGAGAAGTATATTTTTTCTTATTTCTTAAAATATTTTTAGCAAATATAACTCTGTGTAACTTATTGGATTCAATTTATACGATAACGATATCAAATTTCTTCAGACCCTATTTATGTTTTATTTCGTTTTATTCTTGTCACTTAGTACACAAAATTTCACTAGTATAGATCAAGCTTTTTTAAAGCTGTAATGATAAGCAAATACTTCTGATGTATTTGTAGTTACATTTATGCTGATATTGTTATGTTTTTATTTGCAGCAACATTTTGGTTTTTCGAATCCCTCGTCACCTCAAACCTTCCAAATCCCCATAAGTTTTACAAGGAGTATAGATGTAAACTTTGACAACGTTTACCCAGCGTTCATGCTTGATACCGCTTCGTACTCCCAAGATATGGACATTGGTGGTGACGATGACTGGGTCATTTACAATATTCAAGGAAAAGGTAACGGTATAAGATACAATTTTTAATGGTTATAAACTAACCTTTATATTTATAATGACTTAAAGAGCATTGTTAAAGAGTCTTAAAAACCTGTCAAATGATGACAGCGCCAAGAAAGAACGAGACAAAACAGTGTAATATTTAAAACAGGTTTATAAGACTGTTTGCGTTATTATGAATAATGAGGTGAGAGTTAAAAAATCCTTTATCATTTATATAGTACGTGTTAGACCCCTTACACACTACGACTTTTAGCAGCGATGCAGTCGTGATGCTAACGCGCGTTATTATCGATGCAGTCGTAAAATTTCAACCTTTACACACTGCGCTACTTTAAACATCAATACAGTCGCGATGCAGAAGTTAGAAATTGACAAATTATGTACTGAATTTTAGCGACTGCATCTATACAAACACGCGTTAGCATCGATGCTAAATTAAATCTGTTCATTGCGTGAGTCGCGATGCTGAAGCGCGGTTTCAAAACACGTCGCTGCACCGATGCTAAAAGTCGCAGTATGTAAGTGGTCTTACTGTTGTTATTTACCCTATAGATAAAAATAAAACAAGTTTTTTTATCAGGATACTACCGTGTAAACTATGACAATGATCTAATGGAAAGACTGATTGGAGCACTCGCAGACCCTGATCGCAGAGAAGAAATACATCCTCTCAACAGAGCTTCTGTAAGTAGACAAACATGAAATTCAACCATAGTCTCAAAACTCGTGACTTTTGAAAATTAGATACGAAGTATGAAAATTAAAGCAGGTGTTTAAACAAGCTCTAGAGGTGTCTTGTTTTTATGGGGCACTTCCTGCATAAAACAAGGAACATACAGTCAAAAGTGATATGTTCAACTATGATTATTTCCCGCAGCTAGTTGATGACTCCCTTAACTTAGCAAGAGGTGGACTGCTGACATACGATTTGGCCTTCCAAGTAGTTTTGACAATGGAACACGAAATGGAATACGCTCCATGGAAAGCATTCGTGAAAAATATGGACTTCATAAGAAAACGTCTGGAAGCTAAGGTTGATGGCGATGACGATTTAGATCCGGATATTTACTTGGTAAGTATTGAACTACAATTAGACTGTGATATACTTCTATTGAAAGGTGCCATAGTGAATAATCTCATCCATGTTATCCATAGATACTTAGATGAACAAAAACCTTTACGCACCTCACACCGAAAATACCACAATCGTACTGATACGCTTCTACGAACACTTACTGCTGTATTGAAATTCGCAAAAAATATATATGGTTGATGTAAAAAGAAAACATTTTTTTTTTTCTTTAGAGAATGGTGCAGCGAACCATCGGCTCGGTAGAGAACAACCTTGGCTTTGAACCAGCAACACCTCTGAACGAGCCAGCTATGGCGCGGCTGACTCGTGGCATTGTGATGGACCATGCTTGCAGAGCTGGTTATGATCCCTGCATAGCGGCAGCAATCGACTGGTTCTACGACCCGAGCGCTGATGAGCCCACCGTGTAAGTTTTTTGAATTTTTATGTGGTTCTTTGTGTTTTTAGCTGTAAGTAAACAATGGAGACGCTTGATCGGTGACATCGCAAAGATATATAAAAAAGGTCACAAGTATATGACTCTATAGGTATGAATTGTATAATTTTATTCTGAAAACTTAACGTAAAGCTGCTGCTCCACCGGCAAACTAGCTGCAGATAAAAATACTGGATTTTTTGAGTATATCTATTAGAACAGATTATGTTGCGTACAACAAAATCACGACACAGTATCTAGGGCCAAAAAGCCGAGATTTAAATTAATTATCAAGCATTCTTTGTGTGAATGTTAGACACGCCATGTAAGGATTGCCCTTTCAGTTATTAGCAAATAATATGGATATTTGTATCAACATTTGATTTAGTTATTTGTTAATTGCCACGGTGACTCAGCAGTTAGAGGGACGTACTTTAGAGCAACGGTTTCGCTAGTAGTCCCGGGTTTAATCTATCCCCGGGTCGGGTAAAAAGTAGGTACCTGGGTATTCAGAAATTCGGAATTCAGAAATTTGCCCCGTGCCTCGGAAAGTACGTTAAGCCGTTGAGCCTGCGCCTGATATCTCTCCGGTCGTGTCAGATTGCTATTCCCACGGGCTATGAGAGTGAGAGAAATAGAGAGTGCACCTGTGCACCACAGATTATAGAAAATAGAGAGTGCATAATGTGTCCCGCACAGTCGGTTAAGCGTTGTGACTGGTTACCGTAGTCGAAATCGGCAAGGAGGAATATTAATTTTAAACTCTCTTTCGTAGAAATCCAAACATTCCCCATGACATCAGACCAGCAGTTTTCTGCACCATGGTTAGGGAAGGCGATGGAGATGTCATAGCAGCTCTGTACGCTCGTCTGGAAGTAGAACCAGTAATGTACGAGCGAGTGGTCATCTTGGAGTCCTTGGGTTGCTCACAGGATAGCGGCTTCATCAATACGTAAGTATTTTCTCAATAGTGCTTTACTTCGTAGAAACGTTGACTAGATGTTTGTTTTCACAATAGGATGATTCTAGAAAACTTGATAAAAATGTTTTGTTCTCACATAATTTCCACAAATAAGTTCAATCAATTTATGTTTGGACATTTATTTACGTTTGGAAATTTATTTAGTTGGGATAGTTTAATGGACGCAGCAACATTGTTTTATTCTAGGCTTCTGTTAGAAACTATTGCATCAAACAGCCGATACAGCATGGAAGAAAGGGTGAAGATATTCAAAGCCGTAGCCAGTGCCAGCCGCAATAACGCTAACGTGGCTTTGAACTTCTTGAGTTCGCAAATCAATGCTGTGCGGAACAGGTAAGTACAATGTGGGATACTAATAATCACTTACCTGTGGTGACAGCAGCCATCTTAACAGAGATCTCTTTCCCTCTTTGATTTGCTATTTACGTAATTCTGTGCCTCAGTTATCCAAAAGACTGGAATGTGGATTTATATCCACGGTTTGACATAAGTATGTATATCAATACGTAACTTACATGATGAAAGAAAAATGAAAATTATCCAGTAAAATTGGACATCATGTTGAATACACCTCTGTCTCCCCACCAAGCCTGGATGGTGGAGTTTGGCTTATTTATATTTATGCAACTTACTCAATTAAAAACTCTTTAATTCTCTATATCATCTTATAAATAATATTAAAATATATTTTGTAGCTATGGCGGTGATGCTAAATTGGAAGAAGTCATCTTCCACCTAGCAGAGAACATGGTGGATCCGGATTTAGCTGATGAGGCAAGTTAACCGAATATATGTAAAGATAACATTGTCTCGAATTTAGCTTTTTTTTATACCTTAAGTCTTATTTTTAAGTTTGTGTCTTTATAATGAGCCTTTCGTGTGTCAAAGCTCTAAAACAAAATTCGAATAATAACGAACTAATCATATAAAAAAGTAAAAGTAATATAGGACACCGATCAAAATCAACATCGCTCTGATCCCAAAGTAAGTAGCTAATGCACTTGTGTTATGGAAATCAGACAGAACGGTGGTACCACAACACCCAGACCCGAGACGATATAGAAAATTTTGATTCCTATATTGACCCGAGCGGGAATCAAACCCACGAACGAATCGAAAGAGAAAAATTAAACATTGTTTATTTCTGTAACAATACAAATTACAATGCATGTTTAACTTTTGATTGACATGGTACAATATTAAATGATACCTTTTGTATTTCAGTTCAATAGATGGGTTTACAACATAAACAGTGCTCTTGGACCTTCAGAAGCAGCAGCGCAAAGAGCTGATGAAATGATCAAACAGGATCTCGCATGGGCGAATACTCATTTGGATACTGTATACGAATGGATAGACGAAAACGATGCTACCACTGCAGCGCTTTCCATGATTCTGGTCTGCTTGACTTTCGCTTTGACTTTGTTCAATCATTAAATTTAATGATGATATACACAATTTTGTGTGTCTAGCCTAAGAAATGAATAGAGTAGCATTTTTTAAGATTATCATTATTTTTTATACTTTATCCCTATATTATATTCATATTTTTTTTGGTGTAGGTAAGTTTTAAGTTTACAAGTGGAATAGAATAACAAAAAATGTAACCAAAATTAATATTAAGTGACCGAAATATTTTATTGAAGTGATTATTTACTAAGTGATTTAAGTATTAAAAGTAAGTTTATGTACACTATCGTGGCATTGACATGGCGGGCATGGATTTTAATATTATTTAAAATATATTTAGTCAAGTAAGTAATATTTTTCCATTTTACAGGAAAAACGGTTGTGGGTAGCTATATTATTTAACAATTTAAGCATAGAGGTTAGCGTATATTGAAACTGACTGCTATCGTCTTGATAGTATATTTTGTTTCTGATTACTTTTGGTTGAATGGTCACGTTCTGTTACAAATACTGTAACAGAAATGTTTGATGTGTTATTATAAAATTAGCATAAAACATACTATATGATTATTTAAAGAAAGTGTTTACCATAATTTGTATTTAATTCGTTGATTTTAATTTTAAGCTTATTTAATATATTTATACATTAAGATATTGAATATAGTAGAGAGCGTGAAAAATGAGTGTTTGATATAAAAAAAAGAAATTGCACAAAGTGAAATTTAGTTTTAAGAAAATATGTTAGCAAGTACATAAAAGTTAATTTATTTAGTACCTTAGGCTTTTAACTGCATTTTTACTCATTATTAACGCTATTTAATGAAAAGTGTATATAGAATAGTAATAAATTAGGTAAATATAATTATAAACATGATTTTAATTTTAACTAAAGGTAATCACCATTTTATCACTAAGTAGGTATTTTTTGGTTTGAAGCAAACGCGTCCTCTTGCTTCAAATCAAAATGAGTTTTATGTTAAAAATAATAATAAACTTCTTTAATATTCAAGTTTTAATAAATAATGTTCAATAAAAGCACGTCTTAGAATTAAGGCACGTTACTAAAGTAAATTTCTATTCCAAATGTATTATATTATTTTGCAAGATATATTGTTTAATGTGTACACATTACATTTACTTGTTGTTAATTAATAAAATATAAGACTAAAAGTCATTGCCTTTAATTATTTTTAATATTTATTTATTCAACAATAAATAAGTTAAGATCGTTATGACTAGAATGCAAAGAACATCAATTACCACGAATAAAGATAAAACTTAACAAAATATAGTTAGATTAATAATAAAATTTGTTTAAAAGATTTACCAAATTATTTGGCTAGTGGAAATGTTATTTAAATTAAAAAATAAAATTATAATAACGAAAAAACTTTATAACCTTACTTAATAAAATACATGAAATCTGTTTGTTTTTATTTTCTTTACATGTGTATGTATAAAACGGTCAAGATCAGTCTTATTCCATTACTGCAATCTATTAAGGTTAAAGCAAGAAATATATTAATTTCACAAGCTGATATTTATCAATAATCATCCTAATACTAACATAATTACATTTTCTTTAGTATTTTTAGGTCTGTTGCTGATGATAAGTATTATTTTGGTGTTAAATAAATCTAATATTGATTACAGGATGGCACAGAGTTCAGATTATGAAAGTACCTACCGAATCGTGTATTTTTATTATCACATATCACTTAATATTCATAATAAATTATTAATAAACTTGATTATGAGACATTTCTTTCTGTATTAGCCAATATTACAGACATTAAAAATAAATAAATCTTGATATGTAGCGACTCTGCGGATCCCTTGTGCGCGTTTGTGAGTGCACTTTTCTCTGTAGACTGAAATAAAAGTTTTATTCATTATATCAACTTTAATCATTTCAAATTACTCGTTTTGCCCAGTATTTTTTCTTTGTTACGAAATGTACCATTCTGTGAACAAAATTATTGATTTAAAGGACATTGCCATATTTGAATAAAAATATATATATCACTTGGTCATATCGCTGGAAGCGATCTCTTCCAGACAACCATGGGCTTAAAAATACTTTTTCTTGTCATGCAATTCTTAGGAACGATAAATCTTTTTGCAATTCACTTATAAATGACAAACATAATAATTTGATACAAGGATCATCATTTTACTGTCTATAGAGATCCAACTTTTATTAAACGTGGCTATGTTTAGGAAATACGCACCACAGTAACTGGATGTGACGTAGTCATTGTATAGTTCTCTGGTCGTGGTTCGCCTTTTGGAATTTTGTACAGGAAATGGTTCTCCTTACGTCTGAAAACCATATTTGGAACTCATTGATAAAATGCGCTTAAACTAAATTTTACGAATAGCAGCCTCCCGTTCATAAGCAGTTTAAAAGCTTCGAAGTATTGAAAGACTTCATAAAGATGAAATAAGAAACCAAAAATTTGCGCACGGGCGGGACTTGAACCAGCAACCTTTTGGCAGACCGGGCCAAACGCTCTTACCAATTGAGCTACCGTGCTGTCAGTCCGACCCGACGAAATTTGTGGTTTCTTATGAAATCGTCAATTGCGTGACGCTTAGCGCCATCTAGCCGTATGTTTATGAAACAGATGACCCATGCAGTTATTCTTTACAGAATAAATTCAACTTTGAAATTGATGTCGCTTCGCTATCTGATGCTTTAGAATGTTTATAACACTCACAGTGTCATATTTTATATTCATAAAGATGAAATAAGAAAAAAATATTTTTTTCTATCATCTTTATGAATATAAAATATGACACTGAGTGTTAAAAACATTCTAAAGCATATTGAAAGACTTTTAAACTTTTGTTTTTTTTCGCGTAGTTTTAGATGAACTAAGTGCTGAATAACATAACTTACACAATATGTATGGCAGTCTCCCTGTCCTCCATTTCATAGGAGTTGAAGTTTCCCTCGAGCGAGGTCATATCTGCCTCATAGTTTACATAGTAGCAAGCAGCGCGAGAGTCTGGGTCGATTCTGTGAAAATATAACCATTGTATATGTAAGAAACAATGATAGAAAACAATTTATGTCCAAGCAAAAGATCTAGTCGACTATTTAACAAAATTTATTCGTATGGCATCATGGCATCTAGTATGATCTTTGTATATGTTTAAATAGCTTCACACTAAAAAAATACTTAATTTTTGATCGTTTTTAGGGTTCCGTAGCCGAATGGCAAAAACGGAACCCTTATAGTTTCGTCAAGTCTGTCTGTCTGTCCGCCCGTATGTAACAGCCATTTTATTCTGTAACTATAAGCATTACACTGTTGAAAAATGGTAGGAAATTGTATCCTGTTAACCGCTTTACGATTTTTATACAAAAAATAAAAATAATGATATTCAAGGGGCTGCAATTCAAGGATATCAGGCTGCAATTCATGAAACTAAAACCGAAAAAAAAAATAGTCAAACCTATGCGTGTGGGGTGTTTATGGATAGGTCTTTTAAAATGGCACAGAGGTTCCTAAAACTATTTTTCTCTTAAAGTCTAACGTTTAAGATAGACGCTTCTAAAGTGATAAAATGCCCCCCCTCCCTTCTAATTTTGAAACTCAGCGAATGTAAATTTTTAAAAAAATACACAATGTAGATCTTAACAAATAATTTCAACAAAAATGAGTTTGGACGGAATCGAACTAGTAGTTTTTGAGATATAGCACATTTTCAACAACCGCAAACATAACTTTGTTCTTCATACAAACACTATGAAAAACAAAGTTATATTTGCTGTTAACAAAATATTGTGGTATTTTAACTAATTAGAAGTAAGTGGATTATTTAGTTCAAGTTGGCACGGAACCCTCAGTGCGCGAGTCCGACTTGCATTTGGCCGGTTTTTATTAATTAAACATTGACCTAAGTAGCCTTAAAAAGTTGCAAGTCCTCCTTCAAAAGATAATGTCGCCATCATAAAATGTTTGAATTGGTTGATGACTTTAGTACGACACTAAGCCAGGTACTTTTTTACCAACTTCAATAAAAACCGGCAAAGTGCGATTTGGACTCGCGAACTGAGGGTTCTGTGCCAACTTTAACTGAATTAGGGAATCCACTTACTTCGACAAAGATAAATTACCACAATATTTTGTACTACAACGAGTTAGCGACTTTGATAAACGTTGATTAGGGATTATAGCTATGGATTTCTCTATATCTTCGAATAAAAGTATTTTTAAAGCACTACGACCAGGTCAAGGTAACTACGTATTATCTGGTGAATCATTAATTAACATTTGTGCTCTTTTTATAGGCCACTCGCTCTTTTTACAAGCTGTACCTTTGATTCCTCCTCCTCCACTGCTGGTACAAATGCTCCACATAGTCCAGGCACGTCTGATATCTGACAGCACAAGCCAGCTCTATGACCTTGCTTCTGAAGAGCCGAGTCACTGGCTGCTGCTCTATACTGTTTGTGAGGATCTTGTATATGGAGACAATTTTGCGACGAAGGAACCTCTGAAATGTTCGAAAGTGAGGAATAATTAGTGTCTACTACTAACTAACATCTAGAGGAGGTAGTTTGGGAAGAGATATTACAAATATAATTGATGAAATTACAATACTTCTCGTCTCTATTTCGACGACGCGTTTGGTGTCGTCGTTAGCGCTCTAGACTCTTACGCCGGCCGTCGCGGGTTCGAATCCCGCAAGTGGCAAATGTGTGTGTGATGAGCACAAACATTTGTACCTAAGTCATGGATAGTTATTTTATATATCTTAGTGTTTATGCGAGACGTCCCCGTTATTATCATTGTCTGGTATTCATAATACAAGGAAGAATATTCCCTAGTACGAAACCATGTCAATTTGTGTGAAGTTTGGCGCATATTTATTTTGTGTCAGTGTCTGAAAACTAAAATCTTCAACTAGTATTTAATAACATACGGATCCGAATAAATTCTGGTAGTTAATTGGCACTGTATATATTGATAGTAATCAAACGCATTTAATTATAAGACTACTAAAACTTTCAAAAACACATCGCGTTTGTATCATTACAGGCTTTAAAATTTGTATTTACTTTAACATGACAGTTTTCTTTTGTAGTATATATTTACTCTTTTGTCATTTTTTTTAAAATGAAAACTACTATAAGCACAATCAATTTTACCTGCCACTCTGAATAAACAATTCTCGTCATGCTACAACCCGCGTTCTCAACCTTCAGCATTTCGAAACCAGACGCCACTGCCTCCCAAACTGTGAGGCTTCGCTCCTGGTCCAAATAGTCTAGGATCAGCATTGCTAAATCCTGGGACATGTCGCCAGATACGTATAAAGCAAACACATCATTGACAATCTGCAAATAGAGTTTTTAATCTATATTAGTCCAACCAAAGTTTTAGAGCCTTTACACACAGTGATATGTATGGACTTGAATGATCACTACAAACATTGTAAACCTTTTGAAAAGAGGCATTGACAAAAGTGTCTGAGTTGCGCAGCTTCTTCTCAGCACTAGCCCACAATTGTCCCGAAGCTGTCGTAGGGTATTGGGACGTGTAAATGTGCATGCCTTAGTGGGCCCTATTTGCATAAATAAATGACTTTTATGATACAGTAGTGATGCAGAAGCTGGAAATTGACAAATTATGTACTGAATTTTGGCTTCTGCATCGATGCTTACGCGGGACTGCATTGATGCTAAATTAAATCTATTCATTGCGTGAGTCACGATGCTGAAGCGCGTTTTTAAAACGCGCGACTGTATCGATGCTAAAAGTTGCAGTGTGTAAAGGGTCTTAATTCTGACAGGTAACGAATTTATGATTTATTTATAAAAAAAAATGTAGACATATCTAGGTATTTTATTATTAAAACATGCTCAATTATTTATTCTGCATAAAGATAAAACTATTAAGAATAAAAATATAGCTTTTACCTGAGCTCTATTTAGTTCATCTATCCTGAATATATCTTCTTTTAATGTCTTTGCTATGAGTCTCCATGTGTGTTCGTCATAATTTACTCGATAGTATCCTGAAAGAGAAAAAATAGGCAATCTTGTAAAGGTACCCATAAAATCTTTGAAAAAATAAATTTTGCAATTAAAAAAGCGTAAAATGAAAGAAAATCATGGATTGATTTTCTTTCATTTTACGCTTTTTTAGCTATTATCATGAAATTGTTATTCAAGATGAACTATTTAACTAGATTAGACATAGTCAATTTTTTAATTACATTTTGACCAATGCCCGATTGCACTTTTTGTATCTTACATCGCGCAGACATTTACAAACATGCATACTCTTTCATTTTCATCTTCACAAACAAACTTGACCTTGCCCGAGATTCGGGCTTAAAATCTGTTTAATATGAATCATTATCGATGAAAACATAATAGCAAACTGTACAGTTGCCAAGATGCAACGTGTTTCCAATCGGGCTAGTTTTAGATGCGCGTGGGCAACGAATAGGCGGCCGTAAACATTATCAAGGTTCTGCCAATGTCAACTACAATAGCAAGTTCAAGATAATAATAATGAACTTCATGGATTTAAAGCATAATCTACAATTTATTACCAATCGTAAACACCAGTTGGTATGTCGAGGTAATTGTAGGAGTATTTCGAAGTACTAACAGTATAACTGTATAATTAACAGCCTAAGTATTTGTAGTTAATTGAGAATAATACTGTAGTATTTCGTTTAACAACGTTTTTAAATAGTCATCAAACCTTATGGTTGACCGAGGATATGGCATTCACTATAATCAAATATAAAGGCCGATCCACACACAAGAGTGCCGGCAGAGTCCCGACACGTGCGCGATCAATAACGTATCGAAAAATAATATTGACGAGTGTTATCCGCACTCATAAGTGACAGTGACCTTCAGTGACGAGTGCGGATAGCATCGTACGAAACGTATGCTACAATATAATTTTTCACTGATACTGATGGATACGTAAAGGCCGATCCGCACTCAACAGTGCCGACACAGACCTGACACGTACCGATTGGCCTTTAGTCATCTTATCAGTAAGTTTGATAACTTTACTGTATATTGTATAAACTAAAAAATAGTTTTAGACATTACTGCACGGGACTGAAGCTCATTTTAAGTGAAAAAAAAAAACTCATAAAACTTTATTGCCCCATACCAGAAGCATTGGCGTTGAGGATGATCCACCCATTATTCAAGTTCTCGCTAAAGGTGTAAGTCTGCCTGCCGATGGTGAAACGAGGCTGGTAACAGTTGAAACAGTTCGATCTGTCTTGCACAAAGTACGAAATGGGGATCAAGTAGTCAGACTCACGGCGATGTTCGCGAGTGAAGGTGAATCGGCTCTGGAAGATAACACGTACTTTAATTAATACTTAAGAATTATCATCATCATCATTAGCAGCCAAAGGATGTCCAATGCTGAACATAGGCCTCCCCCACTGCTTTCCACAGCTACCGATCACAACGGTCTGTATACAGTTTTTATCCTGCGGTTTGTCGGTCGTTGTAGGTGGACGTCCCACACTGCGTCTTTATTCAAAGGGCCTCCAATCTAGAACTTTCCTGCCCCAACGACTATCAGTCCTTGCGCTCTGTGCCCTGCCTGTTGCCACAAACATTGCCTTAAGCATTATAAAAGGTGTGTCATTGACTTTAAATACCGGTGAAGGAATTCTAAATTGTATTTTATATATCTCCTTAATTATTCTTATGGAAAATTAAAATAATTGCAGGTGAATACAGTCTTACTTAAACGTACCTGTTTTAATTGTATAGCATTAGGTGTTCTATCTCTCAGTACTTGAACGGATATCACAGGGTATCCAGAGTGTCTGAACCAGGAGTTTAAGACTTTGGAAGCAGTGGATCCGTTGAAGAACTGGTGAAAGCACTCCACTGTATCACGGTCCAGACTTGACATAAAGTCTTGTAGAGAAATGTACATGCCTCTTCTGGAATGAAGTAAATGCAACTGTGGTTATTTTATTTGCCATTGAAATATTATAAATCAAACGTTTATTTGGTAGGGGTGCTCGTAGCGCAGTGGTAGTTATACCAAAGCGCTGCTTTGGTAGTGATACCGAAGTTAAGCAACCTATGGCGCGGTCGTGTTTGGAAAGGTGACCATTCCGACCATTTTAGTGACGTATATCATGAGCATCTCCGTGCCTCGGAAGGCACGTTAATCCGTTGGTCCCGGCTAAAATCGGTTGATATTGGTCGTGAAGCCCAGCCGTAGCTTAGGTTTGATAACATCTGACAGCGAAGTTAGTCGCTTGCCTTGCAAAAACCCCTTCACCAATCTGCATTGAGCCTGCTTGATGGAGTATTACTCATAGTTGAGGTAAGGCTTTAGCCCAGCAGTGGGACGTTACAGTCTTACATTACTTTACATAGTTTTAGTCAGAACTTACTTATTATTTATATATTTCACCAGTGCTTGATGGAATCTCTGTGAACCTATCCAATTCTCAACCATCCACAGTATAGATGCTGTCTTCATTGACACCAGTTCTCCAGTCTTCCGTCTCGAAAAGATATTAGTTGCTGGTTCATTGCCGAAGTCTAGAAGAGCTCGGAGACCAGCTCCATGTTGCCAGTCTTCCATCATGGCGGTGTGTTTCATTTGGAGACCATAGTAGTCTAATGGACGTCTGTATTTGCCACCGTGATAACCCTCTCCGTGGTTATACTGAGAACAAATGAGTAAAATGTTACAATAGTGAAGAGTTTCAACAGTAGATGAAAATTGCAGTTTGGAAGAACTCACGGTTCAAACAAAAATCTGCTTGTGGGTAGCGAGGTCTGATCAATTACTTCATTGATTAATGACATAATTGAAAACTGCAATAGCAAAATTGGTCTCACTGTTTGCTATGCGATAATACCTACTGTATGATCATACAGTAGGTATAATCGTATATCTATTTGCTATGCGATAATACAGTAGGTATTATCGCATAGCAAACAGTAAGTACTTGCAGATCATAAAAAACATAAGTAGCTTTTCAATCCTAGGATTCTATTGATACTTGTATCAAATGAAAGGATGGAGTGGATTCGACCTAATGAGCATAAATATAAACCTTAGAATAAATCGCCGGTTATCCGTGGGTAAATCAACATTCCATTTTACCATAATAATGTTCTTGAATATTGCTTTCAGATGCGTTCAGACTGCGGGAGTAATTATTATAACTGCCGTATTGCATGAAATAAGAGTTAAACGAAGTATGATGTATTATATTTTATATTCAACTGTGGTAATGGCGTCCGATCGCTATATTACTCGTATCTATATAATTATATCAAAAACGTTGTCAGTTTCAAAGCAGTAGTTAAATTTAGAAAGTTAATAATACGGAGCCATACAGCATGATCTTGATTGTCAGATTCAAAACTTTCGGCAACTCCATACTATTCCACCCTATAATACGATAATGTTTCAACTTCCACACTGCTTTGGTGCAGCATTGATTTTCCGGATAATAATACAGTTTGATCATTCGTTCTGTTATGCGAGTTTAGTAATTCTAAGTCAAATTTATTACTTTAAGTAATTGGAGTATCACATCATGAAATAATATTATTCTTCGTTTAGTGACGCGTAATCCTACGTTTAGTTGAATCTGCCCTTATAATACCATATAGTCTTGCCATAAATATTGTCACAAAGAAAAAAAAATGCAAATAATATTTATTACTTTTACAGTGTGTTAGTTTTATACATAAATATGAAACAATTTAAAATATAAAAAGCTTATTCGAAGTGGCCTCCATTGGCTGCAATACAGTCTTTTAATCTTTGAGGCCAGTTGTCAATAGAAGCAAGAACTCTTTCCATGGGAAAATTCTTCACTGCCAATCGTATGGATTGTTTTAGGAACTCCGAATTATCATTGCGTTTAGAGCAAGCCGTACTCTCAAAAACTGACCATAAATCATAATCTTGCCGATTAAGGACTAGACGACGGCCAGACTTCAGCTCTGATGAAGTCCGAAACGTTCGCTTCTAACCAAGACTGCGTGGAGCGAGCTTTATGACCCGGCGCCGAGTCTTGTTGGAAAGACCATGCTTGGTTATTGAACATGGTGTTGTTAAGGTGTTGTTCTGGGTGCTATCTTCATCTCCCGAGATAAAATCTTTTGCTTTCGGACAGGATTTCTGCGAATTCTTTCCCTTACTACTTTGACCACATTTTTAGTACGAACACTACGTGGACGGCCAGATCTTTTTTCTGTCACAAACAGAAGAGGTCTCATTGTACCTATTGATACCCCGGTACACAAACATTTGACTAATACCAAGCGTATGGAGAGTTTTAAAAATTGCATTTGTCTCCATACCAATTTTGTATAATGCATTCACAGCGATTTGGTTCTCTTTATCACTCCCCTCCATTTTAATATCGCAAAATATTATAAAATGTATTGGTGCCAAAATTAGAAAACACAATGAGCAATCGTATAAAAATGACAGATTCCAAATTCAAATGTAATAATATCTTTCTTATTTTCAATTGTAACAGTATTTATGGCCAGACTGTGTATAGACAAAATTAAAAAAAAAAGTTTCTTTAGTCATCACAAACTCATCCATACAAAAGAACATTAAAATTGAACAAGATTCTCATTTGTTTAATAGTTATGACGGAATGTGATATGGATAGATTGATGCATAAAATGATCTTAGTTTGTAGATCGCTAGCGCCTGTGGTAGAAGAATAGCAAATGGTTTATTTGAAGAATAGACACTGAAAATTGTTACGTTAAAGTTACAAATACCTTTTGTTCTTTTACCTGAGTCATGAAATAGTAAGCCAAATATGTGGCAATGCCTTCCCTGAACCATTCTTCCCTCCATCGAGTCCTCGTGGGTTCTCCAGGGTTGCCCAGCCACACTCTACTCAACTGCTGAGCTAGTTCGAAGTTCATACTTTCAATCTGCTGGATGCTGATGTATTCAGGTTGGTAGATGACTCTGATTTCACTGCAAAATTTGATAACTTCGTGAAAAAATATATTTATAGTATTTTATTGAAAGAGCCCAGCTTCGAACGGTACTTAAAATCTCTTAATATACGATTTCATTAGTTTTTTTTCAAAAAAATGTACGTTTTCTTTTTGTAATGACACAGGTATGTTCACGCATTTATATAATAGTTCTTATAGCCGGGAAAGCTGCGCGGGAAATTTTATAGTGCACAAGTGTGAGCGCACACAGATAGACTCTCTAGTCCTTTCACTCTCATAGCCCAATGCGACAGCAATCTGACACGACCGGAGAGAGATCTGGCGCAGTACCAACGGTTTTACGTGCTTTCCGAGGCACGGGGGTGAAACACCGCCAACTTCCGTACTCCGGGCTACCCTGAGAATTTCTGAACAACACTCAGGTATATATTTTTGGCCCGAGCCGGGGATCAAACCCGGGACCTCTGGCGCAGCCATCGCTTTTAAAGTGAGACCCACTAACCGCTGCGCTACTGAAGCAGCTGACGCAATGATATAGAGTTTCTGAAAATTAGTTTTATCATAAGATCTAGGTAGTCAAAAACTTTCACCGATCGCTAGATTCGCTAAATCGCTAATTTTACTTACTTGTTAGTAAGTACATTCCAGCTGCCAATTTCATAGCCATTTAACTCCTTTGGAATAGCTAGTATATTAATAGGCCCGTTCGTGATCGATCTGTTCAAATTCGAATATTCTCTGAAGAATCTCAAAATGTTTTCTCCGTAGTTCAAAATATAGTAGCAATTCTTCAGTTTGTATGCTGGAGCCCATACTATGATGGTGTCGTTCGTATATTTGGAAGTGATTCTGATTTCTTCAAATTGGGATTGGTGGAAGGTCACTTGAGATAATGTCACTTGAGGTGACGGAACATAATTGATCTCCAATCTCTTATCGGGTAATCTGAAAATAAAATAGGCATATGCTTTATAACACATTTAATTAAACTTTAGTTTCAGTCTCTTAATGCGTAGGCTACTACACACAGCTATAAAATAACTTGGTTCATTTAAAAAAATAAGATAACATTACAGATATATTTATTAAAGTCACTTTCTGAAATCACTAAGAATTGAATTGACGCGATCTGTGTCGACGTTTAAATTAAATGATAAAAGCAATTAAGAAATAAATAACATATAAAACCATTTAGCAGCCAAAAAGGAGGAATCCAGAAAACGCAAATCTTTAAAATTTTAAACCAACATGATCTTGATCAATCAACACTGGAACACTGGTTTAAAATTTATCATTCGGAAATGCTTCTAGCAAGGTCCTAAAACTGTAATAAAAAAACTTAAACTTCAAACAGAATAAAATACACTAGGAAATCTCTAAATCTTTAACAATTTATCTCACGCACGAGACTTTCCTTCCGCAATAACCAAGAAATGCTGATCGGAAATAGAAAATATTATCAGCTTTCGCTGACATTGCTTTAGGCTAGTTTTTATACTGTACTGAGATCGTGCACACTGCACGAGATAAGCTATTCATGTCCATCACCATCATTTATTATTAAGGTTATATTTTTAATTATTTATTTTATAATTAAAACACACATAAAATTTAAAGTGCGAGCCTAAATTAATAACACGACAATAATGAATAAATTATAAAATATTAAAAAAATCGTACGATTGTGTACGTTAACTCAAAAATACACAATAAATAGTTCAAGTGCGAGTCGGACTCGCACTTGAACAACATTAATGGAATAAGGGAATCGTTTACTTTCACTTAACTAAAATACCACGATATTTTGTTGACAACAAACAAACTTTGTTTTTCATAGTGTTGATATGAAAAACAAAGTCATCTTTCCGGTCTTTGTAAATGCTATATCTCAATAAGTATTTTTTCGATCTCATTTAATCTAATTTTTGTTGAAAGTGTATGTAAAAATCTACGTCATGCATTTTTTTTTATTTACAAGCGCTTAGTTCAAAAGTTAGAGAGGGGGAGGTGGAGGGGTAGCCATTTTACCACTTTGGAAGTGTCTATCTCTCAAACATTAGACTTTTAAAGTAAATAGATTTTAAAATTTCAATGTCATTTTAAAAGACCTATCCATAGACACCCCACACGCATAGGTTTGAATTCTATTTTTAAGATTAGTTTCATATAGTATACAAGGCCCTTGAACATCTTTTTTTTTTAATTATTTGTATACGAATCGTAAAGCGGTTAAAAAGATAAATCTACCTTTTAAGTGTTAACTGTGTAATGCTAATTGTTTCAGAATAAATTGGTTGTGACATACGGACGGACAGACAGACAGACTTGACGAAAATATAAGGGTTCCGTTTTTTGCCATTCAGCTAGCGAACCATTAAAAAGGCCTTACTGTCATTTTATGAACATCGCTTAGCTTTTCCTACAACCAACTCTTACCTCTAGTTCCTGCCATACAAGGCATTCGCTCCATTTGCGGCCAGTGAGAATGGTGTCAATTATTGTGGTCGTAACATAGGTATAGTTCGCATGACATATACAGGCATACCGCTTATAGTAAGTTGACGAGTTGTCAGGTTTTAGATGCTGACCAAATCAGGAGGTCGTCAGTTTTCTTCATTTTGTAATCCCATCAGCTGGTTAGGAATATTGATGTTGTATGTGTGTTTGTGTTAATTATTCAAAATACGTTGAGTTTGCCAGCTATTACCAAGGTTTATGTCAGAATTGAGTAGATATCATCATCTATCACTAATAAATTTACTAAAATGTATTGTTAAGTAATAGTTTTAATATTATTTATGCTATTTATTTATCTTAGAACTTACAAACTTTTCTAAGAACACATACAGAGTACAGTGAATTTGATACAAAAACAAAAAGATAAGGCTTTAAAACTAATAAAAGTCGAGATCGTAATCCAAAACAAGTGCTCTTAGCGTGTTTGATATAACAAAAAAAAAATAAGTTCGATTTAGGATTCAAAAATTTGTTGAATTGACAGGGACTGTTTTTAGGGTTCCGTAGCCGAATGGCAAAAAACGGAACCCTTATAGTTTCGTCAAGTCTGTCTGTCTGTCTGTCTGTCTGTCTGTCCGTCCGTATGTCACACCCATTTATTATGTAACTATAAGGATTACACAGTTGAAATTTGGTAGGAAGATATATCTTGTTAACCGCTTACCGATTCTTATACAAAAAGTAAAAAATAATGACAGTTAAGGGGGGGCTCTCATACATAAAACTAAAACCAAAAAAAAATTTTGTCAAACTTATGCGTGTGAGGTGTCTATGGATAGGTCTTTTAAAATAACATAGAGGTTTCTAAAACCATTTTCTTTTAAAGTCTAACGTTTCATAGCTAGACGCTTCCAAAGTGGTAAAATGGGCGTCCCCCCATCTAATTTCTAAACCACGCAAGTTTAAATTTTGAAAAAAACATATGATGTAGATCTTAATAAATAATTTCAACGAAAATTGTTTTGGACGGGATTGAACAAGTAGTTTTTGAGATATAGCACATTTTCAACAACCGCAAACATAACTTTGTACTTCATACAAACACTATGAAAAACAAAGTTATATTTGTAGTCAACAAAATATTGTGGTATTTTACTAAGTAGAAGTAAATGGATTCCCTAATTCAGTTAAAGTTGCCACGGAACCCTCAGTGCGCGACTCCGACTCGCACGTGGCCGGTTTTTTTCCACTGTAGCAGACGAAGTCCCGACGGAATATCGGCAATACATCGACGCCAAATCGTCTGCATGCCAAAGGACGAAGAAATGATAAGCATTATCTACTCGCTTTCACTCCGCCATTTGAACTGAAATGTCCTTTTGTATGTGCATTAAAAATACACAGTCTGGCCATAAATACTGTTACAATTTAAAATAATAAAGATATTACATTTGAATTTGGAATCTGTAATTTTTTATACGATTGCTCAATGTGTTTTTTAATTTTGGCGCCAATACATTTTATAATATTTTGCGATATTAAAATGGAGTGGGGTGATAAAGAGAACCGAATCGCAGTGATTGCATTACACAAAGTTGGTATGGAGCCAAATGCAATTATAAAACTCTTCATATGCTTGTTATTAGTCAAATGTTTGTGTACCGGGCTATCAATAGGTACAATGAGACCTCCTCTGTTTATGGCAGAAAAAGATCTGGCCGTCCACGTAGTGTTCGTACGAAAAATGTGGTCAAAGCCCTCTGGAAGAATTCGCAGAAGAGATTTTATCTCGATAGCACCCAGAACCATGTCGCGTATTTTAAAAGATGACTTAGGACTTGCAGCCTATAAAAGACGCACTGGTCATTTTTTAACTGATAATTTAAAAAAGAATAGGGTGGTAAAATCGAAAAAGTACTACAGCGAAGGGAGGTAACAGAAAAAAAATGTTTACAGATGAGAATTTTTTTACAATTGAATAACAGTTTAACAAACGAAATGAACATATTTATGCTCAAACCTCTAAAGAAGCTTTTCAATTAGTCGACAGAGTGCAATGTGGGCATTTCCCGACTTCAGTGATGGTTTGGTGTGCTGTTAGCTATGAAGGAGTGACTGAGCCATATTTTTGTGAAAAAGGTATCAAAACATCGGCACAAGTGTATCAAGATACCGTTCTTGAGAAGGTAGTTAAGCCCCTTAACAAAACCATGTTCAATAACCAAGCATGGTCTTTCCAACAAGACTCGACGCCGGCTCATAAAGCTCGGTCCACGCAGTCTTGGTTAGAAGCGAGCGTTTCGGACTTCATCAGAGCTGAAGACTGGCCGTCGTCTAGTCCCGATCTTAATCCGCTGGATTATGATTTATACTCAGTTTTAGAGAGTACGGCTTGCTATAAACGCCATGATAATTTGGAGTCCCTAAAACAATCCATACGATTGGCAGTGTAGAATTTTCCCATGGAAGGAGTGCGTGCTTCTATTGATAACTGGCCCCAACGTTTAAAGGACTGTATTGCAGCCAATGGAGACCACTTCGAATAATCTTTTGATGAGATGGACTGGCGACTTGGACTGACAGATGACTAAGAACTTTTGTTTTAGGTTTTTGACATTGACAAGTACGAGTAAACAACGGTGTTTGTAAATATGCTAGGATCATTCGTGCTTGGGATTTAGAATGAGAATAAACGAACGACGAAAACTAAAAAATAGTCTTTCATTGTACAGACCGTTTAGGTGTTCAAAACAGAGAAAGAACAGTTAATAAGTTTATCTTGATATACTTACAGATGCTGTTTCAACTGATCAGCGATCACTATGCTGGTGTTGGAATACTGCACGTTTCGGTCCTCAGGAGTCACGAAGACGGTGAACTTGAAGGCTGACTCAAAGCGAGGATTATCGAAGCACGGGATGAAGTACTTTGCTAAGTCCGGGGAGAGACGTGTCTGGAGAATGTATCTGGAAAAGAAAAAAATATAAAGTTTGTCTTTTAAAAACAAATTTATTTATTTATTTATACTTTATTGCACTACCAAATTTTTTTACAACCGGTGGACTTAACGCCATGTGACATTCTCTACCAGTCATGCATTTGGGCTAAACAGAAATGATTGTAGGTGGTGCGACAGACAAAAAGAAAATGAGTTACTATTAAAAGAAAAAAATAACGATAAATTTCACACATAAAAAAACATGAAAAACTATATCATAAAACAAAACAAAATAACTACAATTTACAATAAATACAATATGATCTAATAAAATATTACATATACATAACGCAAGCAATAAAATAAATACATATACTTGTACATACTATTATACTGTTTGTGACTTCATGTATTTCCTATACAACTTTTAAGTGCAATAAAGCATATAATAATTATATACTATGACGATGTATTAGAAGTTTATGGATTACGCTTTCCAATGTACATATGTAGAAAGTGTACACAAATCTCGCTGACAAAATACAGGGTGAAATTTTAATCAGTGACCAAATTTTGTGTGACGACTCCACAGATGAATATGAACAACTTTTACTACGGGAGCAATAGTGAAATCGAGAAAAAAAATCAGCTGTTCCATACAAAAGCTCAATTGGCGCGCGGTCAAAATGTATGGAACAGCTGATTTTTTTTTCTCGATTTCACTATTGCTCCCATAGTAAAAGTTGTTCATATTCATCAGTGGAGTCCTCACTTAAAATTTGGTCACTGATTAAAATTTCACCCTGAATAATGATTCTTTACTACTTTTTACGAATATTATCATTATGGTGTGGTGTATGCATCTAGTATGCATCGTCACTTTATAATCCACTAGCGGTTCCCCGCGACTTCGTCCGCTCGATTTGAGTTTGCTACCTCCCCTCCCGTTGCAGCGTGATAGCTTAAAGCTTTCATAGATAAAAAAAGCTATCCAACACAACAATAATTTTTCGAATCGGTCCAGTAGTTCCTCTCTTCAAACTCTTCAGCTTAATAGTATTAGTATAAATCTAATTTTGTAATAAAGGTAATGACTTATGCTTCATTTAAGACGAAAATTAAGTAGGTCGAGACTAGTAGCTCCGATAAAGTAAACTTTGGGATCTCAAAAGGCCTAAAGAATAAAATTTAATTAAAACCATTATTCCTATTTTAATTTATCGATGAAGTTTATTAATTCAATTACTCACACAACCTTCCTAACCATTAATCAAAACACTGATCAATTTAATGGCATTCTTACCATAATTGTACATTTATGACTTAAGTCTTAGGAATGTAGAGTAGAACAAATACCAAAATGACATGTTTCCTATACGTCCCGCCTACAGCGAAACGAGTCAAGGCTGTCTCTGCGCTAAACAATGACCGGACTCATGTCGCATGCAAACTGACGAAGTGGTATTTTGGGAAAACGGCTGTACAAATGATTTATTTTTAAGAATTATAGTAATCACATTTTTATTTTTATAGTGTTTTGTCACTATACAAACTTAATAATATAATTTGCACTAGTAAGAAGCAACTTTGGCTGTGACAGACGAGGAACCGAACCCGTGTCTTACGCTATCCGGGCATAAGCCTAAATCCATTTTACAAGTGCAATTTATATAGAATTATAATACATAGTAGACATGAGCGTTTAATAGACGGACTAGTTAAATCAACCGTCGACGTGACATCAACGCTTAGACGGTCTATCGTTCTCTGATCGACTAGTCGAATTCATAGACTGATAAACGAGTAGTCTACAGGTTCATTTCAACGCGCAACTTGATGTCGACGTTTTTTTAACGTAGGCGATTAAATGATACAACAAGTTGAAAAAAAAATTAAGAAAAAATTGGTTGCCTGTAAAGTCGGTATACGGGCGAAAGTTTTACGTGACAACGACTTTTTATGTCTGTCTCTCTCGTTCTTACGCGTGCCTCTCACTCGCTCTCAGTGCTGCGCGCGCGGGCCTCTCTCTCGTTCGGTGACTCATCGTAACGTTACCGAGCGTTACACTTTTTCATAAGTGACTCCCAGCCGCAACCTAATTTAAGACGTTGTCACGTCAAAACTTTAAACCAGAGGCTGTAAGTAGGAAAGTTATAATGACAAACAAGCATTGCTGCGTCACTTCGTCGTTTGCTGACCATTGTTGTAGTTGATTACGTCGAAACAATCCAAAGTGAACTTTAAATCTGACGCAATAGGTACGTTATTATTATTAAACGCGCTGGTGAGAACAGTTGATTAGACTCCCGTTAAATGTAAACGTATCGATCTGTCGTCTAGCTCGTCTAGATAGTTCATATGTTCATGCGATCGACTAGTCGTCGAATTCAACTAGTTGATCGACTAGTCGATAGACGAAAACGGTCTAGTTTCGTCGACGAAAAAAACGTCGACGACCCATACATAATACATAGTAATAAATTTCATTTATTCAGAAACAACGATCATTTTTTTTAGTCACAGTACTCACAGTTAATCTTCATAACTATGTTACTAAATACACTGATAATGACAATACAAATTAATAAGCAATATATATGCGGGTAACATTTATCGAGGCAGTCACATCAGTGGCTTGTTAAAGCACTATCCCACCATCCGGCCAGCACGTTCAGAAAATAAATATTGTAATAATCATTAGCAATCATTACATGAAAAGCTTCGATAATACCAACAATCAAATTATGCAAAGTAGAACTAGAATTCTTGACTTTATCCTTAAAAATAATTTATTGCTAGGCCTATATGTACCTACTGCGTACAATTGACTACAACATGTATTTAAATGCCCCTATTTGTGATGTCTAACGAGGCAGAACGCTCCTGATTTATTATAGTAATTAGTCTAATAACGACTAATAACCTCCTAATATTTAGTAGTAATTTCAAAGGTATTTTTCAACTTTTTCACAGGCATATCAATGACATGGGTTTGTTAAACCAGCCAGTACGTTTTTTCGTGCTGGATAAAAAACATTAAAATGCATTTCTGCAGCTAAGCGATACATAGATATACGACTCTCATAACCAGCAATTTAGGTTTAGTCACACCATCAAACAGATCAATAGTTATTTATACAATGGTGCAACGAAGACTTAATACACCGGAAGCTCCATCCAAATCCGTAGAGTTATAAACCCAATCGCGTAGACTTGGCTTCAAACGAAGGTCAGTTTACACAGTCCGATTGTAAATCGCTATGGCATAATGAATGGCCTATTACCATGTTAGTGCCAGACTGCACGTGGGTGATGAGGTCGTCGTGTTTCTAATATGGTTTTTGCTGGCCAGTATTCGATATTTTTTTAATTATTAGCCATTGCAATGCAAGATACCTACATGAGACCTTAGGCAGTGACCTCAATTCGAAGATGGCAGTTGGATGCTGAGTTTTTAGAAGTCGAGTTATAGTTAGTGCATATTGAATCACATACTTTTTATCATGTTTTTTTAAAAGATTTCGTAACACATAAGAAGTTCATTTATTTATTTATTTAGATAGCCAGACATTTGGCCACGATTGCACCTGATGTTATGTGACAATGTATCCTATGATGTACCATGTCTGCCTAGTAACAACAATTTTATGAATAAATAGAAATATGCGCGAGACAATTTGCCTGACACCGCGTTTCGTGTAGCGGAAAGCCTTCTGAATTTCACGGGTTAGTGATGTGTATAAGTTCTTATGGGAGACGACGTCTTAATCTTTGCCTGTTAATCGTAAAAGAAAAAAAAAAGTTATTTTGAAACCAATTAATCGTTTGTCTGGCGCATATTTGTTTATTTATAAGACAAAATGTCGTCTATCTTACAGTCGCAATGCAATATATTCTGAATATTTAAGTTTAAATAAAATTTGGAAAAAGTGACCAGATATAGGTAGATTTAAATGCTGCAAAACGTTAATCAACACATTAATAAAACACAAGTTGGCCACATTCATTCATAATTCTGAGGAAGTGTAAAACATATACGTGAATATTAACTGGGTATCAACGAATACATAATAAACTATTACATCATCAAGTTATGTTAATCCCTTAATGTCCTGTAACTTTGACACAATATCAGTCACTGGGACTGTTTAAGTTACATTTAGCGACACAAAAAACTGCAATTCTGCTAATTCACCAACCTTATCATTTTTCAGTCATAAATAGCATTTAAGTGTTAAGTGTTTTGAAAACATTTTGGGTAATGACTGTAATGATATAACACTGACCTCTCTCACCCGACGCATTCAAGATCGCAGTGTATTCTTAGATAACATTTCGCGAAAGTGTGTAGCGCGACCTTGCCCACGAATATTAAATGTAAACAGTTCTTCGTTTGCTTTTATTCTACTTTTATATATTTTTTAAGTAAGAATAGCAATATTTTTATTATAGATTTTATATGTATACCCTAATGACTTTGAGCATAGCACCAAACTATGTTAGTCTGTCGGTGTCTGTTTCAGTTAGGCAATTAAATAAATTATTTGTAACAAAACAATATAAACTACATTTAAGGATAGTTGCACATTTTAATTTTTTTATGTACAAAATGTTTTATTATTTACATATACAAAATGTTGAATTATAACAGCTGTTAAATAGTCTTCTCTTGTTTTCTAACGTGTTAATTTCTGAATCACGTTACAGCTCTTAGAGATCAACCAATTTGCAAATTAGCAACAGTATGCTTACAATTTGCACAGGTGCGGAAAATGTGAAATGCATATTGGCATAGTTTGAATATTTTAAGAAAATGTTATTGAAATTAAATATATTTTAATAATAGGAGTATGCGTAGTGCACCAGATAATTAATTGAAAACTTACTTTGTGTCCCTGTTCTCATCAGCATACTTCACTAAAAACACTCCACGACTCTCCGTAGTGACCTCTTTCATGAAAGTCATTCGTATCAAATAATACTGCTGATTATTCCCCTTGTAAGGAATTAACGGCTCCTTCAAATAAATTATTAACTTCCCGTGATCCTCATTATAGCTGTAAGGTCTTGGCCTATTCACAATATCTTGGTTCCCCTTCAGAACCTGAATAGATTCACCTTTAATAGTCATATCCATAGCTTCCATTTCGATCATGTTCACATTGGCATTTGCAATCACTGTTATAGTCAAGTGACAATCATAAAAACAGTGCCCACCGTAGATGTAAGGCATTATCGTAATATCATATTGCACAGGATAAATCGTGTAGTTTAAACACTCCTCGTCGACAGTAAATGCGTTGGCCGAAGCGAAAAAAAATAAAAATAAAAGCGCGCGAAACATTTTGACGTTAACTTTTTTAATTTCCCGCCAAATAGAGACGTTCGAAAACGTCCGATCGCGACGCGCGCTTGGACACTTTTTGCCGCCTAGACTCTTCATCCAGACGCGTAAGCCGTCAAAACCAATATTTCCTGATCTCTCCTGCCCCTCTCGGTTTAAGTGATACGCTTCGTATTGAGGACATTTCCTCACAAAACCACAGGCCACAAGATATTGGCCGTGCAACCGTCTGTATTTGTTTTGCCTCAATGCGCTTATGAGTCAGATACATGTGTTCCTCTTAACAATGTTTTGCTCTTGGATTATTATGAAAACTTTTAGTCAGTACGTATTTAAAGCATTTTAGCGTGAATTCTCAACGTAAACACATACATCGAGAATGAGAAGCTAAAGAAATTGGTTTCGATGTTTCATTCTTTTTCTTTTAACTTTAATGTTTTTTTTTTAACTACAAGCTAAATTTTATAAGTAAATAGTGATTTATGGTGCTTACTTAAAAATCTACGCAAAATGTTTATAATGGTGGTACAGAAAAGTCACTTTCATAAGATGTTTCTGTTTCCTAAATATTTTTTGGAATCATAGTCTTTTTTTGTTTCATTTATTTAAAAAAATATTTGTTTTACAATTTAACTATATTGAATTGATAAATGACTCCACTGCTGATTACTAGAAGATCAACACAAAATATCATTAGTGTGTAGTAAACGTTACTTTTCTTCTGCCGTGGGTCTTTTCTTCTGAGCTCTTAGAACTATTGTCCTATATAATATGATTGTAACGTCCCACTCGAAAAGTGATATTCCCGTTACCCATTGTGCATACGTGCGTTGGTAAGCGAGTTTAGTTGTAAACTTTACATAGCATAAACTATTCAATCATATAATAAGTTGTTATCAATCCATTGCCTATAGTAGATACACCAAGATGAGCAAATTGCCAAAGATGTTACTAGAACTTAACTAAATCAAAAGTTATATTGATTGTTGTAATAATTATAAAGAACCTGCTTGGTTGGTGTAGCGATTAGCTTGCTGGTACCCAAAACATCGGGCTGAATTTTGATTCAGGGTTTTTTGCCTTGACAATACTTGGCAACAGCTCGGAGTCAGGAAGTTGATGGTGATGAAACAAGACTCGGAAAGCACGTTAAGCCGTTGGTCCCGGTCATGTCGGATGCCGTCTCACTGAATTAATGATAGTTAAGGAATAGAGAGTACAGTTGTGTATTGCGCACACATCTGAGTACTATACAGGGTGTTGTTTCGGTCAGCGACGTACGAATCAGGGGTGCTTGTACAAACGATACAGATGCCAAAAATAATAAAAAAGGTATATGTTAGTTTTCAACGGAAAAACCCACAAAAACAATTTATTATTACGATAGCCACCAAATCAAAACTACCAACGTCAAGTCGCCTCTTCGTACCTAACTAGCTACAGTTAAGTATTTCGTAGTTACGCGCAAGCTACGCGCGTAGGTGCGAGTTTCCCCATTCGTTTATTTTTTTTTGTTTTCTTTTATAAAATTTACATTTTAAAGAAAAAATGTATAATAAACATAACTAATATTAACATCCCTGAGTTGAATTTCACTAACCAAAACAACACACTGTATAATATCTCGCTCGTACCTGGCCTATTTCTGATCAAAAGGGAATATTATTATTATGAAGAACCTTGACGGAAATTTATGCGTGATTCTTACTTTTGTTAAAAAACATAATGACCTAGTTTTTTTTCTTTGAACTATGACTTTAACTTCAGTCTTACATCATAATTATAACTTTGAGTCTGCGTAATGAATGAGCCAAATGTAGTGAAATATTGGATCCTTGACTCCAAAGTCATAAGCAATTTAGATAACTATGACAGTATGGATGATATTTTTGAAATTGGAATAAATCACAAACCACAGATAAAGACCAAAACTTAATATTAGATATTATTATGTGTAAATAAAACGGGTACATACTGTATCACAATTTACAAAAAAAATACACCGAATTAATAAAATATTTATTAGGTAATATTATCTAAAATAGGGGTTATCTATAGGTAATGTAGTAATTTTATTTAAAATTGTATAATAAAGTCTCTATCTACATCGTAGTGGAGAATGTCTCTTCCAGTTAGAACTAATTGATGTAAGTAAAACAAATGTACAAAAATTGAGCAATACAAATACATCTTACCTTTGCCCTGACCTAAATACAATTTATTGTCAAAATCATCTCTTAGCTTCTAACATCGCGCAAGTCAAAAATAGGCAGTTTTGCAATTTGATGCCATTTTAAATACTGCTACGCGTCTAACCATGGGTCACACGATATCGATTTCAGCTAACCAAAAGACAAATAGTGACTGGGCGCCCATAGCTTTGCCTTAACACCACGTAGTTATTTTTGTCTACTATAAATTTTGACAAAAAATACTTACGCGGTGTAAGAAGCTAAGGGACAAAATACCCAAGGCACTTAGTAGATAATAACATTGGTATTAAATTCGAAAATTTTAAACTTGCTGTGGAAAAAAAACGTCAACTATCAACATTGAGCAGCAGAACCAACATAGGATAAATAGGTATAGGTAAAATTTTACATTAGGCATGAAAAATATAAGTCACACTTTTGGCAATACTTGGCACTTATTACGAGTTTATTTCAACTTAAAAATACATAATGTACATTAGGTTTCATTTACAAGAACATCAGCCCTGTCAAACAAAAGACAATCATTGCTATTGACGACGGCAGCGCCACCCCGTGGCCTTTGAACGCACTTAGTAAGTCCGTCTTGTGCGATTCTGCCCAGATGGCGTTAGCTCTGACACTGTTCAACGTGCTGAGTGCGCCGGCTTTGTCTGTGCACTCTGCGCAGGAGTTCAACCAGGATTCGAACTAAATTTAAACAAAAAACAATTAAAAATATAAATTAACTAATTAAAAGTAACCTCTGCTAAATTGTTGTTTAGAAAAATTGCGCCAAAATTTAATTCTGTAACAGCCAATAACAAAGCTGGCTGGTTCCTAGCTCAAAGGATTAGCATAGCTATCCAACGCGGCAACGCAGCCAGCATCATAGTAACTTTTTTTTTGTTTGTCTTAGTTAAATTTTTCTTGTTTGTTATAATTTAAAACAAATATTACATAATAAAGATAGAGATAAAATAAGTTAGAAGTTATTATATTTTTTTGTTTAGGAAACATGAAAAAAACGTTCTACGGAAATCTCTCTACCTACATAATCATTTTCTTGCCCTGTTATCAATTCATGTTGCTAATGTAGATGCACTTTTTCTCTACCATACCATCATACACGTTATTTAATCATCGACTCCTCTCAGAATTTATATCTCTTTTAACACTTTTACCGACAGTACTCCAGACACAATAGAATTTATATTGTTATCACGCCTATAGGCGGTCACTGTCCGTGAAAGAGTTTACACATTTATTTACTTTTTGATGACAAGAACTCTACCCCTCATAAAAGATAAGCAGTCCCCCGTGACTACGTCCGCGCGTTTTGAGTGTGCTCTTTTTCCTGTCGCGCGTTTTATAGCTTAAAACCTTCCTCGATAAAAAAAAGCTATATAACACAAAAATAATTTTCAAAATCGGTTCAGCAGTAACTGATTAGCGCGTTCAAACAAACAAACAAAAAACTCTTCAGCTTTATGATATGAGTATAAATTGTCATATTTTGAGAAACGGAGAGAATATTGGTATGAAAAAAAAAGTTTTGTGTCCTGAAATCCTAGATGGATTTCAGGAGACAAAACTTTTCTTTTTGATAAACGCTAGATTATTTATTAAATAATGTCTTCATTACATGGAATCGATGAAATTACTTGATTCGGCCTCAAACAGCGGAACAAAACGCATGACATCTGTCTACCTACTTAGATTTAACATTTGTACACAGGTAAATGCTACGAGTATTGTTAACTAACCAAATTGCCACTTATTAATGTAAATGCAAGTGACAAGGACAGTACGAATTAATCAAAATTAATTGAACATACATTTGAAAGTCGTTGTTAGGTATAATTGCAATTAAAAAAAAAAAACATTGGCGCATCATGCAACGCATATCATGTTAGTTTTGCTATAGAAGTAAAAGAAGTTGCTACAGAAGAAGTAATTTTTTTTTTTTTAACTCGTATAAGATTTAATGTCCTAGTAGCATACATTAGCAGTTACCAAACATGATGTGTATACTATTTATGGGCTACGGTCCAGTCTTTTTTGTGTATTTTAATAATTATAGTATGTGATGACTGTATCCTGTCTGTATACCGAATATAAATAAAAAAAAACCTACTATTTGACTCTCCGCGACATGATCAAATGAGATTCAATACCAATACCACGAACTAGTATCAATCTAAGATATTTTTGTATTATAGATACGTCGAATGCGCTCAAAAATGGCCACCCAAAAGGCAGGTAACTTCCCGAAGTGCATTCAGTTGGGCACGCTATCTTTTTATGGCTAGACGTCCCGAAAGCACCTAAAATTATTTCTTGTTTTCTGGTAAAAATGGCTTTTTGTGTGTTTATGAGTAGAACAATTACACTGCAATTGTTAGAGACAAGAAAAATGAGTTATTACATTCATAAGTATAGTTTTTCTCATTTAAAAGTATTAAAACATAAAAAACGTATTTAGTCTTTACCATAATTTGTCAATGGCTGACATTAGGATAAAGAGCGATATGTCAAGCACTCGCGCCAATGAGCGCTCAGTAGCAATCAGTACGTAACGATGGTATATATTTATCTCTTTCTATCAACAGGCATGTCCCATCATTTGTCTCTATTAGCGTTTAGTGTCGTAATACACAACTATACGTTCGTATATAGAGTAATCCTTGCGCCACTTTAAAATTCTTTAATGTTGGTGTATAACCTGTCTATCCTTTTGAATGTCATAGGTATCAGTCGCCTTCGTTTACTCACTCGGAAAATGGTATTTTATATTTCACTAACCAAAAATTTTGAACACTTATTTCATTAACAGGTATGCAAAACGGTGATGGCGCCAGTAACAATCTAAATCTGTAACGGCCAAGGTCATGACAAATTAAAATTAGCGATTGGCATATTGCCAAAAATATGGAGCACACTTTCACTTAAAATATTTTCGATTGAAGTAATTTTTATATTTAATGGGTCACGGCCCATAGGAACGTCGTAAGAATGATAATAAAACATCAATTAGATTTAAATTATAACTTGTTACTAAAACCTTGTTAAAAATTGTTCTGAGTTAATAAAATAAAACCTTTAATACAGTCTTGCCCCTTCTATTTCCGTGGGCCAGTCCCCAAATGGCAAAAGTAATGGCCTTTCATCAAGACACTGCTTTACAAACATTTAAAGTAAGAAAATATTAATTTTGAACTCCTAAAAAAAGAAAGTTGTTTCAGTTTGTTCTTTATTGTCCTGTGGTTAGTAAATCTACCGCACCAATAAAACAGGCGTGTCATTTTAATATCGTTCGTTTTATAAGGGGTATAACCTACTTATAACCGAATAAGTTTGACGTTGGTAAAATCGACACTTAAAAGCTTAAATATCGTATTTTTTCTATTTCGGGGAAACATTTCTCTGGAGTCTGTGCATGATGTCAACCTTACGATAAAACACGAACAGTCTACACATATCATGCACCGACTCCTAAAGATTTTTTTCTATTGTGAGCAGACTGGCAAAGTATTAAAAGCGCCTAGAGTTTTAGTACCAGTGAATTAGCAAATCCGCGGAAATGCCAAACAAAGCCTTTGTAATGAATGTACACTCAGCGCCGAGTGTTTGCCCACAAACACTCATTTGGGTCGCTCGCGTAATTAGTGACCAGTTTGTTTAGTAAGTTTGCCAACGATTTGGCGTAGATTTAGGACATTTTTAATGACGAGAGGTCAATAATCTGAGGTGTTATCAGAATTTACGAAGCTACGAAATGGTTGACTTTAGTGTAGTTCATGAAAAATGTATTAATGGTCATTGTATATCGAAATTATCCGAAATCGTACTGACACTCTACCATTATAGTGGACAGCATGCGAGTTCAATTTGTAATGTAAATTGTAAAAATGTAAATTGTTTTTTTATTTGATTATGTGATGTATTATAATACGAGTTATTTCTTAGAGCGCTTTCACACTAAGACGACTTTATGCCTGCATGCAGGCTGGATACAATTACGAAGACGGATTTTTGACCTTTACTGTTCATTTTATATGATATTGTATTATGGCAAATAATCAATTACAAATACAAATACAAATATTTATTGACAACAATATTATTGTCATTACATATTACTAAAGATATTATGTAGAAGATTTAAGAAGTGGATGTTACACAATGCAATTCACGTTATGCCAACAACAATACATGGAGCAATTAACTGTGGGCCCCACACTAGGAAATTCATGTGTCGTGGGTACCCAATGGTTCTTACAGAATTGCGACGGACGCAAGTAACTATGTGTAATGAATGAATTGATAATGATGAAGTGTGTGTGTGGTGTGTGTGTGTGTGTGTGTGTGTGTGTGGTGTGTGTGTGTTGTGTGTGTGTGTGTGTGTGTGTGTTGTGTGTGTGTGTGTGTGTGTGTGTGTGTGTGTGTGGTGTGTGTGTGTGTGTGTGTGTGTGTGGTGTGTGTTTGTGTGCGTGTGTGTGTGTGTGTGCGTGTGTGTGTGTGTGTGTGTGTGTGTGTGTGTGTGTATTTGTATTGTATTTGTATTTATTTAGCAATGCGACGGGCATGCGCCAGTCGCGCTGCTGTCAATTTCATACATAAAACGACATCAGTAGGTGCGCCTTAACATTAGAGCGACCAGCAGGCAGCGCGTCACTCTAATGTGAAAGGCTTGCTGCTGTCATGCCTGCATGCCTAAGTGTGAAAGCGCTCTAAGCCCTTCACATCAGAGAGACGCGCTACTGTCGCTATATTGTGAAGGCGCACTTATTGTATCTTTTAACAAGTATCCTCTCTGGTCTAGTGATCAGAGAGGTCCCGGGTGTATTAACCGTGCTATGATAGTTAAAGATTTGGAAAACCCTGGTATTTTGCGCACACTTTCAAAGACTACGTCTCAAAATTATAAGTAATATTTTTAGGCCAGAATATTTACATGAACTTATTGATGTATTATAAAAATCTTTCGCGCAGATGGACTGTCTACATTCATATAGCCCTCGTGTCAGATTTAGCTGCAAATATGTTTCATCCCTTTTTGTTAATAAATCCTACCTTTACAGTTGGGTTATCAACACATTGAGCGCTATGGTAGTCCCGGTGACAAACAATGTTTTTCTATTGTGGCTAGTTCCGTGACAGTCAATGCCTTAAGATACTTACTTCATTTATTTCAGCTTCAGTCCGCAGAACTCCTGCAACAGCAGTGAAGACCGTGTCCATCGACGGATAGCTGCGAAAAATATAATCATTTGGCGACTTTTCCAATTTCTATACTAAGTTTTGTGTAAAAGTAATAGTTTCAGAATAAAGAGGCTGTGACATACGGACGGACAGACAGACAAACAGATTTGACGCTACTATAAGGGTTCCGTTTTTTGCTATTGGGCTACGGAACCCTAAAAAGCATGTGTGAAGTTCGTTAAATGTTGTCTTCAAACTTTAACAAAACTTTCATATTTGACAATAATAATTTCAACTTACATGCTACTCCACAAAGAGTAGTTGCTCTTGAAGCCGTCGATCACGATGTGTATGTGACTGTGGTTGCTCAGTACACCGCTGAGAGGAACAGTCCAGTCCTGAGACATGATGGGACTGTCTTCTTCTAGCATTGAGACCAGGAACCTGGACAAAGAAACTTAACTTAAGCATCGGGCTAGTCTTATATATAATATTCTCGTGTCACAATGTTCGTTCCCGTACTTCTCCGAAACGGGTTGACCGATTCTCAGGAAATTTTGTGAGCATATTGAGTAGGTCTGAGAATCGGCCAACATCTATTTTTCATACCCCTTAGTGATACGGGTTGTCCACCCTTAACATTTTTCTTTTATTACGTGGCTGGGCGGGACGAGGCCGGGCAAAAGGAGGATGGGACCGAAACAAAGTTCGCTGGGTCCGCTAGTAGTCTTATAAAACTATAGAGCCGCCTGCTCTTCAGGTTACCCACTCTTGCTGGAATTTAGACCTAATTACAACTGCACAAGACACCGCTGTGTTTGCCTTGATATGCTGTTATCCATACAACTTTGGATCTGCATGAAATATCAGCTGCGGTTAGACTTGCATATTAATATTTAGTATATCAGATACCCATAAAATAAAGAAGCAAAAACCTTGCTCTTAAAAATTACCTACCTCATTTTCAAAGGAATTCTTTATGTAAGTGAAAAATAAATAATACATGCAGGTTATATCTGTAATCGTCTGTTTCAAACCCACAGATAAACTACTCACTTGTTCAAACTCGCCTCATCGCTGCTGCAGCCCAGAACCTCTCCAATAGTGCGAGCCTCATTTGCAACGTTGGTGGTCTTCATTCGTTTCCATAAGAACTCGTAGTCTTCAGCGGTGCCATAGCGAAGACCGGTACAGTAAGTGACAGGACGGAGACTGGGTGAAATTCTGCATTAGGAAATTATGCACTGTAGGTATAAAATTTTTGGTCCACTTCAGAGTTACTTTTAATTACGGTGGTTTGATCTTTCTATAAATCATATTGATAGGAGTATGACTCAAAAACCAAACTTTAGTATTCATTTGTAATAGATTTTTAGTAACTGTCAAAATAGCACGTAAATGTCTGTGGCAATAAGTAAATACGATAAATGTTTTAATTGGTATTTAAGTTTTGTATTGTCTCTAGTTTGTGATGTGGAAACCCATTTGTTTATTTTACAATCGCGCTTCGAACCGAAAACTTTCATCACATCTATTTATGGTAATGCTTGCGGTTTCGATGTAAAGTTTTAGGAAAACAAGCATTTTAACGTCAACAAACTCTGATGTGGCTATTGGGTATGGGAGGTGGATGGTAATTTTTATAAATGAAGTTGCTAACTCATGGTAATAAATACCTTTATGTTCATATTCTTTCAGTCTTGTAATATCGTCTTTCGTTTCGTTTCGTTTCTGATTTCCATACCAGAATTGTTTGCCATGCAATTATAACACTTAACTAATAAGTATTTTATAAACTTACGGTTTGCCTTCCTGAACTAATTTCCTGAAGTTGTCAACAGCGTTCTCCACACAGCCAGCATGGTTCAGCTTGCATGCTAAAGTTAAGATTTGCATACGATTGAGAAGAGTCTCAAAGTCATCAGACTGTCGCTCTTCGTAACCTAAATAAGAGATTGTGTTATGCATCAGATCCAAAATGCGGGCCTGAAACAAATTACTAAAGTGGTTAGACTCGTATATATTTAACTTTAAACTTAAGGGACGGCCGTTGGGTAAGAAAATTTCTAGGATTGGATTTTTTGATTCAAAACCGCCGAACATACGTCGGAAAGATGGGCAAACGACCTTGTAAGATATCAAATTATCACATTGCATTATTTCGACTCAAAATTACACAGCGTGGTATGAAGAGGGCTATGCTCGGTGTTCCTCTGCGACATCGAATCTAAAATAAGGAGATACGTAGAATAACTAAGGTAACGGACATAGCCCAGAGAATCAGTAAGCTCAAATGGCAAAGGGCAGGGCGCTTAGCACGAATAATTGATGGCCGTTGGGACAGAAAAGTCCTATATTGGAGACCGATCAACTAAACACACGGAGTAGGACGTCCACCGACAAGATGGATAGACGACCTTGTAAAGATCGCAGGACGAAACTGGATGCAGTCTGCTTGAGATCGTTCGCTGTGGAAAACCGTGGGGGAGGCATATGTTCAGCAGTGGACGTCCTTTGGCTGATAATGATAATGATGATGTATATTTCGACTTGGACAACATTATTTGTGCAATACAGTTTTAACTTAAAATTAATTAATAACACAACTGCTTGCAACTGGGGGCGACTTATGTACAACATTGGATGCCATGGTGTTGGTTATGATAGACGATGATAATGATGACTATGTAAAATAAACTATTACTTACATCGATATCATGCAAGGCGTCAGTTCCTTCATATTTGGCCCTGAGCTTGTTGAAGCCTCTGACGACAGCCAACCACACGTTATAGTCACTCTCAAATTGTAGAAAAGTCAACGCATCGTTCAAAACACTAAACGATATCTCATCGGCAAAGTAAAATGCAAATAAATCATTAACAATCTGCAAAAAATATTATGCGTCAGTTTCATCTGATTCGTTATTGTTATCAGAATCAAATACCAGACTCAAAAAAATACCTTGGCTCTGTTTAAATGGTGAATTTTCAATCGTGCTTCGTTACTGTTTAAAGTATTGGTTATCACTTTCAATGCTTCAGTGTCATATTTCACCCTATACAGACCTAAAAAAAATATTACACGCTTTGTTGGTAATAAATTGGATGACAAATCACTACAGTTCTAGGATGCGACAGATATGTAGAGTTATATAAGGTCAAATCGTATTTAGTGATAATATTGTAACTATGTGTTAGTATAGGTCATGGAAACAGGGCACTATCATATTTTTTTAGAGAATCGAGATTTTAATTTATTTATTCTCTCTAACATAGAAAATATATATTTTTAAAAAGCACCCTGTCAATTTTAAGTTATCTACGTCATCGGCTTCGCCTCTTTTATTGCAATGCCCAATCCTTCTTTTTTCTCTAATCTTAATTTTTAATTATAGAAAATGAATATCTGCAAAAAAACATTACCTACCTTAATCTCCAATTTTCTCAAAAACTAGCGTAAAAACCTCAAGCGTTTTGAAGAAAAAAATATTTATTTATTGTGCTGAATCGACCCTTTAAATACATATTCTTCTTTAAATACCACTTGCGATTTAGATAAGTAAGACACAAGACTGAACAATTACTAAAAAGAGGATATACCAAACCTGTTTCTTGTATATTGAAAATAATCCAACTACGGTTCTCAGTGATGCTTTCAACCTTAAAAGTGTGGGTTTTGCCCTCCATAATAAATGCTGGTTTAGTGTTCTCAAAGTCAGGTGAAACTTCGGAGGTGTATGTTATTGGTATTTTGTATAACTCGTCAGAAGAGTGAGATCCATTGATGTAGAATCGCCTCTGTAAATAATTATAATTTCTCAGTCAGTCATAAATGCTAAGTTATATCACAAAAGTATGTATAATAGTTTTGTTTTTTTATGAAATTCAACTAATACTCGACAAATGTCAAGTTAGGTTTTTTGAGTTAAATCGGTACGTTGAAATTCATTGTATTTTTTCAACGTACCTTTTGTGATAAAAACAAGCGAGAACTTGTCTGTCAAGCACATCTCTCTCTTCGTAAAATGACCGATGTTTATACCAGAAGTGATTAGGTTACCTGCGTCAAAGTCACAGTTCCATCTTCATAATTGACGTGCACGTCCAAAACAGGGTGTCCAGGCTGGGCTATCCAGGAACTCATGACATCCTCAACGGTCGCGCCAGGGTACGAGACCAGAGAATTTGTAGCGCTTACACCCTCTTGCAACGCGGAGTACATCTTATCAGGGTAACCAGATTGAAACTGACTAGAAAATAAATCAGATAAAATTAACTTTAAAAAAAAAAGACTATAAATCCGACTTCAAATCAAAAATGCACATAAAAGTTTTAAATAAACTTGTGACCTTTTAAAGGACAGGAATCCATTTTTGGCGAACCATTTATTTTTGGAGTCGGTGCTCTGATAGTTGATGCTTGGGATGGTCAAAGTGATGGCATCGACACCAAAAATGAAATTGTTCGCCTCAAATGGTTTCCTTTTCTTAAAAGGGTCAAAAGTTTATCTAAGACTTTTAGTGCATTTTTATTTTTAAGCCGGTCTGGACTTTTTCTTTGAAGTAAGTTTTTTTTTTAAATTTTTAGTGATTACAGGAGGGTGGCGGGGATTGTACCGATTATGACTCTGTTTTTTTAATAGCTACAAATTACTTTTTATAAGTTTTGTCATTATAATCACTGAAGTCCTAAGCGTTAAGGAGTTCCACCATCAGCTCTGCTCCACACAATGTAGAGTATCAGACGTAACAACACGTCAAAATTTAGATTTTAGTACAAAAACACCAAGATCCCATTATCATATCCCAATTTAGCAACAATCGAACTAACTACAAAGTAAAAAGGTAAAAAAACTCAAAATATATGAAACAAATATAGCTTTTGTAGTTGTCTGGTGGTGACCAGCTCTTTCTGTTGTGCTTCTCCACATGATGAGTTTGTGAAATCAATAATCTACCACAAATAACGACATAAAATACTGGTCAATAATTTGCTAGAAGTGTGCAAGTTTCATCAAGATAAGTCAACATTAGGCAAGGATATTTATTTTTGCAAAACAACCACCCTTAGCCCTTAAGTTTGGATTCGAACCGACTATATAAGTAGTTTTTACTCTTAATCGATACTTGTCACCTGCTTTAATATTATCAGTAGCTCTTGTAATATACCACTTACTTAGCAGTCAAGTAAGAATGTAGCCCAGTCTTGAACGCCTCATCACCAATGAGATGGTGCATCATCCTGATCACCGATCCCGCCTTCTGATAGGTGACCGTGCCGAAGTGTTCACTGATTTCTGCTGGTGAGAAGACGTCGTTGTTGGTGATGGGTGGTGATGAAGGTGACTCGTCAGCATCCAAAGCAGAATAGACTGAACCTGTGACTAGAACGTTTCCAGAGGCGACTTCTGGTTCAATCTGAAACACACATGACGTATTTAATATTTGTTTGGAATGAGCAGAAAGCTAGTTTACTACTTCTAATAAGTTAATATAATAAAGGTGCTCCATACCTTAAGGGATAAATAAAGAAAAAAAAAGTGTTACATATAAGGAAATGGCTACCTAAAAGCATAAATCATTGTTTTTCGTGAAACTTAACTATTTTGGACTGTTTATTTATTTATTTAAAACACTTCATGCACAAACAAAAGGTACATATGACGGACTTAATGCTGAAGGTATTCTCTACCAGTCATCCATAGGTCTATACAGAGAAATTGCTGGCGGCGCGAACGAAGTGACAGAAGGGCAAAAGTGAGAGCTTGATTGAAACTACAATAGGTATTTAAAACAAAAAATAAACATACATACTACTTATTACATAAATACCAGTACATAGACTACTGTGTTATATAAAGTATAATTCAATTTAATTCACTAACTTCGACTGTCAGCTGAATAAGCATGCTGTGTGTAAGCGCTCTTAGAGCTGCAACAAATTATAATGTCAACTTTGTATTCTATTGTAATTAAATGGTTGTAGATCTGTAGTGTGCACAAAATACAATAAATAAATAAAAATCAATACGACTATCTCCTAAGGCGTAGGCAAGAGACGTGCAGTATTTCGACAGCAAAACGAAATAAAAAAACAATCCCAGATTGAAGCATATGTACTCCGTTAATCTATTTAGCCAAAACAATGACTTCATTTCTGCAAAATTGTGTCAAATTTTTCAACAATGTACCTAATAATGTCATCGAACCTATTCATAAATTTAAGTTAATGTCAAAACTACTCTAATGTCGAAGGGGTATTATCAAATTCAAGACTATCTTAATGACGAGAATGTATGGACAGTTCAGCCTGCACCAAACTGATGTACCTACCTGTTTATTTTCATTTCTATCATTTTTGAGGCAGGTAGTGGTGACTGAGTTTGTTCCGGCGTTTCTTCTCAGCACTTGCCAAATTGTCTGTTATGTCTCGAAACGCTAGTAGGGCCCAAACGATAAAGAGACACATTCTAGCCCATACGGGCCATAACTGATTGATATTACACTAATTATTGACGTTCATAAGTGGCATTTTGGGTCCTAAATTGAATAAATTATTTTTGATTTTGACTTTTGACTTTGACTATTTGAGTCCATGAATTCTTTGTATGCATGCTTATGAGCTCGAATACATATCTCTAGTATCTTACTTCTTAGTGCTTACCAAAGCAGTCATATAATCCTGGAAGTAGTTAGCAAAGCCTTCGTTTAGCCAAGTATTGCTCCACCAATGGCAAGTGACCAGATTTCCGAACCACATGTGAGTTGTTTCGTGAGCTATGATTTGTGCTACTCGGTACTTGTAGTAGGGTGTCGATTCTTCAGGCACGTACAGCAGTAAGGCTTCCCTGTTAGGAAAAATAAACATTAAGTATGGCTACTATCACATTGCTTAATCGGCTGATTGATGATATTTTAAGAATCGCGCCTAACATTTCCTTACGGCAAGCGAAGATTTTCAATGCAGATTTTAGACAACTAAAAATATTTTTTAAAATACTGACTAAATAAGTTTAAAACAACACATTTGCCGACTACGTAGGAGAAACAGTTTCATTTGGAGTCGGTGCATAATCAGATATATTTTAATCATTTTAGCGCCAAAGCATGTAAATAAGTGCTAAATAATTTTAAGTTTTGTCAACAGTGGCAGCTCTTTACTTGTTATTTAGAAATTTCACAGTCATTTTTAAGATAAGATGTTTTTTATTACCGACTTCGAAAGGAGTTAATCAGTTTAATGTGTATACGTATGTGGTATTGAAATTTGATAATATTTGATCTATTAAGGCTACCAAATACGTGTACTAAATTTCGCAAGTGCATGTATGTTGGTTTATCTCTATGCTTGTATATTTGTCCATATATTTTAAAAACGAGAAATCATAGTGAAATGTTCTTTTAGTTCAATCGGGCTGAACGGATTACCACAAAATAATGCATAAAGTTATTGACGTTATATTTAGGTCACCCTCGCGACTGTTTAGGTAATAAGTTATTTACGCACACATTATAACTTCCGCACGTCTGCTTATGCATCGCTATTACCATGTATAATTAAGTAGATAGCCTTGAATAAATCAGTGTTAGAACAACTTTCATTGGCTTTGTTTCGTACTTTGACTTACCCTTACAATCAACCCTAGAACTCATCTCAGAAACTTTTATAGTCATTACAGGTATATTACAACTAAGGGTACAGTGTAAGTTTCATCAAAATCGGTCCAGTCGTTTTTGAGATATGGGTAATAGCCTTCTAAAAATTGTCTAAATAGCTCAAAATAACGCATTTGCCTTCTATTTAGGAGAAACAAAAAAACATTTATATACACCAACAGTCTACGCACATCAAGTGTAGTACAGAGTTCAAAAACCTCACAATGTAATTCTTATTTGAGATGGCTTCAAAGTGTATCAAGATAAGATTAATGTTTCAGCAAACAGTCTGGTTATCTAAAACATTCAGCCTATAACTGGATCACACACAAACTTCTGTTGGCACTACTAAATAATTTTGGTATTATTGTTTTATTGAGCCCATAATGTCCCACAGCTGCCAAAACCTCCTTACTGTTTTCCAGTCTTCAAGATTTTGGGCAACTGCCTGCCAGTCCCTGTTAAATTAATCCAGCTCGTCATTTTTTTAATACGCACCTATATTTAACCAATCCCCAGTTCTCCATAGCCCCGGCACGGAAATTAGGTAGAGCAATATGGTCAAGCTTCAGTTGACCATTAGTTGAGTAGTAATCAACTCCTAAGTAGTCGCCTAAAGCGTCAACGACCCTCAACCCAAAGTCGTAGGCATATTCAGTCTGGTTGGTAGCTTCTGGTCTGCTGAAGACACCAAATTCCTTGGTATTGTTGTTGCTGTAGTAAGCAGCTTCAAACTCGGAAACTAGGAATGCGACGAGGTAGGTAGACATACGTGGTGTCGGGTGGAACTCTTCAAGGGTGTTGCCGTTTGGTCTGAAATTAGAAAATATCATCAGATGATTGTTTCATTATTATATGTATAATCTTCAAGTGCGCTTTAACATTAGGGCAACAACAGCGCGGTAGCACAGGATGTCCATAGAAACTGCTGCATTTCTGCCATTCGTATGAAACTATCAGCAGCGCGCCAGTTGCACTGCTAAAGTCGCCTTTATGTGAAGACGCTCTAAGTTGTCAATTTCAAATTTCACTATGTTGGTTGGTGTCATTAGTGTCATGAAAAAATGACCATGGTCACTTAGTAATTGAATTTTATAAAATGATCGATGCGACATGATTTTCAGGATTTATTTACGTAATGATCAATTTGCTTTCTGAAGCTTCGACAACTTTATCTCCATATAAACTTTTTAACTTGTTATCTTCCTAAAATAATAATGTGTTATCATTCCAAAGTTTAAACCTAAACTCGTATTATAAAACTGAAGAGTTTGTTTATTTAAACGTGCTTATCTCAGTAGCTACTGAGCCTATCTGAAAAAAAATTGTGTTGTGATGGATAGCTTATTTATCTAGGAAAACATGCTGCGACTCATGAAATGAGCAAACTCAAAACGCTCACACGCAGTTGCGGGGGAGCGCTATTTTCTATAATAATGCTATACTTACAACTCAGTAACAGTCTTAACTTTCGTGTTAGCCAGTGAAGGCTTATAACCTGGTGGTCGTACAATGGTTATTGTAAACACAGCCTTCAATTCGGGCTCATCGAAGCAAGGGAACACTTTCCTTGCGTGCGTCGGCTCCATTTGCGTGGCGCCAAGCCATCTGGGAAATGAAGATTATGTTATGGACATAGTCGTGATTGATGATCGTCTCCATACATTGATTAGTTAATATGTAGAACAAATTCTGGTGTAGGTAGCTGATGGATTAGCAAATTATATCGTGTACAGTATATTTATGCGTTTAGGATGTTGTTGGGGCTGCCCCGGCACTGCAATGCTTCGGGAATGTTCGCGGAGTACGGTGTCGCCTGCTTCTACACGACCGCTACGTAGGCAAGCGGTGCACATCACCGGCGCGCAGGGTCCGGGTCAACCTCAACATCATTGTACAGATGCTCTCACAAAGATTTGAATGTCCATATATCAACCACTGTTACATGGTACATATATGGACTAAATACCTAAATGCAATTGGGTGGTCGTTTTAGTTAACATTGAATTTAATTTCATGTTACCTTATTTAATTTATCTTATTTATTTTATTTCGCGTACAAAATAATTTATTAATGTTATCATTCAAAATGTATAGCTTAATTATGTTGAAATAAATTAATGAATGAATAAATAAATATTAAGATAAAAATAATAATCGGGACACGCCTGGTTGGACGTCCTAGGTACCGCTGTAAAGACGTTATAGCTCAAGACCTACTCAACCTCGGCCATAGCGATTGGTAAGTATTATCGCAAAACCGAGATGCGTAATCGGGTTTCGGAGGCCAAGACTCACTTTGGGTCGTTGAGTCACCTAGTAAGTACGAGTAAGTATGATAAAATAGTATTTGTGTTTAAAGTTTAAAGCCAAACGATCGTTGACCGATCTTGAGAATGATATTTAATCATTTTATGGAGCTATAATTAACTTAATATTTGTAAGTGTCTAATGAATTGTTCTACAATGTCTGAATAAGTTCCCATTAGCGTTATGTATCCTATACTACTTACTTAATAGTGTTCCTTATTTGAATTATTCGTTGCTTAATGATTTTGCCGATTGTGAAACAAGCCCTTAGTATCAAGATTGATATCATTAACAAAAATTCTTGGTTCTTTTACAACTGAGTATAGTTAGTCACGATAATAGTGCCTCTTGACACTACCCAAAAGGTTTCACGTTCGAATCCCGGGTCGGGACGAAATTTATTTTTGGGGTTTTCTGTCTTGGGGACGTCTTAGAATCAAGAAATTGGCGATGATGACACCCCCATGCCTCGGAAAATACGGTAAGCCGTTGGTCCGCCGCCTGATCTGTCCCTAATCATTAAACGGCAGTCAGCGGCAGGCATCATTAGACGGCAGTCTGATATGTCCCTGGTCATATCAGACTGCCGTATTACCGATTTAATGAGAGTGTAGGAAATTGTGCATTGCTTAGTTGTACCGTTACCACGAGTTTACTCAATAGCGAAGACGGTTTTACTCGCTAGCGACGACGTAACTTTTTGTATGGAAATTTTTAGTTCCGTCAGTGACCGCTTGAGGCGCTGTGTGATTTTCCATAGACTTTTTTACGTAGTCGCTAGCGAGTAAAACCGTCGTCGCTATCGAGTTAACACCCAATTACGTATTACCAATAAGTATAATTATGTTTATTTATAAGGATTTTTGGATGAAAAAAAATATGATTTTCTGTTAGAGCCATAGCGATTAAGCATTGTATTTAGCTTAGGGCTCGTTTTATTTCAATAACAAGAAACCGGTTAGTAAGGAATTCCCACTTGCAAATTAGGTAGGCAGGTAGGGTAAGGGTCCTTATTTGTAACTAGTCTATATTAGTCGATAAGTAAACAGTGTATTTTTGAATAAATATAGGGCCGTGAGTTGGCCAGATCGTACGCGCTCTCACGGTCACCAATCTCAAGAAGAAGTGTTTTATTTGGAATCTACAGTCTACACATCGAAGGAAAACATGGTCGGATCATTGACTCAGCCTGCCTGCCTGAAGTCAATAGTAACAGTACGGAACTATTTCTGTAGCCTTTACGAAAACGGTACCTTCGAGAGTACTATTTTTTTAGTTAGTACAACTACTACGGCTGAATTATAACCTTCTTCTGGTTGTACAATCGAACATTAGATCAATATAGATAAATATTTCGCAACGCTTATCGCACTTTAAAGATTACTCTTGGAGTGCCTCAAGACAATGACTTGAAGTGACTCCTTGACGTTTTCTATGGCTGATAAACATTTGGCAAAGAAGTTGCTTAAGTGTTTGCACAATGAAGTGCTAAGAGAGTTACATAATACAAATACAAAATATAAATAAATATATATTGGACACCAATCACATGCACACACTTTGCAAATGCCAATGCATTTGTGTTATGGAAATCAGGCACAACTGTGACAACACAACACCCAGACCCGAGACCATGTAGAAAATTTTGATTTCTATTTTGATCCGACCGGGAATCGAACCCAGGACCTCGGAGCGGCGCCGCTTTGAAACCCAGCGTGTTAAGCCACAGAGGTCGTCATATATGAAAAAGATTTTAATTTTAAGTTAATTAAATAATTATGTTACACATCGGTCTCCGTGCTAGGCTGTGATGCCTGAATTACGAGCGACCTTTAAAGTTTTACAATTGAGTATAAAATATACAGCATGAGTTTAAAATTTAATCAACGATTCCACAGAGTATACGTTGTTACCTTGACCTGCGCTGGTAGTCTGATGCAACATTTTTGACATTTCGCGTAGACATTTTCAATTTTATGATTTTCTATTTTATTAAATATCATTTTAACTTATGTAGCTTGTGTGTTTAATAAATCTTAAAAAATAATTGTAATTTTTAAGCTTCATTCGAAAATTCTTCTCGATCAATAAATACACGAAAACACTAATTTTGTTACGGCATTTTGCGAGCGCCACCTGGTGGTTTTACAGGGAACTATTTCGAGACTTCCGACACTGGTCATAGTGCTCTAAAACGCTTTAACTTAGAGATATAGTAATCCAAAGTAATAGTCCCTAATCAATATACCTATAATAAAGTCGCTAATCAGTTGTAGTAAATGACAATGTCAAGTTATTTGTATGTTCTGGATACTTTTGTTTGCAATAAATTGCTTGCTCAATTTATTCTGATCGACAATAACAATAATAATAAAAATATTTTTGGTTTTATAAAATTAAAACCATTTTCAACACACTTGCTAAAAATGGCGTTTTTATTCCACCGACTTTTGGTTCACAATCCTATAAATTAAACACGCGTGATTTTTCGGTATATTATTGCACTAGTGCCATTAGTTTATTAACCCGACCAATTTAAATTTGTACTCTAGTGTCAAGGCGTAAGTAAGAAGAAGAAGCGATATAATTTAGTCGGGTTTTAACTTTTATTTTAGCAACAAACAGTATCTATGCGAAAAATCAGTATCTACATATTTATTTCAATTAATGGTAAATCCAGCTTTATTACTAAAAACTAAGTCAAATTCATTTAAAATATTCTGTAATTTGTGTTTTAAAAACGACAATTTTTTTTTTAATCTTGGCTTTATGATGTAGCCCTGTAGTCACTGTGCACATAACCTTATTCGTAGCAGCTTACTTTCGTTTTTGGCCAACAGGCCGATCTAGTTCGCGCCTTAGCCTTGCGCGCGCATCGGTATCGCAGCAAGAGAAAAAAACAACGCGCCATTTTTCGTAAATGATTGGAGTCTTGTTTTTTCAATGTTTTTTCCTCGCAAGTGTGTTGAAAAACGTGTGCCTGTGACCACCGTCGTATGAAACACGTGTGCCTGTGACCATAATATACGCGGCTTTCTTATGGCGCACTCGCTTTCGCTCGTGCGCACACAATATCCCCTTGTATATAATGGTCAACTTAGCACACTTGTATCATAATGTACTATAACGATCGATTACTGGCTACTAAAACGGCCTACTATATTTAAAATGTTTGCTCCTATTTCAGACACACCCGGTATATAAACTACACTCAATGATAATGTTTTATTTGATGCCACATGCAATGAAAACTTTAGCCTTAAACCAGTTTCAACTTTGAGTAATATCATCAGTCAGAAGAAGCTCTCTCCGTCACAAAATTATCAATTGGATTCAATCTTTTACCAATTAAATATTCATGCAAGTTAGATTTAAATATTATATAAATGTCATTCAAGTTTCTGATTGTTTTCGGTATTTGTTGAAAATATGAGTAATATGAAAAACGAAAGTAAGCTGCTACGAATAAGGTTGTGTGCACAGTGACTACAGGGCTACGGGCACCTTCGTCAAAGGTTATAGACATTTGTGGTTTGTGGAAAAGTTGTTATGTTTTTTCTATAGTGAACACTAATATTATTTCGTTTGGATACTATTTTAATAAGCCTTACCTGATCTCTATATATACTAAATGTAAAGCCGAAGAGTTTGTTCGTTTGAACGCGCTAACCCCAGGAACTACTTAACCGATTTCAAAATATTTTTTTGTGTTAGATAGCTTTTTTATTAAGGAAGGCTTTAGACTTTAAACCATAATGTTGCGACGAGAAAAGCGCTTGTGAAGTAATAAGAGAGTGAATGAGTAAAGAAAATTTAAGATAAACTTACTTTTTAACTCCTTTCTCGATGTAATAGTTCTTATAAAATCCATTTAAATCATCTCTTATGGGTCCATCATATAAAATATGTAATGTATACTCCACGCCTGCTTGAAGTTCGGTTTCCAGATTAATATACGTAAAAGTATACTTCGTGTCAAATTCTAAGGGGTTCGACTCGTTCAGAGGTACAACAGCTTTTGTAGCTGTGTTAGTTACAGTGATGTTATCACTGGTGAAGAAAAGATCTTCGGAGTGAAGTTTGATCACGTTTACTGGTTCATCACTTGCGAGTGTAATAGTCACTTCGCCTGAGAATGTGAATGCTAAATCATCGCCTGTATCGAAGAACGGAGCGATGACTATTGAGTACGCTGATGGTTTTATTGGTGTGTTAAGTCTGTAATTCGGGTCGCCGGCAGCATTGGTGATGGCTACACACACAGCCAGTATGGCAAGACGAAACATGGCTGAAATAAATGAATAAATAAGGTAGTGTTTAACGCGTACAGCTGACAAATATTTTTACGTACTAACAATATTAATAGTTCTGTCAAATGCATGTTAAGGTACCTAGTACCTTTCATAAACCCGAGCTTGCTGACTCCTTAGCATACGCTCGATAGTACCACCTAACTCAAACTATGACAAACCTTAAATATGTTTAGTTTTGAAAATCATAAAAGAACAAGAATACGGATTATGGTTACAGTTATAGTTTTTTAATGTTGCAGACGAGCTTTAAAGACGTATTGAAAATTAGATTTGAAAAACCTAACTATGGAATTTCTAAGTTTTGTCATTTTTAAATGACAAAACTTAGAAATTCATCTGATCTGACATTGATCTGATCCGAAAGTAAGTAGCTAATGTACTTGTGTTATGGAAATTAGACACAACAGTGGTACCACAACACCCACACCAAAGAAATACAAAATGTTGATTTCTAAATTGACCCTACCGGGAATCGAACCCGCGACCTCGGAGTGGTGACGCTTGAAACCCAGCGTGCTTAGCCACAACATCACGGAGGATGACTACATAATTTGAAATGTAATTATTCTAGTAATACTTGATTGCTAAACCTCAATTGGAAATGTAGCGCTGTTTTCATAATTGAAAAATCTGTTAATTAGAGTAATCAACAATTTAAATAAAACTTACCTAGTGTGTTCACTAAACAAAATAGCATTACATACTAAACATCGAGTGTTATAGGGATCATTCGAACAATACAACTGATAAGAATCATCTCAAGTATCTCCTTATCACGACCATCCAGAGATAAACTACCGTTCTTCATGTGGATAGCGTGAAATTCACGTAGTTACATCCAATTGCGTTTCTCATCCTCGCATTTGCTTTGAACGGTTTCATTTGTTTCTGTTTGCACACTTAGACTACCTTTCAAATTAAGAAGAGTAACCCAGGAAACCGGAATTTTACGCGTACCTTATTTAATGTAAAATCGTAAAAAAAGCGCTCTTACTATTTAAAAAAAACTTGCACACTCGGGCTCAAGTGGTCGGCACACAGCGTACTGGTGGCCAAGTACTCGGGCCCGAGTGCTATATAGACAATGACGTCAGAAAAGACGTCACCGTAAAAACCTGAGCCATGGGCAGCACCGCTGGAATGGTTCTCGCGCACTCGGGTCCGAGTGCTTGGCACTTAACGAGTTAACCCTTCATTCGACGGTTAACTAGTACATTAAGATACTTTTTCCACCACATTATTTCCCGTTGCATCCGGGATTTATAGCTTGACCTAATATTAAAATTTTGATGCGAATGCTAGGCAAAGTCCCAAGAGAATGTTACCTAAAACGTGTCGTACCTCGTAACGTTGCTAATCAGATAGCATGTATGTATTTACGTGGGTTCCTGAACCAACAAAGTTTAATGGGGATCACATTTGCTCTCGCATCGAAAATGCGTTTCGTTTCTTGCTGTAATTTCATGTTTTCCGTGGCTGAATTACCTGTCCTTTATATCTCTAATATCATCATCATCATTTTCAGCCAAAAGACGTCCACTGCTGAACATAGGCCTCCCACACGGCTAACCTCAGCGACCAACCACAAGCGGTCTGCGTGCAGATTGTTTTTGCGATCTTTACAAGGTTGTCTGTCCATCTAATCAGTCGACGTCCTACGCTGCGCCTTTGGTCGAAGGGTCTTCAATCTAGAAATTTTCTTCCCCAACGGCCATCAGTTCTTCGGGCTTTGTACCCTGCCCATTGCCACTTAAGCTTACTGATTATCAGGGCTATGTCTGTTACCTTAGTTCTTCTACGTATCTTCTCATTTCTGATTCGATCTCGCACAGAAACACCGAGCATAGCTCTCTCTTTATCGCGCTGTGTGTGGTCTTGAGTTTCCTTACAAGACCCATAGTAAGAGATCATGTTTCATATGAATATACAAGTTTCAATATGAATTCAGTAAAACTTGTTGGGTATGCTTGAAAACATGCGGTAAATCTGACTAAGTATGGTAATTTCCTATTTCGATGTCTGAGCATTAGTTATTCAGCGTATGATATTATTGTGATTTACCAAAATCCATTGCGTAATTTTTGAGTGAATGAGTACCATACATACATTCATCCATCCTCACACACTTTCGCATTTATAAGTAGGATAACAAGTAAAAAACACGTTTTTGATTTCGATTTCTTTGTGTTTAATTAACATAAAAACAATACAAAGTTACTTAGCTTACATCACCTTTGTAAAGGTAAAACTATTTTGGAAGCACAAAGGAAATTTGAAGAAACTGTGTTTAGAAATTGAATAAGTACAATAATAAATTATGTACAAGAGTAATGAACGAATGCATTAAGTGGAAAATTGCAAGGCACTATTTTTGAATTGTACATAAATATTTTTGCTAATAAGGATTGTGTTAATAGTCAGCAATGACGTTGGTTGGACAGTTGTATTTTGACACCCAGCAGGAGACAAACGCTTCGGCTATAGCTTTGGCGGTAATATAGCCAGTGGAACAGCTTCCGGCCATCACGTGAAGCAATTAACGGGAGTAAGGCTATACCGATAATCACCTGCGGGCAGCTATCGGGACCTATCCAGTCTAAGTACTTACACCTTTGCACATTGGCAGTCCAAACATGCCTTATTACAAACACTGCAGTTTTTGCGCATTAACGGCCAAAAAATGTGTACATGGTGTAATATTGAAATGAGATGTATTTGGAATGATAATCATCATCATTATCAGCCAAAGGACGTCCATTGCTGAACATAGGCCTCCCCCACGGCTTTCGGCAGTCCAATCACTATCAGTCAGCATCCAGTTTGATCCTGCGATCTTTATAAGGTCGTCTGTGCATCTTGTCAGTGGACGTCCTACGCTGCGTCTTTGGTCTTCTCATTTGATTCGATCTCGTAGAGAAACACCAAGCATAGCCCTCTCCATATCTTACTGTGTGATTTTGAGGTACCTTATTAGGCCCATAGAGACCATTGTTTCATGGAGATATGTATTTTTCAATATAAATTTAGTAAAACATGTTGGAAATGCTTGAAAACATGCGGCAAATATGACTAAGTATGGTAATTACCTATTTTGATGTATCAGCGTATGATATTATTGTAATTTTTTTTACAAAATCGATTGCGTAATTTTTAAGTGAATGAGTAACAGACATACATCCATCCATCCTCACAAACTTTCGCAATTAAAAGTAGTATAAGAAGTAAAAAATACGTTTTTGATTTCGATTTATTTGTTCTTAATTAACATAAAAACAATACAAAGTTACATAGCTTACATCACCTTCGTAAAGGTAAAGCTGTTTTGGAAGCACATAGGAAATTCGAACAAGAACTGTGTTATGAAACTTGCGTTGACAACTCAACAATTCAACAAGTCCCAAGAAAAAATATGTACAAGTGTAATGAGCGAATGCATTAGGTGGAATATTGCAAGGCACTATTTTTGAAATGTACATAAATATTTTTGCCGATAAGGATTGTGTTAATAGTCAGCAATTACGTTGGTTGGACAGCTGTTTTTTGACACTCAGCAGAAGACAAATGCTTTGGCTATAGTTTTGGCGGTGATATCCCCAGTGGCACAGCTTTCGGCCATCAAATGAAGCAATCAACAGCAGTAAGGCTATACCGATAATCATTAGCGGGCAGCTTTGGGCCTATCAGGTCTTTGGACATGTTGAAAAGGTCTTGTGTAGTCTAAGTATTTACCTTTTCACGCTGACAGTCCAAACATGGCTTATCTCAAACACTGCAGTTTTTGCGTATTAACGGCCAGAAAAAGCGTTAAGCAATGAATTGCTAGTTGTCACTATGATTAATAAATGTAATCATGGTGTAATATTGAAAAGTATTAAGTTTTTCGATGTATGTTTCGGTAAAAAAAGTATTTTATATCGTCAACATGTTAAAATTAATATTGCACGTAATGTGTTGCCTATACAATAGGTAACGATAATTGCGCAAACCTGAAAATAGTTTGATTGGAATAAGGACCAGAAACAATTGACCCATTTTTTTATTTATATCGTATTTTTCATTAAAATGTTGCCCTGACTATTTGTTAATAAGACAAGCCATAACGTGCGCAAGCCCGCCAAAATACGTAAAAAAACAACCGTTGGGTAGTTCTTTATGAGTGTAGATAGTAGTTATAATAATGTCAGCGCCGCGCTACCGGCTCCTCTCTCGACAGAACGTCGTCCGCAGAGCAACAAATGATCAGAAGGGCCAGAAAAAATAAAACACCAAATTAACCTCTTTTTTTTTTCTTTTATAATTATGTCAATTTAATTAAAATCATTTGGGGTGTCTGAGGTTATCTTTAGCTTTGAAAATGCGTTGTATATTTAAGCTCAATTCAACTATCATTATCCCTAAATATGACTAACTAATTATGTTTATCTCAGCATCAAAGCCACTAAAGTGCTGATCAGCAAAGTGACAGTCGGCACTATGACATGCGCCGCGCCGTGCCCGACCGCTTGCAAGATGGCGTCGGAGTTGTCGTCACCCCACTTCATGGTGTTTCTTGCTGATGCTATGCCGCTGAGACCGGAGTTGTATTCTGGGATAGTATTCTTGTTGTTGTTTAGCCATTGTTCCATCTGGAAAATAAAATATTACCCAGATAGTACGGAAAAATTATGCTTCAGAAAAATAAGGTCCAATGTACAAAATGGGAGCAAAACTTGATTGTTAAAAATAGTTATTACTTTATCTAAATATATTTTACAACTTTAAATTGAATTAGATATACATAAATATGAGTTTCAATTATAGAGCTTATTGCAGAGCTATAGTAAATTACTGAATAACACTACATGACCTTTCTGATAACTTAGGTGTTCTTTGTAAACGACAGTAGTATAAACTGACTTTGTATGACTAGTCGCGCAATAGAATGGAAAAATCAAACACTCAAAAACTGACCTAAAAATAGGTGGTGTGAAGGTTTGACCAGCTTTGCAAGAGATTGCGAGTCAGCGACAAATGCAGGGGAGACCTTAACCCAGCAGAGGGATGATAGAGGTTGAATTACGAGTATTATAAATAAATGTAAATAACTCTTTATGTTAATGTAAATAAGGTTACAGTGGCTGCAGTAAAAACTATACTAACACAACGGTATTGCTTTTTGCCAGGCTTGTACCAAAAAACTAAGACGTTTAGAAATTAAATCTATAGGGACCTACCATGATTTCTAAATGGGAATATAAGAGACGAAAAAAATTTTTCATAAAAATTTTACCGCCTTCAAAAACAAATACTAAAAGGACTTAAAGAACGCTAATAGGAGAAAAAACCTCCTAGGAGTTTGGCGTTACGGCGTAACAACTTGGTTTTGTAATAATTAATAAAAAGGTAGAAAGATATTTAGTACGCTTACGCATTTTAATCGAGGTTGCGGGTTCGATCCCCGCACAATACAAACATTTGTGTGCATAACATGTCTGTTTGTATTGGTCTGGGTGTTTTCTATGTATATCATGTATGTATTTACAAACAAAAAAAAGTATTTAAGTATTATATCCGTTGTCTGGCACCCATAACATAAGCTTTGAGTAGCTTACTTTGGGGCTAGATGGCGATGTGTGGGAATGTCCAAAGGATATATATATATTTTAATCGAGGGATTTTAGTTTTTTTTTGATTATTCTTTCAATCACGAACTTCATTTAAAAAGGTTGTGTTTTTTTTTTACTTTTTAAATGTTTTTATCTCTTGACACAGAGTCATTCCTCAAGAATTACGTGTTACTAAACTATTTTGTAAATTAAATTATGTATATGTGTTAACTTCGTGAGAAGGTAGGCAGTATTTTTATATTGTATTTTCCGTTCATTTTTATTACTTTAGGCTATCTAATATATTTAAATATTAGATAGTCATTTTACGAGCAATAGAAATGGTGACAAACATACAAACTTCCTCTCACCCCAGAGGCATGTACGTTCTCCGTTGGTAACAACTGTTAAAAATGGTTATGAACAGGTAAATTTATATGTTGTCTTCTTTATGGTATATGTTGTAACTTAGTGCCTATCTAGATTTCTAAATTAAAATCTTTTTAGTACCTATTTTTACTGTATCTGATTTACCTACATGACTTGTACATTTGCCAGGAAACTCTCTCATTGGCTCGATGTTTAAAAAAACTGTTGAGTTTGTAATAAGAAAACCAAATATATTTAATTTTGTTGTTGCGAAGGTAACTAAGATGTACTTACGTCTTGTAATCCTTCCTCGTCTAAATAAGCAGCAATGTTGCTGAGGACGCCATTGAACGAAGCTGGCAGTATAACTCTGAAATTTCCAACGTCAAATAAGACTTATCCAACTTAATAAGTAAAGTCCGTTTTTCTTAGCTAATCCAATAATGTAAAGAATATTTTCCTAACTTTTAAAATAATATCAGTGAATAAAAGTAATAAACTATTTCATTTAAAAATTTGAGAAAAAAGCTTAGCTTTAGTTCTGAATTTTGTGTTTATCTTATTTTAAAATGAATCATTTTGTTAAAAATAAATGTCAAGATTGTTAACAATGTTTGACTAGCAAAGAGATACGAACTGTATAAAACCACGAATTTTTTAATGTCATTTTTAAAAACAGCAATCATTTTTGAAATAGGTGACGTTTTTAAATTAGGCATATTGCATTTTATTCGACGAATATTCCTTATCCGATGTTGGTAAAATTGGGCCTTAGACGATTTAAAACTATAGACGTGCGCTTTATAATTACAGAGTTAAGATAGAGTTGACCAACGTATAAATGGCACTGCAATCAACAGATAAAAATGTTTAATATACGAAATATACAGGATGGCCCAAACAGTGACATACAACATTTTTTTTGGAAGCCTACCATCCAGGTCTATCCAAATATACCCTATGTATGTTAGCCGAATTCTCGTATTTTTGAAATATTTTTTTTTTCGCAGAATGAAAATAAAAAGAATTTTCTAACAAATATTTCCGCCACATTTTACGGTGTTATGTCGAGTTTTTTTTTTATAAATTAATAAATTACATTTTGTCAGATAAAATTATAAGCTAGCTAAAACTAAGAGTCACAAGAGTTATTTTTTTTAAAAAAAAACCTTAAATCCTGCAAAAAATTGTCTATCATAAAAATTGTGCATTTGGACAGCCTTGGATGTAAAGAATCCAAAAAAAATTTTGAACGTGACTGTTTGGGCCACCCTATATATTGATAAGTTGCGAAATAATGTTTTTTCATTGAGATATAATCAAACTTATAACTCACGCTCTCCTGATGACGTCTACGTTCTCTTTCAAGAACTGAAGTGCCACTTTAGCATTTCCTCTATCACCAGCATACAGCCACGTTAGAGCGTTGACTCTGTCTTGAGCTCTTACGCTGCTGCCATCGAAGATTGTTGTTAGGAACCTGTGAAAAAAGGATTAAGTAAGTAAATATGCAATTCAAAATTTTTGCAGAGGAACAATGATGATTATGTGACACGAATAATTAATTCAACCTTCGAATGTAACCTGGTTATAGCCAAATTGCTGTTAATTTCCTTAATGTTAAAGACCGGTTTCGTGATCGATAGTTAACTTAACTTATGGTTAAAATCCGTTACCGACCGTTAATTTACGATTGTGTGTGTTTCTTGAAGAAAAACCGTATCCAAATGTCATAATGGTTATTATAATAACTATTGGTATTTTTTAAAAATTTATAACACAATCGTTAATATTCAACCGCTAGTAACGACATCTAACCATTAGTTGAGATAACTATCGATCACGCAACGGGTCTTGGAGAAAAGAAAAAAACATAGCACTATTAGCTAGCTAATATGCTGTCCAAATTGTGATAGTGAACCTAACAGTAAATTTGGTGATACTCGCACATAATTTATTATATCCAATTAACACTTTAGTTGATAGACTTCATCAGAAATGGAAAATTTCAGCCTATAATACATACACAAATCTACCAATAATTGTATCTATTATCTTGAAAAAGGCCTTCTTTAGCAGTAACACAATGCACCTGTATTGTAATAAACACTGATCATTTGCGTCATTGGACTGAAATAAATACACATAGCAATTTACAAGAATACACCTTGAGTATGTTTTATGAGTTCAATACTTTCTATAAGTGCCACTTGATAAACGATAAATAATTGTATTGGATCAGTGTTTGTATTTCTGCTGTAATATAAACATACGATATTGTAAATCTTTGACCCTTTACACAATGCGACTTATAGCAGCGATGCAGTTGCGATGCTTACGCGCATTAGTTTGCAATTGGTAGACTTAATGCCTTATGGCATTCTCTACTGGTCAACCACTTGGTAATGCAGAGAGTTTAATCAGTGGCGGAATGTGAATAATAAGTGAGAAAAGTGGTCTTAAAAAGAAGTAAAATGCATTAACATAAACATGCATTCTAATATTTCACAAATCTAAGCAAAAGACTAATGAACACACAAAGAATACATATTCTTAATAAATACAAAATTATAATTGATAATATTGACGACAAGTAAAAGAAAATGGTGGTTCATTCATTTGATCATTCATTCATTGAGCCAAGGTTACGATAGTGGGTGCGGAGAGACTTTTTAAAAGTAATTTGTTAGGTATAATTCTGATTTCATTGGGGAGAGACTTCTAATTCATTCGTTGCACTATTTATACCAAACCAGTACGTATAATTTGAACTTTGAAATATAGTGTCTGTATGTATTTAGTAATTGCGAATCGGTGCAAGTGAATTTTTGCTTTGAGATTCTATTTTTCTAATAGTGGAGCCTAAAAAATGGTCTTTAATACGCAAGGCCGTGCGTTAGCCAAGTAAGTGGAACAGCAAAGGCTAAATTTAATAGAAAAAAATAACAACTAAATGGCTACCAATATTTAGCCCTCTTTTCTCTCAGACAGTCAGAAAAACGTGAAAATCTTGAATATGACGGGCTCCGCACTTGAAAAACAGTCAAGTGCGGAGCCCATCAAAGAATGACAAAACTCACTCATTAATGGCTTGATGGTTGGAGCTGCAGCCCAGAGCCCTCAGCATTACAACCTCGTCTCCTTGGTTGTTGGTGTTCTTAAACCTGTTGTACAGCCACTTCCAATCCTCGTAGGTTCCTTCGCGGAGACCAGCACAGAACACGTGGCGTCTCAGGTTGGGGTTTACTCTGGAAAAAAATGGATAAAACATCACGAATAGTATTTCATGACTAAAAACTTTGATATCAGGGACTGTTAAAAAGGAACATGGCTTTGAAACGAAACGAAGACATTGTTCATCATTGTCAAATATTTTGAAAGCTTATGCTCTTTGCCCCGTACACCGCAGCAAACCATTACCGTGCTAGGAAGTGTCCGGCAAGAAAAGACTTCTTTGTATTGACCAACTAACATCGTTGCGCGCCATTTACGGAGCGTATTTAGCCAGTTGGTTTAGAATGTTTTTAACACTCAAAGTGTCATATTTTATATTCATAGAGATGTAATAAGAAACCAAAAATTTGCGCACGGTCGGGACTTAAACCAGAAACTTTTTGGCTAACCGGGCCAAACGCTCTACCAATTGAGCTGTCGTGCTGTCTGTCCGACCTTGCGAAATTTGTGGTCTCTTACGGATACGTCACGACGCGTGACGTTTAGCGCCATCTACCCGTTTGTTTATGCAACAGCGGGCCAAGTAGTTATTCTTTACAAAATAAATTCAACTTGAAAACTGATGACGCTTCGCTATCTAATGGTTCAGAATGTTTTTAATTCTTAGTGTTATATTTTATATTCATAAAGGTGTAATAAAAAAAAACTAAAAATTTTGCGCACGGGCGGGAATTGAACCAGCAACTTCTTGGCTAACCGGGCCAAACGCTCTACCAATTAAGCTACCGTGCTGTCTGTAATGACGTATCAAGGTCGGGCAGACAACAAGTCCCGCGCGTACGCAAATGTTTGGTTTCTTATTTCATCTTTATGAATATTTTGCGAGTGCTGACACGCTACGTTAATATACCGGTGAGCATACGGGTTACAACCGCGTACGATGACCGTTCTTTAGACCTGATGTCCTGCCAATATAAACTGTCGGACTGATCACGACCCTTCAAGGTCAGAGCCTTAGGTAGACCTTGCCAAGAAAATATAAAACGGTATTTCATCTTATAAGAATACAAAATAACAGTACCTATGTGTCTAAAATATTCTAAATATAAAACGAGTCGGACTCGCGCACTGAGGGTTCCGTGCCAACTTTAACTGAATTTAGGAATCCACTTACTTCTACTTAGTAAATTCCACAATATTTTGTTGACAGCAAATATAACTTTGTTTTTCATAGTGTTTGTATGAAGTACAAAGTTAGTTTGCGGTTGTTGAAAATGTGATATATCTCAAAAACTTCTCGTTCGATTCCGTCCGAACCAATTTTTGTTGAAAGTATTTGTTAAGATCTACATTCAATATTTTTTTCAAAATTTTCACTAGCTTAGTTTAGAAGTTTAATGGGGGGGGGGGGGGGGGACGCCCATTTTACCACTTTGGAAGGGTACCGTTTAGCTATGGAACGTTAGACTTTAAAAGAAAATGGTTTTAGGAACCTCGGTGTCATTTTAAAAGACCTATCTATAGACACCCCACACGTATACGTTTGAGTATTATTATTTTTTTGGATTTAGTTTCTTGTATGACATTAAATGGCATTATTTTTTATTTTTTGTATGAGGATCGTTAAGTTAACAGGATACACATTCCTACCAAATTTCATCAGTGTGATGCTTATAGTTACAGAATAAAATGGCTGTGACATAAGGACGGACAGACAGACAGACAGACAGACAAACAGATTTAACGAAACTATAAGGGTTCCTTTTTTTGCTATTCGGCTAAGGAACCCAAAAAACGAATCGCGGTTCGCTCACTACCACCAAATAACATAGGTATTACTTAAGGGTATCATACGGGCATCAAACGGATATCATACGCGTATTGCATACTACGGGTTCAGTGGGAAAAGTTTTGTTTTTCGTGCCTGATACGTGTTCTATCACGATCATGGTATGGTCCATTGCAGTGAGTAAATAACTTTATATCAATGCGATACATTTTAGCCAAGTCGAACTTTGTTGTCGTTTCAAAATTGTTTATAATGTCTGTCCGACCGTAGTATGCTTAGAAGTCAAAGAGTCTAACTCCTAGTGAAGCCAGCCAATCCTTTTTGAATCCAGCATGCCAAAAAACACGTTGTACGTGTTTGAAAGGGAACATAATTTTAGACATGAAATTGAATATTAGTTGTACTTTCTGTTATACTCTTACTGGTTATTACTCTTACTGGTATACTTTTTTCAGTATGTGAAATTACTTATCTTCGTCAATTTACTTTTTTTGAAGTCATCGTCTTATTTACTACAACCCATAACCAGAATTCGTTTTTCAATACAACATTATAGTGGTCGGACTTAATACTTTCGAAGGGTTTGGCCAATTTCCTCTTGTATTAAATATAAAGCCATTACATGGATTGGTAACGGCCTGTAGGCATGCTACGCCAAACATAAAGGCAATAAATAATTTAGACTTAACTAAAGTAATCAATTAAATCTAAAAGAAAAATCAAAAATCTAAATAAGCTTTGAAGCATTTGTGCGTAGCGAAGTCATGAGCTAAAAACCTAACTCAATAACGCGTTGAAATATTTATATTTGAAATCGAAAGTTACTGTAAGGTTCATGAATCATAAAATATGTTTGCTGCATAAAATATCCTCGGCACTGAACAAAGTCTCGTTGAAGAGGGTTACCATCACCGCTTTTATCCATATTGCTTTTAAACTTTTACTTACGGCGTAGAACCCGCTTGCATAACCTTGAATTTCTGAACAGCATCTTCAATACATCCCTTGTGGCCGATATTACAAGCGAAGGCTAGTACGAAGAATCTGTTTAGAGTTTTGGTGAGTGGTTCGTTGGGATCTACGTCATAGCCCACGTCATTGATGACAGTTTCCAAGAAATTGAGAAGAACTTCCTGAAATGGTTTGACAATTTATTTATAAGTATAGATGTAATGTGAATTTAGAGGGTGTGGCCTAAAATAGGAGTAAAAATATAAAATATAGGCTCTTTAAATAACCAGTAAATAATGTTTTTTATTAATTAAAATGAAAATAATAATAATTTTCCAATAAAATAAATCGAACCAGCAATGTATTGCAAACAAATGTGTCCATTGTCATAGAACTTGACATTGTCATTTAATAAAGGGGTTAGCGATTTTAATAAACACTTATTACGGATTATGTCTTTCGTTTACTATACCTCTGAGTTTAAGAATTTTAGAATACAATGAGCCGGTCAAAGTAACTCTGTAAAATGATTGATTAATATTTTTGCTTATATCACTCTGCAATTGTAAAAAAAGTGAGCACATGGTAATTTATTTATTATACAGAGACGGATAAGTTCAAGCTTAAGTTCAATCCAGCCATTATAAATGTCTTCTTCGCTTTTATGTCTATTACCATTTTTCTTTGACATTAAAATGTTATGTTTTAGACTACGCTTTATACTATTTAATTTACATAAAGATTGTTTACCAGTTAATCGTTTACGTTACATTCTTTTGTAATTTCTTTAATTCAATATAAGTATAGTAATTTAACTTTAATTCGAACATAGTTAACAAACTTACATCGTATTGAGCTAAGACAGTAGGCTTGTGCAAGAACCTGTTCCTGATCCAGGTCAAGCCAGTTATTGCTGGGTACCAGGAGTAATAGCTGGAGTCATCCTTAAGGAAGTCGATTACTTCGAAACCAAGCTCAAAGGATATACGTTCTGACCTCATCAGGGCGAAGACATCATCTACAATCTAAAAACATACATTAAAATCGCAATATTAATTGACTCTTTCACAGCATCAAGAAGAATGAATTCAAGGAAGAAAATTTGTTTCGACTGTCGTAAATATAACTTTTGAAGAGTATTTCAACCCGTCTTTTTTTATTGATATTATCCTAAAAACTTTATTGCACAAAATAACAGTGTACGAAAGGTGGACTTAATACTGAAAGCATTCTCTCCGAGTCATATCTGTATCATGTCTAAAGATATATTTTTTGACGAAAGTTCCTAGATAGAAGGATAAAAATATAATTTTATTAATCATCTAAAGTGAATGCTACAAAAATTCTTATTAATCAGTAGTATACAAAAGCGGTCTAATTGCTAACAATTTCTTCCAAATAACCTTTAAGTAAGGAACAGCTTACAGAAAAAAAGAGGCTGAGTTTAGATGTATGAAATAAATAAATATTTTATCGGCATGAAAAACCTACCTGGGCCCTGTTAAGTGGATGAATACTGTTGAGGTTCTCTTTTAGGGCTTTCGCTATCAACTTCCAGTTGTTTGTGTCGTAGTTTACTCTGTATATTCCTGAAAAATAGTCATGATATCGGTTATCATATCGAAGTAACAATGGGTAACCTAGTGTTATATAATAAAAAAAAACAGGTACGTGCAAGTTGGGCTTGTGGACCAGTCACTTAAGCTCAAGCCTAGCGCATATTAACCCCCATAAAATAAACAAACTAGAATCAGCTAGGTTAACAATTGTGTTTTTAAACGCGTTTACAAGTTTATTTTTTCACAGTTGAAAGCTTTCATCACATTATTAGTAGCCACAGGACGTGCACTGCTATATACTGCATATGCTGCTGTATGCTGCATAGGCTTCCCTACAGTTTTTAACAGCGCGGTTGAAAGCATTCTACCAGAGACGGCTCTCATTTAGAATGTGGATTCCAAAAGATTATAGTTAAAGAAAAGTAGGGCATTTTGGCAGCAAAAATGTACATTGATAAGACCTTTGTTCGAAACTTCATCTTTGTACTTCCTAGTACTTGACAGTCTTTTATTTTTATTTTATATTCATTTGAAAACCAAGAGCGTTAACATAAGTATTACAAAACGAATTTTACAAATATTAAGGCCAATAATAGGCTTTCCATAAGTTATAAAAACAAATTCTGTTGAATGAACAAATTATAGTGTTTGATTTCTTTAATTAAATAACTAAGTACCTAGTTACAAAAAGGTAAAGGCGAACACAGTGCGAGTATTAGGTGTAAATGTTAAGGCTCAAACAACTTGCTTACTCCGATAAATTTTGAAATAAGAATTATAATTAGTTTTATTATAGATGGACAGTCCAAAATAGTGTCAATTTAGATAATATTAAAGTGTCCTTCAAGATAAAATTTCATTATTTTAATTATTCAACTCATACGCTCTTTGAGAATGCCATACACGTCACTTTTAAACTAAGGATCAGTTTCACTAAAGAATTATACGATCGCGGTAGTCGAAGCATGACAGCATTTTTCATGTATTTAGCGTGCATATGTTTACATGTGTTTTTCTTACCAAAATTTAGGCATCATTCCCCCTCCCAGGGGATGGACTCTATTGTGAGTAAAGCAAATTTCATTTACTAGACCAATGTGGTATCATTTGTATGTATTTTCTTGCGCTTTATCGTTGATTCCTTGTGCCAAGATGAAGCTATAAACTAGAGTTTTATTGACGTATATATTTTACTGCCAAACAGTCATAATTCGCCAATTTTACCTGAGATATTAATAAATAAGTAATGTACCTTTTTGCTGAACATTGAAGATCACCCATTCTTCTCCGGGGGCCTTTTGAATCTGGTGGGTTTTGCCCTGCATTACGTGGGTTGGAGTCAGAGCATTCCAGTTAGGGGCATTTCCAGAAGTAAAGGTTAAGGGTAGTGGCCAGGCTTGCTCAGTTGGACTGGCGGTTGGGCTGATAAAGAACCGCTCCTAGAAAATAAAGGTGTTGATTAATACAATTATACGCGATCATATAAGTAATATGATGCAATTTAGTGAAATCATTGTTTTTTTTTTGGAACAGTGTCCATAGATGGAATAGTCGTTGATTATTAATTATGCCTTAATTTAAGCAATGCATTCCAATATAAAGTAGCGTAGATAATTATGATTTTAATATAACAAAGTTTTCAACAAGTTAAAAATATGCGTGCTTTTACGTTCCGTGTTACAATTCGATATTTTCATTTATTAGTAAAGATAATGTGAAATTTAATATACATAATATAACAAGAATATTACCTGCGAAAGATGAATAACTCCTGTGTCCATGTCAACAGCGACGTTCAGAACAGGGTACCCTGGCTCATCCACCCAGTACTTCATGAAGGCAGCAATGTCAACGTTGCCAATCACTCCACCATCTTCTGTTGTGGCGTTTTTAAACGCTTCGTATAGGTGTTCTGGAACAGCATTCTCGTAGGCTCTGTTAATCAATTACGTAATTGAAGATTTTGTTTCACAAATAGTGGTAAACATAGCTGGACTCTAAAAAAATATCTGTGCAAAGCAATCTGTATCAGTCGAACCATTAGATCAAGCAGAAAGGCAGCATCTTCACCATCTGCTTCTTTTATCTTTGCCATACTAATATAATGCAAAGCACTTAATTTGACTCTCACAGGTTTTTTTTTCTATAAAAGTAAATAAATAAGTACACCGATCACATACATTGCTCTGATCCAAAAGTAAGTAGCTATTGCACTTGTATTATGGAAATCAGAAACAACGGTGGTACCAAAACACCCAGACCCGAGACAATGTAGAATTTTCTGATGTCTACATTGACCCGACCGGGCATCGAACCCGGGACCTCGGAGCGGCAACGCCTTGAAACTCAGCGTGTTTAGTGACAACATCACGGAGTTCGTCTTAAATTAGGCCTTAACTAGTACCTTACCTCTTGAATGGAATGCCATTTGTGTAAAAAAATTGTAAAATAGTTACAAATGTTTTATAAAGTACATAATAAAGTACTAAATATTTAAAATACTGACCTAGATACCAAAAAACGGTTCAATGCTTTCTTGAAAGTACTTTCCGAAATGAAGTGCTTCAGCATCAGAAGCAGCGAAGCCCCTTTAGAGTAGCTGATGCCAGAGAAGTGCCCAGTCACGTCCGTAGGGCTGTTGACTGTATGTTGGAGAGCCCTGTTGGATCCTGATTGATCGCCGGATAAAGCGCTTTGGACGTACATGATATTGAACTGAGCTTCTAGTTCCATGTCGGGATCAACCTAGACAAGTTTTAGAAAGGACGTTTCGGAAAGAGCAGCAGATCATTCAAGTTAGTTCGAAGTTCCAACCACTAACCACCCTAAGGAAAGTGCTATGTGCCTTTGCTATGCTAAATTAGGTGGAACAAAACGCAAAAACAATAAATAATCATTGGGAAACGACTTTGATTTTTAAGCATCGAAAATAATCATTTATTTATTAGCCGCAATGTCATGCGTGTGCGTGCTCCCATACGATACAAAGCGTTGTACACCGATTTCAAAGATGGTATTGAAAATTTAGAAAAAAAACTTTTGGTATTGAAAGATTATTATACTTTGACAGTAACGCGTCATTTTCCAGGTAAAGTGTCTTGAAGAAAAATTATCGTATGAATGGATTGGGGGGAATGGGTCCTTTTACATATTGTGTTAAAAATACAAAAACAAAACTTACTCCGTGCATGGCAAAATACTCGAAGTAACTGGCGAATCCTTCATTGATCCACACGTTGTTCCACCATTTAGCAGTTATGTAGTTGCCAAACCACTTGTGAGCCAGTTCATGAGCAGTAATTGTAGCAATGTACATCTTATCAAGAACATTCGTTTCTCCCTCTTCGTAAAGAAGACGGAACTCTCTAAAAGAGAAAATGTGATCAACAAAACGAGATCTTACCTATTTATCACTAAGTTTGTCACGAAATTCAAAACAAAACACCCTCGACCACGTCATCATTTACCACCAGGCGTGATTGTGGTCAACTGCCTGATCTTAAAAAAAAATTAACAAGTTGCTTTATAGAATCCTCATAAATTATACAATTTTTTTATAAACTGATCCGGCAAAACATACAAGCAGACAGACAAACGAGGAGACACTCTCTTCGCTAGTTGTCTCCTCGGTCGTTAAAGAAAAAAAAGTGAAATCATTTGTTAAATTGTATACCCACCTATAGGATACCAAACCCCAATTCTCCGTAGCTCCTGACGCCCAATCCGGAGAAGCAACTTGGTCATTCTTCAAACCTGGTTCCATAGAATAGTAGTCAATGCCGAAGTAATCATCAAACCACTTAGTTAGAGGTGGTCCCACTTTCAATGCATACTCTCCTTGAGTCTCAGCGTTAGGTCTTGCAATGATGCGGTATGGACGAGCCTGGTCTTTGTTATCAGCAATCACTTTAAACTCTTCGCTAACAAGGATGGATATAAGATATGCTGACATTCTGGGTGTGGTGTGAAACACTTCTTTAACTTGGTCTCCCATCCTGAAATGAATGAATAATAAATTTACTGAGTTGTGCAATTTTTTAGCCTCATTGTGACTTAGCAGTGTATCGTCGTATATCGAAAATATTTTGTGAGTTAGTTTAAAAGCCTCTTTTACTTATAAACTAACAGATTCTCCAATAGCAATATTTTACTTAAGGAGAATTTTCAGTAGTTGCCTACAAAACGTTATTTTAGTGACTTCATTATTAACTCCCAAAACGTATACTCACTCAATGGTGTCTTTGATCTCCATGTTTGAAAAGGTGGTAGTGAAGTGGGCTGGCCTGATAACTGAAATGTTGTATGTGGACTTGTAGCCAGGTTCATCGAAGCAAGGGAACACTTGTCTTCCGTGAGTAGGCTGAAGATGAGTTCCTGCGTACCAGCTGCAAAAGACAACAAGAAAATTAGTCAAATATTATGAATAGAATATAATTGCAGCAAGCTTAGTATATTGTGAACTTAAATAATTGGAATGCAAATTTGACGTGATATTTATACGAATGTAACTAAGGTTAAATCTTTATTTGAATTTTGTTGCGGTATCTTCATAAATGAATATGAATTTAGCATACATAGCCGGCTACCATCACGTGCAATTGTCGAAAGCTGTTTTCATATTGATTTTGAAATCATTTTTTACAGTGTATACGTTTTGACAGTTAATATAAAGCATAAATCCTAAAAGTGAACATAAATTATTCTTTACAAACTAAAAAACAAAAACCGTGAGATAACTTACTGAAGTTTCCCATTATTGACGTAGCTTCCTCTAAACATTCCTCTTGTTAGAGGTGTTTCGTTTATATTCCCAATGTACTTAATATACAAAACATACTCTTGATCCTTAACCAAAGTGACTCCATCTCTCAGATTGATCTTCAATAATTGGTACTGAGGAATTCTAGTAAAGGGGTCATCTTGTTTTAAGGGAACAACCTCTCCATTAACCGTAGAAAGATCTACTTCTATGATACGCCTTACGTTATCTTGAAGTGTAATAACTGTTAGTCCTTCTTTTATAGGCTGTAATATAAATTAAAAGATAGATTAATCATTATGATACAATTTTATACGAGCACTTTACCTAGAGTGGCGTCTAGAATTTACGAGTATATACCTAGGAGTTGAAAAACATCAATTAAATGAAGGAGGTCCGCATACAGTGTGACCCTGATAATCCGTAAGCTCAAGTGGCAATGGGCAGGGCACAAATTGGAAGAACTGATGTCAAAGTCAAAGTCAAAATTAATGTATTTAATTTAGGACACAAATTTTCACTTATACACGTCAATAATTAGTTAATATCATTCAATTATGGCCCATATGGGCCAAGAACATGTCTTCTTATCTTTTGGGCCCTACTAGCGCTTCGAGACAAGACACAGACAATCTGGCAAGTGCTGAGAAGAAACGCCGGAACAAAATCAGTTACCACTAGTTGCTACAAAAATTATACAAATCAAATTGAACAGGTAGGTACAACAGTTTAGTGCAGGCTAGACTGTCCATACATTTTCGTCATTAAGATGGTCTTGACGAGAATGTATGGACAGATGACTGTTGGAGCAGAAAAGTTTTGTATTGAAGACCCTTTGACTAAAGACGCAGCATAGGACGTCCACTGACAAAATAAAGAGACGACTTAGGAAACTCAATTTACAACTAAAAAGAATTTACCACAGAATAATAGACTAACTTCGGTAAAGATAAAAGTTAGTGTAAAATTAATATTATTACTTACTTTAATATAAAGCGTCGCTTGCCCATCAAAACTAAATGGTTCTTTGCCAAGTGGTGCCGTGTTCAAGTAAGGAGTTACTTCAATATCTGCATGTATAGGATCAAACTCTTCCGGCAGACGATAGTTAGAAGCATCATCGTTCCTGGTTAGTTCTAGGTTCACATCTGAGTCAAGATCAAATGGGAAGTCTGACCTTACGAGCGCTAGCAAAGCTGGCACTATGATCAAATTTGCTAGGTAGGACATGATTCTGAAAAGAAGGTGTCATATGGATTAGCTTATAAACTTTAAAACTAGCACCTTCACCTCTCTCACTGGGCTCAACGATCTGGGTAATTATGTGTTTTTTACTAACTAAAAAGTACGTAGAAACAGAAATAGAAACATTTGTTGTCTTAGTTACAAAAACAAATGCTTCAAATTAAGTGCATCTTACTGTCTACCTTACGCATCTTCCTTTCATTACTCCTGTTGTCAACCATATAAGGAGGCTTGATGACGTCATTGTCGCATTTTTTATAAAGGCTTGAACTTAACAATAACATATTCACCCATTTCGATCACAAATACATAACTGATGAACTGGTTGGTTAAGTAAATAATTTTCTGTTATATACTTGATCGTTCTACTTTATTTACTCAGTTGCAAAAGTTTTTGCCGTCAAATTGAAAACTTTCATCACGTGTTCAATGAATACTGTCTTCATAAAATGCATTGATAGTGATTTTAATCGTTTTATATTCTACCATCTTTACCATAATTACAACACATTGTTATCATGTTATTCTTTCTTAATTACATGTATAGGATTACCACCTATCACGGCTGAATAAATACAATTTAATTTAACACATTTTTGTTATTTTAAGCACCAAAACTACATTATATCGTTAATCGTGAGCAGAATTTAATAAACATTGTGAAGTTGCATTGTGAGACGTAATTTCTGAATTTATCGTTTTGTATCATTCACAATCACTTATATCTTTATCGTGAACGCCTTATTTTATCAGTTCTATCATTCATTTTAAGTTAGTTCTTAAATTTCAAAAGTTTGTTTTGGAAAGAAAAGAAAAAATATCACCTTACTTATTCATAGTTGTGTTTAATTATTCTATGGCTGTTCATTAGTCTTTTGCTCATATATCTTATTATAATTTGTGTTATATTAGTATTTATGTTTATGTAAATTAATTTTACTTTTTTGTACCACTTTTCTCACTTATTTTTAATATTCCGTCACTGATTAAATTCTCTACATTACCCAGTGGTAGTCTGGTAGATAATGCTGTAAAACATTAAGTCCACCATTGTACAACTTACAGAGCAATAAAGTTAAATGAATGAATAAAAAACATGAGATCTGCGGTTCGATTGCTATTTCTATACCTTTATGCTTAGTTATTATAAAAAAGCTTAAGAATTTTGTACAGTTTGACAAAATGGCAGTCAAGTTTAAAACGGCATATTTATCACTATTCCACTTGTCCACGGTTTACTGATTGTTATGAATACATTAACGTTCAGTTTAATTTCACTTTACCATTATAACCCAATTAATATCAGTGTACCCTAATTTGTTCAGCAATTCATAATTAATAAGTACTATATACGACTTACCTGCCAGTCCTTTCACAAAAAATAAAACGGCCTCAACTCTATATCATAAAATCGTTTACGTATATTGATGGATATTTAAATAATGATTATTACGAACAATTTAGCAGGATTATATTGTTGATAAAATAATATGTACTTGATAAGCGATGACTATGAAGACACGATAGTTTATCGACAGCCGTATGATATGATAACAGCTGTATGATAAAGGGTAATTTTGGCAACAGCTATACCCTAGATAAAAACGAATCAAATTAATTATGAAAGACAGATTAAACGTCTTTACCTAATTCCAATTTGCATGATTTGATCTTTAACAATAGCCATAAGTAAGACAAGGATTTTGATTGTAATCCGATAAGTAATAAATGGTATTTTGAAACTATCTCCAAAAGGAAACCATATAGGTACTTAAATTCTATGAAACTACGCAAACTGAAAATAGAAACTTCGAAAATGTAGAGTTAGTTTATTTTAGCATTATTATTGTATGAATTAAGTTATATCCATTGATAACACAAATAGAGAGAGAGGGAGAGAGCGAGAGAGAAATGTATCTGTCTGTATATTTGTGTATCTGTCTTTCTTATCGTAGCTCCTTAACGAATGAACCGGTGTTCTTTTAGCTTTTGTTTGTTATAGTTTTTTTTTTCGAGGTTTCTAAGCTATGTTTTATGAAAATCTATTCAGCCGATTGAAGATTATCAGCTCTTTGCAAGTTGATGAGGCGTCTGAATATCTGTCTTATGTCCGATCGATTCGTAATACGGTGCCGTTTTACTTCAATCACATTGAAAGTATATGATGAAGTAATCATGACCATAGGTGGAATTGTGTAAAGCAATCGTATTCAATTGACAGTTCATAACGTACAGTATGATCTGTCAAACGCTTTTGTTCTTTGTAGTTTGACAGATCATACCGTACATTTTGAGCTGTCAAATGAATACGAATGCTTTACACAACTCCACCTCCGATCAGCCGTTCAAGATTATCTAGTCTTTAATTGTTGATGGGGGAATCTCTGAATACCTTTCATATCCTATCGATAAAAAAATTGAGAGCGTTGTACTTTTGATATTGGGGGGGAGTTTAAAAAATATATTTATACGAGGTATAGTATGATAACGTTTTAATTAGTCATAATTTTATATTGATATAAAAGACATTTTGGTTTTAAGTGCTTTTTTTATAAACTGCTCCACATCGCATCGTGCGCGCACAAATACACAACTACGTCGTCCTGCGTGTGCAGTGTTGGCGTTTTGTTTTTAATGCCTCGAAATAAAAGTCAAATCCCAGCAACTATTTTTTTTAGATACCATGAACACTCTTACTCTCTCTCTCTCTCTCTCTCTCTCTCTCTCTCTCACACACACACACTTCCTCTGTATCTCTCACTCCAACTCTAAATCATTCATATTTGATTTTAAAGTTTACTAAGTGTATGTTACTGACTCATTCTTTCTATCATCCTTATCATCAACATTTATCTCTTAATCATCCTCATCCTCATTCTGAACCTTATTCTTGTTTTAAAAAAAAGGGCAAATTAAACAAAAAATCTTTTATTAAATATTTAGCCTAACCACTAAAGCGGCGCCTAAAAGCAGCACATAAGACGCAGCGGTAGCGGTAGAGCCATCAGGTAATGGATCGTCAGCAGTTTTCATTGCTGACAGTATGATCTCAGCGTTGGCCGCACCCCACGCGTTGTTGGTGCGTGCTGACTGAATCGAAGATATGGCGCCGTTGTATTGCATTGTGCCTACTTGGGTGGTGCGAAGCCAGTTTTCGTACTGAAAGATGAAAAAGATTTTTGAAGAATTGACATAGAAATATTTTGCTTTTTAGAATGTTTTTAACTAAATAAGAAACCAAGCCTTAGGTAGCGAAGCGTCATCAATTTCCAAGTTGAATTTATTCTGTAAAGAATAACTGCTTGGGCCATCTGTTTCATAAACAGACGGCTAGATGGCGCTAAGCGTCACGCAATTGACGTTTTCATAAGAGACGACAAATTTCGCAGGGTCAGACTGTCAGCACGGTAGCTCAATTGGTAAGAGCGTTTGGTCCGGTCAGCCAAAAGGTTGCTGGTTCAAGTCCCGCCCGTGCGCAAATTTTTGGTTTCTTATTTCATCTTTATGAAATTGAAATATTTGTAAATACATAATAAAAAAATATGTGCCAGACAACACACCAATTGTCTAGGTATCGTACTAAAACAAATTCTTTCTGGTTTTAAGAATATTAGACAACGATTATAACGAGAGCGTCCTCCACAAATACTCTGATTCATATAAACGACCTCCGTGGTGTAGTGGCTAAGCAGGCTGGTTTCAAGGCATCACCGTTCCGAGGTCCCGGGTTCGATTCCAGGTCGGATCAATATAGAAATCCAAATTTTCTATATTGTCTCGGGTCTGGGTGTTATGGTACCACCGTTGTGTCGGATTTCTATAACACAAGTGCATTAGCTACCTACTTTGGCATCAGAGTAATGTATGTGATTGGTGTCCAATGTTACTTACTATATCTTCTATCTTCTAACATAAATAAAAAATAATTGGTGTTCGTTAGTCTGACTAAAACTTGAGAACCGCTGAACGGATTTATCTTATCTTAGTTTTGAAATTTTCGTGGAGGTCTAGGGAAGGTTTAAAAGGCGAGAAAAAATCGAAAAATGCGCGGACGAAGTCGCGGGGGACCACTAGTTACAATATATAAACACCCATGACTTATGTACAAATGTTCGTGCTCATCACATAAACATTTGACACTTGCGGGCTTAATAGTCAGGAGCGCTAGCAACTACACTAAAAGCGTTGTCAAATTTATTGTTAAGTAGGAATGCTACCTAGTTTGGTATAAGACAAAGGGCCGATTGTTCAATGGTCAGATAAAAGTTATCAGACTGATAAATTATAAAGCGACAGATTTTAAAAAATGACAGTTACGTATGATTGCTGGCAATTATGTGACGTTTTCAAATTAGCCATATTGTATTTTGTTCGACGAATATTTCTTATCTGACTATTGAAAAATCAGCTCAGAGTCAAATAAATAATAATAAATTAATGGGCATCAATCACATTCGATTCTGATCCCAAAGTAAGTACTCCTATATAGCTAATACGCTAATACATTTGTGTTATGGAAATCAGAAGGAACCACCGCTCTTTCTGATTTCCATAACCTATCACAAAACTTAATAAGAAGAAACTTATGAATCAGTGCTGTACCATGCTGCGTTTCAAAACATCGTTATAAGGTTTTTTTTAATATTTACAATATTTTCTTGTAGACTAACTGGTTTGCTGTGTAATCAATGTATTGATTTTGTTGTATTGACAACAGCACGTCAAGGTAAATCTGCGGTATCGTATTCAGTTGTGATAAGAGCTAGTTTGCTACAAAAGTGAATAACCCGATGTGCTGGCCACTTTACATTGCAACTTTTTTTTTTTAAAATTTACTTACGTCTGCTAACCCTGCTTCATCCAAGTATCCAGCTATATTCGAGAGCGCTGAATTAACAGGAGCAGGCGGAGAATCTTCGATATATCTATAACATAAAGAAACATTACTCATAAATCATAAGTAATAACCTGTTTATAAAAGCAAAGTATTCCTATGAATTCGTATAATCAGATAGCTTTATATCTGTTGCAACAACTTTATTGCATTATTAATAACATGTAATTAAAAATAAAACTGAAATAAAAAAGCTTTATTTTCTTGGATCGCATTTTTACTTCCTTTTCTCGATCTGATAAATTTTTACCACATGAGCATGTAAATGTCGGTCTCAAAACGACTCATATTTTGTTGTGTCGATTTGTGATATTTTTTTACAATATTCCCATAACAGTGCTTATGGTAGTCCGTTTTTTTAAACAGACATTTATTTGTAAAATTAGAATCTACTTACGCCACTCGTATAGCATCAATGTTGTTCTTCACAAACTCAAGCACAGTGTAGACGTTTTCAGGGTTGCCCTGAAGAGCGAAGTTGAAGGCGTTCAGCTTGTCGTGAGCCCTCACGTCTTTGGTCAGAGTGAACTCAAGATATCTGCAGACAAAAATTCATTTCGAATCAAACTCACCAAGCGTTTCTATTATTTCTTGCAATTACTGTCTAAAGGAACTTCCATTTAAAGACAACTAAAAGTCAATAAACCTGAGTTCCTAAACATAATTGTAAGCAATCACTCGTAACAATAATCACCGAACAAACTTTTAAGAGACAGAAGAAAGCTCATGCCTTATTTTATTCATTTTTACATATTTGATGACAGTAGGTACTAAACAGAAATCTGTGCATCGCTGACAAATAACCTAAGACACTCTCAACAGCGAAGATCTGGTCATAAAAAGAAAAAAAAACAGTATAACTCTAAATTTATACAATAATTAATAAGCTTACTCAGTCAAGAGCTGCGGATCCCTAGTAGCTCCCAGAGCTCTCAGCATCTCTAGCTGATCATTGGCGTAGTTGGACTCTTGGTGTCTTCGTAGTACAAACTCGAAATCCTCTCGACCACCCTCCCTAACTCCGATCATGTAGACATGACGTCGGATGCGAGGGTCGATCCTGAAGTTATAAAGAACATGAGATAAAGATGAGTAGACAAGTCTTGATAAGGTGGAGATGAGTGTACCAAATGAGTGTACCAATCATGGGGAGTAATCATACTGCCGTAACTTTAATGGTTACTTAGACACAGTGTGCACTCAACCACTCACTGTATCTTTAGAGTGGAAGGTCAAATGTACGGTTGATTAAACTCGTTTAGTGGCGATTGCTCAGGCTCAAGTGCGCGGGAACCATTCCAGGGGTACCGCCCACTCGGGTCCGAGTATTTATGGCGATATATAGCACCCGGGTCCTTGGTCACCAGCTCGCTGTGTGCCGACCACTCAGGCATAAGTGAGCATGTACTTTTAGATAATAATAACGCAATCACTTTTATTTATTTACGCGTAAAAATTGCGGTTTCCTGGATTATTCTTCATATTTTTTTAAATGAGTCAAAGGATAAAATGCTTAGATGATGTTTGACCTTATCCATATTTTAGTTTATTAAATCCTTACTTTTTCGCACCTTTAAAAAAATCTAAACGAGGCACAGTTAAAAAGTTCGAACCGCAAAGTGATACTGATAATATTTTGCTGACTACTTTTCTTGTCAGTGCTTTGAATGGTCATCCAATACAAATTGTTTGCTATCTCTCTGCATGACCTAAAGATTTGACAAGCAAAGAATGCTTTGAGCATTCAATACACCTTTGTACATAATGATTTGTGCAATAAAGTAGATTAAAATAAATAAATTACCAGTTCCATTCAAATGTACGGTTAAGAATAATCGCTTACCAGTTTCCACTTTTCATTGCATTAAACTTTTGCTTTGAGTCTTCCACACACTTTTCGTGTCCAACATTGCAAGCGAACTGAAGGACCTCCTGCCGAGTCATACTAACAGTGGGAGTTTCATTTGATGCGGGCTCGAACTCAAGCTCTTCAATGACATGCTGCATGTAGCCAAGGACGATGGACTGCAATAGAAAAAGGAACTTTTGTAACAGTGTTACTATCAAGCTTTTACAGAATTCATTATTCATACAAAAGCCGCTCTGCCTCTGCTATAGCTATAAAAAATTAAAATGCAAAAGAAGCAAATCTGATTACCTAATCTTACTTTAGATACCCCAAAACTGGTCACTACCAGGATGATGATTATACAATTCCCATACTTTTCAAACTTTTCTTACACTGCTCTTTAAAAACCACTAGACAATCAATAGATATTATTTAACGACGACCCGTCTGGTGTAGTGGTCGAGAAATCGCCTACTACGCAGCGGGTTGCGGGTTCGATCTCCGCACAATACAAACATTTTGTGTGCATGAACATGTCTGTTTGTATTGGTCTGGGTGTTTTCTATGTATATCATGTATGTATTTACAAAAAAAAAGTATTTAAGTATTATATCCGTTGTCTGGCACCCATAACACAAGCTTTGAGTAGCTTACTTTGGGACTAGATGGCGATGTGTGGGAATGTCCAAAGAATATTTATTTATTATTACTTATATTTATTTAACTTACATCGAATTCGGCCAAATGTTCAGGTAGATGTCTCAATCTGTTTCGCAGCCACGTTAGTCCACTGATTGCTGGGTTCCATACATGGTAGTTAACCTCGTTGCGCAAGAACCTTAGAATACGGAACCCTTGGTCGTGCGTCAGCCTTTCAGATCTCATTAGGGCAAATACATCGTCCACGACCTACAAACATCCAAAAAGAGGCCTCACAAAAATAATTATTTATTATAACTTTAAAGAGCCTAAGTTCGAATAATATTACTTCTTACCTGAGCTCTATTTAGATGATGAATAGTGTCAAGCTCATTCAGTAGTGCTTCGGAGATTAATTCCCAAGTTTTATCATCATAATCTACTCTGTAATGACCTGAAAAAATAATTAATTCAATTAATAAACAAACGGAATATTTGTTCCCAATTTAGGACATGTTTCACAATCTCCAAACAAGCAGTACCCCACTAATAATTCATTTAAAGAACATCGTTTGGTATTATTTATCTGACATTAACGCGAACCGAGGTTTGATTAGGCATTGTGGTAAAATAATAGTTGTATAGCCCTTAGTATAGTCGAATTAAAAGCAGTTAAATATAAGCTTGTAAATTAGTTTGGCCTACCATGTTGTTGGTTATTGAAAATGACCCACTCCTCTCCCGCAGCTTTTGTGAGAACAGCGTTCTGTCCAGTCATTATGCTCACAGGTTTCAGACTCTCAAAGTCGGGTTTTGTTTTTGTCGAATAAGTAAGAGGGATCGGGTAAATCTGTCCGGTAGGCGCCGCTGAAGAACTCAGGAAAAATCTCTCCTAGAAAATATGAAAATTGTTTTTTTTAATTGACGTATTTTTATTGTCTTCATTTTAGCAACGGACATCAGTTTACTTGACGTGCATTATTATACTTGAATGTCTCTCTGAAATGATGACGCCTGTGTGTGTGTGTGTCTGATTTAAGGATGACTTTTACCAATTATCCTTTGTACCTCTTTTCAGTAGCCACGTTTTGACATTAAAAAGAAATTTTTGAGGTTGTAATATCCGTTACCAGCATGAGGTTGTAATGCGGTGAACTCATTCGCAAGAGTGTCCAGTACAGTTTTGTCAGCGCTATAAAACATTGAGTGATGTAGTAGCTACCCCAAGTAGATTCTACTTACTTGACTGAGTGCAATCTCTCCAGTTTCGTGGTTGATGTCAACATTCAAAACTGGGAAACCTGGCTGGTTGACCCACACATCATAGTAGTCAGTAAAGTTGAAATGAAGGTATCCGTTCAGACTGCGATCTTCTTCCACTGCTTGAGCAAATGCTGCGTACAGGTCGTACTGATCAGTTGGTTCAAATCGACTGAAATAATAACCAAATGCTTTCACCATACCATCCGTATGTTTTTTTTTATGATTGTATTAACGATACGTGAAAGTGGAAGTAGAAGAGAAGGCTGCATCACTACCACTTACTTATTCTTCAAGAAGTATTGGCAAGCCTTCCTGAAAGTGTTTTCAGAGATCATATCGACGGTCATCCTCAAGAAAGCAGCGGCTTTGTTGTAGCTGATGGTTCCGAAATGGCCAGTGACCTGAGCTGGCGTATTGACATCATGATTCATAGGCACAGTGCCTGTGCCAGAATCAAAGGCGAGTGAGGCTTGGAGGTACCGAGAGTTGAAGTGCTCGTGAAGCTCGTATTCGGGGAACATCTGGAATTTTTTTTTTATTTTTTTTGGTATTTACGTCACTACTACAATGATCATTATTGACATAACTACTACAATGATCATCTAATAAAAATTGATGTATGAAAATACTTTTCATAAAGTGCATCTTGGAGATTTATATTAATTTATAGAAGCCAACCTGATTTGTAGCAATGTATCCAAAGTAGCTAGCAAAGCCTTCGTTAATCCATGTGTTGCTCCACCAAAAGCAAGTGATGAGGTTTCCGAACCACTTATGGGCAATCTCGTGAGAGACTAGGGTCGCAGCGTAGTGTTCCACAGACATGATCGTTTCTTGAGTACTTAGTATGAGGTATAGTTCTCTGAAATAGTTTTTGAGTCAGACTTCATTCAGTAAGGTTGTATAGGTACAAATGACACTTAAATATTAACCAAAGTGTATACATTCTGTACACATGCAAGTTATATATGGTACGCAGGATGCGTCAAGATCTGTGGGCTATTTTAATAACAGAAAATATCATTTTCACAGTTTTATTTCTCACCTGTAACTAACCATGCCCCAATTCTCAGTACCAGCGGATGCCCAATCTGGTGACGATATGTGGTCATTGTTCAAATTTGGATGCAAAGTCGAGTATGGGTAATCAAAAAACTCGTCAAAGAATTTCGTCATCTTCACAGCAAATTCCAACGCCCTATCCGCAAGGCCAACGGTGTTGGATCTTCCTATAATCCTTATTGGAGGACTTAAGCTGGTGTCCTGAGCAATTACTTTGAAAGACTCACTGACGAGAAATGTCACCAGGTAGGACGACATTTTGGGCGTGGTTAGGAAATTCTCCCTGATGCGGTTGTTAGGTAGATTGCTGCATCACAATATAATTCAATAGATTTAGTTAATAAGGATAATACACGGATAGATACATAGATTGAATTTGATATATCTGTCTTTTAGTTACTTACTCAGTGCTGCTTATTCTTGTGTTTGAATAACTGTTGGTGAAAGCAGATGGCCTGGAGAGGTGGAGCGTAAACTCTGCTTTGTAAAAGGGCTCATCCCAGCAAGGGAAGGCTTGTCTTGCATTGTAAGGTTGGAAGTGCGTTGTGGCGTAGATCCTGGTGATTACATTCAACTATTAATGTCAAATTACATGTAATGGGTATACTTTGAAAAAATATACTGCTAATGTCCTTTTACCTTTCCTGATTGTTAGCATCAATATACGTCCCTCTCCAAATGCCTCTCTTCAATGGGCCTTCATTCATAGTACTTGTATAATCTATGAACAGAGTGTAGTTGACTCCTTGTGCCAAAGTCTGAGCAAGGTTGATTCTCAAAAAATGGTACTGTTGCTCAATGAGCATTGGCTGCTGTGGGTTCAGTGCAACTGGTGTTCCGGCCTGTGTGAGTACGCTGATTGCATTTATACGATCTACATTAGCATGTAGCGTTATTTGTGTAACATCTTCTTTGACAGCCTGGAAACATTACAGAGAAATATTTGTAAATTATTTATCTAATTTATATATTATCTTCTTATATTTATTTTAACTTACTTGTATAACTATGTTTTCTTTTCCATCATAGCTAAATGGTCTATCAGGGCTTTCATTAAAGAACAGATCAATGTTTATATCATAACTTAAAGGTATGACATCACCAGGCAGTCTGTAGTTTTTGTCTGTGTTCCTGGCCGTAGATTCTTGAAGCATTTCTTCGGACCACGTGACTGGGTGGTCAGCGCCTACCAGCGCTGAGAGCAATATGCCCAGCCCAAAAAATAAGTTGGTCATTTCTGAAAATTATTAAGTTCAAGAAAGTTTAGAATGAAAACCTTAGAATAGCACACTAAAAATCTGGATCTTCCTTCAGTCTTAAGTAAAACTAATACAGTTGGAGTTTTCAAGCAAATGATTATAACAACCACTTCTAAGATATTATGATAAATTATATAAGGTTTAATTCCTTCTTCAAGCATTACTATTGTGTTTTTTTAAGAAAGCACGTAAATTAGCTCCTAAGACATCATATGAATCGACTCCTAGCATCAGTTATTATTATGATTTAAAAAAATAGTAGTAGTTTGGTAATTTTAGTAAGAAATAAAAACAACAAACCTGGTAGGTAAACCCAATGTCCTTTGGTGTGTGCCGCCTTTGATAAAATGCGCAAATGGTTACCAACTGAACTGAATTGCGCTAATCTTAATAGGTTCTATTATATTTATCACAATTTATCATATTTATTATTCGATATTATTGCCTGTATCGATAAGGTTAATCTGGCAATATAATTCCAGTATTGAAATTTTCAATGGTATCAATTAAGTACTTAAGGCGCTACCTGGATTTTTACCGCGCACACTAGCGCCACTTTACTAGAAAAATCATAACTCGGTAAATAAAAGACCAATCAAAAATCTGGTAGATATGATTGTAGCTCTGATTATGTGGTTTAGACACAATGTTTAAGTTCAATTAAACAGAGTTATCTGCAGTTACAGTTAGCAAAAATGCTAAAAGTGGCCATATTTAGCAGTTTTTCTAACTCTAACTACAGTAAACTACTTGCGAAACAATTTAAACGTACTAAATAAACTATAGAACCTGTACTACAATCGTATCTACCAGATTTTTGATTGGACTTTAATTTAACGAGTTACGATTTTTCTACTAAAGTGGCGCTAGTGAGCGCGCTAAAAATCCGGGTAGCCCCTTAAGTACTGAGCCTTCCATCAAGTTTAAAACAAGCAAATTCATTGTTCAGTCAATCAATCAATCAATTACAAGGCATTGGTTTTATTTTTCCTTTTCAGTCTAAACTATTTCGTCAGTTAATAAAGGGTTTTACAAAATTAACTGCATTCCTTTTCGGTGATGAGTGACGCTCAAAGACAACAACTTTTTGTATGGGACCAACATCAAAATCCCAAAATATTTTTGGATTTCTTTATACAAACTAGCATCAGCTGATCAGTACTCTAGTATGGGAGAATAAAATATTTTTTGGAATTACGAGGTTGGTCCCATAGAATAATTTGCGTCAGAATTAGCCCCAAACGTTTTTACTTAAAAAAAGCCATCATCATCATCATCAAATGAATAAAATCTGGTGCTTTTAAATAAAATATTTTATTCATTATATAAGATTCGAACTTGATACTAAGACAAGTTCATATTAACACAAATTAATGAACCTGAGATGTACTTATTTTCTGTGATACTTTATTATAGCCTACTTAACATTGAAATTACTTTAAAAAAACAATGATTACTTGGAAAAGAGACAGTCGTAAGCTGCGCCAGAGTTGTTTCATATTTGATTAAAGAAATACATCAAGAAACTAGACTTCAGCATTTTGCAAAAAAAGTGTTCTTATAAGATGGATTAAGAAACCAAAAATTGCGCACGGGCGGGACTCGAGTGCGCAAACTTTGGCTAACCGGGTCAAAGTTGAATTTATTCTATAGAATAACTACTTGGCCCACAGTTGCAAAATAGTGTAGATGGCGCTGACGTCACGCGTAATGACTTTGCTTAAGAGACCCGAAATTTCGCGCGGTTGGACCGACTACTCGGTAGCTCTATTGGAAAGAGCGTTGGCCCGGTTAGCCAAAGGTTGCGGATTCAAGTCCCACCCATGTGCAATTTTTTATTTATTATTTCATCTTTTAAGAAGTATTTAATAAAAAAATATGTTTCTAGTTTGCTTATATAGCGAGCGGGGTTTGAAAATACAAATAATAAGAAATGTAGCGATTTAATACAACTTCTTTTACACGACAATAGGCTAGTTGACCAGATCTCAAAAACAAAATAATACTTTACATTAGTAAAATATTAATCAAAACCTTGATATTTTAAAAAAATCTACATTTTCATGATTTCATTTTAATTAAAAAAAAAATTGAATGGGCCACAAAAACGCTTGAACTGTCATGGCGTCCTAAACGACGTTACTACTTAGCCTACAAACGAAATTCTTCTTAGAAAAATACTATGAGTTATCTATTATAGAAAAAAAGCCCGCCATTGTGCAAGACTTGATGGTCTGCGTTTCCACCAAGTGAGCAGCACCAGATTCAATTAAATGTATATTTATAATTTAGTTACAAGTTTAAAACAATTGTAGAAACAAGGTTTTCTTTTTGTAATGCGGTTGAATGTAAAATATTTAGTTAAATGTGTGCTCACTCAGCCCTCACAAGCGGTCAGCCATATCTTCATACTGAAATAAGTTGGTCGAGTCATTCAGTGTTCTTTTTTTGTTAAACCTCTCTTTAATTGGAGCCTGTAATTTCATATCGTCAAGTTTCGTATTAAAATATTGACTATTAATTTATTGTGCTCACTCCATTCACACGCTATTGTATCTCTATTAACCAACTATAGATTCGCATTCCATCGTTTACATTGTATGAATTGGCTAGAAATAGGACTATTCAGCATATAAACAAACCACTTTTACTGTGCTTTCATGAGTAAAGCGGATGCCTGGTGCTCACTCCGTCCACCATCTCTAAAAACTTAAATCTTTTTTGCTAAGTTAACTTACAAGAATGAGTGAACATATGATTTTTTTGTACAAAAATACTATAAAAGATTCGGCAGTACACAGTTTGATATTACTTTTTACTTTTATAGACACACAAAACTAATTTTTTGGTTTAAATGACATATAATAGGGTGTCTCCACGTGACAATAATAACAGAACATAAAATAACACCGAAAAATGAGACGGTTTAATCCTTAACCAATTCTCGCGCAATTCGATTACGAAAAAAAAATTCACCGATCATATTTTCTTTGTCAAAGAAAAAAAAAAACTCAGAGTCACGATTTCTTTATATTAAGTTATTCATCTTGCGATAGTTTTTTACATGTATCTACATTCTTTCATTTTTCTTGATTTTTAGGTTAATAAGTTCGATTGCCACGAGACTCGGCCTCCAGGCCGCGGCAAACTGCTGGAAGAAATTAAGAGTTGTATATAGATTTAGGTTTTGGATAATGCCTTGTTTCATTTCTCATCAACAGAGTCCAGAAAAAATACTGGTAACCCTGAAAAATAAATGTGGGAAATAATCCCTGTGCCTGGGTAAGGACTTTCTTTTTTTGTCGCTACATATAGTTCTTGTAAATTAATTTAAATTATGTTTATTTATACCGAATTAAAAAAGGAAGTTATTTTATCGAAGTGTTATAAGTATGCAATACATAGAAATGTCCGGAAAAATATCTAGTATCCAAAAGAAAGTAATTTAATGTTTACAAAAACAGGCAAAAGACGTTTAGTTCCCACAAAACGCTTAGCTCCAACGGGCGAAGGTCATATGTTCCCCACATGTTTATTTTCCTTATGTCACAAAGTCCCGCAAGAAATTAACAATTATTTTGTAATTCCAGTTGAAATCCACACGCTATTGTATCTCTATTAACCAACTATAGATTCGCATTCCATCGTTTACATTGTATGAATTGGCTAGAAATAGGACTATTCAGCATAAAAACAAACCACTTTTACTGTGCGTTCATAAGTAAAACGGATGCCTGGTGCTCACTCCGTCCGCCATCTCTAAATACTTAAATCTTTTTTGCTAAGTTGACTTAAAATAATGAGTAAACACATGATTTTTTGGTACAAAAATACTATAAAATATTCGAAAGTACCCAGTTTGATATTTCTTTTTATTTTTATAGTTAAACAAAGTTTCATATTTTGTATGAAGGACATGGAATAGGGTGTCTACACGTGATAAATAGCAGGACGTTGCTGACCTAACTTTACAGTGTTCACACTTGCTGCGTGTCATCCTCGCTTACTTGCCTGAAGGAAAAGGTTTTGTTCTCAATAGGTACTTTGTTTGGACTGGGGTTTGAGTTAAGTTTAAATTTTGAGGTTTTGTGTACTAAATGTTAAATTAATATATTTGACCGGTCACACTTGTCATAAACCATACATGACCGGTCAAATACGGTCAAATTCAATCAATTTGATCGTATGTGATGAACCGTAAAAGTAATTTCCTGACTCAGTTTCCGTAAAAAAAACACATTTTTTGTCGTTTTGCGAATGAGTTTTAATTACTTATTATGACTTTTTATTGTTTTTTGTAAATATTGTCAAAATATGATGTAAAGAACGGTATTTCAAGGACCTGCGCGAAAGTCACGTGACCGATTCGACGAAGACCAATCGCGTAGGTACGCATAACCGAAAAAGTAATAAAATATTACTGAATGAATGAATAATACCTTTTATGACAGTTGATGATCGTTTTTGACTATTTAATAGTCAACACTAGCTTTTTAGCCAAACGGTAAAATACAGACATTAGGAAATAACTAGAACAGAAAAGAAGTTAAGAATTAGAACATGTGTGACACTGACTGCCATTTGAGTTTAAACTGACAAGTGATTTTCGGTGAATGTGCGTGATTTTTATCGGTTATGGCTAAACAAAAGAAGATACGCCGTTCGATCTTTAGGTATGTTGGAGATTCTGTTTTTCAACTGGAATTACAAAATAATTGTTAATTTCTTGCGGGACTTTGTGACATAAGGAAAATAAACATGTGGGGAACATATGACCTTCGCCCGTTGGAACTAAGCGTTTTGTGGGAACTAAACGTCTTTTGCCTGTTTTTGTAAACATTAAATTACTTTCTTTTGGATACTAGATATTTTTCCGGACATTTCTATGTATTGCATACTTATAACACTTCGATAAAATAACTTCCTTTTTTAATTCGGTATAAATAAACATAATTTAAATTAATTTACAAGAACTATATGTAGCGACAAAAAAGAAAGTCCTTACCCAGGCACAGGGATTATTTCCCACATTTATTTTTCAGGGTTACCAGTATTTTTTCTGGACTTTGTTGATGAGAAATGAAACAAGGCATTATCCAAAACCTAAATCTATATACAACTCTTAATTTCTTCCAGCAGTTTGCCGCGGCCTGGAGGCCGAGTCTCGTGGCAATCGAACTTATTAACCTAAAAATCAAGAAAAATGAAAGAATGTAGATACATGTAAAAAACTATCGCAAGATGAATAACTTAATATAAAGAAATCGTGACTCTGAGTTTTTTTTTTCTTTGACAAAGAAAATTTGATCGGTGAATTTTTTTTTCGTAATCGAATTGCGCGAGAATTGGTTAAGGATTAAACCGTCTCATTTTTCGGTGTTATTTTATGTTCTGTTATTATTGTCACGTGGAGACACCCTATTATATGTCATTTAAACCAAAATATTAGTTTTGTGTATCTATAAAAGTAAAAAGTAATATCAAACTGTGTACTGCCGAATCTTTTATAGTATTTTTGTACAAAAAAATCATATGTTCACTCATTCTTGTAAGTTAACTTAGCAAAAAAGATTTAAGTTTTTAGAGATGGTGGACGGAGTGAGCACCAGGCATCCGCTTTACTCATGAAAGCACAGTAAAAGTGGTTTGTTTATATGCTAAATAGTCCTATTTGTAGCCAATTCATACAATGTAAACGATGGAATGCGAATCTATAGTTGGTTAATAGAGATACAATAGCGTGTGGATGGAGTGAGCACAATAAATTAATAGTAAATATTTTAATACGAAACTTGACGATCTGAAATTACAGGCTCCAATTAAAGAGAGGTGTAACAAAAAAAAGAACACTGAATGTCTCAACCAACTTATTTCAGTCTGAAGATATGGCTTACCGCTTGAGAGGACTGAGTGAGCACACATTTAACTAAATATCTTTCATTCAATCGCATTACAAAAAAAAAACCTTGTGTCTACAATTGTTTTAAACCTGTAACTAAATGATAAATATACATTTAATTGAATCTGGAGCTGCTCATTTGGTGGAAACGCAGACGACTTGATGTCATATCATTTGATAGGCGTATACGGTCACGTGACCAAATTTGTGTTTTGGACAAACGTAATTATTTAAAATATTAATAATCCTAATTTGAATTCAGAAATAAATTAGTTTGTTGGTATCTTATATCATATTTTGATCACTAGAAACTACCAATCTGATGCATAGGTTTTTTTTTCTTTTGGGGCTAACAATGTCCATACATTGTTTCCCATGGACGCGACCATTTCTTTTTTTATCTTTATATAAAATTCTCGTGTCACAATTTTCGTTACCGTACTCTTCTGAAACGGCTTGACCGATTCTCATGAAATTTTGTGAGCATATTGAGTAGGTCTGAAAATCGGCCAACATTAATTTTTCGTACCCCTTAGTGATTAGGGTTGTCCACCCTTATCATTTTTCTTTAATTACCTACGTGGCTGGGCGGGACGAGGCCGGGCAAGACGAGGATGAGGCGAAACAAAGTTCGCTGGGTCTGCTAGTATGATATAAAAGGAATCAGGGACTGCCAATTTATTGAGCTTTTGTCACACAACTAATAACTTGCAAATATATATCGATAATAAAAATAAAACAATATTCATAACAATTCATTTTATTCAAAAAATCCTATCGTAATAAATAAAACTCACTTACATTTAAATAAATTCTTATATCAATATTTGTCTAGCTGAATGTTAATTAAGATCACCTAAGTTTGTTCCAAATGAAAGGTTCACTTATACTTCGCTATTGCAACATCGAGTTCTTTCATTGGTTTCGTATTGTGGAAAACACCGAACAAAATATGATTTAGTGCATCAAAAGTGCAGCCAAAGCAGTCGCGATCAGCGCGAATGGTGTAACTATTGGAGCAGCTGTGTTTCTCGACACGAGGATATTGTACACCTCTGGAATGACGTTGTTGCCCCAATTGATGTTGTTAATGGCAGACGTGACGACAGAGTTGACGTTGGCTAAGTAACTGCCAAGCTCCTGTTGATTGGCGTAACCCCAGGATTGGAACTGGAAAAAAGTTTTTTTTTTATTGGACACCAATCTCATACATTGCTCTGATCCTAAAGTAATTAGCTTATTGCACTTGTGTTATGTAAATCAGACACAACGGTGGTACCACAACACCCACACCTGAGAAAATATACAAAATTTTGATTTCTATATTGACCTAACCGGAAATCGAACCCGGGACCTCGGAGTGGTGACGCCTTGAAATTAGCGTTTTAGCCACTACACCATGTAGGTTGTCAAAATTCGTCGTATATTTAGCCCTAATCTTTGATTTGATTGCCCTATGACATATAAGTTCAGTGGAATATCAGGCAGCTACTCCAACAACTGCTAAGCATCAGTGTTTCAATGCGTGTGGAATAACTGAAACAATATTTAATATTCTACTTACTGCAATAATGTCATTGTAGTCCGTCAAGAATGTTGCAAGATTGTTGATATTTACACCAAGACGGTCTTGACCTCCGTAACTGTAACAAACCAAAATTCCTCTATAGTAAAGTAGATAATGTATTCCCTTTGTTCAAAAGACACTCAATTGTTTTTTTTTAATAGAAAAGTCACAATCTTCAAGAGCCTCGTCAAACAAAAACAATGTGTTTATGTTACAGTGACTAAGAAAGCATCACTTTAAGTTAAAGCCAGGAAGGAAAACTTACGCTACGCTGATTTCCTTGAAGTTGTTGTACAAGAACTGAAGAATTGTGGGTAAGTTCTCAACATTGCCTTGGAGTGCATAGGTGAACGCGTTGGTGCGGTCGTGGTAACGGATCTTGTCGTTGGTCATAGACTGGCTCAAGTAGCTAAAAGATAAAACAACATTTCATAACTAAAATGGGTTGCAAAATGCTTTTGTTTTAGTAAATTGGGCTATGGCTAGATCCACTACAACAGAATCTATCATTCAATCAATTAAGAGAAAAGGGTTTAATAGATACATTTCTCAACGCAACACGTTGACACATGATTTCAAAATTTCCAAAATTTAAGCAATTATTAAATACTATAATTTGTCTCCTCAAAAGACACTTTTAAAACCTTCGACCATCATTCGAATGGTATACGAATAAGTAAAACATGACTTACTCGTTCAGGGAGGCGGTATCTTTGGTGCAAGCGAGAGCACGTAGCATGACGACCATGTCAGCGGTGTTCTCGGAGGTCTCGTAGCGATTGAGAAGGAACTGGTAGTCAGAGGCGTCGCCTTCGCGGAGGCCGATGCAGTAAACGTAACGGCGAGCGTTTACGGGAACCCTGGATATCAAGAGACAGGTATAGTTGAGTTGTATAATTACTGTGACAGAACTTATAGTGGTATTGTTCTAAGAATGCTATTAATGAGCATCCCATATGCTTCCTTTACTACACTGCGATAAATAAGGACGTAATTTTCTAGAAAAGAATTCTAAGTGAATAAGACGCAGATAATAATCATAAATATTATATATTACATAAGTAAGAACACAAAAAACAACAACAGTTAACAGCGAAAGTCAAAAAAATCGAGATCACTAAAAGTTACGAGATGTCAACAAAAGTAATTATACCTCACATAGAAAAATACAGTTTTGTAGCAAATTGCACTTGTAAAAAGCAACTTTGGCTATGTGACAGACAGAAATGTATAGTGACAAAACACTATAAAAACAAAAATATAATTATAATCCAGTTTTGGTTAAGTTTTATCAATAAACTCCCCTAGTACAAGCACATACATAATGACACCAAAAATATGGCACAGAGATAATAAAATGTAAGTATTAGAACTCTTACAAGTTTGTTGGGTTGGATTTGAACTGCTGCCATTTTTCGAGACTGTAGCTGATGCAGCCTGCGTGGCCAAGGTTACAGGCGAGATTCATAATCTGCATACGATTGAGGATGGTCGAGGTGGAGTCGCTGGGTTGTTCGTCAAATCCGAGGTGATTAACCACATTGTCGATAAGTTCAAGCAGGTACTCCTAAAAGTGACATTTGATAAAGTAAAGTTATTTTTTTTAAAGATTGAGCAGCAAAAGCAAAACAGGTTAATTCTGAAAATTATTGACAACTGAGATAAGTAAACAAGCTTATTCATAGGCATCGAAAACTTTATATTTGCTAAGCCAGAGCTAATTACAGAAGCTTATATTTGGATCAGGCTGTCAAAATGTTTGGGGTAGGTGCTGTATAGTGTCGTTACGGACGGTATACAAGCTAGGTATATATCGGTATACAAGCTAGGTATATTTGTACATTTTTTTTGATGGTTTATACTTTGGTCAGCAAATACTTACAGAGAACTCTTGGTGTGCCTGAGGCATGTGTTCGAATCTCTTCCTGATCCATTCTAATTGAGTAATGGCACCAGCCCAGACATAATAGTCGGTCTCGATTTTCAAGAATGAGAGAACATCAAAAGCCCGTTCTAGGCTGATCTTGCCTGCTCTGATGAAGTAAAGCACATCATTTACGATCTGAAAAAATTCATTTTTTATAAATTAAATTTACAACAACAGTCAATGAACGGAGTCGCGCCTTAGTTTAGGAAGCAAATTGTGTCGATACTTTGGCCCTCTCCTATCTCAGGTAATCAGCTTTTAAAACTAGAGCAGCAGTGAAGTTGGCTGAAATGCCAACGTCGTAAGTACGTCTTACTTGCAAGTGGTCATGTGTTTATAGGAGAATGGAAATTAAGGAGCTAAAGCAAGTCACCTCTACTCAAAATATATCTGACTCAATACCTCAGGGCAGTGTCTTAGGCTGTTTGTTATTTTTGGCTTATATAAATGAAATACCTTCAGTAGTATCACATAAAATGGTTCTATTTGCGGATGCTGCCACACTTTTGGTTTCTTGTGATCAAAATAATATAGAAAATCTACAAAGTATTATTAGTGAATGTCTTAGTAAAATAATTTCAGAACTAAAAGAAATAGGTCTTACCATAAATTTTGGGAAGACTAAAATTATGCAATTTAGACCGTATCAGAGAGCAGAGCTAGTTTTCTCCATATCTCATCAGGGAGAGTTAATTGAGCAGGTAAATACGTTTCCACTACATGGAATCACGGTAGATTCGACCCTGTCGTGGAAGCCGCATGTGGAAATCGTAGTGAGTAGACTCAGTAGTTTCTCGTATGCGCTGCGTGAACTTCGAAAGAACACAAACGAGGAGTGTAAGCTTACTGCGTATCATAGCCATGCTGCTGCCTGGATACGTTATGGGATTATGTTTTGGGGCAACTCCACAAATGTACACGAAGTATTTGTGTTACAAAAAAGATGTATGAGAATAATTACGTGTACAGCGCCAAGACAAACGTGCAGAATCTTATTTGTAAATTTTAAAATACTCACGGTGACTTGCGTGTATAACTTAGAATTATGTCGTTTTATAAGAAAGCACTTACGCCGCGCAAATGATTTTATTTTGCCTGCCACCAGACTGGAATTATTCAAGGTTGGTCTGTACTACACGGCTATAAAGGTTTATAATCATTTTCCTAACTATATTAAAGCCCTCCAAGGTAGTAAATTTGACCAAGAATTAAAACAGTTATTAGTCCAAAAGGCATATTATATGTAATATAAGTGAATATTTTAATGATAAATTTATACATATTTAGAATTGACATTGTATAATTTTAATTGACAATTGACATGATTAATTTGTTATTTTATTTATATATTTGAATTTGACATTACCGGATTATTATTATTATGTAGACAGAATTGACATTTTGACAAAATACTTATAGACATTTACTTATTTTTTGAAACATTGATTTAATTGTAATTTATTTATTAACTTTAATTCACAAATACCCCGTTAAGGTCATAATATAACAAAATTATCATCTTCAGCCTATATATTTATAATTGTCTGCTCTTATGTTACATATGAAGTGAACAAATGAATATGAATATGGCGTTTGACGTTGAAAAGTTCGAACCAAATAATATACCTGGCTGGTTAATAGCTCAAATGATTAGCATAGCTATTTAACGGGATAACGCAGCCAGCATCATAGCCTCAAGGAAGTGGTTTCGTTTTTAAATATGTAGTTTTTTTTTTGTTTTGTTTTTTATTAATTATGAAGTTATTCCCGTACATCGTGTTCCTGCATTATGAAACTTCACACTTTTCATTTGAAACACAAGTATTATCTATATGTCTTCTCATATTTTAATATCAATTTAATTAAGTAATAAAGTTGTTCTTGCTTACCTGTGCCCTGTTGAATTTGTTAATGTTAGTCCTTGTGTTTTCATTGCGGAGGTAAGCAGCAAGCATTTCCCAATTATGGTCGTCATAGTTGACGCGGTACAATCCTACGGGAAGATCACAGAAGATAAATAATTAAACATTTACACTCAATCTGTGTATCTTTCATTTTCTTGTCTATACACACCTGACTGGGCAACATTCAGGATCACCCACTCATGTCCAGGGGATTTCTGAATGGTTCCCGTTGGAGTAGACAGGATAAGCTTAGGCCTGGTATCTTCAAAGTTCAATTCTCCTTGGTGAGTCCAGGAAATGGGGATTTGCCACACTTGGGGCGCTGGAGTCAGACCACTTATCAAGAAACGCTCCTAAAATGGCATAATGATAACACGTTATTGTAACTTTCTAAAGATGGTGTAAAAAGTTAAGATATCTTAATATAATTAGCATTTCCCATACCTGTTGAAGAGAAATCAAACCAGTGTTCGTGTTGACGTTAACATTAATGACCGGTGAGCCTGCATTTTGTACCCAGCTGTCAAAGATTTCTCCAATATCTACGTCAGGGAACAGTCTTTTAAATGTCATGTCTTCATAGGCTGCTCGTCTTAATCCGTTATACAATGCTTCCGGGGTACCAAGTCCATAAGCACTGAAGAAGAAAGCAAATAAAGAAGATAAAAACTTAAATGTACAAGATATATAGGTTTGAAGTTGAAAAGTCCACGTGATATGGGTTTCTTACTTTTCTCTTAAGTAGTATCTCAACCCTTGTCTGAAAGGGCGTTCGCCTAAGAAGTGTTCCATCATTCTTAATACCGAGGCTCCTTTAGCGTAACTTGTGGTACTAAAGTGAGATGATATAGAGGGGTTGCTATTAACACCTGTCCAGTTCATAGGAGTTGCTCCTGCGCCAGAGTCCCAATTTAAAGCACTGTGTACGTAGTCTACGACAAACTGGTCAAAAAGTTCCAGCTTTGGGTCGGCCTGTCAAATAAATAAAGTAAATAGTAACTGAACTAGTTATTATAGCAAAAAATAATTGTTCAATAAAAAGCTATAAGATTTTGACTTACCCTACCACCTCCAAAATACTCGAAGAAGCTGGCGAAGGACTCGTTCAACCAGATGTTGCTCCACCAGAAGCAGGTTACCAAGTTTCCAAACCATTTGTGAGCGAGCTCGTGAGCCATAATGGTAGCAATGAAAACTTTGTTGTTCATGTTTGTATGCGCTGGATCATACAAGAGGTAGGCCTCTCTGAAAAGGAAATTGTAGTGTGAAGTGTTAGAGTAGCTGGTAAGGGTTTTATAAGATGATAAAAGAAACTCAGAATTCCGCACGAGTGGGATTTGATCCCACGACCTCTTACCAACCGAGCAGTTAATCCTCTCGGGCGAAATTTTTGGTCTCTTATAAATACTTAAACGCCATCTACCAATACTCTATTGCGACAGTGGGCTAAGTAGTTATTCATTACTATATTAGTAGTTATTTAGTCAGGGATACCCTTACTGGCTTACCACTAAGGTGATTCTGTAAAGGTATACGGGTATGCGACCCCGACTCCCCGAGCTGCTACTGTCTCTCTCCTTTGTTTTCCCGAGGCAGTAGTATCCCCTTCCCTTCTTCCTTCCCTAACCCCATGGGCTGATCCCCCCTCACTGTCAAGTCAAGTCTGCATCGGTTCGGAAGGCGGACACTGCTAGATATGGCGATGACTCCGGCAACCTAAGCGATGCAGCAGGGCACCTGTGACGTGCCTAAAGGGCGCATGTCGGGATCCGAGTGGCTTGCGGCCAGTCACTGCATCTTAGAGTACTTACCAGTCGTAGCGGTTCTCCACTCCACTAGTAACTAGTACTTAAAGACGAGAGAGTGGGTTTGTGTTTGCGCAAACGCTCACCCACTTTAATATATTCCCGCGCCGATGACCCCTGGCTGAAAAACCTGGACCTTGAGTGCAAGTCCTGCGGCGATGGAGACTGGTGGTGGGGACCGAGCTGGTGGGTTCGGTCTCTAGCTGGTTCTCTGCACGTATGGCGGTTGGGTGGTGATGGTCGTTCCGGAACTCAGTCGAGGCAAGAGGGCCGGTTCGGCAGCTCACCTGACGACAGAGCAGCCCTATTTAGGGATAGCACTGCTCTCCCCAATCCGGGGAGGGGCCTAGAAAAGGTGGCCTAAACAAAGCTTGCCTCAATACTAACCCAGGCGGCTAGCCGCGGTCGTCTGGCACCAACCGGAAGCGGTCGAAAGACACATAATATAAATAAATCCCTTAATATAGCTGCGTGGAATGTAAGAACGTTACTGGACAATGACAACAACCTGTGTCCAGAAAGAAAGACTGCACTCATTGCACGTGAATTGTCCCGCTATAACATTGACATAGCAGCAATCAGTGAAACACATTTAGCGGATAGCGGTGAGCTCTGTGAGAGTCTGGGTGGGTACACTTATTACTGGATGGGTAAACCTGCAAGTGAGCGTGCCGCGAGTGGCGTTGGATTTGCGATCCGGAACAGCATTGCCAAATCTTTAATAGAACTCCCTAAAGGCATTAACGATCGAATCATGTCCTTGCGGCTTCATATGGCGCCCAGTAAATACCTACATCTAGTGAGCGTGTATGCACCTACGATGACTTCAGCTGATGAAAATAAGCTGAATTTTTATGAGGATCTTCGCGAAGTTTTGTTTCGTATACCAGCCTGTGACAAACTGATTTTGCTCGGTGACTTCAACGCGCGTGTTGGTACAGAACATATCGCCTGGAAGAATGTGTTGGGGAGGCATGGAGTCGGCAAGTGCAACTCCAATGGCTTATCACTGCTAACCCTATGCTCTGAATTCGATCTCAGCATTTCGAACACTTTTTTTAGGTTACCTGACAAATACAAGACATCCTGGATGCACCCCCGCTCAAAGCACTGGCATCTTCTTGATTACATCATTGTACGAAGGCGTGATCTGAAGGATGTACTCATTACAAGAGCAATGCGTGGTGCCCAGGGCTGGACTGACCACCGCCTTATCAGATCCAGAATGAGGCTGAACTACAAGCCCCCGCGCAGAGTAGAACATAAGGTCCCGGCTCGACTAGCTTTTGCTAAATTAGTGTGCGACAAGGACATGCGACACAAACTTGATTCGAAGTTTGGTGCGGCGATGCCCGGCACTGATGTCTACAGTTCGAGAGACGAGTACTGGCGTTGTTACGCGAAAACACTTAACGATGTTTCTGAACAAGTCATTGATAAACCAACAAAGAAAAACCAAGACTGGTTCGATGACTCTGATTTGGAAATACGTCGGCTTGTTGAGAAATCACGTCTTGCCTTGAGAGGTGTCATCGGTGCGGGGCAGCGCAGATTTATACAACGGGATCTCAAAAATAAGATGCGTGAACTTAAGGATAGTTGGTGGAGTCAGAAAGCCCAAGAGCTGCAGATGCTAGCTGATAGCGGACAGACTGCAAAGTTTTTTGATGGGCTGAAGTCCGTTTACGGTCCTCGGGTTAAGAAAATTGCCCCAGTTTATACGCGCGATAAATCCAGGCGATTGACAGATCCGGAAGAGGTTCTCCTTCGTTGGGCTGAACACTTCAATGAAGTGCTGAATCCTGGTAGTCAAGGAGCAGATCTGTCTTATATCAACTCGCTTGAGAGCTTGCCCAGTGAATCAAGTTTGGAAGAGCCTCCGTCGTATGAAGAGTTCATTGGTGCCGTAAAGCGGTTAAAAATGGTAAATCACCTGGTTCGGAGAGTCTTCCTTCTGAAGTTTTTAAATATGGTGGATCGAACATCAGGTCCAAGCTGTTCGACCTTATCAAAATTATTTGGGACGTTGAGACTGTACCACAAGACTGGAAGGATGCTTCAATAACCAAATTATATAAAGGCAAAGGAGAACTCTCCGATTGTAGCTCCTATCGAGGTATATCTCTTCTCTCTACGGCAGGGAAAATTTTGGCGCATATTCTCAACAGACGCCTAAGTACCCTAGCCGAGAGCTTCCTTCCCGAAACTCAATGTGGGTTTCGACCTAATAGGGGCACGGTTGACGCCATCTTTGTTGTCAAGCAAATGCAAGAAAAAAGCCTTGAACAACATCGTGACCTCTATTTATGTTTTGTGGACCTAGAGAAGGCCTTTGACCGCGTACCTAGAATTGCTCTCTGGGCTGTTCTGGAGAAATATGGTTGTTCCGTGAAGTTTGTCATTTTAGTGCGACAGTTTCATGAGGGTATGACAGCCCGCGTACGTCACGAAAACGACTTCACGGAACAGTTTCCTGTCACTAGCGGTGTCAAACAAGGCTGCGTTATGGCTCCGACCCTTTTCGCCATTTACTTTGCGGCAGTAATGAGTGATGCTCTTAAGCGCTGTAATAACCAGATCTCCATAAATGTCCGTATGGATAAAAGCGTCTTCGACCTCACACGCTTTAGAGCAAAACGCAAGGCATACTCCGTTCCGGTAGCGGAAATCCTCTATGCCGATGATGTCTGCCTTATGGCTGACGATTTGGACTACCTGCAGAGTTACCTTAACAGTCTGGACGAATCCTGTCGCAAGTTTGGCTTAGTAATCAGTGCTTCTAAGACTCAGATTCTTAAACAGCCTGTTAAAGGCAAATCTGTGAATGAGAATGCTGTTTACCTGCAAGGCAAGCTACTAGATGAAGTAGGGACCTTCCGGTACCTTGGAAGTTTAGTGCGCAGTGACAATCGCCTTGACTCAGAAATCTCTGCACGGAACGGTAAAGCCGCTGCTGCTTTCGGTGGTCTGAGCCAACGAGTCTGGAAATCGCACGACCTAAAGCTTCACACAAAACTAGCCGTTTATAAAGCAATAATATTACCTTTGCTCCTCTATGCCTCGGAGACTTGGTGTCTGTACAGGAAAGACATCAAGCGGCTCGATATTTTCCATCTTAAATGTCTCCGAGTAATTCTCCGGCTGAAGTGGCAGGACCGTGTGTCGAACTCGGAGGTTTTGCGCCGAACCAACCTTGCAGGAATGGAGTGCCTGCTGATGAAAGGTCAACTTCGCTGGTGCGGACACGTCGTGCGCATGCAGCCTACCAGGTTGCCAAAACAGATATTTTACTCTGAGCTCAGTTCAGGTAAACGCAAACCAGGTGGGCAGTACCTGCGTTACAAAGACGTGTTGAAGCGCCATCTGACTGCTGCCAATATACCGCATGACTCGTTGGAGAGCTCTGGCTGACACAGAGGATTGAATGGCGAACTGCTGTCAAGGCGAGTTTGGTAGATTATGAGCAAGCCCGGCTCGAAGATCTCGACGCCAAACGCCAAATCCGCAAGACTCGGCCTAAGCCCTCCTATGAATACAAGTACAATGAATCTGGGACTCTTGACTGTGCCTCTTGCAACCGGACTTTCAAAACCAAATTTGGCTATGCAAGTCACGCTCGCGCCCATGCAAGAGCCCAGGCTAACACCAGCTAAGGGTGTCGCCGTCGACGGATACACATTATTCATTACAGAATAAATGCAACTTGGAAATGATGACACTTGCGGTATTCAATGGTTTTGAATATAAGTAAGAATTTATTCAACCACTTAAAGTAAGTTTTTTTGTAAATTTTACCTGTAGTTAACCATTCCCCAGTTCTCCATAGCACCAGCGGGGAAATCAGGAATAGCAAGGTGATCATTTTTCATTGGAACCCCCTGTCCCATTTCATAGTACTCAATACCGAAGTAGTCGTCTAAAGCGTCAGTGATAGCCAAGCCGATGTCAGCGGCATACACATGCTGATCTTCAACTCCTGGACGAGAGACGATTTGGAAGGGTCTGGTGGAAGTAGTGGTATAGTTGGTGGCAACAAAGTCACTGACAGTGAAAGCGACGAGGTAGATTGAGACGACAGGGGTGGGCAGGAAAGTTTCACGGATACGGCCTGGAGAAGTCCTGCAGAACGAAAATTATTTGTTAATCGATGAAGTTCACCAGCATGATTAATGCTCTATCTGTTATAATTGGAAGAAATAAAAGTACGAATTGTATTTTGCAATGCTAAATTATAATTGTATACGTACTCAACGGTCTCAGCAATATCCATGTTGGAGAAAGATGGCGACAAATGACTATCGCGAGTGATAGAGATGGTAAATCGTGACTTGAACTGAGGTTCATCGAAGCAGGGGATAGCTTTCCTGGCATAGTAAGGTTGGAACTGCGTCGTAGCATAGTACCTAAAATAAAGCAAGGCAATGTTAAAAAAAACCTTTAGCGATGTTGTATATTATTTTAATGTTTTTTACTAGTATCATCCATCAGTCACAAAGTTTTCTCCTATTTGTTAGTATTATGTTATGATTTATAATCTTTTATGTAATAGCATTAAAACAGCGAAACATGCATAAAAAGAGTTAGCGATCACTTTAAAAAAAAAACTTTATTGTTACGATATATTATTAACACTTTTTGGGGCGGTATTCCATACAGAAAAGAACTTTTATTGTTTTCACGGCTATAGTCATTCACTGCCCCGAAGTGTTAAGGATTGAATATTTTTATTTAATTTCAAACAGGGCCTTCTTATTAGAGAATACACACAACAAATAATGTTTTCTCCGTCAACTTTTAAAATTAAATCATCTTATGTTACTCATCTCAAACTTTTTTATCAGCTCCGTGATAGCGTGTTCTTATACAAAAAACGTATCTTGTCTGAGACCCCTTACACACTGCGACTTTTAGCACCGATGCAGTCGCGTTGCAGCAGTCATGCAGTCGTAAACTGTCAACCTTTACACACTGCGCTACTTTAAGCATCGATGCAGAAGCTAGAATTTGACTAACTATGTATGTACTATATTTTGGCGACTATGCTATCATCGATGCTAAAATTCGCAGTATGTAAGGGGTCTTAGAATTATACGTACCGTTTCTGATTGTTCAGGAAATAGTGACCTCTGTAAAAGCCTCTTTCAAATTGGTTGTCAAAGATTTGTGCTGTGTATGAGATGGTGAGTGTATAAAAACCGGCCTGTATGGGACCAGCGAGGTTGATGAGGAGGATCTCATAATAGCTATCAGTAGTGAAAGGACTGGGGAACTGAAGGTTAACAGGCCTTCCTGCTGCGTCAAGCAGTGTGACCGTTTGGATTTGCTCCACTTTCTGATGAAGCACTATCTGAGTTAGGTTGTCTTGGATGACCTGAAATTTTTCAGATACCATTATTTATCACATTTTTTTTACATTTTGATTTTTTTTATCTCGAAATATTTTTTATGATCGAATACTCTGTTTGTTTTTTGTTGTGCAAATATGGTATTTATGTAAAATTTCAATAATAAAAACTCATATCACTTGTTGTTTTTCACACTGTAGATACTATAGTTATAACACGAAATGGTTCAGAATAGAAGCGGGCATTACTAGAACCGGTCGTTACAAGAAGTGGTCCAAAACAGAATGAGTCATATCTAGAAGACGACATCTTAAGATGTTGTCACAGACCGTCAAAAGGGTACACATACAGGCAGCGAAATCTTTCTCTTTCCTTTGAATTTCATAAACTTTCTTTATTTTTCAGAATGTATAAGTAGATGTACTTCTTTATGAAAACAAATATGTAAAAAAGTAATGTAAGTCAGTACTTATTGCATCCAAAGTAAATTAGTTTGAGAATAATGAGATTTAAGAATTAAAAAAACATTATTTTATCAAGTAGACAATTATTAATTGGAGTAATTAGGCCAATTAATAATTGTGTACGCTATCTAATTAGATAGCGATTAAATTTGGATTACAAAATATTTCAAAGAATTTCAATAAAGATCAATATCAGTTTTTGATAAAAACAGTATCGTTTTGTTGGAATTACCCGAACTGGAACCTATCAAGAACTCTCTGCTGTATACACCTATGAATTTTTAAGTAGATGGATATTGAATCCATCACTTATTTATTTTAAGCCTCTGTTCTACACGTCCTAATTTATGACGTTATCGCTGCATAAGCAGTTCACTAACACTTAAGCTGTCACCATTGTCCCTATCATAAAAAAAACTGCCTACAAAAAATCATCTCTCTACAGTTACAGAAATCTCGAGTTTTACACGTGACTAGTGTTTGAAGATTACAGATGAAGATAAGTGTTGATGATCATAATAAAACCGTTAGTTCACCGCAAAATTTACTTGCGAAATCTAACAGTGGAATACGGCATGTAACATTGGCATATGCTATGTCTCGATCCACAGCGAACCGGTTGTGAGCGGTCTGCATCAGGATGTATCGTACTGATCCTGCGATCTTTACGAGGTGTGCTGTAGAAAACCTTAAAGGAGAACATCCTTTGGCTGATAATGCTAATGTCGATGTCTCGTTCTTACATAGCTGGATTAAGTTTATCCACCATAGATTATTAGCTATAGCTGCACCCTTGTAGGCATTGTTCAGCAAGATCGCTGCCGCATGCAAAGGTAGTAGTACAATATGACATTGGCATATACTACTCGCACTAACTTAGGTGGATATTGTAGCTGTAGTTGTATCCTTGTCGGTATTTATCAGCCGCATCACTGCCCTATGCAATTGCGTTGTACTAACGGCGTTTTATTGTGTGATTGTTCTAAACAGTTCAGAATAATTCTTTGTAGTTGCTCTTACCTCAATATCGTGTTGCACAAGCCCAGTTAGCCTGCCTTCTTCCAAGTATACATCCAAATGAACGTTCACGTTTCTTGGCTGAACGGCATCCGTCAGACGGTACTTGGGATCGTCCAAGTTAGTGCTGACATCGTTGAAAGCGAAGTCTGCCCTCAAGTCCTCAGGGTATGAAGCCACCCCGGCAACGAGGAAAAGGATCGAGAGCAGCATGGTGGATCCTGCATGATAAAAGTTTTCGTTGTCTTATTTTTTTTAATTATAATTACATCGTCACTGTGTAATTATGAAATACTGATTTGTTGGTCCTACTTTATGGACTTATCAACATAATCTCTTGACAATATTTCGGATCATAAGCTTAAAGAATTTACGATTCTCTAAATGTCCTTATTGTGAATACTAGGAAAAACATACCTATTAGGACTATTTATCGTTTTTTAATAAAATAATTGTGTCTTGTGCCGACGTCTATCAGACAACACTAATAAAATTAACACCTATCTAAATTGCTTTATTACGTAAATTTTTACTACAAGGCCATGGTTAAGAAGATAAATAAATTACTCAATAGTACCATTGCACCTATATGCCTACCTATTTCATCGTTTAGTGATAGTTTTTCGTGTTTTAACTTATTATTATATTATATTAATTATATTATATTAATATACCTTAAGATTTATTTTACATATAACAGCAAAATAAAGTGTTCGTTAATATGAGTCCAATATAGCTAAGATGTAAAATAGCTATGCTTGGCAAGCGTTCTAAATAATTTCAACCGGTTAGTGCATTTGTATGGGTTTTCATACCTTTTCAACAATATATTTAATTATTAACTCTCATAAATCATCTATCACAAGTCAAGTCAAGGCTATTCAGTTTCGAAATGAAATTTGCAATATCTGAATATTACTCGTTATATATATATTCTCATTAAAACCTCAACCTTTTCAGAAAAAACATTTTAGATGAGAAGAATTTTAAAGGTTATTACTTCTTCCAGAATTATTTATCCTATCAATAAAAATAATTTCAGATGCACTTACCCATAGCGGCGCGGGCTACACTAAGCGACCAACTAAAAAGTTATATTATCCTTATTGTATATTTATTATCATTAATCTTTCCATTATCGTCTCGCCTATTAATTTCTTTAAAGCCATAAAGTTATCAGACGCATGCCACTTATCAGTTTGGCGTAGATATCCAGACATCAAATTTCCCAATCATCATTATGTTCTACATTTTTCTAGTTGTATAGTTTTTATTGGTATGGAAATTATTTCAGGATTTATTTCCAAAGTACAAAACTCTACATAAACCTTTTTGGAATCGTATCGAGAGCAGCGAATAAGTAACAGATGTATGTATATAATTAACAGTACCACGTTTAAAATTATTTTCAGTAACTTTGTGTTGGAGTAAGACAAAATTAATAGGACAGGATGGGTATAGTATAAGAGTAGGTATCGAGGTCGTTGATTAGAAGACTTTATAAATAAATAAAATCATTAATTTCAGGCAAGAGATAATGAAATACAGGCCCATAAAAGAGATAACTTGTGCTTTAAACGTCTTTAGCTAGATATCGTTAAAGATTGAATCAAAAAAACCTTAAAGTATTCCGTTTGTTACCAATAGATGGCACAAGCAGTAGCGAAATCGGCGCTGAACTTACTTAGAAGTCGCTAATACCACACAATACTGCTCTAAACGAAGTAATGCATTCTGATCTTAGTAATGCCAATTCGACGCGATGGACATGAATGGATCAAAATTCCTGTATTTTATTTCATTATTTTTATTTTAACTTAATTAAAGATTATCTCAAAACATTGCTAGTTTTTCTCACAAAACAGAAATTTTAAAATACTATCTTGAGCTTTATAATGATGACACGTAAAAATCCCTTCGATTACAGTATTCAATAATTCAATAATTATAGTTACCCTTGCTTTTTTAGTTATTGTTAACTAGCAGTTTCCAGCGTCATCACTCTTGTAAATGTCATATCGTTCCAAATATCATTGTAAAGTTCCAATGTACTATTCATAACCGCTATTGTAATGTATTTCTTATTACTTGCAAACTTATGCAACTATAAATTAGTAGAATTAAGGGATTTTTTATGACATAAGCTCCCGTTGTACAGCTAGTTAAAGTTAAAACCTTATTTAGTCGTTCTTTGTTTTGTGATGTTGTTTTGATGGTTTTATAACGTTGTAACAAAGTACCAAGAACATCAAAAATTAACAAAATAAAAAACTAGCACTAATACATACCCCAACATAAACCCCACCACAGCTTTAGTACAATTTTGGGCTTGTGCTGAGAAGAAGCGCGAGACTCGGTCACTTTTATCAATGCCTCTTTTTAAAATATTAAGTTTTTTATGTTTGTATAAGCTAGACCATACATTTAATTGTTATCGTTCCTATAATCTAGTTTGTAATAATCCTTTAGTCTTTAAGCATTGTTTACAAACGATTTGAATTTAGCTAAGGGTAATTCAATTATATTTTGAGGTTAATTGTTAAAGAAAGTATTAGACATGAATCTTCTGTTTTTAGTATTGAAATCGTACAAAACACTTTTTTAGGAAAGAAGTGCAAGTTTTTACGATCATAATTCATATTTTCATGAGCAAATAGCAAATCTACGGTAAGTATCTATTTAAATAATTCTCTTTAAGAATCGTCTGGCTTAAGGTTGCAAATAGCCCGAAAAGCTCGTATCCTTGTGGAGTATGCATATTTTTTCCATATCTGCAGTCGAGTCAAAATACCGTGGAGACATGATACTATGGAAATATGTAAAATGAATGAAGCTAGCCATTTCAACGTCAGTCACAAGTGTATTTATTTCTCACCACAACCAAGAAGATACTATAAGTTAACAATTGATTTTTGATGTGTTTTCTATTTTTGGCGCCAATACATTTTATAATATTTTGCGATATTACAATAAAGTGCGGTGATAAAGAGAACTGAATCGCTGTGATTGCATTACACAAAGTTGGTATGGAGCCAAATGCAATTTTTAAAACTCTCCATACGCTTGGTATTAGTTAAATGTTTGTGTACCGGGCTATCAATAGGTACAATGAGACCTCCTCTGTTTGAGACAGAAATAGATCTGGCCGTCCACGTAGTGTCCGTACGAAAAAGGTGGTCAAAGCAGTAAGGGAAAGAATTCGCAGAAATCTTGTCCAAAAGCAAAATATTTTATCTCGGGAGATGAAGATAGCACCCAGAACCATGTCGCGTATTTTAAAAGATGACTTAGGACTTGCAACCTATAAGACACGCACTGGTCATTTTTTAACTGACAATTTAAAAAAGAATAGGGTGGTATAATGAAAAAAACTACTGAAGCGGTAGGCAAAGGAAGGTCACAGAAAAGTTTTGTTTACGGATGAGAAAATCTTTACAATTGACCATTATTTAAACAAACAAAATGACCGTTTTAATGCTCAAACTTTTAAGGAAGCTTGCCAATAAGTCGGCAGTGTGCAACGTGGGCATTACCCGACTTCAGTGATGGTTTGGTGGGGTTTTAGCTAGGAAGGAGTGACTGAGCCATATTTTTGTGAAAAATGTATTAAAACATCGGCACAAGTGTATCAAGATACCATTCTTGAGAAGGTGGTAAAGCCCCTTAACAACACCATGTTCAATATCTAAGCATGGTCTTTCTAACAAGACTCGGCGCTGGGTCATAAAGCTCGGTCTATGAAGTCTTGGTTAGAAGCTAACGTTTCGGACTTCATCAGAGCTGAAGACTGGCCGACGACTAGTCCCGATCTTAATCCGCTGGATTATGATTTATGGTTAGTTTAAGAGAGTACGGTTTGCTCTAAACGCCAATATAATTTGGAGACCCTAAAACAATCCATACGCAGTGAAGAATTTTCCCATGGAAAGAGTGCGTGCTTCTATTGATAACTGGCCTCAACGTTTAAAGGACTGTATTTCAGCCAATGGAGACCACTTCGAATAAGCTTTTTTATATTTAAAATTGTTTTGTATTTATGTACAAAACTAACACATTGTAAAAGTAATAAATATTATTTGCTTTTTTTTTTCTTTGTGACAATATTTTTAGGAAGACTAGGTATTTGGCATCAGTATCGTTTATACAACCTTCCCCGGGGTCGGGCTTCGCTAACCAAAACAACACTCTTATTTCTTTTGGTGGAGATGTTACACTAATATTGTAAAAACCGCGATATTACAATCTAACTGTTTCAAATCCTGTAAATTGAAATCTGCTGATTTATTGTTAACAAACTCAATACGGTTTAGAACTTACGCTTTTATTGGTACTGCCTTGTCAACCTAACACTTTGCCCAGTAATTCGTCATTTCAGTTTACGTTATAATATAGCTATATGAAGTTCGGTACAATTGACAGTAAATCGTTAGATTGCAATTTACTGACTTAGAACCGTAGATAATCTCGAAGTTTTTACAATATGACGGTGACATAGACATGCTTGGTGGTGACAAAGTGAATCATGGTCAAGATCTTAGGCCTATGGTCACCGTTTTATTGTAGCTTTAACTCACTTTTAATAAAAATTCAAAGCCGTGGTCTAGATCCGGATTATAGCGTTTGCCAATTGTTTGAAGATAAACGCTTTTCGTGGTTAATAACCTATAGGAGAGCCTATTTGTCAATAGACTCTGTTTAATTCTGTGTCACTAATATGTTACTCATGACGAATCAGATGTAAATAATTGTGGCTTAAACCTAGGATTAACATATCTTTTCACACAACTGACTTTATGTCATCTCCTATAGGACCAATCTCATCCTATAGAATCATGTTTGTTTGAAGGTTTCTAGTGTAAGTGTCCTAACCAACCCGCAGTGATCCCACAGCAGGGATTCTTAAAAAATGCTCAAGGCTTTTCACACTCAAAACTCTGAGTAGCCGCAATTTGCTTAACCACAAATGTAAACTTATAAATATAAGTACTGTATATTCTATAGTCATATTATGATTAGTCTAGTCATCGCAATGCAGTACAGTTTTATTTACATTTGCCTGGGTAACGCTTATGTAAATTGTTTCTGTACCATCCAACACAGAAGGTTTTTCATTATTAGGATTTTTCAAAGTACAACGTTAGATAAACTTCATTATGGCGTGGCTTAACCATCGTCGTAAGACGAAAAGAGACATCGTTCAACATCCTACAAAAATTTACCTATTCATTTTAAGTTCTATTTGAACAGAGTGTTAGCTTTTAATCAAAGCCACAACCAATAGCGAAAACAACCACAGATGTGCCTAGAATTGGTCAGACATACTAAAATCAACGAAGATTTGAAGATTTTCAGTGTTATTTTTTGGTCTTAATTAACCATTGCAACTACCGCACGAGATAATGATATCCTCCCCTTCAGCCTGCTTCCTCATGTTTGGGATAAACACTAAAATAATGAAGATCGGAAGTTGTTCAGTTATGAATAGTATCTTCTTCAAACCTAATCACCTGTTCTTTCTCACTCACGCCCATAAAAAATAAAAGATATGCAGGTTTTAAAATTATGATATCACTTTCCATGCGCTATAACCTTAAACCTTTTATAACAATTATAAGCCGAATGGAAATATTGATAAGATAAAAAGTTAAGGATGTAGATTAATTGTGTGATATTGATATATCGTGAACTGCTAACGCGATATTTTTCTGTCATTTGCTCAGAGAGATAATGGTAAGTCCACGCTTAATTAGGAATAGATTTGTTTATTATTATGATTGCTTTAAAATTTATTGGTTATAGGCACGGCACTGGGCACTACTAGTTTTCGTAGTAGCTCTGATCCAGGGCAGACATGCTAACCCCGTGTCAGTTCTCGAAGACGAATGGGCTGAATTTGAAAGGAACTTGAAAGATGCCTCCTACCGTCTACCAACCACGACCAAGCCACGGCACTACGAACTATATCTGACGCCATACTTTGAAATCGTTCCGCAGAATGTGAAACCTTTTTCTTTTGATGGCTCAGTCACAATCTACACGAGTCCTACTCAGGCCAATGTTAACAAAATCGTACTTCATTGCGATGACCTGACTATACATACCCTGACTGTGGAGTACACAGTAAACAATGTAGTCCAACAAATAGCTGCTCCTCAAACGTTTGAGTGTGAAGAGCTTCGAAGCTTCTTGAGGGTTCAGTTAATTCAACCTCTGCAACTTGGTCAGGAGTACACGATCAAGTCAACGTTCACAGGAAATCTTCAAACAGGCATGAATGGTTTCTACAGAAGTTGGTATAAAGATTCCAGCGGCAAAAGGTACGTACGACTCATAATAATTGGTTCCAAAAACCAACTGACGAATCAGGATGAAGCATTAGTCAGTTAACGCATTCATTAATTTGAAAAAAGCTTTTGCAATAAAGATACAAATCAACTTTACAAACACTTAATTTTAGAATACAAAAAACTGTTCTTAAGATAGTTGTTAAAGCTTTTGACTTGTATGAAAGTGAGCTGCATGCCAGAAATCTACGTTCTCTTGTGCTCTTTTGTTAGAATAAATCTATTGGAGAAAAAAATAATCAGCATGTATTCTGTGGTAAACTGACATGAAATAACAGTATCATTAATCAGAGCTGCTACACGAAAATAATAAAATTTTAGATGGATGGCCACTACCCAGTTTCAGCCTGGTCATGCTCGTAAGGCATTCCCCTGCTATGACGAACCAGCTTTCAAGGCCACCTTCGACATTACCATGAACAGAGAACCAGATTTCAGCCCTACTATCTCAAACATGCCTATAAAGACATCACAGCCGTAAGTAGAAATTCTTTTTAATATAAACGTATGCTGCTTAATTTAGATAACGTCATTGTTAGCTATTCCTTCTGACTGATCATAATTTATCACCAACCATTGAACTACTATTACTAACGTATTTATTTTTGACACCACCAACAAATTTCGTGCTCCATGAACTGACGCCACTTGTCATCAACGTATACAACTATATCATGTTCGACACTTAAATATCAAGGAATACGTTACAATATTAGCATAAAGTTGCTACACATTCCTTACTCGGAATAGCTTATCTCTATTATTGCCAAAATACATATAAAAAAATATCACTGATACTGGGGTAAAAATAACATATTTGGGCCTTTTTTCGAAGTCAAAACACAATACACTTCACAATTCGAATATGTTCTTTTCATTCTTTTCAGCTTAACTGGTGGCCGTATTGCCGAAACTTTCTACACAACTCCTGTTACCTCCACATACCTTCTAGCTTTCATTGTTTCTCACTACAAAGTTGTAGCAACCAACAATGATACTGTCCGACCGTTTGACATCTATGCCCGTGACAACGCTGGTATCACTGGCCAATGGGCCCTCGATATTGGAGTTAAACTTCTAGAAGCAATGGAGAACTACACAGACTTCTCTTACTACACAATGGCCGAGTATATGAACATGAAACAAGCAGCCATTCCCGACTTCTCCGCTGGTGCTATGGAAAACTGGGGTCTTCTGACTTACAGGTCAGCATTTCAGTAAATAAAGCATTTCAGTAAAAAAAAAAACAATTGACAAAATATTATTACATAAGCTTTAAGATGAGCTTCATTTGTTAAACTATTTAAATTTGCGACATATTTTGATTTCGTTTTTTAAAAAAAATCACCATTATCATTATTAGCCAAAGGCCGTGATGTTATTACAGAATACTGCAGAAAAGTTCTATAATAAATAGACTCTCTAAGAATATTAGGACGTCCATCAATGAAATGGGCAAACGCCATTGTAAAAGTTGCAAGTTGGATGTGATTGTAACTTCTGGTTTACTGTTCTTCTGAACAGTAAATAGAAATGAGGGATCACTATCTATGTTTAGTCGTCTTAATGATGATCAACCGTCTTTATCACACTTGTAAGTTTGATTTGTGGCTTTCGTTATCCAGAGAGGCCCTTATCCTGTACGATCCAGTGAACTCAAATCACTTCTACAAGCAACGAGTGGCGAACATTGTGTCTCACGAGATCGCGCACATGTGGTTCGGCAACCTGGTCACATGCGCATGGTGGGACAACTTATGGCTCAACGAGGGCTTTGCGAGGTTCTACCAGTACTTCTTGACTAACTCTGTGAGTACTTTGAAGTTTCCTTCTCAGTGCATTCTAGAGAAAAATGTTCTTACCGTTTAATCTAATGAACTTACCAAACTGCTTTGCTCTATTATATTCTAAGTTAGAATAACAGGTTTCTTTCATACAAGGGTATGTAAATTATTTACCATTTTCTCAATTCAATTTCATCTTTGTAAGAAATCAAAACAACTATCTATCAGAATGCTATCTCCTGAATTTGTCAGATAAATGATAATAATATAATTCCATTATTTAATATCGTGAAACTTCGATTGTCGTGCTCGATTAAACTTGAAAATTACCTTTAGCACAAGTAACGATGCCATTCTTACCTCGTTTTAGTAGGAAAAAAGGGAATCTAGCAATTTTAAAAGCAATCTTCGAATTGACCAATATTATGAGACGGTCGGGTCGGGTCGACCAATGCAGATACATTTCAGATTCTTTGTATCAATTTAAATGAAACACTGTCATTTTTCGTGCATTGGGCATTGCATTGGCTTTTGGCAGCTCGTTTTTTTTTTAAATATTTACTACCATAAACAATTCAACTACCACACACCATTTAAAATAAAGTCTTTATCTATTCTAGGTAGCCCCAGAACTTGGATTTCCAACAAGGTTTCAAGTGGAGCAATTCGCAGTGGCCATGGCATCTGATTCCTTAGATACCGCACACGCACTCACCAACCCCAACGTTAATAGCCCAAGCACTGTGAGCAGTCACTTCTCAACCATCACCTACGCTAGAGGAGCCAGCATTCTCAGAATGACCCAGTATCTGCTAGGATATGACACTTTTGTCAAGGGACTTCGGAGTTACTTGAAAGATAGGTAGGTACACTGCATAGTGTAGTTTTCCCGAATTTAATAAATAAGCTTATAAATTTTAACTGTACGAGGGTCAAACTGAAAGTTCTTAGAAAATCAAAAACTGATTACATTAGCCAGTTATTAGTTTTATTATATATTTTCAAAATATTGTCCATTGACGTCAATACACCGCTGCATGCGATGGAACCACTGGGAAAAGCACTTTGCCCACTCGTCCTTAGGGGTCTCTTCAATGGCATCGCGATACGCAGCCACCGCTTCTTCAGCATTCATAAACCGCTTTCCTTTAAGTTTTTCTTTAATTTTTGGAAATAAATAAAAATCACAAGGCGCGAGGTCGGGGCTATACGGCGGGTGACCCAGTAATTCAACGTTTGATGTCGCCAAATAGTCGATCGTTCGCTTGGCGGTGTGCGACGGGGCGTTGTCGTGGTGAAGGAGGATCCTACTGCGAGGTCGTTTCTCTCGAACTTTTTCCAAGACAAGTGGCAAACAATTGGTAGTGTACCATTCTGCAGAAACTGTTTTTTGATCCTCTAACACAATTGTTGCGAAATGACCTATCCTTCCAAAGAACGAGGCCACCATTTTTTTTCCCGCACTTCGATCTCTCTTCACTTTAGTTGGCAACTCCTCGAAAGGAAACACCCACTGAGCAGATTGTCTTTAGGTTTCAGGATCATAACAGTAAATCCAGCTTTCGTCACCTGTTAGTATGTCGAACACAGCATTTGAGTCACCTCCGTTAAATCTTTCAATCATTTTACGGCACCAATCCACACGATCCAGTTTTTGAGCCTTAGTCAAATTATGAGGTATCCACCGGGCGCAAAGCTTCCTGACCGCTAAATGTTCGTGGAGGATTTTGTGCAATTGACTCATACCGATGCCTAAGCTTGTCCGAATCTGCTGATAGGTCACTCTTTTGTCAGTCTCTATCATACGGCGCACAACACAGATGTATTTTTCAGTCGTCGCCGTAGAAGGCCGTCCCTCACGTACATCATCAGTGAGATTAGTGCGACCACGTTTAAACTCATTAAACCAGTTGTAAACAGTCGCACGAGATGGGGCTTCATCGTGAAAGGCCAATCGTAGTCTATCATAACTTTCTTGTTGACTTAAATGACATCGAAAGTCATAAAAAATCATTGCACGAAAATTTTCTCGTGTTAAATTCATGTTGACGTGACACAGACAATTTTCAATTTGCCGCCAAATCGTAAAACAAATGACAAATGAATGAAATATATACTCAGTAATATTGGCAAAGAGTTCTATTTTCAAATTTTAGAATATTTTTTTTATTATATTGTTTATAAGTGGCCAGTTCTAAGAACTTTCAGTTTGACCCTCGTATGTATGTGATACGGTTGATGTTTGATAATATTATGTTTGAGTATCATCAATATACCCAAATACTACGGGCATGCTACTCGTATATGTATAAGAACTATGAAGTGTTTATAGTTCATACAAACAAGGGATAAAAAATAAGCTAAATATTAATAGGTTAACAAATCAGTAACAAACAATTATTTTTGCAACGATATGCCTTTTCAGGGATCGTAAAAAATCTTCTTTTTTTTCCATTTCATGATGCCAACTTGATCTATCTCAATCTAAGTGTTACTCGTACTTAAGTTCTGTTCGAAATCGGACAACTCTATTAAGTTATTTGAAAGAAGTTACCTTAAAACAGACTGACTTTACGCACAGACAATTCAACGTAGCTGAGCCCCACCACCTTTTCAATGCTTTGGACGCAGCCGCTGAAGAAGACGGTGCTTTGTCTGCTTACGGCGGAATCACCATCGACCGGTACTTCCGAAGCTGGTCTGAGAAGGCTGGCCATCCCATCCTGACTGTCACTGTCAACCAGCGCACTGGAGAGATGACTGTTACACAGGTTTGAAAGATAAAAACCGCAGATTGCATTAGCTGTTATAGCCAAAAATTTACCTTATTCACATACGATTATTTATCACACATTTCATTTGCAGTATTAGATGGGAAAGGAAAATGGAGTCCCACATAACCCGAGCTAAAGGCATGCATAAAGTGTTTCCTTTGCGCGTAAAAAAATGTCTTGTAGTGAAGTTGAAATCCTTGCTTGTTCTATTACAGACATTAATCTTCTGTTAGATATTTTGATGGCTCTATAAATTTTAATGATACATAATGTTAAAGTTAATTGCTTTTACACTTTGCATATCGAGACCATTTCTCTGCTTTATAGGCTCGTTGGGAGAGGGATACAGGTGTATCAGCCTTCCCCAGCACTTGGGACATTCCCATCACTTGGACCAGAGCTGGCGCCGCTGACTTCGAAAACCTAAAACCATCTCAGTTCTTGACCGCTCAAGCGACAGTTCTTCAGCGTGGTACTCAAGGAAACGAATGGGTTATTTTCAACAAACAGGCTTCTGGTAAGTAAATGTTGATCATTTAGAAAAAACTGAGAATAAGCACCAGATCAAAATTTGTCCCCGCTAGTTACTTTACAGAAGTTTAGATGTATACTCGTATACTTACCTAGTTACTCTAGCCATATGTCATGCTTACAGGTTTCTACAGAATTAACTATGACGCCACCAACTGGGCTCTTATCACTCGAGCTCTAAGGGACAATCCCAATGATATTCACGAGTTCAACCGCGCTCAGGTTAGTAAAGTACAACAATTTCACAATTTTTAACTTTTGTATTTAAAACAAGTAATACAAAACATCAAAAAACAAATAGATACTCCGATATGCTAGATTTAATGGCGACCAATCTTAATTGAGATCAACCAAGTGAGCAATCCACAAGTGCACTATCTGTTCATTCAATCTCATCATAATCAGTTAAAGCAATCAGCCATGACTCGGTAGGGTTCGATTTTTGATGCTTTGTTGACTTTATAAATTTTCACATAGTTTGTGTTTTCTTTTAGATAATTGATGACTTATTCCAACTGGGCAGAAGTGGAGTGAAACCTTACGAAGAAGTGCTGAACATACTCTCGTTCCTCGAATTTGATGATCAATATGCCCCTTGGATCGCTGCTATTGATGGCTTCACGTTCCTGCTGAGAAGACTTGCACACGACGAGTCTAACTTGAAGAAGCTAACTGTAATTATATTTATAACTTGATGATTCAATTATGCATGGGTAAAGCCAACTGATTCGGTCTTTACGAAACCACTATAATTTGGTGAAACTAAAGTGACATTTGTATGTAGGTTGTTACTAAAACACTTTGACATCGTACTACTGATGTACAATGTTTTAACGTAAACAGACTGTCTGATAGAGTCTTAAAATGGATGCCTACATTAGGTCTTAGAATTGATTTTAAATTGCAGGACATAATCAACTATGACCTCAGTAAGGCCGTGACTAGTCGCCTGGGTTACATTGAAGTAGCTAACGAGTCATACATGGATGGATTCCTAAGAATGAACCTTCTGAAATTCCTTTGCGATATTGGACACCAGCAATGTAATACTGTAGGACAGCAGGAATTCCAAAAATGGAAAGCAGGCGAATTGTAAGTAATCTTATCTGTCTATGACTTTTATTGGAGTTGTTTTTTTCTTGTGAAAATTATGACTATGACCCTTCATGGTAGTCATTACTTTAACTCAATGTTATTTAAATAGAACATTTATGATTTGATAATATATTATTGTGCAGCATCCCAGCAAACATGCGTCCATGGGTCTACTGCACCGGTCTTCGCCACGGCAACGCAGCTGACTTCGACTTCTTCTGGGACCGCTACTTACAAGAAGACCTGGCTGGAGAGCAGGTAGTCATGCTTGAAGTGGCTGGATGTACTGGCGATGAGGCTAGCCTAAGGAAGTTCTTGGATGCTATCGTATCCGGTCAAGATCTGGTCAGACCCCAGGACTTCACTACAGCTCTGAACAGCGCAGTATCGAAGAACGAATTCAATACGCTTAGAGCTTTTAACTGGCTGAAGGATAATGTGCCACAGGTTATTGCAGGGTAAGCTTTTTGAACATGTTATAATTTTTAAACTTCATGTATTTTAATAAAAACAATATCTCCTGTAGAAATTCATGAACTCCTTATCAATTTGTAAACTTACTAAAAATTTTGAACGTTATATTCATCTTATATTGCCATTTATTGTGTTTTAACTTTTAACTTACAACAATTTCCAAATTATATTTTAGGCTTGGAAGCGCTGCCACTCCTATAAGCTACATCTCACAACGTTTGCTGAACGAAAATGATATCAATGAGGTAGTATTTGTTCTGATTAAATCGACAATTGAAAAACCTAAAAAGCAACTATACAGATATAATAATCATTCTTTGTTCTTCCATAGTTCCAAACCTGGCTAAACGCCAACCAAGCTCAGTTGGGAAGCGCCTATAATACCGGTATCAATGGTATAGCAACAGCACGAAACAACTTAGCATGGTCAAGCAGTCGATTGCCTGAAATAGTCAAATATTATGACAATGGAATTTACGTTGAAGACGTGATTGAAGAAATCACTGATGGAGAAGAAGAAGAGGAACTATTGCCCCCTGAAGGAGAAACTGGTGGCGAAAATACGACAACACCAACTCCTGGAGAAGAGGATGGTCTTCCAGACTCAGCAAACGTTGCTGCATTGAGCTTGATAACGCTTGTTATCACTCTTGCTATTAACCTTGTATACTAGTTGATTTGTACATAAAGTTGTTGACTATTTCTAGAATAAATTATTTTGATAAAGTTTTTTTTTACCAAGGTATATTTAAATACTGACTTTTTTTTATAAAGTCACTCTGTCTTTATACCAACAACACATTATAGTTAGCTTATAACTCTCATGATGAACAGTTATAAAAAAATAGTATTTTTTCCTCCTAAATAGAAAACAAATATATTATTTTAAGCTTTTTGAAAGCGGTATTTTTTAATTTTTTTTAGTTACAACCCATACCTAAAAAACTATTTGACCGATTTTGATGAAACTTACACTGTACCCTAAGTTGAAATGTAGCTGATTGAACTAGAAAGAATCATTTCGCTATGAAATTGGTAGTCAAACATACAACATACATACACTTACAAAATTTATCACACGTTTTTGAAAGCCTTAACATAGGTCAAATATTATAAAATTCCAACAACATCACATATCACCTCACATTCATACACGTTGAATTGATTACCTCCTTTTTTGAGTCGGTAAAAAATGTATGATTAATCATACATTTATCATACCTACGCTACGACAAATGAGTATAATTGAATGACAAATGTATTGCGCCAATTTGCATCATCCTACTACTAATATTATAAAATGCGAAATTTTGTGAGTATGGATGTTTGTTACTTCTTAATGCTAATAGGGCCTATTTCACCATCGACAAGAAAGCACAAGTTAATGAATACAATGAATTGGTCGATTAACGTAAAGGATTTCAAGGAACGTCATTTCAAAAAGTATCGTTGAGATGACGCGAGCCAAAACGTATTAGGACAATATGAAACAAGCCGTAAAAGTCCCAAATGGATCTTGATGAAAGTGCAAAATAATGTAGCTTAAAATGTTAAAAGGCATATCCTAGTGCTTTTAATTAATGCGCAAGTTTGTGACGATGCATGGATGTTTGTAACTCCTAACTACTGAGAAGATTTGAAAAAACCTTTATGATAAAACAGCTCATTCAATAGCATTAGTTTTCATAATTATATTTTGTGAAATCCGAAATTTACGCGGGTGAAACTGCGAGGAACCGCTTGTTTAAAATATTGTAGGACATATTCATCGCCGTGTCATTCAGATAAGCACGCGCTTGATAAACATTTTTTGGATTTTTGGCTTGCAAATAATTGACGAGTATTGTTGCGCAGCGGGCTTTTAGTGTATTTATAATTTCTTTATGTTCATAGAATACGAATAACTACTACTCTTCTCTCAAGAGAGGGCTATGCTTAGTGTGTCTCTACGAGATCGAATCAGAAACGAGGAGACACGTCGAAGAACTAAGGTAACTTACATAGCCCTGCAAATTAGTAAGCTCAAGTGGCAGTGGGTAGGCGCAGGTCACATAGCGCGAAGAACTGAAAGCCGTTGGAGCAGAAAAGTTCTAGATAGGAGAACCTTCCACGAAAGCTTCGTAGGACGTTTACCACCAAGATAGTCAGACGACATTGTAAAGCCTCCAGAATCACCCTGGATGCAGACCGCTTACCACCTGGTCGCTCTGGAATACCGTGGAGGAAGCCTATGTTCAGCTTGCAAAAAACAACAATCAATATGAAATTCTTGTCCCCTGAAGTCCAATCGTAGAAAAAGAGACCGCATTGATCATAAATGTAAATAATACTCGTACACCCTGATTACTAGAATTCACGTGTCTCATTAGCACGTGTCCATATTAAGGTAATTAGTACGGGATTTTGTAAATTATAGCGATTGATGACTGCCAGCGATAAAATGACGAATTTGATTGCTTTATTATTACAATATTAAGATAAAGACTTTGACCACTGATTAAGGGATATTCGATATAATTATGATTATTTAGATTATTTTAATCCAGTCGTGAGTGGTCGGTTGGGTTGGAACTGGGTGTTTCTGGAAATATCCAAGGTAAAATATTTTGCTATCCTAGATTTCACTTACATCATAAGTCAAGTTGGGACAAAAGCAAGCAAATGTTATTCACATTGCAAAAACAAGTACAGCTCTTTTATACAACAAACATAGTATCACACGTAACGATAACCTTATATACCCATTACAAAAAAATCTAATAAAAGATTTCACTACAGCTCATACATGACATAACTCTCAGTTATTATGAGTTACTAATTTAGGAGAGTTTTAATATATATTGTTTTATAAATTTTACAGATGGCAGCTTTTAGCTTCGTTATCTTGGCTCTAGCATGTTGCGTTGCTGCCAACGCTTTTCCACAAGAACCTGCTCCGTACAGAAACACCATCTTTACTGACGAACTGATCGAAGGAGGACCTTTTTTTAACATGAATGGTTTGGACGACGTTACTGAAGTGTCCAGAACAACACGGTCAACTGACAGTCCCTACAGACTACCAACTACAACAAAACCCGTACACTATGACATCTTTTTGACGGTGGAAATACCCAAAAACTATTTCTCGGGTGAAGAAGTAATTGAGCTGTATGCTACTCAAGCAAATGTCAACGAGATTGTTATACATGCTTACGATTTAGATATACCTTTTATTATTTTGAGACAAGGAGATGTTGTTATTCCTACTACGTTCAGCTTTGATACGCAATACCAATTCATAAAAGTGCATCTCACCAATAGCACTTTAGCTTATAATGCTGACAATAGAATCATGCACACTCTTACAATTGCCTTCGAAGCACCTTTGAGAACTGATATGACTGGGCTCTATCAAAATTGGTTTAGAAACAACGATACTACTGATAGCGAGAGGTAAGAAATTAATTAAAATTGCGTTGTAAAAGTAACATTACAGGCTTCAGAATATTTTTACTAAACTTTTATAGTCAACACTGAGAGATTAGAGCTGGTATGTCAAGATCTATTGTCTGGCCCAATCAAAAACTGTAGTCAATGCAGAATGAGTACATAGAATTGCACTAATATAGATTTGTTTCCATTCTACGAATTAACCAGAGTAAAATTTGTCTTCAGCTGGATGGCTTCAACTCACTTCCAAGCTACGGCCGCGCGTTCACTGTTCCCTTGCTACGATGAGCCTCAACTCAAAGCCACCTTCAGTATCACCATCAGGAGGCCAGAGGGATTCTCCAGTTGGACTGGCATGAGGCTTAAAGAGACCAGGAGCAGCAGTCTTGCGTAACTATTCATAACAATACTAGCTATCACTTTTGATAATTTCAGTTTCATATTTATGACTTGGACGTTTCCACAGAGGTTTTCAAGAAGATATCTTCCATGTTACTCCAGTGCAGCCCACATACCTCATTGCTATTATAGTCGCTGAGTACAAAAGCAGTCCCGTATACAACAATAACGGCGATCTCGTCTACGAAGTGATTGGTCGACCAAATGCCATTGACAACAACCAAGGAGACTACGCGTTAGAAGTCGGGCAAAGATTATTGGCTGAAATGAGTAGTTACACAGACTTGGATTTTTATAGTGTCCATCCTTATGTTAAAATGACACAGGCAGCGATTCCGGACTTTCGTGCTGGAGCTATGGAAAACTGGGGGCTTTTAGTTTATAGGTAATTTTAAGGCAAAGCCCATAGCATAGCTTAAGTGGATTCCTAAATATCTCTCAAAGTCATATAATGTTGCTAATTTGCCTAATACTCCACAGTTACTATCACTAAAATAATTAACACAACCATACGTGTATTGAATTTGTTACTATGACTTCTTTTTCCATAAAATAGTACCTACCTAAGACAAAGAACTAAATCCCACGATACAAGATACTTTCAATAATTCTCTTGATGATATTTTTTACAGGGAAGCATATCTCATGTACGATAAGGAACACACAAACGGCTACGCGAAGCAAGTAATCGCTTACATCCTATCCCACGAAATTGCCCACATGTGGTTCGGTAATCTAGTCACATGTGATTGGTGGGACGTTTTCTGGCTAAACGAGGGATTTGCTAGATTCTTCCAATACTACTTGACTGATGCTGTAAGTACTTTTTCTAAAATTCTACATTTTAAGTGTTTTCTTATTTACTATATTATTATCTTTCTGCAATACTTTTTATAATTTTATTTTGTGGTAAAAGCTAGTTGGTACGCCAAGTAGAATATCCCTTTAGTTTTAAAATGCTTTCGTAAATTGGACAAAAAGTCAACGTAAATTTTTAAATCTACTTGTCATTAGGTTGAACCTCATTTGGGTCTTGGAACTCGCTTCATCCCTGAACAACTCCATACTTCGTTGCTCACTGACTCCGCTAACAACCCACACCCACTTTCCCACTCTGGTATTTACACTCCAGCTGAAATCAGGGGTATGTTCTCTACAATTAGTTACAACAAAGGAGCCTCCATTATAAGGCAGACCGAGCATCTTTTGGGATACGAAGTTTTCAGGAATGGTTTAAGGAAATACTTGAAAGACAGGTAACTTGAAAGACTGGTAAGAATTTATCATTGAAATATCATCAGCGTAAGCTACAAGTTAAATAACTAATACGAATCAATTTTCAGATCGTTCAGCACAGCAAAACCAATTGATCTTTTCCAAGCACTCCAGAATGAGGCTGAAGCATCTGGTGTCATTTCAGAGTATGGGCCCGATTTCAATGTCATCGATTACTATAAAAGTTGGACTGATCAGGGAGGTCACCCTGTACTAAACGTTCAAGTTAACCACCAAACAGGAGAGATGACGATACAACAGGTAGTTATTTTTATTTTATTACATTTATATTTCTAATCCTATAAATTAAACATCATAAATTCTTTCAGCGTCGCTTTAACATCAATAGCGGCTACTCTCCTGTTAACACTAACTGGATTATCCCCATTAGTTTTGCAACGGCCAGCAATCCAGATTTTGATAATACTAAGCCATCACACATCATCAAAGACGCTATAACTAACATTAACCGTAACAGTGTCGGTAATGAATGGGTCATCTTTAACAAACAGCAAACTGGTATTGTCTTTGGTGTTAATCCTTTTGTCAAGTATGGTTTCTTTTTGTGTGGCATTCTTATTTTGAATTCCGTCATTTCTTGCGTCAGGACATTGGCGAGTGAATTACGATGACTACACATGGAACCTTATCGTGAACGCATTGCGAGGACCAGAAAGGACTGTGATACATGAACATAATAGAGCTCAGGTCTGACTTTAACTCTGAAACTGATTTAGTTAATGTTACACAACTATCATCATATTAAACTGTTGATTTTTATTTTAGATTGTGAACGATGTTTTTCAATTCGCTCGTTCAGGACTCATGACATACACCAGGGCATTAAACATTCTGTCTTTCCTTGAGAATGAGACTGAGTACAACCCGTGGGTATCTGCCATCACTGGCTTCAACTGGATCAGAAACAGGATTGTTAGCACTTCTTATCACGGTCGATTTGAGGTGGGTAACACAAAACTGCCTTCTATCTTTCATGTCAATGGTTCAATTATGTATATCAAAAATATTACAGGCAATGATAGCGAATTGGGCAAGCTCAGCAATGAACCAGCTCACGTACACGCCGATCGAAGGAGAGTCGTTCATGCGATCTTATCTGCGGTACCAGCTCGCCCCATTCATGTGCAATCTGAAACAAGAGGAATGCCACAAGGCAGCGCTTGATCAGTTCCAAGCCTTGCGTGAAAATGGCGTTGAGTATGTATTAGAACACAATGTAGCATATTTTTCATTTTATTTATTTATGCATGCATACTACGTGTAATTTTTAATAAGTTTACAGCTGAAACAATGAAGTGTACTTATAAATCTAAAATTAAGCTCCCGCAAAACAATCTAGACATGCTGAAGAATGGGATTAAATGTTTTAAAGTTTCGTTCAATAAACGTAACTAAAGATAATACTCGTGGAAAGCTGTAGATATGTCTGGTTTCACATGGTGACAAACGTTGTATGTGAAAATTATGCAAAACTTTGTTTCTAGATCAGGAGCTTAACTATTTTCACGTCTGTTCAAGTGATTATTTTGCTTGCTCTATAACTTAAATGAAAATAATTATAAATTTTGTTTTTACAGAGTTCCAGTTGACAATCGTAACTGGGTGTATTGTAACGCGCTTCGTCAAGGTACTGAAGAAGATTTTGATTTCCTTTTCGACCGCTATATGTACCACAACGTACATACCGAAAAAATCGTATTGCTTGGAGTCTTAGGGTGCACTCCTCATGAAAAATCACTTAACAGGTAAGTACTGGTACCACGATCCATAATATATACTTTATCAACCTTTTAAATGTGTTTACTTTTAAGCGATGCATAACTATTGTAATTAGATAATGGAAAGAAATACTGGAAATAATTGTCCTTACCTACTCTGACGTCGATTTGCCAATTGCATATCCATGGAATTGAACTCAAATCTTTCTAAACTTTAATTTTAATATCGTCTTCTTCAGGCTCCTAGATGCGATCGTCCAGCCAAACTTCGAGATCAGACCCCAAGACTGTTCAACAGCATTCAGTGCAGCTGTTAGCGGTAATGAGGGTAACACACAAATTGTCTTCCGCTATATCCAGAGCAACCTTAAGGCAGTCGGCCTTGCGTAAGTATGATTTGCCTTAGACAAAGAAAAATTGTATATGTAACTTTCACTTGACCAAATACTCTACTTGTAAAAATGCATGTCAACCTCAATTGTATTTTTATTTTAGGTTTGGCTGGCACTTTGCACCCATAGATTACTCAACGCCTTTATCCTACATCAGTTCGAGACTAAGGACTGAACATGAGATTCAGGAGGTATCCATCTTTTGTACCATATTTCTTAACTTTTTAAATACCTAACATCTAAGTTACATTGGTGAAAATAAGAAACCAGAAGTTTAAAGAGCATTAAGCCCGGTTAGCCAGAAGTTGCAGTCTCGCCCGTGCGTAATTTTTGATTTCTTATTTTCATCTTTAAGAATATAAAATATACTGTGAGTGTTAAAAACTTTATAAACCATGGGATATCGAAGCGTTTTCAATTTGCAAGTTGAATGTATTCTGTAATGAATAACTACTTGGCCCACTGATGTTGTAAAACAGTTGGGTAGATAGCGCAGACGTCGCTCGTAGTAACGTGTCCATAAGAGACCAGAAATTTCACAGGTTCGAGTCCCGCCCGTGCGCATTTTATTTTTATTTTTTATTTTTTCTTTAAGAATATTAAATATGAAACTGTGAGTGTTAAATACATTATAAACCATAGGTAAATCGGGTTTTAGTATGATTTACGCAACAACATTTCCGATCAAACAAACATTGACAATTCATTATATGACATAAGTAACGGTAGCTAGTTTTGTGTAATGATCGTCACATGCTACTTCTTGTGTAATAGCATTATAATCTTTTGTTCGCAGTTCGAAAACTTCGTCATCGCTAACAAAGAAACACTAGGAAGCCAATACAACTCTGTCTTCAGCTATGTCGCATCTGCCCGCCTGTCTCTTCAATGGGCGATTGACGTTCAAAATGACATTGAGAACTACTTGAATTCTTGGGAAGAGCAATTTGTCACTACTACAGTTGCACCTCCTCCTCCTCCTATAGAAGAACCTACTACACCGGCTTTGCCATTACCAGATTCTGCCAATACAGCGATTTTGTCAATGCTAGCTTTAGTCCTGACTCTGGCTTTAACCATTGCTATGTAAACAGTTTTGTTAATGTTGAATAAGATAGTACTAATGAACTGCCTGCTCTACTCAACATTTTAGTTTATTGTCTTCAGCTTACGTTTGTAATATTTAAGAATCAAATGTATATTTAATGTTATCTAAGAACAATTGTACATAATGTGACAAACTTGTTTTATTGAAGAAAAAGATGTTGTTTTACTCCACATTGCCACATCGCATAACCCCAACCAGACAAAAATAAAAATATAAGGCTATATCTGGTGATTTCAAGGATCTACTACGTTAAAAAAATATTAAAATACCTAGACTTTCGGCAAACAAATCTGCATAGCCCAATACAAGTTGAACACTTTTGTTTTAATGATCTTACTGTACTCGTACATAAAACGGGAAAAGTTGACGTTCCATTATTTGATCCAATGTAAGTTAATTAAGAATGAACAGTTAGGTACTTTATCAAAAAATGCAGTGTTATTGTGTTAATGTTCTATACGTTTATAAATAATTTCCAATATAAAACAATAACCCTATAAATTTACAATAATTCACGAATTGTACTGTTATATAGATGTAACTGATAAATATGCGTAGCTGTAAAATAAAACTGATTACATTTGAGGTGATAAAAATCGATTATGTGGATTAATGTGTCACATGTTGACGATCAGCTTTGGGGTTAGCCGATTTTATAAAAACTTTAAGGTACTTATGTTGTGTACTGTACAGAAAATAAACACAAAATAATATTGTGATACAGCAAAGATAAAAAAGATTACTAACATTTTGCTTATATTCCAGATGAAAATACTCAGCTTCGTCATCCTAGCTTCAGCAGTAAGCTTTGTTAATGCTTTTCCTCAAATTCCTGTACCGTACAGAAACACTATATTTGGTGACGAGAAGCTAGAAGGTGGACCGTTTGAAACAAAAATTGATGCGGAAGATGTTTCTCATTTGACTAGATCCGAAGCCAGCCCATACAGGCTGCCTATTACAACCAGACCCGAACACTACAACATATTATGGACAGTTGAAATACCAGAAAATATTTTTTCTGGTGAAGTGGAAATCCAACTCTACGCCACCGAGCCAGACGTCGATGAGATCATCATCCATTCATATGATCTGAACATCACCTCACTTGAGTTGAGATTAGCAAATACCTTTATACCTACCACGTTTGCTCTTCAAGCAGAATATCAATTTTTAAGAGTGCACCTAAACTACGGCTCTCTTGAATTCAACGGAGCCAATAATAAGGTCATTTATACCCTTTCCATTACCTTTGAAGCGCCGCTAAGAACTGACATGACTGGCCTTTATCAAAACTGGTTTAAAAACAACGCTACTGCTGGTACTGTGAGGTAAGATTTTCTTTGCAAAAATAATTTAAGTGTAAGATTACTTAAAATTATCACTTATTATTCGATATTGTATTAATAAAATCTTTTTCCTTAATCAATCCAGAAAAAAAATGTATTTCTTTCCGTTCTAGTTGGATGGCTTCATCTCAATTCGCAATCACGTATGCGCGTTTTGCGTTTCCTTGCTACGACGAGCCAAGCTTTAAGGCTACCTTCAGCATCACCATCAGAAGGCCCACAGACTTTTCCAGTTGGACTGGTATGAGGCTTAAGGAAACCAGAAACAGCAGTATCATGTAATGATTCATACATTTTTTAACAAACAGATCTTAATAGCTTATTTTGAAACCCGATCCACATGATAATTTTCAGCAGGCTCATTGTTAAATATTAATTCATTGTTGCAGAGGTTACCAAGAAGATGAGTTCTTCATCACACCTATTCAGTCCACATACGTACTGGCTGTAATAGTCGCCGAATACAAAAGTCGTAGAGATTCTGATGATAATGAAAATATGCGCTTTGAAGTAATTGCTCGACCAGGTGCTATTAATGATGGCCAAGGAGAGTACGCGTTTACCGTAGGACAAGATCTGCTAGCTGAAATGAACAAGTATACAGCAATAGACTTTTATGATGTACATCCCTTTGTCAAAATGACACACGCGGCTATTCCAGATTTTTCATTTGGAGCCATGGAAAACTGGGGACTATTGACTTACAGGTAACATAGTTTTTATCATACCAAAAAATGATATTATTTTTTCAAATACGATGTCATCTCTAAAAACATGCTGACACATTTGTTTTCTCAAACAGAGAATCCTATCTCATGTATGACGGTGAACACACGAACAGCAACTTTAAGCAATCAATAGCTTCAATTCTTACTCACGAAACCAGTCACATGTGGTTCGGTAACCTAGTCACTTGTAATTGGTGGGACAATGTTTGGCTCAACGAAGGTTTCGCCAGATTTTTTCAGGTCTTTGTGGCTGATTTGGTAAGCGTCATTCATAACATTTCTACAAATTTTGTGTACCTTATTAAAACCACTAACCGTAGAAACTTTTTAGGTAGAAAGAGACATGGGTTTCACAACCCGCTTCATCACTGAACAAGTCCACACTTCTATGCTCACTGACTCGGCTGACAACCCTCAACCACTAACCAACCCCAATGTGGCCAACCCAGTTCAAATATTGAACATGTTCTCAACTATTAGCTATAACAAAGGAGCTTCGATTATAAGGCAGACCGAGCATCTTTTGGGTTATAATGTGCATAGAGATGGATTAAGAAAATATTTGACTAGCAGGTAACATCTTTTTATTTTTATCTTACTGCACCTTCTTGCTTGGTCTAAATAATAAAACAATGCAATTACATTTACCTCATTCAATTTCTGGAAACAATGTATAGTTCAATTTATGTGACTAGAGTATCGTAAATACTGAAAACTGCTTTTAGATCGTTCAAGACTGCATTGCCTAGTGATCTGTTCCAATCACTTCAAAACGAAGCTGTCGCTTCTAATGCAATTGCCCAGTACGGTCCTGATTTCAATATTGCTGACTATTATAAGACTTGGACAGAACAGGCAGGTCACCCTGTACTCAACGTTCAAGTCAATCATAAAACAGGGGAGATGACAATCTACCAGGTATAAATCATTCAATCTAATAATAATCTACTTGTGTTTTCTACCATTTTTAATATATTTTTAACTATATTGATTTCTTCCAGCGTCGTTTCAACATCAACAGTGGCTACTCCACAGCTGACACTAACTGGATTATACCTATTACTTTTGCTACGGCTAATAATCCTGACTTTGTGGATACGAAACCATCACACATCATCAAAGACGCTGTGACTGTCATAAATCGCAATAGTACAGGGGATGAATGGGTTATTTTCAACAAACAACAAACCGGTAAGTATTGCTATAAAAATACAAATATATAATAGAGATGGCTATTTTGACGATCATTTTTCACAGGTTACTACCGTGTTAATTACGATGACTATACATGGAACCTTATTGTCATTGCATTAAGAGGACCAAATAGAACTCAAATACACGAACTCAATAGAGCTCAGGTAATATAAAAAAATATAAAATTTTCATCCAAATTTACTATACTTTATCTGAAGAACCAAACCTACATACAAATACTGCTGTAGGACTTTATGAAACTCTAATTAATTCAATTTACCTAAAATATTTCTAGATAGTGAACGATGTATTTCAATTTGCTCGATCTAGTCTCATGACATATACCAGAGCCTTCAACATTCTTTCATTTCTTGAGAATGAGACGGAGTATACTCCATGGGTCGCCGCCATCACAGGTTACAACTGGATCAGAAACAGACTGATTGGGTCTACATATCTCCATCGTCTTGATGTAAGTACTTTTTAATGTTTTGCGGTTATATGATGTCTCTTTACAAGTTTTCTCATGGTTATTTATCTTTTTCTTTGCATTATTAAAAGGCTTAGTAGGTTTACTGTTGCATTAGTGTAATGACCGTTAGTTTAATAAATATTTTTTTAATACATAATGATAGCGTTTAATAGCACATTACGTCAGTGGATGGCAGCGTTTATTTACAAAATTGACACAATACGCTGGACTAGTTGATGGTGTCATGTCACTGCATGATTGATTATGAATTTTAACTACTATAAGCACTACTAATTTCTAGGTATTAATCGCAAAATGGGCTACTACTATAATGGAGAAGCTCACCTATGAGCCAATTGAAGATGAAATCTTCATGCAGTCATACCTTCGATACCAGCTTGCTCCGTTTATGTGCAATTTGAACCAGGATAAGTGTCACCAAGCAGCGCAAAATCAGTTCCATGCATTGCGTGAGAATAATACCGAGTACGTAGAACAATTTTTACTCCCTTTTTTGTAAGTTTAACATCAAGTACAAAATTACATAACAATGTGGTAATAACCGTGTCATACGGTCCATGCACTTCATTTTCTCCTCTGTAAATCAATTTAAAATCGCTCGTAGACATACTCGTGCTTCACAATCATTGGTAGGATTAAGTAAACTAAGTTCACGTACTGATGTTATACCCTCTTCAACTTTAATTTACCCTTTCTGACATATATTTACTATTTAAGTTTATTAGCAAAATAAATATTGTTTGTTTAATTACAGTCCTAAATAATCAATCAATATCGACTTTGCTGTTTTATCTAGGATCACTTGATATGTTCAGTTTTTTAGATTTACTCAAGTTGTTGATCTTTCAGAGTACCCATTGACAATCGCGTCTGGGTCTACTGTAACGCACTCCGTAAGGGTTCATTGGATGATTTCGAATTTCTTTGGACCCGTTTTGAGAATCACAACGTGTATTCTGAGAAAATTGTGTTGCTTCAAGTTTTAGGATGTACGAATCACGAGTCTGCTCTTGAAAAGTAAGTTTTTGATACTTCCCTACCAGCATGTTTTTATTAATTCCTATCAATTCATTATCTTGAAACACATAAGTAACTTCTACAAGTACATTAGAATGTTATGAAGTATTTTCAGTATTAACTTCTATGAGATTTAATTTCAAATTTTTAACACCACCATCCACACACAATAGAATTTATTTTGTTATTACGCCTACAGGCGTTTACTGTCCACTCAATTTTTAAATTGATTTTAAACTTTTTCAGGCTTTTAGATGAGATAGTTCACGAAAACTTTAGTATCCGACCTCAAGACTATACAACAGCATTCAGCGCTGCTGTAAGTGGTAACGAAAGAAATACGCAAATTGTCTTCAATTACATACAGAGAAACTTGAAGGCAGTTGGAATTGCGTGAGTATAATTTGTGGTTGTGTCATTTGCGCTTGAAATTAGAAACTTGTTTATTCTTTTTTCTTTCAGATTCGGCTCTCACTTTACACCTGTGGACTATGCCACACCCTTATCGTACATTGCATCTCGACTAAGAAATGCCCAAGAAATTGAACAGGTAGGTAACAATTTTAAAAAATTACACATACATTTTGAATCCTACTTCTACCAGTAAATATAACAACTAGAGGCTCACCGACCTGTTCCGTTTTCAGTATCAAAATTGGGTTACCAAAAACCAAGAAACATTTGGAGCCAGCTACAATTCCATCTTCAGCAGTGCAGAGTCCACTAAGCAATCTCTCCAATGGGCCATTGACGTGCAGAGTGACATTGAATACTATTTGAACTCTGGTGATGAGAATTACGTCACGTCTACACCAGCAACAGATGTAACTACACCACTAACTACTGTTACTCAGCCCCCTTTGCTGGAGCCAACTACACCAGAATTGTCACTGCCAGATTCAGCCAGCACTACATTTATATCTGTGATTTTAATTGGCTTTATAGTGTTTGGTAATTTCATATTGTAAAGCTTGTATTGATTTTTTTGTTGTTACTCAATTAATTTGTGGATGACGACGACGTGTTTGGTTTAGTGGCTATTACTTTTTGCTGCGGCCGAAGTCTAAAGCAAAATGTTTGACATTTCCTGTAGAGAATTTCATAATTTTCAACTTTATCAAATATCCTTTGAACTTCCGAAGCTATATTTTTCATATTTTTTTTGCAATTTCTTATGCTTAATTCAATCATTCTTCTTAATCAATAAATACACGAAAATACCAACTTTGTCTCAGAGTTTTTCGAGCGTCACCTGATTATTTTACAGGGAAGTCTCTCGAGACTTCCGTTCCTGACTATTTCGCCGCCGCGGATTCGAATCCCGCAAGGTGCAAATGTTTGTGTGATAAGCACGAACATTTATTCCTAAGTCATGTCAAACATTGGATGTTTATATGTATTAAAGTATTTATGGGAGACGACCCTGTCATAATCGTTGTCAAGTATTTGTTTGTAGGTAGAAAAAAAACTTACTTCGGAACCAAGACAGTTGGTGTGTTGACGGGCGCATATTAATTTAATTATAAGGTGTGCGAAGGAGCTTCATGAGCTCATCCTACCAGCCCCCCTTTTCAATCCTTCGTCTAGGCGTATGTACTGCGGGATACCATCCTTACCTTGTCGATTTCCTGCTGTTAAGAACTATACTAGCTTCTCCTCAACATTTATAATGCGCACGGCAAAGAAGTGGAACTCGCTGCCCGAGACGGTGTTTCCTAGTAATTACAATCCGAATCTATTCAAAGTTCGAGTGAACAGGCTTCTTCTGGGCAAGTTTGTTACAACTACGACTTCAAATTAGTCACACTAGGCTTGATCTGGAGACAAGAGCGAACCCATACCAAATAAAAAACCGGCCAAGTGCGAGTCGGACTCGCGCACTGAGGGTTCCGTGCCAACTTTGACTGAATTAGGAAATCCACTTACTTCCTACTACTACTTAGTAAAATACCACAATGTTTTCTTGACAGCAAATATAACTTTGTTTTTCTTAGCGTTTGTATGAAGTACAAAGTTATGATTGCGGTTGTAAAAAATGTGCTACATCTCTAAAAATAGTCGTTCGATCCCGTCCAAACCAATTTTCGTTGATAGTATTCGTTAAGATCTACATCACATATTTTTTTCAAAATTTACACTCGCTTAGTTTAGACGTTAGATGGGGGGACGCCCATTTTACCACTTTGGAAGCATCTAGCTACGAAATATTAGACTTTATAAGAAAATGGTTTTAAGAACCTCAATGTCATTTTAAAAGACCTATCCATAGACACGTATAGGTTGTTTTTTTTTTTGGTTTTAGTTTCATGTTTCCCATACATGAAACTAAAAGCCCCCTCTTAAATGTCATTATTTTTTATTTTTTGTATGAGAATCGTAAAGCGGTTGTGTACTTTCCCCAGTGTGATGCTTATAGTTACAGAATAAAATGGGTGTGACATACGGACGGACAGACAGACAGACAGACTTGACGAAACTATAAGGGTTCCCATTTTTTGCCATTCGGCTACGGAACCCTAAAAAGGAAAAAAGTTAAATATACATTCAATTCACAAAACTCGTTAGGTACTTTTGTGAATTGAGTCTTTCTTGGGATATAAATAAATCGGCAAATTACTACCTTTTCTTTTATATTTTGAAATATAAATAAGCATGGACCAACGAATAATTTGAAGTATAGACCATCATTTCGTGTGAAGTATCTGATGGATAGCGCTGTCGAGAATTTATTATGTCATTGTAAAACAGTGTGTAAATTAAACAAAAGGATAAGTTATTAAGAACTTATGTACTAAATATAATAAGTCGATTAGTCAAGCAAGTAGGAATATTTATAGTACGCATACTGATATAATAATATTGCTAAGCATATCGTGTATTGACTTAACAAAAATATCTGCCTGATGATTTAGTTAAAGTTCAACTTGAAGTAGGGATGAACAAAGCCAATAACAATATAAAAAATAATTTATTATGAAATATTTTTACAAAAGTAGATTTAACTTATATCTAGGTGATCTTAGTGCTATGATCATAAGGCACTTTTTATTTGGTCCATCTTGCACATTTGTATCAATATTTTTTATCAACTGAACATCATTAGTCCACAAACATTCCTTTAACCTGACACTTTTGAATTCCATTTCATTTATTTCATTTTCATTTATTTAACAGTAAACATACTGAATCTATTCAAGAGTCGACTGAAAGTTGAGAGGATGGTCAATCTAGTAAAAAATGTGATAGAACATATCAGCATCTACCAAACAAAATTGGCAACTGCAGCAACAGTGATGACCGCAACTGACAGCACTGCGGTGTTGGCAGAGTCAGGTAGATCAGGGTTCACAGGTTGTTCAATAGATGGAGGTGTCACTGTAGTGAGGTCGACTGGAATCTCTGGGGCAGAAGTGGAAGGCACGTATATTTCATTGCCAGCAGTCAGGTAGCCTTCCATGTCGCTTTGGACTTCAGACGCCCATTGGATGGACTCCCGCGCAGACTCGGCGCCATTGTAGATCCCGTTGAAGTTGTTTCCAAGTGTTTCTCTGTTGGCTTCGGCCCACGCTTGGAACTGGGGGTAAAATAAGTTTTCATTTCGATAACTATCTCTTAACATTCATTACTCCGAGTAATCCAGTGGCATATTTAAGTGGATAATACTTCCGTCGACATCTGGCTATTATATATTGAAGAAAATATCAAAGGCAGAGTTTTGAAATCTATCTTAAGCTAACCCAATGGGCATCAACTCTAATCGATCTAAAAGGGTAGTCAAAACAGAGACGTCCATTATTATTATTTTTAGATTCTTTACATCCAGGGCTATCCAAATATACCATATTTATGATCTGGCCAAATTTTTGTAGATTAGAATTAAACTTTTGTTAGCCTTAGTTAGTTAGTTAGCTACCTTATAATTTTATCTGAGTAAATTTAATTTACAAGGATCATACTGCAATACAAAAAACCGACATAACACCATAAAAAGTGGAGAACATATTTTTTTAAAAATTCACAATACTTGAAAAAAAATATTATTATCTCGAAAACTACGAAAATTCGGCTAACATACATAGGTTATATTTGGATGTAAGGTATCCCAAAAAATTGTGGACGTCACTGTTTTGGCCGCCCGGTATAAAAAAGTCGTGCTAGATACGTGCTTATCTCAGAAACTACTGATCCGATGTCATGATTTTCGCTGGATAGCCTAATTATCAGGCAAGGCCTAGCCTAATTATCATTATAAAACATGATGCGATAATATTTATGAACGAATTGTACACTAGTAATATTATGAAACTTACGAGTTTGTTATAACGCACTTATCTCAGGAACTACGGGACCAATTTGAAAAATAGAATTTGTGTTGGAATACATTTATCAGGGAAGGTATGAGTTATAAAACACCACCCTGCATGGGAGGAGAAGGAACTAACTCAAATGCGCGGACGCAGTCATTGGGGACCGCTTTTTATCAATATGCGTACATGATGTCACTAGGGACTGGTAGCAAAGTTGTAAAAGCAATAAATTAAGACTTCAAAAAAGGCTTGTAACTAACCTCCTCAATCTCTTGAACAGTTCTGAGTCTTGCAGAAATGTATGACAAGGGTGTGTTGTAATTCACAGGGTTCAAAGTAGTGCCGAATCTGAAATAATAATAAAACTTTTAATAGCAAAATGCAGGTACAAAGAACGCCATTAACCGCCTCCCTGATAGTATCCAAATTGATAAATTGATAAATATTGAACACCAATCACATACATTGTTCTGATCCCAAAGTAAGTAGCCAATGCACTTGTGTTATGAAAGTCAGGCACAACGGTGGTACCACAACACCCAGACTCGAGACAATATAGAAAAGATCGTTTTCTACATTGACCCGACCGGGAATCCAACCCGGAACCTCACGAGATGGCGACGCTTGGAACCAGCTAGCTAGCCACTCGACCACGGAGGTCGTCAAAGTATGTAACAAGTGACCCAAAAAATTTTGACTATTGTTTTTGTTTCTTTCTGCTACAAACTTTATAAGATTTAATAAACATAAAGGCGTGTGATAGGATCAAAAATCCGTTTTTTTTTTAAATATTTTTAAACAAGATAAACCGAGCAACGAAAACCCTGTATTATCATTGATTAAAATTATTGCGGGTTTTTATTATGGGTTAATATCCTTGTTATTGATTTTTATACGAAATACTTACGCTTTGCCAAACTCTGCCAGATTGTCTTGGATATATTTGAATACGATTTGAGTGTTTTCCTCATTGCCACTGACAGCTACGCTTAGCGTGGTCGTGTAGTCCTGAGGACGGATAACGTAGTTTTCTTCGACCAAGTTCTTCAAGATTCTGCAAATAATAAAAATACATCAAATGGCACATCTTATTTACAAAAATAAAAGGTAACCTGTTTCAAGTCGAAACCGAACGTAACTTGCGCGATGCCTGTTGGGAGATCCTAGTAGATGCCACATAATAAAAGAAATTTACAGACGTAAGTATCTAGAAGAGGAACTAGCAATGAGATACAAATTCGTTCCAAATTTCAAGATACTGAGTTCACAGAAAGCACCATGTTCACCATTGATTCTGCGTGTTGTGAGTGTCAAAAAATTGCGGAAACATGAGCAGAAACGGTTGTATCTTTTGATTGAACTTGTTTATAAGTTTAATTTTGTAACAGCTTTTTATTATACGAGTAGACCTGAGTATATGTGCTATAAGACGTTGCTTTGTACCAAATATCAAGATTCTGAGTTTTGATCCCCTCGCATAAATGGCTGAATCTTTTGAGTGCGTTGGCTCAGAAGTTAGATTTTTTGCTGAGCTTAAGGGACCGTAGTCCGTGAGCGTTTGTTATAAATTTAAATTTGACAACAACACGAGTTCTTGCGAACAAGGGTACGAAAGTCAGACGGACGGACAACGAAAGTTTTTTTCCTGACGAGGTATGGAACCCTAAAACAGATACTAACAACTGCCGTTACATAAAATAAGCCAAAATATTATTTCCTCTTAGTTTTAAAATTACACACAATCAACACTATTGCTATAGTTTTTGTCTGTAAAATAACGAGGTTATGAATTAAGGCTGATTTCAAGTGAAACAAAATATTTAGAACAATACAAATTTGGCTTATCAACATGACTTACTTGTGAAGTGAGTTCTCATTACGAGTGCATCCCAAGGTCTGGAGGAGCAGGATCTTTTCACTATAGACGTTGTGCGTCTCAAACCTATTCCAGAGGAACTCGAAGTCTGCTTCATCGCCTTGGCGGAGAGCGTTACAGTACACCCAGTTACGATTATCAACTGCCACTCTAAAAAATAATAATAATATTAAACCTCCTTAATTAGAAGTGCACTACAATAAAAGTATTTTATCAAGGTTGATAAATTGAGTGTACATGTTAAATTTAAATTAATAAAATTATTTTGCTTTAAAGGAGAATGCCCAAATCTGCCCCACTCTAATTAAGCAGAGTATAAGCATGACATATAAACCAAAATTCGTTTATTATTTTTATAATTCATATTTGTTTGTTACGAAAAAAACTTTTGTGGGAATTTTATTTTCATTTTAATTGATTATTCAAATGACTAAATCCTATTTTGAATACAGTTAGCAGCACGTCAGGTTATACGAAAACAGCTTTTATTTCTTAAGGAATAGAGGCGGTTTAAAGGTATAGTCTGTTGTGCGGCCACGTAAACATTTACAGGGACAGTTAAAGTCTAAAATCATCACTGTTGCTTTAGTCATTGCGTTGCAAAAACAAAATGCCTATTTAATAAAATAGATAACATTTTATTTGTTTATTTTTTGTAATGAATCTGTGGGTATCGGAAATATAATTATCTTTACATGATGAGGATCTTGTAGGGCAATCGGCGGTATGCGTAACAAGCCCCGTAAATGGTATTAAATAGAACTATATCCGTCCGTCATCACGTCATGTCATTATTGATACAATTCAATTAGGTGCTTTATTTTCGTTGTTCATTGCTTTTTAAGAAATGCAAAATGTTTATTCCTCCACGTTAAGATTCTGTACTCTTTTGTGCAAGTGCTGTGCTGTTTTTATGACGAACGTTCATACGTCCACAATGCCAGTGCCTCGCTGTGTAAACTGTTCTCTTGTTCTAAGGCATACGCTGCCTTACCACCAAGTGGGTGAGGCAAGCGATGCTATGCTTAGTATTCTACGCTCCTGGATAAGCATGGCCATTGTAAGTAATATACACTTTTGACTGCTGTTGATAGTAATTGTTAATAAAATGCAGTCTTTCTTGTGACATGCTTAGTATTAAAATATAGTGATCATATAAATGGACCTGTACATTATTTGTGTGTATAGTATTGTTATTTTTTCAGATCACTGAAGACAATCATCTCTGTCAAGAATGTTTTGTCATACTACGTAACGAATCTGCGACCTCCTCTTCCGGAGGTCCAGTAGTAAAGGCTTATGGGCACCCACAAGTGTGCCATGAATGTGGAAAGTCCATTATAAAAGCCAAGATAGATCAACTTCCAGAGAATAGTCTAGAGAGGGATGTTATTATTTTATGCATAACGTCTCATCAGGTAAATATTTGCTTTGTGTATAAATTAAATGATTTAATTATAGAAATATGTATTTTGAGTTAATTAAAACATTTGATTACAAAAAACAGTTTTTAATTTCAGATTAACCGGCTTGAGAAAGTCTGTTTACCCTATTGAACAAATGTCTATAGAAGTGTGAAAGGACATGCATTAGTCGACCCGAGTAGACAACAAGAGGTTGTATTGGAAGCAGCTTTCACATCTAATCAAAACTTGGATGCTTCTATGTCTTCATCGAGAACTTCCATGGAGTCACCAATACAAATACCACCTCCATTACCAACATTTCAATCAAATGTTATTACTGGTGTCTGCGCCAGCATTACTTTTAGACAATGTTTTTTATAAATATGAAGATGATGAATAAATCATATAATTATAAGAGTTTCAATCATTTCTTTTAATGACTTAACTTGTAATATAATCTAGATACAGCAGGTATTGCAACAAAACTATCAATTATTTTAAGCGTTCATTATACAATTAAAGGCAAAACTATGTATTTCCACACTTTCATTTTGAGTGATTTTATTTCTTAGACTACTCACAGTTGGAGTTGTTGAACATTATTTTAATATGTTAATGCGCATTTTTTCATTAATACCTATCTTATTTACCTCATATTACCTCATTTAGTACCTAGTCACACCTAACCTCAAAACTGAACTTTGTTTTTAATTATTAGGAAAACCCCACAAACAATAAGTTTTTTTTCAAGTTCATTTTATTTTATAACATTACTTCTCCTATATCACCAATTTTGGTAGTTATAAAAAATCATTTGTTGCGCAACCAAGCTCCATAGTAAAATGGGCATTCTCCTTTCTGGACGACTGAACGACGTGCTCCATCGAGGCGACAACATCTCCTGAGAATGCCACGTGTAGTGGCGAAACGCGTCGAGGTTCTTGCACGTTGGTTTTGGGTACTAATAATTGCAATGGCTGTGCCGCATGCGTATTGATGGAGGGCGGGCGGTGCATTCTGCATTTGCCTGAACTAATACTCAACGCGGTGACGGTTCGAGTTCTTAGTTGCCTGCGCCGGCGTCGCTTAGCGGAAATTTAAAGCAAAATAACTTAATAATGGATTTCCGCAAAGTAACGCCTGATTCCATTAATTATGAGTGTACTTATGTTAGTCAAATTGAATACGTATTATAGTAAATAGCAACCACGGACAAATACAAAAATACATGTGCAATTAAAATAGGTAAATGCAGATACTCACTCGATACCATTATCACGCAAGGCTGCGAACTGTGCTTTAGCAGCGTCAAGACATGCGGTCTGACCCAAGTTGCACATGAACGGCGCCAAAATATACCGGAGGTATGCCCTCATAAATGGCTCATTCGGAATTGGCTCGTAGGTTAACTCAGTCATCACTTTAGATGCCCATTGCGCGATCTTCGCCTGAAGAAGGAAAAATTGCATTCAAAACGATAGGTTACAAATAACCGAAGGTGTAAGCAGATGGCGTGGTATATATAAAAATAGAAACTGAAAAATTACTTAAATTTAATAAAAAGCTTCGAATATCAGGGCGGCGATTCTCACTTCAATCGAACTTTTTCGTGTAGTAATTAGATTGCGAGTTAACTAAGAAAATTAAGTAAGATATCCACACATATTAAAACTAACGCACGGATGAAATTAAAATGGTTAAAAATCAGTACACTTTTTTTGTACACTAACTGCAAAAGAACATGCCCATAGGAATAAAATTCTTATAGTATCGTCTAAGTATAGTACCTCGAGTGTAGCAAGATAGCTGGTGCCAACAAGTCTGTTCCTAATCCAGTTGAAACCAGTAATGGCGGCAGCCCATGGAGTGTACTCCGTCTCATTTTCAAGGAATGACAGAATGTTGAAAGCCCTTGAGTAGGTCATGATGCCAGAACGAGCAAATTGGAATACGTCATTTACAATCTGCAAAAATGAGAAGATTTAACAGGTACCGTAAAGACCCCTTACACACTGTTACTCTTAGCATCGATGCAATCGACTGCACCGCGACTCACGCAATGAACAGATTTAATGTGGCATCAACGCAGTCGCTATACAGTACATAATTTGTCAATGCCCAGCTTCTGAATCACGACTGCATCGATGCTCAGAGTCGCAGTGTGCAAACAGTCAAAAAATAAGAATACTCATTAAAACATAAAAAGGTAAAAAAAATTTACCTGAGCCCTGTTATATTCGTGAATCTTTGTTCTGTCATCTCCTCTTAAAGCAATGATAATGAGGTTCCATGTGTACTCATCGTAATTCACTCGGTAGAAACCTGATTAAAAATATGGATAAAATTATTACCAGTTAGTAATTCCATATAATCCATGCTTTGATGGAAAAGCAAGAATTCAATCATACCAGTTTGCTGCTTGTTGAAAATCACCCACTCGTCACCAATGCTGTTCCTATTGATCTTTGTGATGGCTTCTCTGATGATGTGAGAGGGTTTAGTATTTTCAAAGTCTGGGTTGCTAGCCGTAGCAAAGGTAATTGGCACAATCCAATTCGTTGTAGGTGTAGAGTAACCAGTGTTGATGTTGAAGCGACGCTATAAAAATACAAAAATCATTAGCTGTCCTCACTCTATGCTACGAACAAAACCGCAATCTAGAAGCTAAACATACCTGGTAGATAGTCATTTCTCCGGTATGATGGTTAACTTCAACGTTGATAACAGGGTGACCTCCTTGTTCAGTCCAAGTCTTATAATAATCAATGACATTGAAGTCTGGACCATACTGCGCAATTGAACCAGCAGCAACTGCGGCGTCTTGAAGATGTTGAAAGAGATTAATGGGCTCCGCAACTTGGAAGGACCTTCAAATATACTTGAGATTAGTACGAAGATTATTTTCTTGTACGATATCTTTTATAGAGGTATATAAAAATGAATCCATATTTCTATTAATTATTCACGCGTAAACGGCTGAACCGATTTCGCTTCTTTTTTGTTGTATTTGTTACTATTAGGATACGGTTCTTATGAATGAAAAAAATACGAAAATTAAGCGGGTGGACCGATTTTCATGATTTTCACTTTTGGGATTCATCAACATTCTGAGACCTGGGCGTAACGGAGCAGGGGCGAATCGAAAGTCGCTAGGTAATTTGCAAAAAATAAGTTGACTATACCTGTCCACCAAATAATTCCTCAAACCCTGTCTGTGAACTTCGAAACCCAAAAGATGCTCAGTCATCCTGATGACTGCGGCTCCCTTATTGTAACTAATTGTCGAGAACATGGAGCTGATTTGTGCTGGAGAAGCTACTCCAGGGTTGGTTAAAGGCTGAGGGTTGTTTGACGAGTCACTAAGCAGAGCAGCGTGAACTTGTTCGGGGATGAAACGGATTGCGAGACCCAAGTGAGGCTCAACCTGTATTAAAAATATGAACAATTAACTTGCTATCCAGTATTCACAATTCATGATCAATTTATTACTATCAAAATAATTATACACTTATCAAACCTACAATCAATTTGAAAGCAAATGCAAGCAATTAAAAGTCTATGTATGTTTGTTACTCTTTTATGCAAAAACTACTGAATGGATTTTGATGAAACTTTACATGATAATATAAATCATACACTGAATTACACATAACTGATTACACAAAGGCTACAATCCATAATAATATTTAATGAGAAACAATATGTAAAGGCGATTTTTTACAACTTTCAAACATTTTAGAAAAGTCTTAGATTGTATAAGTCAAATCAGCATTTCTTAAAAGACTTTTAGACCCAATGCAGTCACACGTTTTAAAAACGCGCTTCTGCGTCGCGACTCACTCAACGAACAGATTTAATTTAGCATCGATACAGAAGCGCGACGCAGTCGCGAAAATAAAATACATAATTTGACAATGCATCGCGACTGCGTCGCTGCTAAAAGTCGTAGTGTGTATAGGGTCGTATAAATAATAATAAATGTATGTAAGTTCTGAAAAATGGAACTTACCCAGTCAGTCAAGAAGTACTGGTAGTATCTGGCGAAACCTTCATTTAGCCAAAGCGTGTCCCACCATTCGCAAGTGACCAGATTACCGAACCACATGTGGGCGATTTCGTGGGACAAAATGTAAGCAATCACCTGCTTCGAATAACTGTTTGTGTGTTCTTCGTCATACATCAGATAGGCTTCCCTGTTAATAATAGTTTAAGGTTTAAGCTGCTAACAAGAGGATTTTTTCTTAGAAACAATATAAAGCAATATTTTTTGTTAAAGCTATCTTTGAATGTAACAAGAATACTGTGGGCTAATCATTTATTCAATCATAATTTTTATTTTGACATATAAATTTAGTTGATATGACGACAACACTCGCTCTGCTATAAGGAAGTAAGGGACTGCTAAAAGTGTAAATACCTGTAAGTCAAAAGACCCCAATTTTCCATAGCGCCAGCAGAGAAATCAGGAATGGCAGCCTGCGTCATTTTGATGTGGGGGTGAACACTATAGAAGTCGACAGCGGTGTGATCACTCATTTCAGCTAACAAATCCTGGCCTACGTCGAAAGCGTAATGCGACTGATTTGCATCAATTGCTCCGGGTCTTGCGATGACTTCGTACATAAGCTTTCCAGCACTGTCTTTGGCGTCTTGAGTTTTATATTCAGCGACCAATATGGCTAAGAGGTAGGTGGACTGTACTGGGGTGATTTCGAAGATGTCATCTTGGTAGCCTCTGTAGAAATTAAAAAGATTGCTTAATGTATTGTTCATATTCATTTTCTTCTATCTATTATCTACCCTCTATCTTCATAAAAGAAACTCCTGCTATTTCCGTGACTTTATTTTTTTTTCGATTCGTCTTTGTCCTGAATAGGAGGAGGAGGAGGATTGAATTGACAGGGCCGGGTGAAAATCGAAGTTTTACAGTCCAAAAAAAGAAAACAAAATCGTTGCAATACATTAAGATCCTAGAGATTGTTTTGGCGCATTACACTCAGTCGGCACCTAAAGCAGATGCCAAGGAATTGCTCAATGAGTATTGAGCTGAACTGCCCTGCAGTTTTGACGAACACAATGAACTTAATTCAGAAACATGATCAATGTGAACGTGACACTTACTGCAACACTGAGTTTTGGGTTTCCTTCAGCCTCATGCCGGTCCAGCTGGAGAAGGAGGTGGGCCTTCTGATTGTGATGCTGAAGGTGGCCTTAAAACTAGGCTCATCGTAGCAAGGGAACGCGTGCCGAGCGTACGTGGCTTGGAACTGAGTGGATGCCATCCAGCTAAAAACATACAGACAAAGTTGTTATATGCTATCTATTTAAGTATAAAACCTCATACAAAATGATAGCCTATAAATGTTGATCATTTTAAGCCCCATACAAAAATTTGGTATTCCAAAAGATGATTTACACGGTGAAGTATTTTTGTAGCGTTATTTTAGAGTTTCAATCAAGAAACATACAAGCCATACCTGTCTGGATAACTTTCATATTGTGTTTTTTTTTTATTTAATGTGCGTTGAGGATAATTTATACAGAAAACTTTTAAGCAATCATTTTTGTGTTACTTACCTAACTTCAGTAGAATTAGGATCGTTCTTGTACCAGCTCTCATAGATACCATACATGTCCTTCCTCAAAGGTGCTTCAAACTTCACGATGAGGCTATAGATAACTTTGTTAGTCGCACTGTATGCGAGAGTATTGCCACCAGAAGGAGTAACTCTTAAAAAGTGGTATTGTGGCTCGAGAGTATACGTGGAAGGGATTACATTATTGCCTTGTTTCAATTCAACAGACAAGATGTCGAGATCATATGATTGGATGACGATTTCGTTTACGCCTGCTTGAGTGGCGTAGAGTTGAATTTCCACCTCACCAGAAAATACTCTTCTGGGAAATTCAACTGTCCAAAGAATGTTGTAGTGTTCTGGCTTGGTCGTGGTGGGTAGGCGGTAGGGGCTAGTGTTTCTGGTCAGCTGGTAGATCTCATCCTGGTCATCTATGTTTTCAAAAGCCTCTCCTTCCAGTTTTTCGTCACCGAAAATGGTGTTTCTGTTTGGCTTGGGATCCTTGGGGAGAGCATGAGCTGCAAGGCATGCTGCAGCCAGGATAAGAAAGCGAAAAACCACCATCTGCAATACGAATTTCACATTTACATACAATTTTGCTTATCCGAAAGCAGTAGACAAATGTAGAGAAACATGCTATGGATACCACATTTTATACAAATTTTGATTGTGAAATCAAACATATTACGTGTACCTATAATCATTTAATTGATCAGATAAATATTGTTGAATTTACTATGGCCTTGAAGTTTATCATCAAAAGCAATATCAAAGTCATAATCGTACTTGGGCTGTAAAGTCTGCTATCATTTATATTCTTTAGGTATAACATTAGTTTTATTAAGGAAGGAGCATGAAGATATGGAAATTAAATCGGCAAACACAATAGAGGTGTCGCAGTCATCTGGTTTAATCGGGCATTTAATAGAATACCTAGGCAGTTAATAAAGCGCCGGCATCCAAAAACATGAATAGGTCGATGATTAATTCGACAAGTAACGCTCAAAGATTAACAACTTGGCGTATTAAAAGTTAGGCCTTTGAAGATGACTAACTTGATCCAGCCAAATAATTAAAATTTAGTTCAGTATTTTTCCACCGCAGCGCCACCAAACAAGTTTGCTGAAGTATGGCAATACCGCAAATTGTAAATAAAACACGTTTTGCTCGTTCTTTATATTTGCAGGATAAAATATTTTTTCCGATGTTTTTTTTAAACTGACTAAATATGATCAATTAAAGTAATATTAGTTTACTGATATCATTAAATAAAATTTATGCTAGATGCATTTTGTATTATTGTGTAAAAAGTAATCATACTACATAAATTATGGACTCAAAGTTATTCTAACCATATTTAACAAAAATGACTACATAACGTCCAATCATTGGTTAAAAGTTACGTTCAATGTCTTGGCTTGTTGACGTTCAGCCATTTAATAGGATGCCGGCGTTTAATTTACTACCTAGGCATTCAATTATCTGGCTGATTTAACCAGATCGCTGCGACAAATATAATACTGCAGATGGTACAAAACAAAACCAACAAACAAAACCAAATGCAATATTGCATAGATGGCTGCGTTGACTTTAAAGAACAGCCTACATGTATTAACGGCTACCACAGAACAACGAAAAGCCTGTAATCATAAAGTCACTATTCAAATTGATCTTATATCTATACTATACCTCTAATATTACAAGCTGAAGAGCTTGTTTGTTTGAACGCGCTAATCTCAGGAACTACTGGACCGATTTCAAAAAATATTCGTGTGCTGAATAGCTTATATTGAGGAAGGTCTTTAAGGCTATGAAACTTAACGCTATGACGGGACGGGAGGGAACTAACTCAAAATGCGCGGACGCAGTCACGAGGAACGCTATTTGAATAATGATTTTCTAATCACATATGCGACCTACCTTTTGCATTTATTTTAGCCTACTTTATCTATTTTGTGGTTTTCACTGATGGATATCGCAAAAAATGCCTAATAAGGAGTCTTTGATTTTTTTGTCAATTAACTACAAGCTGAAAATCAAACCAAAACCAGCAGATTCTTATCAGATTGGAGCCAGGTAGAAACAACAAATATTCCGCTTTGCAATCAGTGTATTGCTTAGATACAAAACTCTGGATTAAACTTTTGAATTAAATCTAAACTACTTTATACTGATTAGTAAGTTGGCTTTGAGTTCGGAAAGCTTTATATCATCTGTACTAAAATAAATATTTTAGAAAAGCAAAGCCCAAAGGCTGTTGAAACTAAAACACTAACGATTTTAATCCCTTATTATCAGACGAAGGTTCTATATTCTTAAATGATGTCAGAATTGCCTGGCCTGCCCGTTTCACAGTGTCAATAAGGTGTGGTTAGCTTTATCTGCTGAATATTTCATACGAAATGACGTTATATATTTGAATTATTCGTTGGTAAGTGCTAAGACATCGATGTAAAACAGTTCCTCAGCCCTGTAATGTATGCTTACTGATGCGAAATAAATAAATAATAAAATTTGCGCAATAGTCTTAAATTATGACGCATCTTTAATCTATGTTTGGCCCTTATTTATTAGGTACAAGTTTTCGTCTTTTTTGAGTAGTCTAGTTTTGCTTGTATTGTGTTACTCCAGTTGAATAAAAGTTTTCATTTTTTTTCTTTTGGCTCACTTGGAAAGTAGTGGCCATTAACAAAATCTTTAAAATAAAGATTCCTACATGGTTTGACCAATAAAATATTCTATGACCAAAATCTCCATATAACGTCACGAGCCATAAACATACGTACAGGACGCACGAATTTCAATTTTTCATAAATAAATAAATATCCTTGAACATTCCCACACATCGCCATCTAGCCCCAAAGTAAGCTACTCAAAGCTTGTGTTATGGGTGCCAGACAACGGATATAATACTTAAATACTTTTTTTTTGTACATACATACATGATATACATAGAAAACACCCAGACCAATACAAACAGACATGTTCATGCACACAAATGTTTGTATTGTGCGGGGATCGAACCCGCACCCGCTGCGTAGTAGGCGAGATCTCGACAACTACCAGACGGGTCGTTCATCTTAGACAGTTAATTTGAGAACCTGTCTTTTTACAAAGTTTATCGTATATTTGCGATTTATATATTGATGTGATCAATTGGTTTAAGGGTTTCAGTCCAGACGTCATTTCGTTAAAATTTATAAACCAAGGTTCAATTATCTCCATGGTGAAAATAACACAGGCCTTTAATAAAACTTACCTTCGCGGCGACTCCAGCCAAAACTACTCGACCGTCAAACCACGACTGGATAAGATTAATCTAAGTATTTGAATTATACCGCAATACGTACTAATCACTGATACTTTATCATCACTTTATCTTAATAAGGTTTTCAAATCGAACGAAATTGGCAAATTAACTGAATTATCAAATATACTAGCGGTACCCGCGACTTTGCGGGGTTTTGGGTTTGGCTTTATAGCCTCAAACCAAACTATCCAAAAAGCTATCCAAAACATTTTTTTAAATTTCAATAGTTCCCGATGTTCGAGCTAACATCGTACATTGCAAGAATCACGGCGTCAGTGACCTACATCGCAGCGGCTGACCGATGGACCCATTGCACCGACGACACTCACACCGGCGGCACACAACCTCAAGCCCTTATATCTTTACACACTATGTAATAATTATAAATATATGTAACAAAACAGCAATAAACATGATATCAACCGTTCGTGTTGGTTCTCATTTCCCTCCGCTGCGACCAAGACACATTTAGCCGTCACTATGATCAGTCTGGTGAGCCTGCCAGACTGGCAGCGGGTCCACGCCACCTACCTACCGTCCTAACGCTGCTACCCTGGGCAACCTGGGAGCAGCTATCCTACCTCAACATCCTTATTATATCTAAGTATCTATTGTTAGGCTGGGCTAGGCCTCTAGGGACTTAGTATCTCAGGCAACGGGATATCTACGCCATTTAGGGAGTTAGTTTCCATCTTAACCTTTTTCATACTATACAGACGGGACTTCTTACTGCCTGTACACCCGAGATAAGAGCGTTCAAACAAACTCTACAGCTTAATAATATTATTAGTATAGATTGTTTGTAGGCTCTGCCTTCTCTCATTCAAAATTAAGGATCAATCTCAAGTTTGGCCAGGGTCTACCTTTTTATTTGGCTCGATTCCATAAATAAGTTGTAAATGTCACAAATGTGTTTATTCTTATAGAGCTGTTGAGTTTCCTTTATAAATTAAATTGTGAATGAGTGAGTTCCAAGCTAGTTCCAACCAAGTTCCAACCGAGCTCTGAAACGTTCTCGAGGCAATGCCAATACTAGATGCCAATATGCCAATACCAATGCCAGAATTAGGCGTCTAAAACTAATATGAATTTCTAGTCTTTTCTAGTTACCATCGCGACTACATCGATGCTAAAAGTAACGCAGTGTGTAAAGGTTGACAGTTTTTGATAAATTGATATGTGTTAATTAATTGTTGTAATACGTTTGTTTGTTATCCCTAAAATAAAACTAAGAATAAACACACGCATACCTAATAATAATTACAGTACATAAAGACACGTAGGTGAGGTGAACTCTTGTCACATAGATCGTGTTCTAAGAGCTCAGAAGCAATGCATTAGAGCCATTTATAATGCGGACCCTTTAACGTCTTGTAGACCATTATTTAAGGAGCTGAAATTATGTCAGTGCCTTGCCTATATATATTTGAGATATGTATATTTGTCAAAACTCATCCAAACCTATTCAAAAAACGAAGCGAAACATTCAAGTACAGCTGTAGGCATCCCAACAAACTTAACCTGCTACCTATGACCACGGCAGTGAATAGTAACAATAGCTATCAAATGCCCGTACGGATCTTTAACAGGCTTAAAGATGATATGAAGAATTTAACATTAAATGAATTCAAAAGGGAATTAAAATGCTGGCTCATAAGCGGTGGTTTCTACTCAGTTGACGAATATCTTAACACTCATTAATTAATGACCTTAAACCTTGACTAAATTTTAATGGCATTTAATTAATTTGTTGTAATTTTATTGAGCATAATATTTCTTTAAGCTACAGTGACTTATTCAGATAACAGTGTGATAAACTGATGACTATTTTATTGAAATTTCTAACTTTTAAATTGAAAACTCTTAAAAATTTATCTTTTGCATGCCAGTGTCTGGCAAAAAGTGAGAAGCTGTTTCTCATTCAATATCTTTATGTGTACCACTTTTTGAGCGAAATAAAGAATTTGATTTGATTTGATTTGATTTGAAGATGCTTATGAGGTTGGTAGGTGTAACCCGACTCGATAAAGTGCGAAACGAGCACATCAGTACTGTTACCATGGGCTTACGACTGTTATACTTGCTATCGACGACGTAAAAAAAGACTATGGAAAATTGCACATCGCCTCTAGCGGTTACTGACAGAACATAATATTTTCCATACAAAAAGTTACGTGTTCGATAACAAGTAAAACCGTCGACGCTATCGAGTAAACTCATGGTACGGTTTAGAGGAAGTAACATAGTCACGCCTATACAGAAAAACTTACCGAGAGTCGACTGCGATGGATCGTTCATGTCATGAGACACACAGAAGACCATGTCGTAAAACAGGCTTTAGCACTGCCAGAAAGCAAGAAAGGTAGAGGCTGCCAACTGGCCGCTTGGCTGTCCACGATAACCAAATACTAAGCCCCCTTACACAATGCGACTTTCAGCATCGATGCAGTTGCATGTTAGCATCGATTAATGCAGTCGCCTTACTACAGTACCTACATAATTCGTAAATTTCCAGCTTCAGCATCGCGACTGCACGATGCGCGACGCGAGTGATTCAAAATAGGGCATTGGTGGTCGTCTTGTTGTAAATTATAACTGCAAATTATAATTTTTATTTTTAATTATATAGTGGTGGTACCACCGTTGTTTCTGATTCCTATTACACAAGTGCATTGGCTACTTACTACTGGGATCAGAGCCATGTATGTGATTATTGTCCAATATTTATTTATGACTGGAACTGAAAATCCTACTGATTTTTTAGTTGTTTCTTATATGTATCTACATAATGTCTGTTTTTCAATATATCTTCGGCGCTATTTTATGTTATTAATATGATAAGAGAACGCTTATGTATAGTTAAAATAATACTCTTGCCTATTTGCTTCTTTTGTTAATCAAGGAATTAATAAATAAATTTTACAAAATTCCCAGTGCAGATTTGGTGAATTTTTATATATTGCTATAAGTCATGAAAGATGTTTGTATGAATATATTGCTATAAGTCACAATTAATAAAAACGTTTATTTGATTTTTTTAATTGTAGCGATGGTTTCATTTTAAAGAGGTTAAACTTATCGATACTCTGTGAATAGAAGCTGAAAAGTCTCAATTCCACCTAATAGGTATTTCATAAACTTTAAGTCTTATTTTAGGGACACTACGAGGAATTTAAAGGGCATTACAGTTAGTTATTCCAAAAAACGACATAAAATTAAAACATCACAGTACCAATTATTATAATTAAAAACACAATCTTTATAAAGATACTCCATTTATTAGGAAAATTGTTATAAATATTCCGTTGAGATTTATCTAACAAATACAGTAAAGATTTGCGATCTTATTTACATAATTTATCTAGTGAAATGACTTACATTTTCGATTTACACTTATTTTAAACAATACGTACCTTACATAAATGTTATTTCTTGTCTAACTTTAGAACTGAATAAAAATTCAAAGCATTGTACTTTTTTTTTAGATAAAATTGCAAACACAATAATATAAATGACATATAATATTGTTTAGACGCTTTACTTGAGGAAAACCTTTTGAGAAGGTAAATATCATGTAAACCACCAGAGTTTCTTACGTAAGACTAAGACCCTTTGTACGGACAACAGGACGTCAAGTGTTTACCACTGCGGTATCTAATTCAGTTGTAATAAGGGCTAGTTTGCAACAAAAGTGGGTAACCTGATGTGCTGGCGACTGTACACTGCGACTTAAAGCAGCGATGTAGTCGCGATGCAACATCGATGCACAAATCGCGCTTTGCATTGATGCTTACGCGAGACTGCTTCGATGCCAAATTTAATATGTCCATTGCGTGAATCGCAATGCTGAAGCGCGTTTTCAAAAAGCGCGACTGCATCGATGCTAAAAGTCGCAGTGTGTAAGAGGTCTTATCGACAAAAAAATAAGTTTTTTTTTTTTAATTTAATCTATAAATGACAATAGAAACACATATTAATTGATTAAAATCTTATTTTAATCTAAATAACTTAGTGAATATACTTAGATTTAACGCTTACTTACTTGCTAAATAATTACACTATTCTTGGTGTTTAAATACCTTTAAATTTTAGCTAGTTGAGTGAACACAAAATGATTGCAACAATTTATCTATCAATGAGATTCACTTAATAGAGCAGAAAAAAGTGTATTTTCAATTCGATATTTTGGCAGCCGGTTTATCTAAGGAATAATGAAAATTCGAGAAAACGTATATTCGCTAAACGGTGTTAATGATCTGTCGCTCTGGGCCCCTATTTTTGAATCACTTGCGGCAAGATGACGTGTGATGTTCGAATTCCCAATGAAAATTAGTATAATTCCACACTTGAATTTTGTGAACACACCCATATTTCGCGTGATTTTTATTGATTTTTAAATCGTTCGTTGGGGGCAGGAAAGTTCTAGATTGGGGACCCTTCGACCAGAGACGCATCGTGGGACGTGGACAGACGACCTTATAAAGATCGCAGGATCAAACTGGATGCAGACCGCTAGTGATCGGTCGCTGTGGAAAGCCGTGGGGGAGGCCTATGTTCAGCAGTGAACGTCCTTTGGCTGATAATGATGATGATGATGATTAAATCGTTTTCGAACGAAAATTATACGCCATATTCAAGCAAGTGATTCAAAACTAAGGCCCCTGAACCTCTTCATCAGAAATTGAACTTTCTCTCTTCTTTTGCGCTTCGCAAAGCTCGGCTTTGGCGGCTATCCAAACCTCTGTTAAAGAACTCAACTACCAGTAAACAGACAATTATTATAATTTATCCATCTATATCTACTTTTTGTTTTAAGGTGACATACATAAAGTTCATTTTCATTATTTTTCATCAGGTATCCACAAAATGGTTTGGATATCAAAAAGTTTATTGTAGTCGCATGTTAAAATTGCAGGCAATCAAGATAAGACAGTATCTTTACGACTATCCTTTTACTTTGGTATATTATTATAACACTACATTTTTCAGTGTTAGTGACTAGCGATTAATTCTAGATCCATTCGTTATTCGATCGATTACTAAAACAGAAATATGTCTACGAAGACATGAACTTGTATAAGTGTCATTGATACTTATCTCTTCAGAAATTATAAATACAAATACTTATAAAAATTGATTCTAGTTTCCTACTTTATATTTATGTAAAGTCATATTGCGTATAAAAGTCACCGTCGAACCTATTCTTAAGAACTGATTTCCTGTTGTAGTTTTGAAAATCGAATCTCCCATCTTCAACTGTTGGTTGAATGCTTAACAGCAACATCAACTCTTCCCTTGGATTTTTTGTACTCATGATCGTATGTTCCAATTTTAAAGTCAGGCTTGTCACCAGTTCTTGTTATCTTTGTCAACCACCAAAAGCCAATCAACTATGGTCTGGTAATTGGACTCCATCCATTGGACGTTGGCTGCGGTGCTTTCTAGAACTTGGAGGACTGGACGACCGAGCTCCGTGCATGATTCTGATATGAACCTTTTTAGCTGTGAAACAAATGAAGAATAATTTAGCTTAACCCCAACGACACCCCTTCGGTAATAGAAAATAAAGGGATTTTGAATAGGGGATAGGTTAAGGTTACAAACACTTTAAAAATGTTAATACTATCAAAATGTTTAATAGTACATATGATAACTTTAGTGGTCATAGTTTTAAGTAATCATGTTCTAGTTTTAAGTTTTTCCAGGATTGTGTCTCTATATATGTAAATGTATCTATATTTCTCTTGGTCGCGGCTTCTCGTGTGAACGGCTGGACCCATTTTACTATTTCTTGTGTGTTTGTAAATGTCAGGAGAAGGTTGTAATGAAAGAAAAAAAATAAAAAATTGAGCACGTGGACCGATTTTCGAAGTTTGTTGGGTCCGCTAGTAATTAAATAAATATCAGATGAAATGTTTACAAAGTTATGTATATTTTTACATTCTTACCTCATCATACTCGTGTTGCTGGTTCAATCTTCTAGTCACCACTTTTACAATGGTGTTAAGCGTTGATACCGACCCGACACTGAAAAAAATACAAGTCATTAAAAAAAAATCAGCTTAAGTAACTGGAATTAAAAAAAAATGACACGAAATATCATGATTACTCAATACAATACAATATATCATACTCCCACACGCAATAACTGCTGAATGGATTTTAATGAAACTTTTCAATACTACTGTTTATACATTGGAATAGCTTTAAAGGATACTAGCGGTCCTCAGCGACTGCATTCACGCGTTTTTAGTTTTCTCCCTTCCCTCAAGTCGTAGCGCGTTGTTTTATAACATAAAGCCTTCCTTGAAGAAAAGCTTTCCAACACACAAAACAATTAGAAATTAGTGAAGTAGTTCCTGAGATTAGCGCGTTCAAACAAACAAACAAACTCTTCAGCTTTAGTATAAATAATTAATGATGTTTCTCATGCAATCCAATATTTACTACACGGTCAAAGCCGCTAGTCATATAATAAAGGCTACGTACTATTCCTTGATCCTCTGCCAGTTGGTTCTCACGAAATTGAAGGCAATAGGCTGACCGATAGCTGAACCTGCGACGGCTGAGAACACCCTCACTGTGTCCTGCTTTCTGATGCCGCTGTCATTCCTCAGTGACAGCTCCAGGTACCTGCCAAAAATAACATCCTTAAGAAGGCCTCACTTGAGATACTCATAAAAAATATGGCCCTTTTTATTAATAGTATCTGCAGATGTCTGAATGGTAGATTAGTCTAATATAGGCATTTGACTGATTATAATAAAAATACTTTATTGCACACCAAAAACATAAATAATTACACAGGATAGTATCTTATATGTTCGCTAGTAGTACCTACAATTTAGGCGGTCTCATTTCTTAAAGCATTTTTTTCCAGACAACCTTCAGGTAAGGAAAACATTATATTATAATAGGTAAATAATATGCAAAGGGTTGGAAATTCGATGCCGCTTGATCGTATAGATGACCTACCTTAAGCCGTTGATTCAAACGCAATAGTCAAGGGTAGCGACGATTTCTTGCTACGAATAATGTGATGGCCTATGTATTTATTTATTCTTTTTTGCACTGACAGAACTAAAGTGCTTAGTGCTTAAAGCATTCTCTACCAGTCAACCATAGTCAAGCATGAATGATTGAGGCGGCGTAAAATAACACATAAAAGCAAGAAATTAATTTTAAGCTACTAATATACTTACATAAATAATTAAAAATAAACCTACCTACCATCAGTTTGATATGTATGAATAAATCTAGCTTGACTTGGAAACTTCGATAAAGTTGCGTGAATGATAATAAAAGTGTCTGGTAGGTATGTAACATTAAAAGCAAGGCTTTTTATTGATTTATGAGTGCATCAAATTGACATTATAAATTTATCGGCTACAAAAAATGCATATCATTCGGGTACTTTTTTGTTAACAAAATCGTTCAACTGAGTGAGAAATATTTCATTCAAGTTCATGGGCGACTTGGTTTCTAGTTGAATAGTTATAGCATCTGGCTTTGTCCATGAAAATGACGGATTTTTATGTAAATATTTTTTTAAATACTAACATTTATTAACTCGAAATTGATCCAATTAGGATCAGTGGTCGTAAAATGAATAAATAAATTTGAATAAAATTATATAAACTTAATCGTTTACTGATTTTTGGTACATATTTTATTCTATAAAAGGATCTTGACCAAAACTCTATAGAAACTCGGCCCACTTTGCATCTGCATGCGTCCTTACAAAATGTTCGGATAAAATAAATATTTGAAAGAATACAGACAAAAAATATTTATGAAAAATAATTATGGGTTTACGAGGAATTCAATGACAGATTAGACATTGTGAGGTTATGTTTTGTGATTGCAGAGTTATTGCATCTCACCTATACTCATTTTATTACATTCAAAAGGTAATTGTTATATTTTACTAAAGTAATTCAATACTTACTTACTTAGTTACCCTTAAAATACCAGTGCATTTATAATTCAAATAAGATTTTTGAAATTTAAACTACAAAGACGCAATCTGGGCCCGATTTGGTCAACATCCTTTCTATTTTACCATATCAGGATAATGCTTTTCATAATCCATACTAACCTGTACAACAAATACGGTGCCCTAGTACACCCAAGTACAGTCAGCAACAGTTCTCTCTCAGCCGGCGCACTGGCCACTCTAAATCGCTCCCACGCGAATCGCCACTCGCGCGCACCTCCCGCTTGAATGCCGACGCAGTAGACTGTACTGCGCACGTCAGCGTGGATGCTGAAAAAAAAACATAGGCGATAAATAAGTATGTAATTTCGATGTATGTAAATCGAAGTATGAAATTATGATTGGAAAGAGGTAATCTAAATCTGCACGTTAGCTTCCTCCCACCCGTCGAAGTGTGGTGTTTTATAGCATCGCGGTGTTTTATAGGTCTTCCTTGAATAATAAGCTATCCAACACAAAATTCAAGATTTTATTTCACAAGATTTTTCAAATCGTGTTTCAAAGTGATTAGAGGCATCAAACAAATAAATTTTTCAGCTTTAAAGTGTTTAAACAAACAAATTCTTCAGCTTTAAATGTTTATATTCTCAGGCTTTTAAATATTACTAAAGATTACGAACTCTTTCGCTGTTTTTGGGCTAAAACATATCGAAACAATCGATTTCAGGACACCTAGCGACATCTATTGAAATTTAACCACAAACTCTACATCTTACTACAAAATATTTGTACGAGTAAGTATTACCAATCAGGCTAATATTAACACAATCTACTTTTTTTAAATTCTGGAAGTTTTAATTCATGGTCATATTATTAGACCCTTATCTTGTGAAAACACTTAAGTTGGCAAAAAGTTTCAGTCAAAAACCCAAACATATCTTAAGAGTACGCAAATATAAATTAGGTACTCCACTTACTCATTATAAGCGTCAGGGTTAGGCGTCAGCATCCAATTGGTGTACATCCTGACGGCATGCTCCATGCAGTCTACATGCTCGAGATGACAGGCTGTTGATAGCATATCAGCTCTGTGCTGAGCTCTGACTACACTCTCGTTCGAAGATACCTCCCAGCCGAGGTCCTTTACTGCGCCGTCGAGGAGACGAAGCACGTATCGCTGGAAACAAAATTTGAGTGGAAAAAGAGGCTAAAATTAATATGGTTGAGGTGAGGAAGATAAAAAGTATATTAATATTATAAAGCTGAAGAGTTCGTTTGTTTGTACGTGCTAATCTCTGGAATCTAGAAAGTGCATAGCTTATTTATCAAAGAAGGCTTTAGGTTAAAACCATAAAATAAATATTCCTAAAGAATTTTATGGTTAAAACATCCCGCTGCGTCGGGAGGGGAGTAAGCAAACCCAAACCCTAACACTAATTAAAAAAATATGATTGAATTGCTGAGGCGAAGATATTGAACAGATATCTTTATTAATAACAAACAAAAAAAACTAAGACATGCAAAATGAAAAATAAACTTAAAATCTACCTATTCAAAAACGAAACCATTTCCTTGCGGCAAGGAGGATATGATGCTGGCTACGTTGCCGCGTTAATCAGATTATCAGAAGTTAACAAAGGTCGAGACATGACATAACACTTAAGTGTACGAAAATAGTCTTCGGTTTATAAATTATTTTTATTACATACAATCGTGAATTGTTCAACTTGTGCCATCAAACTTTAATAAATAAAAAATAAAATTTGACTGTCTTAACATTTTTCCGCGCGGTGAACGGCTATAGCCGTAAAACAATAAAAATCCTATTGTGCCTGGGATACCGCACCGGAAAGAATTAATAATCAAAAATATGATTAGCAAAATATGATCGAAGAATCTTTTTGTTAGACTTTAATCAAATTAAAACTCATGTTAAATTCTGGCCATTGCTCTATATACATACGTCAATGATATAGTCATATCTACCTAATTACATAGTTAGCTATCATAATAATATCAGCGATACGAATAGGCTTTATCTAATTGAACAATTTCGTCAATAAACATTTAATAGTTTTGCACTCGTTCCAAAATTCCTGACATACTGTGCGTTAGGCATGTTTGTAGATAAGATTGGTTTGCAATTGTCACGATATTCTAGTCTAGAATCTTTCCCATACCTACACGATATCGACTTTAATCTAAATCGGTATGGGGATAATGATGTCTGCGAATTCATATCAGTCAATTTAGTCCAGTTACTAAGACATTTAGGCATGAAAGCGGTTATTAATTTCATCAAATTAGGCACATCCTTGATAAGCTTAATTGATAGGTGAAATATGTAAATGTCATTTTTAAAGGGGTATGGGAATTTTGGCTCATTTTTTGATCTGTCAATTTAATTATATTTGAATGTAGTGATCAATATTAAATCCTTAAAATGGTTCCTCAATCGTCACGTTCATCTATAAACAGGCTACAAAAGACGCCAGGTATGAAGATTTACATCTTCAGCAGCCTATAATTGTAAAACCTGACACTTTGCGAAGTCCTACCAATTAAAAAATATCGATTTCCATTGATGTGATCTATCGATTTTTGAAGATTTCAGCCATGGCCGTCATTTGGCAAGATCAAAACGCCAGGTACCATAGTACAAATACCAACGCCCTTTACGAGTCTGAATACGTTAACCAACAATCATGTAAAAACCAACCTTATACTCCAAATAATACGCTCCTTTTGACAGCATCATGTCGATATATCCCAAGGCTACCAAACCAGCCTTCCAAGGCACGTAGCTCCTCTCGTGCGTGAGGTAGCTGGTGATGTCCAACGCAGTTCTGTAGTCTAGTCTTCCAGCCAGAGCTAGGTTCATAGCGTCGTCGACAATTTGAGCTCGATTGATGGGGTGGATGTCTTGGAAACGAGAGGGGCTGTTCAGAACCTCGACGAGCATCCTCCAGTTACGGCTGTCGTAGTTGATGCGATAGAAGCCTGTAAAGAAGAACACAAAATGCCGCTTAAATTGAATTCTTCACGTGGACTCTTATTTCTTAAGCAAAATTCCATGAATATAATTCGAGCAACCGAGTCAGAACGATGCGTCTGCGTTGTCACGCTGGAGCGGTGTCTAGGCTTATATTTGATATTCTTGAACCCTTCTCCAGGTTTACTTAGCCATACACAAGTAATCAAAGTGCTGTCACTGCCAATGTTTCTACACTTGGAGGAAGTCATATTGTTAGTCACATGAACAGAGCATGCCTAGAAACATCACTTTCATTTACTACAACTTTTCAATAACTAACCTGTCTGCTGTATATTAGCAATGAGCCACTCGTCCTGTCCTGCCGATATGTTCTTGACCTCGATTGCCCTTTCTCCTCTTAGCCAAATCCTGGGTCTAGTGGACTTGAAGTCTTTCTCCGAGGCAGTGGTGTAAGACACGGGGATCCACCATACCGGAGACGTCTGGCTTTCTGACGTGTTGTTGATTAGGACGAAGCGTTCCTGAATTTAAAAAAAAGGAAACTCAGACATAACATGTTTTTTTATTATAATTGAGATACATGTTAGGTGTTAAGTCATTTATTATGTTTCACGTTTTCACAAAATGTAATCATTTTAATAGCATTTCTAATTTTTACTGACTTAAAAAAGCAGGTAATCAATTCAATATACATATAAATTTGGTATCGTCATTTTTTTATATATTTCAGAATATTGTTTTGAGCTGTTAATTTATTCATTAAATATGATCGTTGTATAATAATGAACCTATTCCATTAATTTATTTACCCTTTTAATTAATGGACGAATTCCAATTTGATTAAGAGGATCATGTTACCAAAACTTCAATATACATTAGGCACTGACATCTATCTTTTGGTAAATTAACTTTTGGCATATTAAAAGGACGAAAGAACATTATCAATATTCATTAATGGCCAGAACTTTATACAATAACTTACCTGTTTCAAAGAAACAACTCCACTTTCATAATCCCTGATGATAGTCAACACCGGGAACCCAGTCTGCAGAGTCCAAGAGTCCATGATAACAGCGACATCAGCATCCAAAGCTCCTTTCTGATGTGCAGCATTGGTGAGGGCACTCCACAGATCCCTCTGTTCCGCGTCACCAAACTTCTTGGCGTTCAAGTAGTCGGTAATGCCAGAGTTGAAGACATCGTCGGTGAGGAAGTGGTTCATCATACGGAGAATGGCAGAACCTGTGTGTAATAATTTTGTAAGATAAAGAGAGAAAAAAGGATAAGAATAGTTAGATACGGGATTGCTACCATGAACCTTATTATTTATGAGTTTCCGATATTTCGGCACTGTTGCAAGCGCCATGATCACGGAGTTACAGAGTTAGTAACTGTTGCAAGCGCCATGATCACGGAGTTAGAGTTAGTAACTCCGTGATCATGACGCTTGCAACAGTGCCGAAATATCGGGAACTCATAAATAATAAGGTACATGGTAGCAATCCCGTATCTAACTATTCTAATGTTAGTGACCATGAAAGTTTAAATCATTATAAAAAAAAGATTGTCTAAATTCCTAAAAAATATACAGGTTTTTGGAACACTGAACACGAATTACTATGTGATTGACATAAATGTTATGTATAGAGTATACAATCGTAAGTACCCAGAGTAAGTTCCAGTATAAGTGACTCTTAATGATTTAGGCTTGATTATACCAACGTCAGATGAGGACTATTACTCAAATAAAATACAATACGCCCAATATGAAACCATCACCTATTTGTCAGCAATCATTTACGTCAATTTTAAAATCGATCGTTTTATACTTATTCAGTCGAAAAAGTCTTATCTTACGTTAGTAAAACCGGCCCTTAAACAGATTACTTTTCTCCAATGAAATCACAGACAAATATTAATCAAGTTTGAAATTAAAATGAAATTAGGTTAAATAAGTAGAATAGTTTATTAAAGAAACGATCAATAAGCAGTAAAGATTTTATCTTATGGAACATCAAGTGGTTAAAAAATTGAGAAAAGTTTTACTATACCTTCAAAGGTAACTTACCTTTCCCATACGAAATCTTGTCAAAAATTGCGCCAATCTCCTCAGGGTTTCCGACTTCAACTGAGATCTGGTGAGAAGACGTCAAGGCGTCCAGTTTGAAGACGCTCTGCACCTCGTTCAGTACGAACACCTCCATAGATTCCCATGTTTTCTCCACCTGTGCATAAAATTAATCAGATTTTTATAGTACCTAATTACAACTAATATAGATACGATAAAGCCATCCCTTGGTTCTTACGAAAATAAGTAATTAAACTTTAAAATGTTCAGACGTCAAGAAACAGTAAAAAAACAGATAGTTAAAATCATGTACTAATAAAATAATGTCTATAATTAAGTTACCTACTTACTTGATGCTTTAGAATGTTTTTAACACTCACAGTGTCATATTTTTATATTCATAAAGATGAAATAAGAAACCAAAAATATGCGCACGGGCGGGACTTGAACCAGCAACCTTTTGGCAAACCGGGCCAAACGCTCTTACCAATTGAGCTACCGTGCTGTCAGTCCGACCCTGCGAAATTTGTGGTCTCTTATGATAACGTCAATTGCGTGACGCTTAGCGCCATCTAGCCGTCTGTTTATAAAACAGATGGCCCAAGCAGTTATTCTTTACAGAATAAATTCAACTTGGAAATTAATGACGCTTCGCTATCTAATGCTTTAGAATGTTTTTAACACTCACAGTGTCATATTTTTATATTCATAAAGATGAAATAAGAAACCAAAAATATGCGCACGGGCGGGACTTGAACCAGCAACCTTTTGGCAAACCGGGCCAAACGCTCTTACCAATTGAGCTACCGTGCTGTCAGTCCGACCCTGCGAAATTTGTGGTCTCTTATGATAACGTCAATTGCGTGACGCTTAGCGCCATCTAGCCGTCTGTTTATAAAACAGATGGCCCAAGCAGTTATTCTTTACAGAATAAATTCAACTTGGAAATTGATGACGCTTCGCTATCTAATGCTTTAGAATGTTTTTAACACTCACAGTGTCATATTTTTATATTCATAAAGATGAAATAAGAAACCAAAAATATGCGCACGGGCGGGACTTGAACCAGCAACCTTTTGGCAAACCGGGCCAAACGCTCTTACCAATTGAGCTACCGTGCTGTCAGTCCGACCCTGCGAAATTTGTGGTCTCTTATGATAACGTCAATTGCGTGACGCATCTGTTTTATAAACAGACGGCTAGATGGCGCTAAGCGTCACGCAATTGACGTTATCATAAGAGACCACAAATTTCGCAGGGTCGGACTGACAGCACGGTAGCTCAATTGGTAAGAGCGTTTGGCCCGGTTTGCCAAAAGGTTGCTGGTTCAAGTCCCGCCCGTGCGCATATTTTTGGTTTCTTATTTCATCTCTACTTACTTGACTTAAAACCGTCAAGTGTCAAGGCTCTTTGAATGTAAATTGAATGAAACCGTTAAATCAAAAACATTACCAAATTTCTTTTCATTTGTTTCTTTTTATAATAATACGCTTAATTCATTACTTCGTCACTTTTTTTGGGTATCATAAGTTGACACTAAAAAGTGAATAAGTCAGGAATCTCCAGCATTAATATCTCAATCACGCCTCATGTTTTTTTTTCGTTTAAAATTGTGAGAACTAACGCTATGAATGATCAGCCGACATGGCGGCTTTCTTTTCCTTGTGAACAGGTTATGTCACAGTCAGGTTAAGTGAGTGTGATCTGCAATTAACATCTACTGCCATGCTTCCATTGTTTTCGAGACAGACTGGGAACTACAAGATGATTGTTGGTGTACGTTTGTGACCCCGCAAATGTCAAGAGTTGGGTTGTTAGCTACATCAAAGTTACAATCGCATGAAATGAAACACTGTTTTACGGATACTTTTCGCAAATATTTATGAAATTTTTCGAACACTTTACTTAGACTTAGATGTCATTTATCATTTGCAGAGTTTTGAAAAAATTCAACAACCGTCACTCGAAAATGTTAATTAACGTTGCTATCCACGCAGAAAGAGCTAACTGAGTATTGTGATCTTGCAGTAAGTGATCTGGCTTGGGTCCACGCTAGCACTGGATCCCATGCTGGTGGAATTTTCTATCTATCTTCTCTGTTGAAATTTGAATGTTTTCTTATTGCTATAGTAACAATCGTATCATGCTCGATTTAACAAATTACTTCAGCACTAAATTAACGTAGATATTGTAGCTTTATCACTGAGACGGTGTTTGATTGATTCATAGGTAAGAAGGTAGATACTTAGAAACTTACGTTTGATGAGCAAAAAATTAAATTGTCCAAGTAATCCGTATAATCCTAATGAGCGAGCACTTTTTGCTAGCGTGTTGAAGTATTCCGTCTGATAGATTATACACACTTAGCATGTATTTTGTGATATCAGGAAGCTATCACTGATTCTATAGATTAACTTAGTACACTCATATTGATTTGAGTAGATCTTTAAATCGTTAATTATGGATTAAAATGGATATTAACTTGAAGGCACGATAGCGAAACGTTGCGGGTTTACTTTTGTACAGCTAGAGCAGGAGAAAGTTAGTAAAAACAACAAATTATATAATAATAGTAAATAGCTGGACCTCCCAGCTTAGTATTATATACGTAAGGTAGCCAAGAAACAAAAACGCAGCCTTAAGCGAAAAACTATAAAGAATTCTTAATTTCCAACTGCTTCATTACCCTCGAAGAATTCTTTGAACTAATAAATTTATCTAAATAATCTTATGTAAATTTGTATACTTACATACTTATTAAGAAAATAAATTACGCAGCAAATTATACAATTTCATCTTGCAGAAGAAATCAGAAAAGCTCATAGGTTCATTTTTTCATCCATTATTATTATAAGTCATAAATAAACAAATTAAAACTAAGACATGCTACATAAAAAAATAACTTAAAATATACCTTTTCAAAAACGAAACCATTTCCTTGCGGCAAGGAGGCTATGATGCTGGCTGCGTTGCCGCGTTGGATAGCTATGCTAATTCTTTGAGCTAGGAACCAGCCAGCTTTATTATTGGCTGTCACAGAATTTAATTTTTGCGAAATTTTTCTAAATAGCAATTTAGCAGAGGATCCCCACGGCTATTATCTGGGCCACGGCCCAAATGTTTTGCCAACGGCACAAACACATAATCACTTGCAAGTGAGACGTACTTACGACGCTTGGCGTTTTCAGCCAACTCTGCTGCTGTTCCAGCTTTAATACATACTTATAAAAATAGTAATAATAATACAAAATATATTTAAAAAAATCAATGAACTTAATTTACTGACGGCACTTCACATTTAGCGCTAGCCTCATAACTTTTTTTAACATAATTTTTAAGAAAATTAAGTATAACCTATTTATAAGTTGCAATACTCAACTGCCATTGAGTATTAATACTTATCCTGTTTAAGAATATAATTTCAAGAACTCTCAATATAATGTTAAGACTTTGTTACACTGAATAGCACCTTAGTTACCTACCCTCGCGCCGCCAGCATTTTCTCTGTATAGACCTATTGTTGGTAGAGAATGCTTTTCGCATTAAGTCCGCCATATGTACCTACTACCTTTTGTTTGTGCATGAAGTGTTTTGAATAGCAATAAAAAAAATAGGCTGACTTTCACCCAACTACAAATTCATAAATGAAGCGTTTCAGCTTTTGTTTCTACCATAAAATTATTATCCCTTTGGAATAGAACGACAAAAGCGAGATGTCACTAGCAGCAAACTGTGTGATAAAAGAGATGGGTAGCAGAACCATTTTTGTCAGATGTCAAACAGTTGACCGCCCTGCAGAAGCTCGCTGAAAATTACGTGCATTTGATTATTTATATTTAAAAGTGAAATTGTGTATAATTTGGAAAAATAATGCGTCTGAAACATGGTGACTTGATCGGTGATTGATTGTTATGCATTACAGCGGCATAACTGGACAAATCATTTAACAGGTAGATTAGTCCAAATCTAAGCCTCTTAATATACGACTTATATTTACCAATGCGCTTCAAATTTAAAGTACGCAGTTTGATTATTCTATTCTACAAACGTTAATTTACGTAAAAAAAAAGACAGACTAACACGGGGAATGTATATCGACGAATATTTTGTATAATGAAATAACATTTAGCTTTACACTAGAGCTGCATGTTCAATATTTTGTGTCGACTGTTTATCATGTAGTAAACTACTATATTTAACTTAGGAACATTGTTATAAATCACCTGATCGAAAGGTTATCTCATTTAAATCTACAAATGTTACTTACTTATGTTAGTGACTGACATCTTTAATCGGTTTCGTTTGACAGCTTTTACTTGTCCTTCTATTCCGATAGGAATATTAATTTTATGGTTTCTACCAAGCAAAACAAAATACTCACAGCATCTACAGCGACGTACTCTACGTAGCTGGCGAAGCCTTCGTTCAGCCAGATGTCCGACCACCAAGCCGGTGTCACGAGGTTTCCAAACCACTGATGTGCGATCTCATGAGCCACCACGGCAGCAACGCGCGCCTTAGCGGTAGTCGGGTAAATGTTGTTGTCGTACAGCATTGCTATTTCTCTGTGGAAGGCGAAATGAAAGGTTTGTAAATATGATAAAGTAGGTTGTGTGGTGGTGCATAAAAGCTTGCACATTTATTTAAAATTCGAATCTTATATGTATACTGTCAAAGGTCAAAGTGTCAAAGGTATACATATATTATTAATATTTATATAACTCCATATTTATGTATGTATACGGTATTTATGTAATAAGTAGTATGTATGTTTATTCTTTGTTTTAATTAAATACCTATTGTAGTTTTAATCAAGCTCTCGCTTTTGCCCTTCTATCACTTCTTTCGCGGCGCCAGCATATTCTCTGTATAGACCTATGGTTGACTGGTAGAGAATGCTTTTAGCATTAAGTCCATCATATGTACCTTTTTTTGTGCATGAAGTGTTTTAAATAAATAATATTATATTGATTTAAACTAACACGGTCATTAACATTAGAATAGATTGTAACAGGATTGCTACCATGTACCTACCTAATCATTTTCGAGTTTCCGATTTTTCGGTGCTGTAGCAAGTGCCATGGTCACGGCGTAACCATGTATGTATGTTACGATCAATTAGTTCACTGAGCAGAGTAGTGAGAACTCTTACATAAAATACATGACATTGAGGTCAGGGAGTTGTTACTACTACATATAGAGAAGCTATGAGAAGCAAAAAATGGCAATAAAAAGATTGTGGAATTATGAATCCATACTGTGAGTTGATGACTGTGTGATCAATTTGTTGAGCACAAAATTTGTTAGTAGTGTCTGTTCCATACACTAGTAACAGTAGTTCAATGCATTGAGCCACAAAATATTTATGGGTAAAAAGCGTGATTTCTCACGGTCAACACGCAAGGCAATCTCGTCCGATTGAGTCACCCCATACAATACAAGGGTGATGGATGGGCCCCAGTGTCCAATGCTAATGAAGTGTCACCACTCATCGGGGTGACCACGCGTTTAGGTACAAGTAATACTATAAGTATTACTGAAACTGCAACTACAGTAAGTAATAGTAAGAGCGCTTTCACACTTAAGCGACTTTAACAGCGCGACAGCCGCGCTGCTGATAATTTCATACATTAATGACAGCAGTAAGCCCTTCACATTAAAGATTAGAGCGACGGCGTTGCTGTCGCTCTAATGAGAAGGCACACTTAATTGTTTAGAAAAGTATTTATTCAAACTCTACATAACATAACAACCATAACTTGTGCAAAAGATGAAATAAACATCATGTAGCATACGACTATGAGAGACCATTATGTGGAATGGACCACGTAAGTAAGTAAGTGCTTTGTTTAAATTTGAACGTTAGCATGCAGGCTGAATGCATTTACTTTAACACCTCCTTATTATGTTAGTATGTATTTTTACATATAAACTTACTGATTCGGAGTCTGATACAACTTTCTTGGTGATGATACTATTAAAGTAGTTGTTTGTTTCGAGTTTAACTTTTTATACGTGAAAAAAAAAAATAAACTTAATAAACAAAAAAAACAATTTGAGTTAATCGGGTGCGATAGGTTTTGGTCTGTCTCCAAAATCTGTGCTTCTAACAACGGTAGACTTTAAATATTAAGTCACTAGATCTTCTTTGATTTCGCGTAAAGTAGAGACCTAATATAGAATAGTGCGGTGCGCTTTGATAGCTTTTTTGCTTTTTAGGGTTACTGTACTGTTAATGATATTTAAGGGGGGGCTCAAACTAAAACCCGAAAAAACCTACCTATGCGTGTCCCGTGTCTATGCATAGGTATTTTAAAATGTCATGGAGGTTCCAGAAACCATTTTCATTTCAAGTCTAACGTTTGATAGATAGACGCCGCGCTGCCTTAGCGGTAAAATGGGCGTTTCCCTTCCCCCTCTAACTTCTAAACTAAGCTAGTATTAATTTTGAAAAAATATATAATGTAGATCTTGTACTTGTACAAATACTTTCAACGAAAATTGGTTTAGATGGGATTGAACTAGTAGTTTTTGAGATATAGTACATTTTCAAGAAACGCAAACACAACTTTATTTTTCATACCAACACTATGATAAACGTTGTTGTTTCTGTGCTGCCACCAATATATTGTGGTATTTTAGCCAAGTGTAAGTAAGTGGATTTCCTAATTCAGTTGAAATTGGCACGGAACCCTCAGTGCGCGAGTCCCACTCGCACTTAGCCAGTATTATTTTGTTTCCTAAAATACACGTATTTAGTGTCACCATACCTACTGACACAAGAGTATCTTGTCACCCGCGATATAAGACTCATCTCACGATCGATCGCCGGTGTATTCTGACCGCAGTCAATTCGTTGCGGTTTTATCCCCGATTGGAATTCGGGACCTCTGCGGTTAAATACGAAATGGCTTTTTAAGCCAACGCCATTTTTAATCAGAGGCATGTTGCGAATTAAAATGTGATATAAAGTTTTAATTATTATGTTTCAAGCACCCACTGACACTGACAGATAAGTTTATATTTATTTATACTTTGGTGGTGAACTTAACGCCATATGGCATTCTCTACCAGTCACACCTTTGGGCTAAGCTTTGGACCGTTATTATCCCTACAACATTTTCACAATATATTTGGAAACAATATTTTCTTATGGCTAGATATTTTAATCGTGTTGCTGTAATTATGACAATGATTAGATATTTTACATTGACTATCTACTCATTTTTACTCTCTACATATTTCAGGTTATAGTCAAGAGCAAATATCAAAAGTACAATTTTACCTAATTTTCTTTATGATGAAGCTTATTCTCTAGCAAAGTTGCGATAATTTTTCAACTAAAACTGTTTTCTAAAAATACACGTTTCAGAATAGTGCTTATTGTTTGTTTTCGGTAAAGACTTGACCCTGGCAAGTTCAGGGATTCTGCTTTGTCGAGCGGAGGGAGTGAACGAAGTGATTAGGAGAATAAGAGCTTTTTATTTGCTCAGCTTTACGTTGTTTGTATAGTGGCCGGTGCTTAATTACGTGTTAACGAAATATTTGCGAAAACAGAGTTGTGTAACATAATATCCTGTACAAAACCAAAATTGAAAAAGTAATTTCTAGTTGATATGTATTATGACGCATTTCTTACACCCCGGATTTAAAGTGGTACAATCACATCAATAACTCTTAATTTTGACAGCAAAAAAAAAACATATTTATTTTATTTTATTTTCGAATAATAATAATTTATGGATTCCTTAGCCGAATGGCAAAAAGTGAAATCCTAGGATATCTATAGATAGGTCTTTTAAAATTACATCGAGGTTCCTTAAACCATTTTCTATAAAAGTCAACGTTTGAGAGATAGACGCTTCTAAAGTGGTAAAATGGGCGTCCTATCTAACTTTTAAATTAAACTTTTAAAAAAAGAGTGGAAATTTAAAAAAAAAATCGTGACGTATATAAAAGACTTTCAACGAGAATTAGTTTAAACGAGATCGAACTAGTAGTTTTCAAAATAGAGCACAATAACAATAACCGCAAACATACCTTTTTTATTCATACAAATACTATGAAAAACAAAGTTCTGTTTGTTTTCAACAAAATATTGTGGTAATTTGGCTAAGTGGAAGCAAGTGGAACTCTTATTCAGTTAAATTTGGCACGGAACCCTTAGTGTGCGAGCCCGACTCGCATTTGGCTGGTTTATGTCATTACTTTTAAGCAAAAGAAATTACCTACCTCTTTTGTGTGTAAAAAAATAAGAAAAAAATATGACCTATATAAACAAAGAGATTGCGAGATTCTCACCGAAAAGTCAGCAGCCCCCAATTCTCCATAGCCCCTGCTTTGAAATCCGGCAGCGCGATCATGTCAATCTTCGGCAGTGGAAACTTTATCTTGTAATACTCTTCCAAAAACTTTAGGATTTTGGGCCCTATGTCGAGGGCATAGGCTGCAGATGACAGTGCCTCCTTCCTGGCCCAGACGGTGAAGTTCTTGTCACTCATGCTTCCAAAGTCTGTGACAGCGAACGCGACGAGATAGGTCGACATTGGAAGCGATTCTGCGTAGTGGTCCCATGTGTAGTTTTGTAGAGTTTTGCTGTAAAGAAACAAGTATGTTTAGGGCAAACTTTGTATTTTGAATGAGTAATGACGACCTCCGTGGAGTAGTGGCTAAGCACGCTGGTCTCAAGGCGTCGCCACTCCGAGGTCCCGGGTTTGATTCCCGGTGGGGTCAATATTGAAATCAAAATTTTCTATATTGTCTCGGATCTGGGTGTTGTGGTACCACCGTTGTGTCTGATTTCCATAACGCAAGTGCATTAGCTACTTACTTTGGGATCAGAGCAATGTATGTGATTGGTGTCCAATACAACAACAACAACAACTTTGTATTTTTTTCTCGGTTTACATTTAGATTACCGTGTAAGTGATTTCGCTTCATAGATACAACATGTGTTCATATTTGACATGAAGATCATTTATAGCGTTTGGCGTTGCCGGATAGAACCTTTTATTATCAACTCCGATAGCAGGTCAGTTTTTGAATTTTTGTACAATTTGGACTTTTGGCCCATGTTTAAGTGTTAAATAAACAGGGTCGTTCAAACGTTGGCTTGCTATAGAACTGATGGTACAGCAATGTTAAGTGCCAACTCTTATAATGTCACAGCACAACGCGTGGATACGGATACTATACTTTAAGCACGTTTCGTTGTAGTAAGTTAAATGTGCCGGTAGCACAAATATTGTAGGTGTTATACAATGTGTTAATTTTAGACTTTATCAAACTTTTGGGAGTGCTCTAATGATGGTTTTGAACAACTTTTGCTATGGGACCAACTACGAGAAAAAAAAACAGCTGTTCCATACAAATTTCATCTTGGAGAAAATGTATGGAGCAGCTATTCTTTTCTCTCGATTTCCAAGTTGGTACCATAGTAAAAGTTGTTCAAAACCGTAAGTAGAACACTTCCTGAAAGTTTGATCAAGTGTAAAATTAACACATTGTATAGTGGTACTTACTGAGGCTCATGTCCCACGCTGTTCATATTTGAAACGGAGCTCATGTTGGAAGGTCTTGCGATGCTGATGGTGAAACGAGCCTTTAATGCTGGCTCGTCCCAGCAAGGGAACGCGCGGCGGGCGTCCGTAGCTTGGAACTGCGTCACAGCTATCCATCTGGAGAAAATAAAATTAGATTAGAATTTATACAAGTAGGTAGTGCGTGTTTAGTCTTATACAAATCGAAACAGAACAATGTATACTATAATATTATAAAGCTGAAAAGTTTGTTTGTTTGTTTGATTGTTCGGAACTACTGGACCGATTTGAAAAAATATTTGGGTGTTCGAGAGATTATTTATGATATAAAATATCACGCTGCGAAGGAAAAGGAGAAAGAAGCGAACTCAAAACGCGCGAACAAAGTCGCGAGGGATCGCTATTATAAATAGGGCGAAGTGAAATGTGTTTAATGCTTCAACACCCGAGCGGTTGCAGGCAACCGCATAACAATAGAATTTGCATTGTGTCTCGTTCACATACGCTTGAGGGATTAAAATGGCCTTTAAAAATTGGCTTATAACAGCTTTATAATATTATAAATTGTTAACATTGTTTTGATCTAAACTTTTATACTAATATTATAAAGCTGAAGAGTTTGTTTGTTTGTCTGAACGCGGTAATCTCAGGAACTACTGGACCGATTTAGAAAAAAAATGTGTTGTATCCAGCTTATTTATTAAGGAAGGTTTTAGGCTATCAAACATCACGTTGCGACGGAAGGAAAGGGAGCAAACTCAAAACGTGCAAACAAAGTAGCGGGGGACCGCTAGTACTCTTATAACTGCATCAAAGCATCCTTGTTGCCCTCTCGAAGAAGTTAAACAGGCAATTAGTATGCTGAGCCGTCCACCCATTTATCGAGCTACTGGTCATTCCGCATTTATTTGACCTCCCAACGAGGAATATCAACTAATGATCTATTGTACGCTTAAATAGTTTTAATATTGATCATGTGATCCCAAAGAATCAAGTCAAGTCACAGAATTTTCGACAAAAGTTTCATCTTCAAGGAAATTGGACAGGGCTTAAATTGTTGTTTCCTTTTTACGTTGCAAGCATATGTAATGTATGACTAAGACAAAGAAGATCGTCGTGAGATGGGCCGGACACTCGGTTAATAATCGGTACTCGGCATACTCTGCATGTTTTTTTGATACTTTTACTCGATCGAATAACTGAACATTAATGCCGAGTATACTTGGTGAAAGTAAAGCAATATATTTAGTTAGACATCGTTAAAACAACAGAGGAAATCTCAATATTGTGACAATGAATGAGTAGAACATAATGAGACAGCAATAGGAAAACGTTAATGAAAAAATATACATAAAAAATGTATTTTTATGCAGGTCCAGGCCAGGACAAGGCTCTCTGCAAGTTCTGGTAACAACCTATTCCTTTTTTCTTCGTATATAGACTAGACTTCGAAAATAACGCTCGCTATGCGCGGTGCGTGCAGGCTTATAGAAATACTCGTGTTAAACATGTCAGCTCCTGGAATCCTTGCTTGGTGCCCTGCTAACCGCTCGAAAGGACTCTTGTCTTTGGCAACAAAATTCTTTTAAGTACTAATTAGCGATCAAATTCTAAAGCAATGGTGCTTTTAGGATCATTGCTCTCTAGTGACTGAATAGAAATCACTTGTGCCACGCGATTCTGCTTGTACCTACTTGTTTACACGCCCAAAGCAGAAATTTGATTGAATCGAGTTACTCGGTACTCGTTACTCGGAAAAGTGATACTCAGCGCATCTCTATTTGTAATGATTATATCATTTAAGTGGTAGAAGCACTGTTGCATAGGTACTGAGTTCTGCTTTGTAGTTTAAATTAATAATTAAATAAATATTTGACTCCAATCACATACATTGTTTTGATCCTAAAGTAAATAATGAATGCACTTGTGTTATGGAAATCAGATACAATTCTACATTGACACGACCGGGAATCGAACCCGGGACCTCGAAGCGACAACGCCTTGATACCAAGCATAGTTAGCCGCCACACCACGGAGGTCGTCAAATTGATTTATTATTAGAAAATGTGCTGCTTGCTATTTTGAGATTCTATAATCATCTAATTTCAATCCAAACCTATATGTGCTTAAGGTTCAATTTGACTCATTTACTTTTAGAAATCAGATTTACAAATATTTTGTACTGGATGCAAATCTAAACACGCTTTTCCACAAGAGTGATTATTATACCGGGGTAGATAAATTACTTCGCATTACTCGTATTTATGGCTATACAACTACCAATATGGCGAACCAAAGTACCGACTATTTTATAAAAATAAACTTTTTGTAAACAGCACCGTAAATAAATTCTTACCTCGTTATATTTTTCTCCTCGTAAGAACTCCTATAGAACCCATGAAGGTTATCGTTCAGAATTCCTGTGTATGTGATATTCAGGACGTACTGCCGACCAGCTTTCAGGGTCTCATTCAGAAACAATACATGAAACTGTCTTGGGACATCTTCAGTTCTCTTCACAATCCTTATACTCCTACCATCAGCTTTCTCAAACAAGTTTATACTATGAAACGTAAGCTCAACACCATGGAAAGTCACTTGGTCTGTATCATTTTTCACTGTCACTATAACACTTATTTCACCATCAAACGTAAAGTTACCTTCGATTATGTATGGAACTAGTTTAAGATAATAACGATCAGGTTTCACATTATTAGGCAAACGTACATCTGTTATAACTTCTGTTTCTTCTGTTGTAGTAATTAAGGTTGTTGTTTCTAAAGGTATAACACTTTTACTGTTCTCAGTACTTAACGGTATCACTAAGAGTTTGGATTGGTCGCAATGCGTGAGTTCGTATTTCGTGACGTTGGCTAGCTGGTCGGTATGGGGGCAAGCTGCGAAATTGTAGACTATAAAGGCAGTTGCGACGAGGGCTAGCGCGAAGATCACGAGGATGACGAAGGCCAGACCCTTGGAGAGGTAGACCCCGCGCTTGGTCTTCGTGGAGAAGTCGCAAGAAGGTGGGTTCCCGTCCATGATGCCGAGCGGTTCGCGAGCCTGAGTCATCACACCACCGTCATATTATCTGAAAAAGAAATATTAAATTAATATTATTGCAATATCATTAGATTGCAGAATCACATTATGACGATGACTAGGAAAGATTGCGATTGAAAGACATTTCATACCGCAGCCGTATTTTGGATGTTTAAGGTTTGCGTACAACACCGTACCTTGCCATGACCATGAATGTGCCAGGAACGTGTCAATCAAAAAAACATTATTTGTATTAAAAACTATGACAATGTTCCCGCTACACTGTTCCGTCACCGACCAACACCGTCGCGTATCAGAAAGAAGAAGAAAGAAAGAAAGGATCGCCAAAATACGCACTCACTTACTCTCGCTCTTGCTCCATATAACGGTGAGACAGAACGCTGTAGATTCAATCAGTAGGGCGCAAAGTAGAGCAGTGGTCCTATTTTTGAATCACCCGCTTAAATATGGCGTGTGATTTACGTTCGCCACCGAATTGAAAATCAATGGAAGTCACGCAAAATATAGACATTCAGTTACATTTTTTTAAATCACTCGCGTGTTAAATTATACTAATTTTCATTGAAAAATAGGATAGGTAACAATCAATTAATATCACACGCCATCTTGACGCGAGTGATTCAAAAAAAGGAGGCCCAGATCGTGTTGCTTGTGTCTGATACGCTCCTGTTATGGTTTTGGTATGGAACGATGTACGATGTACTCACGTGAACACAACAAATCATCACTTTACTTAATGGAAACAATTACCAACAATATGTATAAGCAACCACAATATGTAATAAAATATTTTATTGCTGGACAACGACAGTAAAATTTTGCATAGCAGTAAGTATTGTTCCAAGTTTTTAGACCTTATACCATCTATATCCTTTTTCCTCAACTTAGCGACGAAAACAGTACTCGTTCGTTCCTCAATGTATACAGGGTGTAATTAAAAAAAAGTAAAAACCGACTTCAAAACCAAAATGCACTAAAAAGTATTAAGTAAATAAACTCTTCACCATTGAAAGGAAAGGAATCCGTTTTAGGCAAACAATTTCTTTTTGGAGTCGGTGCTGTGATATTTGATGCTTGAAGCTCAAAGTGATTTTATTTCTTCAGTTTTAGTGATTACCTAAGGGGGGGGGGGGGGGGGGGGAGTTGCACGTTATAATTATATTTTTAAAAAGCTACAAATTACCTATCATAAGTTCCGTCATTATAATTACTGAACTCCTAAGCGTTAAGGAGTTCCACCATCAGCTCAGCCCCACAAGATGTTGACTAACAGACGTAACATCATGTCAACATTAAGATTCTAGTAAAGAAACACTATACGTCCTTTAAAATTTGAGGGTTTCCCTCGATTACACTAAGATCCCATTATCAGATCCCAAAATGGAAAAAATGGGACCAACTAGAAGGTACACCCTCTAAGTAGGCGAAAAAAATTTTCGATTCGGTCGACAAATGACTGAGATATGAGGTAACAAACATACAAAAAAAAACATACAGCCGAATTGATAACCTCCTCCTTTTTTGAAGTCGGTTAAAAAAAGTGTTGCCAATTGAGTTGTGAACACAGGAAAAATATTTTTAATATACATTTTAAATAATAAAAAATCTTATACCAACATTTTAATTGTCATCATGTTAATAGTCGAGTCGAGAATATATATTTTTATAGAATTTTAGGGATCCGTGGACATTTTATCTTTATATAACCACTCACCTGTCCGCGCTGTCAGACTATGATGTGGGAAAACCGTCCAGCGATATCGCGCGACGGTTGCATGATAAAAATCGCGCGACATGCCCCGAGATAAAAACGATTATATAAAGAAAAGTATAGTTGTGATTACGAAAACAAAAATACTGGTAGATAGGTAATAACATAAGGCATTAATAAAGTTGAAAATATATACAAAATACAAGATATTTTTAGAAACTTGCTTTTTAAAAATATTTTATATTTTTTGGTAGTATTCCAGACTCACTTGTCAACTACCCCCTTGAATTTGGCTCTTACTTTTTTTACACCCGGTATGACTGTGATTCGTGATTCGTTTCCTAGAAACGGGACATTATTTCGGTTAGAAAACTTGTTCACATAAATACAATGCTTCATACGAGTAACTCAGAACACGCAAAGAAGACAGTAAATACATTCATGTGTTAACGGTCTTGTCAGACAATAACTTGGGTTTTTGCTCAGGGAATATAGTACTTAAGTGCTGTGTGGTAGAGTGTTTATGTTTATTATCATAGAATAGTTGGTAAGTCTTCGATACGTTGCGGCATCACGCTCCTTCGCTCGTCCCCATGAAGTTTCCATAAGGGTATCGACCTCCAATGTTATTAAGACAGATCGTCGTCACTGATTTCTTTAGCAGTCACTATTTGTCTGTGTGATCAAGATTTCGGGTTTGGAGACACAATGACGGTATTCATTCTGTCACATTATCTATTCATGAACAATACTACTCGGATTTCTTAACCAGAATTTAAACAACCAGCCTCGCTATCGTCAAAGTGTCGTTTAAAAATTGAGGTATTGGTGTAAAAAATCTCCATTCGATTGGCATTCTTTTTACCGACTTCAAATAAAAGGAAATAATTAATTGAATGTATGTATGCGATATCGTTCGAATTTCATAATTAATGGGTATGTTAGTCTATTAAGGCTTCCAAACACAAAATTTCGTAAGTGCATGTATGTTTGTATATTCGTATATTAATCTTTTTTATTTCAATCAGGTATATTTCGAGTTAGGTACAGTGTTAGTACTTCTCTAAAATCCATATAATTTAAAAAATATATTAAAAAAACTTAAACTACCTTCAAAAAACTGACTATAAACCTCAAAGTAACACATTTGCCCTCCGTTTAGGAGAAACAAATTCATTTGGAGTCGGTGCATGATCTCAATCCTAGGTTCATCAATAATCTACGCACATCTAACACCAAATCCAAACGAATATGTTATTTTAAGCCTTATAGACAGATTTTTAAAGTTTGTTTAATTTTTCATCATTTAACCGTCGGTTTACAATGTCGTAATACAATATCGTATTGTATTGTATACGATAAAGATAAGGCCGTTAAACGTAACATGGCATGCAACCTATTTTCTCTAGAAATTATATTTTCTTTTAGTTACAAATAACAAATAAACCTCTCAGCTACTGGTAAAGCTGATCAATAACAAAAATAATATAGGGTGATTGGTTCCGACACCGCACAACGAATAGCGCCAAAAGGCGTGCATTGTTAGCCCCTTTTCTATTAAACATTTGCTCCCAAATGTTACTATTCTCACCCTCTAAGCGTCTATTGTAACTATTCAATACACGACAATGAATCAGTTCGATAAAATTGATATAAGTTCCCTAAACTTCGAGTTCCTATGATTGTTAATCTAACGGCAGTTAAATTGTTAAAAGTTCAATCGACGGGTTAAAAAAATAAACATCATCAATGAAATAGACGATGCTACGTTATTTGAGCCGGCCTGACAGATGAAGAGTACAATCAACGCCATCGCAATAAACATCTTTTTGTTAAATAAAATTATAACAATGTTATGGAAGAGCAGAGGCTCCTGGCACAAGTACCTTTGTACAAGGAGACTCTAGCCACTACTATGTTACTGAATCGTTTGTTAAAAGTAAATAAATATTTTGTTTTGTTTGTATCTTGCTTACATCAAAACTAACATTGAGACCTCTTTATTAAGACGAGCAACTGTTGTCTGATTTCCACAAAACACACATATCTAGATATTTACTGTCGGTGTAGAAAGATAATAATTTATTTCCAATTTTGGACCCAAAATGGGCGTCAAGGCGAGGCGACCGTGCAAGCAATTATGGCTCTAAATTTATGCACGAGAGATCTCGATACTACATTCAATTGGATCCTATTGGTATCCATTACTAACATGTTGTATACCTGCAATATGTTGCCACATGCAGCAATCTGCATTGTAAAATAAATAAGTCAATTTGCACGTACAATTGACTCGGGATAGTACTGGCTCTGGCTATTGTACTCGGTAGAGTAACTTGCAACGATCTTGTGAAAGACATGCATGTATCAAATTACTATAGCAACACACGTAGTAAGTTGTGGCATAGTATTGTTGTAAACAAGAGTTTAAAGTTGGATTTTGATAAGAAGTGGTTAACAGAAGTGAATCTTGCTTTATGGTTACTTTCCATTTCCTATAAGTAGAAAAGGCCAAAAGACCTTCTAATACTTTTATATACCTATATTCAATGCAAAATATTACAAAATGCTTCTTATTTCATCTTTATGAATATAAAATATGACACTGTGAGTGTTAAAAAAAATCTAAACCATTAGATAGCGAAGCGTCATCAATTTCCAAGTAGAATTTATTCTGTAAAGAATAACTGCTTGGGCCATCTGTTTCATAAACAGACGGCTAGATGGCGCTAAGCGTCACGCAACGACGTATTCATAAGAGACCACAAATTTCGCAGGGTCGGACTGACAGCACGGTAGCTCAATTGGTAAGAGCGTTTGGACCGGTCAGCCAAAAGGTTGCTGGTTCAAGTCCCGCCCGTGCGCAAATTTTTGGTTTCTATTTCATCTTTATGAATACTGTAATTATCTTTATATATGGTGTTTCGGTAGGTAGTTACCGGGATATTTGCAAATAAAGATTCTTACTAAACGTATGGGCGTAGTAAAATAAAAATATACTTATTTTATTGCTGACTGTAGATGTTTTAAATTTGATTTCAATTCAAATAGAACAGCCTGTTATTGAGGAATAAACACACGATTTTCAATAGCATTTAAATTTATTTCCCTTTCAAACATTCATGAAAATATTTCAGTAAATACCAAAATCACTGGACATACTATAGGTTAATATAAAAGATATAAGCTTGCATTATAGTCAATACTGACTTTTACGTACAGAATCGCTCCTGCCTTAATATTAATGCAAATGCGCCAAACAAATAACCGAACACAACTAATCCCATTATAATAACAGAAACGAATGGAGCGAAGCAAACTAATCTAGACAAACATGATCATATCTAGGCAAAGTGAGACACAGAGGCGACTCAAACTTTGCCCTAGTTTGTGCATCTGTTTGCTGCATCTGAATTGCACGTTATAATGTTTGGTGTGGTACAAGCAAACGACAATGCATTTCGAATCTATACTTATTACTTATACGATGTATACTCATATTAAAAAGCTTAAAAGTTTGTTTGTTCAATTGATATGTTTGCGGTTATTGAAAATGTGCTCTATCTCAAAACTACTACTACTAGTTCGATTTGTTCAAACGTTGTTGTTGTCAATTGTCGTTGAAAGTCTTTGTCAAGGTCTACACACCATATGACCCCTCTCAAATATCATTATTTGTTATTTTTTGTATGAGAATCGTAAAGCAATTAACAGGATACATCTACCTACTAAATTTCAGCTGTGTAATACTAATAGTTTCAGAATAAAGTGGATGTGACATACGGACTGACGGACAGACAGACAGACTTGACGAAACTACAAAGGTTCCATTTTTTCTATTCGGCTACGGAACTCTAAAATTGGTGGATAGCTTATTATAACAAAATATTTTTAGCACTTGCCTTATTGTTTGTCAACTGTCTTTAAGCGCTAATAGGACCTAAAAGCTAGACATTTAGGGTTGTAGGCTGTATTTTTTGTGCGTCTTAAAAACACCTCTTTAATGATAATCGGCACTGGATAATAAACAAAAATCTATTCAATAGACATTGTGTTTCATCTCAAAACAAACAGGGTATCATAAAATTATGTATGGTCAAATATATAGGGCGCGAAAACTGGTTTCGCTTTATCCTATAACTTGCACTAAACTTATAATTACTAGAACAGATTTCAATCAAAGCATGCTAAACACAGATTAATAGGCTCTATCTTCTTGCAGGGTACGAAATAAAGATGAAAAATATTTAACTTATCATAATAATAATACGAAAAACTGCCAATAGGCATTCACCAGCGAATGACCTCATTTTCTGTAACAAGATAATCTGTGCGTGATGATAATTTAAATAAATATATTTTTACTCCTTAAGTTTAAGTGATGTAAGCCGGTTGATTAGTGATACTAAAGTGATTATCTAGTAATGTGTTAGTATAAATAATGAAGAAATATAAATTGTCAAGAAAACAACGGATTTTATTGAGAGTTATATTGACCAGCACCAACAGATGTATAGTAATAAAAATATACAATATTTAAAAAAAAAATACGGTCGAATTGATAACCTCCTCCTTTTTGAAGTCGTTTACAAAACAGAACAGCACCTTTACCTATTTACTTTAAGAAAGAAAGAAATTAATTTGCTTATGAAAAAGGGTACAGTTTAGATCGAATCATTAAGTATTAAGTTCGTCTTTTTAAGCCATATAAAAATGGCATGATTTTTTTTATTTCAGTAATTATGAAGTCACGCTCAAACGTCCACCTCATAATAAACTAAATGCATTATTTATTACACATCATTTTTGATTGGTTGATTCAACAGATGATTATACTGAAGCTGCTGCGGGCGCATCAGCATTTGAAGTACGATAGAAATTAAATACACCAGGATAATAGATAACAAAACAATAGGGGCGTTGAGCTTTTATATTCGGATATCAATATCTTTTTAAGACAAGTACAAAGACAAACAAGTGATAGCTTTGTTTTAAGCTCATGATTGAAATGAATATTACGCAATTCAATCGGCTCCATATAACGGAGAGACAGAACGGTATGGTTGTAGTGGGCCTTTATTCATTGAAACGACGTCAACATCATGCTTACGTGAACACTACAAATCATTACTTTACTTGATGAAACAATTACCAACAATATATATAACCAACCACAATATGTAATAAAATATTTTATTGCTGGACAACGACAGTAAAATTTTGCATAGCAGTAAGTATTGTTCCAAGTTTTTATACCTTATGCCACCTATATCCTTTTTCCTCAACTTAGCGACAAAAAAGTAGGTACTCGTTCGTTCGTTCCTCAAACTATACAGGGTGTAAAAAAAGTATGAGCAAAATTCAAGGGAGTGGTTGCCAATTGAGTAGTGAACACAGGAAAAATATTTTTAATATACATTTTAAATAATAAAAAATCTTACACCAACATATTTTCGCACCGCCTACAATCATTTCTGCTTAGCCCAAAGGTATGACTGGTAGAGAATGCCATATGGCGTTAAGTCCACCTTTTGTACAAATTTTTGGTTGTGCAATAAAGTATAAATAAATAAAATAAAAAAATATTTTTAATTGTCATCATGTTGATAGTCGAGTCGAGAATATATATTTTTATTATATATTCTAGACCCTCTTGAATTTGGCACGTACTTTTAACCCCCTGCATAGAATTTTAGGGATCCGTGGACTTTTTACCTCCTCCTTTTTGAAGTCGTTTACAAAACAGAACAGCACCTTTACCTATTTACTTTAAGAAAGAAAGAAATTAATTTGCTTATGAAAAAGGGTACAGTTTAGATCGAATCATTAAGTATTAAGTTCGTCTTTTTAAGCCATATAAAAATGGCATGATTTTTTTTATTTCAGTAATTATGAAGTCACGCTCAAACGTCCACCTCATAATAAACTAAATGCATTATTTATTACACATCATTTTTGATTGGTTGATTCAACAGATGATTATACTGAAGCTGCTGCGGGCGCATCAGCATTTGAAGTACGATAGAAATTAAATACACCAGGATAATAGATAACAAAACAATAGGGGCGTTGAGCTTTTATATTCGGATATCAATATCTTTTTAAGACAAGTACAAAGACAAACAAGTGATAGCTTTGTTTTAAGCTCATGATTGAAATGAATATTACGCAATTCAATCGTCTGGTGACAGTTGTGTCACGAAGTAAGTATAATTTATTTCATCACAGAGTGTCTCTAGTCTACAGAAAACTATGAGAGATTTCCATGATTTATAAAGTAGTGCTAGAAACCAGCAGTATGAAAGTTGGCGGCATTATTTTTTTTACACAAATATAATACGTAGAACCTGCAATTTAACATAATATTACGACCATCACATAACATTATATATCGTGTCATCCAGCCAAAGGAACACTGCTGAACATAGGCGACCTATTGTGCAAATTAATAGTCTACAAATCACAATAGTTCATTATTATACAAGGCGAAAAGGTACCCATTTCACTGGAGATGTGTCTGGCGGCCAAACGAAACGAGAGCGCCAATAGTTCAAGAGTGAAATGGGTGCATTTCACCCGCGGTTATAATACTATACTCTGATTTATAATTAGATAGACCAGAATGAAAGCTTCAATTGAACTTTTATATTTTTAATGTTGCTTGCGTGGTACCAATAGTGATGTAACAATTGAATCCGTTACACGATTAATTGAACTTGTGATATTAATTTTTAATATAGTGATTTTACTCATTAGGTTGAATAATATATGCCAACGTTACATAAAGCTTTATATAAACGTAATACATAAAACCAGTTTTTGTAAGGAGTAAAATATAGGTACATTTCCTTGCAAATAGCATTATTCTTGTATGGTTTTACCTGTTTTGACTGTTTCTATTTTCTTTAAATACATTTTTAAAACATGTGATGGTATATGTAGGAAACACGATTTTAAAACAGATTTCATTTTTGTCATAACATTATTATGTTTCATGCTAATATACTTCAGCGCAACACAAATTCAAACAAGAACTATTTCATAATTTTATAATCTATTAAAAACAACGATTGAATAAACATTGAATTTTCTAATTATTAAGTTACAACACTATTTTCAAATTACGAAAAAGTGTCCATGAACTAAATGTTATTTTAGTCTATCTTATGCTTTAGCTAGTAGCTCAATTGGTAAGAGCGCTTGGCCCGGTTTGCCAAAAAGGTAGCTGGTTCAAGTCCCGCCCGTGCGCATATTTTTGGTTTCTTATTTCATCTTTATGGATATTAGTCTATCTTATTAAAATCAGAGAATATTTTTCATTTCGACTGTGAGAAAAATGTTAAATTCATCTATAAACTGATATGGTGTTAGGTGGGTGAATCAACTTTTTTCTGTCCCAAAGTGGAAAATTGTTAGAAATAAATAAGTTGAGAGGATCATGTTTTTTACAATAGATCCGTGTTCCTCAATTATTAATTGATCATATTCCAAGAAGAGGCACAAATTTTGATGTGTGTTATACGAGTAAATTATCTTAGTACAGATAAGGGCCTAAAAATCGGTCCCCTGGGTGACCATTACTTTGATTAACAAAATTCCAATAAATCGATACAAAACTAGCCGTCATAACAAGATGTATTGAATTACACGCTAAATCTATTACCACATGTTTATTAACTATTATGGCTTTATTTATACACCCGTAAACTATGTCTCTTGAGTCACTAATGTAAAAACAAATTCTAAAAGTTCTTATAATTCTTTAAAAAAAACAGTCACGTAATGAAAATACTTCGAGAGCTAATATATCTCATAAACCGTTTAAGTTCTACATATTATTTTTCCTGGCACAATACTTGTCAACGAAATAAAACTCAAAAATCTGCGCAAAAACATGGGGACAATTTGGTTTGTCAGGAGACAATATTTAACCCAAGAGACAATAATATTGAAAAAAACAACAATTTTATACAAAGTTTTACAAGCTTATTTAATTTATGTGCCGTTATTTGTAAGAAAAGATAGAAATAAAACCGTACCAACTTATTATAAGGTTAATCAGTACATTTTGTAATTTTCTTAGCTTCAATGCGGGTCAATTTTGGTAAAGGATTAGCCTGAATAGTATTAATGTATCAAAAAATTGTTATTTCGCAAGCTAAACATATAATGGAACTGCTTTAGTGATTCTGCTGGCAACTATCTAAGAGGTTCTTAATTATTTTGGAAACGCAGGTAAGGTCAAAAGTTTCTGGGGTTTTCAGTCTTCTAACTGGTCACAAATAGCTCGGGCTGCAGAATCCGGGAAGTAACACCTATCGCTTAAAAGGCATTTAAAGGAGTTTTCCCAGTGCTTGATCACCGGTATGTTCTACAATCTTATCAAACTTTATCTGACTCAGTTACTGAATACCTTCTGTTTCATAAAAGTTAAGATAGGATGAACTTTCAGCTGACATCCAATCTGAACCATAGACATTTAATCAAATCCATTGCCCGAACATCAGCTTAATTACTTAATACTCCCCCTAAGGTCAGGCAATACTTTATTCCAAAGCAACTTCTTCAACTCTTTCAGCTTAGGCTTGATCTTGCATGGAATTCTCTGTGATCTTTAGGATTTTGGGTCTCCCAAATACCAACTGACTGTGAGGATTCGATTCAGAGCAGCAATAGTCAGGAGGGTGCTAAAATTAGTCAGCATAAGCCGCTCAGTTTAGTGCATTTAAAAGCCAATCCGGCGCCTTTCCAGCATCGGGATAAAAAGACGTGGACGCGGTTTCCATCCATATATCATAGTCATACTAGATTTAAGCACCAAATGTTATTGATCTACATTTCTGATAAGTAAAGCTAACGAAAACAACTCTTGAAGTAGGTGACAAGTGCTTCGTCGAGTCTAGCTGAGACAAATGATCCGACTGGGTGGGCCTAAGCTCGAGATAGAATGTTTGATTGAAGACCTTTTATCAAAAGGCTGAAGTCCTCTGGCGAGATAGGAAGAAGATCTAGTAAAGATGGCAGGATCAGAACTGGGTGCAGACTGCTTACAATCGATCGTTTTAAAAAAAAAAAAAATTAGCAGTGGACATCCTACGGTTGTTCTCGAAGGTGTTGACTACTACAAAGGATCCGGACATTTTAAGCAAATATAATATGTTCAAGTCAGGCATGGTCTATCTTCGGCTGAATTAAGTTTAAGCTTATGTAAATTTTGTTTTTTAAGATCTTTTTGTAGGTTTTCTCTTACAGCGCCTTTGTTTTTTGGCACGGGTAAATGATATAATTTCGTAAAGATTTCATTGCATTTCTACTGAGTGTGATCAAAAATTAACAAAATTATTTAAATTACTAAGTATATTTATTGTAACATTTGTAGTTTTTGTAGGTTTCAAACCATTTATTTGGTCTATATTACGAGATAAAATAGTAACATACTGTAAATAGATATCATTTAGGGAAGTTATAAGTTGGACTTAACTCATAACGAGACGGTAAGTTGGGATAGGAGAAATCACTATAATAAAGCTTTATATTGTTAAAACAACATAAGACTATAAGCTAATACACCAAAAACTGATTATTATATAATTAAATGAACTTTAATGATACAATAACCGCGTTTTGTCTCTGGAGTCACCTCAATTGTCTCTTAGGTCACCTAAATAGTGAGGAAGGGGAATCAGTGACTCCAGAGACATTTAGCCTTTAAAAAAATGTATACACGCCATTTACACTCAAATTACCTCCATTAATATTCTCACGTGATATAAGACCACATTGCTTACTGCAATAAAGTTCAAAGCATGAAAGAGAAAATAAATACTTTGGAAAATGCGTGGTTGCCAGCGGAACAGTAAACGTACCCTCAGCGTGACCTCTGACGGCGAATGAAATGGCTGAGTAAATTATCAGTCGCGAGAATAACGAACACGATCACGTGAGACCTAGACCGTGTTGTGATAGGTGCAAGCGTTAGTTGTGCCGTTTTAAGACAAAATACTATGTATAAGATGAGTTAGTCTGGGGACAACAAAATAACTGCACTACGAGGGACACAATATCGAAAGTCTAAATACCTAATAAATCGTAAAATTAATCGGATGTTTCTTAAAACATGTGATAATATGGGCTTTGTTGATTAAAATGCAATATATGATTTATCTGCTGTCATACAGTTTATTCACACCAGGCCTAAAAATTAGAAGAAACTTGCCGTGGGGACAGCAGATTTTTGTATGGGAGCCTGGAATAGTCTCCTGGGTTACCTAGCCAAAAACTAAAAATTGGTAAAAAAAATATAGCATAAATTAATTTTCGTATTGCTTATTAATCTAAGTACGAGATTAATTCATAAAATAAATTAAAATTTAGTATATTTTTTGTGAAAATTGCTTTTAAACACTTGGGACAGGAAAAAACAAAAAAAAGTTGATTGACCCAGGTGCAAAAATACTATCCTTTACTTCATCATCATCATCATTCATCATTATCAGCCAAAGGACGTCCACTGCTGAACATAGGCCTCCCCCACGGCTTTCCACAGCGACCAATTACTAGCGGTCTGCATCCAGTTTGATCCTGCAATCTTTATAAGGTCGTCTGTCCATCGTGTTGGTGGACGTCCTACGCTGCGTCTTTGGTCGAAGGGTCTCCAATCTAGAACTTTCCTGCCCCAACGGCCATCAGTTCTTCGCGCTATGTGCCCTGCCCATTGCCACTTGAGCTTACTGATTCTCAAGGCTATGTCCGTTACCTTAGTTCTTCTACGTATCTCCTCATTTCTGATTCGATCACGTAGAGAAACACCTAGCATAGCCCTCTCCATCGCTCGTTGTGTGACTTTGAGCTTCCTTATAAGGCCCATAGTTAGAGACCATGTTTCGGATCCGTATTTCATCACTGGTAACACTGGTTGAAGACTTTCGTCTTCAGACACTGAGGTAAATGAGATGAGAAAACACTCTTGCGTAATTTCCCGAACGCTGCCCAGCCGAGTTGGATCGTCGATTGACCTCTTTCTCGAAGTTGGACCTACCCAATTGGATCACTTGTCCCAGGTAGACGTACTCGTCGACAACTTCGAGAATTGAGTTCCCAATGGATACTGGAGTGGGTACAACAAGGGAACTCGACATAATTTTCGTCTTCTCCATGTTCATTTTGAGACCCACTTGTTGGGAGACTCGGTCAAGGTATTCGAGCATAGTGCCAAGATCGTCCAGCGTCTTTGCCACAACGACTATATCATCGGCAAATCGGAGGTGTGTGATGTATTCGCCATTGACATTGATGCCGATTCTTTCCCATTCCAGAAGTTTGAAGGCGTCTTCCAATGCCGCTGTGAACAGTTTCGGAGATATAACATCTCCCTGTCTCACACCTCTCCGCAGTGGAATCGCCGTCGTATTCTGCTCCTGTACTCGGAACGACATGGTGGCGTTATTGTAAAGACACTTTAGCACTTCTATATACCTATAGTCTATGTGGCACCGCTGCAGAGACTGAAGCACCGCCCTAGTTTCGATCGAATCAAAGGCCTTCTCATAGTCCACAAACGCTAAGCATAGAGGCATATTATACTCCTCGGACTTCTATATAATTTGCCTAAGCGTATGGATGTGGTCTATGGTACTAAAGCCTTTTCGGAAACCGGCTTGTTCGGGAGGCTGGAAGTCATCAAACCTACGTGCGAGACGATTCGTGATGACCCTTGAAAACAGCTTGTAGACATGGCTCAGGAGTGAGATGGGTCTGTAGTTCTTCAATAAGGTTTTCTCTCCTTTTTTGTAGAACAACACCACCACACTCCTGTTCCACGCCTCGGGCGTGATGCCCTCCAGCAGAACGGAATTAAAAAGTCTCTGAAGGACTTTCAGTACCGGTGTTCCACCCGCCTTCAGAAGCTCTGCTGTGATTCCGTCCTCGCCAGGTGCCTTGTTGTTTTTGAGCTGTTTAAGGGTCATCCTAATCTCGTAAAGGCTGATGTCCGGGATGTCTTCGGTGTAGTGTCGGGCCAAGATAGCTCGTGGGTCTCTGACCGAGCTATCAACGGGTTTGGCAACTGAGGTGTACAACTGCCCATAGAACCTTTCGGTCTCCCTCAAAACCTCTGCTTTCGTCGACGCGACACTGCCGTCCTCCGTTTTAAGCTTCGTCAACAGGCTTTGCCCAATAGACATGTTCCTTGCAAACACTTTGGAGCCTTGGTTCCGCTCTATCGTTTCTTTAACACTATTAGTATTAAGAAAGAAAGAAAGAAAGAAATACATTTCGACTCAAATACAGTAATAAAAACACATATACAATAAACAGAAAAACACACACATTTATTTAACATTAATATCGAGAGCGAGTCGAAAAGGCACCCTCTCAGCATTAATCGTGGCCGCAAAATGCAGGCCGCGACACTGATTTTCAGAGGGTGCCGGGTGTGGATATAGATAAAACACACAATAACTAAACAAAAAGAAAAGAATAACATAATACATGCGAAAATAAACAAAAACAAAATAATAAAACACTAATATTTCTAAACGTAATGTATGAAATAAGAAAAAAAAATATTTAATAAAAGAATCAAATTAAAATAAAACGGCATAAGCGGCGTACGGCGTAAGCGCTTGCAGCGCTTACTTAGCTGCAAGCGCTTATTAAAGCAACCGATGTCGTGTCGAAGGGACTTCCATATTTGTCTATTGAGCTGCCTGTAGTTTTCAGCAATAACGGAGGTCTGTAGTGCCGTAGATCGACGTTTTGCCATAAGTTCGAGAGTGTGGACCGACAGTTTTTGAGGTCTATCTTTACGGCCAGGCCTAAAATACTCAGACCCCACCGTTTGAACAGTTTCCACAAACCCGTTGTTAATTTCATCCACTGTAACGCAATTTTCTAGGCAATCAAAGCGGTTTGACAACTCGAGTTGAAAGCTCTCGGGATTTTGGATATGAGCACGAGTCGGTCGGAGCGTGGACTTCATCAGGCGGGGTCTTTCCAATTTGACATTTATATTCAATGTGCCTCGAACCATTCGGTGATCGCTACCGCTTTTCACCCTGTTGATCACGGAGACATCATTGAATAACCGTCTCTTGGAAGTCATGATGAAGTCAATCTCGTTTCTCGTGAAGCCATCGGGACTCAACCAGGTCCACTTCCTTTGAGGCGGCTTCTGGAAGAAAGAGTTCATCGCAAAGAGTCCCTCTTTCTCCAGAAAGTCGGCCAGCCTCTGTCCCCTGGCATTTCTTTGCCCGTATCCAAAGGGTCCCACCTTCAACTCATTCTCGCCTCGCTTGCCCAGTTTTGCGTTGAAGTCCCCCATTACAACAGTAAAATATGTTTTGGAAGTATGTATGGCTCTACTTACGTCCTCATACATTTCCTCCACCTCTTCATCCGGGTGTTTCGAGGTCGGTGCATATACCTGTATGACCTTCAGCGAATACCTCTTAGATATTCTGAGTACAAGGTATATCACCCTGCTCGACACACTCTCGATGGTCTCGATATTGTTGACGAGGGACTTGTGAACGAGAAACCCGACACCGCCTTGGGACTTTTGGTCACCCTCCCGGTAGAACAGCAGGTTGCCGGACTGCAGAGTTATCGTGTCCTCGCCCTCTCTACGGACTTCTGATAGACCCATTATGTCCCAGTGTAACCTGCTCATTTCTTCCTCCAGCTCGAGCAACTTCTCGTCTGTCCTCAGTGTGCACGCGTTATAAGTTACCAGGGCCAGTTGTCGTCGGGGGTGGCAGCGCGACCGCCTCCGGGGATTCTTAGCACCCCCTGCCCCGCCGTTACCGTGACCGCTAATCCTTTACTTAGGGTAAATTAAGTTTATTACCATCTCAAATTAATTCATAGAAAATTTGTTCCTCCATATACTCTAAGTCTAGCAAAACTCAATAAATTTATAAGACTAGCAAAAATCGAAGAAACTTATAAACTATGTTAGATACGAACGACTCAGTTATGAATCAAGTTACGACTGAAGTTAATTCGGTAGTGTGGGTCTAAATATTATCGATAAACAAAGACCTTACAAAAGTGTCATATTAGGGGCGTATTGCGAAATCTGTAATCCGTTCAAGTTCTAGAGAGTTCAAATCTCGCTTAGAATTTATGAATGTTAGAATTATAATAATAATTATATTATCAATATTATGCAAAGTCGCATACGAATTGCTAATCCGTACAAAAGCAGAGCTACTTAACTGTGAAGCAACATCGCAATATGCACTCTGATGGAAGTAATAGTCACTTATTCTAGTAATATGCAGATGAAAATTGACGATCTGATAATATCTATAAGGAAAACAATGGAATACTACGTGTGAATGAAGCATTGTACTTAAACGAATATGTACTGTGATGTACAAAAACCGGCTAAGTGCGAGTCAGACTCGCTCACTGAGGGTTCCACTTACTAGCTTTTTCCACGTAGCTAAAATACCATAATATTTTGTTTTCAGCAAAAATAACATTGTCTTTCGTAGTATTTATATGAATATAGGACAAAGTAATATTTGCGGTTGTAGAAAATGTGCTTTAACTCAAAAACTACTAGTTTGATCTCATTCAAACTAATTTTCTTTGAAAGCATTTGTAAAGCACTACATTGGAGTTTTTCAGGGGGGGGGACCCCCATTTTACCACTTTGGAAGGGTCTTTCTCCCAAATGTGTAATTTAAGTGTAATAGCCTTATAGAAAAAATGATTTTAAGAGATATAGGGAGCCAATCATTTTTTTATAAATTTTAGTTCCATGTATGTGATCCCCCTCAAATGTCTTTTTTTGTATGGGTATGGTAAAGAAGTTAACAGGCTACACCTACCTACAAAGTATCATCTGTGTAATTCTAATAGTTTCAGAATAAAGTGGCTGTGACTTAAGAACAGACATACAGACAGACTTGACAAAACTATAAGGTTTTCCGTTTTTGCAATCGGCTACGGAACCCTAAAAATATAACAGTTGACGTCAGAACTCTATCATAGCACCATCTTATTTATATTTTATTTATTTATACGAGTAAGTATACCAATTACCAAACGTCATACTGCTACAACTACTGAAATGGAAAATGTGGTGGCCGAAATGGTTACAACTCAGCCTGGGCTGGCTTTTCTGATTTTGCCTGAGAATATAACACTAAACATAAAAACGCCAATCTATGACTTAGGCCGAAGTGAAAACACAAAAGTCAAAAATTAATAAAAATATCTTAAACAATCGATACATCGATACATCACCATCCAACTCAAACAGAAGTTGTTACAAGTTAGTAACTAAGGAAGTGGTACTGATATCTTTAGTGCCTTGTGAGCCAGTGATAGTTATACGACGATTCGGAACGAGAAAAAAAAGTAAGGCTGCAAGTTAGTAGAATAAATTGAATTTTTATTAGCTTTCGTTAAGACAGTTAGCAGTAAACTTAACTATTTAGTTCGAATACAGTTGATTCAACTGCCTCCATGGCGCTCGGTCGCACTTCAAAGCGACGCCTGTGCCAGAGGTCTCGGGTACAATTCCCGGGTCTGGCTAAAAATATGTAACTGGATTATTCTATCCAGAACTTCTTAGGACAGCCCAGAGTTTGGAAATCGGCGGTGTTTCACCCCCGTGCCTCTGTCTTCTCTGTATTGCTGTCCTATCGGGTTATGCGAGTGAAAGTAATAGAGAGTGCACCTGTGTTTGCGCATACACTTTTGCACAATAATACATCCCTAGCTGTCGGTCTTATTATTACTCTATCTATATATATAAAAATGAATTCCTGTTCGTTATTCTCACTAAAACTCAAGAACGGCTGATCGGATTTATCTTATCTTCGTCTTGAAATATTCGTGGAGGTCTAGGAAAGGTTTAAATGGCGAGAAAAAATCTAAAAACGCGCGGACGAAGTCGCGGGGACCACTTTTTAATATTAAATAACGATAAATCACATTTTAACATACGCTATCATAGGTTTCACTGTGAAATGTATGATTTTTTTTATTAGAGTTACTAGAAAAGGAATGTACCGCTATGACTGTTAAAACTTATATAATTCCCACTTGCAAAAAAAACATTTTGATGCAGATTCTTTTCTTTTTATTACACCAACCAAAAGGGTTTCCGCAGAATATCACGTGACATGCCCTCGCGCAGTCACGAACTATGCTGAGCGGGGGGACCTTTTTGACACATATGTTCCTTTCTTTTATTTATAATTTTTATTGTTGTCGTTATAATCCTAATTTATAAGTTCGTTTAATTCATATTTATTTTCTTTTTACCAACAAATTATCAATTGTCTCAAATAAAGTACTTTCTTTCTTTTCTTCCTTTCTTTTTTTACACCTTTCATAACTCAATGCTTGTTTGAAAGAACGTTAATACCGATGTTATTTATATGTAAAAAATATAATGTTAAGCATGTCCATAAAGTTCAATCAGTAGTTTACGAGTATGTTTATCCTAAATTTATTCCAAGAAAAACACATGAAAACCTAATTTAAATTATATTTCCTTAATAGCAACATTGTAACTACGGCGTATAAAAAAAGAGCGCTTAACCGCTCGGCTGTCTGCAAAAAACTCGTTCCTCAAGAACCACAATTTCCTTTCGGAAATAACGCGAAGACACGTGTAACGGCAGCACATTGTTTCTGGAGGGTGTATGGACCCCCCAAGTTATAGCATTAGACCCCCACATTGTCAGTTTGCGACATTAAAACTCGTTGAGCGAAGTTGGTGCGAAGTTCTCTCTTCCTGTCTTGAAAGAGGGCGAAGTTTTGAAGAGGTTTGTAGAGCTTTGCTATTTATAGATAAGTACTAAAATGTTTTGATAGGGACTAAATGCCTCCAAAATATACTTAAGTACTTTTTATTTATCTTTGAAAGCATTTTAACACATCTATACTAATATTATAAAGCTGAAGAGTTTGTTTGTTTGTTTGTTTGTTTGTTTGAACGCGCTAATCTCAAAAACTACTAGCCCGATTTGAAAAATTATTTTTACGTTGGATAGTCCATTTATCGAGGAAGGCTTTAGGCTACATAACATAAAGATACGACTCATAAGACCACAGCAGAAATGAAAAATGTTGCGAAAACGGGAGAAAGATATTCCTTTTGAGAGCTTTCGCTGCATACGCTGCGGAAACCGCTTAAGTTACACAAAAATCATGTATGACAGGATTGTTCAGCATTAAGAGTTCTATAATAAAGTCCGCGACAGCATATGTCTATCTTTTATGGTTGACTTACTACAACCTTTTTTATGTTAATAAATTTTTTAAAAAATAATGCATTATTTTTAGAGGTGTATTATACACACAGGTATTTATTCTTATCGAAATAAATACATTCATCATCACGAGCATTTCATTCAGAACCAAGTTGCCCTTTATATCATTTGATTTCAATAAATATCTTAGGAGCTATCACACTTATAACATAACTCCGCACCAAAATAATGTTCGCAGCTTAAGTAGTACGTGCGCTTCACAGAACTGCGCTTGCGCTAACATATTATAAAGCTGAAGAGTTTGTTTGTTTGAACGCGCTTATCTCAGGAACTGCTGGACCGATTTGAAAAAATATTTCTGTCTTGGATTGCTTATTTATCGAGAAAGGCTTTAGGATATAAAACATGACGCTGCGACGGGAAGGGAGGGAGCCAACTCAAAACGCGCGGACGAAGTCGCGGGAGACCGCTATATATTATAAATCTGAAGAGTTTGTTTGTTTGAACGCGCTTATCTCAGGAACTGCTGGACCGATTTGAAAAAAAAAATCTGTGTTGGATAGCTTATTTATCGAGAAAGGCTTTAGAATATAAAACATGACGCTGCGACGGGAGGGGAGGGAGCAAACTCAAAACGCGCGGACGAAGTCGCGGGGGACCGCTAGTTAAGCTATAAACTCCTTAAAACCAAAACACTTTCATTAAAGGATTATTAATCTTAATCCTTTTTGGGAAACTTCATAGATTGACAGTTATCATTCACAATGCGCTCAATTACTCTGAATGAATAAGTTTATGACACAAATTATGAGAATTCCAATGGCCACAGTCTGAAGCAAAATAAATTTCAATTTTTTGACAGCGTGAATAAGGTCGATTTTCTGCTGCATCAAATATCCGTTAAACTTCTAAAAAAAATTCGTCTTTCGATTTTGTGTTTCGCTATTTCGAAATTCTAAAAAATCGTTAAAATATTTGTTATATTTAACCTTAATTCAAAAATTCTTCTCAATAAACAAATACTACACGAAAACATCAATTTTGTCTCAGCGTTTTTCGAGCGCCATCTGGTTGTTCGATAGGGAAACTATTTTAAGACTCAAAACAGAGTCACCAACAATGTTTGAGCTTTCATTTATTGTTGATGAATGACGTTGAACTACAAACGTTCACATAAAACTTGTCTTTTCTGCAGTTACACCCGTTCCACAACCTTACCCAAACGATGTAGGGCAATGTCAGTATGGCTGCCACTCGTTACTTTTTCACGAGGGAACTAGCACGTGTGTTGAGGAATTATTCACGTTCTGCCAGCTTTGTGTTGTGTCAAAGCAAGGGATAGTGTTGATGGTAGAGATGGGAGATGATTTATCGAGAGATGACTCCATGAGACAAATATCTCTAAATGAAATGCAGTTTTTTGTACAAAATATGGTGAAGATAATGATGGTACATTCTATCAGTTCAGCACATCTCCCTTGGTATTATCATTTCCATTTAAAGTAGAAAGTGTTTATTTGCGAAAACACAGTTAGTATTTGGAAGTTCAGTGCATGTGCAGTGTTCCAATTAACTTATGTTGAGATTGGGCAGAAAAAAAGTGTAATACACAGGTGATATATTGCCTTTCACTAAATAATGAAGCTTTTCAGAGCCTTATTAATAATGTAGAAGAATGATCTGTTTATTTGCGGATCGTCGTGGATAAGAGATTACAATTTTTCGTTGATGGACAGGCTTCTAGTAGGTGTGAAACTTCTTGCGTATCTTCTTCGTAGTAATAATAACGATGGGAGGACGAACACCGAATGTCGCTCGCGGCGCTGTATCGGTCCACGTCTTGTGTCGCTGTGTGCGTGTGGGCTGTGCACACATGCTAAGCGTTGACAAATAACATACTTTAACTACTTACCTATTTTATGTATGTCACGTGGGTTTGATATTTTTTTTATGTCCACAATATTTTACACTGTCGACATAACTTATATCTTTAAAATTAACCTACTGTCACTAAACCGACTTCTTAATTTTATTATGAATTATTATTCAAGATTATTATGTATTCATACTATGTAATTAAAAATTTCAAGACAAAGTAACGAGGTCTCGTAATTTAGCAAAAATCATGCTTAAATTATATCAAATGTGAGTTTCTGTATTTTTAAACGTTCATTTCTTGTCATAGCTATAAGGTACTTCTTCCTTCTCATCAACACCTCTATGTATATTTTATCGATATCAGGCTGTTACAACACTAGTGACGGCGGCGGGGCTTGCCTGGGGATTTGAATGTGTAATCGCGCGTCTGTTCCGTGGAAACTCTTTGAGTTTTTCGCTCAATTCGTAGAAAGGGTTGTAAATGGTTATGTGAAGCGGCCGGTATGACATGTTTTTCTTGAGTTTCCGACGTTTTTAGATGGCTTTCAAGTTAAGCTACAGCGTACTTTGTCGGCTGTCTAAACATTTAAGTTCACTTGCAATGTTGTACTTAGAATTGTATTTATAGTTCAAATAATTGAGTTTATCTGAAACGTGGTTAAACTACTCTGACAACATAAGAACAAATGACTTTAAACCTGTTTACTTCCGAAATAAGAAATCATTCTAATTTCAAGGGGTAATGGAGCTAGGTGTTTTATTTTATTTTTAATATTGATATATCAGAATATGACAGAATATTATTCTATAACAGTATACAATTTAATATTATAATATTTATACTCATAACATTATAATATTATTTATTTAAAATTAATAATATTATAAATATTGTACTAAAATCACATAAATTGCTCTGATCCCAAAGTAAGTATCCAATGCACTTGTGTTATGGAAATCGGACACAACGGTGGGACTACAACACCCACAACTGAGACAATATAGAACATTTGTTACACACCCACGAGACTTTATAGGTATTATTTAGGTTGATATCAAACATACATATATAATATACATATTTATTTAGGTTGATATTAAACAGACACATATCTCATACGTTTATAAATTATGCAACAGGATGCCAAACTGTCAAGACTATGAGAAGGATCGAAAAGGTGTTCCTCTTCAAATAACTTTATTTTCTTTCGGTAATAGAAAATACTTGGATAACTCGTATTTGTTATGTATTGATAGAAACATTAAGTATTAAAAGGCAAAGATAAAGAGAAAAAACATCGGTGAGTGTTTTTATTACGTAACCAGACATGAGTACTATTTTTGTGAGTATAAATATAAATATTGGACACCAATCACATACATTGCTCTGATTCCAAAGTAAGTAGCTAATTGCACTTGTGTTATGAAAATCAGACACAACGGTGGTACCACAACACCCAGACCCAAGACAATATTAAAAATATGATTTCTATATTGACCCGAGCAGGAATCGAACCCGGGGCCACGGAGCGGCGACGCCTTGAAACCAGCGTGCTTAGCCACTACACCACGGAGGTCGTTAATATCAAGAGTATGAAACGTTGAAAGCAATGTCCAGTAATAGGTTTCCCAGATTACGTGTCAGCGTTAACTATTAGTACCCTAGACGTTTATTTTGAAAATTTCGAAATACTGACATAATGTCATTAACGATAGCAAGACGAAATCTATCAACTTAATAATATAAACTGCACTTGCAAATTGACTTTCCTCATCTTATCCGATTGTTAAAATATTTGTAAAAATATTTCGTTCGGATATTGTGAGAGCAATCTGGAAACATTGATGATACCAAGGAGCATACGCGTTAAAGTAAGCGCTTGCAAAATTCAACAGGATTACTAATGTGACGGTGGCCGAGTGGTATAGCCATACGCCCGGATAGCGTAAGACACGGGGTTCGATTTCTCGTCTGTCACAGCCAAAGTTGATTATTATTATTAAGTTTGTATACTGACATAACACTATAAAAACAAAAATTAAATTCTATCAACTTATATAAAATAAATAAAATATAAAAGACATGTGGCTGTCTTTCAAAAACCAGCTAAAATCAACGGAAATCTACGTCAAATGTAAGTCTCGCAGAGCAAGAAGGAGCCAAAAACCTTGGATAAATAAAGAAATCTTGGATCTTACCAAAAGAAAAAAAGAGCTTTGGCACATATATAAAATTAATAAAACTAATAAAGCTTACCGTGATTTCAGGAACATAAATCATAAAATAATAAGATTATCCAAAAATAGACGAACTTTTTTCGAAAGCAATATTATTGATAGTGGACCCAAAGCATTTTATAATTACATTAGAGAGCAGTTAAACTCAAAAGTAAGTGTTCCCAACATACTAAGAAGAAATTCACAAGAGGTTGTTGATGAACCGCAGAAAATTGCCGAACTATTTGCGGACCAATTTGAAAACAGTTATACACGTGAACCTGATGGCCCTTTGGAAAGTCCATTATGATACCAAGAATTGAAAATTCTATTGAGACTGTTAAGTTTACTGCTGAGTCCGTAAATGACACCCTACAGACATTCGATGATAATACATCCACTGGCCCAGATGATATTCCTTCTATATTGCTCAAGCGATGTTCATTAACTTTGGCAGATACCATTGCGAAACTTATGAGTAAATCAATGGAAGATGGTAAATTACCTGATGATTGGAAAGTTGCAACGGTTGTCCCAATCTACAAAAAGGGAGACAAACTTGAACCTGCTAATTTCAGACCGATAAGCTTAACCAGTATTATATGTCGTACCATGGAAAAAATCATAGCTGAAAAACTGAGAGAATTTCTACTTCGTGAGAGGATAATTATAAATGAACAGCACGGATTTGTGCCGAAACGGTCAATAGTAACTAACTTACTGCAATGTGTACACCAATGGATAAGAAACCATGATAGGGGAGTACCCACAGATGTCATATACCTGGACTATGAAAAAGCCTTTGACCGTGTACCTCACCAAAGACTAATCTTCAAGCTAGAACATTTAGGTATACGTGGGAAACTACTAGCATGGATCAATGACTTTCTTAGTAATAGATCTTTTCGTGTAAGGGTGGGAAGTACCATCTCAAATCCTCGTGCTGTTATTAGTGGAGTACCGCAGGGCTCTGTCCTTGGACCTTTGCTTTTTATTCTGTACCTGACAGATCTCAAACATACAATAAATCTGCCATTCTCACTATTTGCGGATGATACAAAATTGTATGGTAACCCGATCTCGCAGTTTCAAGACATACAAAAAGTGCTAGATAATATTTTGGACTGGACTAAGGATTGGCTACTTACTCTTAATGCAGATAAATGCACAGTGCTACATATTGGAAAAAAGAATCCCCGTCAGACATACTATCTTGGCAATCGGCAGCTGACTCCAGTAGAATCGCAAAAAGATCTTGGAATTACCATTACCACCAATTTAAAATGGGAAACTCACATAGTTAATATAGTGAAGAAAGCAAATTCTATGTTATACCTTGTACGTAAATCCTTCACAAGACTAACATCGAAAACATTCATAAAAATTTACAAGACATATATAAGACCATTGTTGGAGTTTGCTTACGTAATTTGGGACCCATATTTTATAAAAGATATAAAACTAATAGAGAATGTACAGCGTAGAGCTACAAAATTAGTGAAGTCATTGCGAAATATGTCATACGAACAGAGGCTAAAAGAATTGAAGCTAACAACACTAGAACAGCGTAGAAGAAGGGGCAATCTAATTGAGACCTTCAAGATTTTAAAAGGATATTACAATGTACCTGATCTGCAAGGCCTATTCCAATTTTCTGCGAACAAACGTCTGAGAGGTCATGCGCTTAAACTGTGTCGTTCAAAAGCCAAAAAGAACCCCCTGCAAAATTTCCTAACCAACCGTGTAGTCACAGATTGGAACAAGCTACCTGAGGAAACCATTAATGCACCATCAGTAAATAGCTTCAAGAATAGATTGGACAAAAGCAATATCTCCGAACCCCAAGACGCACACGCATCAGCTGAATAGCTGCTAGTGTGATCTACAATTAATAATAATAATAATAATCTTATGTAAAAGCCCAACAGCAAAGCTATAACATGCTGAACAGTTATTGTGCCTTTTTGCAATAATTGTGAAATATTTTTTTGTACAGCATTTAGACCCTCTACTCACTGCGACTTTTAGCAGCTATGCAGTTGCGATTCTAACGCGCGTTAGCATCTATGCAGTCGCAAAATGTCAACCTTTACACACTGCGCTGCTTTTAGCATCGATACAGTCGCGATGCTTACGCGCGTTAGCATCGATACAGACGTAATGCAAAAGCTGTAGATTATGAAATTATGTACTAAATTCAGGCGACTGCATATTTATAATAGTAATACTTATTTTCCCGCCATGCACTCATTCCCTCATTCCCGACAGCATGCCACGACACTGATTTTCCCGCTGAAAATCAGTGTCGTGGCATGCTTACTATCTGCTGTCACGATATATACTGAGCGGGGACCTTTTTGGCACACCTGGGCGCTTTGTTTTTTTTTTGTATTAATTTAATTTTAGTTGTTTTTAATTTATATAATGTAATTTATTTATGTTTTTAATTTATATAATGTAATTTTATTTGTGTGTCAAATAAATAAATATTCAATTCAATTCAATTCAATTCAACTTACGCGCTTTAGCATCGATACAGTCGCGCTTTTTCATCCATGCAGATGACGATTGTCAAATTATGTACTGAATTTTGGCGACTGCATCAATACTAACACGCGTTAGCATCGATGCAGTCGCACTTCTGCATCGACGCTAACGCGCACTAGTATCGATGCTAAATTAAATCTGTTCATTGCGTGAGTCGCGAGGCAGTCGCGCGTTTTCAAAACGCGCGGGTGTATCGATGCTAAAAGTCGCAGTGTGTAATGGGTCTTAGCTTTGCTGTTGTGCTATTACATAAGTTTATAGATTTTTTCTTGCTATCGTTGATAAAATAATAATTTTAAGCCAAGACTAATGACAATTCTGAAACCAGAAATATTTATTTGCATGGTATTACATTAATGTCAAACCTAAAAGTGCTCATGCTTTACTTATTTTTATGCCTCTGCCTTTTTATAATAGTGATAGGTTCTTAAAATAAAAAGGGTATCTATTTTTTTAGTTATTTTTCTCTTCGTAGAGCATTATAAATGAGCGTCTTGCGATGGTTGAACAATTTTTGCTATCGCAATACGTAATTACCCTGGTCTCCGTCATTTGTCGGTGAAGGCAAACACCTACTGATATAGTACACATGAGATGATTTATAGGACTTGGTTTTCTTTGTATGTAAAGCTTGGTACACAAGAGGGCAATAAATATTAAGTTTTTTCATTGAGGAAAATGTGGGAAATGTTTAACAAACAGTTTTATAAATAATAAAGCAATAAATCTGAATGCTGGCTTTTAACCTTAACCTTCACAGTTCTAAGTTGAAAATTACTTACCTAACACTGAAAGTTGGTCTCTAGTTAATCACCCAACTCTTAAATATACCTTTTGTGCGCCTTCGCATTAGAGCGGCAGCAGCGCGACAATAGCGCTTCTCTCTAGTGTGAAAGGATTAGAGCGCTTTCACTCTTGGGCGACTTTAGCAGCGCGTCGGTCGCTCGGCAGTAGCGCTGCTGTCAATTTTATACATAAAATGACAGCAGTAAGCCCTTTACATTAGAGAGACGCGCTGCTGTCGCTCTAATGTGACGGCGCACTAAGTGTGAAAGTGCTCCTTAGATTCGGTTGCACTTTAACCGTTTGTCATATTTTTGACACTTGATATCGATAAAATCGCATGGTGCAATTTTGTGCATATGTAAATAAATGATTTTCCCGACAAATTGGATTTATTTCTTGCTCGCGTAAAATGCGAAACGAAATGTGTTTCACTGCATAGCTTTAATTACAGGCTGGGCTTCATATTAACAACGTACTAATTATGGCCGCCGACACGCACTTAAATATTTTACGACTTTATCTTGCAGACGAAAATCATGAAAACTTCAGTAACAAAACCTTGGTGAAGAGCATTTTGACGATAGAGGATATTTTGGAGTTTCAAATATTGGGTATTGCATAATTATAACTAAATTAACAAACTCTTTAGCTTTATTGTTAATCTATAATTATATAGATAAAATAAAGATACCATTTCCTTTTCACTGTATTTTGATCATTAGAACTATTACAATTATTAATTGATTATATTATAAAATATAAAAAAATATACTTAGAATTGCATATCTATTATTTAAGTTAAGTTTTCAATTTAGTTTATTTTTTTAATAACCGTAACTCTGAGTTGGATGTCACTAACCAAAACACCCTGCATAACCATAAAATTCAGGCAACCAAGTGCGAACGATTTATTAATTTGGGTGAACCCGCAAAAATACAGACGACTGACCACCCTCGTCTAAATTGCGCAATTACTCGGACAAAAGTTCGGTCGAAACGAGTCCAATAAGTGCATAGCTAACTTAATTGGAAAGCCGAGTGAGAAGAGGTAATAAGAATGTAGGAAAATTCTTAAAATATTTTTTAATGCAAAGTTAATTGGTGACTTCAGTGAGAGTGCGTGATATCCCTTGGTTTTGTAGATCATTTTGTTAATTATAGTGTTTTTTTAAAGTGTGACCACTGGGATAAGATACGACTCAAGTTGGTTTGATAATGAAATCAAGTAAAACAAAGAAATAGTTATATATACAAAAGTTAAAATCATTATGGCACATTCATAACCTTACGTCATTTATTTCACTTTTTTAAATTTTATTTTCTCCCGTGTAGCCTCCACTTTATAACGTATGAATACAAATTATGTGTGCTTTTTATGATAACGTATGCATTATGTCATTTTCTTGAGTTGAAAAATAAATTGAGTTTAAAATATCGGGCTACGTCGAAACCTGGTTAGCTTAGTAACTTACAAAAGCATTAAAGGAATAGTAAGTAAAGTGGGGCTACCTTCATGGTTAATAAGATGAGTCATTTTAATTCAAATCTAAAACAACTGGATCCCCATTCTTCAGGAACACCCTGCGAATATCAAAATATCGTAGAAATGTATTTAAAATACACAGAAACACCTATCACGCGTTCTGTTAAATTTTAGAGCGCTTTTACATTTAAGCGACTTTAGAAGCGCGACGGTCGCGCGTCAGTCGCTCTACTGATAATTTTATACTTACATAAACGCGCGGCAGTCGCTCGGCAGCAACGCTGCTGTTTTTAGGGCTCCGTAGCCGAAAAAAAGGAACCCTTATAGTTTCGTCAAGTCTGTCTGTCTGTCTGTCTGACCGTCCATATTTCATAGCGAGTTTATTCTGATACTATTAGTATTTAGTGGGGGAGGGAGGGGGGGGGGGTGATTAAACCCATGAAATGAAACTAATACCCTAATACATTTTTTGCGAGTTTCCTCAAACTATTTTCTCTTAAAGTCTATCGTTTGAGAGATAGACGCTTCCAAAGTGGTAAAATGGGCGTGATGATATGATGTAGATCTTGCTGTTGACAAAGACTTCCAACAAAAATTGGTTTGAACGAGATCCAACAAGTAGTTTTTGAGATAGAGCACATTTTGAATAACAGCAAACATAACTTTTTTATTCATACAAATACCATGGAAAATAGTTGTATTTGCTGTCAACAAAATATTGTAGTATTTTGGGAAGTAAGTGGATTTGTAATTGAGTTAAATTTGGCACGAAACCCTTAGTGTTCTAGTCCGACTAGCACTTGGCCGGTTTATATGTATGAGCATCTTCTGCTTTTGCTCTAATGTTAAGGCGCACTTATTCACACTATCATTAAAGTCAGTCTCAGCGCTCCCTTTCACACCTCACACTGTTGATAGAGACGAAGAGTGGCCGAAGGTCGATTTGCAGGTCAGCAAGACATCTGACTAGATCTGAATTTGCGATTCAATGAGGATTGGCAACAATTGCGGGTATTGAGAACACAATTGGGGTATAGACGCTTATTTTATTAGCACACGCAGTCGGCAAAATGAATAGACGCAAGGAAAGTAGGGCACTCGAATTTCAAATATGTTTTATTCACTAGGTAAAACAAATAAAATATTATCTTGACGTATGATAGCGGCTGATCTCAGCTGCAGTGCGCAGCCAAATGCGCAGAAGGTTTATTATAATACAATTTGAAACACTGCACTCTTTATTTCTCCGTTCTTTTCCGAGTTGTGTCAAAACTGAACAATTTTAACGAACTCTGTGGTGTAAAGGCTAAGCCCGCTGGGATTCAAAGCGTCATTGCTCCGAGGTAACGGGTTCGATTCCCGGTCGAGTCAATATAGAAATCCAAGTTTTCTGCATTGTTGTGTCTTATTTTTATAACACAAGTGCATCCGCTTATTACTTAGGGTTCAGAGCCATGTATGTGATTGGTATCCAAAAGGATATTGACCAAAGCCGGGCCCAGATTGCGTTCTGTAGTTTCTTCTTGTAGTTCTTTGTAGTTTATACTTAAAAAATCTTGTTTGAATTATTATTGCACTGGTATTTTAAGGGTAACTAAGTAAGTATTGAATGAATTTAGTAAAATATAACAATTACCTTCTAAATGTATCAAAATGAATGTAGGTGAGGTGCAATAACTCTGCAATCACAAAACATAACCTTAAAATGTCCCATCTGCCATTAAATTCCTCGTAAACCCCTAATTATTATTGAAAAATATTTTTTACCTGTATTCTTTCAAATATTTATATATTTTTATCCAAACATTTTGTAAAGACGCATGCAGACGCAAAATGTCTATAGTCAAAATGTTTCTATAGAGTTTTGGTCAAGGTTTTTTTAAATTAAAACCTACGTGTTTTAATTTAAAAAAATCTTGACCAAAACTCTATAACAAAACCAGCCAAGAAACAATATTAGGAAAACAATTTAGATTTAATATTTATATTACATATATAATTAATTTTAAGGACTCTGTTTATTTCTTTCAATAAATAAAGTTAAAATAAATAAAATGTTATAAAGATGAAATAAGAAACCAACAATTTTTGGTTTCTTATTTCATCTTTATGAATATAAAATATGACACTGTGAGTGTTAAAATCAATCTAAAGCATTAAATAAAATGTTATGTTAGAAAATCTTAGAAACATCTTTCGTCGCGATATAATTACCCTTAAAGTAGAGTATACTTACAGATCAACTGACGGTAGAGTACCATATTTTATTGTACATTTTTACAAATTCTTTAATTCAGTGACTCATCAGCGACGTAGGTCACAGCACTTATATTACGCTTACAGAACGACAAAATCCTGACAGATTTTTGATCCACTATTGGGCGTTAATTGGATCTTAGTATTGTAAAGCGTCCCTCAAAAGCACGAAATTCGATATGGCGGATAAACACAAATAATCTTGTATAAGCTACAACATTAACAACCCTGGTGTCAGATTTTTAACCTCCATAAGTTGTCGACAAAACTCAATAACATCGACTTTTGGCAGGTGCCCGACGAAGCTCGATAATCTTATTAAAAAACTGCTTAAAACATGAACATGACGGCATCACAATCCATTATTTGGCCTACGCAGCCATAACAAATTATCCTAATTTCCAAAACAGTAAGAAGACATAAAAGTTGCGCTCATGACCGTAAGCCTATTAATATTAAATTCACACAGACGTTACGAGTCTTGTGAGCTTTTAAACTCGGAACATTTGGCACAAGACGGTCTTAACTCAAGTACTCGATTCCGTATGTTTGTCGATTCAAGGTTTAGAGGTCAAGTTCATTCAGTTATTGTATCTCAAGAAAATAGTACACTAGGAATAAAACGTTGTTTGGCTTAGCTGCTTATAGCTTAGTATACTTTGATTTATCCGTATTATTAATTGATGCAAATCCAAATACTTGTGATCAAGTTCCAAGCTTTGTTGTAGTAAATTATTATAAATTAAACTTTCGCTAAGTCCAAAAATCTGTAAAATGTAAAAACCATTTGTATAAAGACATTTTGTGGGGTTCCGTACCTCCAAAGGCAAATAACGGGACCCTTAATAGGAAGGTAGTCCGTCCGTATATCTGTCCCTAGCCTTTTTCTCAGGTACACGTAAAGGGATCAAGCTGGAATTTATATCACATACTCAGATCTTTGGTCCCTCAAAGCTGTGAAAAATTCAAACTTCTTAGCCAAAGCAATCAAAAGTATAGTCATTTATTTAAAATGCTGCAAATTCCCACAAATTTTCGACTCAAGCTGTAACAAATAAAACTTCTGTGTCAACACAATGAACAGAAACAGTAAATTTAACCGCATATTTTCAAACTCGCAACTACTTGCAGGAAATCAAATTTTTAAATGGTACTTCCAGTCGAACTAAAACCTTTAATTTTAGCATTAGGCAATGTTTTATAGCACATAATAAAGGAAAAATCCAAAATACGGAACCATCGGTGCTCGAGTCCGACTCGCACTTGGCCGGTTTTTTAGTCAATATAAACGATGTGCAGTGCCATCGTGGTATAACAGCACAGCCAGCGCCACTAAAAGTTAATTAAGTTCAATAGTAGTTGTAATAATTAATACTGCTAGTGATACTATTATAAATGGTAGCGCGTTTCTAACTTTAGTTTCAATGGCTGCTCTATCGAATGTTAATATATTTTCCTATTACATTTAACCAGTTGTGGCCAGCCACAACGAGTAACCGACTGCGCGGGAAACACTATGATGCACAAGTGTGAGCGCAAATACTGGTGGTGCACTTTCTATTCTTTTCACTCTCGTAGCCTAATGTGACAGCAATCTGATACGACCGGAGAGAGATCAGGCGCAGGACCAACGGCTTTACGTGCTTTCCGAGGCACAGGGGTTGAAACACCGCCGATTTCGAAACTTCGGGTTACCCTGAGACTTACTGAACAGAAAAGCCCAGGTACATTGGGCCCGGGTATTGAACCCGGGACCTCCTGCCAGAAGTAATGTAATGATAAATAAGTGCCTATGATCACTATGTAAAACATGTAAAGTTATCCATTCTACAATCAAATCATTATATCGAGGTTTATTTTAAAGCAAGTTCCAAATAAAATGCAGATTAAATAGGTTATTATTATTTAACGTGGCTCTTAATACGAGCTTGTTTATTTATGTCAAGCCAAGTCGAGTGTTAATTACACGACAGGCGTTAACCATAATTATTTCCAGCGTTTAACTTCGTAAGACAACGCTTCAAAATAATTTTGGCAAATTGCCGGCGAAAGCTTCACTTTATCAAGCTGTTTTGTCCCACAAAGTGTCTTATTGCTATTTTTTTTGGCATTATTATGTCACAGAATAAACAATGAAGACTTATTCGACCGAATGAGTATAAAACGATCGATTTTTAAATGTCAGACTGAATAAGTATAAATCGACTGATTTTAAATTGACATTTACATGAATGATTGCTGCATAAAATGCAAGTACAACGGTTGCGCTGGTATGGTCATGTTATTCGCAAAACAAAACAATTGCGTTGGTATGGCTATGTTATGCGCAAAGAAGAGAACCATATGACGCGACATGTGATGGATATGGACGAAGAAAAGAGAAGCACAGGCCGTCCACCAACTACCTGGATTAGAACCATTTCCAAGGATACAACGACGCTGGGCCTTACTCCAGCAATGACCCAGGGTCGCCAAGAGTGGTGAACAAGTATCAGAAGGATCGACCCCAAATACAGAATGCGCCAGGAGAATGATGAATGATTTACATAAATGATTGCTGAGAAATCGATGACGTTTTCAAATTTAGGCGGATTATATTTTATTTAAAGAATATTCGTTGTTCGACGTTGGCAAAATCAGGCCTAGTCCGAAGTTCAGTCAGGGTTTCATAATATTGGACTTTTTAGAGTTATTTTAAGACAAAAAAAAGAATGTTTGTAGGACATAACTATTTTTAAGTTTCTGATAAATGAAATTAAACTTGTAACCACAACTGCTACTTTAAATTACGTTTTTTTTTTAAATGTAACTTGTGTTGTGATACATGTCCAAAAATATTCCAAATCCAATCAGACCACAGGTTGAGTTAAACAGTTTGAATGAAGGTGGCTACCTTATTCTCACTACTTTAAGAAGTTAGACATACAAATTGAACTTTTTACCGAGAGCTTTTATAAGCAAGCAAAAAGAAGTTTTGTAATAATGTACACCTTTAGTAGGAAAAGAAGCATAGCATTATGTATACATATTTGGTAGCGTAATGAAAACTAATTATATATGAGTTCTCATCACAGTACATTAGCCTTCTTTTCCAACCCAATTATATTTAGTGCAGTTTCTGTAATAACTCGATTAGTGGCTTAAGTTATCTCAACACAACGCCATCAAATCAGGCCGAAGTAGGCACGCTACAATCTACCCCATTTTTTTTAAAAAAACACAGCCAATTTTCATACGAACTTCCAACAAAATAGAGTTCAATTTCAACCAATAACATATGTCAGTTGTTCTAGGTGTACGTGCTGTAGTACTACCAAAGTACACCTCCTAATTTATCCCAAGACGAGATAAGATAACCATAAAAATGGCTAATAAATCGGGCCAGTCTCAATCGGAGGGGAAATATTCGTCCCCTACCCCTGCCCTTGCAATAAGCACCCTTCGACGTACAACGGACGCCGCATCGACCTACCCTAATCTGTCAAGCTTCCGCAACCGATTTTCAACCCAATAATTATCATTATAGTCTTCAAAATCATTTGATATACTTTAACAGATTCGGGATAGATTGACGTGGCGCCGTCTTAACGTGAGACAGACAAAGGGTTTTACAGAGTAAAAATAATACCATGATAAACCGTTCTATGGCGCGATTTGAATTAAAACGTTACGTATGGCAGGGGCGACGTAATATATGGCCTGATAATTTTGTACCAGATTTCATTGAAGTTTTTTAAGCTGTGATTGGGAATAGGATTAGAACAGCTTTGTTGGTGCGTTGTTATTCGGATTGTAGAGAGGTTAAATAGAGTTTTGAATCTATGGACGGTTTTTACAGAACGAAGATACGCAACTCTCTTTTTGATTTTTATGTGTATCGGTTTTACAATTTGATAAAAATTTAAATAACTCAAGATTTTAGAAACCATAACCGATTTCAAAAAACTTTAAGCTTTTGTTACATACTTCTCGATCGGATGAACTTGAGTAAAACAAGTTTAAAGGGTTAGTATAGAAAAAAGTTTGTATAGTATAATGAATATTAAAATTTTGTTAGAGTAGAAGCTTTTGCTCTATAAAATTACGCCTTTTATACATGTGGTTTTAACAAAACTACGTAGCATTCTAACTAAGAGCCAACTCAGTTAAGTTAGCCAATCAATGTTGGATATAGAAATAACTTATGTTGTTAGTTAAGAACCTAGTTGAAAGAACTAAGTTGCCTTATTTATTTAGAAATTTTACACAAGTTTAACATATTTTAATAATAAAATAGAAAATCTAATAACAAAGCTAGAACAAACCGGCTTTTTACTTGTTTGTTCACAAGCATTTCGAATTCACCCCTGTTTACCGCACTGCACTTTTGCTCATTTCAAATTCATATTGCTACTCATAAGCCAGAAGCTCTGTTATTGGAGCTTTCGTTGAGAGCTTTTAAAAACGTACGCTCAAAAACTCTAAAATATGCACGCTTTTACTCGTTCGTACAAGAAAAATTCAAAGCAGGATACAGAAAATTTGTTTACACAAATCCCTACGCAAATTGAAGACCGGAATCCAATTTAGTTAAACTTTTGCAAATACATTTAGCCGGTCGAAGCTTACAAAAAACAGAACCGCAATAAAACTGTCGTTAATTCTTTAGTAAATAAATCTGAGAAGAAAATGATCAGAAAAATGTATAGAACGTAAACATGAACATATAAACAAAAGTTTTCCAATCAACGCGTTCACGGTCGGCGTGATGTGTGGACGGGGGGAAGATTGCTAGAACAATTGGTTAATAAAAAAAATGTGTTTACCTATTAGTGACGTGTGTCCATTGTTCTTTTTAATAGCGATGTCGTAGCGGAGAGCGCGAAGGAAGCACGCGTATGGCGGCCGCGGCGGTCGGTTTAAGACTGCCGCGGACGGCGTCACCCGACTTAACCCTCGCTTTTCAATGGAATTTTCTTTAGCAAAACCTGCTAATACTATTTATATAGTAGATATGCCTATTTCGGGTTGTTATTACATTGTCAACAACTTTGGGTTTGTGTGGCAATGGGATTATTAATGTAGAGGCGATGATTTATTAAGAATGCTGAGAAATAATTCTGTTTATATTATCTGTTGATATTTTTTTGCAAATTTTATTTTTTGCGAATACTCAATAAATCACAAGGGTAAGGAAATTCTTCGATTTTCAGAGTGCAATTTACGTGAAGGCGAAGCTTTCGAAGAACAAACGATCGCAACACACATTTTTTTTATTTTTAGCAGTTTTAGGACACAGTTAGTCAAGCTAGTAACTAGTTAGTGTAATTAAAGAAACAAGCTTGTAACATAATATTAGTTTTGTTAAAGAAAAGCTCTAATTGACTTTACGAAACATTAAAATTGAGGTGACCTTCCTTAGTGACCTGTTTAAAAAACAAACAATTTACAGTAAGCGTCCTGTTATTTTGCTTGTTTTGCCAGCCACTTAAAAGGCACTTCGGGTTAACTCTGAATTCAAAACTTCTTAAAACTGTCAGTAACATTGACAAACTTTAATGGCACTGGTTGTCCGTTTTCCTTAAAGAAAGTAGCAACGAAAGAGTTGACATTATGAAAGGTAACCGAAAGTTTATTTAAAACGTCACTAAGGTCAACATTTCCTATGAAACAAAAAAAGAAATATCACTTTTACATTTGGGTAATTTCCTGTAATTACCAACGATTTGACGAACCCAATTTATAAAGAAACTAACAATATTTTTATTATTTCATTCACCCTTTTTTATTTGAAGAATTATTTATTCTTAGCTCTATAGACAGTAAGTTAAACATATAAACTATGACGTCACATTTTCAAATCGCTATTGTACATCTATGTAAGAGTAGTTGATAAAAGATATTTATCTTATTCTTTTCGCTTAATTATCGGAAATTATCGACATGAGACCTTGTACAAGTTGAAAGCTGATAAATTTTCCTACAAACTTAACTTATTTAAGTTTGAAACCAACTTTAAGAAAAGAGGTTATCAATTCTACATGAATTTATGCGACGTCCTTAGAATTGGATAGTATTTGAGAATGATGATCTATTAAGGCTTCCAAACACATGTGCTAAATTTCGTTAGTGTATGTATGTACTTATATTAAATATTCGTATATTTATATAATTTTAAAGATTTTCACAGATATCTTGGATAAAATATGGTGAATTATGATCTTTTCCAATGCATCGAAACATATTTCAATTTAGTGAACAGAGTGAGTTTCATCAAAATCGGTTTAGTAGTTCTTGGGATAATGTGCAAAAATAAAAACTATGGAATTAAAAATATTATGCACATACTTTTAACCGCTTTCAACAAACTTCATAAAAGTCCTATCTAGTCCAAACAAAGTTATGAATTCAAAAATTGGGTGCCAAGCAATTCCCTCTATAATCCTTAATTTCCTGAGCTATTTATTAATTTATTCAAACATCATGTAACGTTTCAATTTATTTATATGTAAGTGTTTTTCTGAATATAGGACGATGCATTTACATCTCGTTAAATGTTTTGACACGATTATATTTCGCTATGTCAGTCTTGCCGTCAATGAGGAAATATAATTTCCAACCTTCTGCAAACAGGAGATGAAAAACACAGATGGAACGCTTTTCTTCATAATTTTACAGTTGCTTGAAGCGGAGTATGTACCTATGTGTACCATTAGTAACCTTTGTTTTAGGCCCAATTTCTTCATCTATACTAATGGTAAAGATTCGTTACCAGCGGTTGAATATTTACCATTCAAGTGTGTTTTGAAGAAAAACACTTTATCCAAATGTCAGAATGGCTAGTTTAATGCAATGGTCGTTAAGATATTTTTCGTCAAAACACACATTCTTTTAGTTAAGGAAGAGCGAGCCACAGGTGCTAGAGCACTTATAAAAAAGAGTCCACCTATGTTAATATTATACCTATACTAATATTCAACCGCTAATTACGACATTTTATTTATTTATTTAAAAACTTTAGTGTTTAAAAAGTGTACAAAAGGTAGACTTAATGCTAATAGCATTCTGTCTCATACCTTTGTATCATGCAAAAATATTGTTATGAGTGTAGAATATTGAAAATGGATATTAAAATTGCAACATACCATATGATGAAGAACTACGGCCTAAGCTACTAACTGGTAGAGAATGGCGTGGGACTTATAGGTATTTTAAACTAAATCTGTATGAGTTGCCTGAAAGCTTTCTTAAAATAATGGTAGGAGGCATGATGGTATGACTCTGGTTTTCTGGAGGATGGGACGGCCGCAAGTTTGGGACGCGTCCTGCGTCGATTCCCTGGCTCCATCTCATCAAACCTATGCGTGTGGAGTGTCTACGGATAGGTCTTTTAAAATGACATGAAGGTTCCTCAAACCATTTTTTTTAAAGTCTAACGTTTGATAGATAGACGCTTCCAAAGTGGTAAAATGGGCGCCCCCATCTAACTTCTAAACTAAGTAAGTGTAAATTTAAAAAAAATATGAAATGTAGATCTTAACAAATACTTTCAACGAATACTGGTTTGAACTAGATCTAACTATTAGTTTTTGAGATATAGCACATTTTCAACAACCACAAATATAACTTTGTTCTTCATACAATCACTTTGAAAAACAATATTATATTTGCTGTTAACTAAATATTGTGGTATTTTAGTTAAGTGTAAGTAAGTGGATTCCCTAATTCAGTTAAAATTGGCACGGAACCCTCAGTGCGCGAATAAATCGCACTTGGCCGTTTTTAAATGAAACGCGCATAGGTAGAACTCGCTCTTCTTTCTGGTCGTTCCCTCAATGCTGAGGATCGTGACTGTATGTCAATCTTCTCCACTCGGTCCTGTTCTGCGCCATATGTACCGCTCCCTGTATCTGGGCTCCAGTCACCTCCTTGAGTTGGTCCACCCATCTAGCTGGCGCTCTTCCTCTAGCGCGCTTCCCCTTCATTTATCCGAGAATGATGAGTTTTTTTAGGGTGTGCAAAGGGGATCGCATTATGTGCCCAAAGAAACTTCGGATCCTTTCCTGGCACGTAGTCAGCAGCACGTAGTCGCACTTATTTGCGACTAATTCGTCGTCGGGAGAGACGACATATATTAAGTTTTTTAACAACTTGTTTTATATTATATAAATATACTATTTATATAATACTATCGGTCCCCCGCGACGTCCGCGCGTTTTGAGTTTGCTCCCCCCGTCCTCCCCTCCCGTCACAGAGTGATGTTTTATACCCTAAAACCTTTCTCGATAAATAAGCTATCCAAAACAGAATTTTTTTTTCAAATCGGTCCAGCAGTTCCTGAGATAAGCGCGTTCAAACAAACAAACTCTTCACCTTTATAATATTACTAGCGGTCCCCCGCGACTTCGTCCGCGCGTTTTGAGTTAGCTCCCTCCCCTCCCGTCGCAGCGTGATGTTTTATATCCTCAAACCTTTCTCAATAAATAAGCTATCTAACACAGAAATATTTTTTCAAATCGGTTCAGCAGTTCCTGAGATAAGCGCGTTCAAACCAACAAACTCTTCAGCTTTATAATATAATTAGCGCAAGCGCACGTTGTACTTAAGCTGCGAACATTATTTTGGTGCGGAGTTATGTTAAAACTGTGATAGCTCCTAAGATATTTATTGGAATCAAATGATATAAAGGGCAACTTTGTTCTAAATGAAATGCTCGTGATGATGAATGCATTTATTTTGATGAGAATAAATACCTGTGTGTATAATACACCTCTAAAAATGATGCATTATTTTTTTTACAAATTTATTAACATAAAAAAGGTTGTAGTAAGTCAACCATAAAAGATAGACTTATGCTGTCGCGGACTTTATTATAGAACTCTTAATGCTGAACAATCTTGTCATACATGGTTTTTGTGTAACTTTAGCGGTTTCCGCAGCGTACGCAGCGGAAGCTCTCAAAAGGAATATCTTTCTCCCGTTTTCGCAACATTTTTCATTGCTGCTGTGGTCTTGTGAGTCGTATCTTTATGTTATATAGCTTAAAGCCTTCCTCGATAAATGGACTATCTAACATAAAAATAATTTTTCAAATCGGGCCAGTAGTTTCTGAGATTAGCGCGTTCAAACAAACAAACAAACAAACAAACAAACAAACAAACTCTTCAGCTTTATAATATTAGTATAGATTAGCGCAAGCGCACGTCGTACTTAAGCTGCGAACATTATTTTGGTGCGGAGTTATATTAAAACTGTGTTAGCTCCTAAGATATTTATTGAATTTAAATGATATAAAGGGCAACTTTGTTCTACATGAAATGCTCGTGATGATAAATGTATTTATATTTTGAAAAGAGTAAATACCTGTGTGTATAAAACACCTCTAAAAATAATGCATTATTTTTTTACAAATTTATTAACATAAAAAAGGTTGTAGTAAGTCAACCATAAAAGATAGACATATGCTGTCGCGGACTTTATTATAGAACTCTTAATGCTGATCAATCCTGTCATACATGATTTTTGTGTAACTTAAGCGGTTTTCGCAGCGTACGCAGCGGAAGCTCTCAAAAGGAATATCTTTCTCCCGTTTTCGCAACATTTTTCATTGCTGCTGTGGTCTTATGAGTCGTATCTTTATGTTTTATAGCCTAAAGCCTTCCTCAATAAATGGACTATCCAACGTAAAAATAATTTTTCAAATCGGGCCAGTAGTTTCTGAGATAAGCGCGTTCAAACAAACAAACAAACTCTTCAGCTTTATAATATTAGTATAGATATGAGTGTATACTTTTATAATGTCCTTTACCAGCAAGGATAAAGATAGCACTTTCATTTCATTTGATACCCATATTGCTAAGATATGAAAAAATATATCCCTCCTCCCACCCTTTTCTTCATTATTGATCACCATTTTCAAAAAATATATAGACTATGATTATTATTACAAATTTAATGACTCCTCGTGTTTTAAAATCCGTTCAGCCGTTTGAGCTGAAGGGCGTGCCAAAGAAACAATACATAGAAAGAAAGAAAGAAAAAGAAAATCTTTCGTTGCCATAAAACATCATGGGATTTTTGTTAAACCGTTACTAATCCAGTAGGAACTAAAGTTACTTAACTGTAAGCCACTAAAAGGGTGTTTGTAATACGAGTTGCTACGATTTGGTCAAAGGGAATGCCGTTCCAGTTTTTTTTAAACAGATAGACAGAACTTTACTGTATTTTATTTTTACTACCTTTTTTTTAATACTTACATGATTGATTGAACTCCAATCACATATATTGCTCTGATCCCAAAGTGAGTAGCTGATGCACTTCTGTTATGGAAGTCAGATACAATGGTGGTACCAAAACACCCAGCTCCGGGACACTATTATACAACGGTTAATGTTAAAGGCACAAAACCTCAGACACCCAATTTTTTTATTATTCAATTGACTTAATCATGAGAGAGACAAAATATTTGTGTTTTTTCAGGTTTTACGTGGTGTTTGTTTGCTGGCACTTCTGATCATTCTTGCTTCTGCGGACGACGATCTGTCGAGAGATACGGAAAGTTCAGGGCTATTTCTCTCCAACTCGAATAAGGAAATTCAGGCACTATTTTCTTTACTTTTCGATGTTAACTTCAGTTAAGGCTTTGATATCACATCTGTACCGCTTTTAATGGCTTTGTATGACTCGCACCTGTTTTTTACCAACTACCAACTTTACTGTAATATTAAAGTATGTATGTGATATCGTTGGAATTTTATTTCATTTTTAGGGTTCCGTAGCCGAAAGGCAAAAAACGGAACCCTTATAGTTTCGTCAAGTCTGTCTGTCTGCCTGTCCGTCCATATGTCACAGCCAATTTATTCTGTAACTATACGCATCACACTGTTGAAATTTGGTAGAAAGATGTATCCTGTTAACCGCTTTACGATTCTTGTACAAAAAATAAAAAGTAATGATATTCAAACGGTCGGTCCCATACATAAAATTAAAACCGTTTTTTTTTTGTCAAACCTATGCGTGTCTATGGATAGGTCTTTTAAAACGGCATAATTTCGATTCCCTAATTCAGTTAAAATAGGCAGGGAACCCTCATTGCTCGAGTCCGATTCGCACTTGGCCGTTTTGATTTTTTTTTGTATAAAAATCATAAAGCGGTTAACAGGATAAATATTTCTACCAAATTACAACAGTGTGATGCTAATAATTACAGTATAAAGTGGCTGTGACATACGGACAGACAGACGGACAGACTTAACGAAACTATAAGGATTCAGTTTTTTGCCATTCGGCTACGGAACCCTAAAATTCAATGGGTGCGTTTTATCTGGCGCTTATTATTTATCTATTGCCATCCAAAAGAAATCGATTTTATTTGATAATAAGAAACAAACCAGCGTTCACTGTATTTCAAACAGCTTTTTAGAGCTTTCCTCTACCTACTCTACCATACTCTCTTTAGTTACTTACTATACTACAATACCCGTAGCGACATCTATTGGCTGCTCTCTTTATGTTATTGTAACGCTAGCCGTGTGTACTTTTCGTTACTTGGAGATGCTTTGTAGCATTATGTTTGTAGTTGGATCTATAGTAAGACATTTGGCATTGTGTAGATGGCGCTGTTTTGCCAATAAGAATTATCAACAAAGAGAAGCAAAAATTATTCATTTTGTGTCTCCTCGATTTTCTTGAAGGTACAATATTTCAGGCAGGGTAATTTTAGTAATCAATTATTTTGGGTTTTGGCATGTTATTTAAACGGTTTATTATTTTCGAAAATTTTAATCGGATCTTCTCAAAAATTCTAATTAATATGCATGATTAATAAAAAGTAGGCCTAAAATATTATATTTTCATTTGTTATTGCGGTCGTGAATTTATTGGTGATTGCAGGAAACTACCTAATTTGGATTATACTGTGTTTTATCTTTTTTGATAATTAAAAACTTCATTGCACAAATAAAAATGCACAGAAGGTAGAAGAATAAGAGGTCTTAATGCTTATTAATTTCTCCCAGTCACATTTTTGATCATGTATACACTCGTGTCATATGACAAAATCAATTCTTTATAGAGTAGCTAATAATAATTAATAATTACCTACAAGCCACGCGATATTATCAATATTAGCAAACAGTATCAATACCTATCCCGACAATCCCAGTCCTAGTTATTCATACCTTTAGTTAGATCATGCAGAAAGTCAAACCCATAGAAAAATAAAGAATCATATTAAAACGTCAATCCTTCATCATCATCAATTTCCTATTAAAAAAGATACTAATCCTTAACTTGATTAACTATAATCTACGATCCATATCCATGCGACATTACAAAAAATCGACCAAGATCCAGTCAGACTCGCGCGCTGAGGGTTCCGTGACAACTTTAACTAATTAGGGGTCCATTTACTTACTTATTTTAAAAGACTTATCTACAACACGCTTAGGTTTGAGAAAAAAATCTTCTAGTTTCAAGTATGGGAGTCCCCCTCAAATGTCATTTATATTTCTTGAATGGGAATCAGCGGTTGTGTAATGCTAATAGTTTTAGAATAAAGTGACTGTGTGTATGACAATGTCGATCCTTCACAGAGCATAATAAAATAATCTCCTACGATCCATGCGACACAATAGCAAGCAGTACCGTTACTATGAGTTTACAACGGTTTCACTCGCTAGCGACGATGTAAAAAGAGTATGAAAAATTGTACAGCGCCTCTAGCGGTCACCGACATAACTACAATTGTTGATACAAAAAGTTACGTCGTCGCTAGCGAGTAAACTCATGGTAACAGTACAGCCCTATTTTTGAATCACTCGCTTCGAAATGGCGAGTGATTTTCGTTCGAAGATGAATTAAAGTCATAGAAAAAACTCTTCGTCGAACGAAAATCACTCGCCATTTCGAAGCGAGTGATTCAAAAATAGAGCCCCAGGTATCATTATCACAATAGCGCGGCCTTGCGGTCTGGTCAGCCACTCATATGTGGGCCGGCGCATCCTTATTACTAGACTAGACGGGGACAGGTGATTCGTTTGCGTTTAGTTGTAATACAAAAAAAAAAACAGGCGGTCGCTCGTCGCTGGGAGAGATCGAAATAAAGAGAGAGCAGGAGAGGGTAGAGCAGAGATCAATAGATTAGTTTAGCAGTGATAGCTTTTCTAAAACTCCTTTAAAGTGCCTTTAAAAACTTAATTAATGCTTGGACTCCAAACGAATTTGTGTCTCCTAAGTAGATAGCTAATGCGTTATTATAAGCTTTAAGTCAGTTTTTTGAAGGCAGTTTTTTTAATATTTTTTATTTCATTGAATTTTAATTATTTACTCATATCTCAAAAGCTTCTGAACCGATTTTTATGAAACGCACCCTGTACCCTAAATTGCAACTGAAAAAGACCTAATCGAATTAAAAAAGAATTATTTCGCTATGACTTCTTATTTTCGTGAAATTTGTGGTCAAACATACATACACTTACGAAATTTTGCACACGTATTTGGAATTATCATATTCCAACAATATCACATACATACACATTGAATTGATGGAAATCAATTCAACTTCAGAAAAAGCAGGTACCCATTTTCTGAAGTCGGTAATCAAATAAAAATTCTTATATTCAGCCGGTTTTTGTTCTAGTTAAAATTCAAAAATGAAAGTGCCTAGTACAAAGCACCACCTACACAAAAACTTATAATTGCAAGAGAGCAGCAAAAAGCTGTTAATGTTTTAACCTGTCGTTTTAACCTGTAACAAACAGCAAGAGCCACGGGTGGACTCTATTATTATCACAGCGAATCTATGTTGCGTAGTGGCGCACTGACTTGCCTTGAACCCGCAATATCCCGCATTCGATTTGCAATTCACACATATTGACTAGGTATTACATTTTCAAAATAATAAGACTATAACCTTAATAATAGAAGAATAATATAAGATGGACAGACGACCTTGTAAAGATCACAGGATCAAACTGGATGTAGACCGCTAGAGATCGGTCGCTGTGGAAAGCCGTTAAGGAAGGCCTATGTTCAGCAGTGGACGTCCTTTGGCTGATAATGATGATGATGATGAAGACTATAACAATAAAAGGTGGCACTAAAAGCACTTTCTACCAGTCAACACTGTTTAGGTCTTGCAGAGAGATAGCATTTCGTATCGATATCATACTCAAACGAAAGGCCTATTATGTTTTTTTAACTTTAACATTATTATAATTTTTTCGAAAAATTTAAACTTCGATCCTTTTTTTCCACAAATTCAGTTTTGGCGCTTTAGCAGTTGTTCCTTTTCACTATCTAAGTATATTATCAGTAATGTGGAGTGTACTGTGTAACCCGGCACCGCTTTATTAACTCAAGGACGATAATGTATGAGCACAAATAATTTCAATTAAAACTTATTTTGTGTAGCACAAGTATAACTCTAGTATAAATACTACTAAATTGTATATTAAACACTACTAATATACTATCTAATATCAAATACTATTATTACGTTGATACCTAAGCAATTGTTTTCACACAGAAATAAGGATTTGATTATCCTAATATTTTCTTAGTTTTCTATTATTTTCTCGGGTCTGGGTGTTGTGGTACCACTGTTGTGTCTGATTTTTAAACGACTTCAAAAAAGGAGGAGGTTATCTATTCGACTGTGTTTTTTTTTAATATTATTTTTTGTATGTATGTTACCTCATATCTCAGTCGTTTGTCGACCGAATCGAAAAATTTTTTCGCCTATTTAGAGGGTGTACCTTCTAGTTGATCCCATTTTTTCTATTTTGGTATCTGATGATGGGATCTTGGTGAAATCGAGGGAAACCCTCAAATTTTAAAGGCACGTATAGTGTTTCTTTACTAGAATCTTAATGTTGACGTGTTGTTACGTCTGATAGTCAACATCTTGTGGGGCTGAGCTGATGGTGGAACTCTTTAAAGCTTAGGAGTTCAGTAATTATAATGACGGAACTTATGATAGGTAGGTATGTAGCTTCTTAAAAAATAGAATCATAAGGTGCAACTCCCCCCCCCCCCCCTCTTATGTAATTACTAAAAATGAAGAAATAAAATAAACTTTAAAAAAAAGTAAAAACCGACTTCAAAACCAAAATGCACTAAAAAGTCTTAAATAAACTCTTCACCATTGAAAGGAAAGGAATCCGTTTTAGGCAAACAATTTCTTTTTGGAGTCGGTGCCATCACTTTGACCATCAAGCATCAACTATCACAGCACCGACTCCAAAAAGAAATTGTTTGCCTAAAACGGATTCCTTTCCTTTCAATGGTGAAGAGTTTATTTAAGACTTTTTAGTGCATTTTGGTTTTGAAGTCGGTTTTTACTTTTTTTTAAAGTTTTCATAATACAAGTGCATTGGCTATTTACTTTGGGATCAGAGCATAGAAAAAATGATTTCTATGGATCAGAGCAATGTAAGTGATTGGTGTCCAATTTTTTTTTAAATAAGCTTTTGTAATCACTCGTAAAGTGAGTCATAGTAAATGACTCATACAGGTACACCCCAATGGTAATTAATTGTAACCCCTTTGTTTTTACCATTTTAATTAATGCACGTTTTAATAATGGATGTGAACTGATTTATAAAGATAATATAGCAACCACACAATAGCTATGAGGCTATTTGTCAGTGTTCATCGCGACAGATATTGTTCCACTACATACATTATATTTATTTATACTATATTGCACCATCAAAATTTGTACTTTTGTTGAAAACTAGCCCTTATTACAACTGAATAAGATACCGTAGTGTTTACCTTGACGTGCTGTCGTCCGTACAATAATTTAAAAAATAAACCACCTTCAAAAAACTGACTAAAAGCTTAAAATAACACATTTGCCAAAGGAGAAACAAATTCATTTGGAGTCGGTGCATGATGTACGTAGTAGATTATTGATGACTATTAAAACTTATAAATAACGATCACTCGTTGTACGATTTTGAACTACTTTATAAGATGAGATACTTTATTGTGAGAGCAATCTCGCAACATTGATGATGTTACGCTGCCTACGCGTTAAAGTAAGCGCTTGCAAATTTCAACAGGCTTGCTAATGTGACATTGACCGAGTATGTAGGCATACGCCCGGATAGCGTAAGACACGGGGTTCGATTCCTCGTCTGCCACACAGTCGAAGTTGCTTTTTAAAAAGTGCAATTTATACTTTATAAGGCCCAGAGTTAGAGACCATGTTTCAAATCCGTATGACAAGTAACATACACTGGTTGAAGACATCTTCAGACTCTGAGCTAATTGAGATGAGGAGACGCTCTTTTTTTATTTATTTGTAACAAAAGCAGTCATTTATCGTATTAAGATCGTATAAAAAATATTAAAAACTAAGAGAAACTGGACTAATGCCCTAAAGTGTTCCACCTGTGCGCCAAACTTAAGTTACATGTAAACAAAATAATCTTAAAATACAAAGCTAAGAATTAAATAAAAATACAAAATAAAATTTAAAGATTTTTACCCCGTATTACTAACCCATGTATTTTGTTGTCCGAAATAAATGAATTCTTACGCAGCAACCGAACGCTCTGCCCATCTAAGTTGGATTCGCTGATTGACTTCTTTCTCAAAGATGGAACTACCCTATGTCCTCTTATCTTACAAGATTACTTCACGCAGATAGATGTAGTCGTCAAAAACCCAAGTGATAACGTCCCTAACAGATACCGGGTTCCAATAAAAAAAAGGATTTAAATACACGCAAAACAGTAAACACTTAGTAACATAAAAAGCGTAAGACACTAATCGATTACGTTGATCAAAGCATTCTTTAAAGTGGTTACGTCACTTAAATTGACGGAATAAATCTCAGCGAACATTAAATGCTTGATATTTTATTGTTGAGAAACAAATAGGTGATATGATTGCTAGTGTAAAGTAGTGCAAATGCCTATTAGTTCTGCGTGCACAGCGATAGCCGTAAATACCGTATTATTTTATTACTTTTAGTATAACTGCGTACCCATTTAAAGAGCTCTTAACAATGTTGCTATATTATTATAGGTGCCCTTTCCGAGATGTAAAGGACATTGATAAAACTCGCCTATAAATCAACACAAATTTATCAATTACCAAAATTCATGTCTTCTTTTTTGCATTAATAAACATTCATTAGATTGTAACGGACACTTTTGTGTCATGAAATCAATTTTAAAAGGAATTTCTTGATTTTGAACTCTTTACATAATCTTTTTTTTAACCTATTGTGTTCTGCATTCGCTTTTGTGATTTGGCCAATATTACAATACGGTCTTTACTCACATGCTTTAGTTAGTAAATAGGCTAAAAAGACAAATTATTATGTGCCTCAGGAAAATGGAATGCTGTAAATTCATCGTTTTTTATTTAGAAAAACCAATATAATTGTGCCGTCATTGGCTAAATCATCTTTGTTCCTCGAAAAAAAAAGGGCAGATGACAGGAGTGATACAACCATTTCAAAGTCAGAAATAAAAGCGCGGGAACCTTGGAGAAAGCAAGGCGCCCAATTGTTCATGTAGGTAGGTACTATGATATTACGGTATTATTAAACATCATGTTTGTGAAATAAAGAAGTAGGCAAAACAAGCTGCCAGTACTTAGTATGACTATACCATAGCTGTTATAATGAAATTAAAATAATATTTTATAATTATAAAACATAGCCTAAAATTCACTATGATTAAGCTTTAATAATGTTCTTATAGAAGTGTCCGTCAAAAATTATTGTTCTTACATACAAATACATGTCATTTCGAACCTAGAAAGGTACTTTTTATCACTGTTGGTTCTTAGGCGAACGATGTATGGACTCGGAAAAATGTCCTTTCATTAATTGTAGATTATTCACCCAGGGCGAAAAGCGGTCTTCCGGCGCGAGCGCCATCTTGAATCACGAGCAAAGCGATGGATTTAAGTTCGCCCAAGACAAAGACACCTTTATGTCCGAGGTGAATACTCTGCTTTTCACGCTTTCTGTGAGGCCATCAAATGATGTTAACTAATAATTCGGATGTATGCACCGGCACTCCACGCTGTACCAAATCATTTCAACAAAAAAAAAATGAAAACATCAACTTAATTTTTGTAATGTTAGCTGCCCATCCTTGCTTTTAACAAGGTTCTTTCATGCCAAATACTATTGTCCTTATAATTATGCAATATTTTTTCTCAAACCGGCGCGTGGTGGCCTGCTCAATTTAAGAACTATCTTCTCTTCGCTGGATGATGGCACTGACGAATTGTGCCACATTAACGTGCGCGGATACACCGTTGTGAGCACTGTGGGCATGCCAACCCTAATTACAATTTATAAAGTGCATGGTAGCATAGTAACTGTTTGTCATTTTACTATAAGAGGAAGCATCCATAGGAAAGTCGTCTAAACAAAGATCTCATTAATACTAAACTCGCTCATTAATTCTTATATATTTTTTATTTTCATAATCGTTATGAACCGACTTTTAGCTAGCTCGCTTCGCTCGCGCTTTATATTTTGTCATGTTCTAGGTTTGTTAGATTAATTTTTACGCACTCGCGCTTTAATTTATGTAATTTTGCATCAGAAATATATTAACATTCGAGACTTCATGGTTTTTCGATCATTGAAAAAACATGGCGTGCCCACAACCTTTTTGGACGACTGGATCTGCGCCTACAATACTAACTATCGCGTAATGGATTTTCATACAATATTTCGGCCCGTGAGCCGAGATGAGTCACTTTAAGTCAGCATTACATGTAATTGAACGTTGCCTATCAGATGGCGTGCAAAAAGTATATAAACGATTAAATGGTTTAAATATGCACTAGACAATATCGCGAAGAACACAACGTACACAAAGTGCGAAAAACTGATTGGAGACCCTTTAACCATAGGGCAGCATAGGACGTCCAGCGACAAGATGGACAGACACTGGATGCAGACCGCTTGCGATCGGTCCCTATGGAAATCTGTGAGGAAGGCCTATGTTCATAGACGTCCTTTGGCTGATTGTGATAATGATAATGATGGACTAGACAGATGTGAGAACATGTTATCGACTAGGAGTTTGTCAATCATTTTGTGTAGAAAACTCTAGAATCTAAATGATTGATCACTCCCTCAAAGGTGTAACAATTGAGAGCTTTAAGGAGATAGCATTTTTCATTTAGTTGTCTATAGCAATAGGTGACTTAGCTGCCTTTGCCCTACCCTTTTTAACGTAAAGGCAGATAATTATTCGCTACTTACTTTAGTAGTTTCAGCTAACCCATAACTAAATGAACGTGTTTTAAACTAATTAGAGAAGTGTGCCGTTTGCAGTGCCCTGACTAGAGTTGTTATTGCAATGTATCCTACCAAAGTATGCAGTAGCATTCCGGTAGACTACGGTAGACTTCGGAATCCTTCTATTTAGTACGGTAGCTTTCGTAGATTTCATTTAATTGTATTACGAATTAGTTCGTGTAAGAAACAAATGTTACTTAATCTGAATTTAAAATAAATCATGATCTTTGACTAAAATAGTAATTACATATTACTTTTTCTTAGTTGAATAATAAAAATAATAATAAATATTCTTTATTGCACAAGTAAGGGCACAAGAAACAATAACATTACAGGCAAATCATTTGTATATTGGCGGTCTTATCGCTGGAAGCGATCTCTTCCAGACAACCATTGGGTAGAGGAAACAACGTCTATCAGTGAGGTAGTGACGGTGTGCAAAAATATAGCTTGAATTTTAATATTATACTTTAAAGCTAGTAACATAATAGAAGTAAGAATAAAAAATATAACTCATACAATTATAAAACAAATACAGTAAAACAAATGAATAAATACATAACAAATTAATACATATAATATGCATGCATAATAAAGTAGATCCATTATAGAAAAATTCCGTCAATTTTTTTAAAGCTTAAATAATAAGTATAATTTTAAAACAAAAAAGAATGATTTTTGGTTCAAACAGCCACTGCGAAAAAGTTAAACAGGAAGTAAAACAGGATTTTCTTTCAAATTGAAACGAATCCATAACTTGGTCACATTTGGTACTTTTCCAAATGTGCTCTAGTTTTTTTCACATGATGCGGACAAGGCTGGTATACACAGACGCAACATTTGTTTTGGAGAAAACCGTGCTTTAACCATGATTAATTGTGATATTTTGCAAATTGTATAATAAAAGTTATCTCCGAAAGCTACGTAAGTATGCCGTAGCATTCCGTATCCTACTTGTACCGAAAGGATTTCGTGTGTTTTGGTAGGCTACAGCAGACTTACAACACTAGCCCTGACACGACCTATATTTATGATACTGCACAGCAAGACGTATTAATCTTTTATTATTACGTTAATTCCTGCAGTACAAAAAAAATCGAAATAATGTACTTACAGGGTAATAGAAACTTAATGCCATATCTGCCTGATGTAAATATTTTTGGAATTTGCAATGCATGCAACGGTCTATTACATTTAGGTAATTTAAGATAACATTGCTTTTCTCGTAATTAAATAATTTATTATTTATTCATAATATTCCGTTGAAATTATACGATTTTTTATGAAAAGTTCCTTATTTATTCAGTTTGCTTTTACCAAGAGTCAGCAAAACGAAATAAAAACTGCTTAAGCGATAGAACCGGAGATCCGGAGATCTGTATCCAGCGTGCATAAATTCACAGTTACAATCAATTTAAAAAACTAAAAGGTATATGCAAGATGTATGTTATGCTGCAACAAATTAAAAGTGAATAACTAGGTACTTAATGCGGCATAGTCAACCCTCTGTAGAGAGAGGTCAGCCGGCGTCAGGTCAATTAGAACAGACTCACGTCAGCCATGCATTACTTTCAGGACGTTGACACGGTATTAAATATTGTATTATCCTAGCGAAGTGAAGGGAAAGAAATACAATTCTTGGCTTCACAATTTCTGCTTGATTTAAATTTACGACACCAATATAAAATATTGTTTTATCAGAGGTGACTAGTTTTGACATCATAATAATAATAGTCCCCCTAGCCGATTTCGATTACTGTGGCCAGTCACAATGACTAACCGACTGCGCGGGACATATTATAGTGCACAAGTGTGTGTGCAAACACAGGTGCACTCTCTATTCCTTTCACTCTCATAGCCCGATGGGATAGCAATCTGACACGACCGGAGAGAGTTCAGGAGCAAAACCAACGGCTTTACGTGCTTTTCCGAGGCACGGGGGTGAAACACCGCCAACTTCCAAACTCCGGGCTACCCTAAGAATTTCTGAACAAAAAACTCAGGTAAATATTTTTGGCCCGACCCGGGGATCAAACCCGGGACATCTGGCGCAGCCGTCGCTTTAAAGTGCGACCCTCCTACCGCTGCGCCACCGAGGCAGTTAAAGTTTTGACATCAGCATTGTATACGACAGTCCTGCTACAGCATTTTTAAACACCCCTCTAAGAACATTACACAGCTTATGGTAAAACTAAAACTTTTCACCACCGCCGTTACAAGACGTAGTTTATGACACTCAAACATGCTTTCGTTTCTACTATAGTAAATCTATTGTATTTTTAGGAATGCATTTTCAGACTTTTTATTTTGAGAAGTGTTTATCTGCGCACTATTATAAGTACGCGTAATAGATTAAAATTGTTTGTTTTCTTAACAAACTCAATATATCTTAACACGTTCATTCCTCTACCGATTGCCAAGCTTAGTATCGGTAAAATAATATTTGTGTTAAGAGAATTAAGTCTATCAAGCCATCCGTTGGTCCTATAATAGATTGTTTAAATATACAAGACTAATATTACAGACGTTGTAAAATTTGGATGTTTTTCAAACTAAACTCTTCTTTCACGTAAGGATAGTACTAAATAAGGAGTTATGACATGATTTTAATGTAATAACTAGTACCACGGAGTTTTGAAATTCTAGAAGAACATTTTATTGTTTAAAGTAAATAAAGAATAGACTTTGACCGTAATTAAAAGACATGAACGATAACACTTATCGATCAAACACCATCAATGATAACAAAATAGACAGTTCATAAGCTGTCTGAAAACATTAGTCTAAGTTTTTATCATTCTGAAAAGTTATGGATATCAACGCGTGTTTCTTTCTCGGTCAACTTTCAATAAAATAATAGCAAAGTTATTATTTTTACAGGGAGTAGCTTGTAATAGGAGCAAACATTTAAAATGTTGTCTCGTTAAGTAACCATTAATCAATTGTTAACAGTTTTAATTAATTATAAAATTAAAAAGTGTTATTTTCTTATAGAATAAATCTAACCAGTAATGTATTGCAAATATATGCTTCTTATTAAGTACATATAGATTTTGACATACATTGATTAGGGATTATAACTGTGGCTTACTATATCTTTGAGTTAAAGGTTTTAAGACCACTATGACCAAACGAAGTTAGCTAGAAAGCTAAACGAAGGTAAATACTCTGTAGAATCATTGAATAATTTTTTTGCTCGTATTAAAGGCCAGAAACTGTAGGTATACCAGAATTTTATTATTTGTTCATGCAGTCACATATTATCTATCAATTGTCTTTTAAATAAAAATAACAAAGTAAGGACTTTAAACAGCTTTTAAACCGTAGTATTCTTCTTACTCGTTCAATAGCTGATTCATATGAGAACTATATCACGTAACAGCTACCCTTAGCTTACATAGCAACGTGGGGTCCAAGATCACGAATTAATTATCAAATGCACCGTCTATCCTGTGTTTTCATATTAATTTAGATTACGCCCGAGTGACGTATTGAGACATAACCGCAGTTTGATCGTCGCCCCGCACCCGAGCGGTCGCGTTGTGCTATAAAAGCCGGAGTTGTACGAATGTAGTTCTTATTGTGTTTGTTATTGGATATATTTTCCTTTGAGACTGCGTGAGTATTTTATTTTATTTAGTGGCCAGAGGTATAACTTCTGTTTCGAAATTTAAATTGTAAAAATAAGGTTATTAGTTCCGTCAAATAGAGTCGATAAGGATATGTCCACAAAATGGAAATAGAAATCGAAATTTGTTCTCAAAGGTTGGTTTGGAATGCATCAATGGAAATTCGAACAATATTTGTGATAAGCAAGAGTACTATTTGGATGTGGTCCAGGTATAAAAATACAATACCTAGTGTGTCGTCTCGCTGCAAGTCTGCCTGGGGTTAGGGTTGTGCATTTGCAGTTCACTTTCTGTGCAATTATTAAAATCTTAAAATAACAAGTATAAAATAAACCTTATCATTGTGCTACTTACAATTGAAAGTCCCATACAAAAATAGCATTACCTTGATACCAGTAATTTAGATTTTCTGCCCCTTGTCTGAAAAACTTCCGCTAGGCTGTTAACAAAACATTGATATGCGGAAGGAGTGAAAAGGACATTACTTTAGTATAAACTGAAGTTAATTAAATATTTAATCAACCTTACTGTAAGTGTTAAAGGGTTTTCGTATGGAACTTCAAATAAAGTCAGTGTTTGTTATGGTTAAGATAATATAGTGCAACTAAATAGCAAAAATATACAAGAAGTCGAAGAAAAACCCAAAATACAAACGTGAAATACCGAAATACATTATTACTCACGTTTTGACCTGTGATCTTTATACAATTTCATGACTTGGGTGTTTTGTCATAACAAACCTAGCCACATTTGATAATACGTTACGTTAGATTATTAAATTACCAGTCATTTTTATTTTAAAGTTAGGCTAAGTTATATCTTACGAACGTAACTTTTACACTTTAAATTACGCGTAGAAATTAAGGTGCACTGGGGTTTTCTTCTCAAATTTCTAAGGCATTCAAACAGTTAGTAAGGGTCTTACAATGTACCGAATGCATTAATGTATTTAGAAATTTAATTTAAATCTTTTGCCTTGCTTTATAAAGGGACTGTTTCGTACATTAGTTTTTAAGTAATTTTGGTACTCTACTGTTTACTAACAAAGTCGATTACAACGCAGAAGAGAGAAAGCTGAAAGTTAACATCAGACTATCAAAAGAATTCAGATTTCAAATAAAAATCAGGGGGCCAATTCTCGTGCAATTCTAATACGAAAAAAGTTTACCGATCGAATTTTCTATGTCGAAGAAAAAATTGGTTTTGCTTTCTCAGGGTCACGATGATTATGTATTTAGATTTTGTTCGTGCGATAGTTTTTTAAGTGTAGATATTTTACTTGATTTTTGAGGTAAAACGGTTAAACTCGCAATCGAATTACCACACGAAAATAGTTCATTTGCCGCGAGAATCGGCCTCCACCTACCTACCAACCACAAAACAACCTAATCACAAAAGACAATCCGTAAATTAGGAGTGAAACATACAAAATCAGAATGTTATATCATCGGCAACCGCTCGCAAACGCATTAACAAAAGCTATCAGGGTCACTGCCGTTGTTTTATTTATAAACAAGTCGGTCTCGACAGCCCTGGCCCGGCGAACGAATGACATTATTTGTTGTAATCGCACATGCCTAACATTCACACATATTTTTGTATCGGCGTCGGAGACGTCTGTCATCCATAAAGAAGCTTAAAGATTCTATCTTGATACTTTCGGGCACAATGTTACATCTGTATTGTGTTTCAATTGGCCGTTTAGCGAGCGGTTGAGGTCGAGCAAGAATAGTGTCTTTCACTTTTAGGAGATGAAGTGCATTATTTAGTTACTCTTACGGTTAAGATATCCGCTGCATAACCACTTTGAAACGAAAATCGCTTGCAAATGCGACATAACAACGAGTGTCACTTCAAGTAACGTTAGATGCAAGGCATTTAGGTTCTAAGTGTTCAGGCGGCAAAGGTCTAGCCCATACCTATATCTTAACTTTTTAAGTTGACCATTATTTTAATCACGAGTACTTTCTAAGAACTTAGTTAAAATTCTTCGTGATACGCCTGATAAGAGTGTATCGTTAGCGTAGCAATGCGTTTAAATTCATATTTACCAAATTTTACAGAATGAGTTATAGATCAAGGTTTCTCTAAAAGTTAGGAGCTCATTTAAAATTAATTGATTACTGAAAAATTCTAACTACCCACTTCAATGACTCAGAGAACACTAAGCTCTATTAAATAAGCTCTACCACTATTAGTCAAATCATCGTAAAACCATTTTTACTGTTCCGTAGCCGAATAGCAAAACACAACCCTTATAGTTTCGTCAAGTCTGTTTATCTGTCTGTCCGTCCGTACTATTAGCATTACACAAATGAAACTTAGTAGGTAGGTGCATCTTGTTAACCGCTAAATGATACCCAAACAAAAAAGACATTTGAGGGGGGCTCCCATATATAGAACTAAAACAAAAAAAAATTGCTCAAACTTATGCATGTCGATTTTGGGTGTCTCTTAAAATGAGATCCAGGTTCCTATTATTATTATTTTTCTAAAAGGCTTACATTTGGAAGATAAATGCTTCCAAATTGTTCAAATAGGCGTCCCCCTCATTTTTCAACGAAGCAAAGGAAAATTTTGAAAATCAAACTATGTAGTGCTTTACAAATACTTTCAACAAAAAATAATTTGAACGAGATGAAACTGGTAGATTTTGAGATATAGCACATTTTAGCAACCGCAAATATTACTTTGTCCTTGATACAAATACTATGAAAAACAAATTTTTTTTTGCTGTCAACAAATATTGTGGTATTTTGGCTAAGGGGAAGTGGCTAGTAAGCGAAACCCTTATTAAGTTAATGTTGGCACGGAACCCTCATCTGCCACCTGTACTGCGCGAGTCCGATTCGCACTTGGCCGGATTTTTAAATTCTGCACACCAATCCCCATTTAAAACACAAGCTTGTGTTATGCATATATTCCCTTTACTGTGTTTCACAGATACAACACAAGCAGCCACCATGGGAGCTCTATTCAGGAGTGAGGAGATGGTGCTATGTCAGCTGTTCGTGCAGCCTGAAGCTGCCTACATCTCCATGTACCAGCTCGGAGAAGCCGGCATCGCACAATTTAGAGACGTGAGTTATTTGACACTTTACATAGGGGCTACGAAAAACCAAAACTGTCAACATGATCATCGTTTTAGTTATCGGATCTGAATTATTTTTAGTATGCAAGCAATATCGCAAAATGCTTTGGATTCTTAAAAAGATAATCGTATTACCGACTATAGTTTTTCGTGGTACTTATTCAGTGTACTAGAAAAGCAGCTCTTATGCACGCGAAAAATATATTTCTTACTTCAACTACACATGCTTAACCCATATAGCGCCAAAATAAAACTATCAGCATTTTAAATGCAAATCGTTTATTTCCTTATTAGTAGTTACATAATTAAACACTAATGAGAAAATAAAGATATGTTTTTATTATTTTAACAAGGTTTAGGGGGGTGTACTCGATTGAGTACAGCGGCAAATTAGCGGTGAATAATTTCAAAGCACTCTCTTTCTATGCAGAGTGTTTTCAAACATGTTTTACATTGCCATCGTACTCTCGCATGACAAATCCCACAACGACACTTTTTTTCAAGTTTTTGAAGATAGTGTCCTAAGCCACTGTTCGCCAAATCTGGCACTGTTGATGATGAAGGACGGCTTTTATTTTGAGTCGCTTGGCGGAAATAGTACCTTGCAAGAAGATTACGTCTAAATAACAACTGGTCCATATGATCATCATGGCTAAGAAGAAAAGAACCCACCACTATTTCTTACCGTGGATTGCAATTCTGTAGAGAGATATAGCTATATATCTGCACCTCCCATTCCTCTATTATAAATTTGGAATTAAACGAGGAATGCCTACATCGAATTTTTCGCGCTATACACCATCTCTTTACCACGCCTAGCGTGCACTGCTTAAATTTTGTCATAAGAATATCAGCCAGAGGCTTTACTTTGAACATTTTGTCGGTTGTAAATGTTGCTTGGTCATTGTTCGCTAAATGTATTTTTTATATTGCGAAACCTATATCTTGGCAAAGCTTTCGAAACAAAAAGAACACCTAGGAACATCTTCGTCCAAAGACCAATATTCCCGGGAAAGTTTCGAGGTAGAGCAGAAGTAACTAAATATTCGTCAGGTCCTTCTGCATTCGTCACCACGCTTGAAGATGGAGGTATAATAGCTACATCATAGTCATCGTCGGTGTTATCTTCAAGAATAGCTTGAACAGCTTCTTCTAACCTCTCTTAGTTATTTACAGTTATATAACGTTTCGAAGTTATCGTTAGTAAAGTGAAACAGGAATGAGAAAATTTCATATATGCATGTTGCCGCTGTACCCGATTGAGTACAGCAATGTTTACTACAACATATAGTCACTAATGCTTGTAGTTTTCTTATTATTTGTTTATAATTTCAAAGAATAGTTAGTATTCAATAGAATATTGTAGTTGAATGATCTAAAAATAACTTTTAGCTAATGTAAATCATTATAAAGTGCACTTATCTACAGTGGCGTGATGTCTCCTCAATATGCAATGCTAATTTTGACACAATTTTAGATCTACCCTCAAAACATAAATAAGATTTTGATTAGGTGATTATTACAGAAATAAAATTACTCTCCAAAAGTAAATAACTATTTATAACGTAATTTTAACATCACGAAATCTATCCGTATTCAAACGAGTACTACAACTACGAGTACAAAAGTTTTTCTTCACTTTCGATTGCACAATGTGATAATTTTCGACATGAAAAGGGCCAGAAGCGACTGATTGACCGACTGGAGCAAAAAACCTACCTTTAAAATTGAATAACGTGTCTGAAAAAAATCACACGTATTTATACAACTCTTGGCCTGATGGAGAGCATATTAAGAAGACCACCAGATTGTACATACGGTCTAAAAAAAATCGGAAAGTTCAAAAACGGGCAGAATTTGGCCTAAAATGGAGTGTCCGGTTTCCAGAATTTACTCGTTTTCGTTTCATAACTTTTAAAATAATAAGTTGCTGATTATTATTCCTACATTCCTATAACAAGGAATAAATAATGAAGCCATATACGTGCTTACATATATCGTGAATCCTTTAATTTGAATACAGTGACACATTTAAATTTTGTCCGAGGCTTGTGCCTCAATTCGGTGAAATTTACTTTTATGTACCTGTAGAACTAACTATGCATAATAGGAACGCGCACTACTTGTTCCCGTCATCTGACAGTTGCGCCCGAGCAGACGAACAGTGTAGATGGGAGATCTGTAGCACTCAGGAGCAATTTTCAAAGGTACGAAATCGTTCGGTGTTTTTGGTACAGGGTAATTTCTCAAAACGGTGTGCCACCTCGATTATGTATCTAAAGTATTTTATGAGATTTGTGCTAAAACTATTGAGTGTTTAACAGCTTTCTATCGTTACGTTTAGTAGAAATTACGGTAACTCATAACATTTTTGGGTAATTTGATGTATTGTGTTATTTTCTCAATTCCATGGATCTCAATTCCGTGGAAAATGGTGCACCGAATTGAGAAAACTTACACCGAATGTAGGTTTTACTTTTATGTTTTTAATTTAGCTAATTGTTGTTGTTGATTATTGTTGTTTATCGAGAAAATCAACAGCACATTCATTGCTATAAAACGTATATGAACGTGTGTTACGTTTTAATACATTGGGTATGTCCAATTACAGATCTCCCTATAAATTATCAGTAAGTTAGTACTAAAATACTAACAAGTGTCTTAAATTTAACAAATTAACAATTCAACAATAACATATTACGAACGTACCTAACATATTCACATATTCAATTTCCTATTTTATGTGATTAATTGTATTTAAATATTAAATTATTATAAAATAGGCATTTAAGAATGTAACAAAATATTATGAAGACATAATTTACTAACAAACATGCTGCACCAAGTAGCTAGTTATGAAACCCCCTTGCCCTTCTGTCTTAGATTAGGGTTGCCTCAGCATATTTAAGGGCAAGCTCATGTATTTTATTATCGACTTAGCCGTTTCAGCCTCAACGGCCCGTGCCTGTATTTAGAATTAGTTAGCCAGTAATAAATCATCTTCGAATCAGTGCAGACATTACTCGCATTTTAATTTTAATTAATTTAGTTAGTTTTTAAAAACTCCCCACCCGGCTCCCGATACGTAACTGGCGCAGCCAAATCGGATTTTTCAAGGAGTTTTCGTTTTCCCTGTGTGTCTAAATTCACAATTAAGTGAGATTGAAACAGCTGTAGCCTTAAGTAAATTGTCAGTTTTACATCAATCCATAGTTAATTCGAAAGAATTACTAAATCATTTAAAATCGATAGCTCAATTTGCAAATCTTATGTATTTACCTAACGAGGTATAAAATTAGAGGATTATTTTCAAATTAGAGGAAACAATTTATGTCAAATCATACAATAAGAAAGACAAGATAACATTTATAATGGAGATACTACTAACTGATAATCATACTTATAGTTATTATAAGATTTATTCCTTACCAATATTCCACGAGTCACAAAACATCACAATATCAATCTTTCCTGAATTTCCTTACCTATTGGCGAGAAAAAAAAGCGAGAAAGTCTAATTACTTACTAATTTCTAAGCCATGCCGCGCGCTCGCTGCTGGCGACCACTTATTATGTACGACAGACAACCAAGCTGTCTACCATGAACCTACCTGTGCGGAGCAGCTTATGGAGTTTGACAATACTCTCACACATTGTCACCAGCATCAAATTCAAATCGAAGAAGTAAGAATCCAGAGGGTTAATACCAACAATTGGATCTTGTATAGTCGAAGACCAACAACGATAACTAGACAACTAGTGTGATAACCACGACCAGAACAGTAAGCAGCCTATTTTTGGGACTTACCTTGTTACTATTGATGAACCCCTGCAACCTAGAAGTCCTTGGACTCAAAATCAATCACCATATCTACGAATCGCTAGATACCGCGAACCGATCCCGATCATAAACTTACCTGTGATGCACGGTCATACGAATCTATCAAGCACACACGCACTAAACATGGTTGGAGTTAACCTGGATGAAATAAAATATATGTCATATGCTCTAAAGCACAATGCGGAAGTGGAAAGTGTTTTGAGTGATAAAAAAGACATTAAATTCAGTGTTAATTTAGGTTATTTTGTCATATTATGTTTAGTTATAATATGTTTAATTGTATTCCATGACGACCCGTCTGGTGTAGTGGTCGAGAAATCGCCTACTACGCAGCGGGTGCGGGTTCGATCCCCGCACAATACAAACATTTGTGTGCATGAACATGTCTGTTTGTATTGGTCTGGGTGTTTTCTTTGTATATTATGTATGTATTTACAAACAAAAAGTATTTAAGTATTATATCCGTTGTCTGGCACCCATAACACAAGCTTTGAGTAGCTTACTTTGGGACTAGATGGCGATGTGTGGGAATGTCCAAAGGATATTTATTTATTCCCTTTATATGTGTTGCGTAAAAGATTATTAAAAATTGTGCGAAATGATCGAAAAGATATTGAAAATGATCGTTCCGATAATTTCACTCTTAGGGAGGGAGGAGTTATGGAACCCCTTCTCCCTTCTGTCTTAGATTAGGGTTGCCTCAGCATATTTAAGGGCAAGCTCATGTATTTTATTATCGACTCAGGCGTTTCAGCCTCAACGGCCCGTGCCTGTATTTAGAATAAGTTAGCCAGTAATAAATCATCTTCGAATCGGTGCAGACATTACTCGATTTTAATTTTAATTAATTTAGTTAGTTTTTAAAAACTCCTCACCCGGCTCCCGATACGTAACTAGCTACTATCATGTGGTGAATTTTCGTTCAGTTAGCAGAATGACTCCTTTAGCGCTTCAATTAAGTTTACGATTCGATTCGATTTCGATTCGATAGTGCATTACTCAGCCAGGCCACAAGGGCTCAGATCCGGTAAAACCGGCAAACCGAGGTGCACGAGTTGGAGGTAGGAGAGACACGCTCTGGGATGGGAGAGGAAGGTCGGCAAGCCGCAGCCCTCCGACCAGAACCAAAGGAGCTATTCAGCCTAAATTGGTCTAGGAGTAGGGAAGACGGGTATTATCCATGGGGAGTGAGCGTTGATGCTGCGAGGGGTTGGGCTCTCATGCCATGGTGGTCTTCTGTATCTGTTATTTGCTGCGCTCCGACGTTGATCATTGTAGCTGTCTTTGGCTTATGGCTCTCTGCGCTCCGATGTTGATGATTGTGGCCGTCTTCGGCTTATGGCTCGCTGCGCTGCGACGTTGATGATTGTAGCTGTCTTCGGCTTATGACTCGATGCGCTCCAACGTTGATGATTGTAGCTGTCTTCGGCTTATGACTCGATTCGCTCCGAAGTTGATGATTATAGCTGTCTTCGGCTTATGACTCGTCCTTTAGCGCTTCAATTAAGTAAAGCAATAAAGAATAAGGATAAGATATAAATATATACAATAAAGACAATAAAGATATAAATATATCGATAATTAATAGTATTGTGTTACCCTCTTTGAAAATTATAATGTTTAAATTGTTTGAGTTTTAAAAACAAGACTGATTATTAGTTATATCGAAAAATAAACATGTTGATCAGTTTTTTATTATTATTAACATTACAAAGAATTATTGATATAGATAGGCACATAAACTATTAAACCGATAGACCAGCAGTCAGTTAACATAACGCTTTAGGTATTTTTTTATTTTGATCATTCAAATACATTATATATACACAATAGAAAGCAATACAATACAATACATTTGATAATTTTGCATCTATTCTCAATTCGGTTATTCATTTTCTCAATTCAGTGCATCGTTTTCTCAATTCGGTGCTTTCATCAATCAACAAAATTTAGGCAAATCATTATTTTATGTTTCAGGATGGAGTAAACTTCATTTTTTATTATTTAAACTACCACAAAATCCAAATTAAAAATCAACCACCGAATTGAGAAAAAAAGTGCCCTTCTGTAGAAATGTCCAAAAGTATCCTTAGTTTTTTAGGGTCTAACACTTTGGTAAAAAAGTCAGGGGACTGTCTTTTGAATTGATCGCGTCAAAATGGCGTGTGATATTTATGGATTAATATCTGATTTTCGAAAAAAAGCCAGTTTAATCAAAACAGGAGTAATTAAAAAAAAGTGAGTATTTCTCGCATATATTGTTGATTTTTTGCTTCCAAACGAAAATAACACGCCATACCAAGCGAGTGATTAAAACATAGAGCCCCACGAAACTTCAGATTACTGAATGCTCTCCCAAAGAGTGTTATAAATAGTTAAACTGGAAAGACAAAGTCAAATAATCTGTTTCTCTTTACTAGATATTGATAGAGTCACATGATTCATTCTTACACTTATTTATTCAATTGGTTTCACGTGTCACATAACCACAAGCAAAGTAAATGTGAAGGTCGTTCACATTGGAATGTTATCCGATGTTTTTCAAAATTATCCTTTGAGCCCCTATATTTTTTATACTAAGTACGCCTTCACATTAGAGCGTCAGCTGCGCGACAGCAGCGCGGCAGCAGCGGATGCCTTTACATTAGCAGCGCGACGGTCGCGCGACTGGGTCGGTCCCACTACACTCATTACCCCTTTCAGTACTAATACGGGGATGGTATGGCCCACTGCCATGGGTTATGGGTATAGTGGGACGGCCCCGCGCGACTTACGCGCCGCTGCGGCGCTTCTGCTGCGCTGCCGTGTATAGTATGACATCATCAGCAGCGCGACTGTCGCGCGTAAGTCGCGCTGCTAAAGTCGCCTAAATGTGAAAGCGCTCTAATGCTCACTGATGAAAACACAAAACAAAAATTATATCATATTTACTATAAGCAAACAAATTAGTGATTCTAATAAAATTAAGCTGTAACCATGCAACAAAGTATACGCTGTTACAATATTACCACTTAACAGGTCATCCCCAGGGCTTTCTTCGTTCAACAAAAATCGGACCATGACATCGATTGAATCGATAAATAGTATGTCAGGGGTACCCAAACTCATAAAAAGAAGAAGTGAAACAAATTGCATTTCACAATCCGAGTAAACCGACTGCAGCCCACGCATTGTATGAACTTTATGATCAAAACAAACATATTTTGACAAGGTAATCTGAGAGCCTGCCTTGTAAATCCTTAAACTTGCTTTTGGGCAACCGGGTAAAGTATTAATACTTTAGACTTCATCAGGCAGCTGATATTTTTAAATTTAACATCATTAACAAACGAAACGCAAACGAGTAAAAAAATATACTCATTAATAAATAAAAAAATAAAATGACCAGTTACTAACATAGGTTAAGCCCTTTACAACTAACAAACTATGAGTCATGTTACTTGTTTAAGGCCTGATTTTAACATAGTCAGATAAGAATATTCGTCGAATAAAATAAAATACGTCTAACTTAAAAACGTCACCTAACTATTGTCAGCAATAATTTATGAAAATTTCATTTTAAGATCGGTCGATTTAAATTTATTCAGTCGGGTATGTCTTATCTGGCGATGGTATAATCGGCCCTGAATAAGTTAAATGAAACTGTAACGCAAAAAAAAATATTCACCAGTGTTGTTTTCGTTTCGTATTTTCTAAAGAACCCACACAAAGATTTTCAATGGTCTGAAGTAAACCTGCACTTAAATAAACGCTTCACTGCGAATCGAAAAAAATTGAGGACCACTGTCTTAGCTTATATTAAGTACATTACAGCGAGCCTTAGCAGTGCACCGAATTGTCATCAGTCACGCATAAACGTACCAAATACACCTGAAAAGTTACAAAAAGCACATCAATTTAATACTTCATGTTTGAAATATGGTCTTTACCAAATAAGAGGTACTTTCTTATTTTATTTATTAAAATGACAAAGACCTAAATACCTAATGCAAGAATGCTTAATATTTTCTCGTCGATTTATTATTAAAAACATTGTATTACGATGAAACGATACGATCGTCTTTCAGTACTGTTTTTAAACGTAGTAAAGTGACGTACAAAAAGCATAATAATTGTATAAAACTAAGATACATTATAAATCATTACAGTTATCTAATTATGTACGATGAGCACAGAACAAAAGATAAAGAAAAACCATAAAAAACACGTTATACCATGAAGCGGGATTTCAAAACCCATATCAAACTCAACAGCACATTCTTCGTTTGGCTGACGAGTTGATCCTAATTGTTTTAATTAGGCTAGATTAACACATAGCCACTTAGCTGACCACGTTCCTGTTGACTGACACAAAGGCAGAATAACAAAATAAGAGTCGATTTTACCAACTTCAGACAGGAGTTATCCTCCCGAATAAGTATAAAAAGACCGATTATATAATGACATTTACTCTTTTCTCCTTTTGCCCTTCTATCACTTCCTTCGCGCCGCCAGAATTATCTCTGTATAGACCTATAGTTGACTGGTAGAGAATGCTTTTAGCATTAAGTCCGCCATATGTACCTTTTATTTGTGCATGAAGTGTTTAAAAAAATAAAATGAAAAAAAAACGTAATTGCTGGCGAAATTGGTGGCATTTTCTAATTAGGCGTTTTGTATAGTATTCGACTACTATCACATATATGGGACTTCCGCCCAATTCTCCTGTGTAGACCAGGATCTACTTTTAACGCCGCTCTGGGTGAGGCTAGGGAGGCCCAAGAAAAACCTTAAAAGTGGGTCTTAGGTCTGGCAACTAAACTTATCAGAAACATTCATTTAACTGATACTATATAACATTTAAACATATCCAAGCATTTTCTCATTCCAATCATTTCTAATTAGAGCAGTCAGAGCTTAGTCTAGTCTGCTAATAAACGACAGATGACTAAGGTCAGTTAGTTGTTAGCTGGATAAAGCACAAGTTCGCGTGAAATATAATAATATATTTTACAGACCGCTGAAGGCAAATACTAATGTGTTCTTTACGAGTGACAATCACGGAAATTTATTTATTTAAGGGAGAGGAAAATATAAGAAAAATACATTTTTTTTCAGAATTGCAAAATTCAACAGGCTAGCCAGTGTGTTGATAGCTGAGCGGTTTAGGCATGCGCCTAGATTAGCGTTCTACAAGGTTCGATTCCCTTTCTTAAACTGTTGCTTTTTACAAGGGCAATTAATAATATTGAGGAAAAGATAACCCTTTCTAAATTCAACAATCGTCCCTCGTATTCAAATAAGTAAATGATGTCATTGATAAAGTGGTCATTGATCAACAGCTTTAAGGTAAGACTTTAATCTGATGTGAGAATACAATAGCTTTAAGGAAAGATCTGTGGAACCTTTGTTAGATGTGAGAATGACAAACAAACAGCTATAAGATAGAAAGACAGAATTTTTACACGGATGGACCGACAGCACGGTAGCTCAAATGGAAGAGCGCTTGGCCCGGTTAGCTAGAAAGTTGCAGGTTCGAGTCCCGCCCGTGCGAAATATTTGGTTTCTTATTTCATGTTTATGAATATAAAATATGACACTATGCTAAAAACATTCTTAACCCATAAAACAAACAAACAGTTGTTACAGGTGTTAAATAATAGCACTCTCTCTTCACTACGTACGGTGGAGGTCACTCGCGCCTTACCAGCTTTAGAGTCCATGTCGCTTGCCTTGCTTATATTTTGATCGAAGTAACGGTCGTTTTTGTGTCGTCTGAGTAAACCTTTTTTTTATTGAAAAAGCGACTCGACCTGAACACATATTACGAGTACGATCTAGAAGTTACTTTATGCAATAAAAAAAATTAAAGGCAAGCTCTTGATCCCGTACATTGGCTGAACCGATTTGGCTGAAAATTGGTAGTTTAGAACCAAGAGAAGGTCATAGAATATTTTTTATCCCGTTCAACGGGCCGGGGCCGGAGTGGGACGGAGCCGGGACGAAACAGTCTTCGCTGGCACCGCTTAACTTTTAAAACTACGGGGTTAGGCAGGACGGGGCTGGGGGCGTAACAAAGTTCGTTGGATTCGTTAGAATAAATATAAATATGCGCTAGACAACACACTAACTATCGTGGTTTCAAAGTAAGGTTTTTTTTTCTTTGTGTTACGAATACCAGATTACAATTATGACGGTGGTTCTCAAATAAATACAAATAGATATAAACAACCGTGACTTAGGTACAAATGTACAAAACTCATCACACAAACACTTGAGCCTTGCAGGATTTGAACCCGTGACAGCCGGCACAGTAGTCAGAAGCTCTAACCAACACACCAAACGCGTTGTCAAACAAGGCTTGTCTTTAACGATTAATAACCACAATTCATAGTGACTGTTGTTTTGGTAACTCAAATTTCCGTACAAGCGATACGAAAGAAGCGCACACTTTGACCTCAGCTAGATAAGTATTTATCTAAAACAAATATCACTCTACGATAGCGTTACATAAGCGCTTACTATGCTGCTCAGCTGTGTCTGAGCACACAAATGCACAAGGATTCGAGGACAAATATTAGATACACTAACAGTCACACTCGAATACAGGCTGTAAAAAAAAGACTAGCAAATTCAATCGGTTGGTTTGGTTGTCTATCGAGTTTGACATACAGAAAAAAACAAGATTTCTAATATATTTTTTCTTGTATTAAAGACCGACTCTTAACCACCCTCGTGTATTTGGTACATCTTTGTTTTACATCCTGTAATAAAAATTAAAAGAGTAGATATAAGATAATATGTCACCGGATCTCTAAAATTCTATGCGGGGGTAAAAAAGTACAAGTCAAATTCAAGATGGTGGTCAATAGTCGAATGTAAAATACTAAAAAATATATTTAAAAAATATGGTTTTGAAACACATTTTTTTTTAAATATACAGATGGAAGGCATTGTCAGTCATAATTAAGGACTACTAAGCGCATTGCTTTCTCTGGTCTTAAGGCTGATTTTACCAATGTCAAATAAGACCTATCAAATCAAAAATAAAAAAAAAAATATTTGCATTAAAACATGGTGTTACATGATGTTGATATTATTAAGCTCTAAGATATGTTTTGCCTAATTAGATTTAGGTCCGATTTTTCAATGGTCAGATAAAACTTATCAGACTGATAAATTACATAGCGACAGATTTTAAAAAAATGACAGGTACCTATGATTGCTGTCAATTAGGTGTCGTTTTCAAATTAGACATAGTGTATTTTGTTCGACGAGTATTTCTTATCTGACTATTGAAAAAGCAACCCTTAAGCATGCAAATTTAGAACACCATTACAAATTTATTAATTCATTACAGTTTTTGTGTTAAAATAGTTATTTATGTCATAAAAAAATCTATTGTGCCATTGAAATAATTTAGTTTTAAATTCTACGTATTCAGCCATAATTTTTCCGATTTTAAAATTTCATTGACATAAATGGGTGCTTATAAATAGGTGACGTTTTCAAATTAGGCGCATTGTATTTTATTCGAGGGTTATTCCTTTATCTGACGTTATACGACATTATTCGGCTCGTTGTTTTGACGCTTCCTTTTAGACAGTCCCAAATTGTTCTCCGTTATGAATGAGACCAATACGATCTTGTAATAAGATGATACGATAAAAAAATATTGTTATTGCGACATACTCGCCGTGTTGACGATGATCTCATTATCTCAGTGAAGTGATAGTATCCACAATAGGTTATTTCTCTTGTTTTTATCGGACACGGTAAGAATGCTACTAAGATGTATTGTTCCAGGGGTTATCTACAGTAATTAACTGTGTTAAGATGACTTAAGCACATTTTTTCCAACTTCAGGTAAGGAATATTCGTCGAATATAATACAAAACTTCTAATTTGCAAACGTCAACTATTTGACGGCAATCATTTAAGACGACATTTTAAAGTCTGACGTTTTATACTTATTCAGTCGGATTAATCCTATCTGGCTTTGGTTAAATCGACCCTCAGTCGGATAAGATGACGTTGGAAAAATCGGCCCTGAGAAAGGTACTTTTCTAAATTTAGAGCTTAAATATCGTTTAAAAAAGGAAACGTAATACAACCTTTGGAAATTGTAGATGGTAAAACTTGAAGATGGTATGATTGAGTTTAAGGTAGGTTTGAGGTAAGATTAATGATTCTAGGTGAGCAATATTTATAAAAATAACGTATTCCAAAACGGCTGAACATAATTTGGATAATCTAATGTATTTTCATCTGAGCGAAGATTGTTCGTCCAAGTTTGTTTTATTTCATTGACAAGCCTATATCTTATACCTTCCTTCTTATCTGACGACCTCCGTGGTGCAGTTGCTAGCACACTGGGTTTCAAGGCGTCGCCGCTCCGATTCCCGTGTTCCCGGTCGGGTCAATATAGTAATCAAATTTCCTATATTAAATAAATAAATATTGGACACCAATCACGCACATTGCTCTGATCCCAAAGTAAGAAGCCAATGCACTTGTGTTATGGAAATCAGACAAAACGGTGGTACCAAAACACCCAGACACGAGACAATATAGAAAATATTGATTTCTATATTGACCCGAACGGGAATCGAACCCGGGGCCTCGGAACGGCGACACGCCTTAAAACCAGCGTGCTTAGCCACTACACCACGTAGGTCGTCTATTGTCGTATGTTGTCTCGGGTCTGTGTGTTGTGGTGCCACCGTTGTGTCTGATTTCCATAACACAAGTGCATTAGCTACTTACTTTGGGATCGAAGCAATGTGTGTAATTGGTGTTCAATATTTATTTATTTTATCTATCTACCTGCCTAGGTTTCTCGCAATGTTACCACCAACAACAATACACACACTGTTATGTTATAATAATAATTCTACGTAATTACTTATGATAGTTTCAAAGCCCAGTAGCTACGAATACAAGCTCTGTCACATCCCAGACGAGATAAAGTGGACATTGCCGACCTGTTTTCTAGTAGCACACACAATTATAATATTGATGGCCTACTTCACAGTGGGCAAAGGTCGCATCTCGCGCGGCGGATCGGATTCCCTGTGTGAGATGAGATAGTTGCCACATCTCAAGGACTGGCTTAGGTATAACATGGTCTAGTATAATATAATATATTTATTTATTTATAGTCTGTTTCTCTTTGCTAGTCGAATGACGACTCGTCTGGTGTAGTGGTGGAACAATCGCCTACTACGTAGCGGGTTGCGGGTTCGATCCCCGCACAATACAAACATTTGTGTGCATGAACATGTCTGTTTGTATTGGTCTGGGTGTTTTCTATGTAAATCATGTATGTATTTTACAAAAAAAAAGTATTTAAGTATTATAACCGTTATCTGGCACCCATAACACAAGCTTTGAGTAGCTTACTTTAGGGCTAGATGACGATGTGTAGGAATGTCCAAAGGATATTAAAGGATATTATTAAAGTCGAATATTGTAAAAAATCTGGACATTCCTTTTTTCAACAAAATTATTCATTTTTAAATAAAATAAGCACAAAAATCACAATTTACAAAGGTTATTTACCGTCGAATACTGAGATATTTTCAAATACAATAAACAATATATTTTATTCACTGATATTATTTTAAAAAGTTACTAAATGATTGATGATAATGATTATTGAACTAGCAAACACAAACGGATCTATTGCAGGCAACAAAGGCCCATAAAAATAGATATCTTAAAGACTAACATACATATAATAATATTGTTGTGTAATACTGGACACCGATCACATACATTGCTCTGGGGACGTATTGCGATCCAACTTTAGCCGTTCAATTTCCAGGCAGCGCAATTCCGACTCAGTGTAAACTAATATTATCAATATTATAATATTACTTGAATGGTACGAATCTTAATATTTATGTTGTTCTATTACAATAAATTTGTCAGTAAAGCAGAGCCGCTTACCTATCAAAACTGCATCGCAATACGCTCCCTGATCCCAAAGTAAGTAGCTAATGCACTCGTGTTATGGAAATCAGAAACAACGGTGGTACCACAACACCCAGACCCAAGACAAAGTAGAGAGTTCTAATTTCTAAATTGACCCGACCGGGATTCGAACCCGGGATCTCAGAGCGGCAACGACTTGAAATCTAGCGTGCGTAGCCACTACACCGCGGAGGTCGTCAAAAAATGGAACTGTTTATAGTGGGCAAAGGTTGTGTATCACGCAATTGGAATCCCTGAGTGAGATGAAATAGCCACCATACCTTTATGACTTGACGGAAGACTAACACAGTTTAGTCTTGCGAAAATATTAACTACTTACTTTGTAGGTAAAGGTCTCATGGCATACGCTGAATTAGAATCCCCGAGTGGCTGAGTGAGATATGACAGCCACCATACTTTGGAGACATCTCTCGTGGACTATCATGAACTTGCAAAAATATGAATGAAAAGCTTAGGAATGGTTATATCGTCCTAGTTGACCATAGCTTTAACCTTTTAATAATTTTCTTTCATATGAAGTTTTACAGTTACTTGATGTTACGTTACAGTTACAAGTTATTGTTGTAACTGGAACTTAAACCATTTGGGCATTCTGTGTATCTATTTTAAATATTACTGAAAAGAAAATCTGCACTAAAAAGTGGCCTCAAAAAGCTCAATTACAAAAAAAATATCTTCATCTTATAAAATTTACATCAGAAACTATATTAATATGTTAACTTGATCCATAAGCTATATTATTTCCTTAACGTGTAATATGTATTTATGACATTCAAAATTGTTAATAACTACAATCCAAATGATGAGTACCTATTAGTTTTAAATATGAATCATTCCTAACTTCCGCTTCTTCAAATTCCTCCTGAAACACACTAGAAAGATTCCTGAATGCTGACAAACACCTATGTATAAATCCGATCCAAAAGAATATTTATAGGGCCAATAAAAATGTATTTTGAGAAGCCATCCATTGGATTTTCTCACGATTCAATTACTAGTCTTATATTAGATGATCGACGTGTAGGGATGTTGGTCGTCACAGCAACAGACGTTCACATTCACAGATGCTCCCCCATAAATCATTGACGGCTCCTAGTATTGTTTTTGGACTTTTTAATAGGTGGGATTTGGTGGATTTAATGTATGACGTGCTTTTATAACAGCTTCTATGAATTTTTAGGACATAGGGGCGTCTATACACTGGACGTAAAATGAGTGTGAGCTCCTTAAAGCTTACCTAAAAAAAAGTTGATGTCAGAATGAAACTTCTACTATTGCATTACGAGATAAACTATTAGGTATAAACTATAAGAGCTGATTTTACCAAAGTCAGTTATGACTTATCAGATAGAATAAGTATAAAACGGCCGATTTTAAAATCACATTTACATAAATTATAGCTGACACATCTAATAGGTGACGTTTTACAGTAAGGCGTCCTTATCTGATATTAGGAAAATCGGGCCTTAATATCTTAGACTTCATCAGTACATTACAACAAAAATGTGGTCATCAGAATCAAACTACGACTGCACGAGTGTAAGCGGAGTGAGCTAACCTTAGTGATGTTCATTCGGTCAATCTTTCAGTCTTGTACAACCATTTTAATTGATATTTTAGTTATCGATTTCAACCTCTCGATAAAAGAAATCGATATTATTTAATCGATTAGAGATGCACCGTATATTCGGTTCCTATCCGGTATCCGGCTTATCCGGCTCTTTTTTACTATCCGGCCGGATAGTAACCTTGGTAGATTTTATAAATAGAATCTTAATAAAGACACAGTTGTAATTGAAGCTTTTTATTATTTTAAACAACTTTAACTTTTTATAATAAACCAGTTATTTAAAGTAACTTGGTGATAATACTGATAGTTAAAAAAATTACTTATTTGTAACTTAACTAGTAAGTAATAGTAATATTAATTAATTTAATATTGGAAATCCACCAAAGGTAAATTATGATGTATAAAAACAAGATTTTCAGCATTTTTAGGAAGCAAACGATTCCTCTTGTTTTTATATACAAGCCCAGCCTTTGAAAACAGTCTCTCGCTGTACACACTGCTACATGGGGAAGAGAGATATATTTGGGCAAATTTAACCAAAATCGGGAATTGTTTGGCGTTTGCTGCCTACCTTAGGCAGTAAGGTTCACTTTTTCGATCAAGAGGAACCATTTTTTCGAAAAATGAAATTATTTCGTACTGACTGACACGATAAAAGTATCTCTACCAAGAACTGTGACCGCGCGAACGTTCACTACGACACAAGTCAAAACCTGCACGGCGCGGGCGGCGTGCCGGTGTGCGACACGCACCTAAGAAACTCAAAATGCCGCCGGCCGAATATTCGGCGGCCGGATACCGAACATTCGGCTGGTGGTCAGGCCGAACATCCGGTATCCAGTATCTGGCCAAACAACTATTCGTTGCATCTCTATAATCGATACCCTGCCTTACCTCGTACCTGCAGTAGATACCTACCTCATAATAACAAAACAACACTGCCCATGCCCACAAAATCAAACCCTGCAGTCGGTCTGAAATATTTAATTTAAAAAAAAACACCACAATCTCACAAAATAATACAATATTCTCAGTTACGATACAGCTTGTGACGTTTTCAAACGACAAGTTATATATATATATATAACTAATGAACTGATTATAACTGACAAATTACACCTGCTCCCTTGTTTAAGCTTTGCATATCAGCTGATATTAAGAGTCACCCAATCATAGTCTTCAAAGAACTTTTAAGCTGTGAACAAACGTATTGCAGTCTGGATGAACTAAGGATCAAGCTCTATTAGAAAACCTTTTATCCAATTCTTACTTTGCCCCAAAAATAGCAGTTTCCTGAAATACAGGGTGCTTCCATTTGCGTGCTATCATTATGCAGGCAGGGAGTGTCAAGTTCGTGACTGTCCTATTGATTGGGCAGGGTCGTGGCCTACATCGGGTCTGTCCCGTCCGAATTCCTTGCGTGACACAATTTTTTGGCATATCAGGCACAGGTATCTGGTATAACTATCTACGGAGGCGGGTCAGCGTAACTGCCACTTAGCAGGAAGGTTAGGCGAATTGCGGAATATCAAATTAACAAAATTATGACGGATGGGGGCACCTTTATGTTCTTTCGTAGTCACCGAATTGCTGCAGGCCCTCTATAAAATTGGCTCTATTAAAGTTTACTTATCTTGAGATTTATGAGAAGCAAACCGCAGTTCTGCATGACCCTTGATAGGTTTTTAACAACTGATGCCAACCGTGTTTTGTAGTTTTAATAAGCTAACATGGCTATCATCTTGTCTTTCAGATTTGTTTGTATCTTCTCTCTGCCAGTCACTTGTCATTTTGATTAACCCTTAAATTTATTATATATTTTGATGATTGATGATGACTTATCGCAATTTCATAATGAACTTTGAAACTTCTGTTAATACGTAACAGAAGCTTCAAAGCTCAATTCGTAGTTAATTCAGGGATTCGAAAAGGCCCACCGGCCGATAGGTTAAGGTCATGGCTCCATTACCAATTCACGAATACCTTTTTATCGACTACCACGTGGTTAATACCTAATGGTATTCGATTTTGATTCATCGCGTGCACGAATTTAAGGTTAATTGTTTGTTTGTACTATTTATTCACAGATTTGCATAAAATGCCAAATAATTTGGTCGTGCCTGAAATCGTGACCTTTTGAGAAGTTATTTCACCTTGTGAAACAGCGCTGAAATATAAATCTGCTGGAGAAGGTTGACTGATAGAAGAAACATTTCTAAAATCTACTTCTATCATCTTTACTAAAATTATAAAGCTGAAGAGTTTGTTCCTGTGTATGAACGCGCTAATCTCAGGAACTACTGGATCGATTTAAGGAAATATTTTTGTATTTGCTAGCTAATTTATCGAGGTAGGCTTTGGGCTATAAAAGATCACGCTGCGACTAGAGGGTATAGTAAACTGAAAAGGCGCAGACGCAGTCGCGGGGGACCGTTAGTTAGACATAAAGCTCAGTTAGTTTTAAATCAAGTACGACGTATGTAGAGATAGCGACTAACGCTACCCTGTGGCTTCATTCGTAGATATCCTATCTCATAAAATATAATTGTAAATGGTAGCCTATATTCCATCCTTTGTATGAGCCATATTATTGTAAATTTTCATTATCATTCTTAAGGATCTAACTACGCTAAAACAATTTCTGGATGGAGGAGTAACAAATATAAATCCATACAATACATCCTCCATCCATCCTAACAAACTTTCGCATTTATAATATTAGTAGGATTCGTTTACATTGGATTTTATTTCATATAATTATAATCATTCGTCACCAACAGAGAGATAAACCCCTCAAATGTCAGCGGCACGTTTAGTTATTTCGTGGTAGTATCTTAATTTTGACATATTGTTACGTCTGATAGTCAACATTGTGTGAAGCTGAGCTGATGATGGAACTCCTTAACGCTTCGGAGTTCAGTGATTTAATGACAGAACTTATTATAGGTAATTCGTAGCTTATTAAACTACAGACTTAAGAGGTACAACCCCCTCCTATAATTACCAAAAAAATAGCAAATAAAATTAACTTTTACAAAAAAGTAACAACCGACATCAAAAATAAAATGCATTGCCTAAAGTACTTACCTTTAAAGAGTCAATAGATTGTTTAAGACTTTTTAGTGCATAGGGTTTTGAAGCCTGTTTTTTGTTAAAGTTTTTTTTTTTCAAATAATATTTTGTAGATACTTTGTATACTCCTCTAGAAATTGCTTAATTTCAACAGTAGAGATTGTGCCCATCTTAGGTAGCAAATCCACCGAAACAAAATTACCACGTCAAATCTTGTTCATAATCAGGACAGCATGATTGAACTATCCGCATTTCGGAAAAACCATCAAAACTCAACCTTATCGCGTTCACTCATTCATAGCTCCAACTACTCAAGTCTACCTTTCATTTCATCCGGTGATATGTAACTTCAATCTGTGTCAGCTCTGGGCAAAGACCCCACAGAATGGCAATGGGTAATGGTCTGCGTCCGCTCCGATGATTGAGCCTCTGCTCCACGTATCGCTGAGACTCATCACGTGTCCTTTGAGGTCAGAAATAGACATTCATGTTCGCGCAAGCCCAGGCCATACACATGCTATTGCTACTGTGATCTGTCGTAAGTATTTGAAATAAATAAACATTATTTTTTAATCAAGATATTTGATTATTTCATTACCCACTGTGAACAGAAATCAGTACTAAAAAGAAGAGCCAAGTGATTCTAATCTGAGCATGGCTTTCATTTCAGGTCACTTCAAGCTTATTCTTAGTTTAAAATTCGTTAGATACCTTATGAAAACTAGTTACAAAAGCAACCTTCCACGGAAATTGACAAGGACAAAGAAAATAAGACTGCAAAAGTTAAAATACAATTTAAATGTAATCTTCCTGTTTGAGCTCTATGCCTCTTTATGGACATTATTAAAAATATTTTCAATTTTTATTTAATGATTGATTTTAATAATTTAAATTTTATTTATTTTTTCAAAATGAATGACATTTATAGGACAACAAGGACATTAACTTTTACCTCGATAAACTCGCTGTCAACGGTAAGTACTTAGCTTGGTGCAACCAACTATTGGATAGAGTTTTATTAAATAATGTCTGCGAGTCTGCGATACCTGTGACGCTGTTATACGTGTCCCGGCTTCATTACTCTACAAAGGTCGAGGAGATTGTAGAGTACATCCGTATCAAGACCAAATACTCACTGAGGGTCGAACGGTTGGAATCTCGTCATAATACGAATTTCAATTCGTTTGTGGTGAGGGTTCCGACCGAACAGCTGTCGACCTTCATGCAAGCAGAATTTTGGCCGAAGGGTGTTTTGTATCGTCGGTTTCGCGGACGGTTACCGGACACCAAGATGCGCAACACTACGCCGGCAAAATAGTGTTTCATTTGTTTTTTACTTTTATTTTTTAATATTATTATATGTATGTTAGTCTTTAAGGTATCTTTTGTATGGGTCTTTTGTAGATGCCTGAAATAAATGATTAAATAAAAAAATAATAATAAAAAAAATAAAAAAAAAACAACAATTGAGAAGAATCTTAATTACATCACCGTCTGACCTCGCCTTAAAAACTATTATGTTTTAGTACTAACTGTGTATCCACACAACACAGCGGTATTAAGCCGGCGGCCATGCCGCTTATGCCGCAGCTTTTTCTATAGTTTCTGACATTTCTTGACGTATGCCGCCGGCACTGCTCATAATACACTTTGCTGTTATTTTTGAGTAAATTTCTAAGGATATAACAACAAAGTGTCTTACACTTACGTTTACTAATTTTTTTTCCCCCGCTGTGACGGAAAATTGTCTTCTCAATCTGAAAAAAAATAAAACTAAGCAGTTTAGCTTCCCATAACGAGCACAAATTATTTTAAAACCATAACTTTTATCGTCAGTCATTTTTCTGCACATATATATTAGGCTACATAACATTATGACGCACTTGTCAAATATTCAAAACAGCTGGACTTAGAGCTTGTTTATCGGAGACCAAAAGCAAAGGGTTGTGTTAGCAATATGATGTTACAATAATATTTGCACAGGTCAGCCGCGCCCGACAAGAAATGTATCACTCTAATGTGTGTGGTAAGGGAATCGAAGCCAGATAATACCACCTTCAACAAACGATAACTTTTACTGATAAGGCTTGGTTACACCATCTCAACGTAACCTAACTGGAACCGTCAACCAATGTTTTCTCGTAGAGACTTTTGAAAACTTAATGACGTAGTTTTAGTTACCGTACTATGGTGCAATCAAGCCTAACTAGAACTTGAATAATCAATAGTAACTTTAACTGAAATAGACTGTTATAAATAATATTTTGACGTCAATACTGGCTGGCCAAATACAAACTTTCATACACCATTTTTAACAGTTAATAAAATGTATTTGTTGAGCTTGAGCTTGAGTTGAGTATAAGTTTAAATATTTATCGCAATAAAAAGAGCCGTCTGCAATTACAATAGTCTACATACGAGTATAAACTTACAGAATGACACAAAAACTAGTATTTTTTAAACCGGTAGTCCCACAACTAGACAGACATTCCAACAGTTTTCGTCATAAAATAATTTTCACAAACAACCTATTTAGCTCATGAGCAGAGTGGTGGGCGACTCATTGTCATTTCAATTAAAACAATAACTCGGAGATCGCTCAAACGAGTGAAATACGGCCCGGGTCAACTATTAGGTTTCTAGCCTCCAACACAGTTGGTAGACCTTCAAATGACCACGGTAGCGTGAGAAACTGTTCTATAAAATTATTTCATCACCATAGTCCATCCTTCAGACCCCTTATACACTGTGAATTTTGGCATCGATGCAGTCGCGATGCAGCAACGATGCGGTCGCAAACTGTCAACCTTTACACACTGCGCTACTTTTGCGATGCTAACGCGCGTTAGCATCGATGCAGAAGCTGGAAGTTGTCATGAAATTACGAACTGTATTTTGGAGACTGCATCGATACCAACGCGCGACTACATAGATGCTAAAAGTCGTTGTGTTCAAGGTTTCTTAGAGATCACAACGGTGTATCACGAATATTAGTATCGATTTCACCACTTTATGATAATATCTAAAACAAGCTTTAAATAGGTGTCAAACTCCATACGAACATATTGACTGACGGTTAAAGTTAGACACTTACCAAGTACAAAAGTCTCAGCATAGTTTCCCTGTCGAACATCCAGTTGGCACCCGAAATATGAAAGCAAATTCCTTCAAAAATAGAGCTCCTGGAGTTAATATTGGATAGGTAACTTTTTAACCTTACTTAACCTTATTTCTTTAAGCTCCTTCATTATACAAGCTTTCGAGGTACTGGTTCCTCAAAAAATTATTCCCAAAATCCCTAGTAACATAGTTAATTGAGGTTTAACGTGTTCTGTGATATTATATACTAGTGAATTCACTACAAACGACACTCGTACCTATCAGTATATTCTCGAACTAGGCGCGAACGTCATAAACACAAATTGCCATTTATTGTCTTTCGTTTATCACCAACATATCATCCACACAAACGGGGGACGCGAACCAAAACGAATAAGTGGATTTTGATAGGACGGAATAGCCATAGGTCAGCGTTTACGTCATGGCTCCACATTGTTTTATTAAAGATCCTCGAATTACGTTGCAAATCAGCCCTGACAAACCAGCAGGGCGATTCAATATGTTCGATATGCATCGGGCTTGGGTTTCGGCTAGATTTTTTATTCGTTTAAAATCAAATGTCGCAGTTTGATCGGATGTCCATATGTCAGTTCGGTAACAAATATATTAAAGAACATATGAAATAGTTGCATCAGATAAATCCACGTTATCATAATTTTATGAGTATGTGAAAGTTATCGATTCGCAAACCAATCCGTAACCGAATGGTTCTGGATCGGGGGGCAGGTTCAAATCCATGGTCGCAAGTTTTCCATTTCCAAATATTAATAGGAGTGCCTACGATTATTTGTGATAAAACTATAATAAACCTAACATAAAGCGGTTATTATTTGCTCGTTAGGTCTTAATTTACGTCATTACACAAAACTTAAGTACCAGTTAGTTCTAAATATGCTTTGGCAGAATTTATTATACGTATTGATAGTGACTTAAGACCATAAAAACCATTTTTACCATTTTTCTAAGTCCTACTAACATGCACTATGTGTCATTGTTACTTGAATAAAGAAAACATTCTTTCATTATCAACAAAGGCTGTCCACTGTTAAACGTAGGCCTCCCTGGTTTTTCGCAGCGACTCGTTAGCAAGCGGTCTTCATCCAGTGTGATCCTGCGATCTTTGCAAGGACATATGTCTATGTCTGTTTTAATAATTGCTATCTCAATAAAAATAAACTTACTTACCACTGTTATTTGAACTTTAGTTCTAGGACTTAAGGTTTCCACTTTCATCAAGTTCTGCATATTGAAAGGCACTTGCTCCTTGTCTACAGTTGAATCCACACGTCAACGACTTCCAGAGGCGCTACGTGAGCGAAGTGAGGAGATGTAGCGAGATGGAGAGGAAACTGCGCTGGGTTAGTGGCGAGTTGCCCGAGCCGCCCCCTCCGCCGAAACCGGGTCCTCGGTTCCTGAGTCCGAGGGAGATTAATATACTTGAGGTATGGACACATCGCAATTTTAAATCTAATTTTATGTTTATTTGAAAACCAACAGCGTTTACATAAGTATTAACAAAAATATTTTTACAGATATTAAGGCCATTAATAATAACAAATGCTTTCCATAAGTTATAAAAACAAATGTTGTTGGAAGAACAAAAAATAGTGTTTGATTTCTATAATTAAGTAACTAGGTACCTAGTTACACAAAGGTAAAGGCGAAAACAGTATTTAGGTAATCGTCAATTTAGAAATAAGAATTATTATTAATTCCTTAATAGATGAATAGTTCAAAATAAGTACATACAATTATTATTACAAAATAAGTACATACATATTATACCAGATACAATTCCATTATTTTAATTATTCAACGAATACGCTCTTTGAGAATGTCATACACATCACTTTTGAACTTACTTCGTTTCGTGCAATAAGGGTCAATTTTACTAAAGTCGAAGTCGAAGTCGGAGTATCTAAATAAATATTATAAAGCTGAAGCGTCGGTTTGTACGCGCTAATCTCAGGAACTACTAGACGGATTGCGAAAATATTTTTGTGTTGGATAGCTTATTTATCGAGAAAGGCTTTTAGCTATGAAACACGCAGCACGTTGCGACGAGAGGGAAAGGAGCAAACTCAAAACGCGCGGACGCAGTTGCGGGGAACCACTAGTAACATATAATATCTTGGCCAAATGCGATCACGGCATTCAATCTAATCTCTCTGCGACTGATATCTGTGCCGAACATAATACCCTAACTTTCAAGGGCTATCTCTGTTCTTTCGCGCTCATGAGTTGGGCTCATCAGTCTGGCATGATCGGCGAGAGGCATAGAACCAAAGGTTTAACGAGCTTAGCAAAAGTTTAGACCATAAAATTAGTATCCCTAAAGATTTGTTAATTTTATGGTCTAGACGTAGAAAGTAAACACTACACAAAATAAAGGTATGACTGGAAAAGCATGCCATATGGCGTTAAATGCACCTTTTGTACAAATTAAAATTGTGCAATAAATTATAAAAAAAAAAGGAACCATTGGTGATTCGCCAGTTTGCATAATGTTTCTATAACACTTTAACATGCTTACAATCTTACCGGGAATGCAGATGTTTTATATTTCTTTAAGCTATTCAAAACACTAAGGGTGATAGCACTTGATAACATGTGTAACAGTATTAAAGACTCTGTTCCAGTGTAGTAATCAAACATGTATTTTCTATTGTTTTCACTATATCATTAAGTTTTTTTTTTAATTCCAGGAAAGAATAGACTACATCGAATCGGAAATCCAAGAGATCACACGCAACGCTCAAAACCTGAAAACGGACTATCTATCCCTGATCGAACTGAAGATCCTTATAGAAAAGACGCAGACCTTCTTCCAAGACCACTCTGCCCAGAAAAAGATATCCACATCAGTATCAATATACAACAATGAGGCTCTAGGACACCTGGGGTTCATAGCAGGGGTGGTAGCTACCCCTAGGGTGCCTTCGTTTGAGAGAATGCTGTGGAGAATATCGCATGGAAACATTTTCTTCAAGCAGGCTCAGATTGATCAGCCGTTGAAAGATCCTGTCACGGTAAGTTTTAAACAAAAAAAAATGAGAAGTCGTAAAGCAATGATGTAGGTATTATGGACCTAACCGTCACTATTATTCTTGTTGGCATGATCGCACAAATGAGCGCAAAGACTAAGTCAAGGTTTCTGAGGCCTTACAATAATTTTAAAACGGGCCACCACATGTCTCAAAAACGGGCATCACTTCAAATAACAAGCAAACCACGCGAGGCGCAAGCGATTTTGGCTCATAAGGAAGTTAGGCGGCAACAACCTCGATGTACGTATAGTCCGAACATAATAAATAAATATGTGATATTTATTATTATTGTTAAAATCAAACCTAAGTTGAGAGACATGGTTGGTTGGGGTCCCTATTCAACACTTTTAGCGCCTTAAAAATGTATGAAGAAATTACAAAATTTACGCGTAATTTTATTTAAAAATTGCTATATGCAATTGCGCAAGTATTTTTTTTTTAAATCATGGACAAAATGGCAAATGGCTGGAATGATTCTCGCGCTCTCGGGCCCGAGTGCTCGGTATTCAACGTGTTAAGTAAGTAATGCCTGTATTTGGCGACCCCGCTCTTCCTTATCAACGCATAAGTTTTTGGTTTGGTTTTACATGTAAAACAAATAGGGCGCCAAAACGCCTTCAATCAAATTGATGAAAATTACGAGTTCAATACAATCTTATTTAACTTCCCCATTCCCACCAAATGATAGGTTACTAGTAGAAACGTGAAAGACAATAGTTCTGAATAGTTAATGAGCAACACTTTTGATGCTTGTTAATGTAATAAAAGCTCATAATTTATGTAGAGTAATAATGGTAAGTGGTACATAACAGTACAGTGGTTGTCACTCTCAACAAACACTGTTATTTTATATAAGTACTTTCACCCTATGTTCTTGGTACTTAGGAATATTAGTTCTGAAACTTTTTTAAAAAAAAAGCCGACATTTTAATAGGATTTGAGCGCATATAAAAGAAATAGTAAGGAAATTTCAATTAATAGCCGATTTCGACTACGGTGGCCAGTCACAACGACATACCGACTGCGTGGGACATATTATAGTCTCGTGCACTATGTGCGCAAACACAGGTAGTATATTCCACTCACTCTCATAGCCCGATGGGAGAGCAATCTGACACGACCGGAGAGAGATCCTGATCTATCTCTCTCTCTGTCTCTGTCAGATTGCTGTGCCTCGGGAAGCACGTAAAGCCATTGGTCCTGCGTCCACAGGGTCGAAAAACCGCCAATTTACAAACTCCAGGCTACCCTGAGAATTGCTGAACAGCAAAACCCAAGTACGTATTCTTGACCCGATGAAACTACAATCAGACATGGTTTCTTTCATAAAAATACTTTACAAAAACATATATCGGGTGATGAATCTATCCTCAGGTGTCAAAAAGCAAGTAAAAGTTATATGAATGTTTAATATCATTTCCACCCAACCATTACCTCGACCTGTGCTGACGAACCTTTCCAAAGGGGCATTGCCCAAATACGGCAAATGTCATCGCCGGTAAAATAGAAGGAAACACGTCACGCGATGCCCAAGAGAGCTATCTTTGAATACAACTCATATTAATTACGTAAGGTGAATCAACTTTCTTTTTTTTTCCTTCAGTAAAATTAATAAGTTTAATTTTAGTGTTTTGAAAAACTAAAAAATGCATTTCCTTCTGGTAAGTAATATAAGATATCTAGGAATGAAAACGTCATAAAATTATGCTTCAGAAAAAAGCTTGCCTGAGGCTTTAAAATTAACTCTTTTTTTTTATTAAGTTAGAAAAAATGCATTGAATTGCATACCCTCCACATGGCCAGGTGGCAGGTTATGTGGGGTTCTCCTTTCCAGAAAAAAGAGTCACTAAAATGACCAACGTGCTATCTCGCAGTCTAGGGGAACTGGTATATCTAGGCCTTTCCCAATCACACAGTTTTGCTCAGCGAACTCGAGCCATGCGTCACCAATTTAAAGGTCTATGGTAGCGAACTTTTCTTACATTCGATTTTATTTAGGGTACAATAGATAAGAACTGAGCCTTACATACGGATCCGAAACATGGTCTCTAACTATGGGCCTTATAAAGAAGCTCAAAGTCACACAACGAGCGATGGAGGGCTATGCTGGGTGTTTCTCTACGGTCAGAAATGAGGAGATACGTAGAAGAACTAAGGTAACGGACATAGACTTGAGAATCAGTAAGCTTAAGTGGCAATGGGCAGGGCACATAGCGCGAAGAACTGATGGCCGTTGGGGCAGGAAAGTTCTAGATTGGAGACCCTTCGACCAAAGACGCAGCGTGGAACGTCCACCAACAAGATGGACAGACGACCTTATAAAGATTGCAGGATCAAACTGGATGCAGACCGCTAGTAATCGGTCGCTGTGGAAAACCGTGGGGGAGGCCTATGTTCAGCAGTGGACGTTCTTTGGCTGATAATGATGATGATGATGATGATGAGCCTTACAGTGACTGGGTGAAGACCTTTCGACCACTGAAGACTGAAGTACTGGAAAAAAGTAATAATATTGAAGCCATTTCGACATGAATGCGATTTGTCCTCGTGATAATACTACCTCGTAGAATGGTTTGTAATAATATTACATTGAACAATGCGTAACTACACATGCCAAAATTAAACAGACCGATAGTTTATTGTATTCGGAAATAGCTGATGTCCATCATAAATATCAGTGTGTGTGTGTCGGTTTGTTTAGTGTGGCACGGACGAGGTCGTTAAAATCCTTTGTCTTATGATACGATTCATAGATAACACAATCCATGTACTGATAATTACTTTTGGTCTAATTGTGGCTACTGTATCTATAATTTCCAAGAGAAAAATATTCGGACAAAAACTCTTACTAAGTAAGAAATTAAGTACCTTATTTGACACATAATTGAACCAAATGAACTTATTAATTAGGATAATAATGACAACAATTAAAAAACATCTTTAAAAAAATTGGTACTTATGTGTCAAAAAGTTTGCGACAGCGCGAGGCATGTCACGATACTCATATTCTTCTTAATACTTCCCCAATTTTAAAAATATTAATGTATAGTTAGATACTTGGGAATTATTTTCCATGTGTGTAAAATCTACTTTCTACATTTATTATCATGATTTTTAGTGTTAGAGTAATGATGAATATGTTTCTAAGGTATATAAAAATAAAAAAGGTAAATAAATAATTTCGTTTTAAAAAATACAGACATTTAATCGTGTTGTTTACCATCTCTAACTATGTTGTAAGAGCGAACTTATCTAATTTTAAAAATAGGTCAATAGCTCGATAGTTCTACCATTCCAAGGTGCGATCAGCTGATTTACAGGCTTGCGCTAAAAGCGATCCCATTAGTGTGGGAAAACAAAATCTTGTTGTGATGGGAACTAGCAGTACAATGCCAGATTTGTGCCAAATACTGTCTGTTTAATAGCACAGACCTAATAGTTGGTTAGGGATTCTAAACAGAGCATGCTAAATCTATCATTATAACAAGAGTTTAAACAAAAACCGGCCAAATACGAATCGGACTCGCACACTAAGGGTTCCGTGCAAACTTTAACTGAATTAGAGATCTACTTACTTCCACTTAGCCAAAATACCACAATATCTTGTTGACAGCAAATATAACTTTGTTTTTTATAGTGTTTGTATGAATAACAAAGTTATGATTGCGGTTATTGAAAATGTGCTCTATCTTAAAAACTACTAGTTCGATCTCGTTCAAACCAATTTTCATTGAAATTCTTTGTCAAGATCTAAATTACGTATGTTTGTTTTCAAAATTTACGCTCGATAATTTAAAATTTATATGGAGGACGCCCATTTTACTACTTTGGAAGCTTCTATCTCTCAAATGTTAGACTTTTAGTGAAAATGGTTTTAAGAACCTCGATGTCATTTTAAAAGACCTATCCATAGACTCTCTATACGCACAGGTTTGACATTTTTTTAAAGGTTTTAGTTTCATATATGGGAGACCCCCTTAAATATCATTATTTTTATATGATAATCGTAAAGCGGTAAACAGAATACATCTACCTACTAAGTTTCAACTGTGTAATACTAATAGTTAGTGTGTAGTTTCAGAGTAAACTAGCTGTGACATACGGACAGACAAACAGACAGACTTGACGAAACCATAAGGGTTCCGTTTTTTGCCATTCGGCTACGGACTCCTAAAAAATTCGTCTAGTTTAACGCTACATCACCCATTTATTCTCGGAAGCATTGAATAGTAAGTGTTACAGAAAATATAAAAGTTTTTATACCACAAAACATATTTGGTTCTTATTTTATTATATGAACGCTATTATGATTGACTGCGTGACAAATGCTATATTTAACTTATTCATATTACACTCGTTCGTAGCCAGGTTGGTTTGGAGTTACCGGTAGTCTATATTTACATATCAAAAATCTTTAGTTATTTAAATATTATTTAACGTTTTGTTCCTAACTCTAGTCCATAATGCAGTGACCGTACTTTTCATTGAGGGTCGTATCGGATCAATTTAACTAGACTATCGATTAAAGCCTCAATTTACCTCGGTTTTTACAACCTGTAATCATCACATGCCTTAACGAATATTGCCACGTAAAAAGCTTGATAACTCCAATGATACGGAAAGTACTCCAATCAGTGGTAAGATCAACCGTGGTATTAAAACTAAATCAGTAGTAAGGGGTGGTTGTGGTATTGTAACGCCATATTATGCGGGTACGGGAAAGGACAGGTGGCCGGTCGTCGACCTTTGTTTTTTATTGATTTTCCCATTCGTTAACTACGAGTACTTGGAGCTGTTAAGCCTGCACATCGTAAGTTACAAACTTAAACGCCCTGTGCTTGTAATGACTCTTTTTTAAAGCAAAACTTTAAAATACTTTGCCTTATTTTTTTAATGACGGACTTTTTCCTCAAGCAAGATCAAACAGTCTTTGAGGAAAAGTAAACATCTTAACGTTGTAAATAAACATTAAACTTATTGTTTTGGGTGTGCTTTATCGTTAATGTTTTCTTGCATTTTTAAATTTAAATTATAAAAAAAAGTAAAGGAAAAATACTTTCAAATCCAAAACTCGTCACTCCGTAATCGCGATTTTCTTTCCAGATTTGCGCTTTGCTATAAGTGATTTTTGGAGATGTATGGGATCCCTCCATACTAACCTTATAATATTACATGTCGTGTGTTCGAAGTCAGTATTACAGACCGGTGCCTCAGTGGCGCATCGGTTAGAGGGTCGCACTTTAAAGCGACGGTTGCGCTAGAGGTCTCGGGTTCGATCCCCGGGTCGGGCCGAAAATATGATTCGCCGGTTAGTCGTAGTGACTGGCCACCGTAGTCAAATTCGGCTAGGGCGACTATTATAAACCTAAAAATTTTTTTTGACATTTCGCGTCGACAATTAATTAAATTTTCTGATTTTCTGTTTCATCAAATACCATTTTTACTTACGTAGCTATCTTTAGTAAATATTAAATCAATGTAATTTTTAAAGCTTCATTAAAAAAATAATCTCAAGCAATAAAATATATGAAAACACCAATATTGTCTCGGCGTTGTCTACGTGAAATGTCAAAATTTTGCTTCAGACTACATCCGCTGGCATTCCCATATCTATTAGTAGCAAGCAAAGGACCAACAGCTTTACGTGCTTTCCGAGGCACGGGGGTAAAAACCACCAACTTCCGAACTCGTGTCAAATTGCGTTCCCGTCGGGCTATGAGATTGCGCAAACACAGTCCAGCGCAGTCTAACCGACTGCGTTGTACCTGATCACCGTAGTCGAAATCGGCTAGGGGGACTATCATTAATAGCAAGCAAACAAACGTACATAAGTATTTACCTTAGCAAAATTTTCTTAAAATTAATATGTATAATTTTCAGGGTCACGAGCTCCAAAAGACGGTGTTCGTAGTCTTCTTTCACGGCGAGCAGATAAAACTTCGCGTGAAGAAGGTCTGCCACGGGTTCCAAGCGACAATGTACCCCTGCCCAGCCACGTTCAAAGAGCAGCAGGAAATGTTGGCTGGAGTCGACACCAGGATCAAGGACTTGAAAATGGTATGACGAAGCAAGTATTTCCTATTGATTTCGATGTAGAATGCGAATTCGTTAATGGTTGGTGATATCCGTTATACGATGACTAAACTCACCTACGAGGTCTAGCTAAATGTAAATATTAAATCTATTTAGGAGAAGCCTATGTTCAGCAGAGGACGTCTTTCATCTGATAATCATGATGATTAAGAGTTTTAGCCACTTCCGTATTTTGACGCAAATAATGCGATAAAGTTAAGCCCAGAATAAGAGTTTATTATCATAAACAACTAACATTTTGTCTAGGAACTTTGAATGTTAACGTATATCCCTCTATGTTACTTCTAATTTCAGGTTCTAGAACAAACAGAACACCACAGACGACTGGTCCTGGCAAACATAGCCAGAGACATCAGCACTTGGATGGTGGTGGTTCGCAAAGAGAAGGCCATCTACCACACCATGAACATGTTCAGCATGGACATCGTGAAGAAGTGTCTGATAGCTGAGTGCTGGGTGCCGAAACGAGACCTGCCGCTGATGCAGAAAGCTCTGGAAGAGGGCGTGGTATGTAGAAACTTTATTATTTTGAAGACCTCTTTAAAACCGACTGGGAAGCTTATTATAGAGCTAGAAACTGGTGTAAGAGATTTTTGAAGGTTCGTCTTCATTAATTCTCCCCACCTTATCTGCGGTAATGTATTTCATTTCGGAGCTTTATATGATTTTATCAATACTGTACTATGTCTTCTTGAAAATTCTCTCAACAAATACCATAAAAACAACATTTGTCAAAGTTCAGGGGCTCTTTATCAATGAAAAGTTATCAATTAAGGCCAGCATTTGATGCTTTCGATCATATTATTTCAGAAACAAAGCGGCAGTCCGATCCCATCGATCCTGCACCACGTCCCTACGAGAGAGATCCCACCGACGTTCAACAGAACTAACAAGTTCACTAGGGGCTTCCAGAACCTGATTGATTCCTATGGAATCGCCAGCTATAGAGAGGTTAATCCAGGTACAAAATTTCTTCCTTTATCTTCAAGGTTAAGGTTCAAGATAAATTGACTCACTGCCATTGTATTAATCGAGTCTATGATCATTACTATTATAAGATAAGAGTATTTACCCATTAGCTAACAAACATAACTAAAGTGAAAATAGTTTGGTACATGCACCTAAATAAATTAATCATTAGAACGTTTTAAGATCAGAACGCAGTGAGTAATGGATATTCTAACCCTATTAAGATATCTGTTGTCCGATTAAATAAATAAATTATAATTATTACTACTGTTTTTTTACAGCTTTGTACACAATTATAACATTCCCATTCCTTTTCGCTGTGATGTTCGGTGACGTTGGCCACGGACTTATCATGACGCTATTTGCTGCCATCCTCGTCATTTTTGAAAAGAAATTCGCCAAAGAGAAGACAGACAATGAAATATGGAACATATTCTTCGGTGGTCGCTATATCATACTTCTGATGGGAATATTCTCAATATACACTGGGTTGATATACAACGATTTGTTTTCGAAATCTTTGAATATATTTGGAAGCAGTTGGAAAAATGTTTATGATAATGAGACATTGTTGACGCATCATATGCTCGACTTGGACCCAGCTGAGGCTTATACACAAAGTCCATATCCGTTTGGATTAGATCCAGCATGGCAGGTATGCAGGAACCATATTTATTAGAATTGCGAACATTCACAGTTTAAGACACCATGATTAAGATTAAATTTGACAAAACAACCTTAACCTAAGCAAAAAAGATGAATTATTTAGATGATATTATTATGACGGGTAACGAAATGTCCCTGACAATGAGTGTTATTTTCTTTTCAGTTTGCAGCGAACAATATCATATTCCTAAACTCTTTCAAGATGAAGCTATCAATAATATTTGGAGTGATACACATGGCGTTCGGTGTGACATTGAGTGTGGTAAACTTCAAGTAATTAAGAGTATTCATAGAAATAGATTTAGTTCTGGAATTTGTGGTTGCTTTCCTATTGATGAGGTATATTAATTAGATGTTTTTCTATTTCAGCTTTTTCAGGAAGACGGAGATGATTTGGCTGCAGTATATTCCACAGATACTGTTCTTGTTGCTACTATTTTGGTACCTCTGCATACTGATGTTCATGAAGTGGACAATGTACTCAGCAATAGCGCCAGGTATACTAAAATGACTATTATAAATATTTTTGAGGCATTAATCAGACTTTCTAGAATTTCAGTGAACATCGCTTTTTTTTTAAATTGCGGTCTTCTTTATGAAGCAGATCTTACACAATTATTTTTCTCGCCTTTGTCCTGCAATCCATAAATAGACACTCTATCGTGGTAGAAATGATATTGCGCACTAACACTGAAATTAGCATAGTTTGTAGCTAAACTTCTCTAGGGACTAGAACAAAGACTGATACTTGGGTACTTAATATTCAAGAGCCGTGTGGGTTTTATTGTAACTATCAGGTGTTCACCAAAGTTGAGAGTAAAGGATACTTGCATAAACTACATTAAAGCTTCAGGAAATCTTTAGTTTCAATAGCCATTTACAAATGTTATTTAAAATAAATATTAATTTAAATTTGAAATATTTAATTTTATTTGTAATTTTGTAATATAGTTACCGGCTTTATCTTTAAGGGCCGATGCCTATTTAAAAATCGGCACTAAATTTATTTTAGCATTATCTGAAACTAGCAGTACTGGAACCCATTGCTAAATGTTCGTAACTTTTAATAATTTATTTAATCACCTCCTATTTTTTAAGTTTTAAGATAAATAAGCTTGTGAAAAGATTATATATTTTTTGGCGATAAATGATTTAAATTTAAATTATCATCAGATCCAGCATACGGCACGTCCTGCGCGCCGTCCGTACTGATAATCTTCATCAACATGATGTTGCTCAAGAAATCCGAGTCCAAAGAACCATGTCACGCCTTCATGTACGACGGTCAGGATGAGCTGCAGAAGACCTTCCTGGTCTTCGCTTATCTGTGCGTGCCCATCATGCTGTTTGGGAAGCCCGTGTATAAGATACTGGCAGCTAAGAAGTTGAAGGTGAGTTGGTTCATACATAACAGAGTTTATTTATTGCAACAGCTCTAGTGGCATGTGGTTTGGGATAAATATACGTGTTTATAAAGCATTAAAGACTGCTGCTGGAGCTGGATAATGTTCGGATAGCTGGCCAAAATGGTATCGGTACTTCATTAGAAAAGTTTGTTAAAGAACCAAATTTGTCTGTCAAAGATGATATCTTCTTAGACCTCTTGTCGTCTTCTTAGTCTTTCCTTACTTAGACCCCTTACACGCTGCGACTTTTAGCACAGATGCAATCGAGCGTTTCGAAAACGCGACCAGAATGGCGACTTATGCAGTGGGCAGATTTAATTTGGCATCGATGCTGTTGCGCGTTAGTACCGATGCAGAAGCGTGACTGCATCGATGCTAACGCGCATCAGTATCGATGCAGTACATAATTAATTTGTCAATGTCCAGCTTCTGCATCGCGACTCCATCGATACCGACGAGCGTTAGCAACGCGAATGCATCAATGCTAAAAGTAGCGCAAGTATGTAACGGTTGTCATTTTGCGACTGCATTGATACTGCATTGCGACTTCATCGCTGCTAAACGTAGCAATGTGCAATAATAAATAATAATAAATATTCTTTACTAGCGGTCCCCCGCGACTTCGTCCGCGCGTTTTGAGTTTGCTCCCTCCCCTCCCGTCGCAGCGTCATGTTTTATATCCTAAAGCCTTTCTCGATAAATAAGCTATCCAACACAAAAATATTTTTTCAAATCGGTTCAGCAGTTCCTGAGATAAGCGCGTTCAAACCAACAAACTCTTCAGCTTTATAATATAATTAGCGCAAGCGCACGTTTTACTTAAGCTGCGAACATTATTTTGGTGCGGAGTTATGTTAAAACTGTGATAGCTCCTAAGATATTTATTGGAATCAAATGATATAAAGGGCAACTTTGTTCTAAATGAAATGCTCGTGATGATGAATGTATTTATTTTGATAAGAATAAATACCTGTGTGTATAACACCTCTAAGAATGATGCATTATTTTTTTACAAATTTATTAACATAAAAAAGGTTGTAGTAAGTCAACCATAAAAGATAGACTTATGCTGTTGCGGACTTTATTATAGAACTCTTAATGCTGAACAATCTTGTCATACATGATTTTTGTGTAACTTTAGCGGTTTCCGCAGCGTACGCAGCGGAAGCTCTCAAAAGGAATATCTTTCTTCCGTTTTCGCAACATTTTTCATTGCTGCTGTGGTCTTGTGAGTTGTATCTTTATGTTATATAGCTTAAAACCTTTCTCGATTAATGGACTATCCAACATAAAAATAATTTTTCAAATCGGGCCAGTAGTTTCTGAGATTAGCGCGTTCAAACAAACAAACAAACAAACTCTTCAGCTTTATAATATTAGTATAGATTAGCGCAAGCGCCCTTGTACTTAAGCTGCGACCATTATTTTGGTGCGGAGTTATGTTAGAACTGTGATAGCTCCTAAGATATTTATTGAAATCAAATGATATACAGGGCAACTTTGTTCTAAATGAAATGCTCGTGATGAGGAATGTATTTATTTTGATAAGAATAAATACCTGTGTGTATAATACACCTCTAAAAATAATGCATTATTTTTTTACAAATTTATTAACATAAAAAAGGTTGTAGTAAGTCAACCATAAAAGATAGACATATGCTGTCGCAGACTTTATTATAGAACTCTTAATGCTGAACAATCCTGTCATACATGATTTTTGTGTAACTTAAGCGGTTTCCGCAGCGTACGCAGCAGAAGCTCTCAAAAGGAATATCTTTCTCCCGTTTTCGTAACATTTTTCGTTGCTGCTGTGGTCTTATGAGTCGTATCTTTATGTTATATAGCCTAAAGCCTTCCTCGATAAATGGACTATCCAACGTAAAAATATTTTTTCAAATCGGGCCACTAGTTTTTGAAATTAGCGCGTTCAAACAAACAAACAAACAAACTCTTCAGCTTTATAATATTAGTATAGATTGCACAAGTAAGGACACAAGAAATAATAACAATACAGGCAAATCATTTGTACAATATTCATAATATATGCAATGTGTCTTAAGTATAGTCCATTGAATAAAAAGTTCTAGAGTGCGTGAGTTAGTAACGTAAGATGTTTCTTCGGAAACATGTCAAGAGTCCCTAGGTAATAAACATACTAAAACCCCGGGACACTAGGAGGAGCCCTGGAGTGGGGGGAGGGGGGGAAAGGGTCCATTTTTTCATTTTTCGCTTAAATCTCAAAAACGGCACATGCTAGAGAAAAACTTTCAAGGAAAAGTTGAAAGGCCATAAAATTATCTACAAGTTGTACCTCAATCATTTTTTCATATATCCTACCCTTTCTGAGTTACACGCAGTAAAAAATGATTTTGGCTCAAACAATTTCCCCATACTACATACCCATGTTTATCACATCAATCGATCAAAAAATATTTCTTTCTTCCAAAAAACTCAAATGTGCAACTTGTGACCGGTACTGATAGATTGCTCTTAATTAGGTCTATAATTGGTAAAATAAACACATTCCTCCATGGAAGCCTTTAGGAGGAATCGATTGTCAAAATATTATATTAGGGTAGTTTGAGTTACTGAACTAGATCTTTTTATTTTTTTCTTCCAAAAAACTCAAAAGTGCAACTTGTAACCGGTACAGATAGATTACTCATGATTAGGTCTATTATTGATAAAAAAACCAGATTCCATCATGGAAGCCTTTAGGAGGAATTGAATTTTATTAGGGTAGTTACGATACTTGAACTTTTTATTTTTTTCTTCCAATAAGCTCAAAAGTGCAACTTGTGATTGGTACTAATAGATTGCTCTTAATTAGGTCTATCACTGGTAAAAAAAACACATTCCTCCATGGAAGCCTTTAGGAGGAATTGATTGTCAAAATATTATATTAGGGTAGTTACGCAACTTGAACTTTTTATTTTTTTTCTTCCAAAAACCTCAAAAGTGCAACTTGTGACCGATACTGATAGATTGCTCTTAATTAGGTCTATAATTGGTAAAATAAACACATTCCTCCATGGAAGCCTTTAGGAGGAATCGATTGTCAAAATATATGTTAGGGTAGTTTGAGTTACTGAACTTGATCTTTTTATTTTTTTTCTTCCAAAAACCTCAAAAGTGCAACTTGTGACCGGTACTGATAGATTGCTCTTAATTAGGTCTATAATTGGTAAAATAAACACATTCCTCAATGGAAGCCTTTAGGAGGAATCGATTGTCAAAATATATGTTAGGGTAGTTTGAGTTACTGAACTTGATCTTTTTATTTTTTTCTTCCAAAAAGCTCAAACGTGCAACTTGTGACCAGTACCGATAGATTGCTCATAATTAGGTCTATCATTGATAAAAAAACCAGATTCCACCATGGAGGCGTTTAGGAGGAATTGAATTTTATTAGGGTAGTTACGATACTTGAACTTTTTATTTTTTTTCCTCTAGTGCCTCTCATATGACATCAATGTCCCAACATTATCCGTTGTTCGAAGTTTTTCGATGAAGTTTCACACGTAGCATGGGAGGGGGTCCGCCCTCGTTAAGCTTATGCTAAAGTTTGCTTATGTTTTCGAATTTTTCACCTTTCATAAGATGTAGCTCGAAAACGGCTGCTAATAGAAAAAAATGATTTAGGTATAACTTGTAGATAATTTTATGGCCTTTCAACTTTTCCTTGAAAGTTTTTCTCTAACATGTACCGTTTTGGAGATTTAATCGAAAAATGAAAAAATGGACCCTTTCCCCCCCTCCCCCCACTCCGAGGCTCCTCCTAGTGTCCCGGGGTTTTAGTATGTTTATTACCTAGGGACTCTTAACATTTTTCCGAAGAAACATCTTACGTTACTACTCACGCACTCTAGACCCCCCTTGGAGGGACTCATTCAATGGACTAGTAGTTCCATAACTTTAACGTACTCGTAGATTCCTTGTCTGGCGATAGCCAAACGATAAAAAATAATTGTTTTTTTTAAAACTATATATGTATTGTTATGATAGATTAAAGTTATGCTGATATAATATATATACTTTTATTTATTTAAAACAACATGCACAAACAAAAGGTACAGATGGCGGACTTAAATTCAAAAAAATCAAATTCATTTATTGCGGACAATAAAAATCCATGAGTTGGTAATACAATAGCGCTTAAAAACTAGGTGTTAGTACTTACATACATGTGTATTAATTAATTCTATCAAATGATAAAAGCTAACCCTGCTAACTTAGTGCTAAAAGAATTATCTACCAGTCAACCATAGGTATAAAATACAGTCCATACAGAGAAAATGCTGGCAGCGCGAAGGAAGTGAAAGAGGGGCAAAAGAAAGAGCTTATTCATATTATAATATCTCACTACATGACCATGTGAACATTCACACATCCACATTTTTAGAGAAGCACTTATGATTCTTGTTTCACTTTTCAGAAATATCGCCAAGGAGTGGAAAGCGGCGAGACTACTCCAGAGGAAGAACCTCAGGAGGCAGTGGGCGAGATGATGATCACGCAAGCCATCCACACCATAGAATACGTGCTGGGCACCGTCTCCCATACCGCTTCGTATCTGCGCCTTTGGGCGCTCTCCCTGGCTCATGCCCGTGAGTGTTAAAATATATCACTCGCATGGTTCATGTTTTTACATGAGCTCTGTAGAGGTTCCCGTTGAGCCCTCGGTGCTATCGGTTTACTCCGCGAGAACAACTGGTGTATTTGCAATAGTTGAATGATGGTTGCTAATATTTAGGGAGTTTTATTGAAGTCTTTAAGATGGGTTACAATATATTCAATGAGTGTATGGATGTTCTGATTGTTGTAAGTCATGATATGATTGCAAAGATGTTCTACACGTAGAGCACGAAATCGCATCATGCAACCTAACTATATTAAGGATACATAATTTATACACTCTGAGCGTTTGGCTCAAAATCGTTTGGATCCAGAATGACTCTATTAAGTGAACCCATCATTTGATAATAATACTGATCACCAGTTACTACGAAAATGTTAAAGCCTGCTTACATTATTGTAAATAATAAGTTAGGGGTTCATAAAGATGAAAATAATAAAAACCAAAAAAAAAACCATCGAAACTTGACCCACTGCTGTTGTAAAACAGTTGGGATGGATAGCGCAGACTTCACGCGTAATGACGTAGGTATTCATGGGAGACCAGAAATTTCGCCCGAAGAGCGTTTGGCCCGGTTAACCAGAAAGTTGCTGTTTCCACTCCCGCCCATGCGCAATTTTTGGTTTCTTATTTTTTTCATTTTTATGAGCGTAAAGTATGACACTGTAAGTCTTAAAACATTCTAAAATAAAATTAAGGGATTCTAATAAAGGGCTAAGAAGGTATAACAAGGTCTACAAGTTGGTTAGAATTGTATAAGTGAAATATTAAGTATTATTTATTGTGAATGTCGCGAGATAATAAGTTTAAGTGATGTAAGCCGGTTGATTGGTGATACCAAAGTGATTATCTAGTAATGTGTTTTTATAAATAATTAAGAAATATAAACTATCAAGAAAACAACGGATTTTATTGAGAGCTATATTGACCAGTGTCAACAGATTATTAACAAGGTTGAATTTGCAATAAAAGTGAAAAGTGCTCGCATATCAAAAACATATAACACTAAAGAAGACGTATACGGCGTGGTTGGATTACATGCTTTAGGTCTTTTAACAAACGAGAGTAGACCTCTTACCCATTTCTGAGCTATCTATGAACTAGGTTAGATAGTAAAAACTATTTTATTCTTATTTCCGTAGAGCTGTCAGCAGTTCTTTGGCAGCGCGTACTCAAGATGGGCATGGCGCCGCCCGGCGACGTCGGCGCAGGCCTGATGATCGTATACGCGATAAAGATGTTCCTCATCTTCGCCGTGTGGGCGTTCTTCACACTCGCTATACTTGTGCTCATGGAGGGCTTGTCAGCGTTCCTGCACACCCTCAGATTGCATTGGTATGTAGTACTTGCAAATTTTTTATACAAAGTGATGTTTTGATCAGCGACGAGCGAGCGACTCAAGGGTTGTACAAATTATACTGGTGCCAAAAAAAATTTTTCAATGGAAATAACCCACAGAATTAATTTATTATTGCGATACTAGCGAGCGAGTTTAAACTTCCAACGCCAGGTCGCCTCTTCGTAGCTTACTACCTAGTATTTCGTAGATACGCGCAAGTTCCACGCGAAGGTGCGAGTTTCCCGATTCGTTTTGATATTTTAGCGTTGTGAAGAGGTTTTTCTTTTATAAAACTTGCATACTTTTTAATAAAAAATCATATAATCATAACTCGTACCATCATCCCTGAATTGTATTATTTTTTTATTTTATTCCATTATGAGCAGACTATTCTTCCCACTAAGGCACCTGCGGAAAATCAGCGTCGTGATATGCGTTCCGCTGCCACGACTTATTCTGAGCGGGTGGCTTTTTGACTCGAGTAGTCTAGGTTTTGCAGGGTTATAAACGTATTCCAATGTCTATTCGGTCCAATAAAAGTATTTGCTTTCTTTACTTTTGATCTTCTTCTATTTAGTTTACTATACACCCTAACATTCGGTGGCTAGAGTTTTCAAACAAAACATAAACATGAGTAGCACTCCTGAAAAATATGGTGTAATCATAAATACTTACTTTGACTATAAAATGTCTTTCTGATATCACATCATGGGCCAGTTAAAGTAGTCTGGCTGGCACTATGTGTTCCTGCCTATGTTAATGACGGGGAGCGGATACTGTATAACTGCTTACTTCAATAATATAAATTGCACTTGTAAAAAGCAACTTTGGCTATGTGACAGACGAGGAATCGAACCCAATTGTAATAGTGAAATTTGTTAAAAAATTGTATTGTAAAAATGTAATTATGCTAACTTCAATTGTAGTCCTGGTAGACTGCGAATTTATGTTATTATTAGGCAGGCTCACTCTAAGCTATGGGCCACACAACGTTGCTGAACCAAGTGAAATGTTTCGTGTTAATATTCAAACATCATTTTAATCATAAAAAATATTAACATTCATTGAATAGTTTTCTGTGAAATGAAATTCGATATCAAAAAATTCTGTGTTATGATAGATACCCCGCACACACACTCTCACACGCACACGCATACACAAACATACAAACACGCGTGCGCGCATTATTTTTAATCTACTGATTTGTCACCTGTCTGGAGGTGGAGACCTGGTGACCTGTAATACAGGTTTTTTAATACCTACCACAGGCACCAGTCCACACAGCTACTTTAAGAATATTAGCTTAGAATTTATATACTTATAGGTACCAACTTTTGTAATATAGTGGCTGTGGTGAAAAACAAACGTTTTTATTATTTATTATTTTGCTCAATTTCTTTTTATCCAGGGTGGAGTTCATGAGCAAATTCTACGAAGGCCACGGGTACGCCTTCCTCCCGTTTTCTTTCTCCGCCATCTTGGAGAATGATGAAGATGAGAAACCGGCGGAAACCAACGGAGGGCCGCCTGAGTGACGTCACCTCCCTCGTCATGACGTTAGCAATAATGAAACCATTATCATCGTGTTGTCGTTTCCAAATAGATGTATTGACTCAGGTGGTTTGATTTAATCAGAATTGAGTAATATAAGAATTATGTAAATATTAACGTTATTTGTGTTGAGTGATATGAAAAGTTCAGTACATTTCAGATTTTAAGAGATTTGTGTCGTGTAACTCTAACAAATATTATAATATTTCGAAAAAGAGGAAGCATTTGAGTAATCAAAACATGATAAAATAGTTTCAGTCATCTTATAGATGGTGCTTCGATTTTTAAACTTCTTTCACTCAAATTGGATCTGAAAAATATCATGAGGTAGCAATTTCTTCTGCCCATGTTTTTCTCTCTAATGCTTAAAGATAAGATTCATAGAATTTTGTTAATGAAATCATTAACATTAATTGATGGATTCAAGAATCTCCCATTTCAAGAACATTACGCTTTCTATTGTTTTTTTTCTGAACTGACGTTTATAAAATTGACCTATTTCTAAAAGAAAATATATCAGGATGGAAAAAGTGCCTTAATGTTCCGTTGCATGTTAGGTATTTTTATTATTTTATGGTAGAAAATAAGTATTGGCACATGCATTATATTGTGCTCACCAATTGAAGTGTAAGAATATAACATCAAAGAGTGAAAATAAGCCTTATTAGATTAACGAGTGAAATTAGAGACTATTGAGTCGATGAACATATCTATAGTTTAATATTATTATAAGCCATTTACTCGTTTAATCAGCAGAAGGATTAATTTACTAAAAAAATGGGTTAATATAATTTATTGAAAATATTTTTTTAAACATCAGTTGTTTCATTGTTATAATGTTTTTTTTATCGATGAGTGAAAGAGACGGCGCTCTACAAAATTGATGCTTGATGATTTATACATATTATTATGCGTGGCTCTTTCTAAAAGACATTATAATTATGGTAGTTTAATCAATGAAGAGGTAAATTGTATTGCCGTGTTCTCAACAAATTGCGTAATATTATAAATAATAACAAATTGTGTATAGTCTAATCACACTATGAAAGTCACAATAGTTTGTTATTTGACGTAAACTTTAAATTAAGAATTTGTTTAAACTAATCAATATTTAATCCATAAGATTCATAAATAATAATTATTGTTAAGTATAGGTTTTTTGTTACATTAAATTTTACATTTATCGAGATATTATGTTTAGCCAAAGAGTTGTTTTATTGTGAGGTTGAGAGGATAATTGTTGTATGTTAGTAAATAATAATAATTGGTGCCTTTGTATCATATAAAGCCTCACTCATTACCATTCATAGTGCAAACTAAGTACCTTTTTTCTAACGCATAGTAACATTTTTCAACAATAAATCCTTTCTTTGAAACGCAGTGTAAGATTTTGCATCAATAAATACAAGTATCTTCTTTGAAACGCAATGTAACATTTTGCAACAATAAATACCTTCACTGAAACGCCTAGTAACATTTTGTAACACAAATTACTAGCTGCTATAACATTGTCATAATCTTTTTTCAGAACAGCAGTGTACCAACTTTAACTGTATAATTAACTCATACTTAAGTGGAACCTCAATTATGGGCAGATTTATAATAGGCAAAGTTACCCTAGTCAGTACTGGGATTGCTATACTTTAAATCCATTGAGTAAGTAATCACTGTTCCATTTACTTTAAATACACCTTTAGATACATTTTTTGCTCATTATTTGAAATAGTCTGCATCTTCACAGATCCATTCGTTTGTTATCCGTTATTCTATGTACTCAATCAAAACATTACACAGGAATATCTTTATAACTCATCAAATACATTTGGAATTGTAATGCATAGATTTAACACTGTACTTTAGCCATAATGAAAACATGAAACAAATTAAACCACCCACTTGTGGCCTTGTTATACATAGTTTATACAAATATCCTAAGAATGTTATAAATAAAACCAGTTTTTAATGATAAGAACTTTATTAACCTTATGTACACGATACGATTCCGCACATTACATACATTTCAATTTACATTGGAATATTAACGAACATACAGAATAATTTACAAGACACTAACATTTTACACCATTCCTCAATAAAATGAGTTTACCTATAGTCTTGTGTTATTTAACCTAACAATAATGTCTTTAGCAATTTCGATAGCAAAAGCAAAAAAAAATCATCAACATAAGATAGGTGTAACCAGTAACGCCAAGTGCAGTTTCTAAGTTAGTGACGCCATTTTGCCAAACTAAGATAATAAAAAAATATTACATGATCCACCGTTAATATCGTTAATATGGTGCAAATAAACTTAACTAAAAAAGTCCGACTATAAAGCTGTGAATATCAAAAGTCGTTTTTTAAAAATTTATGATTGAAACAATGAAGTAAATAAAATAATAATTGAATTGCTTAAAACGCACTTGACAAAATCAGAAAAGTGTAACAGTTTAATAGTAATTTTGTTACTTAACCACAATAGTGTTGTTAACTAAACTTCACAGTTACATACTGTTCCTAGCAAACAGTTATTATTACTAACTCTTTTTATTATTATCAACTGCGTTTCTTCTTGGGGCTAATTCTGATGCTCAAACCAAATATTTTTTTGTATAGGACCAACATCGTAATTGCAAAAAAAATTTTTCCTTCCCCCAACTATGCCGACCAGCTGAAGCTAGTTTTCCCTATACAAAAAGTATTTTAGCAACAGAATCACCACCAAGAAGAAATGCAGTTAATTTTGGAACACCTGTATATACAAAATATGGCTCAGTGCTTTGATATAAAATTCAGTATAAAAACACCATAACGTTACAATATAGTTTGAAACTAATATAGGTACTCTACTCTAAATGATCTAAATAAACAATGTAGTATTTAGGTATTATTTTCTTGAAAACCGCCATCTTGCACAATCCTACCATTCACATCACTAATATTCGTGTTACGAAATTTGTCTGGGCACCAAAATCTCACTGATTCTTTGCACGTAAATTATTTTAAAAGCATTCACGACGTATGCCAATAAGAACGCCAAAAATATAAGACGTTATAGCGCTGTGATGCAAATCCTTGATGTCATATATTTACTGCATCGCTGTAATCCGACGCATTTAGCGATATTATTAAAAAAGATAATGTACAACAATGATACTTTTAAGAAGAAGGCGTTTATGAATATTCCTAAAAAGTTCTTCGGACGAGATCGAACCAGAAATAAAGAGATACGTGAAACAACTGAGGTAACGGCCATAACCCTGCGAATCAGTAAGCTCAAGTGGCAATGGGCAGGAAACATAGCGCGAAGAACGTTGGGGCAGCTAAATTCTAAATTGGAGAACTTTCGACCAAAGGCGATTGATTGTACGTCGGACTGGGAACAGAAGCAAAAGTTGAACATTTATGTTACTATCAAAAAAATCTAACCACTGGTTTGGGGTAGATTGGAATAACCGCTACTTCATTCGCAAATAGAATAAATCTAATCTAGCAAAATCTTAAATGACGTTATCACTAAATGCACATCTCGGGCACATGCACATGTCTTATACATCTCGGGGATGTACGCTAAGTCCCGTATCTAGCAGAAACACAATACAATCAACCGATTCCTCGATCAAAAATTTAGAATTTACATCATAGCGCGCTTTAGTCCAACACTGGCAACATGACCTTCCTACTGGCACAACTTGGTAGATGCTCTTCAAGCGTTGCGTAGCTTTCGTAACAGCGCTCGCAGCGCTTTAGCTCGCCGCTAGGAGCATCCGTGTTTCTGCATCCAACTGGTGTAACGAGCCACATCAGCCTGTGTTACGGTCCGACGGGTCTTCTCCATTGCTTCTGCTAAATCACTCATGGAGACCGGGGCTTCGAGTTCGGATCGCTTGAGCTGACGGATCTGATCCGGACTCTTGCCGGCGATCTTGCGACGCATCGTCATCATTGCTGCATCTCTGGAACATAAAAATGTCTATAAATTAAAATTGTTTGATTGCTTGCTCAGGCAATGGTTTATTGTTACAGGTCTTAGGTAGATCCTAATTCAGAAAGCAGCAATATTAAGAGTATATTAGAGGATGTATGAGTGCTGTGTCCAATATGTTGAATGGCTTAAACTCCTTGCCCTACAGTTCTATAGGTTGGTAGACTAATGAAAGTACTAGTAATATTGTTATGATATCATTAAGAGATGCTAAAACAAAATTTAAACAGCAAAAAAAAATATTTTTGACAGTATAAACGAGACACTAGTCACTGTGTGCGACGAAGGAGGTGGGGAAAAAGAATCGATGACAGGGTTATGACAACGTTGGGGGACTGTAACCAGTTCAGCAATTTCAGCACAAAATTTACTTATCCGTGCATTATAGATTAACGTTATTGAATTTAATAAATGGATAATACAATTTATTGAAATAATTTTTGCTTAATTACTTTTCGTAATGACAGCCTGCCATTTGTCATTTCAACGTCCGCCAAAAGTTTGAGGCACCGTCGTCGCGCAAGGTCTGAATAGTAGCACTCTAAAGCACTATACAACCAGATGATATCTACTGTGCATAAGTTTAGTGACTCGGTTTCAGAAAATTTTATCATCGTCTAATTTAAGAGCTAGGCTCTTGTCCGTGGATCTTTTTACATTCTTTACGCGCTTCCGCCATTTTCGATATGATGCAAAATTCATCATTTTGCTTCATTTGATGCATAAAGCTTATTCTTGGTCTTCCTCTCTTTCTTCGTACTTCTATTCTTCACTCTTTTATAGTTCTGTTGAAATTTTCGTGTCGTAATAAGTGTCCCACCATTTTCCCTCTTCTATTTTCTATTGTTTCTATTAGTTTTCTCTTTTCCATTACCATGTTCAAGTTCTTCATCCATTTTTATAGAAAACTTCGTATTTGATAATTCGAATCAAGTACCGAGTTGCTTAAACAAATGGTTCATTGTATGTAACTCTACAGCTTTAAATAAGTGTTGCCGCCATCGATCACTATGTTACAAAAAAATTAGGCCATATGGAGCATCTGTCAAAGCGATGCCATAGTGATTGCCGTGATTGTGTATACTTTATCATTTAAGAAAATGTGGTTTGAACATCGTGTCTAGCATAAAATAAAGTCTATGGTTGCCGCGCTTTTTATTGACGAGTGGTGACAGTACCATAAACTTTTGTCCATCTTTATCGAACACAAACTGTGAGTGGGTGAAAGGGTAACTATTTCATCATCTTACCTGCACAAGTTGCAAATATCTGAGCCACTGTAGCCGTCTAGTTTGGTGGACAAATCAGCCAAATCTACGTCTTCAGCTAACGCAACATCTCGAAGGCAGAGACGCAGAAGCTTCATTCTCGTTGTTTCTGTAAAAAAACTAAGGCTTAGAAGATATATTAAGTAACTCCATCATCTGCGAGCCTCTAAGATGCGCGCCTATTTATCATTTATCGCGGCAATCGATAACGATTGATAATCGATTTGAAACGTCTTTTTATCATATTATAAAGGTAAAGGTTTTTACTGACTTGAGTGTTCTCTATTGATTTTAAAAGTAGCAAGAATTTCGTAACAAGTTCAAAAATGTGGGAAAACATGTTGTTTAAGAAATAAAATTAGTTAATTGACGCGACAAACGGTATCGAGGCGTGCGTGTTAGGACTACTGGACAACAAAAAACACAACATATCATTACAAAATCGTGTGTTGCAAGATGAAGAGGTGCTCGAAGCGCAGTGGTAGCATCACTTTTGTAGTGATACTGAAGTTAAGCAACCTACGGCGCGGTCGTGTTTAGATGGGTGACCATTCCGACTATAGAAGAGACGTTTATCATGAGCATCTCAGTGCTTAGGAAGGCACGTTTAGGCATTGATCTTGGTTGATATCAGTCGTTAAGGGCTAGTCAGAGACCTTAAGCTTGACAACATCTGACAGCAAGGTTAGTTGCTTGCCTTGTTAACACCCCTCCACCAACCCGGACTGAGCCCGCGTAGCGGAGTATGGGTCAAAACTACCTCATAGTTGAGATAAGGCTATTGCCCAGCAGTGGGATGTTATAGGCTAACTTTGTTTTTAAGTTGCAATATATGTGGACTTACCGTCCGGTAGACCAATAAATATCCTCTTTTCGAATCGTCTTCTAAACGCTTCATCGATGTCCCACGGATGGTTCGTTGCTGCCAGCACCATTATTATTTTGTCTCGATTACTGAAACCAAAAGGCATTTTTAAAACGGTAGTTACGCCACTGGTTTTGAATGGTGAAATAAGTGACACTCTAACGGTGCTTTTAGACTCACTAACGACCGTTTCCTATATAATTTATCAATTACTAGCGGTCACCAGCGCCTATCCCGGATTTTCCGTAAGATATTTCAACACAAGACATATATTTTCATTGGAAGTAAGAGACCAGGAACAATAGCGGTCAAGGGCGTGTTATACTTAAGCTGTATGCATTTTTTTGGTGCGGAGTTATTTTAAAACTATGATAGCTTCTAAGATACTTATTCAAATCATATGATATTAAAGGCAATTTTGTTCAAAATAAATTATAAATAGGCACGCATTTTAGGCCCGCTGGTCGAGATATAGTTACCAGAATTCCTTCGACTATAGTTTGCAATTAGGGATGTAGTTTGAAGATACGTTTGGTGTAGTGGTTAGAGCTTCCGACCACTATGCCAGCCGTCGCGGGTTCGCATCCCGCAAGGGGCATAATGTCAAGTGCGATGAACACGAACATTTGTAACTGAGTCATAGATGTTTATATGTATTTCAGTAATTATGGGAGATGCCCCCGTCATAATCGTTGTCCATTCGTTACTTATGGAAAAAAAATATCGTTTAAAAAAACTAAAAAACCGGCCAAGTGCGAGTCGGACTCGCGCACTGAGGGTTCCGTGCCAACTTTAAATGAATTAGGGAATCCACTTACTTCCACTTAGTAAAATACCACAACATTTTGTTGACTGCAAATATAACTTTGTTCTTCATAGTGTTTGTATGAAGTACAAAGTTATGTTTGCGGTTGTTCAAAACATGCTATATCTCAAAAACTACTCGTTCGATCTCGTCCAAACTAATTTTCGTTGAAAGTATTTGTTAAAATCTATAACATATATTTTTTTCAAAATTTACACTTGCTTGGTCTAAACCAACTTCTAACTTCTAAAAGTTAGATGGGGGGGGGGGCGCCCATTTTACCACTTTGGAAGCGGATAGCTATAAAACGTTAGACTTTAAAAGAAAATGGCTTTGGGAACCTCAATATCATTTTAAAAGAACTATCCATAGACACCCCACACGCATAGGTTTGACAAAAAAAATTTTTTTGGTTCTAGATTCATGTATGGGAGCCCCCCCTTAAATGTCATTATTTTTTATTTTTTGTATGATAATCGGTAAGCGGTTAACAGGATACCAAATTTCAGCAGTGTAATGCTTATAGTTACAGAATAAAATGACTGTGACATACGGACGGACAGACAGACAGACAGACAGACAGACTTGACGAAATTATAAGGGTTCCGTTTATTGCCATTCGGCTACGGCACCCTAAAAACCACGCTTTTATAGTTAACCGAACTAAAAAGTATAATTGCATCAGCTGTGCCGCATGCGTATTGAGGGAGGGCGGGTGGTGCATCCTGCATTTGCCTGAACTAATACTAAACGCGTGACGGTTCGTTTTGTTAGTTGCCGGCGACGCTTCGCGGAAATTTAAAGCAAAATAATTTTATAAATTTCAACTTATTGAGGAACTGTTATTAAATTATTGCTTGTCATCGGTCTTTGATACGTGTGCAAGATTTCAAATTAATCAAACTTCTGGAAATCGGTCAAATTTATGCTCAAAGATTCCATTACATACATACATACATACATAGATACAACCCAAGCTAATAAAAGCGTGGTAAAAACCTTACTTTATAACCACGATAATGGTGTGTTATGTCTAGATATCTACAGCCACTTCACATATACGAGTTAGGGCTGATTTTTTAATGGTCAGATAAAACTTATCAGACTGAGAAATTATAAAGCGACAGATTTATAAAAATGACAGGTACCTGTTACTGACAATTAGGTGACGTTTTCAAATTATCCATATTGTATTTTGCTTAATGATATTGTATTAAGAACTAGATCACCGGTGAGAGGCTAAAAGATGGCTCAGCTGAACAACACCTCACTTCAAATTGGAGTCATAATTATGACGTATTCTGTTTTTGATGGCGTCTGTGTCTTAATGCCTCAGTGCGCCTTTAAAACTCCAGAAACATCTAACTAAATAAAAAAAACAGTCCGAATATCATATTTTCGTTAAGTAAATTGTATTTAATGATGCCTATCATTCATGATTATTTGTGAAGTATTTTCAATAAAATTAGTGAGTTTTGTTTCTTAGCCAACCCACGGACTAACATGGTCGATATTCTAAGACAGTGCTCTAGATGGAGTAATTTGGTACTATATTTTTTAATAATAATTTAACGACCGTCTTAGTGTGGTGGTTTACGTTCCGGACTACAAAGATAAAGATAGGCAGTCGCGGGTTCGAAATCCCGCCCGCACGACCCTAACCAATAATGTCTATGGAAATGTATGTTAATATTTCTTTTATATATATATCCGTTGTCTGGCACCCATAACTCAAGCTTTGAGTAGCGTCTTTGGGACTAGATGGCGATGTGTGGGAATGTCCAAAGGATATTTATTTATTTATTATTATTTATAAATTACACCTTCAATTCTTTTTAAAGTAACAGCGTAGACGCTCACGGATCAAAAAGTCACCGGCGCTCGCGTCAACAAAAGTATAACAAAAGACTGTTGATAAACACATATGTGAGGGATGATCCTCACGATTGTAGAAAAAATATGTACGCTCACTATTAAATACAATATCATTGATATTGCTCGACGAATATTTCTTATCTGATTATTGAAAAATCAGCCCTAAGTTAGATAGGTGGTTGTTAGGAATTATGTATCTTAAGTAAATCATTAAATAATAAGCCTTACAAAGCCGCAGCGAGCCCGTCCATCTGTATGAGCAGTTCGGCCTTGAACCGGCGCGATGCCTCATGCTCGGAGTCAGCTCCCCGCACCGCACATAAAGAATCCACCTCGTCTAGAAAGATTGTGCTTGGCGCGTGGAATGCTGCCTGTGAATAGGTTTTCATTATTAAGGTAGCTTTTTTGACTTGACTCTTAACCAAGCAAACTTCAAATGAAATCCAGTTTTTTAACACTTTTACAGTCCCGAGGCAATTTGTCAATAGAATTGCCACACGTCTAATAGTGTATTATATATGCAATGTACGGACATAAAACTTCACTATTCTCGTAGTGTATTGTATGTCAGGTACGCCAACTCATCAGTGCATGACAGACATGTAATGCATGGATGGTAAAAGTGTAAATAGAGATATTCTGTCATATCAGGGTGACAGACACAGACAAAGCTGAAGGGAAAGGGCAGGCTTTTTGATGGCAGGAACAGTCGTGTTTTGTGTTCTTATCAAAAAATTAAGTATGTTGAAATAATATAATAATACTCCCCCTAGCCGATTTTGATTACGGTGACCAGTAACAACGATTAACCGACTGCGCGGGACATATATAATGTGCACAAGTGTGTGCGCAAACACAGGTGCATTCTCTATTCCTTCCACTCTCTTAACCCGATGGGACAGCAATCTGACACGATCGGAGAGAGATCTGACGCAGGACAAACGGCTTTAAGTGCTTTCGGAGGCATGAGGGTGAAACACCGCCAACTTCCAAACTCCGTACTGCCCTGGGAATTTCTGAACAGAAAAACTCAGGTATGTACATATTTTTGGCCCTACCCGGGGGATCGTACATGGGGCCTCTGGCGCAGCCGTCGCTCCCGAAACCGCTGCGTCACCGAGCCAGTCATATAAATAGTGAAATGATTTGGATATATTGATTGATGGCTAAGCACGCTGGGTTTCAAGGCGTCGCCGCTCCGAGGTCCCGGTTTCGATACCCGGTCAGGTCAGTATAGAAATCGAAAGTTTTCTATATTATCTCGGGTCTGGTTGTTGTGGTACCACCGTTGTGTCTGGTTTCCAAAACACAAGAGCATTGGTTACTTATTTTGGGATCAGAACAATGTATGTGATTGTTGTCCAATAATAGAGGTAGTTTATCCAGAAGATACGAGTATGATATATAGACTACGATCATTGTCGATCCAGATTCACAGCGAATTAAAGTAAACAATCATTTTATGTTCAATAAATAAATTGCTATTTAAAACATTCAGTCAGGTCAACGCCAACGTCCGTAATCAACTATGTTTACCGGTTAACTGTAATAGCACATGTTATTTATTACGTGACTTGTGATATTTTATCCATGCACTTTAACTTTCACTTAACTCACCATCAAAATAAGTGTTCTATCCATACCTTACCTATTATTTAAAGGACAAAGTGCAAAACACCATCATTAAAGTTGTAATCTTCTCTTAAAGGACTTACCATGTCAAACAACAGTCTTACGAGTTTCTCCGAGTCCCCTCTATACTTGGAAGTGAGGGTAGCTGATGAAACGTTGAAGAAGGTGGTCTTGCACTCAGTGGCCACCGCTCTAGCCAACAGCGTCTTTCCCGTGCCAGGTGGACCGGTGAGGAGGACGCCCTTCCATGGTCTTCGGATGCCCTGGGTGTGACGAAATATCAAATATTATAAAGAATATCTCATTTGATAGATCTAAGTTGAGTTTTTGGTGTTCAGATGTCCTTGGTGTGACGAGATGAGGTAAGTTAAGGGATCTATGTTAGTGATGGAGGTCTACGCACTAGTTACCTCAACTGAAATAATGTTCGATGTTTTATTTTATGCCGGAGCTACATCAGAAATAGTAGCTTTTATTGAACTGTGACCAATTATAATAAATAGTGTAGTTTTACAATCTATGTTATTATTTAAAGCTAAAGAGAGTTTGTTTACTTGAACGCGCTTATCTCATCAGCTACTGTACTGATTTGAAATTGAATTTCTGTGTTGGATAGCTTATTTATCGAAGAAGGCTTTAGGTTTTAAAACACCACGCTGCGACGGGAAGGGAAAGAGCAAACTCAGACCGCGCGGACGCAGTCGCGGGGGACCGCTAGTTAACATAATAAAAGCAGAATAAGATAAAACATGACTTCATATAGATTTTACTTAAGTTATCCTGACGCTAAATATATTATTTTGATATAAATTTCACTTGTAAAAAGCAAGTTTGGCTGTGACAGACGAGGAATCGAACCCCCGTGTCTTACGCTAGGCATACGCCTGGATAGCGTATAAGACACGGAGATCGATTCCTCGTCTATCACAGCCAAAGTTGATTTTTTTGTATAGTGGCAAACACTATTAAAACAAAAATGTAATTATATAATATTTCTCATATTTTCTTTCATAGTAATCCTGCCACTTAAGAGACAGATTCGTCTGTAAAATTTTACATACTTAAATCATGTAAGTTTGCAAGCAAAAACATTGTATAGTAAGGATAATTAGTAATCACACACGAGCCTAACCTACTAACCTATGCACAGTGGACTTGTAAAAGAGCATTTCAAAACACATTTTCAACAAGAAAACGGCTAGTCCTAAGGAATAAAACGTAAGGACGATAATTTATATCGTACACGCGAATCACCAATTTAAAGTAGGCTAATTGTAAGTTTGGCGTAATCGCTGGCTTGAAGAGTCTTTGTGTAAGTCGGCTTTATATGCCTCTTTTGGTGGCCAAAGGTCGAATAATGATTAAGCTTTGACTGGACAGAGTTATTGGAACTCGTAAGTTACAGGTACACATTTTGGAGCATCAAACGTATTACTTTTGTAAGAAAACTAAAGGCTGATTGTGTACACCACAATATTAAGTTTTATAGCAGGTAATTGAAGTTAAAATAAGACAGACATGTAGTTACCGCGTTGAGAAATACAAGTATAAAATTAATTATAGTTTTGGTTAGTCAGTATACAGGGTGACTTTTTTATCAGTACCGATATTTTGTGTAAAGACTCCACTGATGAATATGGACAACTTTTGCTATGGGGGCAATAGCGAAATCGAGAAAAAAAAATCAGCTGTTCCATACAAAAGTTCAATTGGCGCGCGGTCATAATGTATGGAACAGCTGATTTTTTTTCTCGATTTCGCTATTGCCCCCATAGTAAAAGTTGTTCATATTCGTCAGTGGAGTCTTTACACAAAATATCGGTACTGATAAAAAAGTCACCCTGTATATCACCTGGATAAGGTACTAAATTCTTACCTTAAAATAGTCTGGCATCATGAGCGGCAGGACCATTGCTTCTTGCAGCACCGACTTCGCATCGTCCAAGCCAATCACGTCCTTCCAACGGACATCAGGATTCCTCTGCAGAATATCTCTTTCTAGCGTCTCCACGAGATGTAACTCATACCCCGTCGCATCAAAAACCTTTTCGTCTCTTTCTAACATCGACATGTCTCCTTCAGCAGGCAAATCAGTCTTCCTGACTGTGGGTTTGATTGGTATGAGGTTCCTAACACGACCACGTGGCATTCGGTCCACCGATCGACATTTTCTTCCGCTGCCAACTGATGATGCAGTTGACGACGTCTTTCGGGAGACGATGGAAGGTAGGGTGGGCTGGATGTCAGGGTCTCGGCGCCGGAGGCCATTGGCCCATTTCTCTGTAGTCGGGTCAGGCTGCTTAGTCGTGTCCGATGGCTGCACTTGGAAAGTGTATGCTTGAGTTGGTTTGACCACTGTAAGTCAATTTATAATCACTAGTATGTACCTACTTACAATATGCGACCAGCTTTACACGTAGCAAATTAAATGAAGAATTTGACTAGCGGATGTTTAGAACATTACTTTCTTTCTAAGAGAACTAGTTTCCATAGCTGATACTTTGTGTTTGGATGTTTATATTGTTCTTAAAAATCAATCATTTGTATCAAAAGCCAACGTAACCATGAAAAAGTAGTCGCCACGAAAGAAGTATTACAATTTGCACCTGTAAAAAGCAACGGTGTCGGACTAAGAAGTATCTACGAGATAGAGTATCTCAAATGTTTCTGTCTTTCCATGTAGTTTTATCCAAAATTTACTAAAATGCACACATCACCTTTATATTGTAAAAACCGCGTGATTGCGATTAACGGTTTTAAATCAGTCAGATTTTATACCATCGATTTATTGTGAACAAACCCGACAAGGTTGGGCATTTATGCTTTTTTTGGTACTTACATTTTCACCTACCCTAACTTGCCCAGTGATTCGTCATTTCATTTTACGTTATAATGTACGAAGTTTTAGTCTTTAAATAAATAAAATGACAACTTTTACACACTGCGCTACTTTTAGCATCGATGCAGTCGCGATGCTAACGCGCGTTAGCATCGTCACAGTCACGATGCAGAAGCTGTAAATTGACAAATTATGTGCTGAATTTTGGCGACTGCATCAATACGTTGCACTTCTGCATCGATGCGAACGCGCGAATGCATCCATGCTAAATTAAATCTGTTCATTGCGTGAGTCGAGATACTGAAGAGAGTTTTCAAAACGCGCGACTGCATCGATGCTAATAGTCGCAGTGTGTAAGGGGTCATAGATTTTAATCACGCGGTTTTTTCAATATTATGGTCACACACAAAAACATTCTAACTATGTATATCGCTAGCGGACGTTGTAGAGCTAAACGAGTAAGTAGTTATTTTCCGATAACCTACCATATATCATTCTCAAATCTCTCTTACCTTGTGTAGGCGGATGTCGAGTGCCGTTCGCCATGTGTGTATCGGGCTGTCTGGCCCTCTCCCGCCTGACATCACTCTTTTCCGTCCTCTGGAGTCCGTCGCGAGGAGGTTCTCCCTTGTCCCGTCCGTCTCCACGACGCGTGGTCATCCGAGCGTAGCCGAAAGGCTGAAGGCTTTCCACCATCATGCGATCCATCATACGTGCCATGTGGTGGAAGCCTGATGATGGGCTGTGAGAGAAAGCTGTGGTAAGCTGAGGAGTTAAAGAATTGGTCCGGTGAAGGACATGGTCTGGGTCTGAGATCTGAATAAATAAATTTATTGAAATGATATATTAAACCGATTTCAAAAAAAAAGAGGTTCTCAGTTCGACCTGTATGTTTGTCCGCGAATATCTCGCAATCGGCTGGACCGGTTTTGATGCGGTAACTATTTTAGTTACATAATGTCGGAAACAATAACTAAAACGACTACGACGAAAAAAATTTATTGACATTAAATTATACCGCCTTTAAAAACAAACAAAACAAGACTAAAACAACGCTAAAGGAGAAACAAAATCATTTGAAGTCGGTGCATGATGTTTTAACCCTAACGGACAGCAGCAGTCTTCGTACGCACATCATGCACCGACTCTGAAAAGACTCATTCAAAAATTGAGTTTACATAAAATTGATGCTGAGAAATAGGTGAAGTTTTCAAATTAGGCGTTTTTTATTATATTCCACGAATATTCCTTATCGGATGTTTGTAAAATCAAGCTTAATATTAAAAAGCTTAAGACTTTGTTTGTTTGTTTGAACGCGCTAATCTCAGGAGCTACTGTACCGATTTGAAATTGTTCTTTTGTGTTAGATAGCTTATTTATCGAGGAAAGCTTTAGGTTATAAAACACTACACTGCATCGGAAGGGGAGGGAGCAAACTTAAAACGCGCGGACGAAGTCGCGGGGGATCGCTAGTGGAATATACGAATACCAAATACGAATTGGTAGTTCTAGGTTGAAACAATTAATCAAACAAAACCTTACAATAAAATTCAATCAGCTTATCTCATCACGCAATGCGTACGCGATGACTTGCTACTTAAAATGACAAAATATTATCCTTCTGTAGTTTACTGCAGTCGATTCAAAATTAAGTTGATTTTTATAAGCAAGATTCTATAAGAACCCTAATAACACAATAAGGAATAAAATAACTCAGTAAACCGTATTAAGGAAAACTAAAATACAACTGATTTAAACATTATTGCTACGGCGTTTACTACGTAATTCTACGAGACTACGAAAGTATAGACTTGCGACTGGCGACCTTTGGGTTTGGCATGGACTTTACTGGACTTTTTTGGTCCAGTACATCTTGATTTAATCAATTTTAAGCTATATTATGCGAAATATGCTTTTTAATGATACAGCTGTTTTAGAATAATTACAGAAGAATAGATGATTACCAGTATGCAGTTCAAAACTTTCAAACTAAAGTGATATTTTAGATTAAAATCATAGAAAATACCACATACAATGAGCAGCATATGGCACGTACCCAAAAAACGGATCATTCTGGAAGAACTGTCTCAACCCCCCTACATTGGGCACCAACGAATCACCGAATCCAAAATCCATCTTGAGTTTCAGCACTCTGCCGACTTTTGCTAAGAACATAAGTAATTGTTTGTGTGAAGCATTCGAAATGGAGGTCACTGTGGGTCACGAAAACATAATTTCTCATAGGAGTGTTGAAAGTATGTCATTACTTCTGTTGAACCGGGTTGGGAAATATCGTGTGCTATTTGGCAGGTTTGTTATGGTGCGGTTGCCATGGCAACGCAGTTGCGGAAACCGGCCACTTGACGCGGTCAGTGGTTGCGTAGAGCAAGGCAAAGTTGTCAAAACTTTTCCCAAGTATTATTCAAATGATTCAAAACCTTATTTCTTATGTAATAAAGCTGTAGTATTTTTTTTGGTGGAAAGTTTAAGTTGGTGTGTGAATGAAAGGCCCTTGACTGGTCTAGTTTTTGGACGTCATTAATCTTTACGACGAAGGTTTATTATGTTCCAATTTATTTTTGCTTTAGCTTTGTTTGCAAGTTTATGAAGATCACTCATTGAGATAAAACAAAAGGTATTAGTGCCTTGTGTGATTATGATATAAGTAGCAAAATAACGTTATCATCGTACAATAGACATCAACGAGTGCTAAAAACTTTTCGAATTTAAATTATCAATCAAGATAAAACACTACTTTATTAGGTAGTTGAATTGCAAACAACAAATAATTTTCAAGGATGACCATCCTACCTAACTTAAGCCTGACTCAAACCCCAAGATGCTTTAAAAAAAATACTTTTGACTGTTAAATTAAATTATGGTTCGGCATTTTTTACCATTATCTTATCATCAAGCGCTGTCGTCATAACTAAACCAGTACATCACCTTGTTCAACCCTATGACGGTGCAAAACTTTATTTAACCACACTGTTGCCAAGTAGGTTGCAAACATCAAAGGTCAATAACTATCCGCCATCGTCACCTACTTTTCACATTGCAAAGGCTTGCACCGGGTTCAACGACCTCATATTTACCTGTTGACGGAAGGGAGCATACAAAATGGACTTTGTAGGCTTTTCAGGGTGTGAAGATGTAGGCCAAAGGTCGATGACAGCGCCTTCAGGGCTCATCGGCATAGACTACTTTTCATTCATTCGATATGCAATCGATTGAATATTAATTGCTCCAAGATTACGGTTACAGACGATTTCTTGTGTTTGTGACGGACCCACTTACATATTTAATTTAATTACGTGATGTGGTAGAAGACATAATGGCTGATATCTTCTTTTAAGTCATTTATGTGTTCCAGTTAAGTTTAAGTTTGTTTACTTGAATTTATAATATATAAATTTCATAATTTACCACACCACTTCTTTATTACGCGTCTGAATATCAAATGTTTACCATGTAGATATAATGATTTTATAGCCAAACTTCACAAAATTACATACATAGCATAATAAAGTGGACTTGCGTATCTTAAACGTCAACGTCAAATAAACCGAGACAGAATGATGATTTGAATTAGGATTAGCGTAAGCCTAGGTTAAATCGTCATGCGTAAATACGCCTAAGGAAGTCACAAATTAAAGTTAATTTAGCCCTACTTGCGAATGTTGATATAACGCTACTAACTACTACTAACAAGGATTACGCTCATCCTGGATTGAATCATCATTCTGTCTCGGTCAGTTTATTTGTCGTTGACAGGGACAGAACGAAGACTTAATCCGGATTAGCGTAATCCTGGGTTAAATCACCATGCACAAGTCCACCTAAGTAAGTATAAAGAGCAGGCTATAATAGGGATAGGTATTCTACTACTATAAAACTCGCCAAAAATAACGATGACTAATTGACGACTCAACGCAACTATTAAGGTGATTGTTTCAACCAAATTACAGTGCAGAATACTTAAACAGGATAACGCGTTTAAAGGTCGATTCGTCTCACGATTCGTGTCAAGACCAATTTAGAAGCGAGGTGAACGAATACAAACTCCACAGACGCCTACGAGACAATTTGTTTTATTGCAATTTGTGTAACTCCCACGCATGATCATCATTAGCAGTCAGACTGATAAGATTGTCTCTTAGAATTGATTTTAGCAGGCGATATTTAATGTCATATATGCATATTCTGCACAGTAAGACTGAGGACTTTAAGAATGTTTTCTAATTCTGGACCTGCCTGTATTGACTCCTGTGTTTCATGTTACAAAGAATAGGGTATCTATCATAACACAGAATTTTTTGATATCGAATTTCATTTCACAGAAAACTATTCAATGAATGTTAATATCTTTTTTTCTTGATTAATCGAATAGTTAATAATCGTCGTTTCATAACATCGAATTCACCAAAAAAATGTTTCGCAACTGTTTTGTTAAGCAGAATAACGATATATCAAACTAATGTTTCATGGAATTATTAAGTTAATCGATATAACCTTTCATAAAAACTTGTTTCAATGTGTAACGGTTCCCATATATTTTTGCATACGCATGCAAGTAAGAAGGCATGCGCATGCTTACGCATGCAAGTAAAAAAGGCATACATGCATGCATTAATGCATGCAAGTAAGCAAGCAGGCATGCAAACAAGCAGCATGCATTAGGATTTCCTCGTCTCCGGCGCTGCGGGAATAGCAGCCTCGTCGCCCTTGCGTAACAAGGCGCAGTCACCTTGCTACAGCGGGCGGAGGCTGCTCTCCCTCCGCGCCTCCGGCTTTTGAATTACACTCTAGTATCGGGCAGACTAGTACCACGGCGAGGAGACCACGGCGAGTCGGGATTAACGCAGTTTATTTATTAGACAAATATTTATTACATATTTATATCAGTTATGCTTTAAATTGTCTATTAATAAAGTATGCAATATAATATTAGGAACAAATTCGTTTGAAAATACGGACTTTAGTGAAGTAAAATTCGATGATTCAAGAATTCTGCATATTGAAACTTACGTGGAAATAAAAGTATGGGTAACAAAATAGAAAGCTAACGTTACTTCGATATAAAACGTAATTTATGAAAATAAGTAACGATGAAGTAAGTTTGTAGATAATAACCATTCGACCAAATGAAATTGTGATGTAACAAGATTCTAGAATTTGTTGAATATTATTTTGAAACGTCTGCGAATCGTTTTATGGGGAATGAAAAACGATGAAAAAAATTGCGATTAAGTGATGGGTTCCCCAAAGAATAGCTATTATCTAGTTCTGTAGCTGATAGTCTTAACTCCTGTTATTAATTTTAAAAATACCTAGGTATCGAAAACCACTTTCAGTTCTCGTTATGAGTCTCATTATGTAAGGGATCATAAATTGCTAGCAAATAAAATAGACATATAAATTGCTCTGATCGCAAAATAAGAAGCCCATGCACTTGTGTTATCTTCATCTCATCGTGTCAAGAAGCCTTGTATTATATTCTTCTTATCGTGTCGATGAAAAACGACTTAAATGTTTTGTGCCCGCGTAATTGGCGACGCGGATTGTTTGTTTGAAAAGGTCTTTATTAAAAAAAATGAAAAGAATTTACAATACGATACTCACAACTAGTGTACCTACATTTACTTACCTAGATTTAGTATAATATAAGCTAATTTAGCTTTGCAGACCACAGTCCATTTAAAGCTTTACGTCTTATTGAAAATATTACACCTAAACAAAATAAACATACTCGTACCAATAAATCATATGAAATTTTACTAAGACGGTGACGCGGATTGCCCTGTCATTTTCACGCATAACGTCTTCAAGAAAATAGGAATCAGGGCACGCGGGACAAGATAAAGAAGGGACATGTCTTGAGGAGTATAACCGCAGACTCAGGAGGTCGGCTCCATTAGAAAAGCACAACTTGTGTAATAGAAATCAGAAACAACGGTTGCCTCAACTCAACTCCTAAATCTAACTCAGAAGAACTGAAGAAGCTTAAATTGTTAAAAATAAGGTATCTTTATGAAGGTGGTTCCATCAAGAACACATTGTTCACGTGTTTCGCCAATACAAATTGCATAAAAAAAAATTACTTTGACATTTAAATACAATTTAAAAGCAAAAAAAAATGTTGTAGAATTGATTAACATTTATTAATCCTTACATTTTTAATTTCAATTCGGGACTTTATTAATATATTTTTAGACCCATTGTCAGAAACTTTTTTGTATTTGGCTGACCTAGGGATAATATCAAGTACAAGCCTTTTAGAATTCCGTTGCAGTCTTTCGTCCCTGTCACTTGCTTTCATGACAGATTTATATTTACAAGTATTATCAGAAAACAGCTCACTTGAAAAAAAAAATAGCGCTGGTAGCCGAAGAAGATTTAATGTTGCAAACGCTGCATTGCTCTACAAGATTCGTCAGACTGTATTCCACAGATTGGTCGAATATATTTTTTTGTATTCTGTTACTGAGTGTTGGTTATTCAAGGTTCACAGCTCCAAAATACAGAGGGAGAAAGGGATATCAGAAATGTATTGCTCTAAAGTCTTACATAGCAGCTATATGATCAATCAGGCACAAACGTGAGAATAAAATGTTTTTACATATTCTTACCTTTGTTGTATAAACATTATAACTTGTCAGTTAACTAACATGTATGTAACAAATGCCATTTAACACCATTTCAGAATCGTAAAGTTTATAACATCTAAATGCCACGTTAAATGCAATTTTGTAGCGAGGTGGATAATAGTTATCATTGTTAAAAACGTAATGTAACGTCTTAGCTTTAACAAATAACTAATAAACACCTTCACGATAAATAAATAACCCATTAAAGTTATAAAACAGTTTCCAACTGTTTAATATGACCTAAATATTAACCTATACTTAGGTATAGTGTAGCAAAGATTAACCAGTTAAAAAATTGGTTATGTATAAAAACACCATTTGTCATCGTTACACGACCATTGTATTAGTCATTGTGTCATTCGTAAAGTCTAGACCAGACCGAAATATAGGTAATAACACACCCTTTTATTAACATAAGTACGGACCAACCCATATCAAATGATCTATGAATTATGATGTGTGTTTGTTTTATTTTTACTCGCATTCGCCTTGAAGCTAGCTAGCTAGCTAGAGAATACTTATGAATAGTAATTTATTCGTAGCTTTGTAATATAATTATTACGTCGACGGATTCAATTTTGTTTTAAAAATACACGTTTCGCACTACTTTATGGTGAATAAAATTAATATAAAAATAACTTTGGTGCGAATGCGGATTCTCGAAATCGAGAAATCGTAGTGTAGTGTATCTCAACTTAGGGTATAGTGTAAGTTCCATTTACATCGGTGTAGTAGTTTTTGAGATTTGGGTAATAATAATACATTTAATAGTAAGCAATAATACTAACATTACTAAATATCATGAAAAAAAAAATAAAAAAATTGAACAAACTTCGAAATACTGTCTAAAAAGATTAAAATAACGCATTTGTCTTCTATTTAGGAGAAACAAATTCTTTTGGAGTTGGTGCATGATGTCAAGCTTAACCTTACAGTTTTTTGAAGTAAGTTATTTTTTTTATTAGTTGAATGAATTAATGCAAACTAAATAAAGTCATCGTACGTGCATCCTAATGTAGAGTTTACATCAACAGCCTTTATTGAAAAAGTTGCAGACCAACTAGCGATCCCTAAGTATCAATATAAGGTTTTTAAAAGTTATTTTTGTAAAACTAAAGATGTTATAACAGAGTTATAATAGTTAGTTAATTGGAGAGCTCGCGTGCGATGTCAGAGTATTCGCGATGTGTTTTACGTTACGGCCTACATTTTAATAACAAAACAAAGCAAAACAGCTGAGAAATGAGAATAATATTCATAAGCCTTGTTGACCTTAAAATAATAACAGGTCAAGTCATGATAACAGCTCGCAATTGCGTAATATTTTATTTTCTTTTGGGTTATTTTTTATAAAATGTTGTAGTTACAAAAGTTGTTCAGTACAGTGTATACTTTGTTGAAAATGTGTCACAGACTCACCAGGCTAGTAACACCGCTCTATATTTGTCTTTGAGATGGAGTCATATTTTTTCTCACCAAAGGATCCATTATTTTTAAACAAATGTGACATGAATCTCATTCGATTATTCTAATTATCGCCTATCGCTCTTTCATTTTTGATGCTTCTAGTGGCGATGGTACTTGGTTGTTATTCTTCGTCTATGGTTTTACCAGTTGGCACGGCTATGATGCTTACCTACTACTACTAGAAAACAATAAGCTAAAATAAATCCTAAGGAGATTATAGATCTTACTATCCCAATACCCATGAGTGGGAGGCAGGATGAGCAGTCATTACTCCCAACGGCAACTCGAATCCGAACGAAGACCCCATTCGGAGTCCTCACGGTATTCTTCGGTCTGCCGCATCATTTGTTCTCAGAGGATTCTAAACAATGATTGTCTTTCTTTTGTCAATCTTGGAGATTTTGTTTAAGCTTTTATCCTTTATTTTTAGAGCGTATTCATACAGAGAAGCTGTTTACAGATGAGAGCGTCTTTTGTCTTTTTGCAGTTTTCGACGTTAAGTACGTCTACCTACAGGTACTGAATATGATCGTCAAATTGTTTTGGAGTACTCTAGAGACATTATATCATCGCTACTGTCCAGTAGCTATTTTTTTAGGATTACGGCTGTGTGATCGACTTCTAGACGCTAAAATAGTATCTACCAAAGAAGTAATTTCTTAAAGAGGTTGAATCAATAGCTTACCACCCCAAGTCCCAAGCAGAGTGGAAGGCAGGATGAGCGGCCATGGCTCCCAACGGCACTCCGAACCCGAACTCTATCTTCACTTTGTCCTCGCTGCGTCGCGGCCAGGAGCCCCGTGCGGTGCCCTCGCGAGGCGCCTCCGCAGTCGTTGCGGTGTCATTCGTCATTTTTGAGACTGTTACATGAGACTTTTGTCTTAAGGCTTGTTAGATTTATGTTTTGGAGAATTGCTCTTTTATTTGAGACGGCACCAGTCGGCTTTAAAAGTCGCTTCTGTTTTATTTTAACTAAATCTTCGTATAGCCTTAATCGAAATTTTACTAAAGGTGGAAATCGAGTAGTGGCAAGTACAGATACTAGAAATGTTTAGGTAAATTTAAAATACTGTAGTTAAACAATAAATGATTAAAAGGACAGTACGTAAAGACTTCTCATTCTCAATTCCAGTAAGAATCAAATGAGATACGAGTATAATTTTGTATTAGACTTTTATATAATTAAATCCTAAGGACCCCTTCTAAAATAAGACAATACAAAAAAGTTTATTCTAATGCCATGGTCACAAATACAGACTAATCAATGTCATGAACAAGGACGATACGTTAGCGTGCAGTAATAAAAAGCATTTGTTTGAAACATTTAAAAACGGAACTCGGCAACTTTGAATCTTATTAAATTTGAGTTAAACGATAATAACAGTCTTAAGCCGTATTTACTGATATTTTTCATAGAATTTATTTAAGATTAAAGTATATATAACAATAAGAAAGCATGCGTCTCTAAAAATTCCTATTTCAGTTGTTCGTCGCACAGTTTATTTATTTTTTATTTTTAAAGACACAAAATTAGTCATGAAATCTACCAAAGACCACAACACGCAACTCAAATCCCGTGACTCAGTTGCGTTCACACATGCGTCAGACCGCTACAGTCGTCTTCACTTCGTAGCAACGGTGCTACGAGCGGCCGGCCGGCGCGCGTGACCACGACTGGAGCCGATGACCGAGCCGTCGCGACGCGCTACCCTTTACTTAGTATGTGCCCCAATAAACCCCTTCCGACGGGTAATCAACATTTTTACATTGTTTAGTCGCCGGTCTGAATAAAGTAAGCGGTGGGTTATCTGTTGATTTATGTTTAGTCTGTTAATACTCAGCAGAGATAACATGTCAATGCAAAATAGACTGGTGAAAAATTACATGAGGAAAATCTTGAACTACTACTCATCATTTTAGGGTTCCGTAGCCGAATGGCAAAAAGCGGACCCTTACAGTTTCGTCAAGTCTGTCTGTCTGTCTGTCTGTCCGTCCGTATGTCACAGCCATTTTATTCTGTAACTATATGCATCACACTGTTGAAATTTGGTAAGAGTATGTATCCTGATAACCGCTATACGATTCTCATACAAAAAATAAAAAAATATGACATTTAAGGGGGGGCTCCCATACATGAAACTAAAACCAAAAAAAAAATTTTTCGTCAAACCTATACTTTAGATAGGTCTTTTAAAATGACATAGAGGTTCCTAAAACCATTTTCTTTTAAAGTCATCAAGTAAATTTTGAAAAAAAATATAATTTAGATCTTATCAAATACTTTCAACGAAAATTGGTTCGGACGGAATCGAACGAGAAGTTTTTGAGATATAGCACATTTTCAACAACCGCAAACATAACTTTGTACTTCATACAAACACTATGAAAAACAAAGTTATATTTGCTGTCAACAAAATATTGTGGATTTTACTAAATGGAAGTAAGTAGATTTCCAAATTCAGTTAAAGTTAGCACGGAACCCTCAGTGCGCGAGTCCGACTCGCACTTGGCCGGTTTTTTCATAGCCCATGTCATAACTCATATTATCATTATGAACTTGGTTTAAACAACACAGCCCCACCCCAGTTAGAATAAAATAGCAATAACTTTCGCTAATTTTCCCTGCCTTACTAAAGGCTAAAACTTAATTAAACTAAACAAATTCTCAATCAATTTTATCGATATTTTTATACTTTCAATAAAATTAATTACACACAAAACATTAACAAAACTAACACCAAACTATAAACACGCTAACATAAATTCAATAGTAAACAAAACATATGAAATCACCAAAGTACGCGCTGACGAGGGAGTATTGCCGAGTATTTCGTTCTCGTAGGGCTTCAAGATGGGCATGTATTTGAGTACCATGTTCAGCATGGGACCTCTGTCGATAGTCTTGTTTTGGACCGGAACAGCATTTTGATCCTGGTGATTGATTGAAGGCCTAGTATACCTTCTGCCTAGATCATTTCTCATTGTCATAGGTGCATAATCTCTGAGTTCACGACGTACCTTCAAATAAATATTTTAATGTGATTATGTTTGTTGTTAACTTCCCTTTTATTCTTATGTATTAGCTAAGCACTCGTCTGGTATACGAATAATTACAATTATTGTAGTTATTAGTTGTTACCCTTTTTTTAAATCCTATTATTACGAAACTCATACCTACGAATGCTAAGAACTGACACTTTGTTACTGACCTTTACTGGGGGCGTATTAGCTTCTTCCAGACTCCTCTCCATTCGCTCCAAGGCCTCTTGTATCTCCCGAACGGTTTCAGCTATGAACAAAATATCATAAGCACAGTAAGTCATGTATTATGTTGTGATTTTATGAAAGTAGAGTCCTCAAAATTCATTATTCAGCTAGAAGCAACACACTTAGAATACATGTTCATAGATTTTAGTAAGCCTTTTAGAGCCATCTCTACCTAGTTACTACATTTTTCCATTAATTTACATTTGGTAAAAAAAGGTAATATTTGCTTATAAACTCCACGTTTCATGATTAGTCTTCCTTTTCCTTCTTTCTCGTAGTTATATTTCGTACTTACGGTCTGTCAAGTAATCTTCATCTGGCGCATAAGAAGCTACTGGCGTGGTCACATTGACACTTGCTGTGGCGTTCGCAAAGTAATCGAAAGTTTTTGCTGTCCGCCTTGTTGTAGCTGTTGCTGTTGGATCGTCTGATGAAGAAACTGCAACGTTTTCTGAACTGATTTGCGGAACAAAATTTTCGGATGGCGAAGGTATCATATTTGACTCATCAATCCTGCTTGTATTATCTTGTCTCTTTGTTACATTTTCTGTGAAAATCACTCATTATTAACCTCTTGACGGATTAAAAAAATCATTCACCATGCTATCATACGCACCATGTGATACGTCAAGAACAGTAATGATTTCAGCAACGGATGAAACATTCTCAACATCCACATCCAACAGTGCGTATTCTAAATAAACATCTCGGTCTATCTTTGAATGATCTGGACTAGGTACGTCATCGTGTGAATCTGCAACATATGGTGAGTCATTTTAAAAATATGTTTCAAGTTCTATTATACATCTTTTAAATATTCCAGTACAAATCAACTTACTCGAATCTTCTGGTAAGGTAAAAAGTTGAACATTATTCAACTCTTCAATGTTGTAAGTTTTTGGTCGTCCAATTAAAACGGTTTTCTTGACAGGCTTGGAAATTTTTTCAGGGGTTTCCTCTTTTACCATATTTGTTTTTGTCACATTTATGAATACATGAGGGTTAATTTCTTCTATCGCGTTATCTATATGGACGACATTATCATCTAAGCCCAAAGTTTCTATGATATCTCTTTTATGTACAAAAGGAATGTCGTTAGTAGGCGTAGTTACTTTATTGTCCATCGTGACCACTGCCAATCTGGTGAGATATAGCTCGTCGAGACTCCCAAAATAATTCAATTGCTTATTCTTTTCTATGTCTAGGATTATGCTTAACAAAATGTGCTCTTCTAATGTCATTGCGCCCTCCACATCCGTAGATGCATCCAGATGGTGTTCTGTAATATTTTCCCACTAAAATTATAGTGATCACTACAGTAACTACTTATTAAAATAAAAAATAATCAAAGTGACTGCTTATTACCTATTCTACATCTATTAAATTTCGAATAGAATACAAACCAAAACGTCAAACATATTTAATTGGAACCTGAGGGGGAATTGTGTAAAGCAATCGTATTCAATTGATAGTTCATAACGTACGATATGATCTGTAAAACGCTTCGTTCTTTGCCGTTTGACAGATCATACCGTACGTTTTGAACTGTCAAATGAATACGATTGCTTTAAACAATTCCACCTCTGACATGAAATGTGTCTTAGATTAGAACCAGAGCTACTAAAATCAACGTCTCAGGGTTAGCATATGAATTACTACATGGCAATAGTGGCTATAAATCAAAACAGCTACATAACATCATAAACTCTAAATCACTAATAGAAGTTGCATAATGGAATCAGCTCAGGCATGACGTGGATCCACATGGCAATGTCAGCATTAAAGAATTGTCAAAACTACATCCACATAACAATACAAATTCAATATCACTAACGGAAGGTGCACAATGCGGGTAGATCAGGATCGGCTATGGACCTCGGTGGGCAAGCCTTGGCGGGGGCGGCCGGGGTCCAAAGAGGCCGGGACTGTACGGGACCCCGCGGCGCAAAGTTGCAGACCAGGCGCTCTACGCTACGCAAACGCCCTTGCCACTCCGACTTTTGAGGAAAAAGTATTGATTTTCAAAAGATAGGCAAACATTATTTGGTTTGGGTTTAAAAATTACTTATTTATTTTATAATTTTTAGTTATTTATTACTCATATCTAACTACTGGGCCGATTGGGATGAAACTTACACCGTACTCTAAGTAATATACTTGATTGAACTAAAAAAACCGGCTAAGTGCGAGTCGGACTCGCGCACTGAGGGTTCCGTGCCAACTTTAACTGAATTAGGGAATCCACTTAGGTACTTCCACCTAGTAAAATACCACAATATTTTGTTGACAGCAAATATAACTTTCTTTCTCATTGTGTTTGTATGAAGAACAAAGTTATGTTTGCGGTTGTTGAAAATGGGCTATATGTCAAAAACTTCTGGTTCGATCCCATCTTAGCCAATTTTCGTTGAAAGTAGGTATTAGTGAAGATCTACATTATATATTATATCAAAATTTACACTTGCTTATTTTAGAAGTTAGATGGGGGGACGCCCATTTTACCACTTTGGAAGCTTCTAGCTATGAAACGTTAGACTAAAAGAAAATTGTTTTTTTGGAATCTGTCTTTTTAAATACCTATCCATAGAAACCCCACACGCATTGGTTCGACTTAAAAAAAAACGGTTTTAGTTTTATGTATAGGAGTCCCCCCCCCCCTTAAATATCATTATTTTTTATTTTTTGTATGAGAATCGTAAAGCATTCCATATGCATATCCTGTTAACCGTATATATCTATCTATATATATATAAAAATTAATTGATGTATGTTAGTCTTACTAAAACTCGAGAACGGCTGAACGGATTTATCTTATCTTAGTCTTGAAATGTTTGTGGAGGTCTAGGGAAGGTTTAAAAGGCGAGAAAAATATCGAAAAACGCGCGGACGAAGTCGCGAGGGACCACTAGTCTTCCTACTAAATTTCAACAATGTGATGCTTATAGTTACAGAATAAATTGGCTGTGACATACGGACGGTCAGACAGACAGACAGACAGACAGACTTGACGAAACTATAAGGATTCCATTTTTTTCTATTCGGCTACGGAACCCTAAAAATAATGATCTCGGTATGACGTTTCGTGAAACCAATGCGTGTGGAGTGTCTATGGATAGGTATTTTAAAACGACATCGAGATTCCTAAAATATTTTTCTTTTAAAGTCTAACGTTTGATATAAAGACGCTTCCAAAATGGTAAAATGGGCGTCCCCCCCACCCCCCCTCTAACTTCTTAATTAAGCGAGTGTAATTTTTTTTAAAATATATATGTTGTAGATCTTAACAAACACTTTCAAAAAATATTAGTTTGGACCGGACCGAACTAGTAGTTCTTGAGATAAAGCACATTTTCAACAACCGCATTCATAACTTTGTTATTCATACAAACACTATGAAAAAAACAAAGTTTTTTTCATTTGCTGTCAACAAAATATTGTGGAATTTCAGGTTAAGTGGAAGTTAAAGGATTCCCTAATTCAGTATATAATTCTAATAGAAGATAATTCAGATTCTCGCACTTGGGCAGTTTTTTAGAAGGTAAGTGACCTAGTCCCGTGCCAATATGATCAATACGATTTGTCATAAAAGGATAATCGTAATCACACAATAAAATTAGGAGCAATGGCGTTTACTTACCATGAATCTGCTGCGACCACAACCGACCATGTAGCTACGCGCCCACACCATTTGCGCGAAGTCTCCGTAGAAGGACACGTTGCTCATTGGGCTGCAATGCCAACAATTAAACAAAAATGACATCAATCAAAACTGTAAATTTCATGGGGTCTGTCGTTCTTGTCACTATATCCAAAGCAGCAGGGTAGTTCCGAGTCCTAGCTTGCATAAAAATGACAAAGGCAAAGGGCAGATGAAAGCGGTACTATGTAAAATAAAAGACAGTACGATGAAACATTGTGATCCTGCGCGCATTATCGAATACAAAAGTAGATCCCCCTCCCCTCCCCATTAAATATCATGAAATTCATAAAGATATTTTTTAATTATAAACTGGCGAATCGTTTTAACAATAAAAAGAATAATTTTATAAATATTAAATATATTTAAAATCAAAAATGTAATTGTTATTCCTTAATGGGGCGCTACATTGTATATAATCATTTCCGTATGCAATGAAGCTAATGCTGATGATGTAGGAAATAAACACTCACATAATGTAAGAAGTGACGTTTCCCCTGTACAAGATGCTCTGCATATACCACATGTCCACCATGGACTCCACTCGCAATCCTGGAGCTTCCCCGACCACTGACGCGACGCACTGGCCCACCGAAGTAGAGTCTGAAATCACAAGTATCAAAAAGAGATAGTAATGGTAGTAATGAGTGGGAGAGTAGTGGTGAAGAATTAGGATTTCGACACACCAAACGTGGAAAGCTTGGCGGATAACTTAAAAAACAAACTCAATAACTTTATAGAACTCTTCCTCATCATGTTTGTCGTAGTCAGAACAAACATAAAATAAGGTATTTATGTGCAAACAAAGTAAATTTATACAGCCTGCAAACAGACGTGGAAATGTTAGTAAAAAAATGTTACATAAATAATTAATTGGTCTTTTGATCTAAGAATTATTTGACACTCTATAAACAATGCAACATTATGAGTCAGGCCACCTTGTGGAGTTCTACTGAAGAGAGGTCTCTCCCATTGATTATAGATGGCCGGTAGCAATCAGCTCGAATCGAACCAGATGCAGGACGGAAAGGAGCAATGGAGATGAGGGGCTCCCCGACTGACAGGTATACCCGCTAAAAGACACAGGTCGTCGAATGAGTTCACCTCAGGTCCTCAGCGGTACCTCTACTATCTCGCGTACCCCCGGCGAATGCCCGCTTACATGGCGGGCCCTGATATGCAGTGATACTGTAGACGTAATGCCACTTACGGACCGTATGCACCAGAAGGCCCTATTTGGGGACTACGGGGACGACCGGGAGCACCAAGCGAGATATTAGCAACTAGACCTGCTAGAACTTTTCTGACTGAAGAATGTTAAGTGCCCCAGCTACAGAGTCTAGCAAGGCATTTACGGATCCATTTAAAGCCTCGTAATCTCCTCCCCATAATAAACGCTGCTGTCCATAAGATAAGGTGCATAATTACACAGATCTCTGCACGCGTCTCTTTCATCAGGAGTCCGCGGCGGCCGGCACTGATCAGCCCATCGCTGAGCCTCGCGAGCTAGCTCTTCTATCCATCGCTGAAAGCAAAAAAAAACAATTAACATAATTGAAGAATAGCAATAACTCGTACATATATATATATAGGATTTTTATGCATCTATACTAATATTAAAAAGCTGAAGAATTTGTTTGTTTAAACGCGTTAATCTCAGGAACTACTGAACCGATTAGAAAAAACATTTTTGTGTTGGAAACCTTATTTTATGGCGGGTAGCTTTAGGCTATAAAAATCACGCTGCGATTGGAGGGGAGGGCATAAATATTCATGCAATTCAGATTTAAACATATTAATGTCATTCATCTCTCTGATTGTTATCGGATTTTGTTATTTTCGAACCCTAAATTAGAAAATTTCAATGCTATGTCTTATAAATGAACACGAAGCACATTCGAAAACATGGATGCAAGGCAGGGTTAACAGTTTTTTGTCAATAAATCGTACCAACTTGAGCATGTCCCCCGCGGCGGGCAGGCGCCGTAGCCGGCCGCTCGCCGCTTCGCTGCGCCGCCGGTTCAGCCGCGCGACTATGCGCACCTTCTCTTCCATGCTGAGGTGCGCGTCCATGTAGCCTCTGCAACGAGGGCTTGGACCGGCCTGGAAAGCTACAAGCGCTTAGCAATATTGGCCAGCATTGTTTCTAGAATGCTTTACGGCCGAATTCGGCTTTACGTGAACACTTACATTGTCATATTTTATATTCATAAAGATGAAATAAGAAACCAAAAAATTAAATGTGTGCACAGGCGGGACTGCGCTCAATTGGTAGAGCGTTTGGCCCGGTTAGCCAAGAAGTTGCTGGTTCAAGTCTTTGCCCGTGCGCAAATGTTTGGTTCCTTATTTCATCTTTACGTGACCTTCCGTACAAATGCCATCGGCTGAATTCGGCCAGCAACTTTGCCCCAATTTACTGGTGGTTAGAGTCTAGTTTGATATAAAGAAGTTTGGTTTAATTCAATATGTGATGTATCTGCGGTCCACATCCGCTAAAAAATATGTAATGCCTGTTCTTTCGAAAGAGAGCGAGTTGACGAGCGCTTCGTCGATTTCGTCGCGTGTTGCACTCCAGTTGTGTGACCGAGAAATATCTAGGTAGAGCTATTAATGATCTTTCTATTGACATCTCTCAGTTGTGAGTGATAGAAGAAGGCTGTGTCATCATCATCATTATCAGCCAAAGGACGTCCACTACTGAACATAGGCCTCCCCAATGGTTTTCCACAGTAACTGATAACAAGCGGTCTGCATCAAGTTTGGTCCTTCGATCTTTTCAGGTCGTCTGTAGGTGGACGTGCTACGCTACGCGCATCTTTGGTCGAAGGGTCTCCAATCTAGAACTTTTTTGCCCCAACGGCCATTAATTCTCCGCGCTATGTGCCCTGCCCATTGCCACCTTAGCTTACTGATTCTCAAGGCTATGTTCGGTGGCTGAAGTGTAGTAAGAAATAAATCAATCAACCAATCAATATACAACTTATATTAATCTAAGTCTAATAGTAATTATATTCTTGTTTTTATAGTGTTTTGTCACTCTAAAAAATTAATAATATAAAATGCACTTGTAAAAAGCAACTGTGTCAGACGAGGACTCGAACCCCGTGTCTTACGCTATGAGGGCGTATGCCAATGCCACTCTACCACCGACACATTGGCAAGCTTGTTGAATTTTGCAAGTGTTTTCTTTAAAGCGTAGGCTGCGTGACCTCATCAATGTTGCGAGATTGCTCTCACAATATCGGAAGAAAATATTTTTACAAATATTTAACAATCGGTTAAGATGAAGGAAGTTAACTTATGATAATATTTTAGTTTTTATAGTTTTATGTCACTATACAACCTTAATAATATAAAATGCACTTGAAAAAAGCAACTGTGTCAGACGAGGAATCGAACCCCGTGTCTTACGCTATCCGGGCGTATGCCAATGCCACTCTACCACCGACACATTGGCAAGCCTATTGAATTTCGTAAGTGATTTTTTTAACGCGTAGGCCGCGTGTCCTCATCAATGTTGCGTTTCTCCTCCTCTTTCTATCCTGTGCCTATCAGCGCATGTGATTAACAAGTTACCAACAAACAACGCTGCTCTTGCAGAGTTGATCTAATAAAGGCTGATTCACCCCGGCCGAGCACGGTCAAACATTATTGTATACATTTTGCATGAAGTCATTTATGCCTGACCGTGCTCCACCCGGGCCCGGACGGGGCACGACGTTGGAATGTGTGAGATTTTTTCCCGGCTCTGGCACGGTCCGGCCCCGGCACGCTGTAGCGTGAATAATCCTTAATGGTCAGTTCGCTGGACTCCGTAGTCCGTCCAAGAAGTATCGGGTTCAACTTCGCATTTGGCCCCATTATCCCTTGCGAGAGTCCAACCCCCTGGCTTCACAATCCAAAGCACGGACTACTAAATTAAACGGGTACTTTCTTACAGGGTATTGACAGAAGGTATGCGCATTGGTATGACCGCACATCTTCGCACCGCAGTAATTGACGGAGCGCGGGGCTGAGACAGCGTTCGCGACTGCGAATGCGATAGCGGTGGCGAGCAGCGCCGCGTGTCGCATCTTCAACGTTTAATTTTGTCCAACATTTTTCCTTATACTTGCCAGCTGATTTTGATATGATTCTGCTATGATTTTGATAGCTGACAATTTTGATTTGTGATATAGTTTGATAGACATGACGATTGACAACAGATGCAAAGATCAAAGACAAAGCAAAGATTCATTAGGTCAGTATTATAAGTATCGTTATATCTTGTAGAGGAACATTGAAGGAACACGATTTTTGACTTCGTAACTTTGCTTGTTGGGACTAGTTAGGAAGTTTACATATCAAAAGTCCTAGCCCGTACCTCTTAAGCTTAAGCTTAAGGAGGAGGAATCTTTATCTAAAGGTATATTTATAGGACTTTCGCTTAACTATCGGAAACTATTTGTTTAAGTGACATGAGATTTTCTACAAAATGAAGTTAATATGCCACAAGTTAAACTCGTTCATGGTTTATTCCGACTTCAAAAAAACGAGATGATGTATCGAGAGTGTACTTTTTAATTGATTAAGTATATTCCGACTTAGAGAATGGGGTAAGTTTCATCAAAATTATTTCAGTAGTTATGGAGATATGGGCAAAAACACATACAATGGAATAAAAAAATATCACGGACAATCTTTTAAACTGTTTAAAAAAACTACATAAAAGCTTAAAATACGCCAAATTAAATGGTTTTGCCTAAAGAGAAGACAAAGGTGTAGTTAAATTACATTTTTATCCAGTTTTTGAAGGTGGTTTTAAAGTTTGAACATATATTTTTAATTCCATAGTATTTCTTTTTGCCAATATGTCAAAAACACTGAACCAATTTTAATGATACTGACACTGGTCTTTAAGTCGGAATACACATAATTGATCAAGGAAAGAACAATCTCTACACAATATATTCCTTCCAATATATATTGTGGGGGTTCCACACTTTTAGGGATGATATGATAAGAGGGTTTAAGGAATGATAAATCAAACCGCTCTGATAGTGTGCTGCTAATACACTGATTTAATTGATCATGTTAAAAGTATAAAATTGATGCATTGACAAAATAAGCTCGCGGCGGTGTCATAATATAAAGGCGCCGCTACACTGTTAATGATAGTGGAAAGCGATAACATATTTACATAAATGTACGATAGCTCGTACATCTTGGCCAACTACACAAGAAAAAGAACAGAAGAAGATAAGATTTAAAATAAACAATGTTAAGAAATGTAAGAAAGCTAATTCATGATTTAAAAAAAGTCAATGTCTTAATTATAACTCCTGATCGATTACTACGGTATCACTTGGCACCATAAACCGCACTGGTCGGGCTACCATTGGTGAGGTACCCTTGTCTACACTTAACACACTTTGCGTGCGCGTTATATTCGCCACTTCACTATCACTTCCACTAGCACTTGTTCCGCGCGTGCGGGCGGGGCCTCCCGCCTGCTCTCCCTGCTGCTGCTGCGGCTCGTCGCGGGCCTCAGGAGTCCGCTGCTCTGAGCGCCTGCTCCTTATCTTTGCATATGCAAAAATGCTGCCGGTGACAAGTATGATGAAGATGATGACGTAACAAATAGTATAGTGGTGTACGTCATGTATAGTTAACTGTCCTGACTGTGATTTCTTCAAAGATTCCAATCCAGTCTTGATCTGATTATATTGATGATTATTATTTTCAAACGTCGGATAGTCGAACTGCATAGATGTGTTGATTAGTTTGTTTAATGGTGATATTTCTGGAACGTTTATCTCTTCATTGATATAGATTTTGTTGAGAAAGTTATTATGAGCATATATTGAGAACGAATCACCCCTTAGAGTGCAACCTTGGCCAATGTTTATGATTCCGTTTTCATAGAGTTTAGTTACTGTCATTCCTGAAGCTGTGCATAATATACGAACTGTACATTCGTTGCAACAAGAAAACAACCACGAATTCTGGTGGTGTAATTTGACCCACTGGTTACGGCATGTAGTAAGCGATGATATACAGGGCGATTCACTTGTTATATCATCAATCATATTTATTTTGCAGAAATATTGTTTTAGGGCAAGATCATAGATGGGTTTGTCGAAAGAGCAAAGGAGTTTTTCCGCCGAAACTATAACGCATGATCTGAGATCATTGTCTGACAATAACATGACCACATCCTTTCTCATATTGTAGGCTATGTAGGGTAATTTTGATGTTATTTGAATTGATAAATTCGCCGACCTTTTCCGTGGAATGCTGATTATTCTATTAACTTGATAGATGTCACTGCTCACTAAGGGAATCTTGATTTCTAAAATTAAATAATTGTTGACAACCCTGCCGTATACACTCAGTAATTTGTAGATATCTTTTATTGCATTTATTCCGACCGGCAGACTTAAATCAGACTGTATATAGCGTGATATTAAATTGATTTGTCCATTCAATTGCTCAGGTGTTATCAAATGCGTATCGATGCGCCCATGACTGATGTCAGTGACTGTATCCAATAAGCTTTGCTGAATTCTCCTTAAATTGGATAGAATGATACTAGCCGTCAAAGCCGACGATGTGATGTAGTTAGCATTTTTATTAACGATTGTTACTTGACCCAACTCCGCTGTGATGTTATTTAGACTTGCTTGATAAAACTAAATTGCTTGTTCATATTATTTTCGTTACGTTTGAGCACATTGTACTCTGCCTCCAGAACTATCGTTTGATTGCGGATTAAGTTTTTTAAGTGATTTTCATTTTGTGTGATTTTTATGATGTCCTTTTCATAATTTTCAGCAAATCTTTGATCCAAAACGCCAAATAAAGAGTTCGCTAAATAACCCACGCCGTCGACAAGCCCCCTTCTCTGCCTACTTTGCGACTTATGCTGCAGTAATGTGTTGTAGTGTTCTATTTCTCGTATTTCATTTTTCAATTGATAAATAATGCTCTTATACTGAGGGTCTGAACCGGCTACTTCTTCAAGGTGATTGATGAAATGATCCATGTTATCTAACCCCTGCCAGTAGGTAGACATATTGTAAAAAACAATGAGTTTCCATTCATCTCTGATATGCTGGAGATTGGTAATTTTATCAAAATATAAACTCTGACTGTCATTTTGCAGATAAGTTACATTAAACACTGATGAGGTCGATAATATTTGCTGCTGTAAACTTGATGAAAATAACGAAAGTAGTGTCAAAAGAATTGCATACGCAGATATAATGTTTTTTCGGGCACGAGTGCGCCTAGATGACGGTAAGGCGTCATTCGCTGATAATCTGCTGATTAGGTTTTCATGCTTGTCAGTGTTAGAAGCCTCAGGCTGCATATTTGATTCCTCTTGATTATGTACCGGAAGTAGGCACAATTTAGTTATAGGGCGCTTGATAATGCCACATTTTGTCTTCAACGTGACGACGCGTACGTGTCCATCCTTACCTGGATGAGTATCGATCACGCGCGCCAGACCCCATCTGCTTGCTGGAAGGTTTTCATCCTTTATTAGTACGACGTCATTGATTTTGATGTCTGCTTTAACACTTAACCATTTGCTACGCGTCTGAAGAGTTTGTAAATACTCCTGCGACCATTTCTTCCAAAAGCCTCTAGACATAGACTGAACCAGTTGCCATCTCATTGGAAGGGTGATATTGCATGATTCTGGTTCCGTACTTGATAATAACGGACCGCCAATCAAAAAGTGACCGGGGGTTAATACCTCGAGATCTTCAATATTTTCGGTTAAGGTGTATAGTGGTCGTGAATTGAGGCAAGCCTCGATCTGTGCCAAAAGAGTTGTAAATTCTTCAAACGTTAATTTTTGTGTGCCGATAACACGATGCAGATGATATTTCATGCTTCGGACTGCAGATTCCCACAATCCTCCGGCGCTGGGCCACCCTGGCGCGTTAAAATGCCAGTTAGTTCCAACCTCATTTATAACATTTATGAAATCCGTGTTGATACTCTGAATTATTTGTTGATATTCTTTCTTGAGGTGTTTGGCGGCTCCAACAAAATTAGTACCATTATCGCTATACATCTCTTTTGGTGTTCCACGCCTGGCGCACATTCGTCTGAATGCGGCAAGAAATGATGCTGTGCTGAGATCGGATACCAACTCTAGATGTATGGCCTTGGTGGTCAGACACACAAAAACAGCTATGTATCCTTTAGTTGTCCTGATTCCGCGGCCTTTGTTCGCCTTAAGTTCCACATGCCCTGTGAAATCCACTCCACAGTGAGTGAAAGGTCGCGATGGCGTGACTCTAGGTGCTGGCAGGTCAGCCATGATCTGATCAAGTTTTTGATGACTAAATCGACGACAAGTCACACATCTCCTTAGTTGCTTTTTCACGGTGCGCATGCCACTAAGGATCCAATACTTATCTCTGATGTAGGATAGTGACAGTCTAGGACCTCCGTGAAATGTGGCAGCGTGAGCCTGATTGATAATTAACTCCGTCAGGCGGCCTTGATTTGATATGATAATTGGATTTTTCCCTGAAACATTTGAGTTTGATAGTCGCCCGCCGACTCGCAGTAGTCCATCTTTGTCCAATTGTGGATTTAAAGTTGATAATCTGCTATTAATATGAACCTTTCCTGATAATTTTAAATTATTTATGTCATCCTTGAAATCATTTGCCTGAGTGTATCTAATGATTGTGTGAAGTGCATTGTTTAGTTCCGATGACGACAGTACAGTTGTCGTTTCAGCATTATGCCGACCCCGGGCGCGCGAAATGAAACGCGATATCCATGCGATAACTTTTGCCGCTCTTGTAATTGAATTATGTTTGTATAATAATTCTGATATGATTGAAGTGTCGTGCGCTACGTCTTGGTCTAATAAGGCTGTGCACACACTGGGCTTTTTCGCTTCCAGGGTTGGTTGTTGATATTTAACATATGGTGCATCTGTATGTTTGAATGTGATCAACCACTCAGGGCCTTCCCACCAAATCAAATGATTTAATAGCTGATTGCTTGATAAGCCGCGTGTAGCACAGTCAGCTGCGTTATCTTCTGACCGTACATGACGCCATAGTGACGGTGGTAAAATATTGATTATTTGTTGGACGCGGTTAGCAACAAATTGATGCCACCTTGAAATGTCCCCTTGAATCCACCCAAGGACGACCATTGAATCTGACCATGCATGTAATTTGATATCAGTTCGTGTAAGACATTCCAAAACCTTTTTCATTAATGTGGCCAGTAACACTCCGCTAGATAACTCAAGTCTCGGCAGTGTAATTTTTTTGTTCAACGGAGCCAACTTTGTTTTGGCGGCAACCAGCCTTGATGTGCGCTCACCCTTATCGTTGATAGTAACGATGTATACAGAGCAAGCGTATGTTTTTTCCGTAGCATCACAGAAACCGTGCAATTCATATATATTGTCTGTATTGCCGAAGTTCCGTGGTACACTGATTTTGTCTATGCTTTGCAAGTCAGATCTTAACTTATGCCATTCATCTTGGATTTCGATAGGCAGCTGCTCATCCCATGATATCCCGGTGGCCCACGCCTTTTGGAATAATAACTTTGATCTGATTGTTAAAGGCGATAGCCAGCCAATGGGGTCAAAAACCTTTGAAATTTGAGAGAGCAACTGTCGTTTTGTTTTAGTGTTGTCGTCTTCGCAATTTAGATATATGTTTTTAAATGTAAAGGTATCCGTTATTGAGTTCCAACGCAAACCTAATGCTTTGGTGGTTTCAGTGTCCTTGAAATCGATTGCTGATGCATTGATCTGATCTGCCGAGAGTCCTTCTAACAGTTGTTGATGATTGCTAGACCACTTACGCAAGTTAAAGCCTGCTCCTTTTAAGATATCGATCAGTTGATTTTGAACCTGTTTCGTCAGTTCAAGCGAATTACTCCCGTAGAAAAGATCATCCATATAAAAATTGTTATTTAGGACATCTGGAGTAAGCGGATATTTTTCGCTATCGTCGATAGCAAGCTGGCGGAGAGTACGCATTGCTAAAAAGGGCGCAGCTTTCTCTCCAAACGAAATCGTTGTTAGCTGATATTCTTGTAGGACTTCATCTTGATGTGCTCTCCAGACAATCCTCTGTAATTGCTGATCTGATTCTCTTACAAAAATCATGCGAAACATTTTTTCAATGTCAGCATTTAAAACGTATTTATATTGCCTCCAGCTTAAAATAAGTGTTAATAGATCCTGCTGAAGATTAGGGCCGCGCTCCATTAAATCATTAAGGCTGTAATTTGATGAAGTTTTTGAAGACGCATTAAATACGACTCTTAATTTTGTAGACTCCGAATCTAATTTCCAAACTCCGTGATGAGGAAAGTAGCAGGATGGTCCAGGGCGAGTATCGACCTTGCGCATGTGTCCTGATTGCTCGTACTCGGCCATAAAGTCGCGATAGGGTTTGGCCATAGTTTCATTCTTGCTGAATTTTTGTTCAAGTTGCCGAAACTGCGCAACCGATTTTGATTTTGACAGCCCTAGGTTTTCCTCAAAGCCGAGCTTCATAGGTATGGCTACTTCATACTTTCCGCATTCCAACCTTTTTGTGGTTTGCTTGAAAAGATCTTCGCAATACTGCTCTTCCTTGCTAAGAGTAGAAATGTCAGATGCAGTGACGTCCTCCATCTCCCAGTACTTAGAAATGTCACTTAAATTGTTGATGACAACGTGACAATTGAATGATTTCTTCACGTTGCCCGACAGAATCCACCCCAACTTAGTTTGCTGTGCTATGGGGGACTCCTGTACACCTTTGATAAGACCACTCATGATTATATCTGAATAGACATTAGCATCCAGGAGTAGGTCTATGGGGCGTGAGATGTTATACTCCGGGTCTGCTAGATTGATGTTCTCAATGTGTGGCCATGATTGCTTTTTGAAGGAACAGCAAGGTAGATTATTAATAACCTTCGTGATTACCAATGCTTGTGTAGTAAAGTCGTAATTTTTGTAGATGGATTGGCACTCTAACGTTACAATGCCTTTGCTTTGTTTGCAACCGTTACCTATTCCTGATATAGATGCTGAATATTGGTGGCGCTTAAGACCTAGCATCTGCGCAGCACTTTCTGATATCAAAGAAATTTGTGACCCTTGATCTAGGAGAGCGCGCAACGTGATAAAGTTACCTTCTGCTGATTTGATATTTAATAATAGTGTAGTGAGTAGAATTTCCTCGACTTTCATTGCTTGCGACATAATTCACATTGTGTGGCTTACGTTCGACGGGTGATTTCGTTGCATTCGTTGAATTATGAGACACTGGCGGCGCTGATTGAAGTGGCGGCATGCTTATATTCGTCGAATCGGAAACCGATGCGCGTGCATATGCATCATGTAGCAATGTATTGTGCTCACCGTTGCAGTCCTTGCACCTTTTCGAAGAAAAACATTTGTTGTTGTAATGATGATACAAGCAATTTTGACAAAGTCGCAACCTTGATACGGTTTTTTGCTTTAAGTCCGCCGTCTTGCCTAAAAATTTCTTGCATCTGAATAAATCATGATCTTGAGTACATAAAGGACATTTATTTTGCGTAGTCGTCGCAATTGCTTGATATGGTGTCCTTTGCTGATATTTGCCTTGATAGTAATTGGTATGGGGTTTGAAAAAAGTCTGCTTGGCTTGATTATAGGCAGGCTTTGGTTGATAAGATGCTGATGATTCACGCTTTTGAGTTATGGGCTCTAGAGCTGTAAATTTGTTTTCAAGGAATTCCATAAATTCATCTAAGGCTGGTAATTCTTGCGCGACTCTTTATAATCACAGTAAGTCTCATGATCTAGCTTTTTTGATAAAATATGAACGAGCAGCGGGTCCCAAGTGTTAGTATCCACGCCTAGATTGTGGATAGCGTGTAGGGTTTCCATGCTAGTATCATAAAGTCTTTTGATTTCGAATGATGTCTGCTTTTGAATGTTCGGCTGATTAAGAAAGGTCTCTACTTGTTTTGTAAATAGAACCTGAGGGTTATTGTATCTATGTGTTAGGATGTCCCAAGCGGTGTCGTAATTTTCGGCTGATATATTTAAATGCTGTATAAGACGCTCAGCTTCGCCCTTGATTTTTCCCTTAAGGTGCTGCATTTTTTGGGCTTTACTGAGCGAATTGTTATTGTGTATTGTCTCAGTAAAAAGGTCGAAAAATGTAGGCCAGGATGTGTATTTGCCGGTAAAAACGGGAATCTCAATTTGGGGTGTCACTTGATGAACGTGAACGTGATTTTTTATCTTTTTAGCTTTGATTTTGTAGAAGGTCTCATGTCGCTAGGACACATATTTTCAATACATACGGTATTTCAAAATAAACTGCTAGAATGCAGTTAATAAGGGGCCAATTCTGACCCTCAAATACAACAACTTTTTGTATGGGAACAACATCGTAATCCCCAAAAAAAAAACACTTTCCCATACAAGAGTGCCGCTCAGCTGATTCTAATTAGGGGAAAAGTTAAAAAAAACTTAGAATTTCGTTATTGGTCCCATACAAAAAGTTGATGTATTTAAGCAATAGAATCGCTACCGAGAAGGAATGCACTTGATTTTGTTAAACCCTATATTGCATATACAAATTTAAAACCTACAAATTTAACATTCAAACCCTCCTCCCAGCTCAAAGGGTACTAGCAGGGATTTTCAATAACCTCCTACGTATTCCCAACAAAGTTATTGTCAGAATTTTTTTTCCGAACTATTCCCTCTAGGATCCTCCTTTTCCTGACCTGCATCATGAGATATATTAAATAAACCTATCTACCTTAGCCATATATAATTTATATTAGATTTGTACCATTTCGGCTAGTAAAATTTCTGCAAAGGTATGACTGGTGGAATATGCCGTATTAAGTCCACCTTTAATTTTTTGGTTGTAGTTTGTTTTTTTGCTTATCTAATATTGTAAGCAATATTTATCAATATATTTATTTTTAACAAAATAATTCATTTTACACTAAGATAAACACAAAACTAATAACCTGCATAGGACAGCCATCGTTGACAACTGTGATCTTTCCAAATCAAATATTTTATTAGTTTTATTGATTGATATTATTTTAAAAGTTATAAAAAGATTGTTAACATTGTTCGACTATAAATTAGACTGGACAAGAAAGTAGAAATAAATAGACTTAAAGTCGATTTTACCGAAGTCAGATAAGGATTATTTGTCGAATATGATACAAAACGCCTAATTTTTAAACGTCACTTATTTAATACCAATCATTAATAATAAATTGTAGCAGACGAGACGAAAAGAATAGGCAAGACGTGGAGTGAAATGAAGCGCTAAGCTCAAAATCGAACGCGATGGAGGACTGTTGTGGACGCCCTCTGCCCCATCTAGGGGACATAGGACCATAAGTCAAAAGTAAGTCATTAATAATAAATTACATTTTAAATTCTGACGTTTAATACTTATTCGGTCAGAGGTAAAATCGACTCTTATTTGAAAGAAATAAAATTTACACTCAGGGCCGATCATAAAATTAATATTCCTTTCCAAAGGGATAATAATTTTATGGGGCCGATTGACTCAAATGACATTCACTTTGATTTCTGACACAAAGGTGTCATTTTCAAATTGGGCGTATTGTATTTTATTTGACAAATATTCCTTATCTCACCTTGTAAAATTAGCCCTTAGATTATCTTTTTTTGATAAGCAGAAGAAACGAGGTTGCTATGTCTATACAGTAATAACCCTACTGGTATAAATAAGTTTTTTTATGGGTTGCTTGTGAAATGAACAAAGCCATACTACCAATTAAAATAAATATATTTTAAACATAAAAAAATAACAATAAATAAAATATTTTTCCAAATGAACATTATCTACTTTGCACTTGATTTCACATTTAAAAATGTACATAAATTGCATTGAAAATAAATTGAAAAGAAAGATCGACAAATCTCACAACGAAAACCTCTCATTTCGGCTCCGTGTCAAAACGTAAAACAACGTGTAGGAATGATATCTGAACAATGTGATATTAATTCAATTACGTATTTAATTGGCTAAAGTTAAAAGAAACCACAAAACTTATAGTTTGATATTACTATAATAACCTGACTCGTTTCTATTTAATACAGAAAAATATTTAAAAAAATATACGAACAATATCGTTTAATAGCAAGCTTTTGTTTTGAATATGGCATCCATTGTTGACTAAAAACAGTATGCAAATATCCTTTGAAAACATTGCTTACATCAGCAACACAGATATACTCTTGAAACGGTATTTACTAAAAATCATTAAAGGAAGACAACCGCTCATTATAGAATTCTAATTACATTAATTTTACAATAACAATAGTAATAAATTGTAACTGACTTTGTGATAACTTAAATTACTATATTTAGGGCTGATTTACCAATTGCTAGATAAAGTATTATTTGATTATACAAGAATCCGTATGAATAAATAATAATAAAATAAATAAATAAATAAATAAATATTTGACAACATCACATACATTGCTCCGATCCCAAGCTAAGTAGCTAAAGCACTTGTGTTATAGAAAATCGGAAACAACGGTGGTATCACAACACCCAGACCCGACACAATATAGAAAACATCGTTTTCTACATTGACCCGACCGGGAATCGAACCCGAAACCTCACGAGATGGCGACGCTTGAAACCAGCGCGCTAGCCACTCGACCACGGAGGTCGTCAATAATGAAGAAATAAATTATACGAAAGAGCGAAAATTATTTTAAAAATCAACTTTTTTGTACGCCATAACACTTCTTTCATTCTGTATGCTTTTCCTTACTTGAAGGTTGTCTGAAGGAAATTGCTTCAAGCAATAATACCGCCCGACTTGTACCCCTATGTAATATTTAAGATGTTTTTCTGTATTATTTATGGTGTACAATAAACTATATTTATTTATTATTATCTGGCTATTGTAAAATCAGCCTTAAGTCTTGTGATTATGAATGCGTTTGGAATGCTTGGCTTCTATTTTTCTTCTTCATCTTCAGGCTTGGGTAAATAGTACATTGAGTCTATGAAGTACTTCGCGATGTCCGAGACTAGGCTTCTGTCTGAAATCTCTTGAGCTACGCCGTAGATTGCCATCTGTGAATTTTAAAACATTGACATTAGGTTTAGATTTGCTTATTCATCATATCTACAACTACAAATTCTTATAAAAATATAATAGAAACAACCTAAAAAGTGCTAAATCAGTCGATTAAAAGAATCTATGATAAGTTTCTTAATGTTTCTTCTGAACACTGGTCTATCTTCACTAACGGCCGTTCTCCGTATGCAAACTATAGTCAAAGGTAGCTATACCCTAGACTGGAGATAGAATTTCCTCGATCGGAATAGGATTTAGTACTATAAAACTTCTAGCAGTTTTATAGGGACAAAAATCTAAAGGTAGACTAACATTTCTATCTCTAGTAAGGAATAACCACAGATATAATGAGTAAAGGGAATGACCGTAAGATGTTTAGATATGCCCTCTGTTGGATTAAAAGCAAAATGATTTAAATTCGTATCGTATTCGTATTAAATCGCCTAAGATGAGGAATCGAACCTCGCACCGGACTAATGTCGTCGCCACTCATCCACCTCGCATTTCCAAGGCTTGTTTAGCAAGATTTACCAAATCTTATTTTAACTGCGGTCTTTAGATTGTAATACAGGGTGACATTGCAAAGTGTTGGCAAATTTCAGGAGGTGAAATATTGAGAGCATCAATACATACAAGTTGTACAATGTGTTCTAAAGGTAAAATATAATTTCTGAATTTATAAAATCTTTATTTACATATATCATCTGGATGGATGAAGTGGCGTGAACTGACTGGTTACCTATGCTATCCAAAAATGTCAATAAAGACAAAAGGCAATGTCTATAGAACTGCCGTTGGACCAGTTTTACTGAATGGCAGCGAAACGTGGCCTATGAAGAATACCCATAAGCAAAAACTTCACACTGCTGAAATGCGCATGCTCCGATGGCCAGGAGGAGTTACCCTAAAAGATAAAGTCCGAAATGAGCGCATACGAGGCACCGTCAAGGTAGCTCCTGTTGCCGAGAAGAACAGAGAATCCAGGCTGAGGTGGTTCGGATATATGATGCGTAGACCCGAAAATCACGTTGTTAAGAGCATTTCCATGGCTGCAGCAAAGAGAGGGAGGGGCAGGCCAGTAACTATCTGGCTGACGAATGTTCGGAAGGACATGAAGGAGTTCGGCCTGACCAGTGACGACGCTTACTGGCAAACAAAGTGGCGCCTCAAGATAGGGAAAGCCGATCCCGCGTAACCGTGTGTAGTGGAAGAACGTAACCTAAACCTTGACACAAAAACTACAACAGGTTATGTCAAATTGTAGATTCGATTTTGCCTTATAAGATAGCGCTATGAGTGACAGCTAAAGGTGGAAGTGAGTAAGAAGATTTTTTTATGAATACCACCATCCCGGCGGTGATTCGAATAATATGATGTGACTTAATTTGACTCCATGTCTGATAGTAGCAATTACGAGTAAAACTAAATTACTTTCCACCCTAGGGATGGAAAAGCTTTTTTCCACCCGGCTATCTACATAGGAAAGTTCTACTTTTCGATCAGGAGAGATGAAAATGGATTTGAGAATTAAAAGAATTATAAAGCAAACATTTCGAATTCAAAATTGAAATTAGAAGTAAAAAGCAGCCAGTATTATTTACTACGCAGCGGGTTGCGGGTTCGATCCCCGCACAATACAAATATTTGTGTGTATGAACACGTCTGTTTGTATTGGTCTGGGTGTTTTCTATTTAAATCATGTATGTATTTACAAACAAAAAGTATTTAAGTTTTATATCCGTTGTCTGGCACCCATAACACAAGCTTTGAGTAGCTTACTTCGGGACTAGATGGCGATGTGTGGGAATGTCTAAAGGATATTTATTTATTTATTATTTAAGTTCCAAGTTTGTATCAAAACTTGTGAACACACGAGGTGTATAGAAGACGTGTGTGTGTGTATGTGTATGTGTATATATATATGTATGTGGGTATGTGTCAGTGTATATGTGTGTGTGTATATATGTGTGTATGTGTATATATATACAGGGTGTCCCAGAACTCAACGTCAAACCGAAACGGGGTGACAGGATTGATCGTAAGCATCATGACAAAAATCAGAAAAAATCTATCCCATGCAGTTTGAAAATTATGGGCATTTTAAGAAAAACCTAGAAATTTAGTCAAACTGTAACAATTTTTCGGTTATTATGGTTAACTTTTTTTATTTTTGTTCATTTATACTTTGGAACCATAACCCTAAATAGCATTTCAGAATGACAGTCAAAAATAATGACACAGTTGCCCCAAGTTTCCTAGAAATAAGACTGATTTGTTAAACTATGAATTTAAAATTTTCACAATTTGTCGACTTTGGAAGGCCCTCCTTTAAAAAAAATGTACTAGAGTGCCTTGGCAAGTGCCATTAAAAGTTGGCGCATTTAATCAGGAATCTAAAATGGTACAATACTTGTTAGTTTCATACTAAAAAAACGAGTAAAAAATAAAAACCTCATGTTACCCGATTTTTCCTAACCAATTTTACTCTGTTAAAATAATTTTTGATTCGCACAAACTCATGACAGGGTCTTAATTTTACGGCAAAATATATATATATATATATATATATATATATATAGATTTGTTGTGTGTACATTCGACTCCGGAGTGAGATAGAGCTATATTTATCGAATATATTTATCGATCTATATATATATATGTGTGTGTGTGTGTGTGTGTGTGTCTGTGTGTGTTCTCACCTTGCCTTGCACGGGTCCCGAGGCAGTGGTGAGGCACTCGTGCGCGGCGGCACGCACGTCGTGCACGAACCGCTCCGCCACGCCCGCGGCCGTGTGCGCGTGCGTGATGCAGATGTGCACGCTGTACGGACGATACAATAACATATTAATAAATATAAAGCGTGTAGCCTGTAATAGGAGCAAACACTTAAATCAATGATTTTACAGAGTATAAGTAATTACCTTGAACTAGTCATAGCGCTCTAAAATGCTTTAACTCAGATTTATAGTGATCTAAAGTTATAATCTCATAGAGCAGCGGTAGCAGCGCTTTGGTGATACCGAAGTGAAGCAACCTACAGCGCGGTCGTGTTTGGACGGGTGACCATTCCGACCATATAAGTGACGTGTATCGCGAGCATCTCCGTGCTTCGGAAGGCACGTTAAGCCGTTCGTCCCGGCTAATATCGATTGATATTAGTCGTCAAGCCTAGTCAGAGGCTTTATGGCCGGCTTGATAACATCTGACTGCAGGATTAGTCGCTTGCCTTGCAAACACCCCTCCACCAACCCGCACTGAGCCCGCTTGGTAGAGTATGGCTCGAACTACCTTATAGTTGAGGTAAGGCTAGGGATGGGCAAATAAATAAAATATATCGATTTATATCGTATCGATATTTTTCAAATGTATCGATATATATTTTCAAAAAATATCGATCTTTTTGATATTTTTGATTAAGTGGAGGTTACTTATATATTAAGCACTCAAAGATTACAGTCGCCATCAGATATATCGGAGCAGACAAAGTGACCAAATACTTCTGAACAGTTTAAAATTTCAATAAGTTCCATACACTACAAGTTACCATTAATATCAGAACATTCATTACTTCATAAATATCTGAGCAGATGTTAGTCAATAACTTCTATACACACAACTAACCAATAATATCTGAACACTCACTTACCTGATTTTTTTTTTACTTTACAAGTTTAACGTCCTCGGACAGAGCCATACGGACAATGCTTTATTCAAAAATTCAACATTTACACTTAACACTACAAAACTAAAACTAAACTAGCCTAGCCTAACCTAACTCATTGAAATGCGGGGCTGGCGTTCGCATTTCAATGCTCAAAAAGGAAGTTTAGCACGAGAATAACGATCCGAATCAGAGGGCGCAATCTGCGATCAGATCACGCTTTACTTTGTTTCCTCCTTTGCCTTCATTGTTTTCTTCAATAGCACACATTATTATGATGATTCCAACACAAAATCACAATAAATTACTTGAAAAAAACAATTACTAAAATGAAGAAACAAAATCCAACTTCTTCGCTTCGTTTCCCGCGCTAAACCCCCTTACCTGAATTTATTTACTGCCTGACACTTTCATGACAGTGATGACAATACTGAAAACTACAAAGCGTTACTAACTGCCAGCCACATCTTACTATAATATAAACTATGAAAAGAGTTCTTATTATGAATAAGTATTTATGGTTAAGTTGGAAGCACTTCCTTCTGCAATTTGCCTCGATTGCTCAGATATTAAAGACCGACTGCGTAGATACATTTGACGTTTTGAGTGTTCAGATAGTTTTGGTTAGTTGTGTGTATAGAAGTTATTGACTAGTTTATGCTCAGATATTAATGAAGTAATGAATGTTCTGATATTAATGGTAACTTGTAGTGTATGGAACTTATTGACATTTTATACTGTTCAGAAGTATTTGGTCACTTTGTCTGCTCCAATATATCTGACGGCGACCATAATAAAAATTAAAATACATATTTGATATTCTTAATATTTTATTTTTGTAAGTGACCGATTTGATGACAGTGACAGATGACTAGTGTCAGTCAGTCAGAATTCGCTGTTGTGATAGTTGGCTTTTGGATGGGTCTTCACTGCACAGACTACAACTAACCATAGATTAAATATATTTTTTGATATTCCATCAAAATGGAGATGTAAACCCCTCTGCTTAATTGCTGCTGACTGGTTTCTAGCTCAAAGAATTAGCATAGCTATCCAATTCGGCATAGCATCATAGCCTCCTTGCCGCAAGGAAATGGTTTCGTTTTTGAATAGGTAGATTTTAAGTATTTTTTTATGTTGCATGTCTTAGTTTTTTTTTGTTAGATGAAAAATCATTGTTTTTGATATCCGAAAAAGAAATCGAAAATCGATATATCAATTCATCACCTCCTCGTTGCGTTTGAAAATATTGTATTCACTTTCAATTATTGACGTGTGGTTTTTGTACAGGTTTAACAAATGGTTTTCATTAGATTGTATTGTTTTGATGTCCTTCACATACTGTTCGGCGAAACGTTCGTCGAGAGTGCCAAAAAGAGAGTTAGCAAGGTATCCAATACCATTTATTAGTCCACTTCGTCTTCTTCCTGGTCCATGTTCAGAGTGTAGAATGTTATTGTAGTGTTGGTTTTCATTTATTTCATATTGGAATTGTGATGCCATGGTTAGAATAGCTGTTTCCGTCTTGCATAATGCAGTTAAGTGATTGACATAGTTCTGAATGCTGTCTAAGCTTCGCCAATAAGTCAATAGGTCGTTTTATGTTGGTTGTTTATGTCTTTAAGGTCACTAGGCGTAACCGACCGTCAGTGCCAGGGTGTGTCTCGAGCACCCGTCCTAAGATCCACTTGGCTGGCGGTAAATTATCTTCCTTAACGAGAACGACGTCACCAACCTCCAAATTAGTTGTGGGATAGTGCTACTTGCTTGGTGTTTGTAACATATGGAGATATTTATTCGACCACCTCTTCCAAAAGTCCTTGAACATTTCGCCGTTAGTTGCCATCTTGTAGTGTAGGTCATGTCATTAACCTCAGCGGAAAGTGGCGGTTTTAATGTTGGTTCGCCGATAAAGAAATGTGCAGGAGTGAGATTGTCTATCATCATCATCATCATTATCAGCCAAAGAACGTCCACTGCTGAACATAGGCCTCCCCCACGGCTTTCCACAGCGACCGATCACTAGCGGTCTGCATCCAGATTGATCCTGCGATCTTTATAGGGTCGTCTGTCCATCTTGTTGGTGAACGTCCCACGCTGCGTCTCTGGTCGAGGGGTCTCCAATCTAGAACTTTCCTGCCCCAACGGCCATCAGTTCTTCGCGCTATGTGCCCTGCCCATTGCCACTTGAGCTTACTGATTCTCAAGGCTATGTCCGTTACTTTAGTTCTTCTACGTATCTCCTCATTTTTGATTCAATTCCGTAGAGAAACACGCAGCATAGCCCTCTCCAAGATTGTCTATATTATTCGCGAAAATATAAACAAAAATTACTGCCGTATGGTGGAGTTTGAAATTGACCGCCATATAGGGTATTTTCCTCGATGAAATTCATCGTAGAGTTTTATTAATATAGTAAACCCAGGGACTCGTGGCAGGTGGGGCAATAACACGTGCAAATGAGACAGAACACATAACTTTTTTTACTTTCACTGTTTATTGGTGACGTCACAAAGACACAGAGATGCGTGTTGTTTGTTTGCAGTGCAACGCGCGCGCATCTTTGTTGCAAAAGTGATTTATGGCACGGACTGCCAGGAGTCTTTAGGTTCAGTATACACATACCTGGACGCACTGTATAGATCGTCGTCAAACCGTCTTGGGCCATTGAGTGGTGACTTCGCATCATCTCGTCAGTATGTTGCTTTCAAATCACCATGGCCACCCACATGTCTGCGTGACTTACCCTGAAGGGAACTGAAGCGCGTTGAGGCTCCACCCCTTCTTGTGGAGTAAGTCAGCGAGCTTGAAGATGTCGAATCTTTTTGATCCGAACGCGATGACAGACGTCGCTGGCTTCCCGTAGACGAATATGCCTTCGATTTGACGCAACCTAAAGATTACAAATATAGGTATTTAATTTAATTCGTGTCGGTACTCAGTAATTTTGAACGAATGTACGAACGAATTGAGTTCGAACTCATTTTTAATTGGTTTCCAACATCATTCCAAGAAATTTAAGGCAGAATTATTACATTTATATATAATGTTAACGATCCAATGGGGAAAATATAATAGTTTTAGCAACTGTGCAAAAAAAAAAAAAAAATATTTTAAAAAACATGTTATCACAAGTGAGCAGATGCATCAGGAGCGCAGTTGTGTTTGAATATGCGTAAATGTGCATAAATGTGCGAAATCGTAAATCAATATGCATAATCGTGCCCGAATGAGGTAGTTTCCTGCAATCACCAATAATTCGACGATCCCAATATTAGAAGAAGGTTAATATTTTAGGCCAACATTACAACCAACATTTCAATGTATAATTTGGAGAGTTAAATTTATAATAGCTCTGTTAACTGTAAAAATTGCGTGAGTTGGACACAAAAAAATATGATATCAATAAAGTCATAGTTTTACATCGCCATGGTATATCTATGGAACGATAACGTTTTGACGATTAATAAAAAATAAGCACATCAACGATTGTCGTCAACTAGCTTATTTGTGTAAATGTAGTATCCGTGGGTGAATCCTGGCTGCTTGCGTGTAAAATAGATCCTTTACACACTGCGACTTAAAGCAGCAATGTAGTCGTGATGCTAGCAGTCGCAAAATGTCAACCTTTACACACTGCGCTACTTTTAGCATCGATTCAGTCGCCATGCTAACGCGCGTTAGCCTCGATAAAGTCCGTTTTTATTTGCTAGTCTAATACTGTAAACAATCTTTGCGTAACTTTTAAAATAATATCAGTGAATAAAATTAATTACTATTTGATTAAAAAAATACCTCGCTATTCAACGACGAATTACCTATTTAGGTTCTGAGTTACGTGTTTCTCTTATTTCAAAATTCGACTAGTAAAGAAGAACGGACTTCACAGTCGCGATACAGAAGCTGGAAATTGTGAAATTATATACTGTATTTTGGCGATTGCATCGATAATAACGCGCGTTAACATCGATGTAGTTGCATCAATGCTAATGCGAGACTTCATCAATGCTAAATTAAATCCGTTCGTTGCGTGAGCCGCGATTCTGAAGCGCGTACTCATCGCTGCTAAAAGTCGCAGTGTGTAAGGAAGGTGTCATACATAGCAATCGATGTGACTCACTGTTTCTCGACGAGTCGCGCGGTGGTTATGATCTCGTCGGTCATCTGCACGTAGCGCGCGCGGCCCACGTGCAACATGGTCGCCCAGCACGCCGCGATCAGGCCGCCCGCGCGACTGCCTGTTAAATATAGCTGTCTAATGTTTCATAAAATAATAAATAATACATACAAAGAAGTGCTCAAAATTGTAGACGAAGAATGGAATATTTTGAAAACAATAGAAAATCGACGAGGCAATATGATGGGACACTTGATACGACATGACAGATTTTTAAAGAATGTCATAGAAGGGAAAATAGAAGGGAAGAGGGGAAGAGAACGGCCTAGGATAAGCTATTTCGACCAAGTGAAAGAGAAAAATAATGTCATGTCATATCAGAAAATAAAGAGGAAAGCAGACTACAGAAAAGAATGGCGATTATTCCACCGACAAGAGCGCGGCTCTTAAATTGAAGAGAAGACAATGTTTCCTAAAATAACAAATCTTATATACAGGGTGTTTGGTAGGGAGCTGTACATACGCCTAGGGTAGAAACTCTGGATAATCTGCTACCTACCCCCGCCCATTATATTGACCTTGGCCTCAAGGTTTTATTTTAATGTTTTATTTTTAATTTTTTAATGCCGAGCATGTTAACAAATGATGACTATTCGGTCACCAATATGAACAAATTTTGTAATTAAATTAGTCATTAAGGAAAGTTGAGTTTCATTTTGTATCCTTATACGATCGGAAACATTAGGTTTGTATAGTGCAAAAACACTATAAAAACAAAAATGACATTACAAATAATATCATTATACTTGAAATAACGTTCAAATAACATATTTTTCTTAAACCATAATAACAAATAACCTATTTTTATTTCACCTTTTTTTCGCACCTTCATTTGCTCTAATAAAATTAAATATAACATTCATTTAATATACTTTACAAATCGTATAATACTTTTTTGGCATAATGTTTATTTAACCTATTCTGATTTGCAATCTCTGTAATTAATCTAGAAATCTGTATTTAATATAACAAGGATAATCATTCAATAATAAATAAAGGGGTTCTGACGCTCGCCTTCGAGTGTCGTCGGGTCACTGTTCTGACCTAACCTACATGACACCAGCAATGAGGGGTTGTGGCGAGTCCTTAATAGTTAGGGAGGCGAATAGGGGAATTTTCGGTAATACTCGAGCGTGGCAGTTTAAGATATGAGAGATACCTTGGACCTAATAGAACAACCTTGTAAAGTATTTAGCTCTATATGTAGTGACGCGCGCCTAGGATAGACGATCAGATTAGTAAAAAATAATCGATAGTCTGAAATACTCGAGCGCGTCAGATTAAGATATTGGGGGTTGATTTAAGTGTTTTAAGACTAAATGTAACTAATCTGACGAAAAGTCCTTGACGCCGCCGAGTTATAGGGTCGCGAACTTGTAAAAAAAAAAACGTTAATCCGGCATTCTCGAGCGCGATTTTTTCATTTTTTATTTTGAAGAATATAATCTAAAACGTACTAAAAATACAAAATCTGCCGGTTTTCGCATGACTGGGAGTGTGGAGGAGCCATTTCGTCTTCCGAAAAACGCGTTGCGGCATATAAGTCAATTTTACAAAAAAAAGTTTAAATAAACAAAAAAGGTAATTTTATTTTACACAAAAAAGGTCTCTTTACATTTTTGTCAAAAGTTAAATCTTTTTGACTTGAAGCATCATATAAACTCAAACTCCCGGTATTTTGAGTATATCTTGAAAACTGAGGGTGTTAAAAATAATTGATATGAAATAACGATGATTAAATTATGTTACTTTTATTATATCTCATTTTTTTTTCTAAAGCTTCTCGACAATTTTCGTAGACTCGGATAAAGTTACGCGTATCTGTATACAAAAGTATTATTAACATGTACAGTTTCATGTATGTATATCCTCGTCCTGCCCATAGTTCTTTTTAAATCACAAAAGATAGGTCACACGTCTTGCCCAAGCTTATAAAAATGAAGGTCATATTTCTGCCCAGTGTCATTTAAAAATCACATATTCTAATTTCGCGCCTAATATCTCCGATTGCCTCCATAGTGCAATTTTACTACTTGCACCTGATTGGTTAGATGATTGCCAATTGACGGAGCTTCCATTTTGGATTGCCTAGACAAAAAACCATACGTCAATGTCAGTCCACATGGTCAAGATGGTACGTCGTCCGCGAAGACATATGATTAATCGATTTTTATCAGTGTAATCATAGATTTTTAGTGCGAAAAAAGTATTTCAATCTTTAGGTTAATAGTTGGATATTCCAAATACGTAATAATTTAGAAGTTTGTCATTAGCTTTATTTTTTACAAATGCAAAATGGTATTATGTCCTTTTAAAATCCCATCGGGCACATTAAGTTAATAAGATTTTTGTTGGGTTTGGGTTTGTCTTTATAATAATTCTCATTTTAAGTGCAAAACTTGTTAAATAGTTTTGTTTATTACAAAAGTAAGAAACTGTTTTGAGAGTTTTCATTCTGATGGATAAGAGTAACCCGTTTTTATACCTTTTGTTTTTCTGAAACCTCTAAAGAGCGAGTTTTTTTTTAAATGTTAACTAAAAAGTTTACTTCTATTCTATTTTGAGCCTTTATTGTTGAAGTTCCTTTTAAATAAATGATTCTCAGTATTTGTGATATAAACAAAAACTATGTGATACATTACGTTAAGATACTATGACATGAGTCACTAAAATATAAATATATTGTGATACTCGTATGTTAAATATCCTAAAGTATATATTTTAAGTAATACTTACTGATTTATAATTTAAGGAGATGGCTGATTAAATTATTAATGTTATTATAACTGAGTAATTTGATGGAGACTAAAAATAAATTATTAAATTCAATAAAACTTCGATTTTGTGTATCTTAAGGTGTTATATTTAAAAGTGCCCAATGTTCTCTTAAATTGACAAATAGCATAAAGAGGATTTAGGTAATTATGCCCAATGTTCTTTTAAAAGAACAAAAGATATCAGCCTAATTCCTGCAAGAATCAGTCGAGCATAGTGTCTTTGTATCCCAAAAAAAATATAAATTAAATATTTCATACGAAAGTTGCAAATTTCACAGAAAGATGTTCTGGGCAGAACCGCTTTAAAATATATTGTTCTCTAGGAATGACAATGGGCATATTTAGCAAGTTAGTAACTAAGCGCCTGGGCAGGACGAGGATATTATTCAATAGCCTGTTGATCCTCAAATTGTTTTTTGGACGTACCGTAAGCAAAACGAAGTGAAGAATTATTAAAAAGAAAGAAGAAAGGAAAAAAAAGGAAACCAAAAAACCTTTCCGGTCAGATTAAGAGAACCCACCAACATTTTTGTCAGATTAAGAAAATATGCTTTCAGGATACCGAGATAAACCTCCTCTATGAAAATCTGACGCGCTCGAGTATTTCAAAAAAACTTTTATTTTTTGCATTTTCAAAAATTCATCGTAACTTATGGTCACGCCAAAATCGTCAGTTTTTTTAAAGGGAGCTTCCTTGGGGCCTACTTAACACCCCTTCCGAAAATCTGATTTTTTTTTTTGCATTTTTGACTACTTTATATGCCTACCCCCACCACGCAAACCGGCAGATTAGTATACCTTTGTTATCAGAGGCACTTGGGGCATACGTAATATGAATATCTGACGCGCTCGAGAATGCCCAAGTAACTGTTTTTTTTTTTACATTTTTGAAAAACCGTACACGCCAAACCCACCGCTAAAATGGTTTTTACCATACGAGCTTTTCTTTTCGAAATTATTTTATCTTTGGATTTTGATAGGTCTCGACGGCGCCGTTGAATTACGCCATTTAGCTACCTCGCCTCCCTAACTATAAAAAATATACAGATTATGTGAAAATTTAATTATGAGATAAAATGAGAATAAAATTAGAGTAAATAAATATTATTCCAGATTTGCATTAAATAAAGAAATTAGCATTAGAGTTAATTAATATTATTTCGGATGCACATTATATAAAGAAATTATTACAGAAAATAAAATTAGTTGAAATGAAATTATGACAATAATACCTAATATCAATCGATCATTATATTAAATAAAAAATATATCAAGTGAGATTAATAATAATAATAATTGAATTAATCATAAATATTTTGTTATTATATGAAACATGACGCACTGAAACTGAGCCATTGGATAGGCCCATGTAGCATAGTTTATTATCAGTGGTGTATCCCCCTTTTCAAGGTTTTTATTGTGACCTCAATTGTCTCCAGCTTTTCAGTTGTTCATTTACTTGTTTATAAAGATACAAGTTCAAATCTTCGTGATTTAATACATTTATCGGTGTTGAGTTGAGGGAAATCCTTGCTTCCTTTTTAATAGAATCCCTAATATTACGTGATCACGACTTCTTCATAGTTCTTGTTACTTACCGTTAACAGTGGGCGACCCGTACACGCCGCCCGGCCAGTCTGTTGTGACAGTGTATTGACAGTGACGGTAATCAGGCTTCCTATATAGCACCACTGACGTCCCTTTAGGTGCATAGCCGTACTGAAAATAAGCATATATCATAGCTTCAAATAGGCATTTACTTCACACGGATGCTTGAGGAATTACTTGTAATAATTGTAAGAATATCAGTTTCAATTATTTATTCCATTATATTAAAATAGGTTGTGTTACGAAATGACCTTCATTCAGAAGGATTTTTCTTCTTAAAAAAACTTTTATTTGTTTGTATTTAATGTGTGTATGGGTGTGAATGTGCGGACTTTTGTGCAGATAAATGTATTTATGCGTCAATATGCATGAAATTATTCCGGCTAGTGCATAATTGCAACGGTACCTCGTATTCGAGCTCGATCTCTGATAATGCTGCGTCTTCGTGCAATTATTGTATTTGTACCTGAATATGCGAAGATGTGTATATTTGTGCCTGCATATACAATTTTTTGTTGTTTTTTAATAATTCTATGGTAATGTAATTTATTTCTATGTGTACGTGTCAAATAAATAATAATCCTATTGTATTCTATTCTAATTTGTGCGTAAATGTGTTCATTTGTGCGTGTATGTGCTCATTTGTGCAAGAATGTGCTAATTTGTGTCTAAATGTTCCAAATTGTGCGTGAATGTGGGTATATGTGATGGGGTGAATATATGCACCTTCGTTTTTGTGCGACGTACCTTGTGCCTATCAACGGACATGCTGCACACCCCCTTCAGCCTAAAGTCAAACGGCGGTACATATTAGACCGCCTGCTCTATGAACGCGCTTACGAACCCGCCCAGGCGCGCGTCTACGTGTATGTGTCTTTGTATTTATTATTTGAACGCCAAAAAAACATGATTATTGGCATAAGTGTACGCATCTATAAAATGTTAATACATGAAGAACCTGTCGAGAATTGTGTTTTAAAAATTATTATTTACACCCTTTGCAATAGTGCCTGAATGTGCGAAGATGTGTCTTTTTGTGAATGAATGTACGGATATTTATCAATTCCTACCTACATTATTTTTACAACTTATTTATTTGTGCCTGAATATTCGCAAACGTTTGCAAATGTGCGGGAATGTGCGGTTATTAATCAATTTGTGCCTAAATGTGCTAATTTGTGCATAAATATTGATAAATGTGCCTATTTGTGCGTAAATGTGCGTATTTATGACTATGACTATGAACATGTGTATAGTTCTTACCTTATGCGTGTCAGCGGACATACTGCACACTCCCTTCAGCCTAAAGTCAAACGGCGGCACATAATGGCCCGCCTGCTCCATGAACGCGCTCACGAACCCGCCGAGGCACGCGTCGACGTGCAACGGAACTTCGTATTCGAGCGCGATCTCCGAGAGCGCCGCGATGTCGTCCATCGTGCCGTATGGGTAGTTCGGCGCTGAGCCTACGATCTGGGTGAGTGTGATAGGAATGTTAAAGGTTCAATTTTGACAGTGAGACTTATGTTGGTAAAAGAGAGAAGGCATGAACATAGTAGCAAACTAAACTTTCTAAATCCTCCTTAATAATCTTAATTTATCGTTATTAGGTAGATATGTTACCGTAATATTGTTAAAATCACGATATAACAATCTAAGGGTTTTAAATCGTTTTGAAAGTAGCCGGGTGGAAAACAGCTCTTCCATCCCTATAGTGAAAAATAATTTAGTTTTAATTGAAATGGCATGTAGTCTAGACATGGGTTCAAAGCTTGGATCAAAGATAATTGAGTCACATCATTTTGTTAAAATAAAAGCTTTCCATACATTTTTGCTTAGCTTGAAAATTTTAAAACCGTGTCTATTATGATCGTAACTGAAAAAATATAAAAATATCCTCTTTCTAGGTTGTCTGTATATATTTTCAAATGTAGTTATTATTATCTATGAGAGAAATTGGATCGATATTTCTGAGTTATTGCCAGTTGCCCTAACCGACCTTGGACGCATCTTGGAATTCGTAAAATAAATGTTCCAGTTGCCAGCGGTGAAATAACGTTGTTTTTAAGTCGTAATTATTAGTTGATTAGTGTTAATTTGTCGATGGCGATTAAATATAGATTTAGGTCTATACCTTTATGGAAACACGTGCGTGACCTACGACAAATTCATCCAATGCAAAACCAGCTTTTCAGTGCTAAAATCTTGACTGATCGACTCAAATCTGTTTCAATTTGAGAAATAATCAACCGAGTGGCTTAAAGGGGCTCGAACCTAAAACCGTTGAAACCAAGTATTTTTAAAAAGTTGGACTATAAGAAAATGGCAGAAAAAGTTATATCCACACACACAAGGTCTCAGAGTCGACTGGCACGGCTTCCTTGATATATTCAGGTATTGATTGATTCAATAAAATTACCTAATACTTGTATACTATAAATAGATGACGCACCATCTCTCTAGCTATTGTACCATACAATTTCTACCATTAAAGGCAGATTTTACCAACGTCAGACCAGATTTATCCGACGGAATAAGTTTAAAACGACCGATTTTAAAATGACATTTACATAAATGATTGCTGACAAATAGGCGAAGTTTTCAAATTGGGCTTATCGTATTTTATTTAACGAATGATCCTCATCTGACGTTTGAAAAAATCCGGCCTGACTTACCAAACATGTCCTTCTGCCAATAGCCTTCTTAACAGCCTCCACATCAACACACAGTGTCTCCGGGTCGACTGGTATTGTCTTCACTGAGATGTTCAGGTACTGAGCAGCTTTATCAAAGGCTGTATGTACTGTAGAGGGAACTACCATCTGAGGGTTTGATATGCCTTTACTGTATGCCAGATCGCGGAAGGCTTTACAAGCCATCATTATGGATTCTGTGCCCCCTGTTGTAACCTGTATTAGAGATAAGTCTGTATTGAGTACGCTGTTCATTTGATTGAGTCATACGCATAATTCATGCTCTTTGGCTAAGCCAGGGGGATGTCACTTCGATGTGTAGGTACGCGCGAGCGATTTTGCGGTACCGCACAGTTAAGTACAAGTTTCTGTGGAAAATAGCTAAATTAAGCGAATGTAATATTTCGTCATAGCCTTAAATATTATACAAGTTTAGTATTGAAATGTTTTCAGAAGTAAGAAAAATTTCAACACAAGACGATAACAACACTCTAGCAGTCAAGGCCACAAACAGGGATAGCGTAACACGTAAGAAAGAGACACGCATTCACCTCAGATATAACAACTCTAAAAAAAAGACATGCGATCTGAATCGCACTTTAATGCGTTGTTGCGAAGAGTTATCTTTTCATTTAACTGTCTTGAACAGATGAGTGATCCTTCTGTACGTAGTACTATTATATCTTCTGTGGCTAAGCGGCGGTGTATAGTCAGCTTATCTTAAATCATGAAACTACTATTACTAGTGTATGAAACTAGCACCACAAACAAATTTTGTGCTCCATGAATTGACGACTCAGACAACTCATAGTCCAGATTCATAATTCGAAATTCAAATTTCAAGGAAAACGTCACAATCTTCTCGTCCGTCGCGACACATTTTTTGTTTCTCATAGCTTCTTTATGTGTAGTAGTAACAACTCACTGTTTTGAAATGGCAAAGTGTGAAATCGATATTAAAATGCGTCAATGTATATCTTTTCAATATTTTATTCTATTGCAATTTTTTGAAACTGTTTGGGTATGCGTTACAAACTTCAAAGAGATAGCCATGATACAACTCAGCATGAGAGACCGACGTTAAAATCTTAAACTAAACTAGGCAACATCGTTTTTGGACTTTCTTTCCTTTTTTAATAACGAACAAAAAAAAACTAAGACGTGCAACATAAAAAAAAGCTTAAAATCCCTATTCAAAACCATTTTCTTGCGGCAAGGAGGCTATGATGCTGGCTGGGTTGCCGCGTTGGATAGCTATGCTAATTCTTTGATTTAGGAACCAGACAGCTTTATTATTGGCTGTTACAGAATTTCATTTTGGCGCAATTTTTCTAAACAGCAATTTAGCAGAGATTCTCCACGACCCAAATGTGTCAACGAAAAACGGCGCAAAATCATATTCACATGTAAGTGGACGTACTTGCGACGGTTGGCGTTTTCAGCCAACTCCGCTGCTGCTCCAGCTTTAAGGGCTTCTCTGAAATGGGAGGGAGCCAAAGTATATCGACACAAGTTGCATCCCAAACTAAGGCCTGACTCCGTCCGCAGGGAATAAGCGTGAGGCCATCGGGTCTCTTGCCATCTTTACGAACCAAACCACGTGGTTCCAACGTGGATGGAACATTAATGGTGGCAAAGGCTCTTCTGATGGCGTCATTAAAGGTAGAGTGGCGGGCTATTGATTTATATTCATCATCATCATTATCAGCCAAAGGACGTCCACTGATGAACATAGGCTGTGGAAAGCCGTGGGGGAGCCACGGCTTTCCACAGCGACAGATCACTAGCGGTCTGCATCCAGTTTGATCCTGCAATCTGCCACTTGAGCTTACTGATTCTCAAGGCTATGTCCGTTACCTTAGTTCTTCTACATATCTCCTCATTTCTGATTCGATCCCGTAGTGAAACACCTAGCATAGTCCTCTCCATGGATTGATATTATTAATATTTATTTATAGACCTATAGTAGATATTGTGACGTAGTGGGTGCTACTCATAGTAGAAAAAAAACAGTGGAGCTGTTGTCTCAAAAACGGAACATTTATGTAGACGTATGTTTGTGCCACCAATAATTATGTAAATGGGATTTTAAAGCAGACTAAATAAATTGCTCAGTTCACATTTCACTGTTGGAGGTATGTAAATATTGATATGGCGTTGTCAATTCATAATGTGTTTATGAACTCTTAACCTTCAAAATCCTAGTTACTGACTTGTTAATAATCGAACCGACTGTCAATTATGATTAACGATTGAGAGAAAATATAGTTTGAGATAGACCATAATCTAACCCACATTTAGAATGTTTTTGATACTCAAAGTATTATTTTGTATTCTTATAAGTTTTTTTTTATGTAATCTTATAAGAACACAAAATTAACACTGTGACAAAATCATTCTAAATCATTGAATACCGAAAGCATCTCAATTTTCAAGTTGATTTTATTCTGTAATGAATAACTACTTGGCCCTTTGCTGCAATACAGATGGGTAGATGGCGCTGACGTCATGGCACGATCGACGGCATGGTAGCTCGATTGGTAAAAGCGTTGGCCCGGTTTGCCAGAGGTTGCAGGTTTGAATCACGCCCGTGCGCATTTTTAGTTTCTTACTTCATCTCATAAGAATCCAACCCGTAATCATTGATCGTGATTCATCATCAGAACTCTCCTACTTCATTGTTATATCCATCCTACAGATAGGATACATTGGTATAAGTAATGTGATTTTAAGTGATGAAATTAGATACAAAGCCAGGTAGTCTGAATCCAACAGCAGTTTACAGGTAAAATGCTTACCTACGTCAACCTATAGGTACGTAATTAACGATAAAATAATCATAATGACTAATATCTAACAAGAGTAGCTTAGTAGATAAACAATACTAAACGGCATTACAAAATCATATTTTTTGTAATCGTAGCTTATAAGAAACCAACGAAGATAAACATTTTAATCTCTAACAACGGCAAGTCACCAAAAAAAGAAACTATTGTAATGTAAACTAGGTACAAGTTGTACAATTTGTCACCTTGGAATTTATTTTACATCTCAATACCCAATAAACGTATGAAATATGAAATGTTTCTACGCAATAATAACATTTTCTTTGTATGTTGGAGCACATGTAACACCTTGCGGCACATTTAATTTCTTAAATAAATAAATTGTGTAAATCTAGTTTTGATTAATAATTATCAGCTTAAGAGACGTTTAGGCCTGATTCTAAATTTGGTAACTGACATCATCATTAGTTTAGAAGGCATTTATGCGTAAATATATAATAACACCTACATAAAGATGCAAGCTCGATTCCTGACTGACTGAGGTAGACTGAGGGTTTGCTATACTTATTTTTTTTGCATTTACCATTCTTAACAGTCACGAATTAGGTGCACCGTGACAAAGAGGTAATTAAGTTTACATACGTGCACGCTATACACATGTGCAGTCTCTGTTCCATCACGCTCATGTATGATGAGATGGGAGAGAGAACAGGGAGAATACACCAGACGTGCTTGTTTTAGAAAACAATTAATTTATACCTACAGCTATGGTTGTCGACTATCGACTGTATACTCTACCTACGTGTGTTTCCCATGTCCCGGTACTGGGCCCTCAAAATAAAATACCGGGTAGCAAAATTTCCGCCCTGTTTTAAAAAAAATACCTACTAGCGATCGACGAACTAAGGTTACGGACATAGCCTTGAGAATCAGTAAGCTCAATTTGCAATGGGCAGGGCACATAACGCGAAGAAGAGATGGCCGTTGGGGCAGAAAAGTTTTAGATAAAAGACCCTTCGACCTAAGATGCAGCGTAGGACGTCCACCGACAAGATGGAGAGACGACCTTGTAAAGATCGCAGGATCAAACTGGATGCAGACCGCTAAGGATCGGTCGCTGTGGAAAGTCGTGGGGGAGGCTATTGTTCAGCAGTGGACGTCCTTTGGCTGATAATGATGATTATGATCGACGCATCGTACATACTCGTAAGCGGTGATATCATTTAACCTTAATAGAACCAGCTCGGGTTTAAAAGTATTCAGTGGGTCACGAAGGGGCAATGTGAAAATTACCGGGCCACGACAGACCAATGTTTGAGAAACACTGAGTCTACGTCATAACAATAACATAACCTAATCAATAACTTACCGTGCCACAACACTCATCATCTCCGTGGAACAAGTTGACAGCCATCCTCACAATCTCAGCCTCCATCTTGTTGATTCCAGGGAACACATCCGCGTGTAAAGGATTTGTGTACGCGGTGAGTGCATACGCGTCGCACGCCACTTTGGCTATCTCTTCGTTCGTATGGTACACTGCGCCGGATACATTGCCATTCTTCCAATCGTATGAACCTGTTGGAACAGACAATATTCTACGGTCTACGGAAATAAATATAGTCCCTAATTACAATATACGGAATTGCTAACATTATAACGGAATTTTCCCACTATTCACCTTCTACATAGACAGGATCTACAGCTGGTCATATAGATTTATCTAACTAGTGAAGCTACAGAAAATCTTAGCTTTCTAAGCTAAAGGAAACCGAATTTAATTACCAGACAGGTAATTTTTAAAACCAAATAAAATTCGGAGTTTGTATTTCTTAGCTAGACATTAGAACTAACTTAAACATACTTTTGTGTCAAATTTTTATAATTTTCATAACAGATAATATCTCTATTTCTAGGTGAGATTTGAAAATCCCAAAACAATATGATACTTAGCCTGTATGAACTGTATCTTATCTAATCATGTACAATTGTTACAAATCAATTAATAACGCACACTGCCTTAATCTTGTCTTGTTTAACATAAACCATATACATAAGATATTTACCTAAAGCAAGATGGTCTCTAACTTCTTCTGCAACTTGCTCAGCACTAAGTCCTGTCTCCGGCAGATCCCTGCGTATAGTGACACCGGCCAGACGTTTCGCAACATCCTTTCTGAAGTCTTTGTTGATCTCAGCCATTTTCTTTTCAATGGTTGTTCGGACTATAGGCATTTGTCGTAGCCATAGGAAGAATTGTTTGCGCAGCCTGGTTGTGGGACCTAAAACAAACAATCAATCATCATTTTGTAATATATTTTTTACCATTTGAATTGTAATTGATGTAAAATCCTTTGTGGATTGAAATAACTGACATAATCTATACTAATATTATAAAGCTGAAGAGTTTGTTTGTTTGTTTGTTTGTTTGTTTGTTTGTTTGAACGCGCTAATCTCAGAAACTACTGGCCCGATTTGAAAAAATATTTTTACGTTGGATAGTCCATATATCGAGGAAGGCTTTAGGCTATATAACATAAAGATACGACTCATAAGACCACAGCAGCAATGAAAAATGTTGCGAAAACGGGAGAAAGATATTCCTTTTGCAAGCTTTCACTGCGTACGCTGCGGAAACCGCTTAAGTTACACAAAAATCATGTATGACAGGATTGTTCAGCATTAAGAGTTCTATAATAAAGTCCGCGACAGCATATGTCTATCTTTTATGGTTGACTTACTACAACCTTTTTTATGTTAAAAAATTTGTAAAAAAATAATGCATTATTTTTATAGGTCTATTATAAACACAGGTATTTATTCTTATCAAAATAAATAGATTCATCATCATGAGCATTTCATTTAGAACAAAGTTGCCCTTTATATCATTTGATTTCAATAAATATCTTAGGAGCTATCACAGTTTTAACATAACTCCGCACCAAATAATGTTCGCAGCTTAAGTACAACGTGCGCTTGCGCTAATATATTATAAAGCTGAAGAGTTTGTTTGTATGAACGCGCTTACCTCAGGAACTGCTGGACCGATTTGAAAAAATATGTCTGTGTCGGATAGCTTATTTATCGAGAAAGGCTTAAGGATATAAAACATCACGCTGCGACGGGAGGCAAGGGAGCAAACTCAAAACGCGCGGACGAAGTCGCGGGGGACCGCTAGTTTATTATTAAAATTATAATGTATCCTGTTTATTCACTGTAAAATGGCTAAATTGATTATCATTTACATAAGAATGAGTTTGGGAGAGTCAATAGTTTAGACCCTGGATTAACTCACATGTCTAATCCTTGTAGCAAGATGCCAAAGCAAAGCTCACTCACATTAAGAAGTCAAAACAAATTACTCATTTATTTATTTCCTGGTAATATCACTTACTTTCTCTAGCATTGTAGAGGCTGTGTGCCCACACCAGTGCCAGTATGGAAGATGCCGTCATGGTGACTATCTGCCATGGCTCCTTCCCCTCAAAGAACCGGTTAACAGCCTTCAGAGGCTGCGGACGCTCACTCATTTCTAGCACAAACAAAAATATCAACTTAATTTCATGAAATAAAATAAAACTGTATGAGAACCTTTACAAGTTTTGAAAAAACATACAATACTATTTCCTTTCACTAAAGGCAAGCAATAGTTATCATCAAGGGGTAAAGTTACTTAAAAGAAAATCGAGAAGCATGGAACAGTACTATAATCCCTCAAGCGTATGTGAACGAGACACAATAGGTATTCTATTGTTATGCGGTCGCATGCGACCGCTCGGGTGTTAAGGTATTAATCAACATAAATCAATGCATATTCCGCGTTCAGTTATTGTGTAGTGTTTTTATGATATTGAATAAAAATATTCATTATTAAGTGTGTATCCTCTTTGCTATTATTACAAAAAAAAACACAATGGTACAAGATCAATTTAAATGCAATAGCATAGCCAATTCAGTTGTTTCATTAATTACAAAATTAATAACAGAAAATAATTATACTATCTGTATGCATACCTGCTTCAAGTAAATTTCAGTACCTTGAGCTATCAAAAAGTAATGAAAAGAAACTCATAAAAATGCCATACTAAAAGTTTACAAAAGGCTTAATGTTAGTGTTTGTTCTATGATAACTTTGAACTGGTGTTACTGATCTTTATAGCCAGCAATTTGGGCTGTAACAAAGATCTTTGTGCAGAAGTGAATGAACATTCCTATCTACTCAGGACCATAATGAATATGTATGTCTGAGCAAGTTCTCAATGAATCTATCAAATCTATGCAAATAATAGTTGTTTACTTTTTATCTGGGTTAAACTGCAAACTGTCATTAATTAGTTTTTAATAATAGTGGAGTTTGAACTTACCTGTGACCACTCAGATACAATAGACTAAATAAATCTTATCAAATTCTGCCGTCAACACAATCTCGGTAATCGCCGAGATACTTTGAGTTCTTTTTATTTCATTGAACACAAACACTGATTGTAAGAATGATTTTCCAATCTAATTGGATCACTCTAATTAAAACAAAGGCCAACTAACATTAACGTTAATTACGACGCAAACCCAGAGTTTACCGGTCACTACCAAAACAAACTGACAGACAGGTAAGAAAGAAAAGAAGACAAAATCACTATCGAAAAATTCGCCCAATTACAAAGGGAATAAATTTAGTGATGGGCGGCGTGACTTGTGTGCGTTTTTGGTTGTGGTCGAAACGATGACGAATTTGTGCATGCAAGCCAAGATGGAAGCACATTATCTGTTGTAAAATTATTGGAACTCAAAAAGTATTGACAAATTACGTAGGTGATCTCGATAAGTAAGTCGATTAGTTAGTCGAGCACCACTTCTACTGGGTTCACTATCTACTGGGTATATTGATGATGTCACACAGCCTACGCGTTAAAGTAAGCGCTTGCAAAATTCAACAGGTTTGCTAATGTGACGGTGGCCGAGTTTTATAGGCATACGCCTATAAAACTCGGCCACCACGGCATATTCCTCGTCCGTTACAGCAAAAGTTGCTTTTTAAAAGTGCAATTTATATTATTTAAGTTTGTATGGTGACAAAACACTATAAAAAAAATGTAATTATAGAATTTGAGTTATTTAGGTTTAATTGAAATATCCCTAGACCATGTTGATGTGTATACATTTTAACATAAACAGTTACTAAAAACGTCAAAAAAATGATTTTCACAAAAATTGAACCACCTTAAAAAAACAAAAAAACTGACAACGTTGATAGGAGAAACAAACTCATTTGAAGTCGGTGCATGATGTGCTTAGACTGCTGCTGTCCGGTAAAGTTGACATCATGCACCGACTTCAAATGAGTTTGTTTCTCCTATCAGCGTTGTCAGTTTTTTTTGTTAGCGTTATTTTAGTCCTTTCAGTGTTTATTTAAGGCGGTTCAATTTATGTTTTTTTTTTTAAAGATAATGGTATGAAATGAAACTCGCACTTGGTAGACTCTTTTAAAATACAACCATGTAATAATTATTTTTAAAGCACTAAACGTCTTCCAAACGTCAATCTTTGGGAAAGCGCGGGAAACTTTTCGGGACGCGGTCGACATTTTTGACTTCTTGTGATTTTTTTTGTAATATAGTGTTAAAAGGATCAGATTAGTATTTAAAAGTAGTTAGATTTGTTTGTTTGTGTAATTCTTTTATTTTACAAGTAGTTTTGCCGCTTATTGGTAAGTGTTTCCATAATTTTTTGTCAACATGAATGAGCCAGACGATCCTGGCGGGGGATCTTCTCCTCAGGTATCGTACAATGTAACTATTTCTTATGATGGGGAAAATATGGACGCTGAGGGATCACATCCCGATACTGATAGCTCTGTCAATTTAAATAACAGTGCTCCTAAACGAAAAAAGTCATCGTCACATAAGTGTAAACACTACAGCAAGAAAAAGAATAAGAGACATAACAAATCTTCTACTCTAGGCATTGTAGATGAGTCTGACTGCCAATGCAATAACTTAAGTGACAGTGATTTTTCTCGTGAAGATAATTTAAAGCATTCAGGTAATTCTATGTCAGTACCAAACAAAACTTCAACCGCTGCATCAGCGTCAGGTACACCCTCTACTCAACCTCAATCTGTAAACTCACACAATACAGCTAGTTCAACAATTGGTAGATTTTCTTACCAGGCTTCAGATGCTGCACCATACATAGTCCATATTCAAAAGGAATCACTGACAGGTGAAAATGGCAATATTCATCCAGTTTCTTTTGGCCATTTCCTTAAGAAAAACTTTTTTAAAAATATCATTGATGGAAGTTTAAAAAGGATTGGAAGAAATAGGGTTGTTATATCATTTTCTAAATATGAAGATGCAAACTCATTTATTGATAATGAAGTATTAAGAACTAAAAACTACAAAGCATTTATTCCTATTTTTAGTGTTACTCGCATGGGTGTAGTAAGGGGTGTCCCAGTGGATTGGTCAGATGAGGAAATTATTGCCAACATTTCCGTTCCAGCAGGGTGCGGCAATATAATCAAAGTTCGGAGACTAAAGAAAAAAACTGTCATTAATGGAAAAACAGATTTTATACCCATAGAGACTGTGGTCATAACATTTGATGGGCAGGTATTACCAAAGAGAGTTTATATGTGCTACAATTCGTTGCCAGTAGATTTATATATTTACCCAACCATACAATGTTTTAATTGTTGCCGATATGGTCACATTAAATCTCAATGCAGATCAACACCTAAATGCTATAAATGTGGGCAAAACCACTCCGGTGATAGTTGCTCAGTGGATGAGGAGTCTGTTACTTGCTGTCTTTGTTCTGGTAATCACTTTGCGACTAATAGAAAATGCCAGGAGTACACTCGCCAAAGAGCTATTAAAGAAACCATGGCCAAGTCCTGCATATCATATGCTGAGGCAGTCAAATTACATCCTCCTCTATCGAAATCTTATGCAGATGTTTTGATTTCAACCTCTTCATCACAGTTTAGCGAACCAAAGTTTTCTTATGCTCCAAATACTAACAATGGTAAAAATGCTAGTACCATAACATCTTACAAAAAGACAATTTTCAAAAAACCCAGTTCTCCTCCTCCACGAAGCAAAGGTTATGACCGAGCAGCCCATGAAGCTATTATTAAAGATTACAACAATCCCATCACAAAAAGTGGATGTACTCTTATAAATAGTAATTTAGTTAACTCTCATGATAATATGACTATAAAAGAATTATTATCAACCCTAATAACCATGTTGAATCAATCCAATTTCATATCTTCACCGTCCCACGTTGCCCAACCCCAAAATGAAATTGTTAGGTCTACTTACATTGAGTCTGGAAAAGGTGATTCAATGGAATTGCCGCAGTGTTAGTTCAAAAAAAGTGACTTAATTTATCAAATAAACCGATTTAATCCGTTTATTGTTGCCATCCAAGAGACCTGGCTTAAGCCAGAGTCTCTTTTTAAAATTAAGAATTTCTCTTGTATTAGAGAAGATCGCTCTGACAGCTATGCTGGTGTAGCTCTCCTGGTTCATAGCTCTTTACCCTTCATCCACATCCGTATCCCGCATCACAATACTGATCTCTCCATAATTGCAATTAAAGTTAATAATATATGTTTTGTTTCATTATACATCCCTCATCCTTCTTCTTCTATCTTCAATGAATTAGATCAAATCATTTCTTTGCTGCCTAAACCCATTCTTATAATGGGTGACTTTAACGCCCAACATAATTTGTGGGGTAGCTCTGTTTCTAATTGTTATGGTAGTAGAATTATAGACATATTAGACAAGCATAATTTATGTCTACTTAATACAGATGTACCTACCCGCCGCACTCCTCCAAATGAAGGAAAAAGTGCCCCAGACCTTTCTATATGCTCTCCTAGTCTAGCCTCCTCTCTTACTTGGTGTACACTTTCCTCTTCATATGGAAGTGATCACTTCCCTGTCCTTATTACTTTCCCAACTACATTTGGCAAAAAAACATTTGTACATAAGCCTCGTATTAAACATAATTTGAATAACGCCGATTGGAGTACATATAAAGTTAAAGTTGATGAAAAAATAGGTTCTCTTCCTCCAGTCAGTAGCAACAATTCAACTGTTTGTGCTGAAGCTCTTGCTTCAATTTTAGTAGAGGCTGCTGATGAAATATTCCCTTTTAAAAAATCTAGTTCCTGTAAAATCCCTTCCCCTCCATGGTGGGATCAAGAATGCACTGCTGCAATTAAGAAAAGAAAAGAAGCAGAAAAAATATATAAATTAAATTCCACTATGGCAAATCTAAATATTTTATCTGAGTTAATAACCACTACTCGCAAATTGTTTAAAAAGAAAAAGTGGGAGGGATGGAAAAAATTCTGTTCCTCATTATCTCCAGACACTCCTCCTTCTGCTGTATGGAATAATGTTCGCCGGTTTAGATCTGTGTTCAAAGAAACTGAACAATGTTTGCTTCAGGATGAAATTGCTGACAATTTTTTAGATTCTCTTGCTCCTCCTTTTGTCCCTGAATTTAATTCCAGTATTTTATCTGCTTCTCCTGAAATAAGTTCTGGTATCAATTCTCCATTTAGTCTGTATGAACTCAGAGGAATATTGTCTCATGTCAAAGATTCAGCTCCTGGCTTAGATAGCATCCCATATTCATTTTTATGTCATCTAAATGACTCATCTCTTTCTTATTATTTATCTATTATAAATACTGTTGTATTTTCTGGTGTCATTCCTCCAGGTTGGAAATCTCAAGAAGTGATCCCAGTACTAAAACCCCATAAGTCCCCACTAGAATCCTCATCTTTTAGACCTATTGCCCTTTCATCTGTGCTGGCCAAGATTGCTGAGCACCTAGTGAAGAATCGCTTAGAATGGCACTTGGAAAGTAATGGCTTACTAGCTTCAAGTCAATTCGGTTTTCGCAAAGGAAAAAGTACCATGGACAGCTTAGGAATTTTTACTGCTGACATCAGGTTAGCATTCACTCAAAATGAAGCTATTTTAGCGACCTTTCTAGATATATCAGCTGCCTACGATTCGGTGTTGATACCTATCTTGAGGAATAAAATGCTTTTATTACAAGTTCCTTCTGTGTTTATTAATTTCATAGTCAACATGTTATCAGAAAGATCAATACATATCAAACAAGGAAATATGCATAAATCTCGCTTAATCTGGAAAGGAATTCCTCAAGGTTCGGTATTATCCCCAATACTTTACAATATTTACACCTATGATTTGGAAAATTCCATTCATGTGGTTGGGTTAAATGTTTTACAGTATGCAGATGATTTACTCCTTTATGTTATTGGTAAATCTGTGACTGAATGTTCCCACACTTTAACATCTTCTCTAGGTAATTTGAAAACATGGCTGGATCTTCATGGCTTGAATCTCTCTGTTCCGAAAAGTAGTGTAGTATTATTTTCTCGCATGCGTTCACCTCCTCATGTTTCTGTAAAATATAATGGATCTGATATTCCAGTTCATACAGAAGCTAAATTCCTAGGAGTAATTCTAGATTCAAAATTCACTGGCATTCCTCACTGCTACTACATTTCCACCAAGTGTGAAAGACTTCTAAATGTTCTCAGATGTTTATCAGGAGTGTGGTGGGGTGCTCACCCTTTCACCCTTAGACTTGTATATAATGCATTGATTAGAAGTAATTTAGATTATGGCTCATACTTTTTGGAACCTTGTTATATCACTGGTTTAAAAAAATTAGATAGTATTCAGTATAAAGCATTAAGAATAGTATTAGGGGCTATGAAGTCCAGTCCTATCAATGCCATGCAAGTCGAATGTGGAGAACCTCCTTTGGCATTTAGGCGCCAGCAATTATGTGATAAATTTATTTTTCGCTCCTTCCAGTTTCATAATCACCCTCTTTTATATAAATTGCAAACTTTATCTGAATACATAAATGATTCCCCATATTGGACTCACAAAAAGATACCTTGCATGGTTATAAGCTACCGTAAATTTATATCATTTCAAGCCCCGACTCACAAATCTCAGTATCTTCCTATATTTTGCACTGATTTCGAGTCTCTCGTTATTTCCCCAACAATTCATTCTGATTTAGGAATCTTTAAAAATGACACTAATGCCAATACTAAACTAAATTTTACTCTTGATCAGGATTGGCAAGACTGGCATTGTATTTATAGTGATGCCTCTAAACACAATAGTACTGGCATTGTAGGCATTGGAGTATACCACCACCAATTAGGTATTATTCAAAAAATTAAACTTCCTCCAGAAGCATCTGTTCAAACAGGAGAACTTTTTGGAATTTTTAAAGCTATTGAGTATATTTTGCTTATGAAGTTACGTAAATCTTTAATACTTACAGACTCTAAGAGTGCTTTACAAGCTCTAGAAAAGTTCCCCTTTTACTACAGTTCTGGTAATCCAATCCTATTTGAGTCCAGAAAATTACTTCAAAAAGCTACTTCCAGGGGCCAAACTATTTGTTTTGGATGGATTCCTGGTCATCATGGTATTTTTGGCAATGAGAGGGCCAACAGGCTGGCGAATGAAGCTGTAGATGACGGAGATATGTTTCCTTATAAAAACTTTTGTTGTGACCTGCTTACGCTTCCCAAAATTCATCTTCACAACCTGTGGAGTGGAGATTGGGACGTTAGTGGACGGATCAAAGGTAAACACTTCAAAATTATTCAACCTTTAGTTCCTAAAAAACCATGGTTTCACTTCATGAAGCTTGGCAAGACAGTTACTACATGCATCATCCGTATGAGGCTGGGACACGTTTGCACTCAAGCTCACCTCGCTAGATTGCAAATAATTGACTCTAACTTGTGTGAATGTGGTACTGACATGATAGGTGATCTGAACCACATCTTCTTTTCGTGTCCTTTATTAGATCATACCTCTTTGTTTTCTGCTCTTGAATCCCAACGTATCCCTCTTCCCACATCTATTGTAACTTTATTATGTATGAATAATACAGATATTTATAATATCCTATCTTTATTTATTGTAAGTAATAATATTAAATTTTAAGAAAGTAGTTATAGAAGTACCTAATGATATTTACAACTGTCAATTTGTTTATCAACAAACTAACCTGATCCCATCCCATTCATTCCGCTCCGTTCCTTCATTTTTCCTTGTTTCCCTATGTAGGTTGAAGTTGATGCGATATTTATTTAAAAAATCGTCATTCCATGTCGATAATTGTTACATCCCTCAATATGTCACCGTGACATTATCGAATGGTGTCTCTCTCAGAGCTTTTATTACACCACAGAACGATATACAAATAACAATTTCGACCAATCACGATTTGACCACGCCCCTGAAAATACTGTTTCCTCCAATGGTTATCCAGCGTGTATTTATTTTCATTGAAATACAAGAACTTTTTTAAATTTTGTACGTACATTAATGATTTTACTGTGTAAAATTATCAAGCTCGCAAACAAAAGTCACAATGTATGAGACAAATATTAGATTTGCAAGTAAGAAAATGTGTTTCATAATTAGAGGTGGAAAAAACTGCTTAAAAATTTTAAACGTTTAAACGTTGTACTTATTTAAATAAGCGTGCTTAAAAAAACGCTTTTTTGCTTAAACGCTTTTTGTTTGTCACGTTTGGAAATCGTTGAAGTGAAATGCTTGTTGCGTTGTGTTTGCTAAAAGCGGTTAGAGCTGCTGCCGGGCTGCGATAAACTACGCGACAAAAACTCATTATATACACTTTGTTTAATTTTCAAATGTTGTTTCAGATTTTTAATTGAAGATTTAAAAGAAATGTTTTTTACACATATTACATTCTCCAATTTTTTCCTCTACATGTCTGTGGAAGTAGTCCCAAATGTAGTATTATATTATCTGGGCCCAAGTCATATTATTACTGTTTCTCGTTATTTCTTCATTTTACATACACAACCCTAAAATTTATAGTTCAATATTAAATTGACAAAGTTTTATTTATACAAACCACCACCAAAACATCAAAACGTATTTATATCAACAATGTATATTAGTTTACAACGAAAAAAGCGCACAACGTAACATAGCAAACAATAAAAAATGAGCGACACACGTTTACTCTGCAAAAACAAAAAGCGCACTGCTTAAACTGCTTTTTTAAGTTTCGTTTAAAATTTCTAAAAGCATAACCAACCAAATAAAGATGTATGGGTTCCTATACATTTTAGTTGCTGTAGAAAGTGCTGCCACAACAACACACGTAACACGCCGAAATAAAATGGAACATTGCTTTTAGTAAGTTCATTCCAGATCACGATAGATGGCAGGACATACAACTTGCTTTTAACAAAAAGTAAAAAGCATGTTTCGACTTAAATTGAAAGCATGCTTTTTCACTTATTAAAATAAGCATGCTTAATTAAGCGCTTTTCGTTTAAACGTCCACTTCTATTCATAATACATGTCGGTATAACGAGGAGGAAAAACAGCTGTGCGATATTATGAGTCATCAACCTCCAGTTTCGTGTATTCCAAACACAGCGAAAATGTCGAAAGCTAAAAAAGTGATTGAAGAAGCCAGGGAAATCAACAATCCCGAGATAGATTTGGTGGACAAAGGAATATCTAACCTCGAAGAAATACCGGGGCTCTGTAAGTTCACTGAAAACTTGTTTTCTCCTTTTTTAGTGCGAGTTACCTGTCGAACTAGTTTTGTACCTATACTGTACACACCTGCTGTCATTCTTATGCTGCTGTGAAGCTGGAAAAGCTATCAGTGAATATAAATGTAATGAAAACATCTAGAAAAAACCTAAAACACAAGTATAAAATCAGTTTTAGTTATAGCTATTACTTTAAAAGTAGGCAAATCAGTCATCTTTTGCACCTATTTACACATACAGGATGTTAAATCATGATGGCATAGTCAAAAATTTAACAAATGCCTACATACTAGAACCAAGTAATTCTCTCAAATTCTAAGGTACCTAACAGACTAAAATAACAATTTGAAATTTGTTTTTGCTATTGTAAGTTTGTCAGATTTTAAAATGAAAATTTGTAATTCTAAAATTTGCTTTTGCGAAATATTTGTAATTGAAGAAAGAATATGACATTTATTTTCAGTCAGCCTCGCCAACATCACCAGATTATCATTGAGCCACAACAAGATACAAACAGTTCCGGCTGCTTTGGCCAATTTGATGAACTTAGAGATTCTTAATCTGGCCAACAATCACATTGAAGAGTTGCCTCTGAGTCTGTCTTCTCTGCCCAAGCTTCGAATCCTCAATGTATCACTCAACAGACTTTATGGGTTGCCAAGAGGTTTTGGTGCCTTTCCTGTATTGGAAATCTTGGACTTGACATATAATAACTTGAATGAGAAAACTCTTTCTGGAAACTTCTTCATGATGGGTTGGTATTTTTCCTAGATTTTGTTCCTTTTAGGAAAACTATGTGTTGGTTTTTAAAAAAAAAATATAATTTTTAATGAATGTATGATTTATTTCCTATAAGTAACAGTAACTCATTGTTGTTAGTAAAACTTATAAAAGAAATATATATATATATATATATGTTTAAAATGGCCAGTTCTTCACTCCCCCCGACATGGCACAGGAAAGGCTCACATAAATGAAATAATTACATATTGTTTTACTTTACAGAAAGTTTACGAGCTCTGTACCTGGGTGATAATGACTTTGAATATCTGCCACCAGAAATTGGCAACCTGAAGAATTTACAAATTGTGAGTGTATTATCTATCTTGGTCTTATTTATTGCTTATTCAATAGTCATGGCAAAGTTTTGTGTACTTACATACTTATACAAAAACAGGAAAAAACTAATTGCAATTCAAAGCGATTTTCCTTATGTTACCAAATATGAAATAAGTTTATATTTTTAGCACCATCCTACAATTTATTAAAAATATGTATTAAACTACTACATACTTACTCACTAAATGAAAAATGCAGTATGGAAGAAGAAAGAAAGAATTTTTAAGGCTTAAAAAAATCTATAGCAGTCAATGGCACGAGAATTACCTAAGTTTTTTCAAATTTTTTTTTCATTGCCTTCAACCTTAGTCCCATTCTTCTCATGTGCCCTGTATCTTCTCTCAACCATGATAATAGCCTAATAATAGACATTGAAAACTCTCTTCGCATTAGGGCCGATTTTACCAACGTCAGAAAAGAAATATTCGTGGAATATAATACATAACGCTTAATTTGAAAACGTCACATAATTGTCAATTTATGTAAAGTACATTTTGAACTCGGTCGTTTTATTTCAGTCGGATAAGTCTTATCTGTCGTTGGTAAAATCGACACTAAATGATTTAACACAGAATGCAGACTGCAAAATCCTTAAGGATTGATTATTCCAACATTAGATAAGGAATATTCGTCGAATAAGCAAAATACGCCTTATATTTCAAAACGTCACATATTTGTCAGCAATCATTTATTTAAATGTGATCTTAAAATCGGTCGTTTTCTACTGATTCAGTCGGAAAACACTTATCTAACGTTGGTCAAGTCGGCCCTAAATCTTCTAATTTATCCATCACTAGCAGTGAGTTCATACTACTACGATAATCATCGGTGGTTTATAGAAGCTATGCCAAGCAATAAATGTGTCGCAAAGACGACAAAAAGATTGTGACGTATTCCTCGAAATTCGAATATGAAACCGTTTGTATGAGTTGATTGATGGCAAGTGGCGTCAATTCATGGAGCATGAAATTTGTGTATAAGTTTCATATTTGTTTAAACAATTTATTGCACAAATAAAAGTGTACAAAAGGTGGACTTAATGATAATAGCATTCTCTCCAAGTCATACCTTTAGATCATGCAGAGAGATTGTTATGGGAGCAGGAGAATATTGTAAATAGACTAGCGGACCCAGCAAACTTTGTTTCGCCCCCATCTTCGTCTTGCCCCGGCCCCGTCCCGCCCAGTCTCGTAATTAAAAATTTTAAGCGGTCTCAGAGTAACTTAGGGGTATGTAAAATAAATGTTGGCCTATTCTCAGACCTACTCAATATGCTATCAAAATTTCATGAGAATCGGTCAAGCCGTTTCGTAGGAGTACGGGAACGAACATTGTGACACGAGAATTTCATATATAAGATAAGACTAGCGGACCTAGAGAACTTTGTTTCGCCCTTAGTCCCGTAAAATAGTTTAATTAGGGGTGGACTACCCCTAACATTTAGGGGGATGAAAAATAGATGTTGGCCGATTCTCATAGATACCGGATAAGCAATAAACAAAAAATTTCATCAAAATCGGTCAAGCCGTTTCGGAGGAGTTTGGCAACTAAAACTGTGACACGAGAATTTTATATTTAAGATATACTGGTAATAGTAGTTCAATGATCTCTGGTTTCCAGCTGTCTCTCCGCGAGAACGACCTGGTAGAAGTGCCGCGTGAGCTCGGACAGTTGGCTCGACTCCGCGAGCTACACCTGCAAGGGAACCGTCTCGTGGTGCTGCCGCCTGAGATCGGTAAATATTATTAGCAGCTATTAATGTGTCAGTAGCTACTGAGATTAGCGCGTTGAAATAGACAAACAAACTCTTCAACATAATAATATTATACCCTGATTTTTCTTCTTCTTTTTCTTTTTTAAATGACTAATCAGTGTTTCATACTCTGATTTTTAATTATATAGAATGAAAGCTACAATATAACTTTTTATTTTTTAATGTTGCTAGCATAGTACCAATAGTGTTGTAACATTTCAATTTTACGCGATTAATTGAACTAGTGATATGAATTTTACTAGTTAAAATAAATAATACACGTTAAACGTTAAATTAACGTAATACTTACATAAAAAAGTTTTTGTAAAGAGTAAAACAATTTAGGTATCTCTTATCCAATATTCTTGATTTCAGTTTTTATTTGAATATTTTATCATCGATTATAAACAACAATTGAATGAAATTGAAATTTTTGATTGTTTAGGAACAACAACATTTTTGAATTACGAAAAAGTGGCCACCCACCAAATGTCATTTTGGTCTATCTGATTAAAAAACAGAGTAAAGTATAGATGAAATTATTATTCTGATACATCATTATTTGTGGGCAGTGTATCGCGACATTGCACTGCCCACACAAATCATAATACCTAATCGCCATCTCACCTTGTCTCATTTTCACATCGCCGCCTACGCAATACATTCGAAGAGGCCCTCGCCGCGTGGCTCTAGAGTCTATGGTATTACTACTATGGAGGTCACCACCACCTAACCACCTTAAAATCCCAAATCAGTTGCACCTCGGAACGCTTCATGTTTTGTTTGAAGTGATGGCTGTTTCTTGTGGTGTTCGCGCGATTTTCTTTTGAAAATGGTTAAGCAGCAGATACCTCGACGTGATCAGGCTACGTTACAGCAATTCAAGTTCAACACGCAAATGATTTGACTGTGTCTTTTACCTCGACAAAGACTAAATCGCGTTGCAATAATTTACCTTCGAGTTAACTTACGTAGGGAAACTAAAAGACAAGAAAACCTAATGTGTAATGTTAAACATATTTTTTGTAGGCAACACACAAAATATAGACAGTAACAGAAGTCAAACTTGTGAATTAATTCACTTTAGGCATACACTTTAGACTGGGTGTTTCTCTACGCGATCGAATCAGAATTGAGGAGATACGTAGAAGAACTAAGGTAACGGACATAGCCCTGAGAATCAGTAAGCTCAAGTGGCAACGGTCAGGGAACATAGCTTAAAGAACTGATGGCCGTTGGGGCAGAAAAGTTTAAGATTGGAGACCCTTCGACCAAAGATGCAGCGTAGCACGTCCACTGACAAGATGGACAGACGACCTTGAAGATTGCAGGATCACACTGGATGTAAACGGTTAATTGTGGAAAACCGTAGGGTAGGCCTATGTTCAGCAGTGGACGTCCTTTGGCTGATTATGATGAGTTAACTTACTCTGCATTACACAAATATTTACTCCCTGAATCTAACACACATATGACAAAACTCAATTTATTTAATAAGGACATGATTATTTTATTTAGTTGAATTGTATTGGATTTTAATCTTTAATTCTTAATATTTGCATGCCTGCATGCAGGCTGGATACAATTACGAAAATGGATTTTTGGCCTTTTCTGTTAATTTTATATGATATTGTATTCTGGCAAATAAACAATTGTATTTGTATTTGTAACAAGGTCATATATCGATACTACTGATATAGTACTGACCATCTGCTGCTTTTTCATTCATTTTTTTTCCTTAGGTTCGCTGGACCTGGCGAGCAACAAGGCGGTCTTACGGCTGGAGGGCAACTTCTGGGTGCCGCCCATTGAGGACCAGCTCAAGCTCGGGCCCTCGCACGTCCTGGACTACTTGCGCTCGGAAACGTACAGAGTGTGAGTTTTTTTTAAATCTATAGTTTTGGGGGTTATAAAAAAACAGATCCGATTCGCAACACCACGATCCATTTAAAGGCGTTTACGTTTGATGAGTAAGAAGACTGCGAAACTGAAATTGGACTGATGAAATAAGAAACCTAAAGTTTGCGCACGGGCGGGACTCGAACCAGCAACTTTTTGGCTAACCGGGCCAACCAAACTCTCTACTAATTGAGTTGCTGTGCTGTCTGTCCGACCCGTTATCGCTCGCAAGCATATTTTGACAGAAAATGAATACGGCCTGACCACTTTCGTACACATCCATATCCTATTCGACCCCGAATCCGATCCCTATTTTTGAAACACTCGCTTGAAAATGGCATGTGATTTTCGTTCGAAACGTCAGTACTCACAAAATTCAGTTATCTTTTTTTTAATCACTTGCGTGCGGAATTATACTAATTTTCATTGGAAAGTCGGACATTAATAGCGTGATTGATTAACTGACAGCGTGGCTAGCACGCTGGTTTCAAGAGTATCTCGTGAGGTTCCGGGTTCGATTCCCGGTCGGGTCAATGTAGAAAACGATCTTTTCTATATTGTCTCGGGTCTGGGTGTTGTGGTACCACCGTTGCTGATTTCCATAACGCAAGTGCATTGGCTACTTACTTTGGGATCAGAGCAATGTTTGTGATTTGTGTCCAATATTTATTTATTAATTAATATCGCTCGCCATCGTTAATATCATGTCCACGTGGTATTTCCAGTCTGTACAGCCGGCACGTGTCGGCCAAGCCGCCGCCGCCGCCGCAGACGCTCGACAAGAGCAAGAAGGCGAGCCGCGCCAAGTCCTAGACGTGTGCGCGCGCCCTTATGACAGAGCCATAACTTTTTTTTTTAGATAGACCAAAATGACATTTGATGCGATTCAACTTTTTTATAAGTAAAAAATAGTGTTGTACCTAATTTTTTTTAAAATTTATTCAATCGTTACTTTGATTATAATTTAAATTTGAGTTTATTAGCATAATTACAAAAAAAAAAACAAAAATCTAATCAGATTTAAAATTATGTTTCCTACAATAATATCATTATAATTTTAAATAATGTGTTCATAAAAAGTAGTAAAGAGTCAACATAGTTGTAAGTCATCTAAGCATATTGCAAGTGAAGGTACTTCTTATTCTTTTTACTCATTACAAAATTAAAGGTGCTTTACGTTTGTTTATAGCATTTTCAACGTTATGGATGTATCGTATATCCAAATAAATAGAATCCCATTATCGAAAAATCATATCACAAATCCAATTAATCGCCTACAACTGTCTTGTTACAACACTATTGCAATACGCTTGCAACATTAAAAAATAAAAAGTGCGATTGAAGCTGTCATTCTGGTCTATCTAATTAAATTCCATTGAAGTACTATCCCCTAGGGATACTAATTTTATGTAAATTCAGAGTACAATGTTTTTTCCAACATCAGATAAGGAATATTCGACGAATAAAACACAATATGGCCAACACTGGTCATGTAATCATTTGAAAACGACACCCATTTACAACCATTATTTACGTAAATGAATTTTTATACTTATTCAGTCCGATAAGTTTTATCTGATGTTTGAAAAATCGCCCCTTAATCTACTTAACTGTATTACACTGCCTTCTTGAACTTCCTTTATTAATTCAAAAATTTTAAGCAAGATTTTATGTTCCAAAGATTGGAAGTCCTGGGCTCCTTGTATTGATCGGACTTTAAAACATTTTTTTTTGTTTACATTACAGTTATTTTTTTATGTTTACACGTATGATTTGTGCTGTAGTTGCGAAAGATTGTGTTTGTTCTTGTGGTAGTATTAATGTTAAATAATATCGTTAAATAACAATGTGAAATAACATCTAAAAATCAAATTTTAGATAGTTAAGTTACGCTTTTACTAAGAATAATTTAAGGCTATTAATAAAATTTATTTTATTAAAATCAACTTTATTAAACACACTCAAACCAAGCAATTGAAATGTCATAGAAAAAAGGAACTACAATGTACATTTACAATCTCATAAGAAATAAAGAAACTATCTTCCAAGTGCACTTATATACAAACAAAATACATAATAAGTATATTTTTTACAAACAAATGGTGCTTTATTAATGTATTAATATTATGGTAAGGTACAAAAATACATGTATGTGACAAATATGAATTAAATTATTATTACTAACAAGTATTTTTTGTCTTTATTTTATTATAATACACCACTACTTCATTACCTATTCAGTCAATTTATATAACTTGTTCATTAAAGGTATATTTTAACGAGATCTAGCAGTTGGTCTGTAACTGCTAGATCTCGTTATCATATTTAACAACAAAAGGATTTCGTTGTATTTTGTCTCACAATTTTTATACTACTGAAGTATGCATTACTACTAAGTATGTATATGTATCAAATTTCATGTTTTTATATCTATCCAATCACATTATCGAGACTCATGAGCACTTTTACGCGCATTATTATCGATATAAATACAATAATTATAATTACATGACTACTTTTGAACATTGGCGGAACAACAATGGCTGACTTGACTTCAGTCTCCATAGAATAGAATATACTAAAGTCTGAATGAACAGACCACTTTACTAGGACTGCAAAACATTTCATTGCTATGTTAAAGTCCGTTTTTTTTTGCTAGTCGAATATTGTAAACAATCTTTACTATCCTTTTTAACAAGATGATTCATTTTCAAATAAGATAAATACAAATCTTATAACCTGCATAAATAGTTCATCGTTGAAAATGGAGATCTTTTTAAATCAAATAGTTAATTAATTTTATTCACTCATATTATTTTAAAAGTTATAAAAAGATTGTTTACATAATTCGACTAGCAAACAGAAACGGACTTGACATAAGAATTCAAATTTTATAACAAAATCGAAGGACCAACAAATGACAAATATTCCTAAAAGGTCCATTAGGAACATTAAACATAACAAAACCATAGTAATGTTTCCTGTTTCTAAGTAATACTTACTGATAGCTGACATAATTAAGTTATACCTACTATACATGGCTTAACAAAATTAGCTGCATTCCTTTTCGGTGGTGGTTATTTTGCTAAAATACAATAACTTTTTGTATCGGAACAACATCGAAATTCCAAAAAAAATACTTCTCCAGCCAAACTAGCATCAGCTGATCGGCACTCTAGTTTGGGAAATTGTTTTTTTTTTTGGGATTACGATGTTGGTCCCATACATAAAGTTGTTGTATTTAAGCGCCAGAATTACGCCCTAAAAGGCATGCAGTTAAATTAGAAAGACCCTATAGATATGATTATTCTAGCATCGAGGAGTATGAAATTACACTACACAACAATATTTTCTATAACACAGTTTAACGTAATCGTCCCGTCGAATCCGACCGCGATAACCATTAAATTCGTTCGTAAACGCCGATGTATTTATTAAAATCCTTCATCACAACACTTTCAAGTCACTAGAACCCACTCTTCCACAGCTCTATTAGCTATAGTTCATCATCAGATATATCGTCATCATCGGAGATCTCTAGTTCGTTGCCCGTAGAGTTGGCGTTAGGCCCGCGCTTGCGAGACGAATCAGACGAGAATGCATACGATTCGTAGTCTATAATCTCTTCATCACTTAGATGGAAGTTGCCTTCGACGAAGCTCGCGAAACTAGGGGTAATAAGAGATTTTCAGATGAGCTTGCGTATGACGTCATTGTTCATTCTGTCTCTGTCAACGTCAAGTAAACTGGCCGAGACAGAACGACGATCTAATCCAGGATTAGCATAGTCCTTGGTTAAATCATCATGTGCAAGTGGGCCTTAGCGGAATTGAATGGGTTAAAGGTTGAATAACCTATTTAACACCGCTAAGGATGTTGTATAGAAGTCAGAAGGAAGGATGTTAGAGACGTTTTAATTTTATATATTTTTTTAAAACAGTCAGTGCTAGTGAAATGTAAAATACAGGAAATATTGATAAAAATCTAATAATACTAAACTATTAGTACTTAATAGAAATAAAGGAAAAAACAAAATTGGACACCAATCACATACATTGCTCTGATCCCAAAGTAGGTAAGTAACTGAAATTAAACAACAGTGGTACCACAACACCCAGACCCGTGACAATATAGAAAAAAATGATTTCTATATTGACCCGACCGGTAATCGAACCCGGGACCTCTAAGCGGCGAGCGACGCCTTGAAACCACTACACCAGGGAGGTCGTCAATAAACGGCATCTCATTATAAAGTTACATACATTCGAATATTATATAGGGTCTAGTTCACTATGATTCTACGAAGGCCACGAGAGATTGGATAACAATTACTTACCAAATCAGAAATAAACGATTTTCATATTTGCGTGGACAAGTTAGTCACTGAGTGAGGTCATAAAAGTAATTTATTTCTGCATACGAGGGTCAAACTGAAAGTTCTTAGAAAATCAAAAACTGATTACATTAGCCAGTTATTAGTTTTATTATATCTTTTCAAAATATTGTCCATTGACGTCAATACACCACTGCATGCGATGGAACCACTGGGAAAAGCACTTTGCCCACTCGTCCTTAGGGGTCTCTTCAATGGCATCGCGATACGCAGCCACCGCTTCTTCAGCATTCATAAACCGCTTTCCTTTAAGTTTTTCTTTAATTTTTGGAAATAAATAAAAATCACAAGGCGCGAGGTCGGGGCTATACGGCGGGTGACCCAGTAATTCAACGTTTGATGTCGCCAAATAGTCGATCGTTCGCTTGGCGGTGTGCGACGAGGCGTTGTCGTGGTGAAGGAGGATCCTACTGCGAGGTCGTTTCTCTCGAACTTTTTCCAAGACAAGTGGCAAACAATTGGTAGTGTACCATTCTGCAGAAACTGTTTTTTGATCCTCTAACACAATTGTTGCGAAATGACCTATCCTTCCAAAGAACGAGGCCACCATTTTTTTTCCCGCACTTCGATCTCTCTTCACTTTAGTTGGCAACTCCTCGAAAGGAAACACCCACTGAGCAGATTGTCTTTTGGTTTCAGGATCATAACAGTAAATCCAGCTTTCGTCACCTGTTAGTATGTCGAACACAGCATTTGAGTCACCTCCGTTAAATCTTTCAATCATTTTACGGCACCAATCCACACGATGGAGTTTTTGAGCCTTAGTCAAATTATGAGGTACCTATCCACCGGGCGCAAAGCTTCCTGACCGCTAAATGTTCGTGGAGGATTTTGTGCACTTGACTCATACCGATGCCTAAGCTTGTCCGAATCTGCTGATAGGTCACTCTTTTGTCAGTCTCTATCATACGCCGCACAACACAGATGTTATTTTCAGTCGTCGCCGTAGAAGGCCGTCCCTCACGTACATCATCAGTGAGATTAGTGCGACCACGTTTAAACTCATTAAACCAGTTGTAAACAGTCGCACGAGATGGGGCTTCATCGTGAAAGGCCAATCGTAGTCTATCATAACTTTCTTGTTGACTTAAATGACATCGAAAGTCATAAAAAATCATTGCACGAAAATTTTCTCGTGTTAAATTCATGTTGACGTGACACAGACAATTTTCAATTTGCCGCCAAATCGTAAAACAAATGACAAATGAATGAAATATATACTCAGTAATATTGGCAAAGAGTTCTATTTTCAAATTTTAGAATATTTTTTTTATTATATTGTTTATAAGTGGCCAGTTCTAAGAACTTTCAGTTTGACCCTCGTATGCGCCTTAAACACGTCCCTATGTAGACTCTACCACATCCGGGCCTGGTATATGAGCGGTAAGGGGGTGGGCCCGAATTGCCCGAAAAGCACACGTGGCTATAGTTATTATACTCTCGTTTTTAATTAGATAGACTTAAATGACATTTGGTGGGATGCCACTTTTTCGTAACTTAAAAATAATGTTTTACTAAATAAATGAAAAAAAAAACAACTTTATTCAATCGTTGTTTTTTATGGAATATCAAATAAAAACAGAGTTGTAGTATGAATTTGAGTTAAACATATTCATAATAGCATGAATTATTATAACAGTGCGGTTACGAGACAAATACAAACAATACATCCGTTGAAAAATAATAAATAAAATCCTTATAATACAAACATTATTTTTAATAAAGTATTTATAGAAAGTAATGAAATATCAAAATAGATAAAAATCATTAATATTGCTAAGATTTTTTACTTACTACAAAAACTGTTTTTCATTTCTTCTGTTTGGAAAATTGAACTTTCATGTGAAGATAGACGGGTGGAAAAGAGCTTTTCCATCCCTAGGGTGGAAAGTAATTTAGTTTTAATTGCTACGATCAGACGTGGAGCTAAAGGTAATTGAGTCACATTATATTATAAAAATAAACAAGCTTTTCATATTTTTAAGATTAGCTAAACATTAAAAGCGTGTTTATTATGTTCACTGATTTGAAAAATGTTCAATTGTTCTAATTTTTTACAATTTTAAATCTACAAATATATTTCGGTTGCCCGCCATACATAGTGTCACTTTTTTTTTATTTAAATTGTCACATTTTTTTTGTCTTTGACGATATATTTTTTTTAGTTTGGTCGATTATTGCATAGATTATTAAGCAGGCGGAGGCGACTTGCCGCCATTTTTGTTGTTCATTAATCTTCTTACTCACTCCCTTTTGCTGTCATTCATAGCGCTATCTCATGAGGCAAAATTGAACCTGGAATTTGACATAATCTGTGGTAGTTTTGGTGACAAGTCACCTTGTTTTCGCAAGGTTGCGTACTTCTCCTATTATTATTGTCTGTGAGAAAAAATCGATCGATTTTTTTAACAATGATTTGAAATATTTGATATTTCAAATCATTGTTACAAACCGCGTTTTATGTAGTACTCTGTTGTCTTCCGTGCCTTTACTGTCCTTCTAATCTTGTATTTTATGTATAACGACATTAAACAAACTGATATGTGATGTAAAAACTTATGATTTCATTTGTCGCCAAACAACATAATATCTAAATAAATTTATTTATTTTTCCTTACAGTCGAAATGAAAAATAGTATGTATAACTCGGGTGAAAGAACCCATTTCACTCTCGAATTATTAACTTAGAACTTCTCGAGTGAAATGGGTCACTTTCTCCCCTTGTATAACAATCTACTATTCTCTCATTAGAAATCCAAATGATTCAAATCACATTTTTGAAATCTTATATCACAAGTTAATTGATCGCTCACAATTGATTTGTTTCAACACTACTTATTGCACTACGCTTGCAACATTAAAAAATAAAAAATGTAATTGAAGCGGTCATGGTCTATCTTGTTTAAAATCAGAGTATAGTAGCAGATATTTGACTAGCTTGTCCACGCAAACCGTTCAATGGTCGCTCCTTTAAATTAACTTACATCCGTCGATTAGGTCTTGTGATATGCACTGTAGGTGATGTATGAGATGATAGTGGCGGGGTCGCGGGGCGGGGAGTGGACCTGCGGAGTGCGGAGGGGTGATCTGATGATTCTTCAGGTCACAGAAAGAAGAGATAAAGTGTGGGCATGGTGCTTGTCGCTGCTACATACACAAACATAAATATCCCGCAATAAATACATTGAATAGTTCGCACTGACAAGCTGCGCAAGCGCACTATGCGACTGAGTAATGGATCGACGGCTCGACGCCACGGTAATGTTATCTATGTTATGGACCAGGTGAATAATGTTTACAGATAGTTTAAATCAGTTGTGCGCGCGGCCCTATGTGTGCGTGGGCTTGTAAATATACAACTTTCATTCGTGTGGCAGTGACGCGGCAGTCGTCGTCCGAGCAAGACGTGTCCTTATCGCTTTTTCTTACGGGTACAGTCGTTTACGAAAATGTCTAGTTCTTCACGGAGAAAATGTTTAAGGAGTCAGGTAAATATTAAAATATTTTTATTTTATTTATTTATTTTTTTAATTTAGATGTAATTAATATTTATTATTCAGAGATCGGAATTGGGTGTTCGAAAATACCTAAAGTTTGCAGCGGGACATAATATGGAGCACGTGTTATATTCTCGATATTTTGTATTTTCACACACCTAATTCCGATCTCTGATTATGATTCTATATAAGAAAATAATTTTCCTTGTTGACGTTTACGTATTATTGTTTTAGACTCGAGAAACCATTGCTAAGGTATACGAATTTCTGAAAATAGATGCGAGAGATATATTGGAACTAGTAAGTGATCCAGTTTGCAGCGCAAGTCCAATTTTAATATCGAAATTAAGTGAACATTTAAATAGCGTACGGAAAAGAACAGCAATGGCAGTGGGGGTATCAGAGAGAACAATTACTAATATATTGGCTGAAGGAAAAGAATCTGACTCTAAATTTAAATCTCCGCATAAAGACCGTAAAAAACGTTTAAAGAAGTTAGAATTAGACAACTTTAACGTTGATGTTATACGTTCCACTATTCAAAATTACCATTTAGAACATCGTGAATTACCTACGTTGCTAAAGTTGAAAAGAATATTTCAAGATAAACTTAACTATGATGGAAGTATTTCGACTCTGCGTACAGCTTTGTTAAAGTTGGGATACAAATGGCGAAAAACTGTGGATAACAGACGTGTTATTATAGAGCGGCATGACATCCAAAAACTACGATTTTCCTACCTAAAAAAATTACTCAGATACCGTCAAGAAAATAGGTGTATCGTATATACAGATGAGAGCTACATCTTAACTAGCCATGTGCAAAACAAAGGATGGGGTAATAAAGATGGACCACCTTTAAAGAGAAACCTGTTGAAAGGACAAAGAATTATCATTGTGCATGCTGGTTCAGAACAAGGTTTCGTACCTAACGCACTATTGACATACAAAGCAAATAGTGTTTCTGGTGATTACCACTCTAACATGAATGCAGAAAACTATGAAAAGTGGCTGAAAGAACGTCTAGTGCCGAATCTTCCACCTAACTCTGTGGTTGTGCTTGATAATGCCTCATACCATAACGTTCAAAATGACAGAGCCCCAAATTCTAATTCAAAAAAAATAGAAATGCAGAGATGGATGACAGAAAAAAATATAGCTTTTAATCAAGAAATGAAAAAATTTGAACTGTATGATTTGATTAAAAAAAATAAAGAAAAATATATTTCTTACAAGATTGACGACATACTTCAGCCATATGGCATAAAAGTTCTTCGATTGCCACCATATCATCCTGAACTAAACCCCATAGAAAATGTGTGGGGAATTTTAAAAAATTATATTGCTTCACATAATGTCGATCAAAATGTGACGGAAATAATGAAACTCATAAATGAACGTTTAAGTCAAATTGATGAAGGGATGTGGGCTAATACTTGTCGACATGTACAAAAGAAAGAAGAAGAATACTATAGACATTTTGACATGGAGTCAGATATCATAATTAACCTTGGTGAGAGCAGCGAATCCGAAAATTCATCATTAGATTTTTCAATTAGCGATGCAGAATAATGTTCAATAAATAAACATTAAATTACGAAATAACTGTTTTTTTTTAAACCCGTATATTATAACCCGTAAATAACAGTATTTGTATTTGTACCCGACTGTACCTCTTGTCACGCACACAAAGTCACTGTATATGTACAAGGTTTACCCACACATAAGGCCGCGCGCACAACTGAGTTGAACTATCTGTACCTTTATCGGTGATTAATTACTATCTTAACTTCATGATTTATCACATTGCACGGTCATTATTATATTGCTACATGATAGTTGGGCAATTTGGTAATAAAGCTATATTCAACGCGGTGCGAGGGCGGGGAGGGAAGTACGCATGGCGTGACATGCTTTGACCAATCAGTTTATTTTATGTTGGGCATTTTTCAGAATGACCGGGCATTATGTATACTGCTCAATTTTTTTCAGTATTGTGACTCGGCCGACTCTTTGCAATAAATACCTACAGCCGCATGGTTCCCAAACATGCGATGGGGCTGCGTGCCCGCCTCCAGCATTTTAATTACAATTGCCTACTTTGTGTTTCTATTTAGTTTCGTTATTGTAAATATTCATGTTTTATATAAACAAATAAAATTTAGTGGATTGAATAGGAAGTATTCAATTAAAATGCATGTTGTTTTTTGATTGGTCCATTAAATAAAAAAATATTATTATGTTGAAATGACCAATCGGTCTTATAAATTTGCTACCGAAAAATATTTGTGCCTCGACTGAGATATACGGAATGTTTTTTTATTAAATTTTCAAGTATAAAAAATCCGCATTCTGATTTAAAGCTTCATCAAAAATTCATCAACTAAAAACAGCACATTATAACCTTTTTGTCATATTTAAATGTAGATACTTGAACTATTTTTAACCGACTTCAAAAAAGGAGGAGGTTATCAATTCGACTGTATGTTTTTTATTATTATTATTTTTTTGTATGTATGTTACCTCGTATCTCAGTCGTTTGTCGACCGAATCGAAAAAAAAATTCGCCTACTTAGAGGGTGTACCTTCTAGTTGGTCCCATTTTTTCCATTTTGGGATCTGATGATGGGATCTTGGTGTAATCGAGGGAAACCCTCAAATTTTAAAGGCACGTATAGTGTTTCTTTACTAGAATCTTAATGTTGACGTGTTGTTACGTCTGATAGTCAACATCTTGTGGGGCTGAGCTGATGGTGGAACTCCTTAACGCTTAGGAGTTCAGTAATTATAATGACGGAACTTATGAAAGGTAAATTGTAGCTTTTAAAAAAAATAGAATCATAAGGTGCAACTCCCCCCCCCCACCCCCTCTTAGGTAATCACTAAAAATGAAGAAATAAAATAAACTTTTAAAAAAAGTAAAAACCGACTTCAAAACCAAAATGCACTAAAAAGTCTTAAATAAACTCTTCACCATTGAAAGGAAAGGAATCCGTTTTAGGCAAATAATTTCTTTGGAGTCTGTGCCATCACTTTGACCATCAAGCATCAACTATCACAGCACCGACTCCAAAAAGAAATTGTTTGCCTAAAACGGATTCCTTTCCTTTCAATGATGAAGAGTTTATTTAAGACTTTTTATGTGCATTTTGGTTTTGAAGTCGGTTTTTACTTTTTTTTTCTAGAAAGAAGTCGCGCGGCAATCGTTAAAAACACAACACACCGTCCGTTCGTCACTGTGGCACAGTCGCAACTGTCTGCGTGCCGAAATCGAGGCGCGTAGGTATAGCTTGCGTTTCATCTGTCTGTATGAAGTTGGAATATTGTATAGATAACATTAGGTACCGTGTCGACGCGGTCACTGTGCGAGCGAGACGTAAACTAGCCGCCTCTCTATCAGGCGGTCTATTATACGCGCAACGTTACGTGTCATGATCTTGTAAGTACACACAGCCGCACGTCAGACTACCCCACTTTGAACTTGAGGCCGCTTTTATTCCCTACGCAATAAAAGCTGTTTTCGTAGTTCTCATGGGTAACCTGACGTGCTGCCGTCTTTACGTACAACAGCATCTTAGTAGTTGTAACCTACATCACATACATAACTAAGCGACACTGCTTCGGTTTGGTTAAGCTATTTAAGTGTTGGTGTTACACTATGGAGAGAGTACAGTCGTCAAGCCCAGAGAGCGAGTGGACTGTAATTTAAATTTAACACTAGGCACTGACTGTTCCCCAGTAAAACACTGCACTTATACTGACACACATTAATTTATTAATACTTTTACTATTTTCACAATTCACTGGTAATTACTGGTACTTCACTTTTCACTAGTAGCTGTATTCACTATTAAACCGTAGGAAGGAATGAACGTACTGCATACAAATTCGGCTCTATTCTTGTATGATTTTCTGCGTTCAATTAGCGACTAAAGCGATCCATTATTATCTCTAATTATTGAGCACGAAGTTTGCACACGGCACTACTATGTTCATTTCTTTCTTACATATATTGCTATCCTATTTAATTTTTCTTAACAATTTTCGTATTCGTTCTTACTTATACATTTTTCTCTTTCTTTAAGTCTAGTAGAAAATAAACGACAATATTAAAGCTTAATGAAATCATATGAAACTTCTTTTGGTCTTGTGGCTGTCGTTAACATTCTCCCCCCGGCGAAGGTGTACCGTAGCCTCCTCCGGTAGACAGCCTCTCGTTGGTGCAGCGCGTCCCTTCCCTCTGGTCCGGGGAAGGTGCGGATGTAGATATCACGATGATTTTTGAGGTGGGTCTTTTGAAGGTCCCACCTTTGGTTAGCACATCTACAATGCGCGTGACACCGTCAGGTCCTGGAAAGGTCCTGGTGACAGTGCCTCTGGGCCACATGTTCCGTGGTAGTTGTGGATCAGCGATGATGACCAGATCGCCTGTTCTGACGGCAACCTGGCGTTCGTGACGGTCAAGGCGTGGCACCAGTGTGGGTAGGTACTCGCGCATCCACCGCTGCCAGAAGCTGTCCGCAAGTGCCATTGCTGCTCTCCAAGTCCGCCGGTCCGCTTCTTCGCAGGCTCCGGTGTGTGGTAGTCCGGTTGATGATCCCAGAAGAAAGTGGTTGGGCGTCAGCGCTTCTGGGTCTTCTGGATCCACGGAGACATGGGTCAATGGTCTTGAGTTAATTGAGTATTCAGCTTCGGTCAGCAGAGTGGTCAGGGTCTCTTCTTTCGGCGCTTTCTCCTTTAACGTCGCGGTAAGCGCGTTCTTGACCGAACGCACTAGCCTTTCCCATGCGCCTCCCTGGTTCGGAGCTCCTGGGGCTATGAATTTCCACTCGGTGTCGTAGTTCATCGCCAGTCTTGATAGTTCTGGTAGCCATTCGGCATAAGCTTTCTTTAGTTCTATGTCTGCGCCTCTGAAGTTTGTTCCATTATCGCTGTACAGCGTCTTGGGCCATCCTCTTCTGGCAGCCATTCTTCTGAGAGCCATGATGGCAGAGTCAGTACTTAAGGAAGCGACTGACTCTAAATGGATGGCTCTTGTTGTCAGGCAGGTGAAAAGAGCACACCATCTTTTTTCTCGTCGTCTGCCTATCGTCACTGTGATGGGGCCGAAGTAGTCTACTCCGCAAAAGCTGAACGGTCTGTGGTATGACTGCAGGCGTTCAATCGGTAGATCTCCGATTGGTGGGTTTCTTGGCTTCGTCTTTCTTAGTTGACACATCTGGCAGTCGGCGGCTACTTTCTTCACTGTAGGCCGCAATCGTGTCACCCAGAACTTTTGTCGAACGTCGTTGACTATTCTCTCGGTGTTCGCATGGCCAGCTCTTCGGTGTTCTCGCCCGATGAGTAGTCTTGTGAATGGATGGCGCCCATCCAGCAGTATGGGTCGCTTTGCTGTATCAGGTACCGCTGCCTTGTTCGCGCGCCCATTGAGCTTTAGGAGTCCATCTTCCCATAGTAGGTCAAAGCGATGAAGAGGGCTTGATCGGGGCACGATGATGCCTCTCTTCGTGCAGTCTATTTCGTGAGGAAACGAGTCTTGCTGTGTTCGTCGCAGCCAGAGATTCGTTGCCTTCTTGATGTGTTCATGGCTGAGCGTAGTCTTCTGTTTGCGGCAAAGATCTACGAACTGTAATATTCTTGCCGTTGCTCCAATCAACCGATCGTATGAGGAGAATCGGCTGATGTCAGGCAGTGCTGCATCTTCTTTTTTCCGTTCTTCAGTGATGACATGTAGTAGTTCCGTGGTAATGTCATCGCTGCTATCTTCTTGGCGTGGCCAGTCACGTTTAGGCTTCTCCAAAAATGACGACATTCCAAACCATGGATCATTTTCGGACGTTGGCACGTAGCCTGTTCGCGTTGCTACGTCAGCTATGTTCTGGTGAGTCGGCACCCACCGCCAGTCTGCTGGCTTCGTTTCTTCTGTGATCTCGCCGAGCCGGTGAGCTACAAAGGGCGTGTAGCGTCGACTCCCGTTCCTCAGCCAATGTAAGACTGTTTGCGAGTCACTCCAGTAGACCGTGTCATCGATGCGAAGTCTGTGTTCTTGTTTGATGGCCTTCGCTAACCTCGTTCCAATTAATGCTGCTTGTAGCTCTAGCCTGGGAATGGTTTGTGCTTTGAGCGGGGTGACCTTCGCGCGTGCTGCCACCAGCACAACTTCCACTTCCTTGTTGCTGTAGGTGAGCCTCCAGTATGCAGCCGTTGCGTATGCTTCTTCGCTTGCGTCACAGAAGATGTGCAATTCTCGACGTTGCACTTCTCTCCCCCCGTTGTAGCTTCGGGGAAGCTGCAGCTTCTTGATGTTTTTTAAGTTTGCGATCCAACCGTCGAATTCGTTGGCGATGTCTTCAGGAATCGGTTCGTCCCATCCAGTCTTGAGGCGCCATAATTTCTGAAGAGTGATCTTCGCTGCAATGGTGTAGCAGCTCAGAAGTCCCAGCGGGTCGTAAATGCTCATTACCGTTGACAGGGCTTCTCGTTTCGTGGGGGCTCGTTCTCTTGACTTCACGGCTTCTGAGACTCGAATCAGCGAAGTGTTGAAGCTCAGCTTGTCGGTCTTCGGGTTCCATAGAAGTCCCAAGGTCTTCTCTTGTCCTCCTAGTGGTGTTGTTCCCGCTTTTGCTCGTCTGTCCTTTGGTGTGACCTCTAGCAGCTCCTCGTTGTTGCTGCTCCAACCTCGAAGATGGAAATCGGCTTTCTTGTGTACCTCGTCGACTTGCACGATGATTCGTTTGGCGCTCTCCAGGTCGTTGAAGCTATCCACGTAGTCATCCATGTAGTGGGCTTCCATGATCGGTAGAACGGCTTCAGGGTGTGTCTTCGCGTGCTGAAGTGCGTTCTTGTTCCGGACGCTGTGTGCCAGGAACGGAGAGCTTGATGCGCCAAATATCATTGAAGTCATCTTCATCTTCACTGGTTTGTCTGTTGATTGTTCCCTCCATAGGAACATCTGCGCAGGTTGATCTTCCTTTTTTATCTTCACACGCAGAAACATTTCTTCTATGTCTGCTGTTATCGCGTAGGCGCCTTCTCGGAACCGGAACAGTATGGTCTGCAAAGACTGCAGAAGGTCCGGCCCCTCCAGCAGGCAATCATTCAGGCAGACTCCGTTCGCCTTGGCTGCTGCGTCGAAGACAAGCCTGATCTTTCCTGGCTTGTTCGGGTTCTTCACTGCGAAGTGTGGTAAGTACCACGCTACTGAACTGTCTTCTTCTTCGCCACTACACTGCTCGGCGTATCCCTTCTTTAGCAGGTTCTCCACTTGCTCGTGGTACTGCTTCTTCTCTTCGGGACGACGTTCTAAGCTGGACTCAAGTGTCTTCAGCCTCTTCAAGGCAGCGTTGTAGCTGTTTGGTAGCTTCATGCCTTCGCTCTTCCACGGTAGACTTACTTCGAATCTTCCGTTTTTGTTTACCGCGGTTTCTTCGAAGATATTCATGGCTCGTAGGTCATCTTCTTTCGTGAATTCATTCTTCATAGATATCCCTAGCGAGTCGACGCGAAAGTGATGTTCGACCAGATCTTCGATCTTCTCATCTAGTTTGATGTGCAAGATCTTCTCTGTATCTTGACAGCTTCTAGGTACTCTTCCGTGGATCACCCATCCTAGTAAGGTCTTGGAGGCTGCCGGCTGATACGGCTTGCCCGCTCGCAGCTCCCTCGTGATGATCAACGGCCAGTTGTCAGTTCCTATGAGGACTCGTGGCTTGGCGTTCTGGTAGGCTAGGCTTGAGATATCCAGTCCTCGCAGGTGTTCCAGTTGTAGTGCCTCCTTTGGCAACGACTGCGTCGATAGGTCCAGACCTGCCATCGTTCGGAATGTGATGACAGAGCTGTGTCCGCTGACGTCATCTCCCATGATCTTGACGCGGACGGTTCTGCTGTTCATGCTCGTGACTTCTTTGTCTATGCTTCTTAGTTTTAGACAAGTACTGGGTCCGCTAGCTCCAACTTCGTTCGCGAGGTCTTCGTCGATTAGAGAGATCGTGGCCCCTTCATCAAAGAGCGCGTATGTTCGCTGCGCCCCCCGCTGGCCGCTGATGATGATCGGACATATCTTCAGCTTCACGTCACTCCCTCCAGGTGTAGCTGTGGCCATTGCGACCTCTGCTTGGTTCGTAGTCACCTGTTCGACTTCCTCTTTGGCCGGGACTTCAGCATGTAGGGTGGCGTGGTGAGGACGTTTGCAGCCCTTTACGCCGCAGAGCTTCTGTTTACAGTTCATTCTTCTGTGCCTGCTGTTGATGCACCGGAAACAGAGTTTTGCGTTCTTCACTGCCTCCCACCGCTCCGACACCGACAGCTCCTTGTACTTCGGGCACGCAGGTAGCTTGTGTTCACTGTTGCACACTATGCAGACGCTGGCTTCGGGCTTCTGATTGTCTTCTGGCCTGCCGCTCGTCTCCGTTACAGTGAATACTTTTCTCTTTTGTTCGATCTTCGTGTTCTTGATCGGGACGTCTTTTCTAGCACCACTGTAACTGTGTTTTAATGCACGGTCAGCTTGCTGCATTAAAAATTCGGAAAGCCTTACGATTTGAGTCGTATTTCTCGGCTGCTCCTCGGCGAAGTCACACCACCTTGATTTGATGTGTGGGCTCAGCTTCTCTAATACTTCACGCACTAGCAATGGGTTATACAGATATGCTGGATCCACGTTGCCAAGAGTTGCCACGATGTTCTGGACTTTGATGGCGAAGGAATTTAATTCACTTGCAGTACTTCCCATCTTGGGCAGCTTCTTAAGTTCTTCGTATGCCATATCTATGATCATCTCTGGGCGTCCAAAGCATTGCTGTAACGTCTTCATTACTCGATCTGGGTGCGTTGCGCTGCTAAGTAGTGGCGTTACCACTTCCTTTGCTTCACCTCTGAGAGCGTTGCGTAGTCGGGCCAAGTTTTCGTATGGAGTGAACTTATACAGCCTTGTTGATTCCTCCATTGCAGTAGCGAAGTGTATCCACTCCAGTGGTGATCCGGAGAACAGCGGTAGATCCGTAACTTGCCGCGGTGGTGGTCGCGACGCCATCATCTGTGACAGCGTGTCTGCCAGCTGTTCAATACCTCGTCCCTTCGGGGTTGACGATCTCTTCCTTTCTGCGCGTGGTCTGGGTTGGACCGGTCCCGGCGTCCAAAATCTTGCCCTTCGGGTCACAGGCGTCTCTTCGTTGCTGGGTTCCGGTGGAGCCTCCAGGCGCTCCCCCCGTTCGGCATCCACGTTTGGCGCAGACTTGTCCAGCCACTCGTTTACTTTTTCTATTTCTTGCATCTGTTCCTGGTCACTGTCGTCATCCAACTCTGCTAGGTCTGCCGTGAGCTTCTTTTTTACCATCTCGGCCTCAAGCTCAAGCTCCTTGCGTCTGATGGCTGCGAGCCGCTCCTCTGCCTCGAACCGTAGCCGTGCTACAGCGCTAGCAGTGGATCTGGTGGAGCGTGCTCTGGCGTGCTGCGTCCTGCTCGTTGCGGCGGTCTCGACATGTCCCATGTTCACGTCGAACGCTGAGTGCGTACCCAACACAGCGGCGCCACGTTCGTTAGGCTGGGCGGCCGTATGCTGTTCCGCTTCCAAGCGGCTCCTCGTCGACGGGGACGGCGACCGGGGCGGTTCCGGTAACACACGTTCGGAACGTTCGGCCATGACTTGGCTTCGCGTATACACCATTTAAACACTTATCAGAGTCAATTAGCAGAGTCAAATGTCTATTTGTAAATCACAATTAACACAGACAGAGTTCATCCACAGTTCAGGAATCAAAGTTCAGATTAGATGCACTTAACACGAAATAACCATAAAATTAATATTCCTATCGGAATAGAAAGACAAGTAAAAGCTGTCAAACGAAACCGATTTAAGATGTCCGTAACTAACATAAGTAAGTAACATTAAGAGCTTTAAATGAGATAACCTTTCGATCAGGTGATTAAAAACAATGTTCCTAAGATAAACATATTAGTTTACTGCATGATAAACAGCCGACACAAAATATTGAACATGCAGCTCTAGTGTAAAACTAAATATTATTTCATTATATAAAATATTCATATATACATTCCCTGTGTTATTCTGTCTTTATTTTTTACGTAAATTAACGTTTGTAGAATAGAATAATCAAACTGCGTACTTTAAATTTGAAGCGCATTGGTAAATATAAGTCGTATATTAAGAGGCTTCGCTTTGGACTAATTTACCTGTTGAATGATTATTTGTTGGGATATTCCGCTGTAATGAACAACAATCAATCACCGATCAAGTCACCATGTTTCAACAGAAATATTTCTTTAAATTATACACAATTTCACATAAATTTTCAAAAACTCAAATGAGAGAAATTTTCAGCAAGGTTTCATAAGCCTCCGAACTGTTTGACATCTGCCAAAAATGGTTCTGCTACCCGTCTTTTTTTATCACACAGTTTGCTGCTAGTGACATCTCGCTTTTGTCGTTCTATTCCAAAGGGATAATAATTTTATGGAAATAACACAGTAATCACTTGTAGAAATAATAAAAGTACTTACAATTTATAGTCCAAAATAAGTGTGTCCATATTGCACTAAGTCATAAACACTAATTTCACAGCACAGAGTCCACTGGTGCGTACTTTCGATCCGTCTCCGATAGGACCAACGATCTTGGTGTTACACTATGGAGAGAGTACAGTCGTCAAGCCCAGAGAGCGAGTGGACTGTAATTTAAATTTAACACTAGGCACTGACTGTTCCCCAGTAAAACACTGCACTTATACTGACACACATTAATTTATTAATACTTTTACTATTTTCACAATTCACTGGTAATTACTGGTACTTCACTTTTCACTAGTAGCTGTATTCACTATTAAACCGTAGGAAGGAATGAACGTACTGCATACAAATTCGGCTCTATTCTTGTATGATTTTCTGCGTTCAATTAGCGACTAAAGCGATCCATTATTATCTCTAATTATTGAGCACGAAGTTTGCACACGGCACTACTATGTTCATTTCTTTCTTACATATATTGCTATCCTATTTAATTTTTCTTAACAATTTTCGTATTCGTTCTTACTTATACATTTTTCTCTTTCTTTAAGTCTAGTAGAAAATAAACGACAATATTAAAGCTTAATGAAATCATATGAAACTTCTTTTGGTCTTGTGGCTGTCGTTAACATTAAGACTCATCTCTTCTTTCTTTGATCTGAGGTTAATTCTAAAAAGCCACGTTTAACTTACAGACCCGATGCATACTAATCCCGTGGGCATGTATGAACATTCTTTAAAATTCTTCCCAAAACATACCAACATGCAGCAATACGCAGCAAACGTTTCCATTCTACATTCCTGATGGATACGGCTATAAAAATGGCATTCTCAGCCGTGCTTGCGGGTGCCCTGAACACTATAAATTGCAAATATTGAACAACTAGAAGACATTTATCCCTTCACCTACACTGTGAACCGAAGCCTTATTGCACTAGACATACCGGTTAGAAACGTGCAGCTCAGCTTCTTACTCAGCTTCAGCCATAAGCTGAGTAAGTTGTCATAATTGAGGGAATCAGATCCTTATTTCTTTAAACTTACCGTTTATCCTGACCAGTCTCTTAGAATAGTCTGTAGAGTCGTGAAGTTTCAGCATGATATACCACTGTGCGCAGTGCTTGCGAAGGTTCCCCGGCCTCTAATAGCAACGTCAACTAATCCATATAGCTAGACATACCGCTTAGTAATGTAACTTGATGATGGACAGTGGACGCGCCTTGGCTCGTGCTGGAGCCATGATCGCGGAGAGTCCCTTGTATGATTATGTAAAAATAAACTGAACCTTATTGCCCTGTACCTTTAGGCTGTCGAACAAACCAAAATGGGGCTTTACCGCAACTGATATCACATTAATATTACACGAAATGTATGCTTGCAATGGTCCCTTGTCTCATCTATTCGTTCTGCGCGAAGTAGATGGTGGGGAACCCGAATCGATGTCAGCGCTCGCAGTGACCATACATACAAAGTTGGAGGACGTCTTGTCACCATTTTGCAAACAAGTTAAAAATAAGTATGTATCTGTGTATTATATTTATTTATAAGTAAAAATCGACACTATATAACGTTTTAAGTTAAATGAGCAAAACCTGAAAATATTTGAAAATTGAAATAACGAGCATAATCAATTGAGCCTTTTTGTAAAATGGGGTCATATTTTTCAAATCATCTTCATTAGAATGTTGCCCTGTCTATTTATTAAAAAGATCAGCCATCAAGTGCACAAACCCTCAAAAATACGTTAACAAGCAATGATTAGTTCTTTATGAGCATAGATAGTAATAATAATAATGTCTGCGCGACAAAGCGGACCGGTGAATACCTACCGAGTGGAGTCTCGACAGAGCGTCGTCCGCAGACCAAGAAATGTCCAGAAGTGCCAGTAAATAAAACCAAAACGCCAAATAAAACCTCAAATTATTTTTTAATTATATTTTTCCTTTCGGAATAAGGTCAATTGAATTGAAAATCATTCAAAGTGTCTGAGGTTTTGCGCATTTAACAGTACCTGTTGTAGCGGTAGACTAACGTGATTAAATATAATTTATTAAAAAAACTTTGGTTTAATTACTTTTCGTAATGACAGCCAGCCATTTGTCATTTCAAAGTCCTCCAACAGTTTGCGGCGCTGTCGTCGCGTATCGTCTCAATAGCAAAAAAAACAACCTTAAGTAATGTAAAGTTAGCCTGTAACATCCCACTGCTGGGCAAAGGCCTTCTCTCAACTATGAGGTAGTTCGAGCCATACTCCACCACGCGGGCTCAGTTCGGATTGGTGGAGGGGTGTTTGCAAGGCAAGTGACTAACCCTGCTGTCAGATATTATCAAGCCGCCCATGAGGCCTCTGACTAGGCTTAACGACTAATATCAACCGATATAAGCCGGGACCAACGGCTTAACGTGCCTTCCGAAGCACGGATATGCTCGTGATATACGTCACTTATATGGTCGGAATGGTCACCCATCCAAACACGACCGCGCTGTAGGTTGTTTCACTTCGGTATCACTACCAAAGCACTGCTACCACTGCGCTACGAGCTCCTCCCGACAAACAACCTTACAGCTTTATAACTTACCGTCTAGAATCGTGTAGCTTTAGCATAATCGACCACTGGGCGCAATCGGGACTAGCGCAGTGCTTGCGCAGGTCTTCTAAAGCCTTCTTGGTCTCTCTGGCGCCTTCTTCGTAGTATTCCTCGTTGGTGAGTAGACGCCTCTTGGGCGGGAACTTGCGGAGCCTGAAAACGTTTGATTGGTCAGGTATTAATAAACCTACTGTGTAACGATGAAATAAGAAACCAAAAATTTGCGCACGGGCGGGACTTGAACCAGCATTTTCTGGTTACCGGGCCAAACGCTCTACCAAATTGAGCTACCGTGCTGTCTGTCGGACATGAATATAAAATGTGACACTGAGTGTTAAAAACATTCTAAACTTAATTTGTTGACGCAATTAAACGCTATCAAATGACAGTAAAAATTACACCATACTACCTAAATAAAAAAAACGTGTTTCATCTAACGTAATGCTTGGTATTAATGTTCATCTTACAAAAATTAAGTTACTTCGTTTATATAGATTCAAAATAAGAAACAATTTATACATGCAAAAGAGCGATATCACGTAATAGCTGTCATATGACAAAATATCTTGGTATCGGACCGCAATCCTTACAGGACAGTACACAATGCGTAAATTTTGGTTTCTTATTTAATATTAGGTTACCTCATTTTAAGTTATAATTTTTAAAGGGCTGATTCAGCACAATAAATCAAACATTTTTCGTAGAAAACACTTTGGGTTTTTATACGCTAGTTTTTGAGGAATTTAGAGACAAGTAAATTTTTTTTTGTAGATATTGTTTATTTATTTATTAGGGTTAAGATTAAAGAAAAAGAAAGATTTGGCATTAATGTGAAATAGGCGAAGCTGATGACGTAGATAACCTTTAAAATTGACAGCGTGCTGTTTTCAAAAATGAAATTTTCTTTGTTAGAGAAAATTATAAAAATGTAAATCCCGATTTTCCAAAAAATAATGATAGTGCCCTGTTTCTATGATGTATTCAAGACACAGTTAAAATATTATCACTTAAAACGATTTGACCTTATATTTAAACAATTCATTACAGTTTGCCACTTACCAGTACCCCCTTATGATGCGCTGGAGTGACTCGGGGAAATACTTGATTGCGAGCGATACAACCACGGCAGCTGCCGAAGCTTCACGGTAATCGCTACTGAACAGCACTGTCATCATGCCTACGCCCTGGGAAGAGGAACATCAGTAGAACATTTGACTTAGGGCAGATTTTCCCGATAAGAAGACTCATCAGACTTAGGCCTGATATTTTCAACGTCAGATAAGGAATAATCGTCGGATAAAATCCAATACGCCTGATTTAAAAATGCCACCTGTTTGTCATAAATCGTTTATGTAAATGTCATTTTAAAATCGACTGTTGATAAAATCGGCCCTGAATAATTATAAAACGACTTATTTTAAAATGACACTAATTAATTGATTGCTGAAAAATAGGTGACTGCCTCGTTGGTGTAGCGGTAAGCTCGCTGGTTGCTACATGTCCCCGGTTCGAAACCCGGGACGGGCCGAAATTAGTTATTGGGTTCTACTGTCTTGAAAATACTAAGAAACAGCTCAGAGTCTGGAAGTTGGTGATGGATGACACCGCCGTGCCCAGAAAAGAAGGTTAGGGCATTGGTCCTGTGCCTGATATCTCATTGGGCATGTCAGAGCCGACTCAGCGGATCAAAGAGAGTGAAGGTACAGAGAGTGCACTTGTGTGTTGCACACACATCTGGGCACTATAATATCTCCCGCGTACGTGACCGAATATGGGCGCCATTACCGAAAATCGTTAAGAGATTATAAATTCAGATAAGTGCGCAAAGAGGTCAAATTGAGTGTCATTCGGTGGCATACATAACATTGTACACTCGAGAGCAATGAATCCGGGTCACTTAAAGAATCCTAAAAATCTCGGAAACTAAAAATGCTAGGTTAATGCAATAAATCGTATTTAATAGACAATGTAATACTCCTTAAATGAAGGTATTAAAACTTCTTAGTTATTGTAAAGTTATACATAAAAAAATCAAATTTGAAAAAGGGCCACTTTCGAAGATGGAACTACGAAATTACAGCATTTGGTTTTGCTTTTGTTTGTAATATGTCATTTATGTGGGTACATAAACCATGTTGATAGTGCTCTATATTCATTATTCAAGCTGAAATTATGTCGCTTACGCCTGAAGAATGCACCAGAATACTTACAATGCTGGAAACCGGCCGGAGTCAGCGCGATACAGCCAGGACTGTCGGTGTGTCGCTGTCAACAGTACAAAGAGTTCTCCGACGTTACGAAGAAACTGGTTCTAATCTACGCAGACCAGGAACGGGCAGAACCAGGTGTACCACAACACGAGAAGACCGATACTTGGTGAACACCACGCTTCGAAATCGCTTTCTCACAGGAGCTGAACTCACAAATCAGTTTCGACGCCTCGGAGGAAGTAACACAAGTGCATGGACAGTAAGACGTCGGCTTGCTGAATCTAACTTAAAACCCCTTAGACCTGCAAACGGCCCTAAACTGGAGCGTGGGCATCGTATTTCAAGACTAAGATATGCCCAGAGCCACGTAAATTGGAGTATTGAAGATTGGTCAAAAGTTATGTTCTCCGACGAATCAAAATTTATGCTCTACAAGCACGATGGAAGACACAGAGTGTATCGAAGACCAGGGGAAAGATTCAAGCAAGCATGCATCGAAGAAAAAGTAGCCTACGGTGGTGGGTCTGTACTTGTGTGGGCCGGAATTTCTTCTGAAAGTCGCACAGAGCTGGTGATCATAGAAAACGGCTCTTTGACTAGCGTAAGATATGTGGAAGAAATCCTCAATGATCACGTTGGTCCATTTATGGTCAATTTAGGTGAGGATGCTATATTTATGCATGACAATGCCCGACCTCATACAGGTAGGATTGTGAATGCCTACCTTCAAGAGATGAACATTACTCGTATGGAGTGGCCAGCGCGCAGCCCGGATATCAACCCGATCGAGCATTCTTGGGACGAGCTAGGCAGATGCGTAAAACAACGAAACCCTCCCCCAATCACGCTTCGTGAGCTCAAAATTGCTCTCACAGAGGAATGGGAGAATATTCCCCAAAATCGTATAAGGAACTTGGTGTACAGCATGCCAAACCGCGTAAACGCAGTAATGGAAGCACGAGGAGGCAATACGAAGTATTAAAATTCAAGAAAATCGTAATAAAGTTCAAAAATTTCATGTTTCCTATTTTTGTTTTAAAGAGAGATCAGCAGTTTTTTTCTTTATGTAATTTTGTGTTAGTAAAATGTATGGTGACTCATATTTATTTTACTTTCATTTAAGGAGTATTACATTGTCTATTAAATACAATTTATTGCATTAACCTATAATTTTTAGTTTCCGAGATTTTTAACATTCTTTAAGTGACCCGGATTCATTGCTCTCGAGTGTATTTGCCTAAACAATTTAACAATATGTAAGTACAGAATAATACTCATTCACATTCATGATTGAAATAACAAATAAATCAAACAACAGTTGTTGACAAATACATTTGCCACATATTCCTTTTATTTGTCAACAAAGACTTGCTTTATTTATAAGTAAGGTCTCCAGCAAGACATAGTAAACACAAAAGTGCTATAAATTCAATGATATTCAATTTATTATTACCTGCAATGTCCACATAACAATATTCTTGCTCCGTTCATTCCGTGGTGGACCAATCCTGTAGCATATTAGGAAGCTGATGAAGCTTACAATAAGCGTGTACCAGAACATATACGTTTGGTACGAGGCCACTATAGTACGAAGGTTCTCCCATATCTGTTGGAACACGTAGACACCTACCGTCCAGCCGCCAATGAGCATACCATAAGTTAGGGTTTTCTGAAATATAGGAAGAATCATTAATTTGATGGTTCAATTCATATATTGAGTGTTAGGGATGAATAGTTGTGTTTTCATTGATAGATGTATTAAATAATGTTTTTACTAGATAAGATGTGATGTTAAAATGAGGGAAAAGCACTACTCACCTTTGGCAAGAGTTTACTGACATAGTAAACTATGACCATAAAGGATGCAAATACTCCAATGAATATTCCACATAGATAGAAGAACACTGTGTTCCCGCTGAGCGACTTCGACGAATGTATGATGACAAACCCAAGGGTCATCAAGAGTACTCTCCAGATATCTACTCCTGAAATAAATGAAAACATTATGTTATTGTATCTCTATTAAGAGGCATTTCACGTTAATCGCGAATTTCTAAGGTATATGGTTCCCGAATCTCTATCCTTTGTACACCTAGACATTATTTGAAAATTGCGAAAGATAGATCAATATTTGGTGATGATCGTTTATGTAACACATTTACTAAATCTAATTTGATTAACTGTCAGTGGCCAATCTCCCACAATCATTTCACTGAAAAATTGTCGTAGACTCAATTGTCGTAGACTAAATCTGTTAATAATGCGAATAAAAATAGCTTGGAAAAATATAGTTATCATTGGACATATGTTTTACTTTTTACTTATTGTACCAGATTTTTGAATTATTTTGCCATCAGAGAGAAAAAAAAACAAATTGTAAAGTTTTTGAGATTAACGCTTTACTTTATCGAAGTTTTTCAGTTTAAATATACTAAAATATCATTGGATCAATATATAAAACGTTCTTTGGAGAATTGATTGGCATCGTTATTTTTCAAATATTAGAAATTAATTTGTCAATAAATTGATGTTAACATTGGTATAAATATCAAAGCGCAAACGGCCATCAGTAGGGCGCGAGCGCCCGTCGAAGTAGGACCTGTGCAATTTTTCGCCGCGTCCCGACGACATACGTACGCTCGTATCGTGGAATGGTAATTATACTACGACCAAATACTTTTGATCTACTTAGAGTTCTGTTTGTGAGGGAAGCCCCGTTTATTATGAAACATGAATATATGATTTATTTTAGTTGTCTGTCTAAAAATAATATTATTTTTATACATTTTAGCTATGGGTCGCAATGTATAGCGTGTCTTGAAAAATAAAAAAACCGGCCAAGTGAGAGTCGGACTCGCGCACTGAGGTTTCCGTGCCAACTTTAACTGAATTAGGGAATCCATTAACTTCTGCTTAGTAAAATACCACAATATTTTGTTGACTGCAAATATAACTTTGTTTTTCATAGTATTTGTATGAAGTACAAAGTTATGTTTGCGGTTGTTGAAAATGTGCTATATCTCAAAAACTACTGGTTCAATCCCGTCCGAACCAATTTTCGTAAAAAGTATTTATTAAGATCTACATCAAATATTTTTTTCAAAATTTACACTTGCTTGGTTTAGAAATTAGATGGGGGGGACGCTCATTTTACCACTTTGGAAGCGTCTAGCTATGAAACGTTAGTCTTTAAAAGATATTGGTTTTAGGCACCTCTATGTTATTTTAAAAGATCTATCCATAGACACCCCATACGCATAGGTTTGCCAAAAAAAAATATTTTCGGTTTTAGTTTCATGTAGGTATGACAGCCTCCCCTTAACTGTCATTATTTTTTATTTTTTTTAAGAGAATCGGTAAGCGGTTAAAAAGATACATCTTCCTACCAAATTTCAAAAGAGATAACTCTGCTGCTTTGAAAAAGCAACAGAGATGAGGATTTTTAGGGTTCCGTAGCCAAATGGCTAAAAACGGAACCCTTATAGTTTCGTCAAGTCTGTCTGTCTGTCCGTCCGTATGTCACAGCCATTTTATTCTGTAACTATAAGCATCACACCGTTGAAATTTGGTTGAAAGATGTTTCCTGTTAACAGCTTTACGATTCTTATACAAAAAATAAAATAGAGGTTCCTAAAACCATTTTCTCTAAATGCATAACGTTTGCGAGATATAAGCTTCCAAAGTGGTAAAAAGGGCGTCCCCCCATTAACTTCAAAACTAAGCGAGTGTAAATTTTGAAAAATATATATAATGTAGATCTCGACAAATACTTTCAACGAAAATTGATGGACGAGATGGAACTAGTAGTTTTTGAGATATAGCACATTTTCTACAATGCAACTTTGTGTTTTATACAAACACTATGAAAAACAAAGTTATATTTGCTGTCAACAAACTATAGTGGTATTTTAGCTTAGTGGAAGTAAGTGGATCCTAATTCAGTTAAAGTTGGCACGGAACCCTCAGTGGGCGAGTCCGTTTCGCACTAAGCTGGTTTTTTTAAGTAGGTATGTAAAATATATGACTAATTTGGGCTAGTATGATTTGTTTTGACGAATACTTTGTCTCTAGATGATATCCAAAGAGCTAATACACAACTAAAAAAAAATTGACTTTGTAATACACAGAATTCGAAAGCTAACTTGGATCTTTAAGACTTTGAGACACGTGCTGCCAAGAGCAGCGGTTGGTGCACAGGAACCGTCTAGAAACATTTTGAAAGAGGTATGTGTGGCTTTGGCACAGTCTATTATGGTGAATTGTATACCTGTTTGGGGACTGCGGCTAAAACTCGTTTCTTACACGTAGAACGTGCTCAACGAAACCTATTTAAGACAATGTATTTAAAAAGAGTATATAAATATTAAGTAAAGTAAAGTTAGCCTGTAACGTCCCACTGCTCTGGGCAAACTCCACCGCGCGGTCTCAGTACGGATTGGTGAAGGGTTGTTTGCAAGGCAAACACCTAACCCTGCTGTCAGATGTTATCAAGCATATGGGCATAAGGTCTCTGAATAGGTTTAACGATTAATAAAGACGAAAACGACAAAATACTACAAAAATATGGTATAAATTATTGTGTACCTATTAACTTTGTTAAACTTCTGTATAACTAACTAATTACGAAGTAGACTTTGATAAAAATGCAATGCTCGTTCTTGAATTCAATGACGTAATAATCAATCCTATTTTCGAAAACAACGTAATGGTGTATCCACAACACCGGGCAGCACGAGACCGCGGCCGTGCCACGTAGAGATGAGTAAGTAATGCTTCTGATATTACTCGGGTGATATCACGCGACGCCGTACTGATACATTACGCATCACTCGGCCGCACCAAACATCACACCATCACTCGAAACATTACTCGATACCAAGCAATGCAATATGCATCAGTATCCGCAATTAAATCGTGTTTTTAGGTAGCTAAGGTACTTTTTAGCTTATCATTATTCCGCCTGTTGGGTATCTTTGTTTTCTAAGCCCGACCGAACCAAACCGAACCCAGTAATTTATTTAACAAATTACGACCTTATTCTTTAAGCGATTAATCTTTAATTCCTTTGAAAGAGATAATTAAAGCGAAATTTCGGAAATTACTGGAACCTTTTTTATTTCAATGAGATAAACAAAAATAGGGAGTAAATGTTGATATTTTGTTCTAGTAGACAGTCAGTATAAAGTTCAATAATATAGCATAATACTTAATATTACTCCCGTTATGACATGTCATTTTAAAAGCATTTCATTACGTAATGGTAATATTACAGAGTAATATGACTTTTCATGAAAGGTGATTACATTACGCGGCAGTGTACTGTTTTGCGCATCTCTACGTGCCAGCGGCCATGCCACTCTTGCCGCAGCGGTTTTGTTCATAGTACTGACATTTGATTGACATATTCCGCCGGATTGCCGGCGGCCAGTGTGATTACACCATAAGATGCAACATCAATTCAATTGTGATAGCATGTATGTGTCAAATCAAGTAACGGATTGAGTGTTTAGACATGTGTCGCGGTAAAAATACAAGGTTATTAAAACTTAAATTACTAAGAAGTATTGATATGATATATCAGTTTTTTAGCAAATCGTCTCCAAAATTTATTTCTACCCCTTTTTAACCCCATTAAGTGATAATTTTCAATGAAATTTAAAACAAATCTTACATTAATTCACCAAGACAACCCATCTGGTGTAGTGGTCGAGAAATCGCCTACTACGCAGCGGGTTGCGGGTTCGATCCCCGCACAATAGATTTGTGTGCATTAACATGTCTGTTTGTATTGGTCTGGGTGTTTTCTATGTAAATCATGTATGTATTTACAAACAAAAAGTATTTAAGTATTATATCCGTTGTCTGGCACCCATAACACAAGCTTTGAGTAGCTTACTTTGGGACTAGATGGCGATGTGTGGAAATGTCCAAAAGATATAAAGGATACTAAGGAAACATGTTACCCCATACAAACTTTGCCCCCCTTTTTCACCCATTTAATGAAAGAATTTTAGAAAATATTTTCTCATCGGATTCCTACGTTATACAAAGAACACAGCCTCCTAGTTTCAAGTCCCTACAATCAGCGGTCTAGACTGTGCTGAGATCTTTGTATAAATAAACCCTTTTGAATACCTATTCAACATTAATAGATATTAATGTTGAATAAAATTGTTTATTTGATAAGATAATCGTTTGTGATTACGATCACGGCTCAAGATTTTTTTGTCCATCTCGTCCAGCTTATGTTGCGTACGTGTGACTAAGACACGCACACATAAACAATAACGGAGTTTTTACCTATTCTCGCGCGTAATAATTTGGTGAACTGGCTCTTAACATCATAATGATAGATCTTCCCAAGCATATACTTATTATATTTACTTGTTACTACCACATAATGTGCTGTCTGGAAAAACAATACTTACTGATAACCTGCAATTCAATGCTGTGTCTCTGTTTGGTATTGACAGCCATACATGTTGGTGTGAACAGGTCCAAATACAGGGTCTTCTGAGCTCTGCGTTGGAACGGACTGATGACAGCAGACCAGCCATAGCTGTCCTCTGTGTAATCCTTGAATACTTCTTCAGGATTGCTCCCAACATATTGGCTGAATTCACCATTAGTTCTAACGTGAAACTGTAAATGACGAAGTTATAATAATCATTTTATATAGGTAAATAACAGGGAGCTTGAGTTTGCAAAAAGAGCAAGCCAATGCTTCCAATGTTGAAGTTTATACTGGAGTCTTACCTTTACTGTCTGAAATAGTGCTAGCAGGTTCTTAGACGTTCCAGGGAAGCAATATATGTCAACTTTTTGTTTATTTGATGATGGAGCTTCCCTTTCTATTGTAGTTGTACCTTCCATCCAATGCACTGAAAAATACATTTAGCATAACAATTTAGTGTAAAGTTTGATGTTCTATTAACTATGGTGATCATTCAGTATTTGCTTTTGGCTCTCAGTGCTCTTGGTAAAACTTTAGTACGTGGACCGCTGATTTAAGGGGTGTGGGGGGGAGGGGGAGGAGGAGGGGGGTTAGGGGAATCCGCCCTGTGAAGGGGGGGCTCAACGACCTTAAGGTTTTCTAGAAAAACAATTTGAAGTTTTGAGGTTAGGTTAAGGATAAATTGTAAAATTTGTTCATGGACCAACAAATTAGGGGGAGGGAAGCAAGGGGAGCCCCCTACATGAAGGGGGAGCTTTGCCCCAGTGGCGTTGTGCCATAAACTTATGAACTAGGGCCATTTTTTTACTGGGTTTTCAAAGTTCTAACCTAACCTAACCTAAGCGATTCGTTTTTGGGTTACATGGTTTTTTGTATGGCGGGGGGCTCCGCCCCCCGAGCCCCCGTGGGGGAGCTGCGCCCCCCCGTCCCCCGCTTCTTTGGCCCTACAAGACTATTGGCCACCAATGATGTTGTGCTTATGGCACTTATGAACTGGGGCCATTTTCTTGACTGGGTTTTCAAAGTTCTAACCTAACCTAACCAATTCGTTTTTAGGTAATATAGTATTTTGACCTTCCCTTTTTTGTTCCTACTAGATAGCACCTACCTACCTATCTGGAACCGAAGAGTTAACAAAACAACATGGCGTCGTAATTTGCGTTCCGTTACAACAATTCTATCACAATCCTTTTTTTTAACACAAAATAAGTAAAAATCTAATTGAAAAACAAATTTTCATCATGTATTTATAAAAAAAGATATTAATTACCATATACTTATTAATATTAAAGTATAAAGTATCATAAAAACATAATTAAATATTTTTAAGAACTGACAATGCGCATTTGAAACGAAACGCAATTGACAGCAGTAAAAAAACATGGCAAATAAATTACCGCGAGTCATACAATATGTACAATATTTGCATTTTCATTATTTTTTTGTAAAAAAACTATGGGCTTGTTGAAGCTGAAATTTTGCAGGGAGACTATTTAGCCCTAGACCTTTTTACAAAAAAATTGCGGTCACCGAAATCAACGGTCCACGTACTAAAGTTTATCCGTGTTCTTAACTGTTTGTACAGGTAAATGTTCAAATCCTCATGTAGAAAAGTAGAAACTAATTTTGCAGGTTTGGGATAATATTTGCATGTGTACCACATATAACCCAAGATAAAATTATAGGAAAATGCTTACAAAATTTAAGCAAATAGAAATATTAAGGGAAGACTCACCATCATAATTTAAGCATTCCACAATAATATTGGATGAAATAAGTATCAAAAACACTAAAATAGAAAAGCTCCCAAAGGGGTTTGATGCCATTTTCAATTGGCTGCTACCAGTGTCTTTGACGAACGAAGTACACAATCCGGGCGTCACTTGATTAATTAGTTAGAAGATAACAGAGATTCTTTTTGCTTATTACATAGTTTAGTTTGTAGTCGTGGTAATAAATGCACGAAACAAACCTCCGAATCAAACACAAAAAATGTTAGGTAGCCGCCATAGATTGATAGATATGACAGATAAATTTAGATTTGAAAGCCCTTGGAGCGTTTGCGCATTTGGACGTTTATCTAGATACATTATTAATCATCTGTGCGTTTAGGACCAATAAATAAAAAGTTTGGGGCTGCAACCTGTGGTGTGGTGTCGCTAGCGTCGTTTTTGTATGCTGAATTTGGGCAGGCAAAGGAATAAAACCATTACAGATTACCTCTTAATAAAATGTTATTTATCAATCAATGCTGATTTGAAATACACCCTAATTTTCACACTTGTTACTGGTAATTAGGGTTTCATCCCACCCTAATAATAATTTTAAAGTGTGTGCTAAATTAAAAAATATCAAAAAAATCTTTAAGTTGCGAAACAGAATAACGTTATTTTATTATTTAGTGAAATAACGCAGTCTTAACCTTACCAAGAAAACTACTACAGATTTTGTGAAATTGCTGATTCGATTGGGTCCATATGGGTGACAGCTATAGATGGGAGTGAGAAAGAAGAGTTTATGATGAACACATCTGTCCCAGCGAGACACCTACAGTCCGTTTTTCTTCGCAAGTCGAATATTGTAAACAATCGTGACATTCCTGTTTAACGAAAGGATTAATTTTAAAATGAGATTGATGAGATGAGAACACAAAACTCACAACTTACATGGGTAATTCATCGTTTTATACTTAAAATATTTTTAAATCAAATAGTTCATTAATTTTATTGACTGATATTGCTTTAAAAGTTGTGATAAGATTGTTTAGATTATTGGACTATTCAAGAAAAACAGAGGTACGTCTGGATACGAGATTGGAAAGCTCTTGGAACGTTTAGGAGGTTTGGAAAGTTTGGGGCTGCAACCTGAGACGGCGCTAACGTCGTTGTATTTTATTTTATGCTGATTTTGTGCAGGCCTTAGAATAAAAGCATTACTTACTCAGTAAAAAAAAAAGTTTTTTCTTAATCATAACCGTCTTATATTTTAAAAAGCGCCTTAATTATCACACCTATTACTAGTAGTTGGGGCGGGAATTAATTTTAAAGGTTGTGAACAATATTAAACAAAAAAACAATTATTATTGAGATACGAAACGAAATAACTTTGATATTATTTAGTGAAAGAACTCATCCTAACTTTATCACGAAAGATACCACAGATTAACTGAAATGGCAAATTCGATTTATCATGGATTATAAATCGTATTTGATAGATTTCTGTCAGACAAAGGTGGGAGTGGGTAAGTACGTCCGAGACAAGTGGCATCCGCCTGATGGCAATAAGAACAATGATATTGTATTAAGAAGTAGATGACGCCTCGCGAACTAACAAGAGTACCTACACACATGGCACCGTCTGATTAATGGATGTCTATGGATTGACATTCATCATCACATCAGACATCTGTTTCGGAACAGAGTCATAATAGAGTAGCTTTCTTAATATATTTTTAAATTTTCCCTGGTTGTGGCAAAACCACGTGGGTAATGTCCCAAATAAACCCCGAACAGGACATAATAATCACAACCACGACTGAAGCAGCAAAGGACCTCCGAGAGAAGCTGGCAACGAGAATAGGGGAAGAGAGGGCGAAAAGGAGAGTCAGAACAATGGCATCTCTACTTGTAAATGGTATGAGTGAGGGAGAATCGTGCACACGCCTCATGGTGGATGAAGCCCTCATGAACCATTTTGGATCCATTGTACTGGCTATCCAAATAGCGAAAGCCAGAGAGGTGACTTTGTTAGGAGATAATAACCAACTCCCATACATAGATCGCTGTAATCTCTTCACTTTGGAATACAACAGACCTAATAAAATCACAGAGGTTACTAAGGAGTTACTGTGCACCTATCGAAACCCCCAGGATGTAGCGTATGCCCTTAGTGAAATCTACAGCGGCATATACTCAGCCAATACTCAAGTACCCTTTCCCTCAAGCGCTTCTCAGGTGCAGTGATCCCAAAATCGGAAAGAACCCTATACCTCACTCACACCCAAGCTGAAAAGGCAAGCCTAATCAGCCAAGGATACGGGAAAGACGAAGGATCACGCACACTTACCATACATGAAGCACAGGGGCAGACTTTTGAGTCAGTGGTGATAGTGCGCACAGTATCAAAAAAATCCCATCTCCTAAAGAGTATTCCCCACGCTGTTGTGGCCATCTCTAGACACACAAAGTCTTGTGTTTATTACACAGACAATGCCACCGACGACGCCACAGCTTGTCTGATAATCCGGGCAGAGAAGGCCACACCAACAATAATCCGGAACTACAACCTGCGGATGGCCATGCGCAGGGGCGACGAGCAAGTCCGAAACAAGATATTGGCCAATGCACTAACATAACTAACTCCATCAACCAAGTCACTAAGAACATCTTAGTACCTAAAGGCGACGACGTAGAGGGATTGCTTTACTCCCCAAACACAAACACAATCACTAACACAAACTAGAATAAGAGCAATATTGTACAACAAAAAAAATTTGTACATATACAAATAAATATAGAAAAAGAAAATAGCAATAATACCAACAACACCGGAAAAAAAAAGAAAAAAAAATAGTTATCTTAAGTAAAAATAAGAGACGATGTTTAACTTAGAAGAGAGTTATAGCATAAACTAACAAACCTAGTAATAAGTATTGTAAAAAGCACTGTAAATTTTGCGCGGAGCGAAAATAAAAATTAACCCAACATAACAAAAACCTAAATCAAAAAAGGCACGGACCAAAGAGTCTGTGGACTGTAGTCTTATTAATTACAAAAATATATATATATATATATTTTTAAAGTATGTAGGTACATTACAATAGACTCGTTGACCTAATTTTAAAAACGAGTTCACACTTTAGCTCGGTAGTATATTAATCAACAAAAACATTTTATTTATAAATTTTTTAACATTTATAATATTGAATAAATATCTAATGAATGCAATTTGTATGTGTCAAGTGAATGCTTGAAATTTCATGACGACAATATCGGAGTGTATTTTTTTACAAATTAAATTAATGAAAACATTTACAGTCCTTATTTAAATTTTTTTATTTATTTGTACACCATAGTCATCTGGCATCATGTAAACTGGATGATTTCTTTAAATAATATGCTAATAGTTAGCGTCCTTATTTCTTTCTACAATGGTGAGTATTAGAGATGCGCCGAGTAGCACTTTTGCCGAGTACCGAGTACCGAGTTTTTTTCGGTTCATTTTTTTTCCAACAGGTACTCGGCCGAGTAACTCGGTTACAATCAAATTCCTGTTGCGGGTGTGTAAACAAGTACAAACAGGCACGCGTAAAAAGGTGATCCTAAAAGCCCCATTACTTTAAAATACTGCTAACATTGTCAAATCATTTGACAATGTTAGCAGATTTCTCTCTAAGGTATTAAATTGGTTCACTAGCAATAACTTGCTTCTTAATACGAAAAAGACTAAATGTATTAAATTCACCATGTCTAACGTGAAGCAAGCTACCACAGAAATTGTACTCAACGGTGAAAAATTAGATCTTTCAAACTCCACTGTTTTTCTGGGCATTACATTGGATTCGAAATTGCAGTGGGGACCAAATGTTGACGCTCTGGCTGGGAGACTCGCTTCAGCTGCCTTTGCGGTTAGAAAAATTAGACATTTAACTGATGTTGAAACAGCAAGGCTTGTGTATTTTAGTTACTTTCATAGTATAATGTCTTATGGTCTTCTCTTGTGGGGTTCTGCTGCGGACATCGATACCATCTTTATTTTACAGAAAAGAGCCATTCGTGCCATTTACAAACTTAGTCCCCGCGAATCCCTGAGAGAATTCTTTAAGAAAATTAACATCCTCACTGTCGCTTCTCAATACATATTTGATAATATCATGTACGTTCGCAAAAATTTAGATTTTTTCATGAAAAAAAGTGACATAAATTCGTATAACACACGAAATAAAAGCAAACTTGTCATTCCAAACTTCAGGTTAGCTAAAACAATGAATTCATTCCTGGGAAATTGTGTTAAATTTTTCAACAATATACCTAATAATGTCATCGAACTACCTGTTCATAAATTTGAGTTACATGTCAAAACTACCCTAATGTCGAAGGGGTATTATAAAATTCAAGACTATCTTAATGACGAAAATGTATGGACAGTCCAGCCTGCACCAAACTGATGTACCTACCTGTTTATTTTGATTTGCATCATTTTTGAGGCAGCTAGTGGTGACTGAGTTTGTTCCGGCGTTTCTTCTCAGCACTTGCCAAATTGTCTGTGTTTTGTCTCGAAGCGCTAGTAGGGCCCAAAAGATAAGGAGACATGTTCTAGCCCCATACGGGCCAAAATTAATTGATATTACACTAATTATTGACGTTCAAAAGTTGCATTTTGTGTCCGAAATTGAATAAATTATTTTTGATTTTGATACGCTGACAAAAGACAAGAGTCCTTTCGAGTGGGCAGGGCACCAAACAAGGTATCCAGAACTGGCACGTTTAGCACGAGTGTTACTATGTGCATCTGCAAGCAACGTGCTTAGGGAGTAATTACTTTCGGAGGCTGTTAATGTCTACGAAGAAAAAAGGAATAGGCCGTTACCAGAACGTAAATAGATCTTTGTGTTACTGTATTATAATTTTATTTTATAAAATTTCACTTTTTTTTCATTCACTAGTGCTGTCGCGGCGGGTGCAGACCCTGTGTGCATCCTAGATTTAACTAACTTTATATGTTTAGATGAGACCAAATTACTATTAAGATAAGTTGCTTCGCTTCGCTTCGATTGCTGCTCTACTGAATCTAGCACACAAGGCCCCCCGGGCGATATACTGAAGCTACTTACTTGGCAAACCTTCTCTGATAACACTGTGCGGTGTATTCTCTGTCTAGGATGATTTGGTATCGTTCCCCTCCTCATCTCATTTCCTTTCACACCTGTAAATAGTAATATACCCATTAAACCTGGGCTAAGTACATCCTATAATATTACACAAGTTCGCGTTACTGTTTTAACTATGCATTTATGCTTCCCTTTGGAAGCCTCAATAAACTCTTTACTTATTTTGACTCTCTCAGCCATCATTATCATTATTGTTATTATTATTATCACTTTGTCTAAATACTATTGCCACCTTTTAGTATAGAATCTCACACGCTGGAGCACGACCGGCCGGCTCGCGACCAGCGTTGCATGAACTTGCCTGGAGAATGTCCGTCACCTCAGGACGGCCCACCTCCAGCGCCTTTACATCATTTACATTAACAAACTCAATAATGAGAAGACAGACCTGGAACCCGCAGTTTCCATTCCGTTTCCTCCTGATATACATCTTTCATGTTCTCCGTGCCCTTCGACACCAGTGCCCGTCGGCACTTCTTAGATTTAGCCATTGACACGCAGCCTCCGGCTATGGTGGGGCCACCACCATCATCCCATGATTTAGGGATCTTACCCATGATTTAGGGCATGCGGTGCGCAATAGTATTACTAGTTATTTAAACGACTATCTTAGTAGATTAAGTACTTAGCTGCAATGCCCTCGGCGCTGCCACAGTCACCGGCTCGTCTTCCTCACGATTACACTGGTTTGGATATACTTTTCATCTTCATGTGTTCACACTATACCGACATTTTACTAGGCGTGGGTTTGCAGAAGTGTCAAGTTGTCTGAATTGTACTTTGGTTGCCTACACTGTTTCAGTGTTGCCATTTATCGTTAGGCTTAGTTCACATTTATCATTAGGTTTAGTTTACATATTTACATTTGGATTATTAGGAACATCGCGATACCTTCTTTCGCGACACTCCCGACGACGACAGAAGTTACATAGTCTCCATTAGTCTACGCGTCCACTCTCGAATTTTTTCACGAGCTTTCATAGACGCGTCTCTTACATCTTTCACTTCTTCTGTTTGTGCTCTTTCATTTATATTAATGTTTTCAGAATTGCTCTCTTCGTTATTACTTTCATCGTGTATGGACTGAATATCTTCTTCTGCGGTAAGTATGTTATGAGGTATTTGGTTTTCTATTTCTGTTGTATTTATGTGTTCCTTTTCTGTTTCAGGTTTGTCTACGTTTACTTCATCAGGTCTTGGAGCGGTGGAAATATCTTCAGTAGGTATGATTGTGTCGAATCTTTCTAACAGAGGTAAGTCATACGACGTTGGTGTTATGTCTTCATTTTCAAATTCAAACACAACCTTTTCTCTTTCAGGTACTTCATCATCAACTTCCAATGGGTACAGATGAGCGATAGAACGTGTAAATTCCGTATCATTCACTTTTATCCGTGCCACCCTGCATTGACCGTCGACTCCCCTTAACAGAGATGTAATCTTCCCTACTTTCCAGTTTTCTCTGTTCTTCGTATCTCCTTTGATTTGCACTAGGTCTCCCACTTTAGGAATTTCCTTTTGAATCACTCTTGGTTCTTTTAGAGCATGACGATATCTTTCTCTTAAACTCGGTAGATATTGGTCTACGAACATTCTTCTAAATTCTTTCAACATATTCTGTCCTATCTTCCAACCTTCTACCAGGTTTTGTTTCGTCACTGTGCCTTCTTGTGGAAATTCAACATCTGATGGTGTAGTCACAATGTTCTTGCTTAATGTTAAAAAATCTGAAGGTCTAAGAATATCTTCTAAATCGGATCCTACACAAGTTAATGGTCTTGTGTTTATTACAGCCTCTATTTCCTTTATAATGGTATTAGTTATAATGGTAGTTGAGTATCCTTTAATAAGGTTTTTGTAAGTGTTCTCTTGAGACAATGTTTAACTAGTCCAACTAGTCTTTCATAAAATCCTCCGTGCCACGGAGCTAGTTGTGGAATGAATTTCCAGTCTATTTCGTTAGTGATGCAGTAGTTGCTGGATAATACTTCTGCAGTCAGTTTAAACTGTAGTGCGTTATCTGAAACTATTCTAGCTGGAGTGCCTCTGCACGATATAAATCTCCGCAGTGCTTATAAACATTCTTCGGCGGTAAGATCTCTAACTACTTCTAGGTGTACTGCACGTACTGCCAAACAAGTGAATAGACATATCCAACGTTTTGCTATTTTATCATCTGATTTTACTTGAAGAGGACCCAAATAATCCATACCGGTATATGTAAATGGTGAACTATAATTCACTCTCTCCTTTGGAAGTGCAGGAGGTGGTGGTAGTTTAAACGGACCTCCTCCATGTTTAACACAACTTGGACATTTTCTAAGTATCTTCTTAACTTGACTTCTCCCTTGAGGAATCCAATATGACAATCTTATCAGACTTAGAGTGTGGTTAACACCTACATGATAATTCTTCTTATGTGTTTCTAGGATCACTGTGTTAGTAAACTCACAGTCTTTCGGAATTAATATTGGATATCTTTTATCGTAGGACCACTCAGCATTTTGTAACCTTCCTTTACACCGCAGAATACCGTCGACGTCATTTTGTCTGATTACCACTCATTCATTATCATTATTGAGATTGTGAAAGATTTCCCCTGTTGCTTAGATGATATCTACCTAAATATATTGCTTTACTTAAACCGAGTATAGGTACTCGGTATTATAGCCGATTTACTCGGCCGAGTACGAGTATTAAAAAACCCGCCGAGTACGCAGAGTACCGAGTATTAACCGAGTACTTGGCCCATCTCTAGTGAGTATCATCTCTCTCTCTCACGGATGTGTTAATCTTTAAGTAAGTAAGTTAGTAGTAAGTATAACAATCTTTTTTTATACTTTTGTTTACGAGAGCGCCGGCGGCCTTTTGATCCGTGAGTGTCTAAGAGAAGAGTCTAAAAAGATATTAACATACATAATATCCATAGACATATGTGTTAGGAACGTGCAGGCGGGATTCGAACCCGCGACTGCTTATCTTTGTAGTCCGGAATGTAAACCACCACACTATGGGTCATTAAATTATTGTTAAAAACTAAATAATAGTACCAAACTACTCCATGTATGGCACTGTCTTCGAAAATCGACTTTTGATGTCAAAATATCGACCATGTTGGTGTGTGGGTTGGTTAAGAAACATTACTAGCTAATCTTATTGAAAATACTTTAATCATGAATGATAGGCATCATTAAAAACAATTTACTTAACGAAAGCATGATAATATTTGGACTGAAACATTTTTACTTAGTTAGTTGTTTCTGTGGTTTTTACGGGCGGACTGAGATATTGAGACACGTATGAACGCTGACGCCATCAAACAGACTAAGTCAAAGTTAATACCTCACTTTGACATGAGGTGGTAGTTGCTTGACTATCTTTTAGCGTCTCACCGGTGATCTAGTGCTTATACAAAGATATGAACTCATGTTCATTGTTAAGTTATTAGTCAAGTTCATACTTGACTAATAACTTAACAATGATATATAGAATATGAACTGTATTATGTTGATTATATTGATGTTGTACTATATTGATTATGAAACAATCAATAGTAAAGAATGAAAATAATATATATATATACATATATATATATATATATATACAGGCTTTTCCTGTAACCCTGTATTTGAACACTGCATTGCATTTTATATGGCTGACGGATACTAATGGAACTAATTTAAAATATATACAATCTGACAGATAAAGTCGCAACAGGCGACATTTCATCAGTTTGTCGGAACGCCCATAGCGAATTAGCGATTGACAGTCACAATGATTTTTCAACGAATTGTACCACTTTAGCCAAAGCCATGTATGTTTATACTATTATGCCGTATTCGGATTGGTCATGCATGTACTCCGGTTCATTAGGCAAAACTTCGTATTAAGAATAGTTCCATCTGCGATTGTGGCCTTGATGAAGACAACACCAACCACATTTTGTTTAACTTCTCAAATGTCGGCTCTCTTTGATTGCCTTTCTAAAAAAAACCTTTTCCGTGTAATATAAAATCTATTTTGCATTGTTTAAGTCCTCCTATTATAAAATCTCTTAGTAAATTTATTATTTAAAAAACATTAAATTGTAATGTTTACATAGTTCATCCTTCCCCTTCTCCTTCACTAACTCTCCTCTCTCGAAGTGTAAATACCTGTAGGTATATAATGTAATGTACATCATATTTGTTGTGTTGTTGCATATGTGTCGTCCTATTTGCTGTCTAGCTTTGTTTCAGATGTAATTAAGTTTGTAAATATTCCAAATTACGCTTTATTCGTGTCCCCTGGTCGTATAAAAGCTACGCACGTGACATTGGCGGAACAGTGAAAAAGATTACATGATCAGTGGAACAGTGAGCTGTCGCTGGCAAACTTACGTTCGCTCGCCATACAAACCAAGAAGAAGAAGAAAAGCCATGTAGCGGCTGCACAGATTAGTAAGAGTATGAGCGGCTGCAGGCTGTCAGCCTTTTTGCTGCAGGCTGTCAGCCTTTTTGCTGCAGGCTGTCAACACATTTCTTAAGATAACATAATTGGGTACAATTGGGAGAACATGGAACCCAGTAAAAACATGCACAGAAGAAAAGCAACAAAAGAGAGAAACAAACACAAAATAAATAAAAAATATACTACTATTTCATATTTTTTATTTGGTAAAGCATAAAAATAGACAAATACAGAGGTCACATGCTAGCTGCATCGAACTTAAGGCACTTAGTACATTTCTATACTAAACTGTAAATATAGGATCAATGGAGTTCATAGTTTATTTCATGATTATCATTCACAATGGTTTATGTACCTTAGTTTTTAGTTCATTAACAATTTTCTACATTCAATGTACGCTAAATTAAAAACCACTTGTACTTTTGTTTAATTTACATCAAGTGCTTATTTTTTTGTAAAAATCGTTACTGGAATTTGTTAATGTGTACTTAAGTATTTTTTCAGGAATGTGAATTAGGTTACCACGAAGTTAAGAAACTTCGTCAAAATAATATTTTATAGTTAAAAATTATAATACATAAATAGCAATTCACCACTCTTAAATTATGACAAGGAATGCTATCGAATAAATACTAAATTGTCTAGACACAAGAACCTTACCTTAAATATAACATGAATACCTCTCAAAATAATCACAGTTTACAAAATTAAACGAAGCATTTAAATTATCTATTACTAATAAACTTGCATAACACATTTCCTACTGTACTTGAATTATGTGCATACTTTAATTATACTATGAAAACCTTTTTTCACTAAAATGTAGGCACGTGTGAATTTAATCTACAGTTCATAGAATTTAATTTTGTTTCATTAATATTTTTTTTTAATATATTATGTTAATATAGCTAACTCTGTTTCTATAATAAATGTGTTTCTTTACGGTGGAACATTTTCAAATATAATATTGCACTAATAATAATGTAGGAACCCGTGAAGGCACGTAACAAAACACTTTGTATCTTATTTGTATGAAGTTAGAGTTGCAACTCGTTGATGGCGCACGTATACGTATGTACTTCGATGGCGCGTTTTCTGCGTGTCTTCTCACTTGGAATGTTTAGTTGTCTGTAAAAAAAAGGGGTTAACAGTAGTGCATTATACAAGGGGAGAAAGCGACCCATTTCACTCGAAATCAAGAGTCTGATAAGTTACCGCCAGATATGTTCAGAAGCTTTACTACTTATAGTTACGAAGTACTAAGTCATAAGTGCAATTGTCTAGCATAATACCTGCTATATGTATGTATATAACACTTAGTTGGCAAATAAATGTATATGAATATAAACTCACGTAGCGAGCTAGCGCGGCACGTACGGCGCGCCGTTGTTGCGCGCCCACTCGCGCTCGAACTCGTGCTCCAGTATCTCGGCGCCGCGCTTGCGCGTCAGCCCCGTCTCCTCCAGGCTCAGCTCGCACATCTGCATGTCGTCCACGCCTGTATAAAACATATTTATTTAATTGGTGTTCATTAAAAATCTCATCGACAACGCGTTTGATGTAAAGGTTAGCGCTCCAGACTAATAAGCCCCTCCAGACTAATAATATGTTTGTGTGATGAGCACGAACATTTGTAGCTAAGTCATGGATGTATTTATGGGAGACGCCAGTGTCATAATCGTTGTCTGGTATTCGTAACACACGAAAGGAAATTAATGATTTCGAAATCACGACGATTGGTGTGTTGTCTGGTGCATTATTTATTTATCTGCTCTACTAACGTAGAAAAAATATTATACTAATTAAAGCTGAAGAAATTGTTAGTTTGAACGCGCCAATCTCAGGTACTAATGGACCGAATCGAAAAAAAATATTTTAGTATTTGATAGCTTATTGAACATGAGCAAACTCAAAACGCGCTGACGAAGTCGCAAGAGAACGCTAATATCATATAAAATCATCTATACAATTTAAAGTCGTGTTGATTGAATAAGTAAAAACACAGTTTTGTAAATTGTCACAACCATAACGTTGAATTGAATTAAATTATTATTTATTTGACACACACATAAAACTAAATTACATTACTGAAATGAAAACAAATCAAAAACAACAAACAGTAAATTTATAAAAAACAAAAACAAAGCGCCCAAGTGGACCAAAAAGGTCCCCCCCCCCGCTCAGTATATATCGTAACAGCAGATGGTAAGCATGCCACGACACTGATTGACGAACTTCACCTACCTAACGTACACAGTAGTACGTATGCGCAACGGGCCTACGACATTTAAAAGTACGGCTGTTTGACATACGGTCGAGGTCTCTGGCATCTAACCACGACACAATACCGGGCGTCACTTCAGAAAAAAAAAGGAGACGCGAAGTGTAAGCTATTTTAGTTTAGGCGCGAAAGACCTCGACATACTACTTTTGGTCACGTATTCAACCATCTGCCTGTCCGAATTTTCTGTCTTGAAAATACTCAGAAACAGCTTGTAAGGGAAATGTGATGACACCTCCGTACCTTGGAAAACACGTTAAGGGGCTCCCCGACCTTTAACCCGCACACAAGCGCCACTTTAGTAGAAAAATCAAAACTCTTTAAAATAAAAGACCAATCGAAAATCTGATTGATGCGAATGTAGCTCTGGTTATGTGGTTTAGATACAATGTTTAAGTCCAATAAAACAGAGTTATCTGCAGTAACAGTTAGAAAAATTGCCAAAAACTGCCATATTTAGCAACTACAGTAACTCTAACTACAGTAAACTACTTTTGAAACAATTTTAACGTACTAAATAAACTATAGAACCTGTACTACAATCGTGTCTACCAAATTTTTGATTGTTTTTGTATTTAAGGAGTAATAATTATTTTAAATAGAGTGGCGCTAGTGTGCGTGTCAAAAAATCGGGGAGCCTTAAGCCGTTTGTCTGCGCCCGATATCTCATCGGTCATACCGGGTTGGGAAATAATGAGCGTAGGAGCATAGAGCACGAAAATCGATAAGAAATCATTATTAATATGCACTTACACGTATCGTCACTGAAAAACTTCAATAAATAAATACTTATTGAAGTTTTTTAATTCGGTTTCAGTATAAAGTAAAGTGAATAATAGCACAATGTGAAGTGTATTTAAGGGCTTACATCTATAGTAATATTAATAAGCTGAAGAGTTTGTTTATTTGTTCAAACGTGTTAATCTCAGGATATTCTGGATCGATTTAAAAAAAAAAGTTTAATCTCTTTTTTATTGAGGAATGCTTTAGGCTACAAATCATCACGCTGCGACGAGATTGAAGCTATAAAACACTGTAACGGGAGGGGAGGGAGCAACCTCAGTAAGCGCGGACGCAGTCCCGGAAGACAGCCAGTTTCTTTAAATTCCTTTCACAGGTGGCATACTTGTGATTTCTTAAAGATAATACAATATAGACTCACCAGCCTGCAGTAGCACGGGCGTCTTATCGGGAATCGGGATACAGTTTTATATGCCTGGCGATGTACTGCCCATCGAAGTGCGCTTACCAACAGCCGCAGCGATGTGTAGTATACATTATGTTGGTAGTGTGTAGTGAACAGTTTCAAGTGTAGTGTTCAGTGGATAGTGTATAGAAGGCAGTTAACAGTGGATAGTGAACAATGTGTAGTGTACAAGGGTTATAATTCTTTTATTTTCCTTTTACAAGTGGCATGTGTGTAGGTAGCAACATCTATGGTAACAGTTATATCATCGAAACATGCTGAGGCTTGACGCGAATAGATGGCGAGTATGGAGACTGAACCGCGATATGTAAGATTTAGATCGGAATAAACTACATATGAATAAACCAAGATGGTGAACATTCGGACCTGCTATTACAGTCGGTTGATTGGAAGCGCTTCCCTTTGCCTTTTAATCCTTTTTATTATTCACCAAAACGTGACGATTAACAATTATTAATGTTCATTCTTAGACCTATGAACTATGATTGACAATTGTGTTAATCTTGAGAATGTCCCTGCCAACTAGACTAGGAATTAAACCTGTGTCTTAAAAGACAGTGATACCTCCAAGGAGACAAAAGTAATGTAGGTAATTAAGAAAGAAAAAGGCTTAAGGTGATTTAAGTATTAAAGTTAACAGACAAAAAATAATAATAATAGACTTAAAGAAACGACGAAAGAAGCCTCCCCGCGGCGCACCCTGGAAGCAGCTAGTCACCGTAACGGAGTGGCTAGGCTGACTGATTCTTTCACTACAATGGCAAATCTCCAAACACCAAAACAAAGGCTCTTTTCAGACCCAGCAGTCACAGTGGTTTTCATCAATATCGAGGGCTTTTCCAATGTAAAAGCAGACCTCCTTAAAAACCTCTGTGACCAAACCAAGTGTCACGTACTATGTGTACAAGAGACACACAGGGACCAAAATAGCCTGCGCCCCGAAATCCTAGGCATGAAACTTATATCAGAAGTACCACACTTAAAGCACGGTAGCGCTGTGTTCACAAAACCTGACCTAATTGTTAAATCAGCTTCCGCACAACTGACAGCGAACAACACAGAAATAATCAGCTTGGACCTCGGAAACTGCTCTGTCACCTCAGTATATAGTCCACCGGGTGAAGTTTTCGACTTTCGGTGTAGCAAAGAGTTCAGCAGCCATAACACTAAAATAGTCATCGGGGATTTTAACAGCCGCAGTATTAACTGGGGATACACCAACTCAAATGATAGCGGCGTTGCAGTTGAAAGTTGGGCAGATCTTTATGATCTGACTCTGGTACACAACTCGAAACTTCCCGCATCATTCAACAGCCGACGTTGGAACCGAGGTTATAACCCCGATTTGATTTTCGTAAGCTCAAATATAAGCCCTAACTCATTCAAGCGCGTTTGCCCGCCGATCCCTAGAACCCAACACAGACCAGTTATGTGCTCAGTGCAAGCTTTAGTTAAAGCAATTTCTGTTCCGTTTAGTCGCCGATTCAATTTCTCTAAAGCAGACTGGGAACAATACACAAAGAAAATCGACGAAAAACTGCTCGAAATAACTCCGTCACCGGAAAACTATGAAGAGTTCGTAAGGGTTATTCGGCGAGTTTCCCGGCAGTGCATTCCTCGCGGATGTCGAACCAACTATGTCCCAGGTTTGACAAAGAACGCTGCAGCAAGACTGGTAGAGTACGAAGCCCTCTATACAAAAGATGCTTTCTCAGAGGAGACAATCGCAGTTGGCGAGGAGCTTATGGAAATGCTTGCTGAGAGCCGTCGAAATAAGTGGATTACGTTGGTGGAAAACATAGATCGGACGCATAATTCGAAAAAAGCTTGGTTGACGCTTAAAAAACTCACAAGTGACCCTCCTGATGCCGCCAGACCTGGCCCAGTTACTGCAAACCAAGTCGCCCACCAACTACTCCTCAACGGAAAACCACCTAATCGGCTATCCAGGCTACGTAACCAGAACTCAGAGTTGACCAACAATGAATGTCCAATAAGCCAGGCTTTCACTATCACTGACATGAAAAATGCAGTAAGTGCTCTGAAAAATGAAAATACTGCTGGAATCGACGACATCACAGTTGAGCAACTGAAACATCTGGGCCCTGTAGCGGTCTCATGGCTCCTACAACTATACAACACGTGCATGGATACAGCTAAAATCCCAAAAATTTGAAGGAAGTCTAAAGTTGTAGCCCTCCTTAAACCTGGGAAGCCTGCGGAAGAACCTAAAAACTATCGTCCTATTTCCCTGCTATGTCACACGTACAAACTTCTGGAACGAATGATCTTAAACCGGCTGACCAAATCTATTGACCCACAGCTAATACCGGACCAGGCTGGCTTTCGCCCAGGAAGGTCATGTTGCAGCCAAGTACTTAATCTGACTGAACATATTGAGGATGGATACGAACAAGGGCTGGTAACTGGCGTCGTATTTGTGGATCTGAGCGCCGCATACGATACCGTGAATATAAGGCACCTTCTAACAAAAGTAATTGCCTACACAAAAGATCGCAAATTTGTCACTCTTCTTGCTGAATTACTGCATTATCGTCGCTACCAAGTCCTCCTCAATCATGAAAAGAGTAGATAGCGCATCCAAAAAAATGGCTTGCCTCAAGGAAGTGTACTTGCTCCCATTTTATTTAATATATATACAGATGACCAACCTACATACCCGAACACTTCACGATTCCTTTATGCCGACGACCTTGCAGGACCGACCCAGGAGGTTTGGCTTGGCAGGTCAAACCTGCCAAGCTAAATCATTTCTGGAAATCGAGAAGCACCTTACTGCAGCCCTTGAACAGATCCACATCTACTATGATTCCAACTCCTTGAGACCTAATCCAGCAAAGACGGAGTCCTGTGCATTTCACCTGCGAAACCGAGACAGTGCACGACATCTACGCATTACCTGGCGCGGGGTAGAAATTGCCCATAATGACAACCCAAAATACCTAGGGGTTGTATTAGATAGATCTTTGACCTACAAGGGTAACTGCCAAAAAGTGAGGAATAAAGTGAGCGCACGGAACAACATCATAAGGCGTTTGACAACTACACGTTGGGGTGCAGCTCCCGATGTCCTGCGCACTAGCGGCCTGGCCCTGTGCTACTCGGCCGGCGAATACGCTTGTCCTGTTTGGGCGCGCTCAGTACACGCGAAGCATGTGGATGTCGCCCTCAATGAAACCTGCAGGGTGATTACGGGAACGCTAAAACCTACGCCTTTAAACGTCCTCTACGCCTGAAGAAGAAGAAGAAGAAGATAGACTTAACTAAGAAATTTAAATGCATGTGTGTGGCTAATGTTGCGCCCGAGCACAAGAGGAGTAGGTGTTTATATGAGGATGTGGTGTGTGTGTGTGTGTGTGTGTGTGTGTGTGTGTGTGTGTGTGTGTGTGTGTGTGTGTGTGTGTGTGTGTGTGTGTGTGTGTGTGTGCGCGCGTGCGTGTGCGTGCGTGCGCGCGTAAGTGTGATTTCGCCTATTTAATCAAGTTGGACCAAATGCCCTTTCCTAAACAAAACAAATACAATATAGACTCACCGGCCTGCAGCAGCACGGGCGTCTTGTCCGGGTGCAGCTCCATCTGCCGCGCCACGTACTGCCCGTCGAAGTGCGCGTACCGGCAGCCGCGTCGCCGCTGCTGCTTCGTATAGACTCACCGGCCTGCAGCAGCACGGGCGTCTTGTCCGGGTGCAGCTCCATCTGCCGCGCCACGTACTGCCCGTCGAAGTGCGCGTACCGGCAGCCGCGTCGCCGCTGCTGCTTCGTATAGACTCACCGGCCTGCAGCAGCACGGGCGTCTTGTCCGGGTGCAGCTCCATCTGCCGCGCCACGTACTGCCCGTCGAAGTGCGCGTACCGGCAGCCGCGTCGCCGCTGCTGCTTCGTATAGACTCACCGGCCTGCAGCAGCACGGGCGTCTTGTCCGGGTGCAGCTCCATCTGCCGCGCCACGTACTGCCCGTCGAAGTGCGCGTACCGGCAGCCGCGTCGCCGCTGCTGCTTCGTATAGACTCACCGGCCTGCAGCAGCACGGGCGTCTTGTCCGGGTGCAGCTCCATCTGCCGCGCCACGTACTGCCCGTCGAAGTGCGCGTACCGGCAGCCGCGTCGCCGCTGCTGCTTCGTATAGACTCACCGGCCTGCAGCAGCACGGGCGTCTTGTCCGGGTGCAGCTCCATCTGCCGCGCCACGTACTGCCCGTCGAAGTGCGCGTACCGGCAGCCGCGTCGCCGCTGCTGCTTCGTATAGACTCACCGGCCTGCAGCAGCACGGGCGTCTTGTCCGGGTGCAGCTCCATCTGCCGCGCCACGTACTGCCCGTCGAAGTGCGCGTACCGGCAGCCGCGTCGCCGCTGCTGCTTCGTATAGACTCACCGGCCTGCAGCAGCACGGGCGTCTTGTCTGGGTGCAGCTCCATCTGCCGCGCCACGTACTGCCCGTCGAAGTGCGCGTACCGGCAGCCGCGTCGCCGCTGCTGCTTCGTATAGACTCACCGGCCTGCAGCAGCACGGGCGTCTTGTCCGGGTGCAGCTCCATCTGCCGCGCCACGTACTGCCCGTCGAAGTGCGCGTACCGGCAGCCGCGTCGCCGCTGCTGCTTCGTATAGACTCACCGGCCTGCAGCAGCACGGGCGTCTTGTCCGGGTGCAGCTCCATCTGCCGCGCCACGTACTGCCCGTCGAAGTGCGCGTACCACCAGCCGCGGCGGTCGGCCGCGTCGCCGCTGCTCCGCACGAACGGGATGCGGAAGTAGCGGTGGCGGGCGCCGAGGATCTCGCCTTTTTGCGGCAGCCGGGGCGTTTTCGCTGAGGGGGTTAGTGGAACGTATTGAACGAAGCACACAAAGCTTCAGCCTTAAGGGTTTGAAAGTAGATCGCAACCAATCTGCCAAATCTATCATAGAAACTATCGGGTTATGTGAACAAGTAAAGGGTTGTAGTTAACAACTTCATAGTAGTAAGACGGGGCAAAACGTGCTCTAAACGATTATTTTCTTACAACATTTAGTTATGTTTATGAATTTTATTACAACAAAATAGTTTACATGTTTCAATTTAATAGGACTGTAAACTCTTTGTCACTTTATCATAACCAAGGTTAATCATTAATACAATATTTAACTGCATTCCGGACAAAACTAATTTATTACTGGCATGTGATCTTCCCTCAATTCCCAATGAAATTAAATCTCGATGTTAGTCGCATTTTCAGAATACGAAATTTTGTGATTTTGACTCTCAGTCATTAATAGTACATTATGATACAAGTGTGCTAAGTTGACCATTATATACAAGGCGATATTGTGTGCGCACGAGCGAAAGCGAGTGCGCCATAAGAAAGCCGCGTATATAATGGTCACAGGCACACGTGTTTCATACGACGTTTTTCAACACACTTGCGAGGAAAAAACAAGAATCTTCATTTACTAAGTTTTTAATTATTAAAAACAGTAAAAATAAATTTCACTCGATTTTGATGGCAAAGACTTTCGCACGCGTTTTTCGCCTTGTTAATATGTCCGGCGGAGTTAATAATAGGTTTTCTTCATTTTCTTCACTTGAAGTAGACATTTTCATTAATATTAAACTTCATAATTAATCCAAACTTCGTCACAGCCGACAATTATTATTTACGTAAAATGGCGCGTTGTTTTTTTTTCTTGCCGCGATACCGATGCGCGCGCAAGGCTTAGGCGCGAACTAGATCGGCCAAAAGCCAAGATTTAAAATGTAATAATTCGTGTTTAAAACACAAATCACAGAAAATGTTAAATGAATTTGAGCTATTTTTTTAGTTATAAATCTGGATTTACCATTTATTGTAATAAATATGTAGATACTGTTATTTTTCGCATAAATACTGTTTGTTGCTAAAATAAAAGTATTGTATAATCCGACTAAATTAAATCGCTTCTTATTCTTACTTACGACTTGGTACTAGGGTACAAATGTAAATTGGTCGGGGTAATAAACTAAAAGCACTAGTGCAATAATATAATAAAAAAGCACGCGTGTTTAATATCTATGATTCTGAGCCAAAAATCGGTGGAATAAAAACGTCGTTTTGAGCAAGTGTGTTGAAAACGTCTTTAAACAACCACTTTCATCGACTTGTGATAAAGGTTCGGCCAAATGCGGCGTAAATAGCAAAGTGAAGTTAATCAAACAAAGACCTAAAATAACCACTATATTTAAATTGATTAAATTAAATTATAAAAAATACTAATTAAAATATTAATCAAAACTAATATTCAGAGTTTGGGTATATAAGTAAATTATAAAGTAAAATCAAAATTATTTCGATATACCTTTACCACAGCTTATTATTTCTTAATAAATACGCATTTTACAGACTTGTGAATCTTTATTCGACGTTTCCCTAAAACTCGGTTTTTGTATTAGGTCTCTCTAATTCTGAAGGTGCGTAGTATCTATAGGTTTAAAAAACTATGTTAGTAATTCATTATTAATTTAGTTTTAAACATTAACTTATGATGAAACTTTCAAAACATTTATAATGAGCTGCAGGGCAATTGCGGATAAATGAGTAACAACCCAGTGTCTCAAGATAGGACTACCCTCTCATACAGCTATGGTGTTCAATACCACACAAGTGAGAACAGAATTAAACGGTCAACCTCTTAGTAGCTCTACAATAGAAGTCATAATGATAGCAAGCAATCTTACCGGCATCCATAATCGACTGTGGCGCCCTTTCCTGTTCAGCCATAGTGGTTTTACGCGCATTCTTTGCTTTCCACGCGTGATACACCTTCAAACGACGGTGGAACTCGTGACGGCATGCCTAGAAGCAAAAGTGGTACTTCTTGATCATGAGATTTTCCACAATTTATTCCATAACCTATTTAATGATACTCATAGGGGTGGAACGTATTAATCATACCAGGTTTACAAACCTAGTATTTTCTTCAGAGAACTTAAACCAGGAACGGGATCAAAAAATCCAAACCATGAAGGTATTTTACTTCGCAGCGAGCGGCACACCCCCCGAAATACTTTTAAAAAGACCGTAGTATTGAAATTAAACTTTTGGCTAGTAATAAAATTGCGACAAAAAAAATACTAACAACATTTAAAAGTATTTTTCTTGCTAGCGTGATTTGCGCCTAATGTGAATCGAAGTATTGCATAGAAAAATGCATTTCCTATGCAACACTTCAACATATTTTAGTAGGCAATGGGTAGCCGGCGCGCAGCAGTTACCGGGGCGCTCCGATAGAAACTCGAAAGATTAAACAAAAAGTATTTTCTAAATGGTATTGTGTTTTGTAATTCATTCACTATATGCAAAAAATGTAGGAGGTATTTACCTTCCAACTATACGATAAATAAACGATGCATGTTAAGTATTGACGACCTCCGTGGTCGAGTGGCTAGCACGCTGGTTTCATGCGTCGCCATGTCGTGAGGTGCCGGGTTCGATTCCCGGTCGGGTCTATGTAGAAAACGATTTTTTTCTATATTGTCTCGGGTCTGGGTGTTGTGGTCCCACCGTTGTTTCCGATTTCCATACCACAAGTGCTTTAACTACTTAGCTTGGGATCGGAGCAATGTATGTGATGTAGTCAAATAATTATTTATTTATTTCGCTATGCAAACGCGATTAAGCGTATTAACAAGATCCAGTTTTCAACGTTTAAAAAACACTTGAATTAGCAAGTACGACCCATGCCTAGATAGTTAGAATATTCTATATCTGATATATTGAGTTACAAGGTAAGCCATCTGGAAATATAAAAGTCTTATGTGTAGTAAAAAGGTTGATGTTTTTCCGTGTGTTTAATTTAAACTCATGGCATTGGTAATGGTTATCGGTAACTCACCTCCAAAAGCTCGATATCACATGACGTGTTGATAGTATCCCGCAGCTCTGAATACTTCCACTTTGACAGATCGTATTTCTGTTTGCCCTGCATCGCTTGCTGCATCCGAACTCGCTCTGACCTATATCATGAACTAATGTTAATATGAACCACAATACATGCATCTTTAGCTATGAATGAAGTTATCATCGATACACGTATGTAGCGTCATTATTTCGATCGTGATATCACTCCATAGATGGTGGCATTGACTTTAAATAATATATTTGAATTATTTTATCTCTGGGTAACAACTGTTTGTTATTTTATAATATTTGGTATTTTTTATTATTAGTGTACATTGAGATTGATTTCCATTATATTTTAAAATTCAACGTTCACCTTTAAATCATGAGTTTAAGATTGACTTCTTGATTAAACCATTATTAGTTATAAATGAGTACACACTCCACATAAAAATAATAGGATTAAAAGTTGTTCGTTTTACTCACGACAATTGTAATGCCATTTTTTAACTGAACGTGTTAATTTTATATTAATATTTTTTAGCCTTATTGTAAACTAAAATTAGCAAATATTTTCATGCATATACAAATTCACCATCACACCGCTTAAAAGAGATATTAGATACAAAGTACTTAGCTACATTCTATTCTACATAGCCAATTCAAGAATAAAAATAAAAAAGAATGCATGATATTGTGCACTACAACTGTCAATATCATACCATTATAGTGTGATTTCGTAAGGCCCACTTGCGCAAGATGATTTAACCTAGGATTACGCTAATCCTGTTTTAAATTATCATTCTGTCTTGGTCAGTTTATTTGACGTTGACAGAGACAGAATGAAGATTAAATCCAGGGTTAGCGTAAAGCTGAATTAAATCATCGTATGCAAGTCCACCTTAGCAGAATTAGAGGTTAAATTTATTAGCTGCTCAGAGAATGCTATTTTGAAGTTTTCAATTTCGCCAGAAAATGTATAGAAAAATTTACAAACTCAGGCAGTTTGGAATTTTTACTATACGTTTCGTGTTAAAAATGAAAACGTAAACATAGCATTCCCTAAACGGCTAAACTAGAGTTATAATTATTACACAATTAGACACACAAATATCCGTGCATACAGAAGAAGAGGAAGCTTGGATCCGAAGTTAGTAAAGTTAGTAAATGTCAATAAGGGTCCTCTTTCAATGCGCTTGTTTATTTTTTTTAAGAGACTTCTTTATTTAGACTAATTCGAATAAATTGAGAAGTTCTACGGAGAAAAGCGAGAAGTAAAAGCAACGGAACATAATACTTTATTGTATTTTAATATTTAGGGTTCGACTTCCTCCATGAAGGGAACGATTAAAGTAAAGTTTTATGTTAATACTGGTTTCTTTCAATATGATTCCTCTTTCGTAATGCAATACGTTTTGTATAAGCTGTATTTAAAGTCAAGATAAGTCATAGGAATAAACAATGTCCCCAATGTCAAAACTACGAAGCAACGCAAATAAAACTGTGAAATACAATTGATGTTAAATCAATCAATAAATACAGTTGCAGCAGGCCCCGGTATTTGGCATTAATGTTGAATCAATCAATAGATACAACTGCAGCAGGCCCCGGCATTTGGCATTAAATGTGGATTCAATCAATAGATACAAATGCAGCAGGCCCCGTCATTTGGCTTTAATGTTGGATCAATCAATAGATACAAATGCAGCAGGCCCCGGCAATGAATGTTGAATCAATCAATAGTTACAACTGCAGCAGGCCCCGGCATTTGGCATTAAATGTGGATTCAATCAATAGATACAAATGCAGCAGGCCCCGTCATTTGGCTTTAATGTTGGATCAATCAATAGATACAAATGCAGCAGGCCCCGGCAATGAATGTTGAATCAATCAATAGATACAAATACAGCAGGCATTTGGCAATCTACATAACGTTAGAAGTTATTTTTACGATTGTACTGTTAATTTAGCCAAAGCGAACCAATAATATAATGCATTGAAAAAGGACTAGGACAAGGCGTGCAGAGTAACGTGTGTCGTGTGTACCTGTTCAACTTATTCTCCCCGTTCATCGTCTCCATTGTGGGGAAACTGTGCAAACATACCACAATATTACTCTTAAGCTCGACGCTCATCACCACTGAAGAATTACTCGTTGTGGTTTGCTATGAATAGTATTTAGACTCAAACGGCAAGTTGTATTCATTGGCTATTCATAACAAAATAACTGTTAGTATTAATAAAAGGATTCTAAAGGGTAGTAACTTTAAAACTTAAATTTTATTTTGGTCGACTACACACATTTTCAGGTACGGAAGTCTCGATATAGTTTTTCTGTAGAACAAGCAGGTGGCGCTCAAAAAATACTGAGTCAAAATTAGTATTTTCGTAAATATATTTATTAAAATACGTAAGGAAAAATGATATTAGATGCACCAGAAAATTAAAATTATCAACACGAAGTATCGAAATTGTCATTTCCTACGCTTCAGACTTCGGCCGCTGGTAACTAGAGAGATTTTATGGCGTCAGCTTTTTACTTCGATTAGCCTTAATTACATATGTTTTTGTAGCTTAGCGTGACGATGTAGTCGGTAAAGATATTATATTATTTATTTATAATACAGACTTAATTATTTCAATTTTGTGTAGTACCTTACATTCTGTTTGTGTGGTAGTCTAACGGTATAAACAGAATACTTATTGACATGATAATAGAGAGGCAGACGCCTAGTGTGGAAAGATACCATACCGACTTGGTACTATTAGAGTTACAAGAGTTTTGTTTTTATAACATTTTCATTTGATTGGTAGTTTCATTCGGTTTGAGTCAGTGTTAGTCGAACTTTATGCAAATGTTTGTTCTAAAAGTTGTTGGTCTGTAATCAGTTATTAATGTTAGAATCCTTTTATTGATACCGAAATCAAAAATATGCCTTATCGGTTGACGATAATATTTTGATATACCGAGGGTAGAGTGACGATTGTAAGCTATTTACAAGAAGATATCGCGGTCCCGGTGTGCTGAATCCTTAAATTTTACAGTGAAATCCTTTAAATAAATTTTCGCATTGTAATATCGGCTTGTAGCTCCGTTTTACGTATCTGACTCTGCGATTACTTATCTAATTCATTTAGCATAAAAAGTTGCCTGTTTAACGTTTCACAGATACCTAAATTAATCAAGATAAATAATACTATGCTTTGAAACGAATCTGTCGAACAATAATCAAAAACTACCAATGATTCTGTTACTTTTTTAAATCAATATCTGTTACTTAAACTTTCAAATTATTTAATTTAAACTTTTGAGCCACAAGCCGCATTTGTATTTGTAGTAAATGTACCGAAGCGTTTGTGCAAACGTACCTTCTAAGTTGCGGCGGAGATCCTTCTACGTGACCGTTTGTTTCTTTCGCCAGCCGCACCGCCATTTCGTGGTCTCTTCGCTCTTGTTCTAACCTAGAAGTAAGTTAAACAGTCTGTTAACATCCCACTCATACTTAGAGGCCCTGATCATGAGGTGGTATGAGCCATATTCCGTATTTATGTATCAAATCTAAACAGTTACATAAATAAATTATGATTAGTCCCTAAAGAACCACTGAGTTTTACACTTAAATATATAGGTAGAGTTTACATATCTTAACTCTGTTACAAAACAATTAAAATTACAAAAACTTTCCCAAACAAAAAGCCTTTATTACTTGTTCATACACAGAACCAATACCACTAATAATTTCAACTTGACAAGTAAGATAAAAGCGTGTTACATTGTAATTGCATAACAAAAATGCTTTTTTATAAAAAATATAAAAACTTATACAACAGTACTTTTCCCATCAGGTTAAACTTATTTACTCAGCAAATGTTGAGATTTTATTTTGAAAACATCCAGAAAATGATTTATTTTATTTACATTAGCTGTTAGGCGGTGTTTAAGAAACACTTTCAATCCAACTCTAGGTTTCCGACTCTATTTTACGTTGCTTCATCATTTTCACCCTATTTGTTCGAGATTAACACCTATGTTAGTTTCAATTAAATTTGAAAACACTTTTGATAAAAAAAAAGAAATGTGACAGGGAAAAGCAAAGTCAGAGATCGATTCAATGTTTTCGTTTTGATTTGCATTCATTAATTTATTTCTGAATAAAAGATTATTTGATCAGTATTTCCTATACAAACCTTAATATTTGATTACTTACTTTGTTTAGTGCACAAATTAATTATACGAATATCCCACTGTTTTTGCTGTCTGGAATAGGTTTCTGTACTTGTACTGTAAACCCCAGTATTCATTATAACTCAAACAGTCTAATAATCCTATTTTAGCTATTACACTTTTTTGTGACTTTTTGTCAAATGATGACAGTGCCAATAAAGAACGAGACAAATCAGTGTAATAGTAAAGCTTTGTAACAAGTTATGCACCCCCGGGTGAACATGGCCCGCCGCGGTTGTCAATTAAATGGCCCCTTCATTTACCCCATAGAACTTCATCAACACTAATCGATTTATTATAGCAAAACCGTATTACAAAATTACTTTTCATTTCTCCTGCTCGGAAAATGAACTTTCATGTGAAGATAGCAGGGTTGGCTATTATCAAGATAATTATTTTCTCTGATAACTATCCGATAATTATCTGATAATTATCCAAGTATCAAATCAAATAACGAAAAATAATATCTTTTTCTATCTTAAGATATAAATTTTAGTTTAAACTGTGAACTTTTAATGCAGGCAAACTTTCAACATATTGGATTAAGTTTTCTAGGCATAATGTTTTTCTTTATTTAATTTCGCAGCGCACAAACTACAGTTAACGAAAAGGCAAGCAAATAACAGTGACAGATAGGGGAATTCCCCTGTAGATGAATGGCATTAGGCGTTCGTTTGGGTACACTCTTGATGTTGTGACGAAAAAACATGCGTTTGGATACACATTATATATTATTTCGTTTTGTTTTGTACAATAACAGTTACTCGTTATTATCAACGATAATTATCAACACGTAATTATCATGATAATTATCAAGATAATTATCACGATAATTATCCAGGCCAACCCTGGAAGATAGCGTGGTGGAAAATAGCTTTTCCATCCCTAAGGTGGAAAGTAATTTAGTTTTAATTGCTACTATCAGACATGGAGTCAAAGATAATTGAGTCACATCATATTATTAAAATAAACAAGCTTTCCATATTTTTAAGATTAGCTTAACATTAAAAGCGTGTTTATTATGGTTACTGATTTTCAAAATTTACAATTAGTCTAATTTTTAACAATTTATAATCTTCAAATATAATATTCGGTTGTCCGCCAAACATAGTGATACTTTTTTTTTTCATTTTAAATTGACGCAATTTGTTTGTCTTTGACGATATTTTTTTTCGATATTTTTTACAATGATTTGAAATATCTGATATCGTCCGCGTTTTATGTACTCTATTGTCTTCCGTGCCGTTACTTGCCTTCTAATCGTGTGTTTTATGTATAAAGACAGTAAACAAACTGATATGTGATGTAAAAACTTGAGGTTTCATCTCTCGCCAAACAACATAATATCTCATTATCGCATCACAATTACACAACTAAAATTTATTTTTCCTCACAGTCGAAATGAAAATAGTATGTTTAACTCGAGTGAAAGCACCCTTTTCACTCTCGAATTATAAGCGTAACATAATTAAATTTATAATATAATTAACTTAATTCGAACCGAAGAAACAAACCACAAATTGACCAATAGCGTAATGCGGTGTGCACAAATCGCGTCGCGGTATTGAAACTTATGCACAAAAGGTAAGCATGAACCGCGAGACGGGTTAATACAGGTTTTATTAGACTGTTTGCGTAATTATGAATACGAGGATAAAACTATAAGGTATTTATTACCTCTCTCTATTTTCCAGGTCATGTTTAGCTGCCTCCTCGAGCTGTTGCTGTAGTTTCTGTGCGGCGATGCGATCCTGTTCTTCCAAACGTAGTCGTTCCATCTCCTCGGCTTTGCGACGCGCTTCCATCTCTGCTTTACTGTTTGAAATAATTTAAATTGATATTATTAACAGAGACGACCACCGTGGTGTAGTGGCTAAGCACGCTGCTTTCAATGCGTCGCCGCTCCGAGGTCACGTGTTCGATTCCCGGTCGGGTCAATATAGAAATCCAAATATTGTCTCGGGTCTGGGTGTTGTGGTACCACCGTTGTGTCTGATTTCCATAACACAAGTGCATTAGCTACTTTCTTTGGGGTCAGAGCAATGTATGGGATTGGTGTCCAATATAACTTAAATATAATAATAGATAGTTGTAAAGTTCCACCAGTTTGGGATCCTATTCTTTCGAAGCCCGAGCAACATCACTTACTGACAGATCTCAAGATATTGTAATTTCTTTCTGCGTGGATAGAAACGTCAATTAATATTTATGAGTGATGGTAGTAAATTAGTTAATTTTTCATAACTATGTAATGATAAATAAAGCCTCAGTCTTGCTTGTGACCACGGACGCTGCTGTAAAGCATTCAAAACGTCAGGCGTTTTAATAAAATGTGCGCGAGATAAAACCGTAGTCTTTTATTTCAATGAGACAGAATAAGGATAAGATGTACCGTTGTTGCTGATATCCCAACAATTAATTAACTTAAGTTTTTAACAACTTTTTCTATTCCTAATTTGAAACGCTTTGAAACGGTAACCTATAAACATTTACTTTTTTCACACAAACGTTAACAACTCTTGTAACAGAAAGAAGCGATTGAACGCATGAAAGTTTCAGTTCGTTTTTACTATAGCTACTAATCGTTAGTAAAAAATAATAAATAATATGTATAGAAGTTAAGGGCCTGTTTCGCCACAGACAAAATTGCGAAGTGACGACTAATTCAAATATGGAACTTTTATTGTATGAATCATCTGACAGGTATTGCTAACCAGAACAAAGGTCCGTCTTTTCCAACGTTAGATAAGGAATACTCGTTGAATAGTAATAATTATTTTTTCAAGTGACCATGAGTCAATTTGTTAGTAACAGTAATTAAACTTAAACAACTAATTTTGGTTAGTAATATATTTTTAATATAATAATTTATACTGGTGATGGCTACTATGGAAGAATCATCGCTGCTTCACTCCCTAAGCGAATAAAATACAATACGACTAATTTGAAAAAACATCATTTTAAAATCGGTCGTTTTATACTTATTCAGTCTGATAAGTCTTATCTGAAGTTGACCTTAGTCAAATTTACTGGGTGTCCCAAAAAGAGCATGCAAAACTGAAACTGGAGATAGCATAGACCTTTCAAATAAAAATAACATGACTCTAATAAGTCTCATAGTTTGGGAGATAATGCCACATTTTGTATTTTTCTTGTATGAGGAAAACAAGAAAGTGGCATTACCACCCAAACCATGACACTTACATAAGATTTATGTTATTTTTATTTAAAAGGTATTTTGCTAAGCTATCTCTAGTGTCAATCTGCTGTGTCATTTATAAGACAAAAAAGTGGCATAATAAAAAAAATATATGTTGTCATAGACCTTTCAGATATACTCATGGAGTTTTGCGCGGGAAACGAAAATGTAAGGATGGACCTTATTTCTTCGTTTTAGTTATTGGTTTTTTCGGGTCAATTATTGTGACTGTGTGGTGGAATTGTCATGATAATTTGTGCTTTTGAAGAAAACAATGCAATTAAAGTGGGGAATTAAGTGAAGCGAGCTGATCACGCCGTCTTACCCGGATCGCTGTTCCTGCGCCAAGCTTCCTTGTAGAGCATTGAAATGCAAACCACCTCACATTTTAATGAGTTAGGTTAAGATAGGCTAGTTTAGGGTTAGTTTTAGTTATAAGTGTTATTAAGATAAAAATCACTTAAGAATAGTCTGTATGGCGTTGAGCCAAAGACGTTACACTCATCTGAAAGCAGGGCTTTGAATACCGTTAAAATTCCGGTATCGTTACCTACGCCAGACGAAGGTAACGTTAATGGCAAAGGTAACGTTACGCTTGGTAACGATACCTTGGGTGACCTTTTACCGTTAAATTGATCTAACGTTATCGTCAATTTTATCGGTAAGTGATAATGTTACCGTGGCCTAGGCTTGATAACGATACCAAATCAATACCACAAGTATCGTTAAACTTACCGTTATCATGAAGTATACTACAATAAAATCAAAAAAACTTGTCACCAAACACTAAGCACGTGTTTGCGAAACCAAACCGTGTGTTTGCATCTATCTACTGGCTGACGATGTTGCCATTTGGCCGATCGGCCGCCCGCGTAGCGTGGAAACGTCGCCGCGCCGGATGGTAACATCGCTTTAAGTAAGGATAAAAGTATCGATACTTATAACGTTAATTTTTAACATTATATTAATAAAGATGAAATAAGAAACCAAAAATTTTGCGCACGGGCGGGACTTGAACCAGCAACCTTTTGGCAAACCGGGCCAAACGCTCTTACCAATTGAGCTACCGTGCTGTTATCCGACCCTGCAAAATTTGTGGTTTCCTATGAAAACGTCAATTGCGTGACGCTTAGCGCCATCTAGCCGTCTGTTTATGAAACAGATGGCCCAAGCAGTTATTCTTTACAGAATAAATTCAACTTAGAAATTGGAAACCACAAATTTCGCAGGGTCGGATAACAGCACGGTAGCTCAATTGGTAAGAGCGTTTGGCCCGGTTTGCCAAAAGGTTGCTGGTTCAAGTCCCGCCCGTGCGCAAAATTTTTGGTTTCTTATTTCATCTTTATGAATATAAAATATGACACTGTGAGTGTCAAAAACATTCAAAAGCATTTTAACATTATTATACCGGAATCAATTTTTAAACTACCGTTACCCGTGTAACTGTTAAAGTTGTAACTTTAATAAAATATCGTTATTTAACGATAATTACAGTGTGAATTTGGTATCGTTAACAAGCCCTGTCTGAAAGGTCTATGACTAACTAACTCCAGTGTCAGTTTAGCACGCCCTTTTTGAGACACCCTGTATACCGTGAATGTTACAAATAATACGATCAGTATGTACTCACAGCCGTCTATTCTCCTCCTCTTGCCTGATGCGTTCCATCTCCTGTCGCTTCGCCTCTTCGACCGCGCGCATCTCCGCTTCCAACTTGCGCAGGCGCTCTTGTTCTTCCCTAGGAAAAAAAAAGAGATTTTAGAAACAGCAAACGACGACGACGACCTCCGTGGTCGAGTGGCTAGCACGCTGGTTTTAAGTGTAAATCTCGTGACGTTCCGGGTTCGATTCTCGGTCGGGTCAATGTAGAAAACGATCTTTTCTATATTATCTCGGGTCTGGGTGTTGTGGTACCACCGTTGTTTCCGATGTCCATAACACAAGTGCTTAAGCTTGGGATCGGAGCAATGTATGTGATGTTGTCAAATATTTAAAAAAAACTATAATGTCCGTCTTTATCTACTAGTCCATTATTGTAAACAATCTTAACAATCTTGAGCAAATAGGGCGTCAAATAATAAATCAGAGTACCTATATTAATACTTGCTGCCGTAATGTACAGCTTTATATACATCGTTAGAAACGTCAGTAGTTTAATATAAGACTTTTTGACTTGTTTGAAGTGACACTCATTTTATTTGTGTTGTGTGTGCAAGCGATTTTCGTTGATATGCCCACGCTTATTAGCCTTACCACTAAGGTGCAAGAAACCGCAACAGTGCATTGAAATATAACCGAAATATGCCTTTGTTGGGACTTGAGCTAATTACTTCCGTCTCCTTCAATTTTAACTCCCACCGAGCCTTGAAATCAGAACATTAGGAAAGTTTAGAATAAATTACCTATTTTTGCGTTCCCGATATTACAGCACCGTTGCAAGTGCCATGCTGTCTCAGGGGCTCAAAAATAATAAGGTATATGGTAGCAATCCCGTTACAACCTATTCTAATGTTAGTGACCATATAACTTGAAATCCACATATCATTAGAAAAGTGTTGCAAAGAACAAATTGAGAGGTTAAGTTACCTATTCTTCTGATCAGCCATAGCCTTCTGCAGCGCTGTCATCTGCATCTCGACGTCTTTGGTTAGTTTCGTGTACAACTGGTCGATCTCCGCCCGAGTTATCTTTTCGTTCCCCTAAAAAAGATAAAAATACAAATCATACTAATGTTAAAATGCGAAATTTTGTGACTAAGAATACTACTCAATAATAACAATGATAACAGTAAACAACAGTAATAATTTTTATACTTTAAAACTATACTGACAATATTACAAACATCGTTATTTCACTTAGCATTACAGACATGAACGAAAAATACGTTTGTTAAGAATATTATTCATCTAAGTTTTTATGGTAACATTGTTTAGATACTAATACACTATTTAACCTACGCAACTTTAGTTTGGCGCATAGGTGTAACATTTTAGAGCATTAGTCCACTTATATTTTACTATCCTAATTCGATAGATGTCTGTTTTTGTTACCAACAAAATTAAAATTAATAGAAAAAGGTAGTTATCAGTGTATATCCATGTGAGTAAACTATCACGAAGCGAGAGCGAGAAGGGAAAAGCAAGTTCTGGCTGAGCGCGTTGATCGTGCTAAGAGCTTTGTAGTAGTATTGTTATTAATCGGACACTAAACGGAACGCACCGAAACGTGCAAATGAGACAGCGCACATTATTTTCTCTTTTGCACTTGCACTGTTTATGGGTGACGTCACACAGACACAGAGTAGCGTGTGATTTGTTAAGTTTTGTTTTGTTTTTCAAAGGTCTTTATTTTTATAAATAACTAGCGGTCCCCCGCGACTTCGTCCGCGCGTTTTGAGTTTGCTCCCTCCCCTCCCGTCGCAGCGTCATGTTTTATATCCTAAAGCCTTTCTCGATAAATAAGCTATCCAAAACAGAAATATTTTTTCAAATCGGTCCAGCAGTTCTGAGATAAGCGCGTTCAAACAAACAAACTCTTCAGCTTTATAATATATTAGCGCAAGTGCACGTTGTACTTAAGCTGCGAACATTATTTTGGTGCGGAGTTATGTTAAAACTGTGATAGCTCCTAAGATATTTATTGAAATCAAATAATATAAAGGGCAACTTGGTTCTAAATGAAATGCTCGTGATGATGAATGTATTTATTTTGATAAGAATAAATACCTGTGTGTATAATACACCTCTAAAAATAATGCATCATTTTTTTACAAATTTATTAACATAAAAAAGGTTGTCAACCATAAAAGATAGACATATGCTGTCGCGGACTTTATTATAGAACTCTTAATGCTGAACAATCTTGTCATACATGATTTTTGTGTAACTTAAGCGGTTTCCGCAGCGTATGCAGCGGAAGCTCTCAAAAGGAACATCTTTCTCCCGTTTTCGCAACATTTTTCATTTCTGCTGTGGTATTATGAGTTGTATCTTTATGTTATATAGCCTAAAGCCTTCCTCGGTAAATGGACTATCCAACGTAAAAAAAAATTTTCTAATCGGGCCAGAAGTTTTTGAGATTAGCGCGTTCAAACAAACAAACAAACAAACTCTTCAGCTTTATAATATTAGTATAGATTAGAGTGGTAGTCTTAGGTCTAGTGTATATTATTCCTAGGTCTAAAACAGCGGAAATCAAGACAGTTTATGAGGCTACATGCCTATTATAACTATTTGCATCATGAAATAAATTAATATATTACTTATGTTCTTCATTAATATAGCATACCTACGAACACTTTGCACATTTGCTTGTTAAGGACATTTTGTAATAAAGTGTGAGAATAAAAAGGAATTGATTCGTAAGTGCGTTTATCGATACCAAAACTTTTGAAAATGGGGTTTTGCAGGCATTTTGAATTATAGATAGTACGGTATATCGTACGTGCGGATCCTTGTTTCAAAAGTGATTTATGGTACGGAATGCCACGAATCTTTGGGCTTATTTTAGTACAATTCGGTCTTCTAGTAATATTAGTTCAATAGTTCACCGATTACTCTGACATCAGTCGTCCGTCGTACATAGCGAATATAGTCATACGTTTGTATCATTAAAATTAATACATTTTCTTTCACGCTCACGCACACGCGTCTGTCTCGTTCTCGCTTTTACTAGTACATCTTCCGTCAAACTCACGCACGTGCGTCTATCTCTTTCTCGCTAATGTAGTCCATCTACTACTTTTTCAACTCAATCAGACACTCGCAATTATTCGTTCTTACTTGGCTCTCGGGAACTACCTATAGACACACAAGATTTGCTTATCTGAACTGTACTAAAGACAAATTTAAAAGACCAGAACTGAATAGTTCGTCCACGTTCACATGAATGAACTAGTTCCTAATAGTACATAGTACATGTACTACACAAGCCTACCTTGTAGCGCGGCTGACGGCGCTTGCGAACTATGTATTCCTTTCTTTGTAATAGAGACGAGTTTACATCTAAAACGAGCTAGCGATGTGACGAGCGACAGCGCATTGAGAGACGATTTTTCCAGCTACACTACCGTAACTGCCAAAAAGGTATCTTGCCTCGAAATCAGAGATGTTAGTAACAACTATATTTAAATATCTTTAGCATCATAATTGACCTACATAACCAATGTCTCTAACTTACAACGTAAAAATAGGGTACTATACTCTGATTTAAATAGTCAGTTCAGAAAGACAACTTCAATGGAACTTTTAATGTTGCAAGCGTACCTAGTATCTACGCTTACAACATAAAAAAATGTATTTTTTTTTCAGTAATGTGATTTTACTCATTAGGATAATTAGTATATACAAATAATATAAAACGTTCCTAAAAACTTAAAAGAAATTAAATATATGAAGCAGTTCTTATAAGGAGTAAAAAAAAAGTACTTTCCTTTGCAATAGCAATATTCTTGTATGATTTTATTTTGTCATTTTACTACTTTCTTTAAATATTATTTTAGAAATGAAAAAAGGATTTTTACACTGGTTTTATTTTTGTTATAGCATTGTTATAATATTTTTTGCTATTATACTTCAGCGCAATTCAAATAACAATTATTCAATAATTTTATAATCGATTAAAAACAACGATTAAATAAAAAATGCATTTTCCGATTAACATTTAAATTAAGAAAAAGTGTCAAAATGACATTTTGGTCAATCTTATTAAAAATCAGAGTATATGTATGTTGTGTGTATACGTGCGCGAGAAGGAGAGAGTTACATTCGCTGCAGACATAAAGGATGATTCACACTACAACGTGCGCCGGGGCCGGACCGAGCCGGAGCCGGGAAAAATTTCCATAGACATTCAAACGCAATGCCCCGTCCGGGCCCGGGCAGAGCACATCAGGTATGAATCCCTACAGACAAAATGTATGCAATAATGTTTGCCCGTGCCCCGGCCGACACGTTCAGGCATGAATCACTACATACAAAATGTATGCAATAATGTTTGCCCGTGCCCCGGCCGGCACGTTCAGGCATGAATCACTACATACAAAATGTATGCAATATTGTTTGCCCGTGCCCCGGCCGGCACGTTCAGGCATGAATCACTACATACAAAATGTATGCAATATTGTTTGCCCGTGCCCCGGCCGGCACGTTCAGGCATGAATCACTACATACAAAATGTATGCAATATTGTTTGCCCGTGCCCCGGCCGGCACGTTCAGGCATGAATCACTACATACAAAATGTATGCAATATTGTTTGCCCGTGCCCCGGCCGGCACGTTCAGGCATGAATCACTACATACAAAATGTATGCAATATTGTATGCCCGTGCCCCGGCCGGCACGTTCAGGCATGAATCACTACATACAAAATGTATGCAATATTGTTTGCCCGTGCCCCGGCGGCCACGTGTAGGCATGAATCACTACATACAAAATGTATGCAACAATGTATGCCCGTGCCCTGGCCGGCACGTTCAAGCATGAATCACTACATACAAAATGTATGCAACAATGTTTGCCCGTTCCCTGGCCGGCACGTTCAAGCATGAATCACTACATACAAAATGAATGCAATAATGTTTGCCCGTGCCCCGGCCTGAGCCCGGCCCGGCACCGGCACGGTATGGCGTGAATCAGCCTTTAACGTATTCATGTATACCTCACCTTGATCGTAGCACAAGCGTTCTTGATCAAGTTCCCCAGGTTGTCAATATTTTTCTGCGCAATGTCCTTCTCCTTACTAAGCTGCATCGCAACGCTTTTCATCTGCTGCAAGTTCTCGCTGAGCGCGTTGATTTTGCTGAGCGCTTTATAGCGCGGCTGGTCTCGCTAGCTAGAAGGGGGGAGTCTTACAATGCAGATACGAACGTATTCATGTATATCTTACCTTGATCGTAGCACAAGCGTTCTTGATCAAGTTCCCCAGGTTGTCAATATTTTTCTGCGCAATGTCCTTCTCCTTACTAAGCTGCATCGCAACGCTTTTCATCTGCTGCAAGTTCTCGCTGAGCGCGTTGATTTTGCTGAGCGCTTTATAGCGCGGCTGGTCTCGCTAGCTAGAAGGGGGGAGTCTTACAATGCAGATACGAACGTATTCATGTATATCTTACCTTGATCGTAGCACAAGCGTTCTTGATCGAGTTCCCCAGGTTGTCAATATTCTTCTGCGCCGTGTCCTTCTCCTTATTAAGCTGCGATGCAACGCTTCTCATCTGCAGCAAGTTCTGTCCGAGCGCTGATGTTCGGGAGCGCTCTATAGCAAGGCTGGTCTTGCCAGCTAGAAGGGGGGAGTCTTACAATGCAGACAAACGTATTCATGTATAACTCACCTTGATCGTAGCACAAGCGTTCTTGATCGAGTTCCCCAGGTTGTCAATATTCTTCTGCGCCGTGTCCTTCTCCTTATTAAGCTGCGATGCAACGCTTCTCATCTGCTGCAAGTTCTCGCTGAGCGCGTTGATTTTGCTGAGCGCTTTATAGCGCGGCTGATGTCGCTTGCGGACTAAGTAGCCGCGGACCGTCTTCTGTACTTTGATAAGGCACTCGCGACGGTATACGATTTTGTTTTTCACTAAAAGGAAAGGAAAAAGTTAGTTAGAAATGTATCTGTCGTCTGTGATCAGTTAATTATGAAAAAATATAAAGAGTGTTTCATGTAAGTTGTCAAGTCGCGTGGTTATAGGTGACCACAAACCTATCAAAGAACCCCTATGTATGTCAAGCGATTTTAGGTAGTTACCAAGATATTTGCAAAAAAAAAAGTATGGCAAAATATCAAAATGCTAGTCGAAATCACTTTTTTTATTCTTACATAACAGGTTATTTAATTTGAAGTAAAATCTTTTTTAAAATATGTTAACTCAGCAGAAAAATAAGCACTTTAATAAAAAAATACATCATCCTAAAAATACATAGGGGTTCATTTTATAAGTACGGTAGTTACTTATAACAACGCAACAAGTTGGCACCTTACATGAAACACCTTGTATATAATTATAATTAACAGTAACACCCCTAAAAACATAGGAATAGAAGGAGCAGGAGGCACTACAGCATTCAATAAATAAATTAAAATTGAAATAGAAAGAATAACTAACTTTATAGTTAGAATAGATTGTAACATGATTGCTCCCTTATTATTTTCGAGTTCCCGATATTTCGGCACTGTTGTAAGTGCCATGGTCACGGCGTAACTGAAGTTGTTGCTGGTAAGCTGTTATTGGCACTATTACATGCCGAATAATGGAACATATAAAAGCGGTCAAAACAATGACAAACAGAAGTCAGCAATTGTAGAACGATTGTTAGAATTATGTCCAAATCACTGGATTGAGTTTCATTACCCTAAGATAATTTCGTCAGAACGCCATTACATACCAAGATTGGTTAAGGAAGTGATCGACATCATAAAATACAAAAAATAAATCGTGAGGATGGGTTTTAATTGTCTAATATCTGGAATCTAGTGATTCGTAAAACCAAGGAATTCGGTAGAATGTTGTTTCGCGTGGGAATACTGAGTGTTATGCAGGTGCGAGAAAATAGAGAGTTTGTAAACAATGGTACTGCAAGTGATCACAATAAAAGACTTCTAAGGAGGTTAGACCGATATGTCTGCCAATAACAGCTTCAGTTACGCCGTGACGATGGCATTTGCAACAGCGCCAAAATACCGGAAACTCGAAAATAATAAGGTACATGGTAGCAATCCCGTTACAATCTAATCTAATATTAGTGATCATGTAAGTTTAAATAACTAGATTGGAGACCCTTCCACCAAAGACGCAGCGTAGGACGTCCACCAACAAGATGGAAAGACGACCTTAAAAAGATCGCAGGATCAAACTGGATGCAGACCGCTAGTGATCGGTCGCTGAGGAAAGCCGTGGGGGAGGCCTATGTTCCGCAGTGGACGTCCTTTGGCTGAGAATAATGATGATGAAGTTTAAATAAATAAACTGCTTACGTTTAACAATAGACAGCACAGCGAATATGGACCGTCTCCACCTAGACTTGACGAGCCAAGCCATGACCGAGTCCACGACGGCCTTCAGGTTCTCCGGGTCGGACTTCATGATGCTGTCGAACTCGGAATACTTCCCGGGGCGGAAGAACACGCGCGTCACGCCGAACTTGTAGTCCTTGTCCGAGAGGCCGAAGCTGTGGATCATTGCCTGGGGGGAGAAGAATATATTAAACGGAACTCAGTGTTTAAAATCATTTATTTCTTAGAACCACTTAGAACACAACATCATTTTACGGCGCAAGAGAGAGACAGAAGATACATGACTGTCACACTTTTGTCGCGAATGCGCGCACAAGCAGGAAAAAGAGCTACCTTTTTAGGGTTCCGTAACCGAATGGCAAAAAACGGACCCCCTCGTTATAGTTTCGTTAAGTCTGTCTGTCCGTCCGTATGTCACAACCACTTTATTCTGTAACTATAAGCATCACACTGTTTTTATAAAATATTTTATCTTTTATTTTTATAATACTGTAATGGAATGGCGAGGGATAAATGATTGTGTCTCAATCAGTTTATTTTATGTATATAGAGGCAAAATAATGAATAAATTCAGAACTTAACTAATTTTGCTCAGCGCAAAAAGATTTAGTATTCTAAATTAAATTCTAAATGAAGGAGGAACTCAGTCTTTCAGTTTGATGCTTTTTCACACATAAACCACTGAAACGGCGTTTAAGTTACAGAAAAAAAAACATTTTTTTTCGGAATAAAAACCACGCTATGAACTTTACATAGGCGGTTTTTAATCTTTTCAAAGCCAACTTTATTTTTAAAGTTGTCTGAAGCACTGGTTATGATATAAGAATTATGTAGGTAGGTAATTATGTAATTATGTAGGTATTTAACAACAACGGCACGTCAATGTAAACACTGCGATACAATATCTTATGCAACTGTAATAAGGGATACTTTTCAACAAAAATATGTAACTTGATGCCCGTATTTTAATAGTTATACACTTATTTTGCTTTCGGAAATAATAATAATAACTTAATACTAACCTCACAGAACAGCTTAGGCGACAGTCCCCTCAGTTTCGGCGGCAGATATGTACTATACATGGCGTGGAGGTCGTTGAAGGGCGCTCGCGAGGGGTACCCGTGTTCCATCAGCTCTAATACGGCAGTTGTACCGCTGCATTGGAGCTGCGTGAGGATGAGCGAGCCTTCTGTTTCGCGGCCTACCATGCGAGAGTTCGGTTTGATGCAGCGGACGAAGTTTGTGCCCTAGGGATAATAGTACATTATGATACAAGTGTACTTAGTTGACCATTATACACAAGGCGGTATTGTGTGTTATGGTCACAGGCACACGGGTTTTATACGACCTTTTTCAACACACTTGCGAGGTAAAAACAAGACTCCAATTATTTACGAAAAAATGCGCGTTGTTCTTTTTTCTTGCCGCGATACCGATGCGCGCGGAAGGCTAAGGCGCAAACTAGATCGGTCAACAAGCAAGATTAAAAAAGTAATAGTTCGTTTTTTTTTAAATAAATTTGAGTTATTTTTTAGTAATAAAGCTGAATTTACCACTTATAGAAATAAATATGTAGATACTGATTTCTCGCATAAATACTTTTGGTTTGACTTGGCACTAGGGTACAAATGTAAATTGGTCGGGTTTACTAAAAGCACTAGTGCAATAATATACTGAAAAAGCACGCGTGTTTAGTATCTAGGATTATGAGCCTAATATCGGTGGAATAAAAACGTCGTTTTGAGCAAGTGTGTTGAAAAGGTTTATTTATAAAGTAAAAGTACCTCTTAAAAGTTGAGGATGCTCAGTTTAGGGGTGAGAAGTTTTATACAACAAGTTTTTATATGGTGTATGTTGTATATATACAATATCAAAATCTCGAAACCAAAAAAATATCGTCATATAAAAACATACAAAAACTTACGAAATTTTGCACGTGTTTGGAAGTCTAAATACTCGTAGATATAAGGTATAAGAATAAGTGCAAATATAATCAAATATCCTACGATATCATGTACATATTGTATATGTACATATTGATATAAACATATCATATTGATAACTTCCTTTTTTAAGTCGGTAAAAAGTAATGTATTATTGTGATGTAACCGAATTTAAGTACCTAAAAACAAGGATACTTCTCTATTTTTGTGCAAATTCTTTAATGTTTTTGGTCCAATAGAAAAAAAATTAAAATTTGCGCACTTCAATTGCAAGAGATTCATATCATTTCATACATATGTTACTCTTATGGATATAGAATTATGAATACTGTGGTTTTTGATACAAAATATAGTACAAACAGCATCTGTGATGCAGCAGGAACTAAAATGTTAAAAGAATAATGGAGCCAACAGAGATAAAGTTCAAATCCCATTTGTCTATTAATTTTCTAACCTATATAAAAAATAAACCTTCTTTTTGAGCTTGTCCATCAACCAAATTAACTCTGGAACTTAGCTCCAACAAAGATAAAGTCAGTTGTATTGCGCACGTACATGAGCACCATAAACAATGTCCCGCGACGATGGCCAATCTCATTTGAGATTGACCGCCATGGTCGGATTTGACCAGGACGACGTTATATTACAACTAAACCTATCTACAATCCCAATAAATTACAGTTTAAAAAAACACGCTTTTATAGCTAACCGAACTAAAAAGTAGAAAATAATTTTTAATTACAAAGAGTAAGAGAATAATTCAATTCACAGTAAAAAGCTTAGGCGCTTTAGTTCGGTTAACTATAAAAGCGTGTTTTTTTTTAGTTTTTTTAAACTATAATTTATTTTTCATTTTTTAGTTCGATGTTTCAATTAATTATTTGCGTACATGCGACACGCGATAGCTCTATCTTTCTTACTCCCTTACAGAGGATCCACGAAAGAATTTATTAATCCTGGCGGTCCTTATAAGGATATTGAGAAACTGTTATTAAATTATGACATTTTTATCGGTCCTTGATACGTGTGCAAAGTTTCAAATTAATCAAACTTCTGGAAATCGGTCAAATTTATGCTCAAAGGTTCCATTACATACATACATAGATACAACCCAAGCTAATAAAAGCGTGGTAACGTGGTAAAAACTCACGTTCTCCTTAAGCTTGTCCATAAGCAATGCCAGTTGACTTTGGAACTTAGCGCCCACAGATATAAAGTTCAGTTTCCCCTTTGCGTTGTTGTTGTCCGTGTTCTGGAACAATTGCTGAACGAGCGCGCTGCGCGACTCCTGTACGAGGAACTCGAGTGACGCGTGGAGCGCGTCGTTGTTTTTTTCGATGAATTGGTTCTGGAAGAACGAATGAGTGAATGAATGAGGTTTAGCGGTTCGTTATGTTACCGGACAAAATTCTAGAAAGGAGTAAGATACCGGTTACTTGTAGTAGAACTTAATAAACCATTGGTAGATCAGTGTCGCAGCGTAACCCGTTTCGATCGCACGTTCGCTACTTTTCTATACCGTGTTACGTTCCCGCGATAAGAAACCGGTTAGCCGCCCGGTGCGGCGAGCCTGCTATACGCGGCTCGGGCCGGTGTTTACACTATGAATGATAATGGTTTAATTCAAGATGCAGACGGAATGTATGTGAATTTAATGATCGATGAAGTGGAAGATTTAAGAGAAAGGGAGATTGAGGACCGCACACAAGATATTAGGTGTACTGAATACCAGACGCAATCGAGAAATCGAGAAATTATTGAGAGCAGCATGGAATGTACGGAGGAAAGTTTATTACGAGCTGAAAAAAGAATGCGCACTGTAGATGAAGAAGAGATTTGGACACAAGTTACTAAGAGTGGTAAGAAACGAGTACGCGAAGGGAGAGGCACAATGAGAGAAGCGGTGGAGAATAAAATAGAGGTTTGTGTAACAAGTAAGGAAGCCTTACCTAAGCAATTTGCATTGGCACGATTACTCAAATCTGAAAATATTAAAGACGTATGCAAAGTGAAGTATGTTAACCCGTACAAAGTATTGATCACTTTTGATAACGACAATTATGCAAGTCAACTATGTCTTAATAAAACCTTTTTAGATAAAGGCTGGAAATGTCAAAAGACGCTCGAAGTGGGATTATCGTATGGTGTACTTCGAGACTGTGAGGTGGAGTTGGAAGAGAAAGAGATTTTGGAAAGTTTGTCATCACCTGTAGCGGATATTATTTCAGTTAAGAGGCTCAACTATCGAGATATTGACGGAAAGTGGACACCGAGCGGCTGTGTGAGAATATGTTTCAAAGGATCATCACTGCCAACTTTTGTATTTATTCATGGAATCAAAACCAAGGTAGACCAATTCAAATTTCCAGTGACTCAATGTTCTAAGTGTTGGCGGTTTGGTCACTCAGGTAAACTGTGCCCTTCGCGAAAACCAACGTGTCCTAAATGCAGTAACAATCATGCAAATTGTGAAGTCCGTATTTTTAAATGCCCTAACTGTGGAGGTCAGCACATGGCCATGTTCAAAGGCTGCCCAGCTTACTTAAAAGAAAAGAAAATAAGGGATATCATGGCAGAATTCAATTGTACGTATAAAATGGCAATAAACATGTACGTTCCGACATCACCACGGACTTCACTACAGACTTCACCATTAAGAGAAAATCCAAACACACCCCTGGCCTCTAATGTGAGAACGAACCAGACATCTTCTATAAATAGCCCTTTTTCAAGCGAGACTGAGAAAACTCCAGTAAGCAATAAAACCACACAAAGTAAAAAAAAACAACCTGCCAACAAACAAAATACACAAAGAATCAGAGAACAAACTCAACCTGACTGGGAGGATATGGCTTTATCAACGGAATCGACAACTTCAAACATACCTTCAAAGGGTGATGACCAGGAAACGAAGGAAGCGAGCGACAGACCAGAGTTACTTCAACGACTAAAAGAAATTATATTTATTAAGGAATACGACTTGAAAACTAAAATTAAGATGACCGTGCAAATAATTGGAGAGTGGATTTTATCATATTTAATTAATAATATCAAATATGTGTCACTTTTAAAAAACATATTTGATGGGTAGGACAACTAAACACTTAAAATTAAATATCGCACAGTGGAACGCACAAAGTTTAAGACCTAAATTAGTAGAATTCGAGCAAATATTATGTCAAGAAAATATACATATAGCAGTAATATGTGAAACTTGGTTAGAGCCTGATAGTAGTTTGCGAGTGACCGGTTACAATATATATAGAAAAGATAGGGATGATTCGTACGGAGGTGTTGCTATAATGACTCACTATTCAATCCAATCTCAAATAGATCAGCTGCAATATCGTACGGGCGGGATGGAGATTATCAGTGTGAGGGTGTTCAATTGTGACCAGTTAGAGAACATAGTTGCGGTTTATTGTCCATCATACGTTCAGACTACTCAGCGGGATTGGGATCTTATATTTAGCTCAGGTACGCGTAAAACCTTGGTACTAGGGGATTTTAACGCCCACCATTCCAATTGGTCTTACAAAACAGATGCAAGAGGTGTTCAAATCTTTGACTCGCTTATAGATAATAACTTAGTAACACTAAATGATGGCAACCCTACTCGCATAAAGCTCGTAAATGGGTCGTTGCAAAAGTCATCACCTGATATTTCAATGGCTTCTACTGATCTGGCAACTAAATTAGTTTGGTATGTTACATGTGAATCTCTTGGAAGTGACCATCTTATTATTAAATTAACAACAAATATCGAACCTACCCGGTCGCCTCTTATAAAAAGAAACTTTAAAAATGCCGATTGGGCATCATACACAAAATATATTCAGGAAAACCTTATTGATTTGCCACTCCCCAATGATAATCAAGAAGCATATGACATGCTTTTAGAGATTATTAATAAATCCGCAGACAAATTTATTCCAATAGTTAAAATTAATAAGAACCCGGCTAATAAATTCTCTCCTAAACCATATTGGAATACAAACCTTTCCAAGACTGTCGCCGAACGCCGTCTTGCACTTTCAAAATTCAGACGTAACCCATGCCCTAGAAACTACGATGAGCTCAAGTTAAAAATCAGAGATGCTCAGAGACTAATCCGTAACGCTAAAAGCGAGAGCTGGCGCAAATTCTGCTGTTCTACGGATGAGGTAATGTCTACTGGGGAGTTATGGAGAAAAATGAGATGGTTAAAAGGATACCAATCCCGCGGTAGTTATGTAGACATGGGTAAAGCAAGTGCCCTACTTCACAGTTTAACACCTGATTACGCACCTCCATGTCCACCTGAATGTATTTCTAAGAATGAGGTTTTGGAAGATCGAATCACACTTCATGAACTGGAGAGCTGTATAAAAGCAAAGGACACTGCCCCAGGGATGGATGGTATTTCGTATTCAATGATCAATAATCTCCCTATCACATGTAAACAAAGTATATTAGATTTATTTAATAGATTTTTAGATACTGGCTTTGTTCCTTCGCAATGGCACAACATATCAGTGGTACCAATTCCAAAAGCTGGCAGGGAACCAAACTCATTGACATCCCTGCGTCCTATTTCATTGATCTCCTGTCTATGTAAAATCTTTCACCATATCCTAAACAAGAGGCTCGAGTGGTTTATAGAGAAAAATTGTTGGTTATCAGATAAAACAGTAGGTTTTCGAAAACAGAGGTCCTGTATAGATAGTCTTAGTCGATTGGTTTCAGCTATACAAATTGGTTTCTGTAAAAAACAAGTTACTGTTGGATGCTTTCTGGATATTAATAATGCCTATAACAATGTAAACGTGACCTCTCTTATTAGTAAATTAGATAGTCTTAACGTAGGTGCCAAAATCTGTAAATACCTTTGGAATTTTTTAAGTAATCGATGTCTACAAATTAAAATTGAAAATACTGTGTTAAGTAGAACCACTGGCCGAGGTCTGGCACAAGGGGACCCTTTATCGCCCTTGCTATTTAACGTTATTACAATAGAAGTGTGTGCAGTTTTAACTAATATTAATGTCTCTCAATATGCGGATGACTTTGTCTTGTACAGCTCGGTGACTAACGCCCTGGAAGCCAAAACTACATTACAGGCAGCTTTAGATAATTTTACAAAGATTTTAAATAAAATAGGGTTGGAATTTTCTCCAGAAAAATGTAAGGTATGTATATTCACAAAAAACTCGAAAAGAATATCAATAAATCTTCATATAAATAATCAACCTTTACAGACGGTAGATAACGTGAAGTACTTGGGAATGTGGTTAGACAGGTCATTAAGATGGACTAAACATGTAAATGAACTCACTGTTAGCGTTTTAAAATATATCAATGTTTTTAAGGTCTTGGCAGGCTCAGGCTGGGGAGTTCACCCTAAACATCTAAGAAAGCTGTACATATGTAGTATTAGAAGCCGGATAGACTATGGTAGTTTTCTTTACGATACGTGCTGTAAGACTAATTTAGGAAAGTTAGATAAAATTCAAAATCAAGCCCTTCGCGTTATAGGTGGTTTTATCAGGAGCACTCCAATCCATGTTATGGAGAGTGAACTATGCCTCCAACCTTTAGAATTACGTAGATGGTACTTAGGTGCGAAATTTTGCTTAAAATCAATGTCATTTGCAGGCAACCCCACTTCTCGTCTATTAGAAACTTTATGTGGTCTTTGTGCAGCTAATTTATGGACAAGGAAAATACCAGTTTTAACTTTACTCCATAGATATATAAAATCTAAACCTATCAGCAATAATAATCAGTTGGGAATGTTCTCCTTAGACACTTGGGTAAATAATATTTGCTTAGATAAAACTGTGATTCATAATATTCCATCGATTGAAAAGGCTAAACGAAATTATGATGCATTCAAATTAAAAAAATTGTGCACAGAGTATATTAATAATAAATATCCAAACTTTTGGTCGATTTATACTGATGGCTCAAAACAAATAAATGGTATAGGAGCTGCTTTTTTAGACACAATCACTCGAAGCTCAATAAGAATAAAAATAGATGCGAATATTTCAATCATGCACGCGGAACTGATCGCTATTGCCGAAGCGTTGTCATATATTAGTACATTAGATTATGACAAGTTTGTTATCTTGACAGACTCAAAAAGTTCCCTACAGCATTTGGCTCGATGCACCTCGGTAATACGAGGTCTACCGATAGCCTATGACATTTTGAAATCAATTCGCTCTCTATTCAAACAAAACAAATTGATTACACTTCAGTGGGTACCGTCTCATATTGGGCTGTCAGGTAACGATGAAGTTGATAAATTGGCAAAACTGGCCTGTCTGGATGGTGTACAATTATCTGTAGTTCCTTCTCATACAGAACATATTCCCTCTATTAAAATACGGTGTAATGAATTATGGCGAGAATATTTTGATAAAAGGTCGGCAGAGAAAGGTATATGGTATAGAACTGTTCAACCACACCCCTTGAGTTCTCCATGGATTGATTGTGCTCTAAGTCGAAATTATATAACGATGCTGTTAAGACTCCGTTCCGGTCACATACCATTAAATAAGTTTGCATTTATGATGAGAAAGGTTACATCTCCTAATTGTAGTCAGTGCAACATCCCTGAAGATGCATACCACGTTATGGTTGAATGTGTCCGGGGCCAGGATTTGAGACATATTTATTTCGGAAGTAGACTCAATGATTTAGGTGTCTGTAATGAAGTTTTGTCTTCCCCTCTATCCAAAGATTCCTTTTTCTTGTGTAAAATTGTTAAAGAGTGTATAGATAAACGAACTTAGCGTATGATAATTTGTAAATGTTATTGAGCGGCATGCTCACTCAGTGAACAAGCTCATTAAAAATAAAGATTTAAAAAAAAAAAAAAACCATTGGTAGATCACGTTGGAATCTATACTAATATTATAAAGCTGAAGAGTTTGTATGTTTGTTTGTTTGTTTGAACGCGCTAATCTCAAAAACTACTGGCCCGATTTGAATTTTTTTTTTTACGTTGGATAGTCCATTTATCGAGGAAGGCTTTAGGCTATATAACATAAAGATACGACTCATAAGACCACAGCAGAAATGAAAAATGTTGCGAAAACGGGAGTAAGATATTCCTTTTGAGAGCTTCCGCTGCATACGCTGCGGAAACCGCTTAAGTTACACAAAAATCATGTATGACAGGATTGTTCAGCATTAAGAGTTCTATAATAAAGTCTGCGACAGCATAAGTCTATCTTTTATGGTTGACTTACTACAACCTTTTTTATGTTAATAAATTTGTAAAAAAATAATGCATCATTTTTAGAGGTGTATTATACACACAGGTATTTATTCTTATCAAAATAAATACATTCATCATCACGAGCATTTCATTTAGAACAAGTTGCCCTTTATATCATTTGATTTCAATAAATATCTTAGGAGCTATCACAGTTTTAACATAACTCCGCACCAAAATAATGTTTGCAGCTTAAGCACAACGTGCGCTTGCGCTAATATATTATAAAGCTGAAGAGTTTGTTTGTTTGAACGCGCTTATCTCAGGTACTGCTGGACCGATTTGAAAAAAATATTTCTGTGTTGGATAGCTTATTTATCGAGAAAGGCTTTAGGATATAAAACATGACGCTGCGACGGGAGGGGAGGGAGCAAACTCAAAACGCGCGGACGAAGTCGCGGGGGACCGCTAGTAGCAATATAAAAATATATAATGTAGGTATGTAGGTTCTGAAATTGTCTTCTCTTTGTCTCTTACTGAGAAGATTCAAACCTTAATTAACAAAACAAAACAGTTCCAATGCATCCGCCAATGTCTTTCGTCTAGCTAGTCGTCGTAAATTTGTTGCTTATATATTTTAAAGTGAGCTTACGAAATAACTAATATAAGTACAGTTAAAGTAGACATATAAAATAATGACAAGGCAAGATAAAAAAAATGTGTTGTGTGTGTGTGTGTGTGTTTGGGTGTGTGGGTGTAGTGTTGCTTTCATCCATCAAATTAACTTCTCTGGCGTAACCAATTGTACTGTGTCGGCATAATTTAAGCCTGGCAAACATTTCGAGATAATGTTTTGACATTTGCGCCAGTATAAGATTATAATACCCACCGTGTTATAGCAGACAGCACCAGCGAAATGTCTCAGCAAGAACCCTTCGTCATCACGCAGGACACGGTGCGCTTTTAGACGAGAAGTGCGCGGCAGTTGTAATCTGTGATACATATTTTTGAAAGATAAAGTATTCAGACTTGAAAATTCACTATTCTTGTGTCACTTATGCGATTGCGTTTACGATTTAAGAAGAAGATATATTGCGAGCCAAACTTTTGCTAACAATATTTTTTTAATGCCATTCTTCTGCTTCTGTTACCTCAGTTCTAAGTATCTCCTCATTTATGATTCGATCCCGTAGAGAAACACCCAGCAAAGCCTTGAGAATCAGTAAGCTCAAGTGACAATGAGCACGGCACATAGTCACATAGCGCGAAGAACTGATGGCCGTTGGGGCAGGAACGTTCTAGATTGAAGACCCTACGACCCACCGCAAAGATGGACAGACGACCTTGTAAAGATCGCAGGATCAAACTGGATGCAGACCGCTAGTGATCGGTCGCTGTGGAAAGCCGTGGGGAAGGCCTATGTTCAGCAGTGGACGTCCTTTGGCTGATAATGATAATGATTCTTCTGCCTCTTCTACTACACTCGTGATAGTTTTTAAATGTATATCAATAAGATTGTTATGAAAACTGGATAGGTACCATCCTCCGGCCGCCCAGCGAAAGCACACTGGCCGGTTAGAAAAAATTAAAAAGAAGAAATGCGTTCGGCGCGCGGCGATTGTTGTTGAGAAGACCATTCGATACAAATCATTTAGGCCGTGCCCAAAAAACTTTTCAAAGCGTTTTATTTCAATTTTAATTTAAATATATTTTTTAAAACTCTTTTCCAAATAATAACGAGTACATATATCATCTCAAGAATTTTATTTTACCTATAAACCTGTCAGTGACCTATGAAGACTATAACAAAGATTGAAAATGAAAAATAGTATGTATAACTCGGGTGAAAGCACCCATTTCACTCTCGAATTATTAGCGCTCTCACTCCGTTCGAGTGCCAAGAACTTCTCGAGTGAAATGGGTCACTTTCTCCCCTTGCATAACAATCTACTATTACACTTACCAGCCACTTCCAGAAGAATCGATCCGTTCGATTCTTCTGGAGTCAAACAAGTTTTGACAATACCTGTTATTGTTGGTTCCAAGTAGTTTGTGCACGGAATGCGTGAAGTGTCCGAACTCTGGTTTAGGCAGCTTCGACTCCTCATCAAGTAAGTGGAATACGCCGTGGTTCTTGCTTTCGATCAGATCTGTGGAAGTCGAAGCTCAATTATTAAAATCTTTGAAATAACTTAAAGCTCAATTTCGGTCGTGGGGTGGTATTCTGAGTGAGCGAGTCGTATTTCTTATCTTATAGCTAGAGCTGATTAAATAGCGGTGGTTTCCTTTTTCATACCATATCAAAATAAGTAAAAAACAGCCAAGTGCGAGTCATACTCGCACACTGAGGGTTCCATGCTTACTTTAACTAAATTAGGGGTCCACTTACTTCCACCTAGCCAAAATACCACAATTTTTTCCACAATTTTACCACTTTAGAAGCGTCTATTTTACAAATGTTTAACTAGGAAATAAATAGTCTTAGGGATCTTCATGTCATTTGAAAAGACCTATCTATCCATGGATACCCCACACGGATAAGTTTGAGTAAACATTTGTTTTTGTTTTAGCTCCATGTATAGGAGCCCCTCATATGTCATATGTTTTATTTTTTATATGGGAATCGTAAAGCGGTTAACAGGATAACACTTACCTACCAAGTTTTATCCGTTTTATACTAATAGTTACAGAATAAAGTGGCTTTAATATGCTAACGCAGACGAGACCCACAGACTTGACGAAACTATAAGTGTTCTGTTATTTGCAATTCGGATATGGAACTCTAAAAATAGAGCCTTACATAGCTTGTTCAAAGCCGTTCGAGATACTATAGTGGTCATCGCTTTTTCAGTTTAGGAGCCAAAATCGCTTATATCTTGTGCTATATTTTCTTTGAAGTGACGCCAGTTATTGTGGCATGTATACAAGCAATTTTCGCTTGAAAGCGCTATAGCGGCAATCGCAGTAGCACTTCTAATTAGGGGGGTGCTAAAACTGCCCGGGACAAAAGTTAGATGGGGGCTTGAACCACTTGCCATAAAAAAATTTTTTTTGAAGGTCATACAAGGTCATGGCTACGTCTATTACTCACCGATGCAATCCTGATTGTCCACAAATCTAATCTCCGGCACGTTCAATCCCTCGCGTTTATATAAATCCTGTTCGTTCTTCAGGATGCGCTCGTTGAAGAACTGCTGCAACTTCTCATTGCAGTAGTTAATGCAGAACTGCTCGAAGCTGTTCATTTGGAAGTACTCTGTTGAAATAAATATTGTTTTATTAGGTAAACTTTGATTACGGTGCTTTACAAAACAACCAACATCAGGTAAAAGATGGACATTATCAATATCAGCCAAAGGACGTCCACTGCTGAACAGCGACCGACCACTAGCGGTCTGCATCCAGTGTGTTCCTGCGATTCTTCTTTCCATGAATACACAGACATATACAATGTAAAACTTGGTAACACCGAATCAAAAAATAGTCTTATGACTCAAAACTATTCGATTCGATTATATACAGGGTTATTGGTTATTGGACCAGATCCTGCATTTGCATTTGTGTGTGTGACTGGTAGAGAATGGCGTTAAGTCCACCTTTTGTACAAATTTTTGGTTGTGCAATAAAGTATAAATAAATAAATCATTTTAAGGGGTCATAGGGGGGGATTTTCATATTCTGACTTTATGTGAAGTTTTAAAGAGACCAAATACCAATCCATAATAAATAACATTAAAAACGTATTATTTTGAATCCAAACAGAAAGTACAGGCTCTAGAATAAAAAATGTAACCAGTTTTTACAAATATGATTTACAAAAAAAAAAAAAAACGCAAAAAGTCACAGTAAAGTTTGTCTGCATGTTATTGATAAAACATCTACAACTCTCTAGCTACCTAACGAGGTGTTAAAAGTCAGCACTGTGCAATAAGAAATGTATAAATAAATAAAATCAGCTTGAAGTTAAATGGTTGGTGGTAGTGACACCTCCGTGCCCTACATCACACGTTATCGTATTTCCTGCGCTTGGTCTTTCTCCGGTCATTTCAGACCCATTGACGTGACCCTTATGATTTCAATTGAAATAGGTATAACAGTAGTAGTAGTATAATACTATCTAGCTCTTCACGGGCTTGGTTCTCCAGTCTTTATAGAAAGAGTCTAGCTCGTCACGTTAAAAAGGGTAAGGAGGCCTTTGCCCTGCAGTGCGACACTACAGGCTTATGGAAAAAATAATCTAGCTAGAGTATACTATTGCTTACCAAAGCCAGCAATATCCAGCACTCCTATATAGTAAGCAGACGCCTGGAACGGAATGCTGGTATTGATCCTGTGCACGATGTAGTCGAACAGACGGCTGTAGACTGCTTTAGCGAGGGCGTCGCGAGCGTTGTTTGCTTCATACGTCTTTAGAGGGACCCTGGAAAAAATATTAAATTAATAAATATGTCATATCATTGTCGTGGTTTCGAAGCAATTAATTTGCTTCCTTGAGTTACGTATACCACGATAATGACGGGGGCGTCTTCCATAAATACTTAAATACATATAAACATTTGTCTTTTAAGGTAACTTTTTAAAAAAATATATATTAAATTCAATAAAGTTACACTGTTTAAGTTAAGTCTAATCTGCCAAACTGCTTAGCAGTTTGTCGGCAGTCGTTCTCGTGCTTATTTAAAAAAAACAATGTTTTATAATATTTATTCTCCTTATCTTTTACATACCATAGTTTTTTTTAGATATTTTTAAACTTAGGCTATTTATTCATTATAATACATTAAGGGCACAATGATAGATAGTGATTTTTCACTTTGGATTTCAAGTGATTATTCTGACAAAACATTGTTTAATAATTTCTGATCTAGGGTGCGATTGTGTAAAGCAATCGTATTCATTTGACAATTCAAAACGTACAATATGATCTGTCAAACGGTAAAGAACAAAGGGTTTGACAGATCAAACCGTACGTTATGAACTGTCAAATGAATACGATTGCTTTACACAATTCCAGCTCTAGGTCGTTATGTAAAGTAAGTATAATCCATTGTCTGGTTCTTTTACCGAATTAGTTTGTAATTTAAGGTACCTTTAACTTATTTTCGTAATTTCAGGTACCTTTAACTTATTGACCTACGAATATTCGTCCTCAACACACGAACATTTACCACTTGGGGGAATGGAACGCGCGACGGCCGACGTAATAGTCAGGAGCGCTAACCACTACACCAAACGCGTCCACAAATTCTGTTTTCTACTAGCGGACCCAGCGAACTTTGTGTCGCCCCCTACTCAAATGATGGTAGTCCCCTTGATCCCTCCTCTAGAACTCTGCATCAATCTTGACACGAGAGCGCCATTCTCAGCACCCCTCCATCGACTCCCAATATCGATGCAGCAGTGGCCAAAGAAGTTTCCAAAGACTATCCACATGTAAGCAGTTCTTTAATTCCTCCTCTAGAACTCTGCATAATCTTGACACAAGCGCCATTATTAACTCTTCTCCATCAACTCCTAACAACGACGCAGCAGTGGATAGGAAAGTTTGTAATTTCAAAGCCACTCACATTATATCTTCTTAAATACAAAAATAAAATAACTTACATAATAGCAGTCCCCTTGATCCCTCCTCTAGAACTCTGCATCAATCTTGACACGAGCGCCATTCTTAACTCCCCTCCATCCACTCCTAACAACGCTGCAGCAGTAGCTAAAGAAGTTTCCGAAGCAGGAGATACTCCACACCCTCCCCTAGGCCCGGTGTCTTCTTCAAACTCTATGTTGCCGAGATGCAGAACAGCGGCTACTATGGAGTAGACTGTTTTCTTTTCGTCTTCTGTTAGACCGACGCGGGTAAGCGCCTGAAAAAGAGAACGAGGTCCTTTGTTTTTTTTTTGGTATTTCAAACTCATCGTTTTACAATACTTTAGTGAACCTTGAAGCGGTTAATAAGATACATCTATCTACTAAGTTTTAATTGTGTAATACTAATATGTAGATTCAGTCAGAATAAAGTGTCTGTGGCTGTGACAAAACTATAAGGGTTCCGTTTTTTGCCATTCGGCTACGGAATCCTAAAAAGTGCGTATTTCTTTAATGTCAAAATCTGCTTCGTAAAAAAACGACACGAATTTTACTAAATCTCTAAAGATAACTCCGCTCTCTTACCTGATGTAGCCTTTGGAAGTCTTCCACGTCATCCAATATGGGGTCACGGAGACCACCCTTGGCGCTTTGCTGCTTAGACTTCTGACTTGCGCTGATCTTCTTCTCTGAGGCTGCCGTTGTGAAGTACTGAGTACAGCCGTGCTTCAGGTACTGATGATAGAAAAGTAATGAATTGTTAAAGCATATGTACTCTAAATAAAGGCAATAAAGTTAGGTTCAAGTGAACTGATTTTTACTTTATCAAGTTAAAGTCCGATTTCTTTGCTAGTCGAATAATGTATTAAATATTTTTTTAACTCTTAAAATAATATCAGTGCATACAATTTATTTTTTATTTGATGTAAAAAGATCTCAATGGGTAACGGTGATTTGCCCACGTAGTCAGTGTTTTTCGTGTTTATGTTATTTTAAAATGAATTATTTCGGTGAAAAGGAATGTCAAGATTGTTTTCAATTTTCGATAGGCATAAAGGAACGGACTTAACGGCCGCACTTAGATACGTCATTTCATCACAAGTTGAAAACTCATTTTTATGCTTATATGGATGCATTATTTTCTTAAACTACCATTAGTTAGTGTCCCTGATTGCAACTGGTTATGCAAATAATGTAGTTAATAACTCATAACATCATTAAAGTTAGCTCATTAACTGTTTTTGCATAGTTTTGGTTTGTTACACGAATATTTGCCTCTTATATTTCTCAATCTGATTAAATTCTGTCATTGACGACTCAAAATATTCTACTGCATTTTAAAAATATATAATGATAGGCATACATCTTACCTGATAATCATCAGGCTTGGTAATCTTCAGCGCGTTTCTCAACTCCTGCGGCGCTCCCGCACAGAGCAAATAAAACACATGATAATTCCTCTCTTCAGCACTCTGAGTGCATATCCTGGACTTCTCTAGTAAGTAATGGGAGATGTGCCCACCGACCACTTGGTACTTGTTGCTGAAGTGCACCTCCATAAACTTGCCAAACCGAGAGCTATTGTTGTTGCGAGTCGTCTTTGCGTTGCCGAACGCCTCCAGGATCGGGTTTGCTGGAAGTGTTTTACAGTTAAATAGGTGCACAGATGATGAAGGAACACGGTGTATCAGCACGATATAGAAGTTAGATGCTGCAGGCTACAGACAGAAGCAATAGTATCAAAACAGGATATTTATGATGGATTAGTTATTAGATTAGATTATATTATTATTCAGGAGATTTTGTTATGTATTAGTATCATAATAATGATTAACAAATATTGCACACCAACCACATACATTAAGTTTTTTTTTTCAAATTAAGTAACTAATTAACATACATACTTCCAAAACCTATTTTACTGTTGTAATGGAGGACTTCAACGCAAAACTGGGCAAGCGAAGCGAGAATGAGTTGAGGGTGGGACCCTTTGGATACGGGCAAAGGAACGCCAGGGGACAGAGGCTGGCCGACTTTCTGGAGAAGAAGGGACTCTTTGCGATGAACTCTTTCTTCCAGAAGCCGCCTCAAAGGAAGTGGACCTGGTTGAGTCACGATGGCTATACGAGAAACGAGATTGACTTCATCATGACTTCCAAGTGACGGTTATTCAATGATGATGTCTCCGTGATCAACAGGGTGAAAACCGGTAGCGATTACCGAATGGTTCGAGGCACATTGAATATCAATGTCAAATTGGTAAGGTCCCGCCTGATGAAGTCCACGCTCCGACCGACTCGTGCTCATATCCAAAATCCCGAGAGCTTTCAAGTCGAGTTGTCAAACCGCTTCGATTGCCTAAAGAATTGCGTATCAGTGGACGAAATAAACAACGGGTTTGTGGAAACTGTCCGAACGGTGGGGTCTAAGTTTTTTGGCCTGGCCGTAAAGATAGACCTCAAAAACTGTCGGTCCACACTCTCGACCTTTTGGCAAAACGTCGATCTATGGCACTGCAGACCTCCGTTAATGCTGAAAACTACAGGCAGCTCAATAGACAAATATGGAAGTCCCTGCGACACGACATTCGTTGCTTTAACACTAATAGTGTTAAAGAAACGATAGAACAGAACCAAGGCTCCAAAGTGTTTGCAAGGAACATGTCTATTGGGCAAAGCCTGTTGACGAAGCTTAAGACGGAGGACGGCAGTGTAGCGTCGACGAAAGCAGAGGTTTTGAGGGAGATCGAAAGGTTCTATGGGCAGTTGTACACCTCAGTTGCCAAACCCGTTGATAGCTCGGTCAGAGACCCACGAGCTATCCTGACCCAACACTACACCGAAGAAATCCCGGACATCAGCCTCTACGAGATTGGGATGGCCCTTAAACAGCTCAAAAACAACAAGGCACCTGGCGAGGATGGAATCACAGTAGAGTGGAACACCGGTACTTAAAGTCCTTCAGATACTCTTTAATTCCGTGCTGCTGGGGGGCATCACACCCGAGGCGTGGAACAGGAGTGTGGTGGTGCTGTTCTTCAATAAAGGAGACAAAATCTTATTGAAGAACTATAGACCCATCTCACTCCTGAGCCATGTCTACAAGCTGTTATCAAGGGTCATCACGAATCGTCTCGCACGTAGGTTTGATGACTTCCAGCCTACCGAACAAGCCGGTTTCCGAAAAGGCTACAGTACCATAGACCACATCCATACGCTTAGGCAAATTATACAGAAGTCCGAGGAGTATAATATGCCTCTATGCTTAGCGTTTGTGGACTATGAGAAGGCCTTTGATTCGATCGAAATTTGGGCGGTGCTTCAGTCTCTGCAGCGATGCCACATAGACTATAGGTATAAAGAGGTGTTAAAGTGCCTTTACAATAACGCCACCATGGTGGTCCGAGTACAGGAGCAGAACACGAGGGCGATTCCACTGCGGAGAGGTGTGAGACAGTGTAACATTGTATATTTTTGTCTAAGTTCGCGTGAAACGAAAAGCTAAATAGATGTAGGACTCCAGTCCATATTTTGGCATAGACATAATGGATGCTGACACTGACATTTGTCAAGTGTGACAGTATGTATGCATTTGTCAAGTGTGACAGCATGTATGTATGTACAACGTTACAACAGGGAGCTGTTATATCTCCGAAACTGTTCACAGCGGCATTGGAAGACGCCTTCAAACTTCTGGAATGGGAAGGAATCGGCATAAATGTTAATGGGGAATACTTCACACACCTCCGATTAGCCGATGATATAGTCGTTGTGGCAAAGACGCTGGACGATCTTGGCACTATGCTCGAAGACCTTGACCGAGTCTCCCAACAAGTGGGTCTTAAAATGAACATGGCGAAGACTAAAATTATGTCGAGTTCCCTTGTTGTACCCACTCCAGTATCCATTGGGAACTCAACTCTCGAAGTTGTCTACGGGTACGTATACCTGGGACAAGTGATCCAATTGGTAGGTCCAACTTCGAGAAAGAGCTCAATCGACGAATCCAACTCGGCTGGGCAGCGTTCGGGAAATCACGCAAGAGTGTCTTCTCATCTCATCTACCTCAGTGTCTAAATACGAAAGTCTTCAACCAGTGTGTGTTACCAGTGATATCATACGGATCCGAAACATGGTCTGATGGCCGTTGGGGCAGGACAGTTCTAGATTGGAGACCCTTCGACCAAAGACGTAGTGTAGGACGTCCACCAACAAGATGGACAGACGACCTTAAAAAGATCGCAGGATCAAACTGGATGCAGACCGCTAGTGATCGGTCGCTGTGGAAAGCCGTGGGGGAGGCCTATGTTCAGCAGTGGACGTCCTTTGGCTGAGAATGATGATGATGATGATGACGTAGCTAATTGCACTTGTGTTATGGAAATCAGACACAACGGTGGTACAACACCCAGATCCGAGACAATATAGAATATTTTTAATTTCTATATTGATACGACCGGGCATCGGGACCTCGGAGCGGCGACGCCTTGAACCTTCTATTTTCGTGCCACTAAATGCCTTAATAATATACGACTCTGCAGAATTGAAGTACTCAACACTTTATTGCTTCACAATGTGTATTTAAAGGTGTTACAGTGTAGGCAATGTGCAGACGATCATTATGGACCTTTTTCAGGCGCTGCAAAATAAGTTCTACAGAGAGAAGAAGACTTAACTATAAAATAAAATGTTATAAATAAGTATCTAAAAATATTTTTTGCATTGTGTTTCAATTTATCTTAACGTCTAAGTATTCATTGATGTTATAATAGCACTTAGAAGTAAGCATTTTTTAATGTTTTCAGGAGAGTGGTACTGTTACATTCTTGAGTGAGTTACATGATCACGTTTTACATGATAGTTTATTATATTCTTTTATGGGCATGTCAAAAGTGCTAGTTAAAGTTATTTGAAGCCGGTAAGTTGGTATTTTTAGTTTGTTCTGGTTGCGGAGAGGATAGGTTGCATGATTGCAGTGTTTACATTTGGTCAGTCTGATAGCTTTAATACATAATTGAGACCATGATTTTCAGGCGTGCCTTTGTTTCGGCCTAAGTCAAGATTTTTTTATCTTTAATGTTCTTAATAGACGAAGTAAAGACCTGCGTCCGACTATAGTATTATTTTCTTCATCGTTACACTTATTAAACAAAATGTAAGTAGAAGAAGCGAGATTAATCACTCATTCAGCAACGCGTAATAACCTCTGTAAAGGTAGAAGCGATGAAACATACACTTTTCCTCTGACGTCGCACCTACAGTTAATTGATTAAATTGACCTTGTGACTTATGTTTCATCAGTTCGTTAACATAAAATATGTTTATCACGATAAATGTACGAGTACGATTCTAAAGCTACCGGTTTCACCTGAACTTAATTTAATTCATATAGGTTACTAAGTTAACGGATATGATGGTAGCAGAAGAAGGTATATCTTGATATAAATTAATTTGATAAATTCGTGATAAGATTTTATGATCTTATCTATCCGCGCATACTTTGATCATGATAGCCTATTTCGGAATCGTTTTCACGAAACCTCTAATTACAACACATTATTTAATAATGACGTCACTGTTTGTGGTCTCATCGTGGTAAGTTATCATTATTGCAACGAAATACACCTACTCTATCGTGACATCTTACACGGAAAAATTGCAGTGAGTCTAGGCGTCAAGGCATTCGCTTAAATTGTCTTAATCGTCGTCAAGAAATATACCCCTTAATTTGAACACCCGAAACCTTCACTGGCATAGCGCGATACAATCATACAAGTGCTAGGATTAAGAAGCATTTGTAGCGTCCTACCTATTATAGTCTATTGGTCGTGGCATTATGTAAACAGCGGGTAAAAATAGCGTAAACAAACAATCATAATATCGTGTAATAGTACGTGGCGCGGAATACCAAAATACTAGCGTAGGACGTCAACAGCAAGAGGGATTTTGAAAAGGATGAAGAATCGTCACTGGATACGTGCCCTGAAGTGCCGTGCGTGATTTTTACAGCGGACCGTGATAGTGAAGGACCTGAGAATACTCTTGTGTATTGCGCACACATTAAGCAATATAATATAGACATAATATTATCTATTTTAGTTAATTGTAGAGATGTGACGGGCAGCAGCTCAAAGCTATAAAGAGTCTCTGCGCTCTGGCCAACCCGCCTGCCAAGCGGGCGAGTATTGGCATCAATCCCCCAAGCAGACCGCTTGTGATCGGTCGCTGTGGAAATCGTACATTCAGCAGTGGACGTCCTTTTGCTGATAATAATGAGGATGATAATATTACCTATTGAGATTGGCTTCCGAAATCGGATTCAATCATGGCAATATTATACATCTACATAATAATAATAATAGTCCCTCTAGCCGATTTCGACTACGGTGGTCAGTCACAACGACTGCTAATATTGCGCAAGTGTGTGCGCAAACACAGGTGCACTCTCTATTCCTGTCACTCTCATAGCCAGATGGGACAGCGAGCTGACGCGACCGGAGAGTGATCGGGCGCAGGACCAACGTCGCAACGTGGCACGGGGGTGAAACACCGCCAACTTCAAAACTCCGGGCTACCTTGAGAATTTCTAAACAGAAAAACCACGGTACATTTTTTTGGCCCGGCCCGGGGATCGAAACCCGAAAAGCTTTAAAGTGCGACCCTCTAACCGTTGCGCCACCGAGACAGTTCATACCTACATAATACGAAGTAACTCACCATCTAAAATCTTCTGTTCCACCGGCCCAGCGCCCTTAGCCCACAGGTCGCAGAGGTACTTCAGGATGTACTTGGTGGACTCGGTTTTGCCCGCACCAGACTCTCCGGATACTATGATGGACTGGGATTGCTTGAAGGACTTCATGTCTCGGAACGCTTTGTCGGCTGTGGAAGAATAATTAACCAAAGTTAGCTGTAACATTCAATATTACTACGTATTTGAATGAGGAGATAAGTATCACCAGCCAATCAAGAAGATCAATGTATATTTATTTATTTAAACTCTATTGCACTGTAAGTTGTACAATTAGCGGAACTATGCCATAAGACATTCTCTACCAGTTAACCACTTGGGAATGTAGAGTTCTATCAGTGCCGTATTAACAAAAAATAAATAAGTAAAAAGCAAAAATAAACATGAATACATAGTTTTCTATTTATGTAGAAATCCATGTCTAGAATAATGCAAACACTAACAAATTTTATTTTAAAAAGTTACTTCGTGGTTACTGTTTTCACCTTGGCTCTCTTCATTATTTAGCTTATCGTTCTCTTGTGAATATTACATTTACATAGATGTCGTCAATATCTTCAATTCCGTCATTTATGAATTAGTTTTTTGTATATTTTATGAGGTTTTTTTTGCCTTACATATTATTATTTTATGATTCATTTGTGTAATTTTATGTTGACATTAATGTATTTTATAATTTATTTAATATTTCTCACTCGTTAAATGCAAATTTTCCGCCACTATTTCAATTTTCTGCATTCTTAAACGATTCACTGGTAGAGAATGCCCTAAAGCATTAAGTCCGCCAATTGTGCAACTCACAGTACAATAAAGCTTAAATAAATAAATATAAACTCGTACATAGATGTAACAAAGGCAAGATGATTTGTTCCTAATACTCTTCTTTGTAACTCAGCGTGCAAGTTCTCGATTCTATCATAGAATCCTCTGGCTAGCTAGGTTACAAGACATGAAATCGAAAATGCGATTGACAAAGACGGCTTGAAGGAAAATATTAACCGTCTCTTGCAGAAGTTGCACATTACACCTCGAGTATGATTGCAGTCTATACTGCAAACATGAAATACCAACGCTAAATCATAATATCCCATTATATTATGTTGCAGATTCATGTGTGTATCTAGATTGATTAAATCATCTTCAATAATGAATACAAATATATTTATATGTGTAATAATTTGTTTAATATAAAGTATAATTTGTGAGTAACTAACCAATAGCAAATACATGTGGCGGCAGCTCTCCCAAGGACCTGCCTTGGTATTTCTTGATTGTGGTCGAAGAATACATGTCTGGAATGTCTTCGTAGGGGTTCACTGCTAGCAGGATGTTCGCTACGTACGTCTGGAACAAAAATGCATTTTGTTAAGCGGTTTATAAAATACAACATGCCCACAACTTTAATTTAAAACCCTAAATCTTTTTTTTAAATTATAGTGGTTTAAAAAAGGTTTACAGAGACCAACTATAGATTTGATCCGAAATTATTATTTTATTATATAACTAGTGGTCCCCCGCGACTTCGTCCGGGCGTTTTTCGATTTTTTCTAGCCTTTTAAACCTCCCCTAGACCTCCACAAACATTTCAAGACTAAGATAAGATAAATCCGTTCAGCCGTTCTCGAGTTTTGATGAGACTTACGAACAGCAATTAATTTTTATATATATAGATTAGTGTCCGACAAAGATTTTTAAGAATACTAAGATGATTATAGAAAAGCATTATTAAATATAATATATTATTAGAATATAGAAAAACTGTATTATTATCCCGTAATTGTTTACGACAAATGGTATCATTCGTACACTGTATCTCAATCACTATCATTTGATTGTCAGCTATAGCATTCAAAGTTTGCTTCGCCATACCCAAGCATTGATCAGTTACATTTTTTTCTACCGTAAGTAATTAAGCCTAGATCTTTGGCTTTGACCAGCATTGGCCACGAAAGAGTTAAGCCGACGCCGCACAGTGTGGTATTTAATATCAAAACCTGGCCAAAAACCTGTTTTTTTATACTTGATTGCGAACCTTCTGTTCTATTAATTCAAAAAGCCAGATAGTTATTGAAACAAAAGGCGAAACCCGTATCGCGCTACCCTGACGGAGTGCGTCACAGCACCAGTCGGAAGTTACTGTTCGCTAGCAGTGTTCGTGTGATTTGTCGATGTGCTCAGTTTTTAGCGTTTTAAAAACGTTTGTCTCTTTGTGCGGAAGCAATTTCTTTGATTTTTTTTGATGGATCCTTCTGTCCCAGGTATGTTCTTTGTATAACACTATATTTTTTTAATGAAATTTCAGCCGATATTGTTTTAAACAGTTGATAAAAGAGGCGTACAAAATCGGTAGATATATTTGAAGTTTCAAATATTTAAAAAGGGTTTTGTTGTACTTCTGAACATTTCTAAGCTGTCAAAAATATTTTTTTATATGAAACAGTCAGTACATAAGATGATCCAAAAATAATTAGGCGCCCGAAACCGCCCCTCATTTTTTTAAGATTTTTTTACCTGACCTATTATATTTTGGGTAAATTATAGACATTATATTTTATTTATTTATTTTGTTATAGGGCCTTCTGGATTGAGGTCTATGACTCGAAATGAGTTGTATATCGTCATGAAAAGCATGAGAAACTCAAATTTATGGAACAAGAAATTTTAAGTTAATACGACGAAAGTGATTCATTAGTCCTTGCTGATACAAAGCAAAAGCTCTCCATTATTAAACACCAATACAAGCAAAAATGGTTAGCGGCCCGAAAAACATAAGTAAGATTTGAAGTAACCTAGTACAGGTACCTAAAATTACAAATCTTTTATATTTTCAACAATAATTTATTATTAATTAATACTAGACGAATATTAAACACTTTAAGTAATTATAATTTTGTATTGTTACATTAGTGAGTCCTGGTCGACCTCAAAAGGCTTTCATACAGTCCAGTGAAAGAAGCAAAAGACGAAAAATGGAAGATCTTAGATCAAAGGACGTGGATGAGTTAAAGTGGAAAATAAAAAAAAAACAAATTCAAGACCAATTCAAACAACAACTGAGCCTTTTAGTTGACATTCCCAAAACCAATTTTGGAAATACGAATGATGGCAACACCAGCAGGCGATTTTTGAAGAATACGAAATATAAGCAGCCACAGCAGGAGTAGACAAAGATTAAATTTATAGGTAGATAATATTAGACACACTATGTTGTCGACTTAAAATAAACACAGAAGCGTATGAAAAGTATTGTCAAGAAACTGCCGAAATATGCGTGACATTATATAATTTTTATCCCTACCTTGCACAAAATAGTTTGACATGGAGCTGAAGTTATCAAAGAAGCAATTCTTCCAATAGGACAATTGTCAGAAGAAGCTGCGGAGGCCAGGAACAAACACATAAGGTTATATAGATTAAATTACACCCGAAAATTTTCTCGTGTTACCTGCAATGTTGATATTTTGAATCGACTTTTTTTAACTTCAGACCCCCTAATAACTGGAACGAATGTCTCGTTTCAGTTTAATAAGAATAAAAAACTACTATCGTCTGATGTACTATGTTTGTTATCAGAAAGTGATGTAACAAATGTTAATAGTTTAGAACTTAGTAGTAGTGATGAATAAATATTTTTATATGTTACAAGTCGTTGTTTTATTAAATTTATCATTTTAATTAATATATAATTAGCATCTGTAGCTATTAGAGGCATAAAATATTTTTGGCCAGGTTTTGAGACCAAATACCACACTGTGCGCCGCAACATAAAGTAACCAAACCATTCTACAGTACGTAAAAGCATGCTAATATAATGGCCTCTATGCAATCGCACGCAGCCTTCAAATACGCGTATAAAAAAATTCACTATTATGAGAGGAATTCCGATGAATTTTTTACGCCCTTAAAGTTACTAAATGTTACGCAAAGTCGTAATTTATCGTGTGCCATAAAATACTCTCATGCACTAATTTAATTCTTTAACAACAAAAATAGCGATTCAAATTAACATAACACCTGTCTTTATTAGTTTATAACAGTACATCACTGTTAACATAATTGTATGTTTATAAAATTAGTAAATTTTAGAATGTTATACAATTTTTATTTCATATTAATGCTAATGGCAATATATGCAAGCAGGCGTTATCTGCCGCACGGTGTTAGCAAATTACTTCAAGGTGAAAAACTCAGACGTTTTCACAGTCTAATAAAATCAGACAGGTCATTTGCATTGTTCCCGAGTCGATGTTAAACAAAGAATACAATTATTCATAAAACTGATCTAGCCCGCATTTTCTATGCTATCATTTATAAGAATATAAGCTCTCTTCAGATCTAACACCTCAGTACGATTTTGAAAGAGAACGTGATGTATTCTCGGATCGTAACTTTCCTTAAGTGGTAGTAAGATGATATTGTGCATCGAAAATTGAGGCCGATTACTAACAGATCAATAAGGTCATATTAACTTAACTAGCGTTTCCCTACGACTGCGTCCGCGCGTTTTAAATTTGCTCTCTCTAATCCCAGCAGCGTGATGTTTCTTAGATAGCTTAGTTAAAGCCTTCCCAGATAATAAAGCTATCCAACTCAAAAATATATTTTTTACATCCAGTCCAGCGGTTGAATGTGGAGAACATTTTTGACATTTCACTTTGACAATTTTCATTTTCTGTTTTATCAAATATTCTTTTACCTTCGTAGCTATATGTAATAAATCTTTATTGATAAAATCTTCTCAAGCAATAAATATGAAAACACCAATTTTGTCTTAGCGTTGTCTACGCAAAATGACAAAAAAATTGCTTCAGACTACAGATCCGCGCAGATCCAGTAGTTCCTGAGATTAGCGCGCTCAAACAAACAAACTCTTGAGCTTGACAATATTAGAAACGAGTATACCTATAGCTATAGATTGAGTTTCCTCACCACGGAATAAGATCATATAGAAAATAACCATACACAACAATTCAAAAGCAATTTAAAATCGCTACCTTGTTTATGTGACGTCAACTTTAACCCGCATTTTCTTATCAAAGTGACCTTGCATCACGCTATTACTACGTCACGTGTTGGCATACTGTTCTCACCACACTGTGGTATTTTTTAGCGCAACATGACTCACTGTATCATCGATTGTCCACTTACATAAATCTTGTTCTTCTTGTATCGTGTCAGGATGTTGTTCAGCAGTGTGGCCTCGTTCAGAAACATCAGCTCACCTGAAAAGAGGTGATTGTTTATTAACATGCTATACAATTTTAATAATTTTGCTTGGTACTATTAGCGAATTTGAAGTGTTACATAAGAGGTCAGTGTGGCCTCACGATTTATAGGCGCTAACTATTTACTATGATGCGCAAATCGAAAGCTGTATGAGAAAGTCTGCGCCACTATAGATAGGCATACATATCAGTGTGGTATTGTGAGCTACGATGCAGAAAGAAGGATCCTTTGGGAATCGGTTATGCACTGACAATATTACTTTGAATAGTCTTAATGCTTCAACACCAGAGCGGTTGCAGGCAACCGCATAACAATAGAATTTGCATTGTGTCTCGTTCACATACGCTTGAGGGATTAATGCTACCTGCGTCTTACAGTCATTTGAGCATTGTGCGTCTTGATTAAAGGTCAACTTTATGTACTTATCGGAATTAGGCGTTACTTTGCGGAAATCCATTATTAAGTTGGATGCACCACCCGCCCTCCCTCAATACGCATGCGGCACAGCTGATGCAATTATTAGTACCCAACACCAACGTGCAAAAAATCATCATCATCATGCATCCTGCATTTGCCTGAACTAATACTAAACGCGGTGACGGTTCGTGTTGTTAGTTGCCTGCGCGGGCGTCGCTTAGCGGAAATTTAAAGCAAAATAATTTTATAAATTTCAACTTAACTTCCTGTACGACAGCTCAACATTTGTTGATACAAATAACATAGCACTTGCGTTTGTTCTTCAAGTAGCTGATTCTGGTCCTCGATCCAAGATGAACACCGCCTTGCTTATTACCTATGACCTATGTCTTAGGTAAATGAACAACTAACAGTGTCATCAAAATACTTGTAAGGGTATTGGGTCTCTCCCATGACATGAAAGTCTTTGACCATCAGCCTTATATTATAAAGAATAAGTTATTACGGTAAGTACTTACAGTTGAGGTCAACATCCTTATCCTCGAAGTTGCAAACCTGCCTCGGTTACTTGATGTCTAAAGAGATTACGTCCGCATTCTCTCTCAACTCAAACAAACTACATTACTAACTAAACATCACACTTACAGTTATCGTCAACATCCTTGTAAGGGTCCCCAGCAGGGAATATATCCTCGAAGTTGCAGACCCGCCTCGGGTACTTGTTGTCCAAGGGGAACACGTCCGCCTCCTCTCCCATCAGCTCGTGCAGGCGGGCGAGCACGAACCCCTCGTTCGGGTCCCGGACCCATACCAGCTGTTTGTCGATCGTCATCGTTTACTGGAACAAGGAGAGTTACTATTGAGGACATGTTTAATCAAATTCGATCAAGTTGAGGTACCTGATCCTAAAGGACCGCGTTCGTGTCAAAAATAAGATCAGTTGACGAAGCCAAACTGAGATTATTCTAAAAGGCACTTTGCACGTTGCATTGAATATAACAGACGACCTTGTAAAGATAGCAGGAAAACAAACCGCTTGCAACCGGTCGCTAAGGAAATCTATAGGAGAGTTGTGTTAGCAGTACACAATGATGATAAATTCATGTAAATCAGTTGCAAACTGGTTATAAGATGAGGCAGCGCACTAGAAAAATATCAGTCATGTCACTGTTTTTTTTTTCGAACTCAAAAATGATATATTGTCCAAAATGAATATAAAATAGAATTAGACTAACAAGAACTTGCAGTTAATATGGTCGAGCGAACGTTTAGTAAATGAGAGATCGATAGAGGAGTTTTAGAATGCATGGCCCTTTCAAATCGATATTGAATTAAGTAAACTACGAGTAGTATAGCTCACGAAAACAAACTACGTAACGTTTGACATTTTTATTAATCTCTCATTCATGGCCGCTATGACTTTTAGATCAACAGTCATTATCATTACCAGCTAAAAGGTTCTTAATAGCTGTTCAATGCACCAAATTCGAAGCAGTTACCGAAGCCATATGTTGTGTTTCTACAGTCACTTGTAAGCACTCAACCACAAATCTATGAGTCACTGTCTCTCACAACAAAATCATAATTATAGACGCTTGTAAAAGACACACAAAGAAACCAGTTTTGTTTTGGAATAGTGTAAATATTTAGCGATTTATTCATCAGAAATCGAATGCAGCAGACTATAATTCAAATAACTAATGAACAGATGGATCAAACTTATGACTTACGCTCTGTACACAACTAACAGCGTGATTACAAACAGATCACGACTGCTTCCATAAAGATCGCAATGATAATGAAACAAAGGAAGGAGGAAGCTCACGGGTGCGTAAAAATCAGTCCAATAAGCATAATAACGTTATATCATAAGTTGTAACAAATTCTGGTACAGTTACACTTGATATGAACGAGGAATATGATTAACTCACTTTCGTGACGACCGGGCATAATGCGCGTTCGTGACGTAAGTCCGCGAGATAAAAACAGTGGTCATGCCCGGCGTTACGGTACGGTGGAGTATGGCGGAAGCAAAAAAACTGGTCTGGTACTAGTCGGAGTTGCACATGGAGAGGTTCCGTGCCATAAAACAAGATACAACACTAGAAAACACCATGGAGCAATGCACGTACAGCATATTTTTTTGTGAAATCAACAAAAGCTGTGATACAAAACAAATTTTATTTAGTAATGAAAGTTCTTATTTAAATATATTCGTATCAAGTTATCATACACAGTAGCCACAAAAACACACTGAATTTGTAATTGTTGTAGATGAGATAGAGCATGCAACCTAACAGAATGAAATGGACGAACCTAAGATCACAGTCTGAAGATCTACTCCTATGGTTTTTTCTCACAGTCGCGGATTCCTAACCAGGGAAAGAGTCAAAAATACTGTTTACCAACAGTCACTTCACATAACAAACACAAGCTTTCAGCCTCGCCATTACGAGCCTGGTTACGACCTTTACGAGACATATGAACAAGTGTGCAATGCTGCATAGTCATTGCAATTGTTTTTATGTACACTTTCAAATGAAAGTGAAAGTCAAGACTGAATCTGATATTTATGAAAAGATTTATAACATAAAAATAACAATATCGCTTTAGTATTCGTCTTGAACGCACGCAAAGTGAATGAGCAGGACATATGAGTCAGACTATGATCAAAAGTTAACCCTACGCTTAATTCGTAATTAAACGAATTTAGATTGAATAACAAAATTTGTAACAGTATAAAAGCGAGAAATCTAATATAATCTCTCACTCATTGAGATTTTGGTTTGGTAATAACTAATGATGCGACTGGGAACTCTATCACAATTTCCTATTTGTAGTTATGCACCCTACTAAAATAAAATATTACAGAAATGAAACAGCCGCCCCAGATTCTCCAAATGATAATAGTCACGGCAAGTCTTGATCTCCCGTAAACGGTGAAAGCAGAGCCGAAATAAGCCACTCATAAAGTGTCGTAATAGACAAATTGGCTGCAAAACTATTGTCACGTACTTTGATGTCGTTTTTATTGATAGTCAAAATTTCTGCCGCCGTAACCGCAGACTGTCGGCGAGTCATGGTTCTAATTGCTTCAAACGAAAACGAATTTAATGTTACATTATCGTCATATTGATCCAGTTGTTGGTAATTAAGGAAAGACAATTTTAGACTTAGCCGAAAACAAGTAGATAAATGGCAAAAACACTATAGAGAAATTGCAGTTTAAACAATACACTCGTTTGCCATATCCAATGGGAAATTTCTTGCAAACCAAAGCTTAAACTGAACCAGGTAATAAACAAAGGAAAAGCGCAAAACGTATGAATAAACAATGCGAAACTAGCGTAGATAAACGGACGGAAATTATTTAGATCAGCGAGAGGAAACCATTGAGCAACTGAAAGCGTAAGATTTCGACTAAATTGCCGTAGGACCAGCAAAAAGATCAACAGCGTAGAAAAACTATACTTCGATACGGCCCGGTTAGGTTAAAAAAAGAAAGTCCAAAACTGTGAATCGATGGAATTGAGATACGTTTAATGTGAGCAATGGAGATTGTATGAAGATCTAGCAATTTTCATTTCTCTTTCAGAAACTGGTCAATGAAAATTTCATATAAATAAGCTAGTAAATGAACAATCGGAACGAGGATCGACCTACTTCCGAAAATGTAAATCCCTAACCGCTGAAACGATCGACGGAAACCTATCAACGGAACATTCACTATGACCCAAATAGGAATAGTAATCTTATCTAGTCTTAAGAAATGGTCAATATCTTCGATGCAATTTAGATCGAGTAATCTATGGCGATTATGCATACAGCAAATAGAAGTGTAAATGGATGCAGTGATTGCGAAATCATTTTATCCGCTACTAATGAGTTCATGGGGAGTACCATTTCTTGCTCATTAAACACGTTATTTATACAGGTTGGTTTAATATTATAACATCGGAACAGACAATGCTACTGCTCTTTGACACCCGCATTGATATAACAGATTTCACAAAACGATTATCACAAAAAGTTTTTGAAATCGTGGGTTCAGAAAAAAGGAGAAACTACTTTAGTGACAGGTAAGTTCTTAAGAATCTATAAAAAGATTACATGATATAACTCATGGCAGGTTGTATTATATTACAGGCGAATATTTTAAAATACATTACAATCACAAATCAGAAGCCATTTAGCAAGCTGATGTTGATTGATAGTCATCCCAAGGCTTGATGGGGTTGAATCGATCTATCTACTTTACATGTTTACTTAAATATCTGTACATGCCCATAATGTATCGATCTAACAAAAAATCGGTCGAACAATATCTATGTATTGTTAAAAAAGAACATAACAATTGAACCTAATTATTGAATTGAAGAAGTCTATAACATAATACCCTCTTCTATAAGAAATGTAAGCTCACTCAATGCGTTCAAATCAAAACTTGCAACTTATGTTATTGAAAATATGTAATCTAATATCAAGTATAATATGCGCTAAGTGCGACTTAATGTGATATTGGATTATTTGTGTTGAAATGTTCGAACGTACGTGAATATATTGTTTTGGTAGTGATTATTCTCATGTAAGTGACAGTTTTTTTGTCTTTTATGGGAATAAATATATCTTTAAACTGAACAATTGAACCACCTTTAAAAAAAACACTTAAAGGACTACAAACGTACGCACATCATGCACCGACTTCAAATGAGTTTGTATGTCCTATTAGCGTTATTTTAGTGTTTATTATTGAAGCCGATTTTTTTGTACTCGTTTTTAGTTATTTTTTAAGTTACAATGTACTTGATTGAACTAAAATAGTTACCAAAACTTACTCCTCAGTGAAACAAATACTTAGGGAAAACTGCTTCAAAATCGAACCAGCCTAACGCGAGATATTCGCGGAGAAACATACATACATACAAACATAGGTCGAACTGAGTAGCTTCCTTTTTTTTGAATTCGGTTAAGAATATGGAAGAATTTTGAAGAAAACTAAAAAAAACTTGTCTATGATCTACATATTTGACGATGCTGGAGTATGAATGGACGCAAATGTTCTTGAATTAATGAAAAGTACTAAAAATAAAGGATAACCACGACTACAGACATTTCCTCGAACTTATACTCGACAGTCGCGCAGAGCGATCCAACTTGTAATTGGCTGCAACAATGACCCGATTGTAAGCTTCTCGGTATCAGATGTTGCGTGATGAGTGCACGCATCGCGTTGTCGTTCGCAATTAACGGATCATTATCTCACTCGCCTTGCAGCTTATAAATCACACGACGCTGGTGAACTAGTGTATATTTGTGTTCGAGATTGTCATAGATCAAAACATCGAAACTTTTAGTTTCTTTAGCATGCGATTTCTTTGAGACACGTTTTGGTGGGTTTAATAATATGGCATGGAATATGCCTCCGGAGTAAACACTTCGGTGCTTAGCAATTACTCTCTGACTATACGAGAATAAGAAATAAACCGGCCAAGTGCGAGTGGGACTCGCGCACTGAGGGTTCCGTGCCAACTTTAACTGAATTAGGCAATCCACTTAATTCTACTTAGTAAAATACCAAAATATTTTGTTGACTGCAAATATAACTTTGTTTTTCATAGTGTTTGTATGGAGTACAAAGTTATGTTTGCGGTTGTTGAAAATGTGCTATATCTCAAAAACTTCTCGTTCGATCCCGTCTGAACCAATTTTCGTTGAAAGTATATGTTACGATCTACATAATATATTTTATTCAAAATTTACGCTTGCTTGGTTTAGAAGTTAGATGGGGGGGGGGGGGGACACGCCCATTTTACCACTTTGGAAGCGGTTAGCTATGAAACGTTAGACTTTAAAAGAAAATGGTTTTAGAAACCTCAATGTCATTTTAAAAGACCTATCCATAGACACCGCACACGCATGGGTTTGACAAAAAATGTTTTTTTTTGGTTTTAGTTTATAGTGTTATTACGTGAACGGTGCACCTGTATTTAGGCAATCGATAATCATGGATTCATGTTTTACATTACCAAAATGATAAGGGATTGGATTATCAATATCCGAGATAATCACAAAGCTATTGCTGTCGTATCTGCTTTATTCGGAGGTCAAAGCACCCAATGAAGGTGACAGTTATCAATTTTCAGGACACCCGTCGCGATGACATCGAGTCAATGAACCTTAAAATCGACATTATTACCTCCGAACACCGTTTCACGGCGCAATTTAGGCAGACCTTTAAATCCTGTCATGGCATTTTCACTCCAAGGGGGTAGTCGTGTAGAGCTATTTTTAGAAGCTCGTGGTGTAATAACGGAGAAGGCCATGGGGTGACCTCGAGGCTCGAAGCGTGCCATTTCCAGCAAATGGGTAGTGAGAGTGACCGCCCATCCCATTTCCCTGTGTCAACTATGTGAGTAATGGCTTGAAAACTCATGATGATAATGGGAAAACTGGTCTTAGCGAGCTATACCTTTTCATATCCCATCACATTTATTGCAGAGCAATACAGGTATGAGGGCATTCCTTTTATCATTGAGCCCGTCGAGTGTTTAAGCATTTAATACGAGTCAAATTCATTCACATCCACGGTTCCCACAGCCAGAGGATCGTGGGTTATGCTCTCGCAACAATGATAATGCGCAAACAAAAGTGAGAGACACACAAACGCACACACCGTGTGTTATGGCTTTTAGACAATAACACAACAATGCCACTGCGCTTGTGTGGGTGGTATATGCATATATTAATGCTAATTTTAACCAATTTATTTTACATGCTCGTGAGTGTGGTCGTTTTTAAAACTATTCAGAATTTAAATACTTGATATGTATGGTATTGGGTGCATAGTATACTGTCTTCGAGTTTTGAAATAAAATATGATAGCTTTCAGTCACGCACTGAGCCCGCGTGGTGGAGTATGGCTCAAACTACTTCATAGTTGAGGTTAGGCCTTTGCCCAACAGTACGATGTTACAGGCTAACTTTACTTATTACACTTTTTATCTTTCAGTAGGTATCATGGGCGGTTTTACAACTTTGAAGAAATTATTTTTCATTACGCATTTCCATGTATCACATCAGGAAATTATTACAACTACTCAAGTAAGACAGGTAACCAGCTCCATTAATTTTAATTGTGTGCGTCAATGCTAAGTAGCGTAGATTCACAATGCTCGATTTTTGTGGATCAAAAGTTATTTATCTTCATATGACCAGATTGCTCCAAAACTAAAACAGAGTATAAAAAGCAAGAGCCTAAACTGTCGCAGTCACCCTCGTGCATGCCATGTATGATTCATCGAGCATGCGTTGGCGTGCGCGCATCTAAATTGCTATAACCCACAGAAGCCACAGGGAAGAACTGCGATTTGTTTTTTTCAATTGTAATTACCATTTGCCGCTCTCAATTTATTAGGTTACGAAGAATATTAATCAGAAGAACAAGAAGGAATGAAGGTACAAACAGGAAAATTTCTATCATAATGAATAGTTAGGAAACAAAACCAAAAGTAGATATTTTAGATATCCGCTGCAACAAAACAGCAATAAGGTTAGTATTGTAGTAATTATATTAATAAGTTATTACCAAGGATACGTGGTGCCGACTGATTAAAACAATCCAAAAACAATTATAAGTCTTTAAAGCAATATCACCAATGATAACAAAAGAGACTTATTAGCCGCTCACTATCTTATCTCAAGGTTCAGACACAATGAAAATTCTAGCTGATATTAATTTCCATGACATTACTTGTACACTTTTCTTTTAAAACTAAGACAAAAATAACTTATTATCGATTCTGCGAAATGTCACATTTACATTTTATCTTTAGTCTTGCTATTAGTAATCAACCAGCAAATTTAAAAGAATGAAAGTCACGATTTACTTTAATAATAGCTTAAGCATAGCGTAGCTCGACATTTCTTTTAAATTCGAGCCAATAATTGGATGAAATAATACGCATGGTTATTGAAACATAAATATGTCACGATTACAGTACACAACACTACTATGCCTGCCCGAGACAATATAGACCAGATGAGACCGCTGGAAACTGTTCTAATGCCTCATTAAGTTCACACAGCCTATGCTATGAGGAACTCTACTAAATATTATAAATTATGTTTAAAATACATCATTAACATTGTCACTTTCACGCATCAGAATGCGGCAGAACACTAAAATACGATGTTTGCCGAACGCGATAATATCTAGCGAACCTGCGCTGCGAGGAGCGATGAACGCACAGATTACGCATAACTTGAACGACTTGTCGTGTGGGAGGCATATTTAACTAACACCTGCTGTGGAGATGCTTGAAGTAGATCTGGTCCTACACAAGTTCTGACCTAACTAGTCTAAGCACTGCATACTGCGTGAACAGATACATTTGTATAAAAACCTGAAAATGATGCACAAGTAGACTTGGGTAAGTTGAAAAGTTAAGCTTATTTTGCGCTCAATTGCTCTTGTGCAAACTGAGTCACCGAAAAACCGACAACGCGTTTAAAGGAGTCGTTAACGGCTGGCTATCTGGCAAAACAAGTTTAGGCAAGGGCCCATCATACAAATTGTAGAGTCAATAATTTAAAAAAAAAGTCAAGTCTAGGGCTGGGTTTGTGGTATCGGACAAGACATTAACATCTCATTCAGACACGTCATAGTTTGCAGCATAATCACTACAACAAACCAGGCGTTGCATTATTTACAACTTTCTAAGACATTTGACACGGGCATTTAAATATAAAAATGTTACGAAACAATTTTTACAATTAAAAAATGGTTGACGCAAGCGCTCATGCGTAAAATCGGGGTGGAATTAAGCAAGACACGATTTGATGGGAATACACGGTAAAAACGAGAGGTGTCACAATTGAGAAGACACAACTAAAATTTCGAGTTTAGAAATAGATCGATTTAAAAGTTCTGAGGGTCGATTGAATATTTATATCACGCAACGTGAACCTCGATCATGTGTTTGACGTAACGTGTTTAGTCAGTGTAAAGGTGCTTTGTTAGTCAGCGAGTTCCCTCAATGCCAAGGTTGGGGCATCGCATTCGGTACTTAACTAAACTGGTTGTAACTCGGTCACTCGTAGGCCTCCTCAGCCGACCAACGGTCCGCGACCGGTACATTCGCTCCGCTAATCCAACCGAAGTGACTCTCCATCGGCCGGAGAGATTGCATTATACTGTTAATAATAAAATGCATCGAACTCCCAACGGAACTTGTAATCTTACGATGCAAATTCTTGCGGATTTCTTTAAACTAAGTTCCATTCAAATGCAAATCTTGGTATAAGAAGTTTCCACATAGATGATCTCTTCACAAGCGTCTTGCGTTTATAAGAAACCAGTTTGTACAAGTCTAATTACGACATTTATGACAATTACGCATTTTAATATGCATCACTATTCTCATTAGAATTGTTTTATGCGGTGTGTGATACAGTTATTCCAAGGTAACGACCGAAGTATTTTACGATTGCAGCGATAGAAATTAAAGTTGTACGGATCTCGCTGTAAAAATATAATGCGCAACAAATGGCGGTCGTTTAATGTGGCGTAAAGTATAAAGATACAATCTGTAACATCGTCAGTCACTCATCGCCTTTGCCGGGGAAAGTAAAACCCATTACAGACAAGTAACAAATTATGACAGAGGGGAAAAAGTGCATAATTACATTGTTAACGTAAGCGATACAAGATGCGAGTTGCGATACGTGAACAACGACGATCGGCGAGATGGAACCGTTTTGGTATTTCCGCACAAACGTTATGGTTGTTTTATAGCACCTCTCTTTAATTAAATAGATTACCGTGGTAAACGCAATTGAGTTAGCGCCGGATCTGTCTGAATTGTAGAACTAAATAAATAACTAAAAAAATATCATTTGATTCAGTTAGTTACGTACGATACGATTACTTGAGGATTTGGAACTGTGGTTAGTGTGTGGTTAGGACTAGTGTAGATAATACGTTGAAGTCCAATAAATTGAATACCTTCCCACCCAATCATCCAACCAAGTCTAAGTAAAAGGGCTCCTTCTTAACGTGCTCGCTCCATCGTCAACTATGTCTAAGCCACGATTGGCTTACTTCAGCTAGTTTAAAGTAAACATATATACCAAAGTTTAGACATAACATCCTGCATAATAACAGATGTTTATTGCTAATTCCACCATGTTGATGGCGCATCAGACACAATTGGCAATAGCTGATGGATGTCAAGCAATGAGGTCAAGCCGTATCAATATATGCAGGTTAACGAATAAATCATCGCCGGGGCGCACAGGGCCATATCAATTGATGCCCCTCTGTGACGTGGGACACCGTTTACAGGACATGTGCGCGGGAGTTGCCTGAAAGAAATCTAACAGCAATGATATGGACTAATTCCCTTTATGACTTACATTGTCACAGGACTCATTTGTCTGAAATCCAAAAGCTTGACATGATTTCATTGTTTTGAAAATAAAGCTGGCCAAGTTATCCAACGACCGTAAGTAAGTAGACTGTGATAATAACTGTTTTTGTGACGTTACGCAACCGTGAAACATCCTAGACAACTGAAGTAGTAATACCTCAGCTGTTTTATGCCAACTCAACGGAGACGGTGGAAGTATAACATAATTTACGGTATGATCCGCATTAAAATTCATAAGATTGTAACAGCTGAGTTACTTTGTTTCGAACAAAATGGGTCATATCTTGAGATGATTTATCTATTGCGTTGCACTGACTAGCTAGATACTTTCTCGAGTTAATATCACGATGGAGCTTCTGACAGTTCATATAGATGATAAATTAAGCGACGCTTTCGCGAACGTGCATAATCTGGGATAAGCAGTGACAGTAAATGGCAGTTCAGTTAAATCGAGTGCGCACAAAGCGGATATCATCCCGTTACTGGCAGATAATCGTCGAGCCGATTGGATAACGGTACTGGGTCTGGGCTCCGGTCAAGAAGGCAACAAGCAAAGCGGAGGCGGCGTTCCGTGTCGTCAACAGAAGCCTTGCAAGAGCGATCGATATTACGTTACGTGGGAATAGAACTGGTAAATAGAGAACCTATTTGCTGAGCTAGGCCAAAATTGAACGCATTGAAGATGACACAAAGACGTTACAAAACGGACTTCAGGTTACGTCAGATGATCGTGTATTGTACTGTTTTGGACATTGATGGCACTTTCTAACATACGTTCTCGCCTTCTCAAGTTGCTATATCATCGATATCGTGTCAATTATTGCCTATAAGATTATCAAGAGTCATGATTTTAGATGCACTTTCTCTGTTTGCTAGAGTAATTTAGCTGAAGCTAACATAAAACTAATTGGAGGGAAAGCTCTGTTACTGCAACGGTGAGGATATCTAAGTTTCTAAAGTCTAGAGAGCTACCGATTTGAGTTATATCTTAGAGTAAGAGATTCAGATAATTTATAAATATAAATAAATTCATGATCATATCGATTCCAAGCCAATGCAAACTTGCAGCCGTGACATGCATACATGGAGGCTAAATAAAAGCAAATGGCCAGTTAATATAATTCAAGTTGTGCAATGACATATTAAACAATTATTTAAATAAGATATAAATCGTTCAGTATTCATCTGCTTTAAGAAACGGTGCTGTTCACTCAACAGTTTGTTTGTACAAATGTTAAAGCATTTTGCCATTGAAAACAAAGTTAACGGGGGTCACTGTCAGCGCTTCGAGAACGGCGTGGTATACTTTTGAATATGTATTGATCTTGCACGTGTTGTAGCTATCCCTTTTCATCTTGAAGTTCGTCAAATATGTGTGAGTGGCATCGAGTTGTTGTGCTAGGGTTCGGATATCCGTGTTTCCGTTGACTACCGGCGCGTGACCGTGCTTTCCGTTGTGGGGTGCTGACATTTACCAGCTTGTGTTTTAACTCTATGACGTCATCAGCCAGCAAAAAACCGTCTGGTCACTTAATCATTGCGACGCCGTTAGTACTCCCAAGGTTCTAACCGGTACCAGGTCACGGGTGATTAATTTTGCAATCGATACTGGAACTAACAAAGCAATTATTTTGATTCTCAATTCTGACTTTTACCCACAAACTGCAAAAATTTGTAGTACTGCATGCTGTTCTGCAGCTAAACATAATTTGCTTGAAGCATCGGATAATGCAATTTGGAGAAGTTTGCGTGACTTGGAAAATGGATGAATTTTAAGACCATACTTAATGTAACAGTAGCAGCCATTGCCAAGTAACGGAATGGGTCTTTTCTGGTTAGATCGATACAAGTCTTTATTCATTAGTCAACAATTTATTTGAGATATTGATCATTTCTAAATGGAACTATTAATAGTCTGAATTAATTACGAAATATTTAGCAGGTAAATTTAGGTCTACTATCATGTAATGCAATGTTTGGTGTACATTACGTTGAGTTTGACCTTAACTTCGGCCCAGGCTGTACGTATTGTAAGATCACGAAACACGGTAATGGTCCTCGGATATACAACCAATTTCCGAAAACAATCAGAGACATTGAATGATATTAATATATTTAAATCTTAATTGCATGAAATAACATGAAATGTTTTTTTCGCGAGTATTAATGATTTTTGACGCAAAGAGCTTCTGACTTTATTAATTGAATTGAATTTCGTAATCGATTGAATGAATCCTAATTGTACCTACTAAGAGTATTAACTTGTGCTTTTATCATTGTACGCTATAGCTAGAAGCCGAACATGGCCAGAACCTTTACTTTTTTCCACATTTTTAACCTGTTATCCACAATCAAGATTTTTATGATTATGATAACGAAAGATTTCATTGAAAAAAAACCAGTATCTTTTGGAGTCCTAAACAAAGAAGACTAAGTTTTGCATTTTATAGAGCATAGCTCGTCTAGGGCTTACGTCCTAAAAACATGCGATTTGAGGTTTGTATTGCAAAACTGCGCATCGTTCCATGTAAACTTGTTTCTGAGTCATATTACCTGTATAATATTGTATGAAAATGCATGAACAATAATAAAATTGTGATAAAAATGCGACCGTGTGCCTATCTTATCATCATTATTACTTACATTGACTTTGTCGTAAAACGGGCCAAATTTTAGGTAACTATATAGAAAATAATCTTTACAAAACTGAAAAATACATTTATTACGTAATGAAATAATTTACAAATAATACAACATACAAAACACTACTACTCTATCATTCATATTTGACGTCTGTTCCCAAAGGAGATACCACTCTGTTGTCCTTTGTTGGTGCCGTACTGCAGAGATATAACGTTCTGTCCGGATTTCAGTTGCTCCTCAGAGAAGTTGCGAACATTCTTTTCGGCTTCCTTGGGCCCAATGGAAGGTTTTCCGTAGTTGCCAGCCTTCCTGCCCAATGACTGCAAGCAGATCAGCACAGAGTATAGGTTTTGCTTTTCCCACAGATCGATCGTCTGGAAAGTTTCCTGCGGAGGCACTCCTAGTTTCTTGGCCGCTTCGAGAAAAGCGTTGATGTTCTCCATGCACTTAAAGGCCATGGTAGACTGGTTGATTTTCTTCACAGATCCTTCTTGTATCGCGTTGACGAGTTTACATAGGAGAGTGCCGTCTTTGAGTACCTGAAAGACGTTGTCTGCATCGCCGGCGGTGTTCTCAGGCTCACCGGTGAGTTCTTTTATCCATTCGAGGATCTCCTGGCCGATGCTGTCATTGTACTTGCTGTTGATTCGGGCCTGGGCGTCGGCGTTGATGCCGGCTTTATTCGCGCGGTATTCGGCCATTTCTGTGCTTTCAGGTTTGCGGACACGTAACCACTGAACGCCGCCCGATAAACACTCTTACAATATCACTATCACGATACTTTTGATAGCGATTATCGTATATTCCACGAAGGCATTCGAAGTTTATCGTTGACCACTTATCTGGTGATATAAATATTACAAATAATTGCCACAATTGGTTACTATAAAGTTTTCATTGTACGAATTGTCAATTGTGTTATATTATGGGACTCATGCCAACCAAGACGAGCTAGGATGATGAATGATCCCTAGAAAGCATATCGCATGGATTACGGTGTCAAAATCGTAAGAGATAAAGTGGTGGTGGTCGACTCGACCACTGTTTTTCATACGAGACCTCTATATGTCTTTTCACTTTCCCATCGACCGTAGAGGCAGACGAAGGTTATGTGAAACTCCATCAAAACATGATAGTATACTCAGGTCGCGCCTTATTACTCCATCAAAACCGGATCGCGTACACAGGCCACGAGACACAGGCATGCTCCAGTTGTCTTACGAGAGCTACATCAACTAAAGTTTTGCACTGAGTAGGTACATAATTTTATTACTATAACTGTAAAAAAACACAATGGAGACATTTCTAGAAAACCGATTAACTTCCCACTTATCAGATACAGAGCGTGATAACATATTTTATCATGATTGTTTTGTAAGACGGTGCCGAAACTCAAAAATCAACATTCCCTGTGTTTCGGGAACTTCTTGATTCAGTTGATGATTATTATTTGGTGCTTATCATAAAATTGCGTGCGATATTACACGTGATGAAATGAAATCCTGTTGACAATAAACGAAGTTGAAAGTCCGTGAGAATGGCAAAGGGTATCTTGTAACCTAACGCTCGAGGAGCATATGCCAGGGGTTTACAGAATTAGGGACATCTTTTGTTTATCAGTAACACTATGTACCTACTGTAGGTAAACATTGCTACATACAATGTATGTAATGTACATTGTATGTAGCGATGTTAATAAAATTATAGTAATGACAACAATTAGTAATAGGGAATAAGAGGGATGTGTCCATATCAAGGGCTTCCAATTATTCACAATTTCCAATTGGCAAAAATGGTGCTGCATTGTTATTAAGCAAACAGCCTTGTTTCGTGGCACAGATATGCAATTTTTTATTGTGTTTTATTGTCTGCCAAAACACAATGGCAGTACGGCAGATTGCTGCGAACAAAGACTATCATGGAATAGTCTGATAAAATCACACAAACAATTTTCAGCTGATAAAGGCTTCAATTAGGTCCTATTTCGTAAAAACAAATAAATTAAAGGAAAATTATATTTCATCTGTCATTTACAGTTCAATAATTTGGACTTGTAAACTAGGTAGTATATTAAACTGTATCCCCTGGAGACCACATTAAAAAACTTTAATTTGGACACTACAGATGAAAGAAGATGAAGCGGTCATCATCCTGCTCCTAAAATGATGAGATCTGTAGGATAGGTATAGAGATTGGTCCTATGACCAAAAGTTTTTCTTATTTCAAAGCCTAACTTCTTAAGTACCTTTGTTTCTTTTCTCAGATCATTTTATATTATATTCAGTCCATTGTTTGATCAATACATTGTTGCCAACTCGGATTTTGTTAACTGCCTTAAAAATCTGACTAACAAGCTTGAAATAACACAATTGCCCTCTGTTTAGGAGAAAGAAATACATTTGGAGTTGGTGCATAATGGTGCATAGACTATTGATGTGTTATTTTGAGCTTTTTGTGAACATGGTTTATTTTATTTATTAAAATTTTTAGTTATTATTACCCATATCTCAAAAACTACTAGACACATTTTGATGAAATATTTACTGTACCCTAAGTTGAAATAGACCTGATTGAACTAAAATAGAATCATCTTGCTATGACTTCTCATTTTAGAGAAACCTGTGGACAAACACACAAACATACAATCATCCATATTCTTAAGAAATTTTCCACAAGTGTTTGGAAATATATATATATCACACACATACACATTGAATTGATTACTTCTTTTATTCAAGTTGGTAAAAAGGTGCAGATCACATCAGAAAAAGACCTAAATTTCATAAAAAAATCATATAAAAAGTTTATAGATCTATTGAATACTGTTTTCTAAGTACATAGATCTACACCCTTAATTTTTCTGAGTAAAATAAAGAGAGTATGGTAGCTAAATTTAATTCAAACAAGTGTGATTCCGTGGAATATATATGTTTTTATTAATATCAGTGTCACGCAAATCAATATTCATTAAAAATATTAGGTGCCCATTTTCATAATATTAAACCTAGAAATTTAAAAATGGATCAGATTAACAAGTAGTAATCTATCAATCTTACTACAAAACTTTAGTGTGATGCACAAAACCTTTTTCTTTCTGTTAGGTATATGAATAGATTTTTGTGTAATAATCTACCAATTTTGGTACCCTATATGCACAAATGCTGATGCTGCTTGAAATAGAAAATTCCAAACTTTCAGATTTTTTATTGCTAGAAAAGGTATACATTCACACCTGAATGTAAATATCCTACTGAAATGTATTAACTGGGCTATAAAAGGACTATTTTCGGTCAGAGTGTATCCTTATTAGTCTCAATTAAAGTTTGTATTGAAACTTAACTTCACTTCAGCACAATATTTTCGGATTACATGCGAATTGTAATTGGTGAAAACACAAATTCCCTCAATCGTGATTACTGATTCTATATCCTATAAGATTCTAATAGGTGTCACGGCTGAAACGTTGAGAAATGACTAAGCGCTGTAGGTATTTTGTGATAAGATCCAGTCAAATAAAATACAGGTGAAACAAAGATGTAAAGCCAATTTTTTATGTTGCTAAAACTTACCCGAAACAATGCACAAATTGAGTTAATCCACTTTGCACAATTCGTAAACAGTTAACAGTCAAAGAGCATTGTATTTTCCACAAAACACTTCTTTACATTCACGAGGTAAACTTTTTGGTAAGGAAACAACAACGGAAACAAGTAAGCCGACCGACCGCGCCACGAGAATTTTGTTGACAGCGTAAATGAAAAAATATTTCGTTCGGAAATGCGTGCAGCGTTCGTGTTCGTGTATTCTGTCCCCACCACGTGACGTCTTGTTCTCGATTCTTATTGGCCAGTTATTAAAACGTAGCAGATATAGGGATGCCCAACAGCCTCTGTGTTGCAAAATATCTAAGTATTGCAAAATCAGCCTGAAATTAAATAAATATACACGATGAAATGAATCTCTTTCTTTTTTTGTATTTAAATTTTACTACTAATGGGGAGTATGTTGTTGATACATTCAGCGATAAGTACTTGATTTTACAATAGACTCTAAAGAAGTAAAGAGTTTTACAGTTTATTTTTATTTCATCAATCGATTTATGCATGAAATATTATTTCTTTGCATATTTTTTTTATAAAAAAAAGAATGTTATTTAAGCGTTTAATTTTATTTCATCTAGGGCTGATTTTGCAAAAAACAGATGAGACCAATGATCTCCACCAGTGTCGAGTAATAACGAGGAAATATTGGAAACACTTACCTACGCAATTTGGAAAAAAACAGGAATAGTTGAATTTCGACAGAATGTCAGGAAAAAATACGACTTTGAAATGCATAAATTATTACCTTTAAACTAAATCGATATGATACAGGTACAACACTTCTATAAGCTACGAAAGACACATTGGCTGCGTTCCGTATTGCGCTGACAGCGAAAATATCACTGATATCGCGCTTACGAACCGTTCCGATTTGGCGTTAGCGAGTCAACGATAGCTGTAGTGACGTCACGGCTGACGTCACTATCACCGCCATCTTGCGTTCACAGTGCAATCGTTTTGCTGCGTTAGCACCGTGAGCGTCTATGAGCGGACTGTCACATTGACGCATTTGACGTCTTTTTGCTTCAAAGAACAGCAAATGTAATCTAAAGCCGTTCCGAAATGAAATCGCGTCAACAGCGCTGACAGCACGCTAATCAAATCGGAATGGGTTTTGACGCTCACAGTGCTAACAGTGATATTGGCGCAAAACGGAACGCAGCCATTGACAGTTTCGTTCAGAAATTGGTATCGATTTCGAAACGAACGTTTAGCCCATGAAATGAATATTCCTAGTGGAATTTATCATCAGCATCACAACAACAATCATACAAATGGCCAACGTTCTTGTTTATCCATGCTTCTTTCTTTCCTCCCAATCATTAACGGTTTTTTTGAGTGGTAGGTAAGTTAAATGAAAAGAGGCTTTTTTATGAATTCGGACAATAATGTTTCAAAGTTCTATCTATATAAGTACCTACGTGGTAGGTCGCACTAAAAGTTTGCGGACATTGATATAATGAGACAAGATATAAAACTGACGATGTATTGATTGTTTTGTTATCACAATTATACTGTAATGATTTTCGCTGAAACCTTATTCATAGGAGTTTTTCTTGTCTTATGTCTCCGATGAATCGCATTCGACATAGATGATGAAGCATACATAGAAACATTATACCAAGGGAGAGGTTTAAATGAAAATGATTTAGAAACGGAAGAACTGGTTGACGAGGATGCTCTGGGCCCAGAAATAATTAGAGGAGAATTCGACAGAGCATTGAAAAGCATTCAAAATGGTAAAGCAGTAGGAGAAGATAGGATACATATAGAACTGATAAAATATGCAAACTGTGAACCAATTTTAGATGAAGTATTTAAGATATTAAGACAAATACATAGAAGAGGAATAGTGCCACAAGATTTTAAAGTCAGCAAACTAGTGACCTTGCCAAAGAAACCAAACACACAGAAATGTGAAGAACATAGAACGCTCAGTCTCATCTCACATGTGTCTAAAATACTGCTCAAAATATTACAACATAGATTTAAACTCACCATAGAAAACGCATTAGGAGACGACCAATACGAATTTCGGGAGAAAAAGGGGACAAGAGAAGCTATTTTAGCTTTGAGATTGATCATAGATAGGCGCATGGATGTGGGTTTGGATACATTCATTGTCTTTGTCGACTTGGAAAAAGCGTTTGATAGAATAGACTGGGCAAAGATGATGAAAATACTGAAAGAAACAGGACTAGACTACAGAGATAGGAGGATCATATACCAACTGTATAAAGAGCAGGAGACAATAATAGAGATAGGAGAGGAAAATATAAAAGCAAGTATCAGACAAGGTGTCAGGCAAGGATGTCCGCTCTCACCACTTATTTTCAACATATTCATAGAAAGTGCTATTAAGAAAATAGCAGAGTCTGAAAAAGGTGGAATTAAGATGAACGGAAATAGAATACAGTTTATAAGATTTGCAGACGATATAGCAGCCGTAGCAGAAAGTAGCGAAAACTTACAAGACTTAATAGAAGAAATGAACACAGTTTTTAAAGAATTCGGCCTTAACATTAACCACAGTAAAACTAAAACTATGATTGTATCTAAGACTCAATCAGCTAGCATAAAAATAAAACTCAACAATTCATATTTAGAACAAGTTAAATCTTTTAAGTATCTTGGCAGTTTAATTACACAGGACTCAAGATGTACTCCAGACGTAATCTCTAGAATCGCTTTGGCTAAAAATACGTTCAACAGCAAAAAGTATTTACTTAGAGCAAATATCTCTAAGAAAATTAGGAAGCGACTTATAAATACGTACGTCTGGAGTATAGCATTGTATGGAAGTGAGACGTGGACTCTGACACAGAGAGACAGAGAGAGGCTAGAAGCGTTTGAGATGTGGTGTTGGAGGAGAATGGAAAGAATAAGTTGGACAGAAAAAAAAACAAACGAAGAAGTGCTCAAAATTGTAGACGAAGAAAGGCATATTTTGAAAACAATAGAAAACCGACGAGGCAATATGATAGGACACTTGATACGACATGACAGATTTTTAAAGAATATCATAGAAGGAAAAATAGAAGGGAAGAGGGGAAGAGGACGGCCTAGGATAAGCTATTTCGACCAAGTGAAGGAGAAAATTAATGTCATGTCATATCAGGAAGTAAAGAGGAAAGCAGACTGTAGAAAAGAATGGCGATTACTCCACCGAAAAGAGCGTGGCTCTTAAATTGAAGAGTTTGTATTCAAATGCGCGCCCAGTTCCAGTTCCTTTCCTAAATTATAAAATCAGAAAAGTAAAGATACAAGAGTAAAAATCCGCTTCCGCGGCGTGCTTGCTCGATAACCAAATAGTCTTATATTATCTGGGACCAAATCTATAAGATTAGTAGGTACCTAAACCCTTTCTTTACGTGCTCAGGTATTCCAGAAGCTGTAAGTCTGCACTGCACTATATTTTGTATTAAACATTAAACGAAGGACGTCTACTTTTTAGGGTTCCGTAGCCGAATGGCAAAAACGGAACCTTTACATTCAGTTTTGTGACCACTGTGCGGCGCCTTCCACAACAAAGTAGCAATAACAACCTTCGAAAATAAATGCTAATATAATTAAAGCAGGCGTTTAAGGCTCGGTTGCACAAGCAAAATATAACTACACACATCAAAAGTGTCTAGGGATCAACATATATTTTTGCAATAACTTTTCTCCTGATTGATATTAATTAAAATTTTCTTTAAGAATTCATCAAATAAAGTGTTTTCGTTTGTCTACATAACGATAAACCAAGTCACCTTTGCATTAATAAAGAAATTTTCCATTTTCCTACTAAAGGGATTTTTGACATTTGAACCACTAACATTAAAGTTCGAAAAAAGACTGAAATAATAGGTTTCTTTAAAATTTTATTGGGTAACTTAAACAATTAATAATCCGTGTTTCTACCGCGAACACTAACAACACAAGAACATCGGTTTGGCATACTCAAAATGAGTTAAATGGCCGCCCATGTTCGTCGCAACAACAAAAAAAGGTCTTCTTGCGACTGGATACCCTCCATATTTGGCAGAGCTCTTCTCTGTAGCATATCCCATGCATGCTCAATCGGGTTCAAGTCTGGCGATTGAGCAGGCCAGGGCAGGACATTGATGTTAGCTGCGGCGAGAGTCTGTCTTACAACTCTTGCGGTGTGCGGTCGTGCATTATCATGCATTAACTGAAATAAGGAACCGATTTGCACTTGTAGAGGAACGATGACGTCTGATGCAATCGTCTCAGCATAAATTTGAGCTTTGAGGTTGCCTTTGAGCCGAATCAAATCAGTTCTTCCGCCGATCCAAATACCCGCCCATACCATGATAGTTCCACCACTATAAGGATGGACTTCCTGGCAGGATTTTAATCGCTGTTGGCGTCCAGGGGTTCTCCAGTGTCGTATACGTCTTGTATCCGGTCTCATACCAAAACGAGACTCATCAGAAACCGAAATACCGTCCTCCATGGCGCTCAGCCACGGTACCAGTGCTACGGTAACGTGTCCAAAGTCGACTGATAACACTCTGACTTGTATTCAGAGCTAAAGCCACAGTACGTTGCCGGGAACCAGCTTCTATCATTCCCACGGCTCTGAGCATTTCTTCCCAGTTTAAATGACGTCGCCGCTCCATAATAACGTTGGTTTAAATCAGTAGTACGGAAACAGTAGCACTAATAATGTCTTCAATGCGTTGTGTGTTTTTATAGGGTTTTTTTTTTAATACTAATTTTACGGCTTCGGCTAAACCATACAGCCAAATCTCCCTTTGTTTTGCCATATAATTCAATAAGGTTTTCTAAAATAACATTTTATATATTCTTCTGATATAATTTCACAATAAGATAGATCAAAATTGTCGTCATCTCTCAAATCTCTTCGAATGTAGTCATTATATATTCATAAATATCTTGATAAGTTTTTCTATTTTGGAGTAAAGATGGCAGGAGGCGGGGTACTTCTTCATTTTTATAAATCTTCAGTAGGCCATCTATGAGTACAAGTCTTTGTAAATTAAAGGCAGGGCAGTGTAAAATCAAGTGGTCCAAAGTTCCTTCTTCATTTGCGCAAAAGTCACAAATGCTGGATGAAATAATACCGATTCTCTTAAGATGTGACGGGAACCTTCCATGGCCAAGTCTCAATCTATTGATGGTAGTAATAAATCTTCTACTTGGGAATTTCAACTTAAAATACCATGGTTTAATCGGAATTTCTTTTTGTATGTTTCCGTACCATTTTCCCTTTTCGATTTTGCTTATTTTCCACATTTCATGCCAATGTTTATACATACGTTGACGAATCACAGGGAAGAAATCAGTGAATGGGACAGGAGGGGTAGCGTAATGTGTGAGATTGATTGGTGGCATTGAAATTTTCATTAAGTTGTCAACAATTTCATTCCCAGTAATACCGCTGTGAGACGGAACCCATAAAAATTCTATGTGTTTTTGCGGGTTTTCATATAGGTACTGTCTTATCTTAGATATGAATATGTTATTCTTATATGATATGTGGCCACTTTTAAGGCAACTTAAAACGCTCAATGAATCCGTAACTATTAAGAACTTCGAATCTGATAACCCTCTAATGTATTCTAAAGCAAAGTAAATAGCGTATGCTTCTGCGGTAAATATTGAGGCGTGCTCATTTAGTGTAAAGCAACGGCCATATTTTCTCAGGGAGTCATAATATGCAGCTTTTGTGGTAGTCTCTGTTTTTGATCCATCTGTATACACTCTACAGTATCCCTGTTTTTTTGTATTAACAAAGCGTAAAAAATCTGTATTATTAGTAACTATTGTAGTATTTATAGCAGGTATAGTGATTTGTACTTCTAAAGAACCTAAGTCCCATTTGTCATTATGGTTTATGCATTTACAAACATTTTCTAGGTCTCTAATATTGTCGCCTTGTAAAATCTTATTACTACCATATAAAGATAAATATTCATTACTAGCTAAAACCTTAAGGTAGAACTTTTCGGTTAAATAGCGAAGTCTAACTAGGAGTGGTGGAATGCCAGCCTCTATCTCCAGAGAGTTAATTGGAGTGGAACACATTGCTCCAGTAATTATTCTCAGGCCTTTATTCTGTGTTACTTCAATTTTTCTGAGAAGAGGCTGGTGTATAAATTTGCCATATACAATTAATCCGTAATCATAGTGACTTCTGACAATTGATTTATATAACATATTTAACAACTTGGGATCCATTCCCCAAGAGACACTAGCTAAACATCTCATTATGTTAACACTTTTCTCCATTTTTTTAACAATATTATCAACATGAGTTTTAAAACCCATTTTAGTGTCAAAAGTAACACCTAAAAACTTTTTTTCCTCAACTATATCGATATTTACAGAATCATACTTTAACTTAATATTCACCGGATTATAATCAACTTTATTGCAAAAGACTAATGCCGAACTTTTATGTGGATTTATGTTTAGTTTCAAAGAATCTTTATAGTATTTACAAAGTGAATCTAGAGCTTTATTGAGATTATTTACAGCCATTGATATATTCCTATGTTTTGTGTACAGAACAATATCATCCGCATACTGTAATATCGAAACATCCAACAACGAAACCTTTTTATGTATAAGTGATGTATAAATCAAGTAAATCAAAGGAGACAACGTAGCACCTTGCATAACGCCTTTATACGCTTTTTTAGGACCAAATATTGATTGATTGATTTTTATGTAAATTGAACGAGAGTGAAAAAAGTTGAAGATCCATTGACAAATTTTTCCTGGAATATTTAAACTATTAAGAATGAAAACCAATGTAGGTAAATCTACGTTGTCAAAAGCACCACTTACATCTAGAAATGTACAAATTAAATAGCTATAATCATCTAATGCATCTTGAATATCTCCTGAAAATTTAACTAAGCTATCTGTGGTGCTACGGCCTTTCCGAAATCCATATTGTTCAAAGGGTATCACCGATCTTGATTCTATATATAATTCTAACCTATTTTTCAACATATTTTCAAAAACTTTACCTATACAAGAGGAGAGAGAAATTGGCCTATACGATTCAGCTAGCTCGGGATCTTTTTCTAGCTTAAGTATCGGTACTACAGCAATGCATTTCCAAGAATCAGGAATTAAGTTATATTGCCACAATTGATTAAATATATTGAGTAAAACAGTTTTAGCTGATGCGTGTAATTTTTTAATTAAAATATATGGAATATAATCTAAACCAGGGGACGTATCTCTTCTGCTTTTTAAAGAAAAGTTAAATTCTTCTTTAGAAAATGGGAGATTTAAATGCACATTCAATTCATTATTTTCAAAGATATTCTTTAGATGGTCTATATTCTCCGATGATGAGTCAGAAGTTAACCTATTCAAAAAATCATCGACGAAACAGTCATTTGTATTCCTAGAACTAGTTCTCTTCCTGTTGAAAACTTTAATCATGTTCCAAATCCGACTAATTGGAGTATTCCTATCGAATCCTGAGCACAAATTTTCCCAGCTAGTTTTTTTGGCCTGCTTAATAACTTGTTTTTTATGAGCCTCCAGTTTCTTGTAAATCAAATAATTTTCTATAGTAGGATATCTTCTATACATAAAAAGTGCTAATTTACATTCTTTAATGGCATTACAACAAGAATCGTTCCACCACGGCACCGGTTTATTCAATTTTTGCCCAGGGAATTTATTTTTGTTTATAGGTACAAATTCGTCTCGTAATTCATAAATTAAATCACAAAATCTGTCATAGGCTTTGACAGGATCATGCTCTAATGAAATATCATTGAAATATTCTTTAGATTTATTACTATGCAATTCAACAGTGACATCAAGATTGACTATTGTAGGAAAGTGATAACTTCCAAGTGTATCCTCGGAATATACAGACCATTCTATAGATGGCGCTAAATATGGAGAAGTAAAAGCTATATCAATTGCCGATGGAGACTGATTTGGACGATTTAGTGTTGTAAATTCACCATTATTTAATATAAACATATTTATCTCATCTAACATGTCAAATAGTTTAATGCCACGAGGCTTATCTGTCAAGGAGCCAAAAGCTCTGTGGTGAGCATTAAAATCTCCCATAACTAAGACAGGAGAAGGCAAAGAAGAAATAATACTTTTTAAATAATTTATAGGATAACTACCACTTCTTGGGGGACAATAGACATTCAAAATACAAATATTTGTGTTATTAGCAGTTTTCACGTTTACAGCTATAGTTTGTACTTTGTCGGTGCTAGAAGTGTCAATAACCGCGCATCGAATGGATTTTTTACACATTATGGCAACACCGCCATACCCATTTTGACAGTCCTTACGATATAAATCATTTAAAATCATAACCATAAAAATTTACACTATCGGTTGGCATAAGCCAAGTTTCGCTCAATAAACAAATATCTACTTCTTGTCTAACTAAAAACTGTGTTAAAATTGCTGTTTTTGGTTTTAAACTTTGTATATTGTGTTGAACTATTTTAAGGAAACCACTACCCATCTCCAACACTAATATTCTTAATAAATCTCTCTTTAACAGTACTTGAATTGATTGGTAATGTGTTATCTTTGTTACAAAAACATAGGAGTGTGTCAATGATAGCTTTGAGTATTTTATCATTGTTAATTACATCACTTATTAGAGTTTTATCCTCCTTAATATCCTTTTTGGTAGGTTTGGACTGCATTGGCATGGGAGAGCTAGTTGCTTTGGCATAGCTGCTGGACTTTAGTGAGGGGAAATAAGAACCTAGAGTCTGTTTGTTTACTATTTTAGCTTTATTTTCCATGAGTTTTTGTTGCTTAACGGGGCATGTTTTGGACACAGCAATATGCTCTCCCTTGCAGTTAATACAGTGTGGTTTGTCTACATTGGTGCATTCTTTGAAGTGATGTGATTGTGAGCAAATAGAGCACACAACATTGTGTTTACAAAATTTAGTTGTATGGCCAAAAGCCAGGCATTTATAGCACTGTAAAACAGGTCTTATATATTCCTCTACAGGAAGTCTGCACAATCCATAATAGACATGGGATGGGAGTACATTACCCGCAAATGTGATGGATACTGTCTGCAATCCAACTATACCTTCTGCAGTTTTCTTGGTAAATCTGCGAACAGATAATATCTCCTGAGTAGATATCAATTTATCAAAGAGGTGTTTACAAGTCAAGTCTGTGGGGATAAATTTTATGACACCAGTACATTCCGATGTTGAAGCCGGAATAAAGGCTTTCAATTCATGAGATGTCAAAAATCCTGTATTCGCTAGAAGAGAGTTTGCGTTTTTTGGGTTATCAAAATAAATTGCATAACGAAGAGCATTGATCCTTTTTATTTCTTTTACTCCTTTATTATATCTACTGAATATATTGTTCAAGTATATAGGATCTTTGTTGCCAAATTTAATATTTTCATTAGTACTTTGTATAAATACTGGAAAGACAGTACCGGGTGCATTGTCTGGGTAGACCCTGATGTGGTTTTTCTTGTAAAATGGGGCAAGCTTGTTGTCCTCCTCTCCGTCTGATAAATCTGCAACGGGATCTGCAGTTTTCTTTTTTTTGTTTGGTTTACTTTTACCGCCACCACTTTCCGTCGACATTTTCGATTGCAACGAAGATTTTCTGCAATTTAAGCCGCAATTAATATTATTTAACGCTGACAGAAAAATTTATTGAACCTCCCGTCTCGAAAGTTCCCGCCTTTTTTCTTTTTATAGGGAAAGTATTGACAGCTGATTTTCATCTTTTACTCGAATTTGATTGACAGTTCCTGTTTCAAATTATGAAATGCACCAAAAAGGATTCATATCTATCTATACTAATATTACTGAAGAGTTTGTTTGTTTGTTTGAACGCGCTAATCTCAGAAATTACTGGTCCGATTTGAAAAAATATTTTTATGTTGGATAGTCCATTTATCGAGGAAGGTTTTAAGCTATATAACATAAAGATACGACTCACAAGACCACAGCAGCAATGAAAAATGTAGCGAAATCGGGAGAAAGATATTCCTTTTGAGAGCTTCCGCTGCGTACACTGCGGAAAGCCGCTAAAGTTACACAAAAATCATGTATGACAGGATTGTTCAGCATTAAGAGTTCTATAATAAAGTCTGCGACAGCATAAGTCTATCTTTTATGGTTGACTTACTACAACCTTTTTTATGTTAATAAATTTGTAAAAAAATAATGCATCATTTTTAGAGGTGTATTATACACACAGGTATTTATTCTTATCAAAATAAATACATTCATCATCACGAGCATTTCATTTAGAACAAAGTTGCACTTTACATCATTTGATTCCAATAAATATCTTATGGGGGGGTTCGATCCCCGCACAATACAAACATTTTGTGTGCATGAACATGTCTGTTTGTATTGGTCTGGGTGTTTTCTATGTATATCATGTATGTATTTACAAAAAAAAAGTATTTAAGTATTATATCCGTTGTCTGGCACCCATAACACAAGCTTTGAGTAGCTTACTTTGGGGCTAGATGGCGATGTGTGGGAATGTCCAAAGGATATTTATTTATTTATTTATTTATCTTAGGAGCTATCACAGTTTTAACATAACTCCGCACCAAAATAATGTTCGCAGCTTAAGTACATACAACGTGCGCTTGCGCTAATTATATTTTATAGCTGAAGAGTTTGTTGGTTTGAACGCGCTTATCTCAGGAACTGCTGAACCGATTTGAAAAAATATTTCTGTGTTAGATAGCTTATTTATTGAGAAAGGCTTTAGGATATAAAACATCAAGCTGCGACGGGAGGGGAGGGAGCAAACTCAAAACGCGCGGACGAAGTCGCGGGGGACCGCTAGTAAATTTATAAAATCATAAATTTATTACAAAGCCTCATCTCAATCTCAAGAAATCCGCATAAAAATGCTTGATCCCTAGACACTTTTGATGTGTGTTTATAGTTTATAATAGTTCGTCATCTATTTGACATTAACTTATTAACCATTACTAGTAGCTCTCCGGATCGGGTTCGTGGATTGTGACCCGTGAGTGGCGTCCGACCACGTGGTCTGACCCCGATTTCAATAAATTTAATATCCATTTTTGAAGTGAAAACTTCTTTAGCGGCGTTGAGCACTTTTGTGGGATGGGGGAAAAATGTGAAACTCGCGTCAGGACACGTGACCTGATCGAAAAACCGTAAGACGGTTGGCAAAATTATGGATGTAAGTTGATTTTTCTGAGAGATAAACTTTTTAATGTAATTTAATATAATATAAATTGTAATGTGTGTGTACGATAGCGCAATAAATAAATATTGTATTCTATAAAAATATTATATTATTATTATTATTATTGTATTATTATTATTATTATTGTATTCTATCACAAAAATGATAGTACTTTTATATTGATAATAACTATTCCAAAAAAATCAAAAATGCACAACGTTGATATTCAAGTTTTCACTTCTGCCGGCACTCCCGGAGTGCTTTCACAGTTTTTTTATTGCGTTTAGCACTAAAGACAGTCAACGAAAAAAGTTGGCGAACTAAAAATTATTATACAAAATCATGCATGTTTATTGCATTTATTTTAAATAATTATGGGAGAATTTTGTTGGATTTTTAAAGACACTGATTATTAAACTTTTGTCTCTTAATTTTACGAATTTATGAATAAATTATAAATAAATCAGCAATTTTTATACTACGTCAGATCACAAAACACGGATGAATTTTTATTTTACAACTTCAACCGGCACGTTGATAATAGCCCAGATAATAGTCAAGCTGGCCAAACCGGTTATAGACACAAACCAGTACTACTTTCTTGAAAACAATAGGCAAAAATGGAATATGCAACTGATAAGAAAGTTGTAATTCACAATGACCAGTGAAGGTCCTTCAGGTTCGCAAGGGCTGGTGCGAAGTAACTATAAAATAGTAACAAATAATGTGATTGGAAAAACGTTATTGCACGCAGACTGTGCGTTAATAAGAAGCGTCTACTGTGTAGTAGTTCAGTTAAATTGACAAATGAAAGAAACAATGTGAATTTGCAGAAAGGGCATAAATCAGAGTGTAAGCCGGACCCACAACGAAATGAAATTAAAGTTATGATGCATGACTTGAAAAAGTAACAACTAATTTCGGCTCCATACAAAAAAAATGTTCGAGTCAAAGACTGCAAAGTTGCAAAATCCACGTGAAAAAATACCAATCTTCGACAGTATTAAAATATCGTTATACCAAAGTCGTAACAACGCACTAAAAGTGGAAAAAGCACGATTTTCTGAGGCAACAGGAGTTGTGATACCTGAACGATTTCATACTGGTTGATTAAATTGAAAATGGCGACAGAATTATCATTTTTGTGAAAGTACCTAACCCTAATAAAAACTATGATTTTACTATTCATTACGTATGATTTTATAATTTTAGATGTTTATTTATTTATTTATATATTTATATTTATTTAGGTACATCAACAGTATAACATACACAGCATTTACTTAGATTAATATACAGTTACGTTCTAGTACATTACACTAATTATAGATATACACAGCATTTGCCATAACATTTAACAGTGAAAGGAGAGTCACAATACAAAGAAATGTATCCAAAAAGTATGTATATATCTATCCAACCAAACTATATAAATTTCAAATAGATTAACTATATAAATTCAATTTAGATGTCATACTTTTGCATTATAAATACTTAAATCATTTGACATAATGTAACTAAGACTTTTCAATATTTCACAGACTGCATACAAAATATAACTAAGCCATCGAATATAACAACCAACTTTAAATAAGACATTTTTTTTTGTTTGTAAGCATTTTAGTCCGACTGTACTTTTGAAGAAAACTTGCTTTTAATCGACGGGGACAGACACCACTGGGTCGGACGCCACTGGGGTCACAATCCACGAACTCCATATCCTGAGGAAATGCGGAAGGACGATCGAAAATGAGACGAATGAACTGTGTGAAACAAGATACGAGTGTGAAAAGAGTGGGTGATTCAGGGACGAGTAATGGAATAGTGTGGAAGAGAAAAACAATCTAACCCCAGATAAACTGGCAACTGGCAAACTGGAATAGGGCAAGAGAAAGGTGAAGAGCGTTATCTGTCTGATACTTTATACGACATGCTACCTCGGTGGCACAGCGGTAACAGGGTCGCACTTTAAAGCGACGGCTGCGCCAGATGTCCCGGGTTCGATCCCGGGTCGGGCCAAACATATATATACCTGGGGTTTTCTGTTCAGAAATTCTTTGGGTAGCCCGGAGTTTGGAAGTTGGCGGTGTGTCACCCCCGTGCCTCGGAAAAGCACGTATAGCCTTTGGTCCTGTGCCTGATCTCTCCGGTCGTGTCAGACTGCTATCCCATCGGGCTATGAGAGTGAAAGGAATAGAGAGTGCACCTGTGTTTGTGCACACATTTGTGCACTATAATATATCCCACGCAGTCGGTTAGTCGTTGTGATTGGCCACCGTAGTTGGAATCGCCTAGGGGAACTATTATTATTATTATTACTTTATAAGAAATGTATATAATGTCATCATATATATTTTTTATTTTCGAAATGTTATTTACTACTTACTTAAGGAGCAAATTTACATTACATATAGTTAATCGTTCTTGAATGTTAAAACTTTAGGCACCTAAGCATCTATTTTTCTTGAATGTGATAAGACGCAGTTTTATTCCATTAATTATGTCTATTTTTATGCAAAATACTACTTACACCGTCTTTAACGGAACGTGGCGTTATACCAAGTAATATAGTAAAAGTAGGTAGGTACCTTAAGAGGCTAAACTGGGGAGACAATGTTTTTACTATTTCTATGATTAGGTTCTAGTACTTACTTATAAAGGGTTTACAGGTGTATCGTGTCGTTCTATGTTTTAACTTCACCGGTGCAATTTAAAACGTCTCTTGGGAAATTATATACCACCCTCCTCTCGGATAGCTCCACCTATCTATTGGAAAAAAAACCAGACATGTGCGAGTCGGATTCGCGCACTGAGGGTTCCGTGCCAACTTAAAATTAGAAGTCTACTTACTTCCACTTAGCTAAAATACCATAACAATTTGTTGACAGCAAAAACAATTTCGTTTTTATAGTGTTTGTATGAAATTTTACTTATATAAATTGCACTCGTAAAAAGCAACTTTGGCTGTGTGACAGAGGAGGAATCGAACCCCGTGTCTTACGCTATTCGGGCGTATGCCTATACCACTCGGCCATCGTCACATAAGCAAGCCTGTTTAATTTTGCAAGCGCTTGCTTTAACGCGTAGGCTGCTTGACGTCATCAATGTTGCGAGCACGCAGCCTAAATAAAATAGTTTAAAAGTGAGAGGGATGGGGGAGGGAAGGACATTTTACTACTTTGGAAACGGCTGTCTTTAAAACGTAATTTTTATTTCCATTTATGGGATTCATCCATAAATCACCCTTTAATATATTTTTTTGTAAAAGAATCGTAAAGCTGTTTATATGATACATCTACCCAGCAAGTTTCAGCTGTCTGATGCTAATAGTTTCAGAATAAAGTGTTTGTGACGTACGGACGGACGGACAGACTTGACGAAACTACAAGTTTTTGTTTCTGAGGAACCCTAGAAAACACATCTAAATCAGGGCAGTAATTTTATTTAAAATATAATAATTAACAATAAATATGTATACATACTTATTCGGCTTTTGACGGTTAACCAACATTGAGCGGCATAATACGTGAGACGCAACGTGACCAATTTGTTTCAAAACATGTTCCTATAAAATTAATTATACAACAACAGTTCGAATAATACCTACCGCTATAATTAAATTTCATTAAATTTATTGTAATTCATTTTAGGATTACGCGCAGGAGATAAGTAGGCGCAGACTGTCATATTGAATGGAAAAGACAAGATAAGATATAACTTAATTTTATTGCAAACAATCACCGGGCTCAGTAAAAAATGCAAGAAATGCCTCCCTCATTTCACCCGAGAAACCTCTTTCTCTAGTATGTGTAAGTAGCTATGTACCTATGCGGAACCCGTATATTATAATGGGCTTTGTTGACTTTTTTCAAGGTAAAGGTTACACGAAATTGAATAAGTACTTACAGTATTTAAGGACCTATTTATTTGCCTTAAGTTTTAGACATTCACCATAGCTACGTTACAATTGTCTGAGGTATGTCACCAATATTTCATTTATATATATGTTACGGCTAATAGCCGAAGTGTGGCTACACCTAGTTTTAGCCGGCTACAACTAGGTGCAGCCCGTCACATGCGGTTAAACTTAGGTGTATCCTACTTATCTTCGGTTACAACTAGGTTTAGCCTTCATTATAGCGGCTAGAACTAGGTACAGCCGCACACTGGTGGTTAAACTTAGGTGCATCCTATTTATTATCGACTAGAACTAGATTTTCAGTTCAGTTAAGGATTTTGATTTTATTTTGAGATTCGTATCTTGCGTTTCTTGATTGTTTAGATTTTTAGTTAAGTAGTAAAACTTTTTTTTTATGTTTTTTTTATCTTTGCGCCAAAAATGTCTAGTTCTGTTAGTTTATGAAGAGAAGATTTATAATATTTTGTGTTTTAATTATTTAAAATAACGTCTATTTTCTTTAATAGATATTTTCCAGCGAGATAAGACAAAACGTAAAATAATTTCCAATACTTTTCTAAAATAATAATATAATTATTATAGTTGTCATTCAAGTTTATCTTGTTCAAATAAGTGATAGACATTATTGCAACATGCTTTCAATATGAGTGTTTGCTAATTTTTGTATAAATAAAACTGAGTGAAAAACTTATCCTATTTGTTTTAACATAAAAATATGACAGAAGAAAACAAAGACTTAGTTGTTTTTTTCATAGTTAAAAAGTAAAACTTTATTTTTTATGTTTATTTTGTTATGTCTAGTTCTGTTAGTATATGTTGAGAAAATATATAATATTTTCTGTTTGATTACTTATAATAACGCCTTTTTTGTTAAAAGAAAAATTTTGCTGTCAAATAAGAAATAATAAATGTCACTTAAACATTACTTATTGTCTTTTATTTATTTTATGTCTAATCGATCGAATCAATTGGGAAACGCAATATTAGAATCTCAAAACAACTGAACTGAAAACCTTGTTCTAGCCGATGATAAATAGGACACACCTAAGTTTAACCACCAGTGTGCGGCTGTACCTAGTTCTAGCCGCTATAATGAAGGCTAAACCTAGTTGTAACCGAAGATAAGTAGGATACACCTAAGTTTAACCGCATGTGGCGGGCTGCACCTAGTTGTAGCCGGCTAAAACTAGGTGTAGCCGAACTTCGGCTATTAGCCGTAACATATATATTTGATTCCGTATTCGTATTTAAAATGAGGCTCCATTAAACCACAAAATATGTATATTAAACAAATAAAGAGTGTTGTTTAGTTCAATATCCATAAGGCTATTAGCTTTAAATTTTCGTCTCTGTTTGAGCAGTTTGATGTACCTACTTATAATTATTGCATTTTCAAGGAATATGGAGGCAGCCCTGGGCCAAGCGACTGTAGGCCTAGCTCAAGGCATCCTTGGGATAATCTCTGCGTTACACATAACGTCACCGGCTTATCCGAGGTCATCGGAAGTCGAAGGTAAGTAAAAAAAATACTAACCTCGAGAAGCCAAGAAAATAGTGGTACGCTTCACACTATATGTAAAGACTATTACAGAATTTCTCAAAACTTTTTTTTTTAGATGGAGCCTCTTTTGACTTCATAATAGTTGGAGGTGGGACTGCGGGCAGCATCGTAGCTAACAGGTTGACGGAAAATTCTGACTATTCAGTGCTGATCATAGAAGCTGGTGAAGACCCTCGCATTGAGACAAGAGTAAGCATGATTTGAATGTTATGTTTCCGAAACAAATAAAACAACCAATATTCTTATTTTTGGCTCACACTAAAAAAATCACTTAAGTTTAACTTTTCACTCTCCAGGTACCTGGTCTACTGTCGTTCCTCCCAAACACTGACTACGACTATAACTTCCCGACAGTCAATGATAATTTCACTGCCCAAAACTTGAAAGACAATATTGTAAGAGTCACAGCTGGGAAAGCACTTGGTGGGACCAGTGTTCTCCAACACATGATCCAAGTCAGAGGCAACCGTCAAGACTATCAAAGATGGGCTGAAGCTGCCGGTGACAGTTCTTGGGATTATGACTCCTTACTTCCTTACTTCATCAAAAGTGAGAATGTCATGAATGAAGATATAATTAAATCCGATCAAGCCGCTTTTCACGGTACACAAGGCAATCTTGGTATGACTAAAGAACCTCACCAAGAAAATCAAGATATCATTGACGCTTTCACAGAAATGGGCTTAAATTTAGTTGTGGACGTAAATGGAAATACCACTGTCGGCGTCACTGAACCTTTATTTGATATTGCCGGCAATAGGCGACAAAGCATGGCTGAATGTTATCTTACTCAAGCAAAGGATAGAAGCAATCTTTTCGTTTACAAAAGTACCACTGTGACTAAAATCCTTTTCGATGATGATAAGAACGCGATTGGTGTGGAAGCACTGACAAAAAATGGTGACACTGTAACTATCAAAGCTAAAAAAGAGGTGATTATGGCTGCTGGTGTGTTTAAAACTCCTCAGTTATTAATGCTGTCTGGTGTCGGCCCGAAATCTTATTTAGAAGAATGGGATATCGAGGTTATTTCTGATTTGCCTGTTGGGAAATCGTTACAAGATCAAGTAGGCGCTGTGGTAATTCATAAACTTGGCGTTGGGTCTATACTCCCTTCGGTTCCAAATTTCCTACAATTCCCGGCTCCTACTGTAGTGTCATTAAAATCTTTAGACCCCAATTCGAATTTCGCCGACTATCAAACGATAAGTCTTAGAATGCCTGGCTCTTTCGTTGGTGCTCCATCTTTATGTTCCAACGCTTTTAAATACAAGGATGAAATTTGCAATAAAATGATCAGTAGCAATATAGCAAGAGATATTCTTTTTTCCTTGGTGTATCTTATGCTGCCTATTTCAAGAGGTAAAGTGGGTCTGAACAGCAAAGATCCTCTTGATAATCCTGTAATACACACTGGCTTTTTTTCCAACAAAACAGATTTAGATAATTTAGGGTTGTATCTTCTGGATTTCGCAACGATAGTAAACACAACCTCCTTCAAAAGCGTTGATGCGGAGTTGTTGGATTTTGAGTTGGAAGAGTGCAATGGTTTGGACAAGAACTCATATGATTACTGGAGGTGCTATGGTTTGAGTATGTCGACTTCTGTGTGGCATCCGGCCAGCACTGCCCCTATGGGTGATGTACTTGATTCGAGGCTCAATGTCCGAGGGGTGCAAAGACTGCGAGTGGTGGATGCGTCAGGTCTACCTTCAGTGAACAGTGGCAAACTGATAGCAGCTGTCATAGTTTTCGCTGAAAAAGCCGCCGATTTGATAAAGGCGGATATGTGATTTTGGGAAATTAGATAATACTGATACATGTTTATAAACATCAATAATGTGTCGCTCTGATATAAACTGTTTTGATGTTGTAGAAATAGCAGAACATGTTTCAATCAAATATTGTTTTGTTCGGTTTGCATATGTTAAGTACTTTTATTATAATTCTTGCCCTGTGAGCAGAAAAAGAAGATTGATTATATTGACGTGTTTTGTGAATTTTTAACTTAGTCAAGAAATAAGAGGTTAAATTTTTGAAAAAATATGCAGTAATAATTTTGGTTTTTATAAACCGTATATGTGTTGCAATATAGACAAATTATATTGGACTAGCTGTTTTCAATCTACTCCCCTATGTTAACAGTCTTGGGTGGGAGTTTTGAAGGCAGCAATCGGTAAAACCTTCACTACTCATTCGTGAACATGTTTTCGATACGTACCTAAAAATGCAAAAGTAATCCTCGAAGGCCTTTTATATTGATTGACCAAAATAATTGTTAGGTAAGTATAATGTAAGGACAAGTCTAACAAGTCAAGTACTAACTAATAATACTATATATTACTACTAATTTCACAAATTTACTTAAACCAATGCGTGGCCTGTTGGGTCCTTCACAAAATAATGTAGTTTCATTTACCCTATACTAGAGTCTAGAAAATCTAATTTGATTAATCTACTATATTATTGCCTCAAGCGTATGTGAACGAGACACAATAGAAATTCTATTGTTATGCGGTTGCGGGCAACCATAATATAAAATCAATAATAAAAATAACTAATTAATGGGTTCGTTTTTGAATAGGTTAGTAAGTTTAAAGTTTTTTGTTTGTTATTTTATTTTATTTTATTTTATTTGAAGCTAAGCAGATATTTGACCTCGATCGCACCTGATGTCAGGTGTGGATGAGTCTAGGGTGGACTAGATTGTTGATTGATTGACATTGATTAATGAATAAATTAGTTTTAATTTATTTTGTTCTACTACATATGACCCTACCTACATGGTATTTTTATAACAAAGTATGAGTCAACTAATCAGTGCGTCGTAGCGCCGCAGCCGGCAGCTACTTGAAGTGATCATGATCACCAAGTGTTAGTTTAGTTCCGAGTTCCGGCGCTGTTGCGATGTAAACAAGCGTGAAGCGCAGCGTCAGCGCGCATGCGCGGGGCGGGCGGCGCGGGCGCGTGCGCAGGGCGGGCGGCTCAGTCCGCGCGCGCTCTCGCCATGGCTCGGTGGCTGAGCGCCTTGGCCGCGCTGTTACTGCTCACCGCGGCCGACGCGCGAAAATCCGCGCCCGCATCCTCCAAACAAGAACCCCAGATCGAGGAGGTCACCGCCAAACAACTCGAACGCGTGCTGGAAGACAAGGACTTCGTCGCGGTGTTCTGGTGTAAGTGCCGACTCGCCGCCGACCGGCGCCCGCGCGCGTCTCCGCTAATTTTGCGAGGCTGGCCCTGGCGCCGGGCCAGCGGAGCGTCTGCTACGCCCGTCCAAATGGGTTACCCTCGAGTTAATGATCTTCGGACGGCCCGCGGGAAGACCGCTTCGCCGCAGCCGCATGATATTTTCGAAGCTCGATTCGCGAGTTATGCAACCCAGGCGCGGAGACAATAAAACTTGACCCGCCCGGCTCGGCCGTCGGCGCGGCCTAAAATGGTGGCAGTCTCGTTTTCTACCGTTCCACGATGCTGCGAAGGCCGCGGCGCCTACGCCGGCCGGGCTCGGCTAAAACTAGTGTGGTGGTCGGCATGCGCCGCTTGGACGTGCTCTGAAACTCGCTTTCGGCGCCCAAACTATTCTATTGTCAGATATGTTTGTTGACATGTCACATTCCTCGGATACCTGATGAGAAAAGTGCGAATTGTGAGTGCGGACGCCTCGTCGCCCCGGCACATGTCTATTAGTTACTCGACACTGCCATCTATATTCGTTGCTGTCGGCTGCGATGCATCTCTCACTCATTCGTAGGGTGCACCGGCTAGACAAAAAAAGTGCAATAAATCTCTGTCGAAGCGCACGATTGCAAGATTGTTTCTTGGCTGATACACTAGATTGTTCTGAGCTAACTATACACTGCCATGAGGTGATTAGTGGTTCCTGCTCATTAACATAATGTTTTTACTGTCCAAAAACACTAAACTGTTTTAATGATGTTGATGATATCATCAAAATGTAAACAAAACATTTGTGACGTCATCGGAAACATGGTAAAAAATCAGAAGACAGGCAGCTATAAGAGTTAAAGGTTACGCATAGAAGATATCTCTTATTTCCCAAATCCGATTTCATTTCTTTCCACAAAATTTCTCGAGAGTTTTAACTTAGTGTCCATATGAGCCATGCCAAAGGTCTTTCACTTAATTTATGAAGCGATTCGTGAAAGCGCTCAGCATGTTCAGTCGTCAAGATAATTGTTACAAAAATAGGCCTCATACTAACGTTTGTTAGAGCGAAGTCACATATTTACGAAAACGGTCCCGTACAACTGTTTCTTTTGGATAACATCCAAACTCAAGAATGTTATCATTAATTCCTGGATTAATGAAAATTACGACTGTCCACTTGAAGCATACAATGAATATTCTAACTGGTCAACTTTTTCAGTAGATTACTTAAGTACTTTCCGACAGATTAAAACACTTGTCAATTTCCACTAAAGGATCGATTCCTTGATAGTGATGTCAGATGGTAGAAACCTAAAGATACAAAGCTCCACCAACTCATTCAGATATTTGCAGACTGATTTTTTAACTGAGCAACAAGCAAAAAAAAAAAAAAAACTGGATGTATTCCTGACTGTCATATTGAATTTCAAGATGGTCCCATTGAAAGGGTAATCGACACGAAGTAAATGAATAATACACTCTTATATGTTATAGGGACGTTATGGGACGTCCACAACAAGTTGGACAGACGACCTTATAAAGACCGCAGGATCAATCTGGATGCAGACCGCTAGTGATCGGTCGCTGTGGAAAGCCTTGGGGGAGACCTATGTTCAGCAGTGGACGTCCTTTGGCTGATAATGATGATGATGAATGATATGTTATAGTGCCTTCATCATCATCACTGGTCTTTTTGTCTATTTCAGACAGTATATGGTGAAATGTTAGTAGGAGTACCGGTACATCTCTTTTCATGGTTTAATAAACTAATGCGCTGGCAGCCAAGTATGTACCTTAAGTAGTGTCTAAAATGGGCCCCTCTTACTAGTTTGAAAATTTCACCTTAAGCCGTTGCGGTTTCAAAGCCAATATCAGTCCAACTTCTGTTTTTTCTCCGACTGTAATAAACTGAGTGCATTTTACAGTGCAGATGCTTATTATTTAATCCGTTCAGACGGTATTTACTTTTTACTGATGATCACTTCCTGCTTCTGTTATAAATTGAGATTGATGGTTTATTTGGTGTAATAAGAATTTTATATTTTCAGTGAGCTTTGGTTTTATTTGTTGCAAAAGTTACGAAGTAGGCACATGCAAAGTTTTGCTCAATTAATTATAGTTTATAAAAACTAAAAAACCACGCTTTTATAGCTAACCGAACTAAAAAGTAGAAAATATTTTTTAATTACAAAGAGTTAGAGAATAATTCAATTCAGAGTTAAAAGCGTGGGATGCATTTTACTATTTTTTCATAACTCTCCGCACATAGATAGTTGCATGTAGAATAATTGTAACATTTAATATATCAAGCACCCCACGCTTTTTACTCTGAATTGAATTATTCTCTAACGCTTTGTAATTAAAATTTATTTTCTACTTTTTAGTTCGGTTAACTATAAAAGCGTGTTTTTTTAGTTTTTTAAACTATAATTTATTTTTCATTTTTTAGTTCGATGTTTCAATTAATTATTTGCGGACCTGCGACGCGCGATAGCTCTATCTTTCTTAGTCCCTTACAGAGGATCCACGAAAGAATGTATTAAGTCCTTATAAGGATATTGAGAAACTGTTATTAAATTATTGAATTGTCATCGGTCCTTGATACGTGTGCAAAGTTTCAAATTAATCAAACTTCTGGAAATCGGTCAAATTTATGCTCAAAGATTCTATTACATACATACATACAACCAAAGCTAATAAAAGCGTGGTAAAAAGGGGAAAAGTTTTGCAAAGTAAATCCTTAGTTATATGCGAAGCCGTATTCATTATTACATATACTTAGTTGGGTTTGGGTATTATTTCAGATCCATCGTATTGCAATTTCGCCTGGTACGAGTATATTCCAATCCGTTAGGTACCTATGGGAAATTAAACTTGATTAGGTTAAATATTGTGAAGATTACTAAAGTGGTTTTAATTCACAAATAATTCACAGCCGATTGTCAGTTGTGAGACACTATACTTTAATTTTAATTGAGTAATACGTAAAACTCTGTAATCTACGAACATGATATAAAATTTCATTTTTTGTTTTTATATTGTGTAATACAAACTTAATAATATAAATTGCACTTGAAAAGCAACTTTGGCTGTGACAGACAAGGAAGCGAACCCCGTGTCTTACGCTATCTGGGCGTATGTAGCCTATAATTATGATGTTTATCGAGAAAGGTTTTAAGCTATTAACGTTACGCTGCGATGGTAGAGAAGGGGACAAACTCAAAACGCTCGGACAAAGACACAGGGACCGCTAATTTGTACGCTATCTATCGAATCAATCTCAATACTGAAGCATTGAGACCTTGAGGATTTAAAGTAGGGTGCTACCAATTTTATAGATCTTTTTGCTTTTCGCTATTTACAAGTAAAAATAATGTTTTTATATTCTATAGACGTGTCTTTTAAGACAAGCCAAAGTTTTCGTTTATTGTTTATTTCCTTATGTTATTAATGAATAAGTGAAGTTAAAAATAACTACCTATACCATATGAACGGGGTATCGTTTGCGTAGAGATGTATTTTGATTTGATTACGCATGCGTGAATGTTTGTGTTCTTTTATATGTGTTAGTTTTTCAATGGCTAGCTATTATTATAAGTAATAAGTAAAACAATCTAAGATTTAAAATGGAGGTCCAAGTGATGTCCCATGCTAAAGACTACTCTATGAAAACTATACAATAAATCGATTAACCTTTATTTCCATAGTGTTGATAGTTAGTTAGAATATCGATCGATAAAACAAAAAAGCGTATAAATGTTTATTATATAATTACATTTACTAAACAACTTTTTAATACACTTTTCCAAACGCTTGTTAACATTCGATTGAATAGTAGTTTTACCTATGTACCTGTTATATTAATGTTTATGCATTAATAAATTATTGATTGATTGATAATATTGTACATAGGAATTTAAAACATACTTAAAACATAGTTTTTATTATTGTCCTGCCTTAGTCTCTGAGATTGAATTGAGCATGAACTGGCCCGCTATGCGTCTATTCACTCGCAGTTGGTACTTGCGCGAACTAAAAATTATCCAAGATGTAACACGTAACGCTTTATTTAACCCACGCAGTAAAGAATAACCTGGTTCCGAAATAGATGTAACTTGCACTTGTTTCTCGAATTTATGAACACTTTGTATATTTACCTACTCTTGAGTCTTGATTCACGCAGAAAGCTTGGATAAATGTTTTGGAAGTTCTCTTTAATGACGTGTGGTGTGGTAGGAGTGTGAATGCAATTTTTCGCAAATTTTTCCTTTGTTTAGTTAACTTTATTTATGGTGATGAATGATTTAAGAAATTTCCTATTCAGGCAGATAGTACTTATCATGCTTTAGAATGTTTTTAACACTCACAGTGTCATATTTTATATTCATAAAGATGAAATAAGAAACCAAAAATTTGCGCACAGGCGGGACTTGAACCAGCAACCTTTTGGCAAACCGGGCCAAACGCTCTTACCAATTGAGCTACCGTGCTGTTAGTCCGACCCTGCGAAATTTGTGGTTTCTTATGAAAACGTCAATTGCGTGACGCTTAGCGCCATCTAGCCGTCTGTTTATGAAACAGATGGCCCAAGCAGTTATTCTTTACAGAATAAATTCAACTTGGAAATTGATGTCGCTTCGCTATCTAATGCTTTAGAATGTTTTTAACACTCACAGTGTCATATTTTATATTCATAAAGATGAAATAAGAAACCAAAAATTTGCGCACGGGCGGGACTTGAACCAGCAACCTTTTGGCAAACCGGGCCAAACGCTCTTACCAATTGAGCTACCGTGCTGTTAGTCCGACCCTGCGAAATTTGTGGTTTCTTATGAAAACGTCAATTGCGTGACGCTTAGCGCCATCTAGCCGTCTGTTTATGAAACAGATGGCCCAAGCAGTTATTCTTTACAGAATAAATTCAACTTGGAAATTGATGTCGCTTCGCTATCTAATGCTTTAGAATGTTTTTAACACTCACAGTGTCATATTTTATATTCATAAAGATGAAATAAGAAACCAAAAATTTGCGCACGGGCGGGACTTGAACCAGCAACCTTTTGGCAAACCGGGCCAAACGCTCTTACCAATTGAGCTACCGTGCTGTTAGTCCGACCCCGCGAAATTTGTGGTTTCTTATGAAAACGTCAATTGCGTGACGCTTAGCGCCATCTAGCCGTCTGTTTATGAAACAGATGGCCCAAGCAGTTATTCTTTACAGAATAAATTCAACTTGGAAATTGATGTCGCTTCGCTATCTAATGCTTTAGAATGTTTTTAACACTCACAGTGTCATATTTTATATTCATAAAGATGAAATAAGAAACCAAAAATTTGCGCACGGGCGGGACTTGAACCAGCAACCTTTTGGCAAACCGGGCCAAACGCTCTTACCAATTGAGCTACCGTGCTGTTAGTCCGACCCTGCGAAATTTGTGGTTTCTTATGAAAACGTCAATTGCGTGACGCTTAGCGCCATCTAGCCGTCTGTTTATGAAACACGGTAGCTCAATTGGTAAGAGCGTTTGGCCCGGTTTGCCAAAAGGTTGCTGGTTCAAGTCCCGCCCGTGCGCAAATTTTTGGTTTCTTATTTCATCTTTATGAATATAAAATATGACACTGTGAGTGTTAAAAACATTCTAAAGCATTAGATAGCGAAGCGACATCAATTTCCAAGTTGAATTTATTCTGTAAAGAATAACTGCTTGGGCCATCTGTTTCATAAACAGACGGCTAGATGGCGCTAAGCGTCACGCAATTGACGTTTTCATAAGAAACCACAAATTTCGCAGGGTCGGACTAACAGCACGGTAGCTCAATTGGTAAGAGCGTTTGGCCCGGTTTGCCAAAAGGTTGCTGGTTCAAGTCCCGCCCGTGCGCAAATTTTTGGTTTCTTATTTCATCTTTATGAATATAAAATATGACACTGTGAGTGTTAAAAACATTCTAAAGCATTAGATAGCGAAGCGACATCAATTTCCAAGTTGAATTTATTCTGTAAAGAATAACTGCTTGGGCCATCTGTTTCATAAACAGACGGCTAGATGGCGCTAAGCGTCACTCAATTGACGTTTTCATAAGAAACCACAAATTTCGCAGGGTCGGACTAACAGCACGGTAGCTCAATTGGTAAGAGCGTTTGGCCCGGTTTGCCAAAAGGTTGCTGGTTCAAGTCCCGCCCGTGCGCAAAATTTTTGGTTTCTTATTTCATCTTTATGAGTACTTATCATTATTAGTCCCAGTATATCTAGGGTCGAGTCAGAGAGCTGTTCTGTTCTGTGCAGGTAGATGGGTCATCTCGCTTCAGTCCTCTCAGTGCATTCGCTAACTAGGTGTCTACGTCGTCTTCTAGGTTGGTTTGAAATATACATAAAGGGCTTTACAAGCTGGGTGGTCTTCTGTACGCCTTATGATATGGCTGTGCCATTACGAACTAGGTACTTATTAATCTGACTTTACCTACGATCGCGGTCCCTCGCGACTTCGTCCGCGCGTTCTGAGTTTGCTCCCTCCCCTCCCATCGCAGCGCAATGTTATATAGCCTAAAACCTTTCTTGATAAATAGGCTATCCATCACAAAAATATTTTTTCAAATCGGTCTAGTAGTTCTTGAGATTAGCGCGTTCAAACGAACTATAAAATTTTACTTATTTTTTTGTTTATTTAAAAAAAAAACTCTTTAGCTTTATAATATGAGTATAGATAGGACAACTCTGAGCAATCTCTGCCCATCTCAGCATCTTCATCTCGTTTGGATATAACTAGCTCTCATGCTTTTTAATCTTTTTAATGTAGTTCTTTTAGTCATAGTGTAGTAGTTATAAATAAGGGAAGTTATTTGCATCACAGAACTGAGGAAGAGATTAGAAAGACCAGTACAAATATTTTTGTCAGCTAAGGGGAGAGGTGAGGCAATGTACAACAATACTGTCTAACTGTAATAGAATAAAAACGTTATTTACTGCACATGGATAAAAACTACTTTCATACTTTTAGGATGCATATTACACTAATACCCGATCAAAAGGCAGGGTGAAACATAAGGTACCTATACATAAAAACAGTTACTCTACAATTACTCTGCTGCCTCGGTGGCGCAGTGGTTAGAGGGTCGAATTTTAAAGCGACGGCTGCGCCAGAGGTCCCGGGTTCGATCCCCTGATCGGGCCAAATATACGTACCTACCTGCGTTTTTCTGTTAAGAAATTGTCAGGGTAGCCCGAAGTTTATCGGTGTTTCACCCCCGTACCTCGGAAAAGCACGTAAAACCGTTGGTCCTTCGCCTGATCTCTCTCCAGTCGTGTCAGATTGCTGTCCCATTGGGCAATGAGAGTGACAGAAATAGAGAGTACACCTGTGTTTGCGCACACACTTTTGCACTTTAATATGCCCCGCGCAGTCGGTTAGTCATTGTGACTGGCCACGGTAGTCGAAATCGGCTAGGTAGGCTATTACTATTACTCTGCTGTGATTGGTACTAACATAGTAACAGCTGCGGCTCACCTACCGTACTGACATTAAGCCCTTCATTCTTTCTATTCCGTGACGAAGCAGGCACGGTATTATAAAATCGAAACCACGTCACATATCGTGAATTTTGAGCTACGATAATATCGGACGCAGAGCAGTTGACGCCACCGTAATGACTTGCTGTCGGGAGAAATTGACGCAAAAGTCATGGTCAAGCAGCATTGCCAGGTAGATTTTCCTAAATGCATTTCTGAATAACAAGCAGATGACTTGATTTCAAATACATGTTATATTCAGAGTAATTTGGATCGTGTGTATACCTAGGTTGCAAAAATAATCGGGTTAATTTGTGCATCGCCTTTTAATTCAGAACTTAGTTATCATCATCATCAATATCAGCCAAAGGACGTTCACTGCTGAATATAAGGCCTTCTCCACGGCTTTCCACAGCGAACGATTACTAGCGGTCTGCATCCAGTTTGATTTTGCAATCTTTACTATACTTTAGAACTAAGTCAATCTGACTTAATTATAATTCAAACTAACAACGTTTTTGCATCAAAAGATAATTTATTGTGATTCACTGTCCCAGGGCCTAGATTCTCGCGTCAATCGAATTTTTATTTCCGTGTAATTCGATTACGAGTTTCGCAGTTTAACCGAAAACGTCAAGTAATATCCACATGTAACAACCGGCAAAACCGGCCAAGTGTGAGTTGGACTCGCGCACTAAGGGTTCCGAGCCATTTCAAGTAATAAGAAGTCCACTTACTTCCAATTGCCAAAATACCTTAATATTTTGGTGACTGCAAAAATAACTTTGTTTTTTCATAGTGTTTGTATGAAGGACAAAGTTATATTTGCAGTTGTTGAAAATGTGTTTTATCTTAAAAACTATAAATTAGTTCTCTTTCAACCTGATATTCATTGAAAGTATTTGTTATGATCTACAGCATGATTTGTTTTAAAATTTCGGACGGCCATTAAGCATCTATGTTCCAATCATTAGCTTTTGGAAAAAAAAAAAACATTTTAAAAGCTTTAAGTAGGTAGTTTTTTCGTTTTAGTTCCATGTATGGGAAGCCTCCCTTAAATATCATTATTTTTGTTTTTTTTACTAGAATCGTAAAGCGGTTTACAGGATACACCTAACTATCAAGTTTCAACTTCAAACTACCGCACGGAAGAAATTGAAAAGGCATAGAAAACATGAACTTGATTGAGGAAATACTGCTCTTTCTTTTCTTTTTTCGTATACGAAGTGAATTAACCCCCAAGGTTATAAATTACATTTCTAACATTCGTAAATTGATTTCATTGTCTCTCACTAAACAGCTGGCTCCTTTGTAATGTCTGTTAATTTTAGTTGTCTAATTTTGTTCCAATCACAAAAAAACGATGTTGGCGGTAGTTGCCAGACGCACCTTTGGAATCCTACGCTTTACAGACTGTTACTACCTATACTAATATTATAAAGCTGAAAAGTTTGTTTGTTTGAACGAACTAGTCTCAGGAACTACGGCACCGATTTGAAAAAAATATTTTCGTGTTGGATAGCTTACTTATCGAGAAAGGTTAACGGGTACTTCTGTAAAACATCACAATACGACTTATAAGAGCAGAGCAACAACGAAAAATGTTGCAAAAAGGGGGAAAATATGCCTTTAGCGGCTTCTGTTACGTACGTACGCACCGTAAACCGTTTAATTAAAAATACATAAAAATCATTTATGACGGGATTGATGTTGTTTAAAAGTTCGACAATAAAGTCCGCTACAGCATATGCCTACTCGATATGGTTTACTCACTACAAACTATTTTATGTTCAATAATTAGATAAAAATAATTTACTATTATCAGAGGTGTTTCATGCACTCGGGTATTAAAATAAACATTTTCATCATCACGAGCATTATATTTTGAATAAGATTGCCCTTACATCATTTGATTTGAATAAATATCTTTAAAGCTATCACGGTTTTAAAATAACTCCGCACTAAAATAATTCTCGCAGCTTAAGTACGGACAGTAGCACGTCAAGGTAAACACTGCGGTATCTTATGCAGTTGTAATAAGGGCTAGTTTACACCCAAAAGTATGTAACTTGATGTGCTGTCGCTGTACAGCACGCGCTTGCACTAACCGCAATGGTTTCTGGTTCAGGCCTTTTAGTTAAAATAAAATGTTTTAGGTTGAAATATATTACGCAAAATCCGAAATTTACGCATGCGACGCCGCGTATGACCGCTAGTCTTACAAAATTGCTGTTACGTAGAGCAGATGTATATCGACTGAATACGTAGGTGATACGTTGTGCAGATTAACTATTAATCTTACCGTAACCTAACCTTGGAAGCAGAATTTAGAAATCAGAAATATTTAGCAAAACGGAGAGTATCACTGCTGAAACTCACATCACTGAATTGGCGGAAAAACTGGTTTGTATGACGTAGAATTAGGTAGAACGTGTTATAAAGTGTCGAATTTGAGATAATAATAGAACAAAAATCTCAAGAGAGACGTATAGCTCAACTTCAACAATACACGTATAGGTACGTCATTTGCCTTTCTACGTGTATTGTTTCTCTCTTAAGATTTTTAATTGATTATTATCTTGTATTTAATACACGTTCTACATAATCTGTTTCATACTCACCAGCTTTTCCACCAATTCAGTAATGTGAGTACACAATGATGTACAGTCGACAGCACATCAGGTTACCCACTTTTGTTGCAAACTAGCCCTTATTACCACTACATAAGATAACGCAGTGTTTACCTTGACGTGCCGTTGTCCGTACCTAAGCAAGATAACGGCCAAGTGTAGAAGTATTTTTTTAGGTAAAACGGTTAAACTCGCAATCGAATTACCACACGACAAAAGTTCGATTGCCGTGAGCAATTCTCACAGAACTGAATTCTAAATAATCTATACTAATATCATAAAGCTGAAGAGTTTGTTTGTTTGAACAGGCTAATCTTAGAAACTACTGCACCGATTTAAACAAAAAAAATATAATCGGGAAAGGCTTTAGGTTGTAGAACATAACGCTGCGACGAGCGCTAGTTAATTATTACATATGTTTAAGATATGGTGCATAACCAGAGCATCCAGCAACAATTACATGAATAAACTAAACGGTTTCTGGAATTAGACCAACTGTGACAAATAAATTGCGAGGCGACAAGTTATTTACAAACACGCTACCAACCGTCTCTCACGGCTTGACCGAAATCCTGACCTGTAAAACTGACGGAATTTTCCTTACGCAAGAAATACAAAATGAATGAAACTTGGAGTAGAAATAAGTGGCGTATTTTTGGAACGGTGAACTTTTTGGCTGGATCATCTTAGAGCAAGCAACAGCTATTATTAATGGAGTTCAGTTTTGGCAACAATTCTTATTAAATTTAGAAATCATCTACTAATTAAACATCTGCTCTTTTACAAGATTAGCTCTATACCTACAGTAGGAAATCTCGATGAATTTACTTCCCGTGTTGTTCAGGGTTCAAAACTATCTGAATTTAGTATGTCTGGTTGCCGAAATATTTACTGATATTCTGAAATCATGCCTCAACGGCACACTACGTCATTGGTGAAATCGCATCTAAAATACAAGTGATTTTAGCCTCAATTTAGCCTCAAGTTAAGCTTTATTAATATAGTCTGCTAACAATCGGCTAGTTCTCTACCAGCATTCAACTTGTTATTTCTATTCCACACATCGCAAACGACTGAATTATATCTTTAAACCCAAAACAGCATGTCCCAATTAGAACTTTAGCTGTGACAATACAAGCACGATAAATCACGCAAATGGCTGTGTTTGTGCTATTGCAAACGCAAACCATAAAACTACAGTAGTTAAATCTGAAGCTCCACCGCTGTTTAAACTGTAAGACCGAGTCGACCATGAAATCATTGCATCGTAAACCGATGCCCAGATTCATTACTATAATGAGTTTATTTTAAAATACCAGAGGGGTTATTAAAATTTAGTTCGCATTAAGAGCTGATAGCGACGATTTATTTTAACAGTACCGATAGTTTTCGTAAACCGTCACTAATTATAATGCTAATCAGGCTTCGAATGTTACCGATAGCAAACCAGTTCAACTTTTTTATTCAATGGCAGTAATGAATAAGATAATAAATCCGCCGATTGTACGACTAACAGTGCCATTAAGTTTTAATTAACAAATAATCCGCTGGATATAAATATTATTATACTATTTTTCGTGCCTTTGTATTTTTTGTGTGTGTCAAATAAATGATTATTATATTCTTTTCTAAATATTAATGTTAAACATAAATAAACAAGGGAAGCTAAATATGTTCAGGAGACGACGACCGGCTCATAATGGTTAGTGTAGGTACCTGTTAATTTCAAACGCCACAATAAACAAAACTTATATTTTTTATGGTGACCACCACCTTCCACATTATAAGACACTCTGAAATGCAACGGATTATTTCGCAATTATTAACCAAGCTGCATCCGAAAAATGAATTGACGTTAGAATAGTTAGATACGGGATTGCTACCATGAAAGTTTAAAACAAAACGGTACATTTTACCATGAAAGCTTAAACCAAAACAAAACATTTTAGTTTTTTCCCTCTCCTTCCGTAACAGTATGTTTTATAGCCTAAAGCTTTCCTGAATAAATAAGGTATCCAACACAAAAACATCGGTCCAGTAGGTACTGAGATTAGCGTGTTCAAACAAACTCTTCAGCTTTGTAATATTGGTATAGATGTATAAGATTTACTGTTTCAACAAAATATTTAACTAATCTTACAGACGCGAGAAGCTGTGTGACATGTGATAAAGTGCTTGAAGAACTGGAGAAGATAGACGACGACACCGACACGTTCGGCGTCGACTTCGTCAAGATCAACGACAAGCGTCTCGCGAAGCAGTATGGCATCACGAAGTTCCCCGCCCTCACGTACTTCCGTGAGAAGGAGCCGATCATTTACGACGGTGAGAACAACGTAAAAAAATGACATACAAGGAGGCCGTAGTGCGAGTTGGAGGGAGACCTACTCGATCAAACGCATCGAGCGCGTAAACGTAAATTTATATGGGATTGTTTTAGTTAACCCGTTAGCCACTAGATGGCGCTGCTTCAATATAAATTCACGTTAACGCGATCGATGCGTTTGATCGAGTAAGTCTCGCCCCGACTCGCACTACGCCCGAAGGTGTTGTTTTTTTCAATGACATCCAACAGAGGGATGATAGTATAGTATAGGATGATATGCTTCTTAAAAAATATTTATTTAATTTGAATTATATGCAACTTTTATATCTTAAGAAAACCTCTTCACAACATTCTAAAAAACTGTTAAACGAATGGGGAAACTCGCATTCTCGCGCGTAGCTTGCGCGTACCTACGAAATACTGTCCCGTATAGTACCGCAATATTAAGTTGTTTTTTGAGGGTTTTTCCATTTACAAATATGTATAATTTTGTTTAATTGTTTTGTCTAAAACTAATAACCACCCCCGAGTCGCTCGTCGCTGACCAAAACATCACCCTGTATTACACTTGAAAAACTCAACCGTGAAACTAAAATTGTACGTGAAGTACAACCTGTGTCATGTTTCGTAATGATTGCAAACCAAACATTTTCAAAGTGTAATGTATGTTTGACTTTAATCTCCATCACCTACTTTATGACCTGTTTTAATTTATTACTAAAACTTATGCTTAACATGCTGAATCTCTTGAAACCTGACAATATGATGCCATATATATTTTTAATCATTTCGTAGTGAGTAAAAAGTGGTGCTACTAATTCAGTAACAGTTTAAAATAAAGTATAAGATCTATTTGCTTGCTAAACAGAGTGTCAAAATGAACGCCATAGTAAAACACCACATCAACAAGTCTCAGAGTTATTGGTACTTTCCGTTGCGTTAAGAATAACAAAAGTCACGAGGCTTGATAAATCAATGCGTTAAATTTTTTAGGAGATCTCATGGACGAAGAAAGCGTCCTGGATTTCTTGACGAGTTTAGAAGCAATGGACCTTCCTGACCGGATAGAAGAAGTAAACCAAAAGATCCTGGGTAAAATCATCGAGGACACTGACTACGTAGCCGTTCTCTTCTGTAAGTATTCGAGTGTCTTTAGCGTTTAGTTGTCATAGACTTCATGAGCTATTGTGGTAAATTCGTTTTCGAAAACCATTTCAACTAACATTCCGGCTAAGGCCCTTGTAAAGACTTTCAATGTAGCTCTGTCAAATATAGATTTTTCTCTATCATCTTTTATCATTCATCGTGTCATAATAATGTGTAGAGGTAAAGACGAGTCTGTAAATTGTGCCGTTTGTTTTGATTGTGTTTTTGACGTAGGTCCTGACCACAAAAGTTGCGGCCCTTCGAACAGTAAGTAAAGGCGGCATGCCCCTTTCAATGTCAGTTTGGCTGTAACTCTTCTCGCTTAGTAGATTAGATATTTGTACGATTTTATGTTTCAGACGCGCTTCACGCTTTTCAGTATCATTCAACTGGTAAGAGATACGTGTTATCGAAATTCTTGATACGAACTCAGAATCTGTTATTTTACACGAACAATTGGTGACGAATGCATCTAATTAAATATTTGGCACATTGTCAAGAAATCTATGCAGTAATATGAGTTAATATGAGTCACTGGGAATATCGTTAAGATATAATAATCATGTCACATTATGTATCATACCAACTTAATTGCATATTTAGCTATTCCCGTAAGCTTCACGGGGCCTATAATCTGTCCTTTAATACTTCATAAGCACAGTTTATTTTTGATTGGAGTCCGGGGTTTGAGATAAAAGGCCGTTCAGTCTGTCTGATGTAAAGGAAAGCCAGAATCAAAAACGCGTTTGCATTATCGGGCGGTGAGGCTGTCTATTTCGGGCGAGCTATTTGTGTCCCGCCGGCAAGCTCGGATTGACGGACCGACCTGTCACGCTGATGACTACGTCAACCGTACATATTCTCTCCTTAACGACCGTAAAAACTATCAAGACCCCCATATTTTTCATCATCAAAACAACAGATTTAACTATCGACACTTTGTACTCTTCAAAATTATAATACTGACTGGATGACCTTGACCTAAATATTTGATGGAAGACCAAACAGTTTACGCTAGCAGCATGCACGTATTTATTTTGTTTACAGATCCTATTTATATCCAACCATTTTGAACTTTAGACAAATGTTAGTACACTTGTGTATTAATTTTTGGAACAAACACCCCATAGAATAGCTGTGATAACTACGGTGAACCCTGAAGACGATAGAAGTTTAGATTGTTTTATTGTTGTTTCCACGGCGAACACTCCGCACTTATAAGATTGTATGGTATGCAGAGCTGAGTACATAAAAATACTTTCCGCTTCTTTATTCTATTTATGCCAAGCGTATGTCTACTCCATAAACCAGACTGAGATATCTCAGATTCCAATGCCAACACACATTCTGCACGATACAAGCTTCATAACTTACACACACTAAACTTTCCAATATAGCACCGACCCGATTCAAGCGACGCTAACAGCACAGCTTCACCTCCTAGTGGCATGGGGCAACGAGGGATGGATTAAAGGCTGGTTCCGCTGGTAGGCGAGGGATTTAGCATATTCTCCGGAATGTTTCAGACAAGCCAGAGTGTAAGAAGTGCGCGAAGGCGCTTCAGGAGCTGGAGAACATCGACGACGAAGCCGACCAGCTCGGAATCGGCTTCGTGAAGATCCATGACGAGGAGCTGGCCGAGGAGTACAGTCTTGGCGAGTTGCCAAGGCTGGTGTACTACAGGCATCAAATACCTATTATCTATGAAGGTTCGTGACTCATTTTCGCGGTTACTGACGTTTGCGTTACGAAATACGTGAGATATTTAAAATGTAGAGTGGTATATTGCGTCAACATAATCACATTCGTATTCAAGAAACAAGCGATTTCGGATGGTTCAGTTCACAAGTAATTTATGTATTTTCTCTTCATTATTTAATTCCACATTCCAGGAGAGCTAAGCAGAGAAGAGGATGTGCTGGAGTGGCTGATAGCGAACAAGTCGACCGGCGATGAGGAGGACATCATCGAAGACGTCACCGCTAAGACTCTAAACACCCTCATCGGAAACGTGGATAACCTTGTTGTGCTGTTCTGTAAGTTTCACTCTCTAATCGATATCAGCAAAATCCATAAATATTCATGAACTGTAGCCGATATAACAACAAATATGACATTGAACTCATTTCATACTCTTCTTATAACCATAAAAATATCATTACACTCTAAATGAAGTGAAAACACATTTAAAAATGCAAATTTTCATTAAGTACAATTTACTAAAATTGGTGATAAAGAATTGATAAATAAAAGCGAAGCAAAGTTTCAATGCTGTAATCTAATGAGATGATTTTGATATTCCAGACGACCACGGCGATGATGAATCTATGACGGTGCTGGCAGAGCTTGAGAAGATAGACGATGACTGCGACCGCCACGGCATACAGTTTGTCAAAATTGACGACGTGAAGGCCGCTAAAGCTTTCGGCATTGACGACATCCCATCCATCGTCTACTTCGAGAAGCAGATCCCCAACGTTTATGATGGTAAGAACATGTGATTTAGTCACATTGATATGTTATCCGTTTCGTTATAATGGGTATCTAATCCTTGAGCAGTATTTCATAGTTATATAATGATAATTCAGTAAATATTCCAATACTCAATAACAGAAGCACTGTAAATACTAGATTTTATTTTTGTCGTCATTTCATCGTTATATTTTAAGAGTTATGTAAATATTTTCAACATCAATATATCCTTCTTTATAGGAGATCTCGAGAATGAAGAGGAAATCTTAGAGTGGCTAGTTGGTCAGCTGGAAAAGGATGAGATCGAAGATGTCACCGATGAAATGCTGGACCGTCTGGTCAAGGATGGAAAAACCGTCGCCGTGTTGTTCTGTAAGTTTTCTTGGACAACCAACTAATAATATGCTGCATGTCATCATTGTAGTTTTTATTAATGAGCTATTGTTCTATATCTTGTAATAATTAATTTTAACCTTGAGTTGGGAATTATCTATTTATTTGCAGATGACAATAACGATCGCAAATCACAAAGAGTGCTAAACGAATTGGAAAACATTGATGACGAATGTGATCAACTTGGCATTGCATTTGTGAAAATTGACAATAACGAGGAAGCTAAAGAATATGGCATTGAGAAAATACCCACGCTGTTGTACTTTGAGAAGGGTATACCTACGTATTACGAAGGCAATCTAGAAGAAGAAGAGAAAGTTTTGGAATGGCTCAGATATCAGACGGAGAGCGATGAAATCGAAGATATCACTGACGAAATGTTGGATCTAATCATCGAGAAAATGCATTACGTCGCTGTGCTCTTCTGTAAGTATCTTCTGTAACAATTTTTACGGCCTTAACATTGGTCAAACTTTTGAAAGAATGCCAAGTCTTAAAATTACTTTGCCGCTTTAAATGTTCAGCCATAATTCAAACTTCTAATTTAGTTTTTACTATTCTGTCAAGAACTGACACATAAATGAAATACAGTTTATCGAATTTATTTCAGACGACAAGGACCAGAAAAAAAGCCAGAAAGTTTTATCTGAATTGGAAAACATTGACGACGAGTGCGATCAAAATGACATCGCGTTTGTTAAAATAGACGATGACAAAGAAGCTAAGGAATACGGCATTGAAACGATTCCAACAATGGTCCTCTTTGAAAAAGGTATCCCTCATATCTATGAAGGTGATTTGATGAAAGAAGATGAACTCCTTGGCTGGTTGCTTCACCAAAAAAGGCATAGTGAGATTCCTGAAGTTACTGATGAAATGATGGATAAACTAATCGAGAACACTCCTTATTTGGCTGTTATTTTCTGTAAGTATTTTATGATTCAGAAGAAAATTTTCACATACACTATAACGCTTTGATTTCATGTTTTTATGTATTAATTGCATACAGATGACAAAGACGACAAGCAAGACATAAGAATCCTTAATGAACTAGAGAACATCGATGATGAACTGGAGAAGGAAGGCATTGTTATTGTGAGAATGGACAACGACGAAGAAGCTAAAGAATTTGGAATCGACCATCTTCCCACTTTGGTGTACTTTGAAGAAAATATCCCTGCGATTTATGAAGGAGATCTGATGAATGAGGATGAAGTGTTAGAATGGCTTATTGAACAAAAAAACAGCGCAACCATCGAGGAGGTTACAGACGAAATTCTCACTGATCTTATTGAAGAACACGAATATGTCGTTGTGTATTTCAGTAAGTAAATAATTTATACCTTGGCCAAGGAAATAAGAGGATGCGTAGATACTGACTGTTTTTTTTTTGTTAAGGTGGAAGCTGTGAAGAAGGCGAAGAATGCGACAACATCTTGGACGAATTAGAAAATATCGACGATGAATTAGATGAGACTGGTATCATTTTCGTTACGACTGAAGACATTTCATTGGCCAAGAAATACGGTATCAAGACCTTCCCTACGCTCGTGTTCTTCAGAAACAAGGACCCATTGATTTACAAGGGTACAATTTTTTTATAAATTGCCAAAATATCATATTATACTGGGGTGGCCGCCGTCTTTTTTATTTAAAACTTCATGAATAAACTGTACTGTAAATATGACGGAATTAATGCAAAAACATTCGATGACGACCTTCGTGGTCGAGTGGCTAGAAAGCTGATTTCAAGCGTCGCCATCTCGTGAGGGTCCGGGTTCGATTCCCGGTCGGGTCAATGTAGAAAACGATCTTTTCTATATTGTCTCGGGTCTGGGTGTTGTGGTACAACTGTTTTTTCCGATTTCCATAACACAAGTGCTTTAGCTACTTAGCTTGGGATCGGTGCAATGTATGTGATGTTTTCAAATATGTTCGTATGTATGTATGTATTCTTTACAAGTCAACCAAAGGTCTAATCGTTCATGTGTTTTTATTTAAGTATTTGTAGGCAGATATATGACCACGATAAAAATAATTAATATTAATTTGATACAGGTGACATCGAGGATGAGGATGAAGTTTTGTCGTGGTTGACTGACGAGGATACACTGGAGATCCCCGGAAAGATCGAAGAGGTCAACTCAAAGATGTTGGAAAAAATACTGGAAGAAAACGACCACGTCGTTGTCTTTTTCTGTAAGTTTTTCACACAATACATACACAAACATAATATCAATTTACCAAATGTTTCATACTTCTCAGTCTTACTACAGGATATATTTTTTTGGTCAGCGATGAGCGACTCAGGAGTGGTTGAACAAACGATACTAATGCCAAGGGCAAGAAATATTAAAAAAAATGAAAATACCAACACAAACAATTCATTATTGCAATACTAGCGAGAGAGTCAAAACTACCAACACCAGGTCGCCTCTTTGTAGCCCACTAGCAACGGCGTTGTATTTCATAGAAGTTTTCTTTTATAAAACTTGCATATAATTTATAGAAAATATATATTTTAAGAATAATTTTAACTCCTATTATCATCCCTGAGTTGGATGTCACTGACCAAAACAACAACCTGTAAACAAGGTGTTTCAAAACTACCCATAACAAATGAATGGAGCTACTTGGAATCAGAAACTAATCATTTTTTTCATAGAAACGTAGGTCGAAAAACGTATTTTTTTATTTTCTTCCCATACTAAATCGTCACGAGAGATACGTCTGATTTTTACGAAGAGTCTGATTATATTTTGCTTATTTTGACCTATGTTCCTAGGAGAAAGTTGCTAAGTTACTGATTCTAAGTACTTCCTTTCATTCCTTCCGGGTAGTTTTGATACACCTTGTATATTTTATTTGTATTTCAGACAAGGAAGGTGACAAGAAATCCCAAAAAATATTAAGTGAGCTAGAGAACATCGATGATGAATGTGAAGAAAAAGACATCGATTTCGTCAAGACATCTGACGAAGGAATCGATAAAGAGTATGATCTTCCGGACCTTCCAGCGTTGGCTTTCTACAGGCACAAGTTTAGAACAATCTATGAAGGGGACTTAATGTATGAAGAAGCTATTTTGAAATGGGTTTTAGATCTACTTGAGTCTCAGCCAGATGTTATTGAAAATGTTGACAGAAAGACACTGAAGGACCTCATTAATGACGTTGAACATCTAGCAGTATTTTTCTGTAAGAATCATTCTAAAAAATCCACTATCCATTTAATATTTAATATTTTCTTTCAATATAATATCAATTAATTAAAACGTTTCACATTTTCAGATAACGAAGACTGTGATACGTGCGATGAAATTCTAGAAGAACTTGAGACCATCGACGATGATACTGACAAACATGGAATTCAGTTTGTCAAGTCCAAAGACGCTAAATTGGCTTCAGATATCGGCATTTTCAGCTTTCCTGCACTGGTTTACTATGAAACTGGTGTACCAATAATGTATGATGGTAAGGTATCTCATACTCATACTTATTTTATAGGAATAACATTATTTTTATCCTTGGTTTTACTAGGTCTTTGTATATTTTATAATCCAGTAATGAAATTAACATGTGCAGCAAAAATTATCTTACAATTTGTGTCCTGTTTATAGGTGACTTAAAGAACGAAAATAAGGTTCTCCAGTGGCTTGTAGATCAGAAAAGTAAGAATCCACATCCATTTAAATAAACTTATACTATTCTTATTATTGATCAAAAACTATATTTAAGAAAAAATAAGACGCAATATATTACGTGCATGACATCATTCTTGAAATCTTTACAATAAAATGTTACTATTTTACGCCTTAAATGCTGGATGTTTGAGCTGTGTCATTTTGCATGACAGTTACTAATGCCTGCAGGTGAAGATAGCCACCGCCAAAAATATAAAGCTAATACTAAATCGAAGGCCAGTGCAGATGGTGATAAACAGTCCTCGGGGTTTCGGAGCAAAGCTAATGTAGAAGCATCTAAAAGGAACACTCCCAAAAATACAAAGCCTGCACAGTGGAAGACTATGGGAACGCTGAAAGTTAGGTTTCCTGGCGAAAAGTCACGTAAAACTGGCAATAATGCAAAGAACGTCAAAGATGATGAAGACAATGACAATGACGATGACGATGACGATGATGACGATGACGAAGACGATGATGACGAAGACGACGACGATGATGAAGATGACGATAACGATGATGATGAAGACGACGACGACGATGATGATGATGAAAACGACAATGATGATGATGATGATGATGACGATGACGACGACAATGACGATGACGAAGGAGAAAATGATAGAAATGACAATGATAAACAAGAAGACAGTTTGAGTAAAATAAGAAATCTTTTCAAATCAAAGACTCCTTCTAAAAAAGCAACTTGGAAAACGGTTGGTAAATTAAAAATTCGGTACCCAGCAGGAAGTAAATCAGGAAAAAAAGCTATGTCGTCAGATGACGATGATGATAATGGTGTAGAAGACGATGATGATGACGTTGACAAAGACGATGATGATGATGAAAGTAACGAAGACGGAGACGACGATGAAAATGATGACGAAGAGGACGATGATGATGATGATGATGAAAATGGCGATGAAGATGACAATGACAATGACAATGACGATGATGATGATGACAATAATGACGATGAAGATGAGGATGATAACAGTATAAAAACTAAAAGAGGAAAGGAAACTGGTAAAGTTAAGAGTGCGCGTCATCGAAAAGCAAAAGATAATGATGAAGATGATGATGACGATGATGAAGATGACGATGATGATGATGATGACGATGATGAAGATGAAGAAGATGATGACGAAAACGATAGTTTTTTCGGTAGAATAAAACGAATGTTCACAGGTAATGAGTAGCATTGGACCCCGAGAGAACCCTGCACGGAGGCACGGACCCAAAACCCGTCACACATCTGCATGGTCGAATACGGTACCCGCATGGGACCTAACCCAAGCTGTCGCCTGCAGTCATTCGCGAGCGCTTACCTATCTAAATGTTTTCAATCTTATACTTACTAACCTCCATCTAGATTAACGGCGCGATAACTTTAAATGCACAGTATTAACTTTGTATCTTACCTTTTATACGGGTTTAAAACAACAGATTTTTACTGACTGCAGGCGATCGCTGTTTCTACATTGGATTGGGGGCGAAACCGGCTGTCCCAAAAATCACTTATGAACCCTACCAGTGCTGTCCTACTAAAGTCCAAAGCCCGACCAAAGTAGCCAAAGCCACGCCGACGAAGGTGCCGCCCAAGAAACTCGACAAAGGGAGAGAAAAACAGCAGCCAGAAAAGCCGGTCAAGGGCAAAAACAAGGCGCTGGCAAAGCCAGACAAAGCATCCAAGGGCAAAAAAGGTTTATTCGAGTCTGACAATATTTGGTGGTGGTAAACATATTATAGTCAATGTACTTACAGCAATATCACCCTCGATATTACTGTAAGTAGACGTGCACGCGAGGCCCCAAGTGGACACGAATTGTACTGTTCTAGTTTCCGATCCTTGTCGAATTTCGTTTCACCTCATCTAATACATATAGTCTGGTCTAACGTTGCATCGTTTGCCAATGCACATTAACATGCTAGCTTTATAACCTCGTGTCCCTTGGTCCCCCGCAAGCACTTAACAGGGTTGAATGTTGTAACATGTAGCATGGACTGCTTCCGCTATTCTTTCAAACCCAAACACGCGAAAGCAGTCCACATTGGTTCATCATTTCAAAGTATGATACTTAACTGTAAATTCAAGATCACCAAAACTAAATATTGGGATGTCTTCAGACATCATACAGGTGTACAAATCGTTCTTAAGATTGTTAATTGATTCCAATATTTAGAAATTAAAATGAATAACATCAACATAAGGCATTTCTAATTGTATTTTGCCGTGCCATCTTGAAAGACTTATTGTTGTAAGGATTTCATGTTCATATAGTTTTCTAGTACTCATGGAATCTCATTATTTTGTATTACATTTATTAAAAAAAAACTATTTTACTTTTAGATTTTTTAAATCTATAGTTCTTATTCTTTTGTATCAACCTCTTTACATAATTTGTTTTACAACAAGGCAATGCCAGGTATTTCTCTGTAAGTTAACTCATTTTCATTTCGCAAATCAAAAATAAGTAATCGGAAAGTGTTAGACGGGTTGGGCAATTATCTTATTAGATCTCTCAGGGAAAACACATCAGAGTTTGAATAAGATCATCCCCAATGCCGTTTAGTCCTTATCGCTTGCAATCGTGCTGGCGTTAATATGTCGATATGTAAGTTGTATTGGTTGGCCGAAAATTCGCATGGATGTTTATTTATATTGTTACGTTGAATTGTTGAGTCGGCGCTATCAATTTTTTGTTAAATAAATACATTTTCTATTAAGTTCTGTCATTACTCATTTACACATGAATGATGTCAGCATGGTATTGCTGTAGTTGTATCCGCGCATGCCATTTATTGGATGTAAAATGGTGAGTTCCTAAAATTGTAATGAAATGGATGTGGTTTCTTTATAATATTTTGTTAGAGTACCTACTTTTCAGCATTCAGTAAAACATTAAAATATTTTAGGGAATCTTTTGGACGAAAGTGAGGTCTTAGATTGGATGGTAAAACAGAAGGAAGATGAAAGTATAGAAGAGATTGATCGCGACACTCTTTTTAAATATATCGAAACGAAGGAGTTTTTAGCTGTCGTTTTCTGTAAGTATAATATAATTCATTTGTCAAAAATTTCAGTTTCATAATTCACAAAAACTGCTTTCTGATATCGGAATAACATTTGCAGATAAAGATGATGATCCAGGTAGTCCCAGAGTTCTCAGACATGTGGAGTTGATTGATGACGAAGCAGCAGAGTATGGAATAAAGATAGTTAAATGCAGCGATCGACTAATGGCTAAAAAGTACGGATTCCGCAACCCACCTGGAATCACGTACTTTAGAAAAGGAAAGTACATAAACTACGATGGAGACATTGATGACGAAGAAGAAATACTAGATTGGCTTACTAATCCAGAAAACATGGAATTGACGGATCACATAGAAAAGGTTAACAAAAAGATGTTCCAAAAAATCCGACAAACATCGGATTATGTCGCTGTATTCTTTTGTGAGTGTTTTTTGAATTACGTAGATGCTAATTCAATAATAAATGGATTAAGTTAATGAAGGTCATGGTTGTAAGCTAATTGTTCCAATTATTTTGCACATATCACATGTTTTAGACAGTAATGACTGCAAACAGTGCCCCAGAGTGCTGGCTGAGATCGAACATATCGATGACGACGCGGACGGCGCGGGCATCAACTTTGTGAAGATTGACGACAGACAGATGGCCAAAGAATTCGGAGTGTTCGCACTTCCAGCAGTCTTGTTCTTCAAAATGGGATCCAAAGATCCTGTAATATTTGCTGGTAGGTATTGAATGTTACCACCAGACGATTAAAAATATCATTTTCCACTGCAAGACATTTTGACGGAAAACATCGGTACATCAACTTATTCAAATTATGTAAACTGAATTATTTTATTACCCAATGAATTTAATTTAGGCGATCTATATGATGAGCATCAGCTGCTGAACTGGTTACTGACTCAGAAGAACCCAGCTGGTGATGTGATCGAAGCTTTGGATGGGCAAGATCTGCTTAAAATGATTGAAGAGTCGGGATCTCTAGCGGTTTACTTCTGTAAGTTGCCTATTGAATGAAGGCCACAATTGTACACTTCACTCTTTAACACCACTGTCTTCTACATGTTTGATCTATGTTTGTAACTATCATGATAGGGTATTTGACGCAACAGGTTAACGAAATATAAAAAAGACACCAACCGGACACTATGTTATATAACAATAATTTAAAGCTCTATACCAAAGTCAACAACCCTATGATATTTCTCAACAGGCGGCTTTATTTGTTCTATGTAACTCTATTAACATTGTGCTTTTTAATAGGGAACAAAACATTATGTGAGATTTGCAATTCAAAAGCAATGAAAAAGGCGATGAAAAAGAAAGACAAAGACCACGAGGAGGAAGAGGGGCAGGAACAAGAGGGTACTCATATTGTACAGTCGATGCCCTTTGGGCGTTTATCCCAGTGTTCAATAGAGCCCCGCAATGAACCTCTAACTTGCCCAATATTGTGTACTTGCACGCTGCATGATTTTCATTCTTAGCATAGGAGTATATCATATTTTAGACACCCATTCAAGAACGCTTAGAAATCAGCTCGGTTATCTTCCAATCGACCCAAGACGGTCACAAACATTGTCTCATTTCTAAGATTTTTAATAAGTTCCTTCGTTGTATTGTCGCACTGTGCTGTCTTTTTGATACATATAGTGTTAGTTTAGTTAGAGTATAATGCACAAGTAGACCCCTTTAGCTGTAATTCATTCAACGCAATACAAGGTTTCCTCCATTAGAGATTGCTCCCATATCGTCAAAACAACCTAACTGGCAATAGACGTTGATGTTTCAGATGGCCCCGACTGTGAGCAGTGCGCGGGCATATTGGAAGAGTTGGAAAACATCGACGATGACTGCGACAGACATGGAATCAAGTTTGTCAAAACACAAGACTATTCTATAGCAGAATCATACGGAGTAACCGACTTCCCTGTCCTGGTATATTTTGAAAACAATGTGCCAAATGTTTACGAAGGTTCTTTAGTTGAAGAAGAAGAAGTACTCCAATGGCTGATCACTCAGAAAACGGAAGATCGCATAGAACTTATTACACGAGTGATGCTGGAAAAGATGGTTGAAGAAACACAATATCTGGCAGTATATTTCTGTAAGTTATTGACGTCACTGACTTTGGCAAAAACATTTTAATGTTTTTACAACATTATGAATGTTACATATTTCCAGATAAGTTGAACTGTCACATCTGCGACCACATTTTGGAAGGTTTAGAAAGTATTGACGACGAATGCGACGTTTACGGTATACACATGGTCAAAATACAAGATCCACAACTAGCCAAAAGATATTCAATCAAGACTTTTCCTGCTATGGTATACTTCAGGTAACTGTTGATGTTTTACAACTGTTGAAAGTGTATTTATAATATACTAATACGTTTACATTTTACATGCTAACGTATCTGTCCTCAGGAACGGCAATCCTCTTTTGTTTGAAGGTGATTTACAAAATGAAGAATCAATCCTTGAATGGCTTATTGACGACGATAACAGAGAACTGGCCGATGAAATTGAATCGGTAAACGAAAGGATGCTAGAGAGGTTGTTGCTAGAATCGCACTTACTTGTTGTCTTTTTCTGTAAGTATATTGTCTTATACTTATAATTGTTGTCGGGCAAAAGTGTCAAAATTGACGTGAATCGGTTTGCAGATGACGATGAAGATTGTCCTGAATGTGAGGAGATATTGGAATCCTTGGAACAAATTGATGGAGAAGTCGACCAGTTTGGTATTGATTTCGTCAAAATCGCTAGTCCAGAAGCAGCTTCTAAGTACAACGTGGTCAACATACCCTCGTTAATGTATTTCCGTAAACAAACCCCCATGCTCTATGACGGGGACCTACACCAAGTCGATAGAGTACTGCAATGGTTGACATCTCAGGACGTTTTTGAAATTAAAAATGAAATTGAGGAAGTTAACCGTAAAATGCTTGACAAGCTTCTGGAAGAGAACGAGTTCTTAGCTGTGTATTTCTGTAAGTACCTTATCATTACTTTATAAATTAAAAGTAAAAGTGATGAAGTGGTTTTGAAACCATTTTACTCTTCAATGCAGATGAAAAATCTCCTGAGAGTCGAGCTGTTTTGGACAAGTTGGAGAACATTGACAGCGAAACTGATAATTTGGACATCACCTTTGTCAAAATGCAAGATCCTAGGTATGCACGCAAGTGGGGCGTAACGAAACTGCCAGCAATCGTTTACTTTAGGAAACGCTTCCCAAGTATTTACAGAGGTAAGGTTCCACCAACATTAATTCAAATGTAGTTTCATTCTTTGAATGTTGGATGTCATATAATCGATGGGATTTTAGGTGACATCATGTCGGAGGAAGAGGTGTTGGAGTGGCTGAGGAAGAACAGGTTCAGGCAGCCAGAGCTGAACATATTTATGTACGCTTTGATTGCTTTGTCAATAGCGTTCATAATGTACACAGCGTTCCTGCTGCAGTGCTTTAAGCCAGCAGCACCTGCGCCAGCGCCGCATCCAAAGCAAGCGTGAGCCATCCGCTGCAAAGACTTTCAACCTAATGTATCTAGGTTTACTCTATTATGACGTGTCGGCCTCCGAGGCCTCAATCGACTCTTTGACTATGACTGTACGATCTTCCGCCTTCGGTGATCAATTAGAACTCTCTCCGCTCTGAAGGTTCCATTCAGTAGACAGATCGAATCTTGTTTTGACAACAACACGTTCTTGGGATCAAACTTTTACTTTGATAGAGAGTTTAGAATACGAATGCCTAAATTTAGTATGGAATATATGACGAGCACGATAACTGGATCGACTTTTAATTAAAAAGGACAGATTCTCTAGACGTTTTGTGGTATTTGTGAGACGTTGCAGATAAAAATCTGGAATCACTTTGACTTAACTAATAATTACGACATCCTTGTAAGTTTTTCTTTTGTTTAAGGCATTTTGATTTTTTACTGTTTTCTTCGTTAAGACTGTATCTTTTCAGTAGCAATATCTGATATTTGGTGTGAGATAAACCATTTTCCAGTATGTCCATGTCTATTTCATGAATTACTTAAACTATTTGCATGGGATCTGTCCGTTAATACTGTAATGACTTTCATAGCCTCTTAGATTTTGTTGTCTCTGTTAAGTTTGTATTAGGTTTTTGGAGCTTTTGAATGATGTCACTTTGTTAGAAATGTTAAAATTGAAATTGAAACGGATTGTTTTGTTGACTAACCTGGAAAACTATATTACAAATTAAATTTATTACGAAGCTTCTATAAAATTTGAATTACGAAAAAAAGTTGCAATTTTAATGCCACGATGAACACTTTTACGTCAATGTAGGTATACGAGTATAGTGGCTTCGTTCAAAAACTCCTATTTTTTTGTGAATGTCCGCTGGGCGGGATAATATGTGGATTTAGACACAATGCTATAAAAAGGTATCACGTCAAGAGTAAAAACTAGCTACAGCATGACAGGGACCTTTAGTATTTTTTCCCAATGTTTCTTTAAAAAAAGTATCGTGTCTAGATCCCACGAACTAAGGACCGCATGCGTCTACGGTACTTAAATGTATTTAATGATATCTACTATTGTTCAATACATAATAAATATATAGAAACAAAAAAATACTTCACTCTTAAATAAGATTAGAGAATTAAATATTTATAATTTCTTGTTGATAATGAAGTCCAAAGTAACGTAGCTGCATGCCCAATATATGCATCATTCCCGCTGTCTGTATGTAATTGTTGTGTATAATTATAATGATACCTTAATGAAACGTTAAGGGAAATAATGGAACTCAATGCTCAAAAGAGTTGGTGGTGTGCGAAGACGCGCGCATTCGTTAATATTGTATATAAAATGTAAATATATAAAATGAATAAAAATTGTAAAACTGTTATGGATTTTTATTCCTTTATTTAAAAAAAAGGTTTATCAATTAAATAAATGTTCGATTTAAGGATCCGAATTCATCACGATGTCATCAATATATAAAATCCACAAAATCGAAAACACCGTCAAGGTAAATATCTACTCAAGGTCAATACCTACTACCGAAGAAATTAAGCTGAAACTATACCAATCAGTTTATAACAAGCTTGATTTCTTCGTGGTTGGGGACGTACTTGGCTTTCTCACTCTCAAAAAGTTCAGCTAACTTGTCTATGAATTTTGCGTGAAGGGCATCCACCTCCTCCTGCGAGGGATCTCCTACTTTTTCTACTTGTATTGGAGCTCCCACTGAAAATAAGATTTATTTTTATACTTAGTAGTGAATTAACAAAATCATGGTTCTTTTGCTATTAAGCTTATGACCTGCACTTTAAGATTGTGAGACTGCGAGATTAGCTTAAAAGAGAGACCAATGCCAGTTAGCGTTAAGGGCATGTATTAGTAGCAAACGACTTGGCTTTTTATCTATGAATGTTAATGAAAACAAGCTACAACGAAGTTAATTTACAATGGAAGTAAAGACACTTGCAAGTTTTGACAAATTTAAGGTTAGGTTGTCAATCGAGTTTGGAATACAGAAAAAATATATTTTTTGTTAAAACCGTTTATTTCATGTGATTTTTTATTTTTCTTGTATATTTATTTATTATATTATTCTAGACACGACTCTTAACTACCTTGAAATTCGGCTTGTACTTTTTTACATCCTGTACAGAGTTTAAGGGATCTGTCCCTCGAGGGGAATAGTCGCAACCTGGCCAGTTTCGAGACAAACATGGCCACCATTTTTTATGCAACACTCCGTGAACGAACAATTTTTGTTGGCTTTAACTCATTTTAGAAAACCCAAACTCGCGACTGGTTTTTTGTTTCGGGTTATACGCATATATCCAGGATTCTTCACCTGATACGATGTTGTATACAGCATTTGAGGATCTGAGTCTGACGCACCAAGTAACGCGAGCCGCTTTTTCTTAACTTTCTTTGCAAATGCGGTATCAACCGGGAAAACAACTTTTTTACACCTAATTGTTCATGCAAGATTATTTGTATATGACTCATTCCAATGTCTTAAGTTGCCTGAATTTCGCGGTATGTCACATGTCGATCTTCCTCAATCACCTTACGCATAGCATCAATGATTTTCTAAGTGACTGCAGTTGTTGAACGACGTCCACGTTGAAATTCAGCAAACAAGCGATTAATTGTGGTTTTGGGTGGGGCTTCATTACCAAATCATCCGGTCACCACACCGTGTTTGTGTTAACCACTTCAAAAGTCATAATAAATTATCTCTCTTGAATTTTCTTGAGTAAATTCCATTTTCTCAACGACTAAACAAGTTTAACAAGACATTGTGACAAGAGCGAGAACCTTTTTTTAAATAAATAAATGGTATCCAATGATCGATACCATCAATGATATTGTAAAATATCATTGATGGTATCGATTTTTAAAACCAAGTAGTTTGCAATTAAAAAGATTTTAATATGATAGAAACAGTGGAAATACAGTCATCGACACATGAATAGAACCACCCAAATAATTGCATTTATTTTTATATTTAAATAAGATAATGTTGTTATATTGTGCTTAAACTTTGTAGAAATTTATATTTTATTGCAGCATAAAAGTTGTAATATTCCAGCATCAATCAGTGATATAATATCCGACCTCTATCATTAGTCACCTACGTCACTTGAATAAAACCAGAAAAAACAAGTACCTATGTATAATTATGATAACAGAAACAAAATTTAATTAAAAGTAATTATTTTAGTAATCAAAAGGCCTTGAATTTTGTTTTATTAAATCGAAAATTCTGGACGCCATCGAATCGTTCTTTGGTAATCAACGGACATTCGTCTCCAACACCTATTTTTGGCTTCTTGCAGCTCTTCTTTGCTGCCGTATTGTTTCCCATTTGCATGAACCTTTCGAGATAACCAGCCCCAAGCATTTTCTATAATATTTAGGTCCGGAGAGTAAGATGGCCAACCAAGAACATCAATATTGTTTGCTTCAAACCACTCCCTGGTAGTATTTGCTGTATGAATTTTGGCATTATCGTGTTGCAAAATGAAATAATCGTGGCCCAGAACACCTTCTATTTGGCTTATTTGGCTTTGTAGAAGACTAATGTAGCAGTTGGCGTTTTGTCGACCTACCATTTCAACTAAGGCGACAGGACCGTTGTATGATATTGCCCCCCAAAGCATAACCGAACCGGCATCATCGCGTCGTTTGGACACAATCAGTTTATTTTTGCGCAAATCATGAAAATAGTAACTGTAGCCTTCAGGCCCATGTAAATTGAACTTTTTTTCGTCACTGAATATAACATTGTTCCACTCTGTGGTCCAATGCATTTAATCGCGGGCGAATGTAAGGCGCTCCTTGTAATGTTGGTCTTTCAAAACAGGCTTTCTTTGTTTTTTTTTACGTTGTATGTACGAGCATTGCTTAATAATCCTCTGAAATGTTCTGACAGAAGCTGTAGTTCCCGCGTTATGCGCAATTTGCTTGGCTGAAAGGGTTGAGTTGGAAGCTTCGCGCAGTATCAGCCGACGTTCAACTTCTGTTGTTGCAAGTTTTACGCGACCATTGAATCGTTTGCCATAATTTTCAGGATCTTCTAGAAGTTTTCTAACCACGTGATGTGAACGATTTATTCGTTTTGCAATTTTCCTAAAAGAATAGCCTTCTTCGTGCAACGCTATTATATATTTTACCCATTTCCTCGGCACTAAGACACTTTTCACGTCCTATTTTAATGCAAATAGGAATTAATTGTAATTATCGCGTTACAATAAGCAAAGGGCACGTGAACACCGTTCAGCTCGCAAAGAACTAAAAAGTCGGAAGGGGGATTATCTGTGGTTCTATTCATGTGACGCATGCAACGCACTTCTAAAAAGTTTCAATACCAGATAATTTAATTAATTTTGAAACATTGACATATAAAATTATTTACTTTTTAAACAAGATATACATTGTGGGATAATATTTTTAGTGCAAATGTAAAAAAGTGTTAGTAATAGGTAAATAGCACATTGGTTCTATTCATCTGTCGATGACTGTATTCCATTCCCGAGAATTTTAGTGCAGCCCTCGTACCTACCATGACAAATAAGGATAATAAGGATTTGACTGATATTTCCATAAAATTATTATCCCTTTGGAATAGAACGACAAAAGCGAGATGTCACTAGCAGCAAACTGTGTGATAAAAAGTGATGGGAGATACGAAGTAGCAGAACCATTTTTGGCAGATGTCAAACAGTTGACCGATCCGCAGAAGCTCGCTGAAAATTACGTGCATTGGATTTTTTATATTTAAAAGTGAAATTGCGAATATTTTGGAGAAATAATGCGTCTGAAACATGGTGAATTGATCGGTGATTGATTGTTATTCATTACAGCGGCATAACCCCAACAAATAATCATTCAACAGGTAAATTAGTCCAAATCGAAGCCTCTTAATATACGACTTATATTTACCAATGCGCTTCAAATTTAAAGTACGCAGTTTGATTATTGTATTCTACAAACGTTAATTTAAGTAAAAAATAAAGACAGCATAACACAGGGAATGTATATCGACGAATATTTTGTATAATGAAAAAATATTTAGTTTTACACTAGAGCTGCATGTTCAATATTTTGTGTCGACTGTTTATCATGCAGTAAACTACTATATTTAACTTAGGAACATTGTTATAAATCACCTGATCGAAAGGTTATCTCATTTAAAGCTACAAATGTTACTTATAGATACTGACATCTTAAATCGGTTTCGTTTGACAGCTTTTACTTGTCCTTCTATTCCGATAGAAATATTAATTTTATGGATAATTCTTAACTCACCTACGACGTTGATAGGGACGCGGTACGGCAAAAAACCGAAGGTGTATTGAAATACGCCTCTCCCAGTTGGGATGACTGGTATAAGTCCGGTGGACCTCAGAAACACTTTGTGGAACCTCCTCATTAATGAGCCTTCAGGGTAGTTAAAGTTCCGATATATGCTCGTCTCGCCAAACGAGAATACTGGAACTAGGGAGGCTCTGTAAGTAAGAAGAATAAATAACAGATTCATTCAACGTCACACCTTTCCTTAAATTAAAACCCTCTACGGATATATTTCGCGCACATTTATTTAAAAGTATATGTCACAAAATTGGAAACATCTTCAGGTGAGCGCCAATCTAAATTATCCAACTTTTATCACCTGTTATGTGTCACCTTTTCATTTTTTCTATGGTCACCTTGGGGACGTAAGGGAGCTTCACTAAGGCGGTTGTATAAAGAGCACGCGCGTAGGTGGTTGTCTCAATCAACCGCCTTAGTTTCAATCGAATCAAAGGCCTTCTCATAGTCCACAAACGCTAAGCTTAGAGCCATATTACACTCCTCTGGCTTCTGTATAATACGCCTAAGCGAGTGGACGTGGTCTTTGGTGCTATAGCCTTTTCGGAATCTTTGCGAAAACCTACGTGCGTGCAAGACGATTTGTGACGACCCTTGAAAACGGCTTGTAAACATGGCTCAAGAGTGAAATGGTACAATAGTTCTTAGTAAGGTTTTGTCGCCTTTTTTGAAGAACAACACCCCCACATTCCTGTTTCAGGCGTGATGCCCTCTAGCATCACGGAATTAAAGAGTCTCTTTGAGGACTTTGAGTACCGGTGTTCCACCCACTTTCAGAAGCTCTGCTGTAATTCTGTCTTCACCAGGTGCCTTGTTGTTTTTACGCTCTTTAAGGGCCATCCTTATCTGGTAAAGGCTGATTTCCGTCATGCCTTTGTTGTAGTGTTAGGTCAGGATAGCTCTTGGGTTTTAAGAAGAAGTTAAGAAGTTACCGAGTGAGGAACACAGAAGTTGGCGCCAACAGTGCGTATATATATTAATTAAATTAATATAAAGTATTAGCATATAGTACTTAAAGATTATAATAAGACAAAATAAAGTTATGTATTGTATGGGAACGAAGCTGCAACACCAACATTGTTTGAGTATCCTCGTAAGTCATCATGGTCATAGCGAGCGCGGGCACTGCGCACGGCGTACCTACCTACCCCTCAGCTAAATTATACAAAACATATATTAGCTAAAACGAAAGTGACTTGTAGAGTAAAAGAAAAATAATAATAGTAATAATCTAAATACAAAAAAATCAAAGTCATATTAAAATATTAATGGCAAATTTCAGTCAACCATCTTTCCTTCCAATCCAATACATCTTTCCTTTCTTCGTTGAAGAAATTTGTTTTATTTTAATGTTACGGACACAGCCCTGGGAATCAGTAAGCTCAAGTCATTATGGGCAGGGCTCGTAGTAAGAAGATTGGCGCAGATATGTTATACATATATTACAAACCCTTCGACCAAAGGCGCAGCGTAGGGCGTCCACCAACAAGATATAGAAGTGATCACAGATCATAGATGATCATATGATCTGTGATCAGACTGCTCAGAAACGGTCACTGTGAAAACCGTGGGGAAGGCCTTGTTAGAATCTGATACCGTTCTGCCAGGGGCATAAAAGCAGGTCATGTAGATTCCTGATTCCCTCAGTCTGAATACCTTGTGACATAAAGTGACGTTTCGCGAGGATTTTTTTTTATTGCAGCAGCAGACTTGGGGTCAAACATAATAAATTATCGGTTCCCCGTGGCTTCAATGTTGAATTTCTAAAATATCGTTATAAATTTGCCTATTTTTATGTTTTCCTGACGAAATCCATCACGTATTTTTGGCTAGAAGAAGTAACAAACATACATCCATCCTCCTAAACTTTCGCATTTATAATATTATAGTAGAATGAACATATTTCAAGGACATTTCAAGAACAATAATAAATATTTACAAAAAACTGTAAGGCAAGTCAAAGTCAGTTCACTAAAAACTATTAGGTGACAAACGTAAAAAAATCAGCTAAGTGCTAGTCGGACTCGCACACTGAAGGTTCCATGCCAACTTTAACTGAATTAGGAAATTCACTTACTTTAAAATGAATGAATTAGGAAATTCACTAAATCTATCTCACTTTAATCTATCTATCTATCTATCCATAGACACACGTATAGGTTTGACAAAAATAAAAATGAAAAATGTTTTTTTTGGTTTTAGTTTTATTAGAGCCCTTCAACTTGATTATTTTTGTTTTTTTGTATGAGACTCGTAAAGCTATTAACAGGATACATACTCCTACCAAATTTCAACAGTGTGATGCTTATAGTTACAGAATAAAATGGCTGTGACATACGGACAGACAGACAGATAGACTTGACGAAACTATAAGGGTTCCGTTTTTGCCATTCGGCTACGGAACCCTTAAAACCAGCCAAGTGGGAGTCGAACTCGCGCACTGAGGGTTCCGTGCCAATTTCAAGTCAATTAGGGGTCCCACTTACTTTCACTTAGCCAAAATACCACAATATTTTGTTTTGTTTTGACAGCAAGAATAACTCTGTTTTTCCTAGTATTTGTACGAGCGACAAAGTTATATTTGCGGTCGTTGAAAATATCCTTTATCTCAAAAAATACTAGTCCGATCTTGTTCAAACCAATTTCCGTCAAAGTATTTGTAAAGATCTACATCATGTATTTTTTTCGAAATTGTCACCAGCTTAGTTCAAAAGTTAGAAGGGCATTTAACCACTTTGGCAGCGTCTATCTTACAAATATTTGACTTTGAGATAAAACTCCACACGAATAGTTGGACCAAAAATCTTTTTTTATGTTTGAGTTCCATTATGGTTGTCTGGAAGAGATCGCTACCAGCGATAAGACCACCAATATTGTAAAAATGATTTGTCTATAATGTTATTTTTCCTTGTGTCCTTACTTGTACAATAAAGATTATATTATTATTATAGGAGCCGCCCTCAAATCATTAAGTGTTCCGTTTCTTGCCATACAGCTAAGGAAACCTTAAAATTAACATTCAATATAGTGTTATTACTTTTAAGATTATTTTCCTTCTACATTGAAACACACCTCTACATTGCTCTATCAGTCGAACAAAGAAAGCGTTTTTTTGTATTAACTCGTATCTAAACTGTGCAAGCACTCAAGAAAGTTAATGATACGTGGTACTCACCCAGTCGTCAAAGCAATCCGAACAAATCCTTTTCTCTCCCTCAGTCTTACGTTATACTGTCCTGACTGCAAGTCCAAAACCTCAGCTGTTCCGCCGACGCCAAGATAAACACATTTCCCTTTATGCTTCTTAGGATTCAGCAAATACTTCAGACTCTCAGGAGTTGACGAACACCATCCCCAAGCCAGGAACAATTCCCTCATGAAGGGCATTAAGAAACGACCTCTCAGAGTGATCATGTTCACGGATAGGCCAGGAAACATTTTGTGGAAGCCTAGGGCGTTAGTAGCGAAGGCACCAAAAGCCCCTAATGTAGCGACGCCGTGAGGAAAACCGGCAAAGATGTAGTTCTTAGAAGGGTCTAGTTCAGCCGTCTTGATTAGTTTGATAGGAAAGTAGTCGCAGTAGTATTTCCACATTCTCCAGTTACGAAGCCAGTGAGATCTGAAAATTTTACGCGTATAAGAGACTGAGGGTTGCTTAGGAAGGTGGTTTAAGAAATACTTTAAAATATACTTTGATAGGTCCGTACCTTTACTTTTTAACCGACTTCAAATCAAGGAGGTAATAAAATTAATGTGTAGGTATGTGATATCGATAGAATTTAATAATATTTAAGTATATTGATCTCATAAGGCTTTTAAACACGTGAGCAAAATGTTGTAAGGTATGTATGTATATTTGTGTTTGTCCACAGATTACTTGAAAACGACAAGTCGTAGCGCGACGGTCCAGTAGTTTTTGAGATATGGGTAATAGCTAAAAATCATGAAAAAATTATATATATCAATAAATAAAAATTAAACCAATTCCAAAAAACTGACATATAGGCTTAAAATAACGCATTTGTCCTCTATATAGGAGAACCAAACAAGGTTAAATTTTAAATTATTCTTATATTTCATGATTTTTAGTTATTTTATTATTACCCATATCTCAAAAACTACTGGATCGATTATGATAAAACTTACATTGTATCCTAAGTTGAATTCTTTAAGGTTGTCTCGCTGTTACCTGAATGAACTCGTCTTGCTATAGCTTCTCGTTTTCGAGAAATCTGTGGACAAGTTTAGGAAATTTTGCACTCGTATTTGGAAGCTTTAATATATCAATATACCTAAATATACACATACATACTCATTGAATAGATCCTTCTTCACGTTCTGACATTTAATAACCAGATACCGTTTTTTTGAAGTCGGTAAAAATTAATCCCCAGATTTAGATTCAGAAGGCAAATTTGTTATTTTGAGCTTATTAGTCAGTTTCTTTACTGTTGATAGAGTATGTTATTTAGGCAGGGGATTCGGGAAAACTGAATCAAAAACTTTCAAAACTAGGATATAACTCACATTCTACCACCGTGATTGCAAACTTCTAAGTCGTATATCATCCACCCGATATACAAAATGGCAGCCCACCAATAATCAGAGTACAGCATTTTGTAAAGCACAAACGCTGATAAAAGTGCACCCAATAAGAAAACTAGCGTCATGATCAAAACAGCAAGTGTTTGAAGACGCCTTTTTAGCGGAATATCTCGAGGCGCCCATTCGATGTCCGGCATTTTACTGAAATTTATAAGAAAACAGTATGTGTAAGGTACGGTGGTCCAAAGACGTGTCAAAAAAACCGGCTAAGTGCAAGTCGGACTCACGCACTGGGTTCCGTGCCAACTTAAACTAAAGTAGGGAATCCACTTACTTCCACTAAGCTAAGATACCATAATATTTGGTTGACAGCAAATATAACTTTGTTTTTCATAATATTTGTATGAAGCACAAAGTTATGTTTGCGGTTGTTGAAAATGTGCTATCTCAAAAACTTATCGTTCGATCCCGTCAAAACTAATTTTCGTTGAAAGTATTTGTTAAAATCTACGTTACATTTCTTTTTTCAAAATTTACACTCGCTTAGTTATGAAGTAAATGGGGGGGGGGGGGGGAGACCGCCATTTTACCACTTTGGAAGCGTTAAATCTATCAAACGTTAGAATTTAAAAGAAAATGGTTTAAGGAACTTCTATGTCAATCGTCAATTTGAAAGACCTATATATACATAGTGATAGATGAGCTACTATCTTATGTGCAAAATAAGATTTCGATAGTAGACGAAGAGACGTTGGTGCGAATTTGTACTACGTCATTCTCAAGCGAAGAAATCCAAAACTCCAAGACCTTGCTATTTGATTCCATTTCTGCAGACAAGTCGAAAATAAAAAGGAAGAATAAAGGCAAGGAAGAAAGGGATATCATCGACATTATCAAGTTATTCAAATCGGCTGAGCCGGATGTGATTCCTGTGTTTGTGGCTCGTCGACTTGAGAAGCTGCCGCCGGTTTTATTTGACCATCTTGACTGTACAAAATTACTAAAAGATTTACTGAAAGTGCAAAACGAATTAGATATGTTAAAATCGAATTGTGTTACGCAAGATCAGTTGAGTGATTTTAAACAAATGTTTGACATGAAACTACTTGACATGAAAAATGATTCAATAATAGCTGAATCGGCCAAAAACGTGAATTTCAGACGTGGGGCATGGATGTGCGACAGTGGCCCAATGGGTCTTTCGCATCTAGATGAGAATCCATTTTTAAATAACTCGAGTGAAAACATTGAATATACAAACAATAATAACGGTTTGTCAGGGTACAGAGATATGAAGGTAGTACATAATAAACCGACGGAGCGAGAATCAGCTGAGCGTCGAGCAAGGTCGTCGGCGGCCCGGAGCAACGGTGCACAGGCGAGTGGTTCCGAGGCCGACCGAACAGTCACGAAGTCGCCGTTATCCCGCTATGAGCGCCTGCAACCTGTTGCTACTGATAAGACGAGTATCAAACGTACTATAGTAGATAATGAACATAGCGGCGAGAATGTAAACAGTTCTGAAAATTGGCAGACAGTCTCCAGGCGTAAAAAGTCTCAATACCGTTACCTAGGTACATCGGGAATATCAAGAGATATGGAGGGAAACTTCAAAGCTGCTGACTTTAAAGTACCAATTTTTATAACTAAAATCCATAAGGACACCACTGAACAGGACATACAAGGCTATGTACACAGAAAAACTGGTGAAATGATCCACCTAGAAAAAATTGCCTTCAAACAGGAGCGAGACCATAATGCTTTTAAGTTCTTTGTCGCAGAACATAAGTTGTCTGTGTTCTTAGATAATAAACTGTGGCCCCAGGGTGTCTTATTTCGGCGCTTTATAAATTTTAATCGAAAGCACGCAAACAGTAATAATAATAATACTGTATCGGCCTCTAAATACACGGTTGGTAATGGCAAATAATAGCGTGCTTGATCTTGTAAGTTTCAACTGTAAGAACGTCAAGAGATCAGTTGACGATGTAAGACGTTTGTGCCGGACATCACATATTATCGCCCTGCAGGAGCACTGGTTAATGCCACATGACATCGACTATTTGAGCTGCGTTGATGAAGACTTCGCCTACACGGGTATCTCTGCGGTAGATACGTCGACGGGCATGCTTCGAGGGCGACCATACGGAGGAGTAGCCTTGCTGTGGAGAAAAAGTGTGTTCCATAATGTGTCGGTAGTGTCGTGTAATAATGCGAGAATATGTGCGGTTAAAATAGTGTTAGGTCAAAAATCAATATTAGTGATGAGTGTTTACCTGCCAACGAATAGTGCAAACAACCTGTCGGAATTTACTGACTGTCTCGGTGCCCTGAATGCCATTGTTATCAATGAAGGTATTGAATCAGTTTACATGCTCGGTGATTTCAACTCGGACCCGGGTGAGTTATTTTATTCTGAACTGAGCAACTTTTGCACTGAGTTGGAATGGTTTTGTGCTGATGTTGTAAAGTTAGGGCTGGCTTCGAATACGTATAGCTATGTAAGTGACATTAATGGCTGTTTGAGCTGGTTAGATCACTGTGTAGTGACAAAATCAGCACTCTCTACTATTCAAAATGTTTATATTAAGTATGACCCTGTAGTGTCTGACCATTTTCCATTAATAATACAATGTAATTTTGATTTCATTATAGCAAAAATAAACAATTGTAATTACCCTTCTAACAGTAACAACAGAGTGCTCTGGGGGGAACGAAAGAAAGAGCAAATTAACCTATATAGTAAACTATGTCATGAACGATTAAGAAAAATAGATTTTCCGGCTGTGTTTAGAGAGTGCGGTGATAGTATTTGTAATAATTTAGAGCATAGACGTAATATTGACAACATGTATGAAGATATAGTAAGCGCCCTCTCCAGCGCCGCGTTAGATAGTTCTGGCATGCGTCAGCCTGGGAAAAGGAAGCCTGTTGTGGGCTGGAATACGTATGTTCGTGAGGCTCACAGGCGTGCAAGGCGTAAGTTACAGGAATGGATTATGTGTGGTAAACCGCGAGTAGGCAGAGCATGGGATGATATGCGTGCCAGTCGCAGGATTTTTAAAGCACGATTAAAGTGGTGTCAAAATAATAGTGAACAAATTAAAATGAACAAACTTGCATTGCATCATACAAACCGTGACTTTCGTAGCTTTTGGAAGACAACTAGTAAATTTAATATAAAACCTGGCTTGCCTGTGAGCGTCGGTGGACTGAACGATCCTAAGGCTATAGCTGACTTGTTCAAACACCATTTTAAAGTCAAGTCACCCCTGGGGCCGTCGCGGTCTGTCAGTGCAGTTGGCTCTGGTGACCAGAAAATAAGCACTAGGTTTACGGCAAAGGACATCAGGAAATCTATTAAGTCTATGTCAGGAGGTAAATCACCAGGACACGACAATCTTAGCTTGGAACACCTCAAGTATGCCGGAGTACACCTCCCCAGGGTGCTTGCTATGTTCTATAGTCTATGTATTGGGCACGCGTACTTGCCTGCCGATATGCTGAGGACCGTGGTGGTTCCTATTGTAAAGAGCAAGACTGGAGATGTGAGTGATCACAACAATTATAGGCCCATCTCTCTTGCCACTGTGCTGGCAAAGGTGCTTGACAGTTTGCTTAACACTCGGCTTGATAAGTACCTAAGTATTCATGACAACCAATTTGGGTTCAAATCAGGACTTTCTACAGAGTCGGCCATCTTGTGTGTCAAGCAAACTGTCAAGTACTACACTGATCGGTGCACACCTATAAATGCGTGCTTCTTGGATCTGTCGAAGGCCTTCGACCTGGTGTGCTACGATACCTTATGGAAAAAGCTTGAGGATGTTTCTTTGCCTCATGAGCTGATAGATATCCTCAAGTTTTGGTATCTAAACCAAATCAACTTTGTTCGATGGGCGGGTGCGACTTCGGAACCGTACAGGTTGGAGTGCGGGGTGAGGCAAGGGGGGCTGGCCTCTCCAAAGCTCTTCAACCTCTACGTTAACGCCCTAGTGGAGGAGCTCAGCAGCACACGTGTGGGATGCCATATTGATGAAGTCTGTGTCAATAATATCAGCTATGCGGATGACATGGTGCTGCTGAGCGCTTCTGTCTGTGGATTAAGGAAACTAATAGCTATTTGTGAAGCTTACGCGCGTGATCATGGTCTCCTATATAACGCTAAAAAGAGCGAGTGCATGGTCTTTCGGGGCAGGGGTAAATGTCCGGATACGATACCACCTATTAGACTCAACAACACCTTACTTAATAGAGTAGAACAATTTAAGTATCTCGGACACATGTTGACCTCTGACCTGAAGGACGATGCAGACATGGAGAGGGAGCGAAGGGCGTTGGCTGTTAGAGCGAACATGATATCCCGCAGATTTGCTCGTTGCTCTAGAGACGTAAAACTTACTTTGTTTGGCGCTTTTTGTACGTCATTTTACACTTGCAGTCTGTGGGTGGCGTATACGCGAAAGCAGTTCGACGCCCTTCGTGTACAGTACAATAATGCGCTTAGGATGTTGTTGGGGCTGCCCCGGCACTGCAGTGCTTCAGGGATGTTTGCGGAGTATGGTGTGGCCTGCTTTTACACGACCCTACGTAAGCGGTGCACATCACTGGCACGCAGGGTCCGGGTCAGCCCCAACATCATTCTGAAGATGCTCTCCCAGAGATTTGACTGTCTGTATATCAAACATTGTTATATGGTTCATATATGGACTAATACCCAAATGCAAGCTGGTGGTCGTCCAATTTAATTTAATTTAATTTTTTTATTTAATTTCATTTGTTTGCAATTTAATTTAATTCAATTTTAAATGTATGTATGACTTAATTATGTCGAAATAAATAAATGAATATGAATATGAATATAGACACCCCCCACGCATAGATGTGAGGTATTTTTCGGTTTTTAGTTACATGTGTGGAAGCCCCCCCTTAAATATCATTATTTTTGGTATGAGAATCGTAAAGCGGTTCACAGGATACATCTTTCTAACATTGTGATCTTATAGTTTCAGAATAAAGTGACTGTGACATACGGACGGACAGACAGAAAGACTGACAGACAGACAGACAAACAGACTTGACGAAACTATAAGGGTTCCTTTTTTTGCCATTCGACTACGGGTTAAACGGGCGTTAGGTACTTGAAACAAAAAAACGAGGTGCAAGTGTGGCGCTTAAGTGTTAGGATTCAATTGTATTTTGAGTGAAACAAACTAAAAACTATAAGAAGAAAGTTTTTAGTATGTAGGTAGCTAGCTACGTAATTTTCGATTGACACAAAGCATAAGGCCTTAAGTAAAAGTGGATTTTTCACTATGGGAATAAAGTAATGTCTTACGGCACGGGCGCCATCTTGAGTCACGAAAGGTTTACTCGTATAATGACTCCCGAGTAAAGCGAGGGAGCTACTAGCTTTATAGAATTATATAGAGAATCCTGAATGTAGCGAGGTATTTAAGCTGGCCCAAGACGAAGACAACTTTATTCCCGTGGTAATTACCCACTCTGCTTTTCGCTTCTCTTTGCCAGGAAATTTATAAGATTATATACTAAGTTCATACTAATTTTCCATTGAACGTACGCAATGCGCTGAAATAAATCACAAAGTTAACATTTAATATGATACGATTCAGTTTTGTAAGTATTTTGCGATTCAGTTTTGTAAGTATTTTGATCTGAAAGAAACTGCCCGCTCAACCTTTTTCCAAAGGTAGTGATTACTTGATCAGAGGTTAACAAATCAAAAAAATGTCACGTAAAATGTTGTACTAATCAAAACTTTTCCTTACCATAATGAGACAAATCATTCAGTTTGATAATGAGATTATTATAATTAATAACACAGGTTTCTTTTTAATTTTTCACGGTAAAAATGGCAATGATATTTGGTGTCTCATGTCATGCAGCCAAATCACTAAATATTAGCAAACTTTTTTTCTTTTTTTCTCATAGAGGCGGTGCGTGACTATCTCGAATTTCGAATTATTACCTCTTTGGTGCGACAATGCCGCGTTTAGAATACGACAATGATATTGTATTAAGAACTAGATCACCGATGTGAGGCTAAAAGATGACTCAGCTAAACAACACCTCACTTCAAATTGGGGTCATAATTTTGACGTAGTCTGTTTTTGATGGCGACAGTGTCTTAATGCCTCAGTGCGCCTTTAAAACTGCAGAAACATTTAACTAAATAAAAATAAAAAACAGTCCGAATATCATAGTTTCGTTAAGTAAATTGTATTTAATGAAGCCTATCATTCATGATTGAAGTATTTTCAATAAAATTAGTGAGTTTTGTTTCTTAGCCAACCCACGGATTAACATGGTTGATATTCTAAGACAGTGCTATACATGGAGTAGTTTAGTACTATATTTTTTAATAATAATTTAACGACCGTCACAGTGTGGTGGTTTACGTTCCGGACTACAAAGATAAGCAGTCACGGGTTCGAATCCCGCCCGCACGATCCTAACAAATATGTCTATGGAAATGTATGTTAATATATCTGTTATATATATATTTAATAGTTTGAAAATAAATTAAACCTTCAATTTTTTAAAGAGATTTTTTTTAAAGAGACTTTTTTGATCCGTGAGCGTCTACGCTGTTAGCGTTTAGACGCTCATGGATCAAAAGGTCACCGGCACTCGCGTTAACAAAAGTATAATAAAAGACTGTTGATAAACACATCTGTGAGGGATGATCCTCGCGATTGTAGAAAAAAATATGTACGCTCACTACTAGCGTGTTATTGGAAGGAATCATCCTGTTTACATGATGCCAGATGGCTGTGGTGTATTAATAAATATTTCTTTATTTATTTAAATAAGAACTGTAAATATTTTAAATAATTTAATTTAAAAAAAATATACATGTGGTCACGTGATCGTGAATGCCTAGCAGTGAACGTGACTCTGATATTGGCGCCATGGCGTTTCACGTGATACATTTAAATTGCTTTTATTAGATAATTATTCAATATTTTAAACATTAAATAGTTTGAAAATAAAATGTTTTTGTTGATTAATATACTACCGAGCTAAAGTGTGAACTTAATTTTAAAATTAGGCCAACGAGTCTATTGTAATGTACCTACAAACTTTAAAAAATATATTAAGAAACCCACTCTATTAAGACTCTGTTCCGAATCTGATGTCTGATGTGATAGATGTCAATCCATTGACATCCATCAATCAGACGGTGCCATATTTGTCTATTCTTTTAGTTCGCGAGGCGTCATCTACTTCTAAATACAATATCATTGGACTACGAGCTCGAAATTCAATCTCATTACCTAGACATAACGGGCCGCGATGGATTTTCAATTTCAATTTCGATACAATATTTGGGCCCGTGATCGGACATGTGTCACTTTAAGTCAACAATACGTGACGTATAATCGAACGATTCTGAGCAAGTGAATCGAAAACTTATATTAATTAAGTTATTTTACGTGAACTCGTGCTGAGTCTAATATTACATTACACATAAAGTAGGTAAATAAAGATAAGACTTACCTTTTCAGGAATAGATTATTTTGACTGTAAATTTTGTATACTAGAAGTTTATATAAGTTTATTTATAACTACATAATAATAAAATTACTTAAACAACACGCAACTACACATCCATCACACAAATTATTCAAATACCTCAGAGTTAAAGAGTTACGTGCGCATCGTCATTCTTGCTTACTCTCTCGACCTACCATTATTTGATTTTAGGGTTCACTTTTACAAAACAAAGTAAAACCATCGTACGACGACCCGTCTGGTGTAGTGGTCGAGAAATCGCCTACTATGCAGCGGGTTGCGGGTTCGATCCCCGCACAATACAAACATTTGTGTGCATGAACATGTCTGTTTGTATTGGTCTGGGTGTTTTCTATGTATATCATGTATGTATTTACAAACAAAAAGTATTTAAGTATTATATCCGTTGTCTGGCACCCATAACACAAGCTTTGAGTAGCTTACTTTGGGGCTAGATGGCGATGTGTGGGAATGTCCAAAGGAAAGGAGAAAGGAAACCAAATTTTTGGCACGACTCGTGGAAATCGGACATTAGCTGTTGGCCCCCTGGAGATTCTGCTACGAAACACAAAAACATCATCGGCGTACATCAACTCAGTGATCACGGTATGCGATACTTTGGTGCGGGCTTTTAGTCTGGCAAGATTAAAAATAATAATTTGTATATGGATGACCTAGTAACATCGGTCCCTGATAACGAAAGCGCTATCAAGCATTCTCAGCAGATTATTGGCATGTTCAAGCGTGGAAGCTTTGACATGGTGAAATGGGCAAGTATCTCCCCTAAGGTTCTTGATAGCATACCTGCCTCACATCGGGCTTCAATAAACTTTTCTGAGAGTGGGAGCGCTGATATCAAGATTTTAGGTCTCTCGTGGTGCTCTGATGAAGACATATTTTCGTTTACTACTTCTATTGTAGAAGGTAAATGTACAAAACGCACCATACTGTCTTTCGTGGCACGACTCTTTGACGTTCTTGGCTTTGTGTCACCTATAATAGAGTTGGCCAAGTTACTCATAAAGGATCTTTGGACTAGCAAAGTCGATTGGGACGATGAGCCATCTGAAGTCATTATTAAGGGTTTTTCAGCGCTTGTACAAGAGCTACCTCTTCTTTCTAAAACGAAAATCCCTCGTCACATAGGCGTTTTCAAGTCTTCCACAGTAAATTTGGTTGCTAAGTCTTCTGTTCTCTGACACATTGTCATAATCATTGTCTGGTATTCGTAACACAAGGAAGAAATTTCATGACTTCGATCGAAACCACGACCATTGGTGTTTGGTCTGGCACGTATTTATTTATTTATTATAATATTTATTTATTATGATATTCCAGTGTGCAGTATTACAATTACCTAATGAACTGTTAGACTTTATTGTGGAAGTAGCGCTTCTAAAATTTAAGCCTGCTATGTTTCTGATAAATAATTTATGAAATAAATATTGAAAGAAGTAGAGTCTATATGCTATGCATTTATGTGTCTGTGACAAACAAAATATGCTTCCGACTGCATGAGAAATTCCCAGCTCAAATCTGGTGAAATAAAACTACAATACTGACATTAAATAAAATTAAAGTGCCAATTTTATAAGAAACTCTCTAAGTTAAAGTCTACGAGTTTGACGAAAAAACCAAAAGTTTTTTGTCTCATAAAAAATGCATACGCAAATTAACAAAGTTCTTGGAATAAAAAATAATTAACTGGTGGAACATAATTCTGTACGTAAAAAAATATTTTTCATTTTGTAAAGATCATTTTGTTTTGTTGTAGAGACATGCTGAAATTTTGAATGTATTTCGTTAGGTAGTATAATTATTAGAGATACCTAAACATAATGATAAATTTTACAACATCAATAAAAATGTTGTTGCAAAATATGACGTTCCTATGATAATACCGAAGCACTTATACAACGTGTAAGTAAGTAGGGGCAAACAATTTTATCAACGACTAGTGGTCCCCCGCGACTTCGTCCGCGCGTTTTTCGATTTTTTCTCGCCTTTTAAACCTTCCCTAGACCGCCACGAACATTTCAAGACTAAGATAAGATAAATCCGTCCAGCCGTTCTCGAGTTTTAGTGAGACTAACGAACAGCAATTCATTTTTATATATATAGATTCTACGAGTACACGTAGTTACCTAGAAAGACATTAAGTACCTGATTATAGTGCTCTTTAATAGTTCTGAGAGATACAGGGTGTTGTTTTGGTCAGTGACATCCAACTCAGGGATGATGATATGAGTTATGTTATTCTAAAAAAAAAATTTCTTTAAATTCTGAGCAAGTTATGTACAAGAAAACCTCTTCACAACATTAGAAAAAATACATAATGAATGGGAAAACTTGCACCCTAGCGCGTAGCTAGCGCTTGTCTACGAAATACTACGCCGTAGCTAGTAAGCTACGAAGACGCTACCTGGTGTTGGTAGTTTTGACTCGATCGCTGTACCGCATAAAAAAAGATTTTGTGGGTTTTTTCCATCATCATCATCATCATCGGCATCAGTATCGTTTGTACAGCCACCCCTGAGTCGTCCGTCGCTGATCAAAACAACACCATGTATAGTAATCCAAAGTTATAATCCCTAATCAATTTATATCAAAATCGCCTACTCGTTTAAGTAAATGACAATGTCAAGTTTTACGACTGGACATATTTTGTTTAATGCATTGCTAGTTCTGGGGGCACGGCAGTGCCCCCACCAAGTGGAGCAAAAAAGCGTCACGGCCGTACCATCCTTTTCTCGAAGCAATTTTCGACCCCCTGTAACTTCGTTGTGGATAAAACTAGAAGACTAAAATTTTCAGTAACCATGCAGGCAGTGTAAAGACACGGTATATTTCAAATTTCATTCAATTTGAACAAGTATTTTAAGAATTATAACGGGTCAAATTTCTTAATTTTGTCACTCACTGACTCACCGATCATCAAAATTCTAAGGCACTTCTAGCAGACCTAGAAGACTCAAATTTGGAATATAAGTAGTGTTTGGTGTATGAATCAAGGAAAAACTAAAAAATCTAGAAAAGACCGCAAAAAAAAAATAAGCCCATACAGCCAAGTCTTCAGTTAAATTTTTCAATATTGGCTTTATTCGTAACGATGTTTTACGGCAGTTATTATTATTGCGTGCGAAGCCGCGGGTTTAAGCTAGTCCCATATAAATATAGGCGCATGGTAGTGCCCCTGCCAAATCGAGCAAAAAATGGGTATTCCCGTCATGAAAACACGTGTAAATTAAATTATTTAATGCAAAAAACGTACCTACGTGCGTATTCGTACTTATTACGGGTGCGTAAGGTTGTAAATTAATTATTATACCACGCGCTGCGATGCTAGCGAGTGAGCGCGGGCCGTTACGTACTACGCGCTGCCCGGTGCTAGCGCGGCGCGAGGGCGCGGACTGGGCGGGTACAGTGGCGGGGCGCGCGGAAAGGTGAATGTCGCCGAGCGAGCTGTCGCGGTGCTAGCGCGAGGCGAAAAGTTCATAAGTCAGAGAGAGGGCTTTAAGAAAATTCGTTGCTGGTAGATATACATATATACAATAAGTAGAAGGTACCAATCCGGAACTACAACCTGCGGATGGCCATGCGCAGGGGCGACGAGCAAGTCCGAAACAAGATATTGGCCAATCCACTAACATAACTAACTCCATCGACCAAGTCACTAAGAACATCTTAGTACCTAAAGGCGACGACGTAGAGGGATTGCTTTACTCCCCAAACACAAACACAATCACTAACACAAACTAGAATAAGAGCAATATTGTTTAATATTGTATAGCAAAATCACAAGGATAATAGAATTCCAAAACCTTATAGAATAATACAAATATGTAATAATAATAACAAAAAAAAATACAACAAAAACATATGTACATATACAAATAAATATAGAAAAAGAAAATAGCAATAATACCAACAACACAGGAAAAAAAAACAAAAGGAAAAAAAAAATTAGTTATCTTAAGTAAAAATAAGAGACGATGTTTAACTTATAAGAGAGTTATAGCATTAACTAACAACCCTAGTAATAAGTATTGTAAAAAGCACTGTAAATTTTGCGCGGAGCGAAAATAAAAATTAACCCAACATAACAAAAACCTAAATCAAAAAAGGCACGGACCAAAGAGTCTGTGGACTGTAGTTTTATTAATTAAAAAAAAAAAAAGTAGAAGGTACCGAAAAGGAAAAAAGTAGAACTGTCTACAAAATACAAAAATAAATGAGATCCCATCAAAAACAATACTTGTCAAAAAAACCAAGTCTCGCAACTCAGTTGTTCTGCGGTAGAAAGTTGTGAGATCCATGTAATACGAAGTCGGTTATTAATTTATTCAGTCTCTACTTAAGCGACTTTCTGTATTAATACGTCCAGTCTCTAAGACCACGATCGTGGTCCATAACAATTGAAAATCAATTGTGTCTGGAATCTCCGTACTCGAAGCATTAAATTGTTACGTAATAATTAACAGCATCTTATAGTGACGCATATCAATATTAAAATTCTTTAATGTTTTATATAAATATATTGAGACTTGGCCATCGCCTGAAAACACGTGTAAATTCAATCGCCTGAAAACACATGTAAATTCAATTATTTAGTGCGTCAAAAGTCTATAAAAACAGTTTCTCATACATTCTGCTATGTGGCTCTCAAATCTCAGGTTGCTTCAAATAGTAGGCCCAAGTTTCTTGCCCTGTCTACCCTTTCTACTGGTTCTCCATTTATTGTTATATTTATTGAATTGATGTCTAGTTTTGAAATGTTTTTGGGTGTTCCTATGATCAAGAGTTTGGACTTTTTGGGATTGAGTGTGAGACAGTTCTTCTGGCACCACTTGTTTATATTTTCCAGCTCATTATTCACTGTAGTAGTAACTACCTGCAGCAGTGCAGTAGCACTGCTGCAATGTTTAGGATCAAAAGAGAGGTACAGTTGCAGATCGTCTGCGTAAAGGTGGTGGCTACATTGAGTTACACATGTGGTGATATCGGCACTGTACAGGATGTAGAGAATTGGTCCCAAAATTGAGCCCTGAGGGACGCCTCTGCTCACCATTTGTGGTGCAGATTGCTCTTTGACTCCGTCCAATCTACATATCTCCACATACTGCTGTCTCTGGTAAAGGTAACTGTTAAACCAGCTTACAGCTTTGGAATCTAGTACGTAATAAGTTAGCTTCGAGAGCAGCAGGGGAATGCTAATGGAGTCAAATGCCCGTGAAAAATCTAGTAGAAGCAAGAATGTGGATGAAGAATTAACATTCCCCTGATCCCGTGCAGACAGCAGGTCATCCACCACTTTTGAGAGCGCAGTTCCTGTTCCATGGCCCTTACGGATTCCAGACTGATGGCGAGGTAGCATGTCATTGTCTTCTAGATATTTTGTCAGCTGATCGCAGACTATTCTCTCCAGTACCGAAGGTCCTGCAATGTTTCCGGTGAAGTGATCTTGGGTAGTGGCCTCACAACTGCTACCTTCCAACTGTCAGGGAATGTGTGTTCTATCAAAGATTGGTTTATAATGGAGGTGATGGCATCCAGTGAGTGTGGCAGAGTCAGCAGAAGCATGTCCAATGAGATTTCATCATTCCCCTGAGCATTTGAGCGCAGTCGGTTTATGGTCTTCATGACTAGGTCCCTGCTTACAGTCTGAAAAGAGAATAGAGCCCGATCACTGAATCTATGTGTTACAAAATAAGTTAGCTGTGACATAGAAACTTTTCCACATCCCGGTGCATCCAGAAAGTAAGCATTAATAAGGTTAGGATCATTGAAATGGGGAGGCAAGTCCACAGGTGTCTTTTTATCGGGCAGTATTGTACCCTTCAAATTTTTCCATAGTTTTTTTGGCTCCCTTAGGTTACTATTAATATGTTTGGTAAATAAACAGGCTTTCTCTCTTTCTATTGCCCCTTGTACTATTTGTTTCATCATCTTATAACTGCCTTTAAGAGATGAGGTGCCATGTCTTTTAAGTTGTTTAAAGTATCTATCCCTGATGCGCATCATTTCCCTGATAGCATCCGTGACCCAGGGTGTGAAGGATTTCTAAATTTTCTGGTTTTTGTGGGAGCATGCATCGTTTCACCCCCGTGCCTCGGAAAAGCACGTTAAGCCGTTGGTCCTGCGCCTAAACTCTCTCCGGTCGTGTCAGATTGCTGTCCCATCGGGCTATGAGAGTGAAAGGAATAGAGAGTGCACCTGTGTTTGCGCATACACTTGTGCACTATAATATGTCCCGCGCAGTCGGTTAGTCGTTATGACTGACCACCGTAGTCGAAATCGGCTAGGGGGGACTATGATACAATAATGTTCGACCGTTCCCCGGCCTGCGCCCGGCTGGAGCCCGTCCCGGAGCCGGCATGGTGTAGCATGAATGTTACACATGTACGAGTACGATAATATATATAAGTTTATGGTGCCACCAACTTATCTTAAGAATGACAGAATAACGCAACGATCGAAAAGGGTAGCCGGTTTTTACATAAATAAATACTCCTGGCTATTTAATACTCGCAGTAACTGATATTTGAACTTTATTGCACAACCGAAGCTGTTCCCAAACCGAATTTGTTAATGAAAATGTTAATAACAGAGCAATTATAACTTCGTTTCTCAAAGTGTTTGTATAAAGAACAAAGTTATGTTTGCGGTTGTTGAAAATGAGCTTGTCTCAAAAACTACTGGTTCGATCTCGTCCAAACCAATTTTTGTTGAAAGTTTTGTTAAGATCTACATTCATTATTTTTTCCAAAACTTACATTCGCTTAGTTTAGAAGTTATATGGGGTGGACGCCCATTTTACCTCTTTGGAAGCATGTATCTCTCAAACCTTAGACTTTAAAAGAAAATGGTTTTAGACATCTTCATGTCATTTTAAAAGAGCTATCTATAGATACCCCACACGCAAAGGTTTGAGCAAAAAAACATTTTTCGGTTTTAGTTTCATGTATGGGAGCCCCGTTCCGTCCGTTCCGTTTTTTGCCATTCGGCTATGGAACCCTAAACACCGACCAAGTGCGAGTCGGACTCGCGCACTGAGGGTTCCTTGCCAACTTTAACTGAATTAGGGAATCCACTTACTTCCATTTAGTAAAATACCACAATATTTTGTTGACAGCAAATATAACTTTGTTTTTTATAGTGTTTGTATGACGTACAATGTTATGTTTGCGGTTGTGGAAAATGTGATATATCTCAAAAACTTCTGTTTCGATTCCGTCCGAAGCAATTTTCGTTGAAAGTATTTGTTAAGATCTACACTATGTACTCATATTTTTTTCAAAATTTACACTACCT